>OY804576.1:72173667-73454239 GCA_963680875.1 Bathymodiolus brooksi | reverse complement strand
TTATATTTTTTTACTTCAGTTTTTAAAGAATAAAAGATAAAAAGAATCTTAAAAATTTCAATTTCAAATTTTTGTTTAAAGTTTGGTATTGAAATTTGTAATATTCTTTTTATTTCTTTTTTCTTCTTAAGTTTTTAATGCCTAAAAGATAAAAAGATCTTAAAAATTTCAATTTCAAATTTTTGCTTAAAGTTTTGGTATCATCCGTAACTGTTGTCATGCCTGATAAACATCCATGTTACGTAATGGTTATCTCTGTTGTATAACTAAAACATATTGTGGACAGACAGCATGGCAGTATAGCATTTGCTATACAGACATAGCACAATAAAATTTCTGCTGCTTTAAAATATTTTTTTTTAATCTGATCAAATCTACAGTTTTGAAATGTTTTGTCTATAAGATCAATATCTTATATGAAGCCTGCATTGACTTGAATAACTTTAATGTTGTTTGCACTTCCCAGAATCACTATTGATGTTTTGATGAAAATAATTTGACCATGCAATGTTCTTGGAATTAACACCCTCAACTGATCCTCATTTTTTTATTTTTTATTTCTGTAATACAATTAAAACAAATTGATCAATTAATCTGGTAGATCTATTCTGAATTTGCAATTTGTTGAAAAATATCTTCAAAAAATTCAAATAATGAAATAATAGGAGGAACAAAACTATTTATCTGCACATCCTAAAATTATCTTTCTTTTTATACAATGGATTGGATTGGATTAGGGTGCTTGACACCACTTTCAATAGTATTCCAGTTATATATCGTGGCGGTCAGTTTTATTGGTGTACACCTCACCATGAAGAGGGTTCGAACTCACAACTTTAGTGGTGATAGGCCCTAATTGCAAAGGTAGTTATCATTCCAACTACCATACGATCATGACCACGACAGCCCCTTTATACAATGTAATTACCAATGTGAAAATTGTTTATAGAAACAGTTTGACATAAAGTCATGGGAAAAATGAAATAAAAAAAAAGGGGGGGGGGGGAGGGGGGGTAATTCCTTAACAATTTTGTTACCAACAATCATTCCTGAATGCTAAAAATTTAAACTTTATATGATCACTAGTAACAATATAACAAGTTGTTATAAAAGCTGTTGAGTGGAAATGAAATCAATTATATATATATATATATATGTACATAAAAGTTTTAAACACTGAAAGAATGTTTTATAAAGTACATTTTAAAGATCAAATCAAATTATTGTTTTGTTTAGAAAATGCTTAAATCTTACTTGCTGCTTGGATATTTATTAATAGATATCGTTTGGACAATTTTTCTCTAATACAAAGACACCTGCTTAGTGTTCGAGTGCCAGAAATCCAAATCTATGGATTTACATGTTTTAGTGAGAATTTCAACATATAAACAACGAACAATACAGCTTACTTGACCCTTTCCAAGTCTTGATTAACAAATGAACCAGTCGCCTTAAAATTAAATGATATTTTTATATTTTTATCTGTCAAGAACAACTCTATTCACAATGAGGCATATCAACAAGTCTCAATGCAAAAACTATGGTCTTTCATTCTTAGATCATTTAAAATACTTGTTCGCTTCATTCATGGCCTTTTTTTCTGCTTTGTGATTATATTAGAGTTAACCTATAATATCTATCATACAATCACAAGGCATGGGAAAATTGTATACAATAAGGATATTAGTAGTCTTTTTTATCCGACATACCAACTTTTTTCAAACTGTGAATGAATCGTGATTTATGTTGTCGCTAACTTTGGTCTCATTAAAATAATCCTCTAAGCAATGATAAAAACAAAACATTCTAAATGATAATTCAATGAATTATATATATATATATATATAGTTATGTACTTTACTTTATATATATATCTTTATTAGGTCAGGTCTCGCGGCTATACGAAATTTCAAAATATGTTTGCTACTTTATTAGGTCAGTTCTTGCGGCAATGCAAAATTTAAAACTCCATTTGTAACTTTACTAGGTCAGTTCTTGCAATAATGTGAAATTTCAAAACCTGTTTGTAACTTCATTAGGTCAGTTCTTGCGTCAATGCAAAATTTAAAATTCCATTTGTAAATTTACTAGGTCAGTTCTTGTGGTAATGCGAAATTTTCAAAATTGGTTTGTAACTTTATTAGGTCAGGTCTTGCGGCTATGTTAAATTACAAAATCTGTTTGTAATGTGAATCTGAAGAGAAAAACAAAAGATAGTGTAAGATAAATGACAATTACAAAGGTCATAGTTCAAATTTACTATACTATTAATAAGATTGTAAAGTTTTAAAATGTAGTAAGAAAGAATTGTGTTGGATGAACAGGAAGTCTTAAAAGAAACAGGTCAAAATTAAAGATCTTTTTTATGACTAATTCAACAAGGGCAATAACTCTTTCAAAACTAGTTCTTTCAAAACTGCCAAAACATTATATGCATATAATCCCATATAGTCATAAGCAAGCATGCAAAGTTTTAGGAATTCCCATTCAAAATTCAAGAAGATTTGCAATTATAATCTTTTTTTTATGAAAGTCAAAAAGGACAATAACTCCATCAAAAATAGTCCAATCAAAACACCAGAAGAATATGCAAATATCCATATGGAAAAAAGGAAAGCATGCCAGGTTTTGAGAAATTCCTTTTTAAAATGTAGGAATCAGTGGTGTACACAAACATTTCAATGATATATTCTAAGTTAAAAAGGGAAATAACTCTTTCAAAAATGGTTTCATCACTTGTGTTACAGGATTGTTTGTTTGTTTGTTTTAAAGCCACTTTCAACAATATTTCAGATATATCGTTGCGGTCAGTTTTATTAAGTGGGGGAAATCGGAGGACCCGTAGCAAACCACTGATCTGTCGCATAATGTTGTACACTTCGCCCTGATCAATATTCGAACTCAAAACATCAGTGGTGATAGGCACTGATTGCATGGGTAGTCTAAAATCCAACTACCACACGATCACGATCACAACCACGACAGCCCCTGTGTGTTCTTACTCTTCAAGAAATAAAAATATAAAATACAGCCTTAATTTTTTTGTTATTTCAACATGGGGATGGTTATTATACATAAAAGCATACACCTTCCTAACCCTAAGCATAACATTTTATTATATTTTATCATATTTATATTGCTGTGAAACTTTTATTGTCAAATTATTTCAGAAATTTTTCAAGAACAAACGAAAAGTGGCCAAATGATTATTTTAGTAGCTCAAAATGTAGTGTAATGAATCATGCAGTGTTGGATGTGATCATCAGTCAATCTTAGATGAGAAAAATCTATGTAGGATTCTTAGCTTTTTCCCGTCAGTAAATGGAATTACAAAAAAAAAAAAACCCCAAAATAATCCGTCCTTTCCTTCAAAAAAACAAAAATAATACTGGAGCCAATTTTTTTTTCATTTTCTGCTTTTTTTTCCCACAATAAATGTTTTTTTAATGACTTCTTTGATATTTAAAATGATCAGAAATATATAGTTAAACTCCCACTGATTATAATGCTATTTAACAGCGAAGAAAAAAAGAGATCCTCAACAAATGATAGGTATTTAATTTGAATACAGCAGAAAGGCAGGTAGATCCATCATTCCTGTCCATTGAAGCTTTCACCAAACCCTATCTACTGATTAAAAGATGAAGGATTAAGGTAGTTGAATGGCTTAATAAGTACAGTCAAACCCACTGATTCACCTGTATTAAAAGGACACATTTTTCTTGTCCTGTCATTGAGAATTTCATATGAATAGAGCCTCTTTTAAGAGGTCACCTCTCTTATAAGGCCACTTTTTCTGTATCTCAAAGGTGACCTCTTAATACAGGTTTGACTATATACTGTATTATTGAATACAGCGGAAAGGTCATTCTTGACCATTGAAGCTTCCACCAAACCCTATCTACTGATTAAAAGATGAAGGGTTAAGGTTGTTGAATGGCTTAATAAGTATACTGTTTTTATTGAAAGCAGTATGCAAATCTAGTAGATAATGATCGGTAGCCATAAACAGTTACTGTCCCATCATCCTATAGTTCTCACAGATTTGGTTACATTGACCCCTCAAGTGACAATTGTTACATATCTTAGAATGAAAGTGATAATACACCATGAAAACTCATTAAATGATATCTGATAGGAGTATAAGCTTAAAGCGACAACAGGTATAGTTTACAGGTAAAAGTTTTATCATTGGACTGAATGTGAATCTCTTTATTTTTTTTATCAATATTTAGCTCAAAACTTTCTCACGCTATTGAAGCCTTCATACTATTTTTGCCCATGAGTTATGTACAAGGTTAAAGTTAAAGTCATAAGACGGAAAATTCATGCCATTCAATAAGACACCTATGTTTATACAACCAGGTAAATTAATTATTTACTTTAAAAACAAATGAGGAATTATGCTTTGTGACATGGTACAACATCATAATTTATTTGGAACGGACTGTTTCTTATTGTAAACCTGTATCAAATGGAATTTAAGTGGACTTCGAGATGAGAATTTTGACTCAAAAGAAAAGGTAGGGCTTTATTTCAATTAATAAGTATTTACCCATCTTAAAATATTTTCATAATTCAAATGACTACAAATATTTTTAATATTTTTCCGTAATTTAAAAATGATCAGTAAACATTATGATAAATTCTTATGTGGCACACAAAAGAATATAAGAATTCATGTGTCGATAGGTATGTCATTTTAATTACAAATAATAAATAAATAAAGTTCTAATTTAAATAATAGAGTATAATATGACATCAAATTTGTTATGTGTCCATAATTCTTAAAATTCTTAATGGTGTTTTATTTTACCATAGTAGGCTTTTTAATATGCTATATCTACATGTAGCTACATATCTGAAACTTCCATTACTTGCAAAAGTGATGATACTCGGTGAAATGTCATCTTATATAAAAAAAAAAAAAAAAAAAAAAAAATCTACAAACATTTTTTTTTTTGCTTACTTAAATTATAAAACCTACATTCCTTTTTTTAACATACATGCATTGAAAATCACATGCCTTACACATACATAGACAGGTATGCTTCCACTTAATTCCCTGAAGGTAAATTAATTACAAGGAAGAGTAGGCATGGGGGGAGGGGGAGGGGCAAAAATATTACTGGATTTGTCGCTTAGCAAGAACCCTTTCAAAATTTGAAATCAAGGTAGCTACAAAAAAAACCAACACACAGTAACATGAACTTTTGGGACAACAAACATCTAGATTATAACATAGAAATTTTGGGAGAATATTTTCAGTCGCAAAAAAAAAATCAGTCTCAGATTTTACCGTCTAATTCTCTGGGCCATATTCTGATGCAATTATTGGATTAGTATATCAACTGCACATTCCCAGAAAATGGTCTAAAAAAATTAAACAAATTGGAATTACATGGTAACAAAAGACAGTCATGTCATATTGGGACTATCCATTTCTCTGGACCATATTCTTATCATTATGTTAAAGGTGGATTAATATACATAGTATTAATTGGTCATTCCCAGAAAATGATTAAACATTTTTCTTTTAACAAATTGGAATTACCTGGTAACCTATTAAACCAGGTTTCCCCAAGACAATAAATCTGTTGATAAATCAATTATTGCAATAAGATAGTTCTACTTGATATTCAATGAGCCAGCTAAATGTTCAGATGTTACTAAATGCCAGAATTCTATCAGGATCAAGTAGAATTCTCCAGGTAAAAAGCTCTTTCTACCTGGTTACACATTGGAAAACCTATGGCTGGATTGATTTCTCCATGACCTTATTTCTTCTTTTCTCTCATGTGGTCTAAATGGTTTAATAGCACATTCAACATAACTTGTTCAAAAATCAATTGATAAGAATGGACAAATGCTTTAAAAGCAAACAGATAATGGCCAAAAACCCCCTTCTGTTGAAATATTTAGTTCCAAAATAAATACATCAAAATTAATCAATAAACAATAAACATCAAAAGAATAAAGTGATACAGTTTGGGGGGATGAATAAATAATGATATTCAACAAAAGTAAGTTCACCGTTGGATCAGATCAATTTTTTTAAAACATTTAAATGATGCATAAAATTATATAAAAATCTATATAGGTATATAAAATAAGATTGTGCAATGAAATTAAACTAGTATGTCTAGAATACATACGTAGAATCTATAATACATATGTCTAGAATACATATGTAGGTTTGAACGCTAGCTACATCATTGCTTTATGGTACCAGATAAAAAAAATTAAAGACATGTGCGTGCGTTAATAAGGATGCTGTACTAATTTACAGACAATTAATGTTAACATTATTGATTATTCAACAAAAGATAATGAAAATAGTTTTTATACATGATACAGCACAATTTAATTTCATTATGTAATGAAAAAAGATAGAAATTTATTTTTGAATGCAAAATTTTGTATTTTTAAAAATGTTTTTTAAAATGCTTTGAAAGAGGTATGACAACAGTCGTCTCTCACTTATAAGGCTGTTCCCACCTAAAGTCGCCCTTCTTATCAGGCCAGATTTCAGAAGCATTGAGATCTGAAAGCCTTTCGGATGTTCAAACTGACCTTGTAAGTTAATAAAGATGCAGGAAAGGCTTTTTCATAAAAATTAGCCTTGACATTAGCAAGGTTAAACTGTCTACATTTCAGAGAAAAATAGGAGGAAAATTACCCAGTATTACCAAAACAAACTTACAATGTTGACTAAAAAACCTATTATTCAAAGACCTGTAACAGCTCAATTCAGAAAATAGTTACAACTACCGGTACATAAATGTACTATTATTAAACCTATATCCAGGGCCGGATTATCCTACAGTGTAGCATAGGCTGCAGCCTAGCGCCCTCAAGCTTAGGGGCTCACATTCTAGTTTAGTTAAAGATTTGCAATAAATTTACTTCAAGATATGTAAATGTTCCTAAAATATATCATGAGTAAAAAAAAATAAAGACGGGCACGGGCGAGTTAGAGGGTGGCTCTGTCCGAGGGTTCCCCATAATTTCATTAGCATAGGGGCCCCAAAAGGTCTTAATCCGGCACTGCCTATGTCGGAAAAAAAAAACACCTAAAGCATAATTATCTAAAATGTTGCCAAGGAATAATGACAATTTACCAAAATATATGTACCTGGAAACTTGTATATGACTGAATGTATGGCTTTATTTGTCAACATCTCTGATACCCTTGGAAGTGTGACTGGGTGGATGCCTTTATTTTGTCAACATCTCTGATACCCTGAGAAGCCTTTAATACTATTGTAATCTGATTAGTAATGGCTGGTCTCATGACTATAGAATTCTGACTCTTCTTCTCTCATGACAAAATCTATAAATCAAGACATTCTACTTCATATCACAAAATAAATCTGAAAATATCAGACAAATGTTTTTAATCATTTTTTATAAGAAGATTATGGAGTTTACAAGCTATAGAGTATCCAATTAGCATGAAATTGATCAACAGACAAGACAAATTATTATATCAATTTTTCTAATTATTTAAAATTTAATAGTATTCTTAATCTATAATATCAATTTATTCATCTAATAACATCTCTCTGTGTTTTGCAACAAAAATGTAGTCTTTCAATCCTTGTAAAATATTTGTTTTCTAGTGAGTAATAGAGTAGCAATATTTTACATTTAAAAATGGTCACAATACAGGATCAGAGGTGTAGGAGTGGATCGGAAAGTGGGGGTTGCAAGCTTTAGGGTTGGACCTACAAAGTGTGTGTGGGGGGAGAGGTGGCATCCCCCTCCTGCCCCTGGCTCCTACACCCTTGAGGGTGGTCTCACAAAATAGTGTGATATCACAAAACAGGGTGGTGTCTCACAAAACAGGGTGTCCTCTCAGAACAGGTTTTACTGTACCTGTAATTTTCTTATTAAATGATGGTAATTTAGAGAAAAGCACTATTTCATTGTTAATACTATCCAGATAAAATTAATCTTTCATAATATAAAACATATTTTTCCTGTGTTTAATGTCATATTTATTTGTGAAGCTCTTTTTCAAGTTTTTAATCAGTGGAAGACACTGACAATGTTTGCCTACATCTAAACAACACCTTCATTAGAAGTAAGTGTGAACAGCAATAAGTTCTGCACTAAAGTAGATAAATATTTCATTAGGTAATTAAAATGGAGGATTAATGGTGTGCAGATTTACTCTCTTTTGTAAATCCTTCTATCATCTACATCATCTTGTCAGTACATTGATTTTCCTAGATGAGGTTTGGTTTGGGTTTATGGTGTTTAATGGCACTTTCAACAATATTTCAGTTATATCGTGGCGGTCAGTTTTATTGGTGGAGGAAACCGAAGTAACGAGAAAACCACCAACCTGTCGCAAGTCACTGACAAACTTGATCACATAATGTTGTATCGAGTACACCTCCCCACGAACGGGGTTCAAACTCACAATTTTAGTCGTGATAGGCACTGATTGCACAGGTAGTTGTAAATCCAACTACCATACGATCACGACCACGACAGCCCCTTCCTAGATGAGATCTCGTAATCTCTATAAAAATGATTAAAACACATATCCTTCCTTAAAAATCTACAGTACACCTGTAACAGGTGACATTTCGGTTGAATTAAAATCTTAAATAAACAAAGCTGGGGCCTAGAAAACCAAACTATTGACCATTTATTTTACCAGCATTGATTGTACACTGCTGAGAAGTGAATTCCTAAAATATCAGGTCATCCATTTTTATAAACAAAGTCTCTGATCAACAGACTTTGGACAAACAATGCCATTTAGCTATTTGGTCTCTCACATATCTTGTCAAGAGGGAAGTTTAACTTTTAATTCCATTTAATGGGGATTTATTTTATCTCAAATTATACAAAGTAATGGGTGGGAAACTGAACCAAACAGGACACCTATCACAATTTATAGACATTTAAATATCAATTTGTGCATCTTTGCTCACATAAAAATATACCCTGGGAAATATATAATATATATATCCAAGTAAAAATAATTGCTACCATAAATTTTTAATGTTATTCAAGAAGTTACCTGTTTAAATAGATAGAATCTTAATACCAAAACCTAAATTAAACATAAAGATTGACAGCTAAGTTACTTTTATCAAATAAAACAGATCATACATCAATTGTTAGGTTTCTTTTCTTTCAATATGGTCACCTTGAATACCTAAGGTCAATAGATAAGAAAATCCATGAGTAAATACAGATGAATCCCTGTAAGACCATCATCAGATAAAACAAGGACTGGACTCCTATACACAGCAGGGTTCATCCAATTTTTCAGACATTTAACAATTTGATTTTTAATGTTTAAAATGGAATTACAACTTAAAGGTTTTTCAACTTTAGAGTGAGCGAGTGAGTGATTGTTGTTTAACGCCAACTCAGTAATTTTTCAGCTACGTCATGGCAAGAAAAAGTTATTTTTCATTGAGATGATGATGAGGTCTGCTCTGTACTAGACTAACACGCTTAGTTGGATATTTATAGTGCTAACTCCCTGAAACAACAGTCCACACGCAGATAGACATGTCGCCCCACTCTGACACATTATCCTCATTCTGAGCCAACCAGTCTTTGCTCTTTCTCCTTAATACTGCATGCTTAGCGGAGAAGCAACAAATACCAATTGTTTAGTCTTTGCACCCTAACCATTACACTACCGATGCTTCAGGCTTCAGCTGTTTACTTTATTATTGTCAATTCCCTTTAGCCACAATATGTGATTGAATATTTTAGATGGAAATATACTTGAAATAGCACCATGTACTCCCATCACATTATTACTAGCCTATAAAATATAATTTGCAAATTTTTCGTACAGTAATATTTTCCATTTACTAATGTTGTAAAATAAAATGGGGGCTGTCGTCGTTGTGATTGTATGGTAGTTGCATTTACAATTTGTTTGGTTCAAGTAGCAAAAACTAAAGGAAATTCTTCCAACTTTTAGGGGAAATAATGAAAAAGCAGAAGGAAAACACTGCTTCAAACATTTTTGAGCAATTAGGAAAAATTTAAAGAAATGTTGCTTCCAACTTTCTTGGGCAAGTAGGAAAACTTGGGGAAAATAGATTCCAACTTTTTTGGGGTGGGGAGAAAAAAAATTAAAAGACACTGTTTTCTATTTATTGTGGGAAAGTAGAGAAAATACTGCTTCCCTTTTTATGGCAAGTTGGAAAAAATTGAAAGAGAACACTATATTCTTCTTTTTAGACAAGTAGAAAACTGAAGAAAAACACTGTTACCTACTTTTTGAGCATGTAGGAAAAATAGGAAGCAAATACTGTTATTTTACCATTTTTGGTAAGTCAGAATAATAAAGCATTCCAATTTACATCAATTTAATGTCTTAACCTTATTTTTTCTTTTCCAGATAAAGAAAATGTTGATTCACTTCAAAAAGTAAGTCATAGTTAATTACATATTTCTAGCTTTCAAAAATCTTTCATTGGGTGATAGATAGGTCAGCCATTAAAACTGCTAAGCAAGATTAGATTTGTTTCTCCAGAGATTTGATCAATCTGATTTTAAATTGGATGTATATTCTTGAACAGCATGCCTTTAATTTGGAAAACTACATCATACTCATGTGGATGTTTTATTTATTTAAATCCTTGCTTTGTTTAATTATATAAGTTTTTAAATCTTATATTTTATTCTTTAATTTTTGGCCTAAGAAATACTAATCACATCTCTTCAAGGCCAATTTTAATCATCATTTAAAGGGCCGTCGTGGTCGTATGGTAGTTGGATTTATAACTACCTATGCAATCATGGACTATCACCGCTAACGTTGTGAGTTTGAATCCCATTCAGGCGAGATGTACTCGATACAACACAAGATGAACTGTGAGCTAATGCTCACCTATGATACCCCCGCTCTTCGACAAACGGGAAATAGGAATTTGACGGGTCAAAAAACGCTTCCCACGATATGGGGTACCTATATGAAGCTTGTGACCAAATATCAGATTTCTTCCATCAATAGTTGCTGAGAAAAATGCGATGAAAAATGAGCATATATGTTCAATGTGTATAAAAATCAACAAAGTCAGCAAACAGGAAGTAGGAATCTGATGGGTCCAAAATAGTTGCTGAGAAAAATATGACTAAAAATGTGCATATATGTTCAATGTGCATAGAAACCAACTAAGTCGGCAAACAGGAAGTAGGAATCTGACGGGTCCAAAAACGCTACCCACAATATGGTATACCTATATGATGCTTGTGACCAAATATCAGATTTCTGCCATCAACAGTTACTGAGAAAAATGCGACAAAAAATATCTTGGACGGACAGACGGACAGGGGTAAAACAGTATACCCCCCTCCCCCTTCGGGGGGCGGGGGTATAAAAACGCTTCCCACGATATGGGGTACCTATATGAAGCTTGTGACCAAATATCAGATTTTTGCCATCAATAGTTACTGAGAAAAATGTGATGAAAAATGTGCATATATGTTCAATGTGTATAAAAACCAACTAAGTCGGCAAACAGGAAGTAGGAATCTGACGGGTCCAAAAACGCTACCCACAATATGGTAAACCTATATGACGCTTGTGACCAAATATCAGATTTCTGCCATCAACAGTTATTGAGAAAAATGCGACGAAAAATATCTTGGACGGACGGAAGGACGGACAGAGGTAAAACAGTATACCCCCCTCCCCTTTAGGGGAGCGGGGTATAATAATGTGATAAAGTCTGTTAGTGAATTGTGGCAGGTATGTGGTTTTCTCCGGGTACTTCGATTTCCTCCACCAATAAAACTGACCGCCACAATAAAACTAAATATTGTTGAAAGTGGCATTAAACACCATAACCCTAACCCTAATAATCATTTACCACTGCATATTACTTCTACCCTAATAAATTATCTTTTTTTTTGGTTTGCTAATCATTTAATAAATCTAACAAATTGGGGTTGTTACAACACTTGTGTTCAGGAAAAAAACTGGGGTAGATTCTTCATTGGAATATGACTTAGTTGTATATTTCAACAATTAGCTATGAACATTCCAAGTTCATTTTAGTAATCCAGACAGTAGAACAATAGTCTAAATTAAAACATCACCAACATATCTTTCTAAAGTTTCTATAAATAGCAATTCTACTTTCACTTTCACTCTTAACACAATTAAGTATAGCACAGTTAAATCAAGTTTAAAAACACGGTTTTGTTGAAGGTATCAACATTTTCCTTCTCCTTTGATGTCAGATCTGCTAATAACAGGACATAGTATTAAAATGAACTAACAACCACCATGTGTTATTACTATGTAAACTATCATTGAATACAATCATCCAATTTGTACTAGGCGAACAAACATCCCAGACCAATAATTAGCAAAAAATTGACCAAAATAATGGTCATAATAGGAATACATTAGTCTACAATTAAGTTTAATGGATTTATTGAAAATAAAATCAAACAATCTGTTAAGCAAATGACATAGAAAATAGGCTTCTAGAATGGCTATTGTTAAATGAAGTGTTTTTGTTAGGGATCAATACAAAATGCAAACTAACAGACTCTAGTTTCAATAAAATGTGCAAGCGGTGATCTGAAATGCAATCTGCTTTGTTTGATTGTGTTTAATGCCACTTTCAACAATATTTCAGCTATATCGTGGCGGTCAGTTTTATTGGTGGAGGAAACCAGAGTACCCGGAGAAAACCACTGACATGTCGCAAGTCACTGACAAACTTTATCACATAATGTTGTACACCTCACCCTGATCGTGATTCGAACTCACAACATTAGTGGTGATAGGTACTGATTGCATAGGCCCCAAATGTACAAGAAGTTGCTTTAACAGTACTATAATACATACTATCATCGTACCTCGTATTTGAAGCATACCGTACTTATCTCAATGTTTTCCACATGATAGACATTCTATAAATTACATGTAACTAAGGATCTATTTATTAATTGACTAATAAGATTTGTTGTGATCAATACGTTTCCCTGAATCTATACCAAATTCAAAAGAGTATACTGATAGACAGTACTAAAACATACATGTATATAATTGGCTATATATTAAGTAATATGAAGAGATAAGGACAATAACCTCCCCTTCCCTGGTTCCCTCAACAAAAGAATATTCCAGAGGGAGAAATATACCTTATAAAATTATCACCTACATTTTATAACAACAACAAAAGCTCTCCCGTACAGCCTGTTGAAAAATCAATATATCGCTAACAAAACCTGCCTCCACAACGGCTCTTACATACAAGTCTTTTGGAGAATTTAAAGTCATGCATAAATACATTACGAAAAGAGCTTGATCGAAAACTGGCATTGTTTTACAGTACACCAGGGACAACAAAATAAGTTGTAATGTACTCATTTGATTATAATAAACAATATTGAATTTTCTATGTGGAAGCCTTTAATTGATTATCATACCTGGGAAAACATTTTCAGTCAGGTGTTGTAATTAAAAGTGGGAAGCTGGCACAAAGGTTGTGTGTGTTGCTACATTAAGTCGCTTGGATAACATTACAGATCTTTTACCATGATCACGCTGGACTTCTCTATTTCAAAACACAAAAACCTAAGGTTAGTGGATTCTCTCACAATTTATAGATTTTTTTTCAAGGTTTTCATGTTTCATACACAATCTTTAATATAATCACATGACTGTCTTCAACCTCAAGCATTTTTCTCCTTCTCTCTGTACAAGATAGCATCAGAATGAAGAATTCTGTATTTTTTCAAAAAACATTATGTGGCATGTCACTGCAGGGTGCTCACCAAATCAATAACATCATACAACATATGTTTACTCAAGATAATTTTCTATTTTATAGAGGTAACTTAGATACATTGAAGTTCAATATGTTTATAAAATTGTCTATTAGATGGGAAACTTGTGGAAAATTACAGACACAAAAAACAGACAAACGACATTATGTGTACAACCAATGCAATGTACCGTAGTTTTGAGTAAAATAGATAAGGATCCCAACATAAAATAGATATGCTCATTAATCTCACTTTATGGTAAAAGTTTTGCATTCGGATAAAAATAAAAGCCTTTTACTCTTGTGCTACCTAGATTGTGATTCTGCCCTGATTACTGATTACGTTTTATGTTCTAACGACTGTACTTGTTAAGTTATATGAAGTGAATTTACCACAAAAACTGTGTAGTCTCCCTTTCATGTCACATTTTCGGAAAAACAAATCTACACAATTATATTTCAGAGCTGTGCTTGCAAAACAGTACATTTGTCCTGTATTTTTATTTAGGTGTCCTAATTCCCATGTATATTATATCATAAATCATACCTGACTAATGCACCTGTTGTTATACAATTAATATGTTACCAGTAAAAGGTTTAATTAATTTTGTATGCAAGTAGTTGTCCAGTTTTCGGTACAAATTGTCGTTATTTTGTAAATTTATAAGATTTCAATTCAATTAATTAAAATCTATTGATAAATTTAAAAAATACAAACGGTTAATATTAAAATTGTTTTTTCTATGTATTCGTTCTATCTACTTCAATCAAAATTAAGGTATAAACAGAAATGACGTAAACATTGTGTATTCCATGGAGTAGAGCAAGTAAATAGAATGAATATCAATAAACAGATAGATGTAGTAGAGATTGGTAAACACAAGCAATCAAGTGCCTGTGAGAATTTATGGAAATTAAGTTAGGTCTTGATGCTAGTTTTATGACTAGACATGCATTATTCATATCATTATCTTTCTACTTGGTCAGTTTTTTTACGATTCTATCAAAACAATAAATGGTACACTCACACAATTTAGATTTCTCTCCACTTCTATTCCTAATCTCTATTAACAGTAATAAATGGCTGAATCTTTTCTCCTGGAACAAATAAATAATTTATTATTTTTTTAATTGAAATGAAAATGCATGCAGTGATTATCTTGTATGGTCATCAGTTTTTATCAAACCATCTGTTTATTCAAACTTTTGAGTCATTAAACTGCATTCAAGATGTGAATAAAAGTACACATACACTGAAATCATCAATAATTAATGATTTTTTTTTTAAATCTGGTTCGTTTGGTTTGGACAAAGCAATTGCAACATTATATATAATTTGTATATCTAACAAAAAATTGATCAACGTTGGTTGACAATATCATCATATCAACTTTTCAATAGCATTGATATACTAATATGCTTGAAGTTAGATTCTTGCAGGGCATAATTTTGTAACAAAGTTTTTTTTAAATGGCTAGATGACCAATGTTACACAAAAACAAATCTATTTGGGAGTAGATTGATACTAGGTTCAAAAATTCTGTAGAGATGCAAACAAATAATAGTGCAAGTGCACTTACATGGTGGTCTGGGCTATATTTAGATCTTTGAATAGTACATCTAAGGACAAACCTAATTTTTGAACTTGACCATTTACTGCTTTTACACAATCATACTGATCAGAATTTATTGGAAAATGAAAGCAATGGTGCAATAATAAGGACATAACCCTGTATGAGCTATTTCATATGTAATCTTTTGGTTTTATAAAATGACATGGGAACACAAGGCTAAATTTCTAAATGATTATTATATTGATTGTTTCAGGAATCATAGACTTAAAGGGACATAACTCTTGTGCCTAAATTATACAGGTTACATAACAAAAACTAATTATCTTCCTACAATCAATACAAAATTCAAGAAAACACAGGAATCTTTTAAAAGCATGCTGGTATTCTTGTATAATAGATCAGATTCTATTCTTTTTTTCTTGGTGCATTTGTATGGCAGATTTATAGCCCTTTATTATTAATTTATATGCCTTTCATAATTATTACAACATAGTGAGTTGCAGCATCTTCTTATATTCATCACCAAGAAACCATTCCTTTCTAAATTTATTTTTGAAATGGATTGTAAAAACTCTATTAAAGAATATATAGTGAAACCTGTATAAATCTAACACTGAGTAAAACGGAATCCTGTATAAACTCAACTTTGTTAAAATAACTGTATAAATTGAACACCTGTCTATTCCGAAAACAAAAGTTGGTTCCAAGGAGGTTTGAATTAGACAGGTTTCACTGTATTTTGAAAGGGAGTGTAAAAACCCAATAAAAATATATATAATAAAAAATCAGACAATTTTTTTTATTAAAAAAAAACAACAACAACATAATATCAGAAGAGAATATGCCATGTGTAAAAATACAAGAAATGTAAACTAGCATAAGCTGTCAAGACTGCTATGTGTCATAGATTGTTTACTATACTATACTGTAACATTTGGTTATAAATATTGAAATGACAGGTAATGATATATTTTTATGATTGATACCATATTATTGAGATCAATTTTTTCATTGGGGTCAGTGGCAGGTTGTACGGAGCTGTGTATTATCGCCACATGTGTATAATGAATGACCACCGGTGTTAGCAGCCAGCGATAAATGGACGTTTTGTGGCTTTTTTCAAAGAGCAGTAAAAACTGCATCATAATAATGGATGACCACTGGTGTTAGCAGTGATAAATAGATGCTTTGTGGCTTTTCTTATACCAAAGAGTGGTAAAAACTGCATCATGATGCACATTGTAGAAATCTCTGCACAAGGATTTGCACTTATTAAACAGCTAGCTAATATTTTAATTGTTCTTGCTGTTTAGTGGCTGTCATTGTAAAAGAAGATGGATGTATATGATAGCTCACTGCAAAAAAAACATTTCCCACACTTTGTAATCTGCACAAATGTTCTAAATGTACAATACAAACAGATGGCTAATATTTCAAATGTTCTAAGTATTTTTTCTGGATGTAAGGAACATATGTTAAATATCGGTTCGTGTGTTACTCTTGGTAAAGTCTGTTTCTGTATTATCATTGTCTTGTCATTATTTCTGTTATTTAAGTAGAAAGCAAATACAACAACAAAATCTCAAAATAAATCGTAAGCTTGGCTGTCGTATGACAGGTGTGTTATTTTAAGACTTAACTGTGAGGCATTCATTCCCTCCCTTTTTACCTAACAATCCAATTATTTCAGGCATATGTGATCTTAGCTGATTTAGCTATCCTGTTTAGGCCCTTTGGTTTACCTGCTCCCAAAAACTTTTAAATTATTTGCATTTGCAGTTTCCTTTTACTTTGAGCGTACCTGATGAAGGTTATTCCAATCTTTTGACTTTGAGCGTACCTGATGAAGGTTATTCCAGAAACGCATTACTAAAGTAGATATCTACTTTTTAAATTTTTTAATAAAAGATAGTTTGCTCAATTCCTAATTTACTTATGGCATATGTACAAATATTATCCAAAATAAATTGCATATAAACAGTAATTTGGTAATAGAGGGCTGAACCCAAAAAAATCACAGAAAGTACATTAATTTATGTTAATACTATTTGTCATACAGCTGGAGTTCAATGCACAATTAAATAATTCAGGAGGAATAAATCACTCTGCAACTAATTCTATTGCAGACAACTTCTTTATAAATAAATGGCCATGGTTTCATAATACAATTTAGAACATATATCATATTTCAGATAATTAGATATTTAATATAATAACCAATATAATCAGCCTAGCTTCAGGATGTAGTAGTAGTAGTAGTATGAAGGTTTAATGATGTAATTTTCCATTGCAAACTAAATAGAGATTTTCTTTTGCATAATAGATGGTGTCAAATGTTTTTTTTATCTGCAATTTTGAACCATATTTTTCAATCAAATATCATAAAACAAGAATTTCTGCATAATATTATTAATATTTCAATCAACTGTATTTGCTATACCTGTTTTCTAATGGTTTTGCACCTTGAATGAAGTTTGTTTTTCAAAATGAATAAAAATGAAGGGAGGTAATTCCAAATGCCAACTAAAGTTATGATTACAGGCAACAATTGCCGATGGTGTCATGTTTTTTGTCTAATTGTAACAAAAGGAAGCATATATTTGTAGAGTTCTTTCCAAACATCACTCCTGCAAAGTTTAGTTTGAAGTGACTTCAGAGAAGATTTATTTTTTATTTGACCCATAAGAAACTTGAACTGCCACTGGCAGCCATGTTTTCTTACCAAGGTATTTTTGTAGATGATCTTTCATACATCATTCTTGTAAAGCTTGGTTTCAGAGAAGATAAAAATGTG
Source organism: Bathymodiolus brooksi (assembly GCA_963680875.1). Classification (NCBI taxonomy): domain Eukaryota; kingdom Metazoa; phylum Mollusca; class Bivalvia; order Mytilida; family Modiolidae; genus Bathymodiolus; species Bathymodiolus brooksi. The sequence continues at coordinate 73,436,102 of OY804576.1, read as the reverse complement.
AAAATGGTGGACAATGGACAAAATGGATGTCAGGTGAGCTAAAAACTAAAGCAAGGAGAATGGAAATATAAAGTGTACATGGACTCATTTGTGAACAATAAAAAATGAAATCAAGACCTATCAAATTAAACTGCTTGGCTGACACCTGCACTGCAAAATCAATTATACAATAGATTTCTGAGATAGAGACATAATCATAAATTTAACATAGTCAATGGACCATGAAAATGTAGTGACTTAATATATGACTTATAGCAGATGAATGTACTGCCCTAAGATGATAGAAAAAAAACCTAGTCCCGTGAAAACATTTGAAGGTCAGGTGACATGTACTTTTGGATGAATGAAATGACCAATAACGACTAACCTAAAAAGTATGGTATATTAAGAACTGACCAAATAAGAAAATATTATTACCATTATCACTGGTATTGCCTTCCATGAGTTTTTTCAGTTTTTCATCACAGTCGAGACAAAAGTTGTTATGAATATGTACATCAGCAAAAATGTTTGCCATGTCTTTTCTTGGCAACAAGTTTTTACTTGATAATTCTGAAACCATTGAGATTAATAGCAGTATCAAATTCACACATGATCATGTATCCCTAAAAAATAATTTTATGGAGTATCTTAACTAATTCAAAATACAAAATATGAGCTGATCAAATAGCAATATAAAAGTTACAAAATAAATTCTCCTTAGATAATAATATTTTCAAAGTTATACAATCTATTGTATTTTAATGTTTCTGTTCAATTTATCAACGAGATTGAAACAGGTAGGTGCTAGTCCGTAAATCTGTAACACGCTCCACCAAGTGACAAAAACAGATTTTGATGATTTAATTGTCTGAGAAAAGTTCCCAAAACTCCTTTTAGGCATGCGATAAAATAGGAAAAAGCTCAAGGGGTACATTGTTGGACTCATATGGAAAGTCAATAAAAATCAATTTAAAATTATGACTACCCTGTTTATCTTCAGAGCGTGGGAAACAAATCATATTTAGAAAATCTGAAAATATGACATTTTCCTGTTCATTATACGGTAATAAAAAGACAATATTTGTTGTCTTTTTAACCATGCTCATGAAATTGAAGGTATAAATGGCTGTTTTTATGGTTTTTAATGCTGGGCCATCATCTTTAGAACTGCGGGACAAATTGAAGTCATCATATTGCAAAGATATCCGACCCCTATATTACATCTTAATTTTTGTATCAGATTCACCTAGTTCCTTTTAAAAGTTTTTATAGAAAATCATCCAGCCATGAAAAGTGTGTGATAGGTTAATTTTCAAATCAGTGCAATTGAGCAATCCATTAAATAACTTTTACTTTTCAAAAATAAAAATTTGAATTTGAGATTTTCCCAGGATATAACGACACTGCTACTCCTTGCATATCTAAATGTTATTCCTCTGTACATTTTTGTACAAAACTATCTCTTTTACAAGTTGATAATTTGAATAGAGTGTTTGGATAATCCACTCAAAGAGTAAATCAGTTGAATAATTGCTTATTTCACACTCAACCCAGTAAATCTATTTAAAAGAAACTCATTGTAAGAATTACATCTTGACGATTTTCTGTTATGTAAATATCAAGAACTTCACATTCTCAAAAACCTTTAAACATTAACTAACAAAATTGAAAAGTAATAAATTACAAGAAGATTATAAAATTTAAAGGTATACAAATTTGTATACATTTTTTATCTTGTGTGAACATGCAGGCTTAAGCAACTGCATGTATTATGTATTTAAAATTGACATCAGCTTTATATCTGTAATGGGAATATATCAAAGTTAAAATAATCCTTCATTTTTTTTATACCTGAACAATATGCAATATATACTAATTGTCGTGGTACTAAAATTTGAAAAAAAGAGATACCGGTACTTATTTTCGTGAGAATCATGAACAACAATAAAACGGTGAGAAAAAAACCTTGAGCATGTGTACATTACTTGAGAAGAAAACTACAAATATGTCTTTAAATATGTGTGTGTAAATTATAGTGTCAAAATAATTCCTGACAAAATCTGACAGGGAAAACTCTAAAAAAAAATTCCCATCCATCAATATCATATTTTTGTGTGAAATTAAAAAAAAGATGGATATGGTGCTAATTCAACAAATATGTGTTTAGTTTAAGTCAAGAAGAAGAAACAGTAAAATAAAGTCACAAAGTAGTATATGAAAACTATATGTTAATCTACCCAGTATTTAATGAGACAATTTAAGAAGTGCTTGAATAAATGTATACAGGAATACCAACTACAGATCATATCACTTTAATTTAAAGCTTATGTTAACCTGGAAATATAGATTCTCCATCTATTACAAGTGGATTACGATAGTTCTCAACTTGATCTTTAGAGAGAGCTTTAAAATTAGAAAATTCAGCCAATTGAAAGTGGCCAAATTTCGTCATCCACTGGTAGCAGAAGGAGAATCAGTTTCTACTATGACCAAAACGTCAAAAATACTTAATTTCCGTCGTTAATGACAGTCGCAGGAAATTGGCAGGAATTCTTGTGCAGAAATTTAATAACCATGGTAATTACAAATATTACAGAAATTTAGCCAACTGGTTAAACACGGCAAAGAATAGGAGGATATCAACTATATATAAAAATGACTTGAATTCAAAGCTCAATGTTATACATCAACCTGGAATACAATATTCATATCAAATCACTTTAATTCAAAGCTTAAGTTATATGTTAACTAATATAATAAAATTTATTTGTCTATTTTAATAATGAATCCCTTTTAAAATGTAATTAACAAACTCATCTATTGATACTCTATAACAGATCAGAATCAGGTATACAGGTTATCAGTGCCTATTGTTTCATAGCCAGTCAGAGCTACAGAAATCTGACACAAGCATTTTAATGCATCACTAATACTTCAATTCTCCATTGAACAACTTGATTATTTAAACTTTTCAGCTCTATTGGCTGACTATTGTAACATACACTGAAACTATTCTGATCACAAAACAAAAGGATATAGATTGGTCTTTTTAAGCATTAATTTCAGATAAATCGAATCCTATATGATCCTTAACTTCAACTCTTAGATATTAAAGATTAAGCTGACAATATTTCCACATATTTGTTACATTTCTCATGGTTGTACTTTGATGACTACTTCGCTACTAGGACTGAAAAAGGATTATCTTGGGATTTTTTTCTTCATTTGATCGTTTCTGAAACTGGTAAGTTCTAGTAGACATTTTTGTTTTGTTAAATGTAGCACACACAAAAAACAGATATTATTATTCATGAATGTCATTAATTTGTATGTCAAATTTAAAACTGTACTTGTTTTGCTGGGAAATTTTCAGTTGAAACAATTTTCAAAATAATCTAATAGTATATTTTCATGTTTCATCTGTGTAAATTCTGCGTTCATGTTTATTGCTGAATCAAGATGAAATAAAGATTCTTTGTAGAGGACCTCATATACATCACAATGGGTTTATTACTGATCGACTGAAGCTTTTAAAAATCTTCTCCTCTGAAACTACAAGTCCTAATGATTTGTAACTTTGTACAATATAATGCATGTGAGGTTCTCTACAAAGGTTCTTCATTTTGTCTTGATCGACAAATAATGAATAATAGACTGCTCTGCAAAATAAACCTCAGGGTCCTTTTTTGGAGGAAATGTGATGACATTATCCCCCAATAAAATACATATTTTGAATATTTAAAGACTATGTAGCATGTTAATGAATTTTTGGAACACCAAGCATGACTTAGCTTCAACATAAGTTATATACCAGTATACGGTACTCTAAATTCACTTGTTTGCATCAAAGGTAACCATTTTCAGGCAAGTGACTAATAAATAAATCTACTATTAAAGGGAGGGTTACAGTCTTGGTGTTAAATGCCACTTTAACAATATTTCAGTTTTATCAATGGAGGAAACCATAGTATCTGGAGAAAACCACCGACCTGCTGCAGGTCACTGACAAACTTTATCACATAATGTTGCATAGGGTATGGTACACAACTTTAGTGGTGATAGGCACTGATTGCATAGGTAGTTGTAAATCCAACTACCATACGATCACGACCACAGCGGTCCCTATTAAAGTATATGATAGTAGTAGTTCAGGTAAGGTGTAATAAGCAAAATATGTAAATGGGGATTTTTTTAGCAAGTATTAATGGGATAAATTGACAAATATTTTCAATCAGAACAATCTTTTGGTCTTTATAATGTCTCTTTGTTAATTAAATGTAACTGGAGATTCTTCTTCTCAAATTCCAAGATAATGTTTAGATCTAAATAAGTAACCACCTGAGAATATTTACTACAATACTGTGTATGTTTAATAAGTCAATTTATTAAAATCTACTTCATCGCCTTTATTTCAATAAGTTGGTAGTGGGTTTTTGTTGTAAAACTGACAAGACATAATTTAAGTACAAAAAGTTCAGATCAGGACAATTCTGGAGTGGGACAAGCAATGAAACAACTTTTTATATGTGATGAAATATATATAAAAAAGCTAGATATAGTCAAACCTGTATTAAGAGGTCACCTTTGAGACAGAGAAAAAGTGGCCTTTTAAGACAGGTGACTATATATCTGTTTAATATAGGTGACCTCATCAGCAGGTTTTGACTGTATATCTGTTTAATATAGGTGACCTCATCGGCAGATTTGACTGTATATCTGAATATTTTCTGTAAAAAGGGTACTTCAGGATGCATAGTGTGTTAAAGTGACAGTTAAATGGCTTCCTTATTCCATAGTACAACCATTTATTATTTCTTCAAATAACAATAACTACTGATCCAAGGGATTTAGTTAGCTGAGAATTTAACACAGGATAACAAATAAAATAGTAACAGTCTTCCGTCTTAAGTCCACAAAAGAAAAGAGAATTTAAAATTCATATCAAAATGTTTTTACAGGAAAATTTCAATTAAATGTGTATCATGCAAAGCTCCCACACAAATGTTAATCTTACCCTTCCTACAAATAACATCTTTTGTTTCATTATTTTCTAAAACACTTATAAACATAAGTTGTTATAATAAGATTAAGCAGTTCTAATAACCTCTTGGAAAGAATCAATAATTTCAGCCAACTCAGCAATTTTATCAATAACTCTTTTTAAACATTGGAACCCATCTTGAAATAAAAACACAAGAATAGGCTTTTAGTGAGCAGATTTTATATCATTCTGTCTGGCTAAAATAATAAAAATTACCAATATCTGATTATTTATATAAAACAAAGTTATTAAACTGTCAATATAAATATAGGAATTACTGTGAAATATACTGTGAATAAAATATGTGGGCTGAATTTAACATCTTCGGTCAATAAAAACTTTTTACTTTTTTTGTGGAAGAAAAAAAAAACGTTTCCATGCCAAAAAATAAAAATTACATACAAAGCAAGTAAATGACCTGGTAGGGCAATTTGTTCATATCATTCGCTAACTCAGGACTTTTTGTCACTAGAACCATTCTTAATCTTGAGCCAGACTTTGCAACTGATTTGAGAATTAGATAGATTTCTTCAGATTTTAGCCAATTAAAGCTAAGTAGAGGAGGGTTATGGTGTTTAATGCCACTTTCAACAATATTTCAGTTATATCGTGGCGGTCAGTTTTATTGGTGGGGGAAAACCACCGACCTGCTGCAAGGCACTGACAAACTTTATCACATAATGTTGTATTGAATACACCTCACAATGAGCAGCTATGTAGAGTGACAAGTCTGTCTGCTGTATATCTTGTGTTAGAACATTTGTAAAAGTCATTGGTCTTTATATGATCTCTGTTACCAGGGTAAAGTCAATGATCCTCTTTTTTCTCATCTGCAATGTGATCAACTTCAATTTTGCTTGAAAAGGGATTAAATACTATTTGCAGAAGCTTACCATTCCCCTTTTAACAAAAAAAATAGTGATTTTGAAACTGCTGAAGACAACTTTGAAACTATTAGGAACGGTCATTAGTAGGGTTACAGTAACTCAAATTTTGTGTGAGTACATTCAGGATAGCTTGCTTCAGTGTCTTGTCCTTTATATTCTATTTTTGCTTTGTTTTGAAAAATGTCCTTTGCTCAAGTTTTGTGTGTGAAATAGTTAAAAGACTGTGAGGTAGGTTTTAAGATGCAAGAGATGTTGACATAGAAATTTAGAGATTGACACTGACACAAACAGTAATATTTTTTTCAGATTGTTTGGTAACTGTACTGGTAGCTAAGAATCATTATGGCAAACCCTTATTCCTCTAGTCTTTGTTCAGTCAGAATATCTTCAATCTCTTAATAAAAAATGTTAATCTTCCATGACCTTTCTGGTATTTACCCACTAGATAAATATTTGAAACAGAAACAAAAACAACAAAATTATACAATTTGTAGACATTTCAAATTCTGATATTCCATAATGCTCTTGTCATGTAGTCTTATAAAGATTTGTAGACATTTGGATTTCTAATAATCCTCAACACTCTTGTCATGGTCCGAAAATACAAAATTTATAATAATTTGTCGACATTTGATTTTAATAATCCATAACACACTTGTCATGGTCAGAAAATCTGTGTAGACATAACACTTGTCCTGTTATCAAATTGTATAAACACAGAAGATAACAGTTATATCTGAAATATTCAATCTTTCTTAAACTTTACAATAATAACTCAATAAATCCATTTTTTTCTGAATGAATTGAGATTGATGTAACCTACTTTTCGTTAACCTTTTAGACTAAATCTAATGTTTGAGGAAAAACATCTGCCTGGTCAAATCTCAAAAAGAGTAAAAAAAAAATTTTTTTTTTTTTTTTTATAAAAATACAATACTTTAATAGACGTTTTTCCATTAATGCAAAACTATATTAATCCTAAATGATCTAAGACGATGAATTACTGATATGCTCATCATTGAAGACAGTGACTGTAAGATGAAGGGGTTAAAGGTTATGGGATATAATAATATGCACTAAAAGCTACTTTCAACCAAATTATATTGTGACGGTACTGTAAGATGAGGAACAACCATACTTTTTACACATTACTAAAGAGTAATCTTGGATTTTATCTAACATTCAGTTGTGTCCATGTCTTTTCTTATTTAAATGAAACAAATTTGTCTACCTTATGTTGGGACAATTATCGAACATGACAGTTTTACCATGCACGTGTTTCTTACTTTGAACAATTATTATTAAGTATATATATCATATATAAAAGATAAAGTGTTATCTATCATGCCTAAAGACAATTCATTATAATAAATTATTATTAACGACCATTTTTTATCCAAATTTCATGCAAAATATGTGTTCGATAAAAAGTACTCAATATGTCGTCTGCTGGACTTATCTGTGATTAAGACACAAAGTATGCAATGAATGGGTGGTATTTGAAGGGATATCAATAAATGATCAAACTAGTGTGATCACTATCATTCAACAATACCTTCATTGTTAGCCATTTTATAAAGTCATCAAAAATCATGCTATCGGATCATCGATTTATTTTTATGATCAACGGAGATTAAATACATCAGTGCTTCCAGTTACTAGCTTCAAATTTCATTTTTTTAAATATATATATAAATGCTAAATGAAAAGATATAAATATATATTAGTATAATGAAGATATATACATTCTGACGCCACATTGCCCTTGAAGCAACACACAATATATAACATTTTTTTTTACCAGTGTTGATGACCATCCAACTGTATATGTTTGTCCACACCATTATTCATTTTACTTCCTATGAATAAAAAAAAAATTGAAATGATTTATTTTTATTTTTAGAAATCTATTTTGCATTCGAAGAATAACTATGGTATATGTGTTCTGATCAGTCTAATGTATTTCATATTTTACACTGATACTAAAGAATATATCTTCGTCTGAAAACTGATTTTTTTTTTAATTTAATCATATTTGCAAAGTGACATGTGGGAAAAAAATCACAAAATATTCTAATTTCAAAGATGTTCCTGAACATTAATATATGGCCACAAAAATTTAGAGTTATCTGTAAAAAAAACAAAAAAAACAAACAAAGACAATTATAGCCACTTATTATCTGACAACAATCAATCCGATTTATGGGAACTACATGACAGTTGACCTCAGGAATCATGACAGGTGGTTTTCCTTACCTCTCTCAGATTGATCCACCGATACCAGAGAAAAAAACTTCTCCAATCATTATTTTATATCAATACGTTCAATACCTGTGCATTATTTTTTATGGTCAGAAATTAAGTTACATCTTAAATTGCATTTTGCGATAAAAATCTGGGTATCCCACCTGTAGTATCAATAACTGTCACACAACGGAATTTTACTATGTGACATCAACCAAGTAAAGAAGCTTTCTGTGTCTCCACTATGTCTTCAATACAAAGTTAATCACCCAATACAGTGGCTACTTAGTTAAGCTTGTTTAAGAATTGGGTTGACTAATAAAAGATACTTGATGATATCGCCTGATAGCTGAGACTATTTCAAGTTTGGTGGTTTTACATTACATTTTTGGCAATAACATGTTAAGATGATTCTTTAGAAAGAAGTACATGTTTGTTTCAACTTGATCTAATGTTCATTTTTTGTTTGATTTGTTTGTATAAACGACATGAATATTCTATTTGATACAAATATTAATAAGAAAATATGTTGTGTATTGTAATTTCTTGAGATATTAAAAACAACTTTGTAAACATACAGTCCAATTTTAAAGTCATTTGAATGATTCCTCTACACTGTGAAATCAAATGCCCCAGTTTGTTTCTGAGCAATTTTTTTCATATTTTGGCTGATCAAAAACTACTCTGCCATATTGGATCAGAATCCACTGAGCTTTTTTCATATTTTGGCTTGATCAGAAACTACTCTGCCATATTGGATCAGAACCCACTGAGCTTTTTTTCATATTTTGGCTTAATCAGAAACTACTCTGCCATAATGGATCAGAACCCACTGAGCTTTTTTCATATTTTGGCTTAATCAGAAACTACTCTGCCATATTGGATCAGAACCCACTGAGCTTTTTTCATATTTTGGCTTAATCAGAAACTACTCTGCCATATTGGATCAGAACCCACTGAGCAATATTTTCAGAACAATTCATATATTGTTTCAGTTGAAATGGCTTTATGGATTTCTTAATAGAAGATTTTTTTTTCATATTTCATCCAATCAAAAACATTACTAACTATGGTGGCCATATTAGCTGATCAATTGAAATGAAAGGAAGAAAGCAACCTTTATTTACAAATCATACCTGCAGATTTGGATGAGATGGTGCAATAGTTGTTGAAACTTCACTCACATGGCATTTGGTTTAAATAAACTAAAAAAAAGAAATTTCCTTTAAGAATTCACAACATTTTTCAACCCAATATTCGCCACTTGCTAAAATGAGATGCTTTGAAGACAGGTAAAAAAAAACCTGCCTTGAATATGATATATACATAGTGTATACAAAGTTCAGTGGGTAAATATACCATTCAATCAAAAGTTAAATTTAATAAAAAAAAAAACACTAATTCTGATGAAGTCTTGTACATCACTGATTAATTTGCTTGTAAAAAAACCAAATGCAACAATCTAAGTACTACCCTTAAAATGAAAGAAAAGTTATAACATTTTTGATAATATTAGGTAGAGGTACAGATAATTCATATATAATAAAGTTAAAAACATAAATTAATATCTGATATCAGATAAATAATGTCAATAGTTATCTCATATAATGACCTCAAATGCTTTTCAATTCAGATCTATTTAGAATTTTTTTTCATGATGCACCTTTAGTGCAATCACAATCCATTTCTCATAAAATGAAAAATCGAGTTTTCAAGATTTTTGTCCAATTAAAATAGAATGCTGAATAAGACTTCTGTGTAACAAATCTCTAACTGACATCTTCACTATTTATATCAAATGAGTTGTAATAATGTACACTTTTCTTATGGAAAATGATCTGTATTAACTTGGACCTATCATATCACAATGATGCTTCATAACCAAATTTGTTGCAATTCTGTATCAAGTTCTTTAGAGTTCATGAATTTTTCCTTAATTCCTTATTTATGCTAAATATTAGACCACTTTTGGTATCGTCGTGGTCATGATCGTATGGTAGTTGGATTTACATCAACCTATGCAATCTGCCTATCACTACTAAAGTTGTGAGCTTGAATCCCGCTCTGGCGAGGTGTACTCGATACAGCATTATGTGATGAAGCTTGTCAGTGACTTGCGGCAGGTCAGTGGTTTCTCTGGGTACTCCGGTTTCCTCCATTGTCAAGATATAACTGAAATATTGTTGAAAGTGGTGGTAAACATCATAACCCTATTTTCTCCCAATTAGGCCTCAACAAGGTTCCTCCCAAGGAGGGTGAAGTTCCTTTGAATGAATCTATATCTGATCCCAAAGGGTACGATTTTAAACAATAATAACATGGGATTCATCGTTTTAACTCCTGCTCTCTGGTTTCTTAGCAGTAGAAACTGCCTAATGCCAATAAAATTAAATACAAAATGTACTTCCATTCCTGAACTTTTACAATATACATGTGTTAAAGTAAGTCTTTCCATGCATAAAGCTTAATGCTTCTCCGTTGAGACAAGATTCAACGTGCGATTCATTTCCCATTGCAATAAAAAAAATAAAAATTAATTGAATCAGATTGCTGATGAAACAATTCCTTTCACCATCCTATTCTTTCTCCTCTGAAGCAATGACAAAGTTCATTACCCCTCAAATTAGATTACATAACAAACAATTGTATAAAATAAAAGATTTTGGAAGACGGCACGATTTCATTAAAATTTGATATCTAGGATAGGAGATTATGATTTAATTCCACGATATCTGCTTACAATGCAAAAAAATCTAACATGCAAACCTGCAATATCAGGTAATTAATCAGACAGTATGTAAATGTTTTACCAGGTAAGTTCAGGTATGCTTGATGTTAAACTACTATATAGACATGGATGTAGAACATCAAACAGCAATACGCCCTAATGGACCGGACATCTTATGAATTAGACATCACCTTTTTTGTCTTATCAGGTTTCAATGGTTGACTTGAAGATTCAATTGTTCATCACATCACTTCACTTTCCTATAAATCATTCCTTAAGATGAACATGGACTCCATTGATCAGACAATCCTCTACTTCCAAGGCAGTAGAAAATTTGATTATCTGAAATTTAAAAAACACTTATCTATAATGCAAGACTCTTGCACATCATAGCAGTCTAAAGAGTTTATTGATTAATTATTTAGTGAGCAACTTCTTTAACAGACGTCTTTAATGTTAGGCTGTAGTCAATTTATGGCCGATTGAATGGGAAATCCTTCAATAGAAGCAATCTGAAACAAAAAATCTTTCAATAAAATAAAAGTGCTTGCTAAGCTCGAGTAATAGACAGAAATTTGACTACCATTTTGTAATTCCAGACAATCCGCAGCTTCATTCGGATTCCCTACCCTCTCCCATAGACTTATGATTTTTCTCCTATGGTTTGTTTAATATAATTCGTTGAATACTAATGAATTAATGATAAAACCACTCTTTATTTCATTTGTGAAATTGTTCAATAGTGACAATAACAGATATTGTTAATGATGAGAACAACTTTTAATGTAAACACAGCCATGGCAACAATTTCATTATACCCAGCACTATAATCATTGTATCCTCAACAAGAGAAATTGGTATTCATATATGGACATGATTAGCCAATGATTGCAGGCACACCTATATGAGTGTATAATAGAGAAATGTGATAATTAAGTGACAAATCACAGACATTACAAATGAATTTCTCGCAGCATGTAATAGGGTAATAGTTCAAATAAATTGAATACCATAAGGAAAGAGAGGAAAACAGTTTTTAATCTTGCCTTTTAAAAAGGTATGCTTTTCCAAACTTTTTTTTGATAGATCTACTTTTGTTACAAATCTTGTTGCATGAAAACTATATTAAACTATTATTTTTTAATTTTGAAAAAAAATGTATTTTCTCACCAACAAAATTGTATTCTGTTACCAGACACGATTTTTTTTTCTCTCACATCCTCATTTCAATGTAACCAAAACCTGCCTGAAAACAATTATGTATTTGTTAAATTATTCAGTGTAAAATAATTGATATGGATTCAAAATTTTATCACAATCAAACAACACAAAAATGTGAAGATAGATTTTTTTGCAGGAAAAATCATTTTGTCAAAAATCTCTACATTGAAGTCTCCAGTTATAATTGTACTTGAATGACCCAAAACAAAAGCGATAATATTTCTGGTCAGTTAGATACCATACACGTTATTTGAAATAAGTATGGGAAATAACGGAAAGATAGTCTTGTGACTTGTCAACAGTAAAATCAAGGCCTAAATACATATACGAGTGGATTGTGCTGTCTTTGCTAGTCATATTGTTGACTGTATTAACTCTCAAATTTACTTATCTCCAATTTGCATATAAATTAGTAAAAAAAATTAAAATGTACATCTACATACTGTCATTTTATATTAAGAAAGACATTCAAATTTTATAATGTTGCTTTCAATGCTAAAAACTGTAGTGACTCAATCAAAGTAGATTGATATTTAAAAAGATCTATTCAAGCATTAACTAACTTTCACTTTGTAGACATCACCTGAAGTTTCTATAGAACATACTCACGGTACTAGTATTACAATTTTACATCAGATGTATTTATAGTAACAGATTTCCATGTGTTACTGATAAATACATAAACAAAAGACAAATCAGTCTTACCTAATACTTATCCTCACTGTAGGTTATATATACCATTTGGGACTTTAAGGACAAGCATATCTATTATCTGTGTTTATCAGCCTTTAATTTCCTATCAAAACAAACACCTAATATTAACATCAGGATACATGAATCAAGATAGTACGTAAAGTATGTAAAAGTTATTCTTATAAAGAAAACATAATACAATTTAATTCATTATTTGATGTCTTGAAGGTATCTACTAGTTTTCATTTATTCCTAATAAAGAAAAAAAAACTTTCTAAAAACAAAACCTTATAGGAATAGGACCAAATCAAAATACACAATATTTACATATTTTGTTCAAAGACTTTCATTGAAATTAATGACAAACTCATTTCCATTCAAAATTGAATGACTGGATATTGTTTAACACAAAGTGAGAATTTTCTAAAGCTTATATCATGACAAAAACAAATCATAATTGTTTATGCATGCATGTCTCTTGATCTCACTTTAGAGGTATGATTCGTGTTTGTCACTGAAGACCTCACAGTAACTTCTAGATGAACAGCATCAGTAATATAAGTACTCTTCCTTATCCAATTTTTAGATATACAACATCAGTATTCTGACCCAAATTTTCAAAATGATTTAGCTCACTGAAGTAACATAAAATTGCACCAAAAACAAGGACACATTATACTGACTTTAATCTTGGCCAGACCTTCCTTAACATCTTCATTGCATTCATGAGCTTAGCAGATAAGCAGAAAATATCAATTTGATCAAGTCTTTACTTTGATCAGATCAAGACTTGAACCTTGATCTCCCATATGCTTACCATTAAACCACAGGGATAGTCATATTTAAATATAGACCATCATCCTTTGCAAAATGAAAGTACATGTATACAGTATACAAATTTTTCACTTCTAATTAAAGGTGCACAAGGGTCAAAATGTGCAAATACAAGTATATGTACCAATGCATAACTCAGCTCCCATCCCAAAAGTACAGTCCTCGAAATGAAAATATGAATTTACTGGTCCAAATCAAATTCTTGGATTCTTTTTCATATAGTTCTAAATAAAAACTGAAAAATTTCCTGGTCCAAACAAACTTTTACTGGTCTTGGGCTGGAGGAACAGTGCTCATCCTGAGGAATGAAAGTAGACTTTTTTTTCAAAAATAACCTATTTTCATTATCATTTGGCTTATCAAGATATCAATAAATTAGTGGTTTGCAACAGTTTTAGTAATCTGTATAAATCTTATTAATAGAATGGGAAGTATCCTATTTATCAAACTACTTTGTGAAGTTACATCTATATAAATACGAAATTGATTTATCTCTGACGAAATTACCTTTATTGAATACAACAACAATGATATGATCTTTTGTCTTCAATGAAATAAATCTAGCAACAAATTTCTAATTGCTTTGGTCTCGGGTCAAATGTCACTGATAAATATATAAGGATAAGTTTAATGTATTGATGTGTATACCGACTGTGGGAAAATATTAAAGGAATGTGAAAGATGACATATACTGTAAAAATAGGTATTGAAATTTAACTATTAAACCCTATATAATTCCATCATTGAACAATGTAGCATGTGTGTTTGGTATGTATGGGGCATGTTTCTTAACAATTTAATTACTATTTGAATATTGTTGAAAGTGGCGTTAAACACCCTTTTTATCCCTAATCTTAATCTGTTTTAATATCTCACAAAATCTTTCTAATGTTTGTTATCTTAGTTTCATGTTTTCAAGTAATAAACCATAATAAAAGTAAAATAAATCAAATTTGTATACCGGTATATATATATTGCCATTTCAAAAATTCAACCATACTGAAGTTTTATTATAAATAAGCCATTAACCATTGTCCATGTGAAAAATATTTGATTATGAGAGTCAATATCAAATAGGGTTATACTTAGAAGATTTGCTTTCTTTTTTTGTAAAAGACCACTTTATTTGTGGAGTTCATGCAGTCTTCGCACTAACCAACTTGCCCGAAGCCCGGGACAAGTAAAACTGGATTCGGACAAGTAAAAACAAGATATGATTATAATCTAATGATTATGAAGTCTCCCAAACCGGCCACTGACAACCGGTTTAAAAAATAAATTAAAAGCTACCTTTGAAATCGAACAATGTTGAATTTTTGTGGTATTGTGTCAGCCAATTTGAAAATGGAGACCGGTAGAAATTTTTCAATGTCAGGAATCAATTCAGGACGTTGAAATCGAACAATGTTGAATTTGTGCGGTATTGTGGTGGTCATTTTGAAAATGGCGACCGGTAGAAATTTTTCGATGTCAGGAATCATTTCAGGACATCATAATCTACCCACATATGAAATGTCGTTGAAATCGGACAATGTTGAATTTGTGCGGTATTGTGGTGGCCATTTTGAAAATGGCGACCGGTAGAAATTTTCTATGTCAGAAATCAATTCGGGACATCATAATCTACCCACATATCAAATGGCGTTGAAATCGGACAATGTTGAATTTGTGCGATATTGTGGTGGCCATTTTGAAAATGGCGACCGGTAGAAATTTTTCAATGTCGGAAATCAATTCGGGACATTATTATCTACCCACATATCAAATTTTGATGATATCGGACAATGTTGAATTTTTGCGGTATTGTGGCGGCAATTTTGAAAATGGCGACCGGTAGAAATTTTTCGATGTCAGGAATCATTTCGGGACATCATAATCTACCCACATATGAAATGTCGTTGAAATCGGACAATGTTGAATTTGTGCGGTATTGTGGTGACCATTTTGAAAATGGCGACCGGTAGAAATTTTTCAAGGTCAGGAATCAATTCGGGACATCATAATCTACCCACATATCAAATTTTGATGATATGGGACAATGTTGAATTTTTGCGGTATTGTGGTGGCCATTTTGAAAATGGCGACCGGTAGAAATTTTTCAATGTCGGGAATCAATTCGGGACATCATTATCTACCCACATATCAAATTTTGATGATATCGGACAATGTTGAATTTTTGCGGTATTGTGGTGGCCATTTTGAAAATGGCGACCGGTAGAAATTTTTCAATGTCAGGAATCAATTCGGGACATCATTATCTACCCACATATCAAATTTTGATGATATCGGACAATGTTGAATTTTTACTGCCCATTTTTTATACCGCATTTTGGCAGCCATTTTGAAAATGGCAGACATCTCGAAATTTTGAAAACGCAGAATTGCTCCTCTAATGGTGACCTATCACTATGTCAAATTTTATGTCTCTATCATTATACATTAAGAAGTTATCAACATTAATGTACGAAATTTCAACTTTCCCATAGGATTCTATAGTAACCCCCACCCCCTTTGAACCCCTCAAAATATGACTTTGACCCCCTTTACTACAAAGCAAGCTGAAAACTTTAGGACCAACTAGAAACATATATCTATAACTCCACCAAGTTTCATGAAATTCTGTCCAGTAGTTCCTGAGATTTGCCGTGGACAAGTTCATGGTCCGCGGAAAGAAAGGAGAAAGAGAAGAAGAATAATAATAATAATAATAATAATAATAATAATAAAAATAAAAATAATAATAAGAAACGGAGCAAAAACAATAAGTCTCCCAAACTTGTTTGGGAGACTTAATTATGAAAGAATTTGTTTGATTAAATCGAAATTTTGTCTAAATTTGGCTTTCGAGCAAATTGGAGAAAAAAATTAAGAGAAAGACTGTTCATGTACCACATAAATTTTTTTCTCTAAAAAATGAATGCTCCATATCATCCTCAATTGTCATGATTACTATGTCATCTACTTGTGTTCATGTTCATGGTAACAAGTGAATATAAGAACCCTGACAGTATGGATGGCACACGATATAAAAAAAAAATAGGGCTACTGCCTGTGGTGCCTTGATACAGCCTCAGCTTTTGGGCCTCTTGTTTGGAAACGTGTACAGCTAGAATCCCCCAAATCACTCAGAGCCTTCATCCTGTGCTATGGATCAGTGTTAATTTTTTTTCTTCATAATCAGTCAAATAGAAATTAAATTAAGTGTTGAAAACATTGTTTCAACAGACAGAAAATGAATAGGACACACCTATAGTATACCATAATAAATGTACGGACCACCGCAAACATTTTGACGCCTGTATAAAAACTTAAACTTTCTTCATCATTAAATCAAGATACAGATTTGTGACATTACAAATAAAGACAATATACATACCAACATAAAGTGTATATATTCAACAAAAACTTAAATGTTTTACCAGTACACATTTACTCACAATGTACATGTAGGGTGTATTCATCCATTTTTGTTACAGGGTTTGGATTCTGGTGTTTAGTGCCACTTTCAACAATATTTTTTGTTATAATTAATTGCAGAATAAACATATCTGAAGAATAAAAAAATGCAATGAGCACAATGAAAATTTCAATTATTACTGGTACTTTTATTCACAGAAGACAGGTGTTAACTGAGATTTTCAAAAAGATTTTCAAATATACAGGTTAGATTACCCAATACATTGTACCCTTAACAATTGATGTACTTTTCTGGTAAACATTAAACTGCACAAAATATGTGAACATTTCATCCATTACTTTTATTCACAGAAGATATGTGTTAAAAAAAAACACATTCTCAAGTATACAGGTCAGGTTACACTGTATTCTGGCCTATATAATTTATGTACTTTTCTGGGAAATATTAGACTGAACCAAATATAAACACAATTAGCAAGGTATCATTTCATGAAGAAAAACTATGATCCCTTTACATTTACATCATGTACTGTGAATGTGGCTTTACATTCCATAATACAGCTGGAGGTCATCGTGGTCGTGATCGTATGGTAGTTGGATTTACAACTATCTATGCAATCAGTGCCTATCACCACTGAAGTGAGTTTGAAACCTGCTCACAACAAGGTGTACTCGATACAACATTATGTGATAGTTTGTCAGCGACTTGTGGCAGGTTGGTGTTTTTCTGTGTACCAGTACTCAGGTTTCCTCCACCAATAAAACTGACTGACACGATATAACTGAAATACTGTTGAAAGTGGTGTCAAACACCATAAGCAGTCTTATTGTACATGAATACTGTATTACTTGAGACTTTCTTAAGTTCGACAATTATGCATAGAGTTACTTCCCCTGAAAATTTCCTCTGTAATAGCATTATAATTCCTTACAATCAACTTAGGTTGTTTGATTTTCATGATGATAAATTTTACTAGTTCAGAATTATTCCTCTTAAAAATGAACACAAAAAAAATACTAAAAAATATTAGGTCTAGAGGGAAAAGTTGACATTTGCAAGATTTTATGATGGAGTTTTGCTTCTTGCAAAAAATACAAAGCTACTGTTACTAGATGATGTCTCCAGTTTTGGTTGATGAATTGCACAAGTTTTTGTACTGACAAAATGATTGATTGGATTATTTCCTCTCCTGTTACACAAGAAAACGATTGAATCTTCTGAAATCAGTGAAAAGTTGATCAGGCAGGGTTGTATAAAGTACACCTCACCAAAGGCACTGACTGCAAGTAGTTGTAAATCCTATTACTACATTATCACAAAGTCCCAGGACTGATTATGGAATTACATCTTTACTTTAGGATTGGACACACAAGGATCCTCCTTTTTTGTACCATTAAGTCACACATACAAACTACCAAAACTATTAAATAGACATACTCTAGCTCTAGTCCCCATAATAACTAGCCTGTGTGCGTAGAAAAATTAACATTGATACCCTTTAACAATAGGAGAATTTGTTTTCTAAAAATGTGGTACAAGATTGATAAAGCCCATGTTAGAGGTCTAGTTGGCCTAAACAGCAGCGAAAACCAACCTATAATTTTACCAGCTCCAATACTGACAAGAGCTCGCCTCTCGAAACAATGACATTGATTATTACATATGACACCAGTCCACATTGACAGCAGGAAAAAGTCATCCTTCATCACTGACACCAGGACAATATAGGACTGGAATTCCATACCATCAGAGATTGTACACCCGTGTTAATCTCGTCGAGATTAAATTTTTTCGGAATCCTAATCTCAACGAGATTACACCCGTGTTGGTAGTTTAACACCACTTTCTGAGGGTAAGATGGTTATGAATGAATAGAAAAATGATTGGTGAAGCGATTTATATCTACAAGGCATTAAGGGTTTCGGATAGAAAATAAAACCCGATAGCCACGAAACGTGGAAATGTGCCGACCAAGAGTTGGAGCGGCAAATCCGCTGTTTTCCTTATGGAGAGCGCTCTGACGTCCCACACTCCAGCAAGTCGAACAAAAAGCCGTCGCACGGCAGAGGAATCTCGGACTACTGTGTCGGACTGTCGACTGTGACATCTGAAGCACCAGGACCGAGAAAATAAGAACTTTTGAATGGTCAAAGTAAAACTCGAGTGTAGTGGGTCGAACGTGCCAATGTAATACATTAAGAATATCTCGGAGTTTCTTCATTGTGATTTCACATAATAAATCAATCATGCTGCACTAAACTAGCAAGAAGAAGCAGAAGGGAGATAACTGAAGTAGAAGTATAGGATCTGGATAGAACACGTATTTATGTTCCGGAGCGAAGCTCAGTAAAATGTGGACAACCTTTTTAAAACGGGACTAAAAGGTTAGAACTATAACACAATTGTTTTCTAGTTGTAGACAGTTTATGAAAATGACGACTGTTAGAAAGTCTACCAGTATACAATTAACAGAATATACTTGCAAAATGTGTAGCGTAAAAAAAAGAGTAGTGAACGCAATAAAAAAAAGTCAGGGCGGATCTGGGTGCTGCGAACCCCGCGCCACCTTTGTATGTGATCATGATTTGCAGCCAATTGCAGGGAAGGCTCCGTTGCCATGATCGTATGGTAGTTGTATTTATACTTACTTATGCAATAAGTACCCATTACGCTTACGTTTGTGGGATCGATGGCCGCAGTCAGATTGGTGACCGAGGACGAGGTCTACTAGATACAGTCTGTCTGACTTATATCTTCCATCAGTAAAACGGACTACCACGATATAACTGAAATATTATTTTAAAATGGTATTACGTCTATAATTAAATCAATTCGTGGTTTATTTATTTTGAAATGATTTGAAAAATATCTGGAAGTCTCATGCCGACAAGATACTACGTTTCGTTACACAGGCACTTTGTCTCGTGCAATATGGTCCATATCTACCTCTTACAGTGGAATGAAACAAGTACCAATGTTTCCTTGTCTATTATTTCACTTGATCGTCCTTCAGATTCATGTACAATGGATACAAACAGTACACCTCTGAACTGGAATTTCCCTCCACCCACTTATAATCACTAACTTAAACACCCTACAAGTTACCAGAGACAAGTTTTCGAAACTAAATCTATATGATCATGATCATGACTCAATCATGAATAAATATTACCTATGACCACAAAGGGAGTTATTCTCTGGTCTTGTTTATTATTATTACACCTGGCGATTTTTATAGGCGTAAACAACTCGATAAGGGTTTAGATCTATATATCATTAAGGTTTCTACTTGATTAATCTTTTATTTTTGTAGATCTTCGATTGTTTTTCCGGAGGTTGTTAGCATCGAGTGAGCGATCCTCCCCTTTCACGTCGGTTAAACAAGAAAATTGACCAAAAAACATATAGAAATAATAGCTAGTACAAACCATGTACATGTAAAAAGAAGAACTTATAACTATATGTATCATAAAGAATATCAGTCGATTAATTAAAAACTTATTGAGCCTTGCAGAAGAATTTTTCATTTGAAGTTGCTTGTTTTATTTATTTATTTATTTATTTATTAAACACATGCACATAAATGAATAAATTAAAATTCATGAATCTGAAAGGAAGTAAAAATAACGAAAACACGTCCTACTATATTAACACCCAAGAAATTGTTTTATATTGATTTTTTATCTTTCTCAAATTTCAGGTGTTAAAACAGAGTTGATTTGTTTAATGGATTTATATAACACTTCGTAGGTAAGTAGATTAGAGTTATCTCCCATATCACACCAAAAGTTAAAAGAATATGTACTCAAGTTTTATCAATTTGCCATGCTTGGTTCCATTATTTGATAGCTTTGACTCGATGTAATGATAAAAATGGATGATTTACCTTCTTACAAACATATCACGTGCCTCTCCGTCAATTTCAATTACTAAATAATTCTACATGCTTGCAACTTATTACAATTTCAAAAGTCGTGTAAAGTTTCGGTATTTTGTCTTCATTGATAACATATGAGAGAAGATGAAAACGCGGTCGCGTACGCGAGCAGTCGATATTAAATTTCTTCATAAAACTTTTTTCCCACGTGCCGTGGACAGACACATGGAATTATTCACCATATGGTTAAGGTTTATCTAAATTATTACGGCTGCCGCTATTCAACGATAATGTTTATAAATATTAAAGAAAACTTCCATTCAGTAGATCACAGCAAGGGCGTTAAAAGTTCTTATACAACATGGCCAATTTGAAACTCTATCAAACGTAGAAAACAATCTAAATATAATGCAATTATATTAAATTTTATCATTTTTAAATATCCAAAACTTCCGTCCTCTTTGAACTACTTCCTTTAATCCTTTTTTGTTCTTGTTAATTTCGATCCGTTTATAAATTGTTAGTGAAGGCGTAAAGTACATGTATATGCTAATTTTACCATGACTATAAATATTATAGAGTATCGAAAATTATCAACGGAAACTCTTACATAACGTTAAAGTTCCTTTAAACAATCCCCCAATTGTTTACTAATACGTTTTCGATTCTATTATACGTAATGTTGTCTTCACATACGACTCATATTTGTAGGAAATAATCTGTTTAAGTTCCCAGTGTTGTAACATTAAAGTCAAATCGGGGCCACGTCTGCAGTATGCATTGGCGATTCAATGGGGGGGGGGGGGGGGGGCTTCCAAGGTATGGCACTCGTCACCTTTTTCCCCTGAAAATTTATAAATTCATTTAGAGGATATGAAAAAATATGCAGAAAATAACATGCAATGACGCCCTTCTGAAAAATAACGGATCCGCGGTTGGTACGCATACCATTTTCAATAATTTAAGATATGTTGTACAGTGTATATTAAGAAAAGGTGTTCGGATATTGAGAATCTTTGCACATGGAAGACTATAAAAATATATTAGTATTATAGTTAGTTAATAAAATGGCAATAACCTTGATTAAATTTAGAGGGATCATTGATGTAAGTGATGGATCAGGCGGTACAGTAAGTCTACATATACCGCCGGCGATGGCACTAATAGCCAGACCATCTTTCTCTGGCATTTTCATTGTAAATTATTGGCTACTTAATTAATAAGGTGCAAATACATCGCGTTAACAAAAGTGTTCTCTCTTATATCAAACAAGAAAGGTACAAATCACCTCAGTCATTCCTTTTACTCTTAGTAACACATGTTTTCAAATGTCACATAAATAATCACTTTTTCCCAGTTAAAAAATATATGAAAGCAAATTCATACATAGACATACTAATAAAAGTTCCGATGATTTTGACGATATAAGTGAAATATTGTTGAAAGTGGCGTTAAACACCATAACCCCCCCCTTTTTTTTCGATGATTTTAGTACGTTATGGTAACTAAGTAAATCTTATTAGGACATAGCCAGAAATGATGGGTACTTTGCTCATTTGCATATCTAAGATGGCGACGCCGGGACGTCTGCAATTTTCATATGATCTATATAGACGATATCATTTATAATTGTATGTGTGTCATTTTCTGAACTTGAAAATGATACATTGAATCAAGCTGAATTAAATGAAATAAAAATTAATGAAAACAATGAAATATTCGAGGTTCCTGGACTAAATGAAAATCCGAGGCGACGAACCCTTTTTTGGCCTTAAGATTCTATGTAAAAATGTCTGAAATACATGAAACTGGTGGCGTGTGACACAAAATTTAACAATGAATGACATTTGGCGACATATTTTCTGAAATTAATTTAGATTCCTCAATAATATATGTAATTATATTAACTAACCTTATATTTCTAGCTTCTAAACTCGGGGTTCCCACATTTAATATAATATGATCATTTTTGCATGATCGCGATATCAAAGACATGTCTAAAATCGCTACAAAACAAAAATATTTGAATTTTGACAGAAGAAAAACTTTGCGGAAATAAACAATAACTTTTAATTTTCGAATTATTGACGGACACATTGAATTTCCGTACTATAGGCTATTTTTTGACAAATATAATAAACGATCCATCAAGCTTAAAACTGCAGTCACGTGATCAAAATCTAATTTAAATATGATGAATATTTATGAGGAAAGTACCCTCAATTTCTGGATATGAGTCGGCACTATACAAGAGTCTGGTAAACAAATAATATGAGCTCAATAAAATGATATATCTAATTTTAACATATAAAATAGAAGACAAGCAACCACACTAGATAAGAGGTTCTTTAGAGTCTGTATCGCTCATCTGGTTTGTATAGACAATAAACAAAATAAAGGACTTCCTCTTATATGACAGTATTCCTGAAAATGAAAAGTCATCACTATGTAGACTTTGATTAAAATGGTTTTTGAAGATCTCCATTCAAACCATACTGTCCTCATTCTCCGAATTTTAGGTTACGGTAATATTTAGAATGTGAACTATCAAATTGCTCCAAATCAAAGTTACAGCAGTCTGTTTCTTCAGCAATAATAAGAGGTTTGACGGGAGGTGAGAATCCGGTAGCCAAGGGAAGAACAGGGTGTCGCTGAAGTGGAGCGATAGTCTACTAGAGCGAACCATGAATCAAATAGAGAGAAATAAAACGGAGTAGTAATCGAAAAATTAAAGAGCAAAAAAAGAAATAGAGAAAATCAGAGTAGGCCTTGAACTTTGAACCATGACCTAATTCAAGAGGAGGGGAACGGAATTCATTCATGAAGGCGGGTTCAAATGTCCCTGTGTCCATTCCCTCTATAATAACAGTGCTTGAGCGTTAAGACATGCGGAACCTATTTTTCTCACAAAGGTTTGATATTTATCTAAACAGATTTGTAGGGTCAGGGTTTATTTGAAAAGATCAGGAAGACAAATCTAAAAACCACGCGTCAATCCGGAAGTCATCTGTCAATAATATTGCAACTGCATTCAAAGATTAATCAAAATTTCTCCGAATGTCCTACAATATCCATAACCAGGAGTAGTGTGGTCTGTTTCAACCATCAAGTAACCTAACATCCCGCTTAGTTTATGTTTTGGTTGATCAAAAACGATTAACGGATACTACAAAATAAATACGAATCAAGCATCTGCTAGGTGAAGTGTTGATTCTG
The DNA here is from genome assembly GCA_963680875.1 of Bathymodiolus brooksi. Classification (NCBI taxonomy): domain Eukaryota; kingdom Metazoa; phylum Mollusca; class Bivalvia; order Mytilida; family Modiolidae; genus Bathymodiolus; species Bathymodiolus brooksi. The sequence goes on along the minus strand of OY804576.1, from coordinate 73,411,961 downwards.
CTCGCAGAAACCTTGAAAAGAAGTGCACATTAATGTATTTTTACAGAAACAAGATGTTGCTCTATACAAACTCGTGTTTCATTAAGAAAAAAGACTCGGTATCTTAATATCAGAAATTAAAATGGTACGCGTCCTTGGTTGATTTATGGTATATATATATATATAAGTATAATAGAATATGTATTTCAATAATGCACATCTGTACCCAATCCACAAGTTTGAAGTCATATATAGCTCATAAAACAAACATGTAATTTACCGGAGACCTGCAATTAATATTAAAGCGTGCATGTGTATATATTTACCTACTGCATATAGATGTGAAGTGTTCCATTTTAATATAGCTCAATGGTCGATATTAACATAATCGACACACAAATATTTTGCAAGCATTGCGTGGCTATCATCAGTACCTGTATAATCAGAAATGGAAAAAAAACATCATTAATATCGTTTAATGTAAATGAATTTGTTCTCAAAGTATTCTACACGTGAATGGCAGGGTTAAGGATTTCCGTTACCAGACCGTGGACAATGATTCGCCATCTTAAATAACATCGATTTCCACATTTACGTTTTCTTTCTTTCATCTTTATAATATATTAATAGTAAATACACAGTAAAAATAATTTGACAATAAAAGCAGGTGACGTTATTTCTACCTGTTGTATGTATTGGTATTTGGGAGTACCGTTAAATGGCAGATGGTTGCTACACCTGCCGTCTATTTCTTTTCAAAACGACCATCTTGATGACTCTTCATTAAAGACAAGCGCGCCAAAGTACTGCTATCCCAATCTGTTTGTTTGGGGTATTTTGAATATTAATTTGTTGTCTATTTTGAGTATAGAAAAAATTGAAACAAAGCAAATTTCTACTAAAAAAATATATCAAAATCAGATTCAGTAAATGGTTAGTTGTATGAAAATGTTGCCATATGAAAATTTTATTAATTTAAAAGATTGATCTAATTTTTTTATTGTCATTGTTTAATGATATTAAATGATTGAAGGCTTAAAATATATCATTTGAAAAACAAACTAAATGTATTTTTCAATATACACCGTGGGAATTTTTTAGTATGATTACTCTCAACTGAAATGTACTCAGCACGTCTTAAGAAGCAACTGTGTAAATTCATAGTTTAATAATATATTCTTTAATCTAATTAATAGATAAATAACAATTAATTCATAATTTTTATTTGTTTTCACAACATTTTGTTTGTCTCGTTGGTCGGCGCCGACAACATCCTGACTTTAGCTGGGCAGGTAATATTTCAGAGGTGACCCCCAGGAAGACCGTTCTTTAAGAATTAAGTTTTACTTAAGTAAACCTCTCCATCTGGAGACCAAGTAATACTAACGAGGAAACAAAGGGATTTACCTAGTGACAGACGGGATCCGTGTATGGCCCTTGATTTTACCGACGCCGGTACCCCACGCTAATCAAATCAGATCAATTAATTAATCAATATATCTAATTGAATATTAGGGCCATAGACGATTAAAGTACAATAGTAAACAAGTAAATGACTTAATTTTTTATCTTCCCATCCACGAGCCCACTCAAGTAAGATGTCATATTTTTATTCTTGTCACTGTATTGCTTTATGATAAAAAAAAAAATGACAAGATTTTCTCTAAATTGTTATATATAAGTAATGTAAATTTTAATTCTTTTACAAGTAAAGGAAATACGTCTATAACGGTAAGAAAATCTCAACTTTCTTTCATACAAAAAAGCGGGTTAATATATGCAGTTTTTTATGTTAATGCCTTGAAATTCCACCATTTTTGTCAAGCTGAATTAGTATTTCGTGGTACAGGTGTATTTCAGCTGTAATTCTATCTATGGTCTAATTATTGTCGAATGCACCAATCTGGTTCATTTTTTTGCAGAAATGAAGGTTAAGTGGAATAAAACATCTGTAGCACCTTTATGCAAATTAAATAATTTTATATTTGGCGGGACTTTAATTCACTGCAACTTCAAGGCTGACGGCACGCGTCGACTCGTGCCGACTTTCGTTTATCATTCATTTTAGAGTCTGGCCGTGACTAGCTCCTCCCTCGACTTGAGGCGCTCAACTGAGTGACGGATGACTCAATAACAATGAAAAATTCAACAGGTTTTATCTTTCTTTAATAAGAAAGTAAATATAAATATCAACAAACGATCAAAATCGGGGGGACAAAAGTAAACGACTTGTGTAATGCTTATAATTTTATCTGATATAACAATAGGAATAAAAGCGATAGTAACCAAGAAATTTTAAAATGGATTCAAATTTACAGGTAGGGCTTGTTTTTGAGAGAAAAAAATCTTTATTAATAATAATAGTAAACTTTATTGTTATGTGAACTATTATCAGTTTGTTAATAAATATAAAGTATTAACAGTATATTATTTCATGTTCTTTCAACAAAATTTAGTAATTTATTAATTCGTATGAGTCTTCAACTTGAAATACCTGTTGATGATTATTGTCTATCATGGTATATTATTAACAGGTCATATTTTATTATGCGTTTTTCGGCGGTTGCACAGGTGTAGGCCATATTTTTTTTAAATTACTTACATGATACAGAAATACAGGTTCAAATTTGATTCATTCATAGATACATGTAAAAAAAATAATGATAATAATTATAATTCTTTATTTGCATAATACACCCATGTGGGTCAAGCAAATACAAATACAAACAAACAAAACATAGAAAACATAGAAAATTACAATTTGATTATAATATAGGATACACAAAATAAATCCTATTAACTGTTGCTTCTTCACCCCTACCTGATTCGCGTGCCATATTTTCCAAATAAGGAAGTAATTTGCATTTGTTAAAAGTGTGGTGACGGAGACAGGTGGTTTGTCTCGAGCGACAGGTGATGACACAATGAGACCTTTATATGTATTGTCCATATCTCTACACTGAACAACACGTGGATTGTGTATTTCGAAAAAAAGGAAATGTTCAGTTGTGTCGTTGAGTGTTTATTTACAATTACGTGTGAAATATATGTTCTCCATATGTAAGTAGTACAGAAATGTTTAAAATAAAAAAATAAATAAAAAAGTAGTACAGAAATGGATAAAGAAATCGTTTTGAACAATACAAAGACATTGGGTACCCATTTTCTGTCTATTAATGCAACAAGTGAATACACAGGTCTGGGAATTGCCCATCGATGTTTATTATGTTCACAAGCAAAAATTACATTTGTTTAAATTAAACTCAATATACAAAAAAATGTGTTGGATATGCTCAACCTTTTAATATGTTGATACTGTATTTATTAAATTGCAACATATATTTATATTTTACTATTTATTTGAAATCCATATTTTACTTTACATTAGATCGTATTAATTAAAAGTAATTTGCATATTGTTGGGGTTTTTTGAATATACAAAATGTGATCATTTCCTAAAACAATAATTATAGTAAAGGTGTGAAAATAGCGTGTGTAGGTACACCTGTGTAGATAATTAAATCAAATTATTGAAAACGATATGAATGCTTTGTAGGACACTTGCCAATCATTTTTGTGGGCGGAGTCGGTGTAGAACGAGGCTTGCGTAAAAGTAACTCAATAGTGAACAACTACAGTAGAGAGATAGATAGAGTAAACAAGAAAGATGCCGTGGTGGAAAACACCTCGATTTGTGGTACTATGGATATTAATTAAATATTCTTTAGTAACAAAGGTATGTCAGTTTAGTTTTTTGTAGTATTCCAATTCTTCATCGTATACTTTATTGCTTTAACATTAAATATATTATAAATCAACTAATGATAAGATATTGACGACCGGCAGTCTAGTCTTGTTATTAATTCTTCTTAAAAAAAACTATACTCATAAATTGAGCAAATTAACTGTTTTATGAAGATAAAAATAAATGCGCATTAAGTTCGAACTATAATAATTCTTAGCTACCTGTGACTTACTTATTGCTAATTGACATTAATTATATGATTGCCTTCTTTTTTCAGGTATACTGCACGGGTGTGTTTCAGTTGGAATTATCAATGTTTAAGAATATAAACGGTTTTAATATTCACGGAGAATGTTGCAACGGAACAACGAACATTAATAACCAGTGTGTAAAGTCTTGCCGAACGTTTTTTACTGTATGTTTTACAAACTATCAAGAGGAAATTTCAAATAGTCCAACATGTAACTATGGAACTTATGAAACTGCAGTAATGGGTAACAATACTATCAATTTTTCTGAGGAATTACCCGTCCGATTTGAAAATCCAATTGCATTTCCATTCCAGTTTTCCTGGCCAGTAAGTATATTTAACATAAGATATTATTATATTTCAGCTTTAGCTACAATACAGCATAAAATTTCCCTATTCCACATAAAAATGTACTTATATTACAGTAAAACTACCATTAAGTCCGCCTGGTATGGTCATGTTGACTGATTTTCATCATTCTGTACCATGTGCAGTTGAGTTGCAATTATCTGCAAAACTGCACCCCCCCTTTTTCCAAAATGTGCCAATCAATCGTTACCACATTAAGTAGCACTGTCATGTAAAAACTTTACTTAGATGTTGAAATAGAAGGATTTTTAAATATGCTCCAATGAAGATTACCGACCTAGCAATTATTGATTTGTACTAGGTATCCCCAAATGATGTTGGAAACAGCTTGTCTTTTGCCACTAGCTTATTTATAATTTTTGTGTACATAAAATGAAACGTACCATTTGCATACCTCTTAAACATGTATTGTATATTCTTATGTATTTGATTTGTCTGAGTACTAGGAAACGTCTATAAATAATATATACATGTACTCGTATTGTAAATAAAATATCATATTAATCTACGGTCGACTCGATTTACCCATCATTTTTGAAAATTGCAAAGATCTTTCAAGATGTATAATTTTTTGTTGTTATTTTAGGGTACATTTTCATTAATTTTGGAAGCTTGGCACGACACAACGTCACAAGGTCCCACACATGGTAAGTAGTTCGTTTGTTTGTCCATGTTTTATGGTTAAAATGAAGGATTTCAAGTGCATTAATTGAATGAAATTGGTGTTTATGCAGATTTGTTTTTACATGAATTATGATAAAACTATTCCTTTATGCTTTGAAGATATAGCTTTATACAGCAAACTTATGGATTATTACAAATACACACGTGTTATTTGTGATCTGTGTTTTGATTTTCTACAAGGATTAATTTACATGGTGCGTGTGTCGTGTTTTTATAACCATGGATATAATAAGTACACAAATATTCAAATGGGAAACCAACGTTGATCTTCACGTGGATATTTTATTGGAATTTTACGATTCTGTAAATGTTCATAGGATGGAAGAAATGCAACAGAAACTTGTTTTAATTGGTGCACCATCGACCTGTGTATGCATCATGGATTTACTATGAAAGGATACCTTCTGTGTTAATAGAATGGAATAGATTTTCAACAATATTTGTCCCGGATTGCCATGTGAATCGGCAGATGGCAAAATATTATTGACATGATACGACCTATAAAATCAGATTCTATCAGATCTTAATATTTTTTTTAATCATTATTACCAGAATTTAAAGGTTTAGTTATTGCAGAAAATGGACTTTTATAGGCTTATTTAATCACCATACAAGTTGTGAACTTGCACACCTGTATGCACAACTTTTTCTGATGAAGTTTTAAATTACATTAATTTTGTAACAGTAGATTTAAAATGCAACAAAGACTGCAGATCCAGTCTAAAAAGTTGACAATTCTCACAGTTTATTTCAATCCTTATCTAGAAATCCCACCCTAAGGTAATTTCCTGGGGTTTTTAAAGAATACACCAATTTGTTAAGATTTCCATTGACTCCACAGTATATTGTGTCAGTCTCATAATGAATAGCTTTATGCAGGATGCAAACAAGCATGGGGAAATTATAATAGATCAACAATTGGTTTGGAATTGAAATGGTCATCAAGGCTAGCATACGACAATAAAAGATGGCTATTGTCAAAATTGAGGTACGATGAAGAGTTGACACGCTTGTTAAAGCTCACCTGTATTATTATACTGGGTATCGTTTTGACGGGCTTGTGAGCAAGATGGTTTTCTCACGGTCATTTCTATTTTTGTCTTGCAGGCAGCTCAAGGGAACAAATCATGAGGTTAGCAGTTCAGCGATCTATATCAGCTGGTTCATCATGGCAGCATTATAGCCACTCGGCACAGTTCACTTCTTTGGAATATTCTTATAGAGTAGTATGTGATGACCATTACTATGGAACAGGATGTTCTAACTTCTGTCGACCAAGAGACGACCAGTTTGGTCATTACACCTGCGACAGTAATGGTACGAAAACCTGTTTGGACGGATGGAAAGGTCGTTATTGTGATCAAGGTGAGGATCAGTAACAGGTTATAAATCTAGAAACTTTTCCTTGACACTCTCCCTCAACTAACTGGCCAGGATCAGTAACAGGTTATAAATCCATGACACTCTCCCTGAACTAACTGGTTAGGATCAGTAACAGGTTATAAATCCATGACACTCTCCCTGAACGGTTCCCCCCTGAACTAACTGGTGAGGGTCAGAAACACGTTATAAATCTAGAAACTATTCCTTGACACTACCCCTGAACTAACTGGTGAGGATCAGTAACAGGTTATAAATCCATGACACACTCCCTGAACTAACTGGTGAGGATCAGTAACGGGTTATAAATCTGTAGAAACTATTCCTTAACACTCTCTGTAAACTAAATGGTGAGGATCAGTAACATGTTATAAATCTAGAAATTATTCCTTGGTACTCTCCCTGAACTAACTGGTGAGGGTTAGAAACAGGTTATAAATCTGTAGAAACTATTCCTTGACACTCTCCCTGAACTAACTGGTGAAGATCAGTAACAGGTTATAAATCCTTGACACTCCCTGAACTAACTGGTGAGGATCAGTAACAGGTTATAAATCTAGAAACTATTCCATGACACTCTCCCTGAACTAACTGGTGAAGGTCAGAAACAGGTTATAAATCTGTAGAAACTATTCCTTGACACTCTCCCTGAACTAACTGGTGAAGATCAGTAACAGGTTATAAATCCTTGACACTCTCCCTGAACTAACTGGTGAGGATCAGTAACAGGTTATAAATCTAGAAATTATTCCTTGGCATGCACTCTCCCTGAACTAACTGGTGAGGGTCAGTAACAGGTTATAAATCCTTGACACTCTCCCTGAACTAACTGGTGAGAGTCAGTAACAGGTTATAAATCTGTAGAAGTATTCCATGACACCCTCCCTGAACTAACAATAATGTGTATTTTATTATGAGATTAAGCTCTGCATGGTATGCATGCATCCCTTCAAAAACGCTTACGATTTTCAATAAATTTTAAACAATTATCTGAGGGCATAAAATAAAGAAAGTATTTCGAATTATACCTCAGACCAAATGTCTAAGATTGATACCAATATTTTTATCTGGTTGCAATCAAAATGCAATTTTTCCTTAAAGAAGTATGATAGCTTAATTGATTCTTCAAAATCAATTACCACCGCGATATAATTGAAATATTGTTGAAAGTGGCGTTAAACACCACAAAACCAAATCACAATCAATTTCTTCACATATCTATAATAGTAGGGGAAAAGAAAATATTATCAAACATACCTAATGTTCTAATCGCACTTGTATTTGCTGATAAACGATTTGTTGAGTCTGTCGAGTACAAAGGAATTTGACGAAGCCATCTGTCACAATTCCAGTAAAAGATAGGCTTTATTATCCTGTGTCATTACTCCGTCATACTTCATCTCACTCCAATATAATACCAAATTCTCACATTTTCTCACAAAAATTTTGCACAAATATAGAGGCTAACATTTACACATTAAGATTTACACACGGACATGGTCAAAACAAATTGTTTATTTTTTACTACGATGCGTAAATTAAATCTTGCTATAGTATTATCAATACACTTGTAAATCTTCTAATATAATTCTAAAATCTTTGTATTAACTTTATGGTGAAGATATTATGAATCATTAACTACAAACAAGTCAAGAAATACTTTATTTAACAAGGGAAAATCAATATCCTCAGCGACATAGGAGCAGGCTAGCGTATTTTCTTTATGTTTTTATTTTTTTGTTGTGGCTGGGATTATTGTGAGAATTTTAAATAATTTAAGTGCATTTTGCGTATTATTAACTCCACAATTTAGTTAAATAATATATTTTTGCTAAAGGCAATGACAAATAAAACGTCTTGTACCAGCTGTTGTCATGAAGACCAATAATTTGGCCAGGTAGATAGACCGACACTGAACAGCTGCTTTTTTTACCTTTTTCGTTGAACATTTTTAATTTAATTTTAATCACTCCCAAACTAAAGTTTTGTCAAATTCGATACTACTGTGATTTTTATATGAAGAAAAAGAAATAAAACTGACTTTTAAACCATTAAATACAAATATATTATGTTTCTCTAACTATAATAATTCGAAGTGGTTTCTGCAACACTTTACGTACATTTTTGACATGTTGAAGTGCAGTATCGGTCATCCTATACTTAAAACACTCCTCTCTTCAACAATGGCCAAAGGTACACGTGTTGTAAGTATAATTTGTAGATTCATCACTGAAAGGATGTAATCATTAAGTTCCCAGGAAATTTGAAATAAAACGTCGAAAGATAATTGAACAGTGCTTGTGAAAATTAGTTATGTGTGGCATCTTAAAAGCAGGCACAATATGCCTACAATATAATAATTACTCGATATTTTTTTTAAATGAGAAAAGTAAGAGAGGAAATGCATTTTGAATGTATTTAATATTATACATTTTTTTGTCATTTCAGCGGTGTGTCTGACTGGTTGTCATCAGGATCATGGGTTTTGTGATGCCCCAATCGAGTGCAAGTAAGTATCTGGATAAAACGCTGTACTGTAATAAATATGAGTTTCCATTGTGTAAAAAGTCCAGAGGTCGACACATTGATGGTGATTTCAACCACTGAGAGAGGTGGCTTTATAAAAGTATTACAAAATACATAAGCCTGTTGGTATGTAAAAGCATCCTAAAAGATTCTTGATTATTTTTTGGTGGAAAAAAGAAAATAGGATAAAATGTCATAGCAAGAAATCACATGTAGTGGATTGATTGATTTGTGTTTAATGCCAACTTTAGCAGTATTTCAGCTATATCGTGGCGTTACTACCATGTAATGAAAAAAATGGGAAAATGTCATAACATTTCACATATGGTGGAAAAGAAAATAGGAAAATGTCATAACATTTTACATGTGTCATCTTTTCTTTGTTGTGTGTTTGAATAGGGCTAGGAAATAGAACAAGAACACATTAGCAACAAAACATGGATGGTACTACTAAATTATTCTTTACATATGTGGTTTTTATAGCATAAGTACTCTTCATTCCATGTGGGATCAAAACAAAACTAAATTAAAAACGTTATGGCTTGCAAAACATTACAAGACCTATTTGTAGGTTTCTTAGGATATTAGTTTCACAGATGTAATGAGTAATTACTTTCACATGTACTGTTCAGAATGATTGTAAATAATGCGGTCTTTCTGACCTGCAAAAACTGCATCATGCAAAATGTAATGAAACGATTATATATTCTAACAGTTTCAACACAAAGTAATTAAGTCAATATTTAAAGAGAAATAATAATGCCGTGGACATTAAATGAAAATTACAATATCGATATTGGTGAAAAGAACTCCCTACAAATACTTTATTGACAATAGACCATGTTAATTCTTCATACAAACTAGTAATAATTGAATAAATATTGCAAACAGGTGAAATTACAAGTTTTTAAAGAATTAATGTTTTTAACAAATTCTTCTATTGTTAAACTTGAGAATAATTAAATTATAATCGTGTAAGCCGACGAGTCTGTTACTTTCTTAAAATGAATGCATTGTATGTAGTCTGGTATTATTGAAAAAAATGTCTTATTGAAAAAGAAATGTCTTATTAGAATTTTAACCCTGTATTTCTTTGTTTTTTTCACAGGTGCCGGATGGGTTGGGATGGACCATTTTGTGATGAATGTGTTCCCTACCCTGGATGCCTCCATGGGTCGTGTGTAGAACCTTGGCAATGTAACTGTGATGATGGGTGGGGTGGTCTTTTTTGCAATCAAGGTAATTGCATATTCACTTATTAATGATTACAAGGAGTTAATTAAAACCTGAAAAATTGTAATTGCAATGAAATAAATTAATGATAAATCTAAAGTAAATTTGTGAAAGACTGTCATCAGTTGTTCATCAAATGAGAATTAAAAAATAGTAATTTCTGAGATTAAAACCTTTAATATTCTTAGTCCTATACATAATTAGTAAAGGTTATAAAGACAAATAATTTTATTACTGTGTTTGGTTGAATTTTGAGTATTTACACAATAACAAATAATGATTTTCTTCTTCAATTCTTTTCAGATCTAAATTACTGTACCCATCACAAACCATGCAAAAACAATGGTATATGTACAAATACAGGACAGGGCAGTTACACCTGTACATGTCCACAGGGGTTCACAGGCACAGTGTGTGAGGTGGAGGTGGATGATTGTCAAAACTTACCCTGTATCAATGGAGGATCTTGTCAGGTATAGTATTTTTTGCAATGACTATATTAATCTGGATACAGATATCTATTCCATGATGTATTAATAATAAGATTGAACAAATCTCTTCAGATCATACAATGTTTTTCATTGAATCCAAACTACAAACCCAAATATAATAGCAAGTAAATTTGATACTTTCTTTGCATTAAATAATTGCACCTTCAAAATTGTTTTCTGTTCAATGAATTGAAATTTCTCTTTTAATTTCACAGTGAAGATGTTTATTTTCATTTTTTTTCATATATTTTGACCCTATAATATATAACCACAGAATTTCGGATTATTAAAATACTTTGATTCCATTAACATTTCTAAACAGTCTAAATAATTATGTTTTCTAATAGTTTAATACATATTGCTTCAATATTTTTTACAGGATGTTGGATCCGGCTACCAATGTAAATGTCCAGATGGATTCACAGGGAAGCGATGTGAAACTGTAGCAGTATCTTGCAATACATCTCCTTGTAAAAATGGAGCCACCTGTATTGAATCCCAGGGGACCTACAGATGTCAGTGTGTACCAGGTTATACTGGTTATAACTGTGACTGGGAAGTCAACGAATGTGTCTCTAATCTCTGTCAGAATGGTAGGTGTCCATGTTTTGACCTTTTATAGATATTTGTAAACTGAACTTTTAATTTAAGTTGTTGTAATTTTGTAATTCTCTCATATAAGTCTTCCCTTTGGTTTGTTTTTGTTATATTTTTATTACTTGATTTTCTTGAGAGAAAAAAATTTAATCAGGTCATTAAAATAGATCACCAGGGATCCGTTGTTGAACTTCTGATTAAAGTAATCATATGATTAGCCCTAATTACATAAGTAATTACTAATTCCATACTTAGGTAATGCTATGATTAAATTTTGCTGCTGAACTCTTTTTTTCATCAATGTATTAACTAATCATATTTAATCATTGAATTGGCTAATTAGGTAATTAGGAATGAATCATGTAGTTAGGGCTAATCATATGATTAGCTTAATCACAAGTTCAACAACGGACTCCTTGTCATTAAAAAAAGATCACCTGAGCATTAAAATACATCACCAGGTCATTAAAATTCATCACGAGGTCATTAAAATACACCACCAGGTCATTAAAATACATCACCAGGTCATTGTTTAAGTAGACCACCAGGTCATTAGAATATACCACCAGTTTATTCAAGTAAATCACCAGGTCATTAAAATATACCACCAGAACATCTAAGTAGATCTCCAGGTCATTAAAATAAAATGTATATCACCAGGTTATTCAGTTGCATCACAAAGTAATTAAATGGGAATAGTTTACAGAAATGATATGTCCTCATTTTTGGAATGTATGCACAGCGCTTGATTGCCTTGAGAATTTATCATAAAGTAGATAGTTAATATTTTTTGTATGACTGCCAACTATAGTAAATAACAGAAACGTGTGTATGGCACAAGTACGTAAAAAAACAATCGAGTGCATCTAAACAGTATACTTATGATGATAAGTGTTTGTTTTTGCCTATGACATGCTGTTTGATCTGGAACAAACAGTGATGCGCTCTAATATCAACTGGTAGTATTTATTCTCGTATACCAGTATATATAACACATTAATTGTTCAATAACTATCATTGTGATATACATTGTACAGAAAGGTGGTATAAATCACAAACCGATTGAATTGTAGGTCGATTGATAAGTTATCAAACCGTTTCAAGAAAATATTGACAAAAATTTCTGTATTGTATTGGTAACATATGGCAGTTGCTCACCTGATTGCCGACCATAGATTTTTACGGCATATTTATTCATAGAAAGAAAAAATGAGGTTATCATCTCGTCCTTGGGTAAACAATAGAATATTTTATTTGCTATTTGTAACAACAATACAGACTGAAGTAATTTTCCATTGCCATTTACTTTTTCAGGCGGAAGATGTGTTGATGAAGTCAATGGTTTCCGGTGCGTTTGCCCTTCCGGCTATAATGGAACTCTTTGCCAGCATAACATTGACGACTGCGCGGCTGCAGGAGGAAATCCATGCCAAAATGGAGGTGTATGTATCGACCGTGAAAACCAATACGAGTGTCGATGTAAGCCTGGATTTGTTGGACCACTTTGTCAAATAAACGTTGATGATTGTGAATTACGACCATGTGCGAATGGCGGCACTTGTGAAGATAAAATTAATGATTTTTCCTGTACTTGTGCTCCTGGATTTAGCGGGAAGGATTGTTCCGTGAATGATAATGATTGTAGTAGTTTTCCCTGTAAGAATGGAGCTACCTGCAAGGATTTAGTCAATGATTTTCAATGTGAATGTATTATTGGTTACTATGGAAAAGATTGCTCTTACCGTAATGGAGTTTCCGGTTCACCCGTTGACCCAACTACTACAGACACCGTTGTCCAAACAACTGGGAATACGCCCCATTCTGCAAATAACCAAACAATCATGGATTTATTACAATCAGAGGATGAATTTACTACAACTAAGCTTTTACTTGTTGTGTGTCTGGGTGCAGGCATTCCGCTGTTGTTAATAATTATTATGATTATCTTTTTATTGCTTCGGAAAAGGACGGATCCGCCTCCGATAGATACAAGCAAAGAAAATGAAGAAAATATTGCAAATAACATAAACAATAAATTGACTGAATCTAACATTTTTACAACAAATCAGACTGCTTCAAGTATTAATAAAATTTCAAATGAAGAACAAAAGGACATTAATGTTGATTTGAACACATTTCGACCTGGAAAGGTCATGGAAAAATATACAAACACTAAGCAATTCTTACATAGAAAAGATTTAAATACACAAGGACAGTTTTCAAAATCACCTCCTCCAAATGATATTGATAAATACAGAAGCCATATTGAGGAGAATTATTCATCAGAAGTTAGTTCATCATCAAAGAATGACTTCAGGTATGTTTGAATATTGAATTACAGTAAGACTTGCCCAAGTGGTCACCTCTATTAAGCAGTCACCTGTATTAAGAGGACACCATTTTCTTGTTCTGCCATAGAAAATTTCATATGAATTAAGAGGTCACTTGTCTTAAAAGACCACCTTTCTTAGTCTCAAAGGTGATCTCTGAATACAGGTTTACCTGTACATATATAAATTTGGATTTCGGCATGCAAATGCTTAGAGGCGAGGCTTATTCCCTTTAATAGAGAAAAAAATTGCATGTGTTATGAGTTGTTTTGTATACAGAGTAAACGATTTCAGTTTGATTGGTTTAACTATAATTTGAAGTATTGTTCAAGTAGTACTTTAGTAGAACAGATAAAATGGGTGATCATATAGCTTTAATTCATAGCCATTTTCTACTTGTGATTCTTAAGAAAGGTGTAAAACATTCTTAAAAATACCAAGTGCTATATAATATAATTTAAGTAAGAAACATTGGTAATAATTTGTAATAACATGTCATTTCTAATTTTATTTTTTCAGCTGTTATAGCACAGACATACATATCATTGACTATTCCAAAGAGTATTCAAAAGATTCTAATAGAAAATCAACATTATATTTAGAGCCAGTGCAACGACATTCTTGTTATAGTGAGGATGTGTTAGCCACAGAAGTCTGATAGACAATTCCTAAGGAAAAAATTGCAATAATGTACACTTCTATATATAAAAATATATATATGACGCTGTATAATATGCATACATTGTGATTTAAAGTGCCTTTTGTTTTGTAAAGACAAAGTATGCAGTGAACTGAGGATAACTCTGTCTCCTTCATTAATGTTTCAAGTGAATTCAGCAGGCTGAAAGCTTTTTTCGTTATTACCATTGGATTATGGACAGGACATGATGGAGAAACAATATAATATTTAGTTTTTGAGGACTTGAGAGGGAAAAATCATCAGATAAGTCATTACGTTATCTGATGCCTTATAAGCTATAGGACAGTGTCCAATGTTAAAAAAAAACATTTTGCCAAAAATTATGCAAAAAACGTACACTAAGAAACAGTTTTTGTGATAATTGTTGATCCATCCAATGACATTTAAGTGCCAGTTTATGGCAACTGACATTTTTAGCAGCTATTCACGTGTGTATTTTGTTATGTGTGGTGTGAATGTAAAATGAATAATTGATCATTTTTGAGTGCTATTTTCAAGTAATATATTGTTAAAGAGTGTGTGAGATTGAGAGTATGCTATATTTTTTTAAAACATGAGAGAATTTGAGATGATATACTTAGTTTGTTAAAGATGAAATATTTATTACCTGTACATTAATTGTTAAACTTGATGCAGATTGCAGAAATAGGTACAAAAAAGAAATATTTCAAATAAATTATCATTAATTTTTTTTCAAAAGATATAAATATTGTCATTTTTCAAGTTTATAAAGCTGAAAATAAATATAAAAAAGCTGGTAACACTTTGTCAAGATTTTTTTTTCATTATGAATACTTCTAAATGTTTTAAACTTGCAACACCTTTAAGAAATATAGAGTAGTAATTTTTCACAGCTGCAGTTATTGTTTGAAATGCTGTTTCGAATACCATGATTGGTGCTTATGCTTTGCAGTCTGCAAAAAACTGTTGTATAATTAACTTATAAATTAATAATTTTGTTAATACAGATAAATAATTAATTAAAATGTTGTTTTTAAAGGCTTTATGTATACATGTTAATGAAAGCTTTGCAACAAGTTGCCTTCAGTATTGGATCAAATCAACCCAGTTGTTACACTGATAATAGGGCAGTCTATTACAATTACAAATAATATTCATATTACAGTTCGTCACCTGCATTCAAACTTATTTTTGCTTTTGGCATTTACATACATGTAGCATTTAGCATTTAGATCAAAATTTCTATGATTTTAATTTTTTAAGCATTGTATGTTGTCCTTGTAAAAGAAAAATAAACGCAACTTCTAAAAGAAGTATTTATCCAAATTTGTATTGAACAAAGGAGAGACGGAGTAAAATTGTTTTATAAAACTTAGATGTCTCTTGTGGTCAAATATATCTTCCATCATTCCATAACAAAAGGACCAGGCAAAGCCAAGGTTCAACGCAAATCATTAAAGTAACATCTCATATGGATCTCACACCTACCATTGGCTCACGTCTCATTCTAATCTCACGTCTACCATAAGCTCAGATCTCATTCTCTATCTCACTTTCTATCATTCTCATTCAGTCACGTCTGGTTTTTTTTCTGTGATGCCTGTATATATAATGTATATTTATAATGTTTTTCTGGATGTATATAACTGTTATTGCGATTATTATATTATTACAATTGGTATTTCACATGAAAAATCATGAAATAAAAAGAGGTCACAAGTGACTATTTTCCTAAAGTAAAATGGTGTTGATTCATTACTTTGATTGATTGGTGTTTAATGCCACTTTTAACAATATTTCAGTTATATAATGGCTGTCAGTTTTATTAATGGAAGAAATCGAAGTGCCTGGAGAAAACCAGACAAACTTTATCACATAATGTTGTATCAAGTACACCTCACCCTGAGTGGGATTCAAACTCACAACTTCAGTGGTGATAGGCACTGATTACACAGATAGTTGTAAATCCAACTACCATAGGGTCAGGACCACGATGACCCCCTTCATTACTTTGAGAAGCTATAAATATATAGATATACTGAAGATGTCATTACATTTCTTTCATACTAATAGAACAAGTTGTACATATGGGTTCAGTTTAGTTTAGACATGAAAACCATATAAAAAGAGACAATTGCCATGATTACCATCAAGCTTAAGGTTTTAGCAAAATGGCTAAATCATTACATTTTAACATTATCAATACTTATACTTATATTTTCTGGTTTATTATATTTATTACTGGTATTATACAAGTTTTATATTAGAATGTTAATACAGGGTGAAGCTTTATTATGGTTCATTGCTGAGTATTCTCCATCTTCGTCTGTCTGGAGCCATTTAGTTCTGATCAGCTTTAATATACTCCAGGCTATATGATGGACAGTATATCAAGATTGAATAAGATATCAAACTCAAAAGGTTCAAAGTTCATTATTGAGTCTTGTATTTTCTGAAATCATTGTATTTAGCACAAATTAGATATCATTGTTTTCAATTGATTTAGTGAGGGGTAAGTCATAGCTTAAAGTTCAACTATCGGCTCGTCTTTTTTTCTATGGATTTGCACAACATGATTCAGGAATAACGGTGACCTTCATCAAGTACGCTCAAAGTCAAAAGAATGAAAAGCCAAATAATTTTAAAATCTTGTCTCTAACTCTTAAGAAAAGTTTGATGATACTAAAGGGGTAATCAGAATGAGAAGCAAAGGACAGACAAAATACAATGGCCAAAAGAAAAAGGACAAACAATGTATACAAGACATTACACAGAAAACTAAAGACTGAGCAACAGAGCATCCCCCCCCCCATTAAAAACTCTTGAATTGAGATTGAAAATAACAGGTCTTTTCTAATATACAGATTTAATCATTTACAAACTCCATGAAATATGTATTTTAGCAATGAATTATTAAAACCATAAAAAATATAGATAATTGATAATTAACTATAAAAACATGGTATAACAATACACTATAATTGCAATTGGGGTGCATGCCTGTTGTTGTCAGGACAAGGTATACAACATTGTGTGATAAAGTTTGTCAATGACTTGTGACAGGTCGGTGGTTTTCTTGGGTCCTCCACTTTCTTCCACCAATAAAACTGAAATATTGTTGAAAGTGGCATTAAACACCATCAAACAAACCCTTTGTTGTGTGTTCAGGTCGACACAAATAGCACACGAAACTCTAGAAGATGGTGAAATGAAATCGGAGACATATTGCTAACGATTATATGATAAAATGAAACACTTCAAGGGGTTAAAAGTATTAATTATTAACCTTAAATCATAAAAAAATAATGTTATTTAAGTGACTTTATGTAGCGACAAAGAATTTCACTGTGCAAAGATGGCAACAATACATATACATGCACCAGACAAGATATTGTAATGATTCAGTCACATATATAGATGTATACCAATAATTAAAGTAATGGCTTTAATACCAGTTAGTGGACTTCTACTACAAGGCAAAAATAAATATTCACGTATCATTGAGGTTGGGTTTGATGTTTAACGCCACTTTCAACAATATTTCAGTTATATCATAGCTATCAGTTTTATTGGGGTGGGAAACCCGAGTACTCGGAGAAAACCACCCACCCGCCGCAAGTCACTGACCAGCTTTATCACACAATGTTGTATCAAGTACACCTCGCCTGAGCGGGATTTGAACTCACATCACAACGTTAGTGGGGATAGGGACTGATTGCATAGGTAGTTATAAATCCAACTACCAAACGATCACGACCAGGATGGCCCTGCTAACACCTATCATTGAAGACAATAACAAAGCAAACTTACAGAAAGTATATTATATGGGCTTGTTCTTTGCTTTTAATAAATATTTCATAATGTCCTAATAGAAAGTTGTATACCTGGAGTACACAGAGAAAGCTATTGTACAAACCATTGGTACACAGAGAAAGCTATTGTACAAACCATTAGTACATAGAGAAAGCTATTGTACAAACCATTAGTACATAGAGAAAGCTATTGTACAAACCATTAGTACATAGAGAAAGCTATTGTACAAACCATTGGTACACAGAGAAAGCTATTGTACAAACCATTAGTACATAGAGAAAGCTATTGTACAAACCATTAGTTATTTGTCGTCAGTATATAGCTGTATCATGACATTGTTCTTTAAACACTTCACCGACGAACCTTCGGAATAGATCCAAATGGATATTGTCTAGTTGAAACAACTAAACCAAGTTATTGTGGCTTACTTACTATTTGATCTAAAAGTACATGTTGCCTATTACGTTCAAGTCCATCTTGTAAGCAATGTTTTAGGTTATGGATACCGTTTTCGCAACCTTTATAACGAAAAGAATTACAGAAGTAATATTAATTTGTTTTTCGAAATTCACCTGTTTATTGGACAACGAAGTCATGTTCGTTGAAAAGATCGGAAAAATAGTTTGAAATTGATTTAAAGGTGAATCTTGCTATAAATGAATCAGACAGTTGCTAAGAAAGTCTATTGTGTAAAGAAAATTGTACCAGAAAACTCAATTTTTTATCCAATTCAATAATAGAAGAGACATTTCTGCATGGTCGCACTAGTAGATTTCTAACCCAAAGCGTAAATAACAAGAGACTCAGCTGTCAATATGTCGTGGATGGACAGAGTTAATAAAGTGTCAACATGTCTCCATTTTGATCGTCGCCACATTAAAGCCGCCATGTTTATTTACAGACAGAAATGTGAGACAATACTGAGGACAAGGTTTACAATAGATAAACAACTTTATCTACAGTATAAAGACCACCGTGGACTTTCCAAAATGTTGTAGGGTTATCAGGGGCGTACATGATGATAACAGTACGCAATTTCGCTCCGTTCGAAAAATGTAGTTTAGTTTAACCGTGCTACTTATTAAAGACGTCCTGGATATCACTTACTCCATGTATGGTACTTTATCTTTTGATATAGCTTTTATATTTCTGAAATGGACAAAGTCTAACATTTGTCAGAGAATCGTTGCAATCATCTCTCAATAAAGGTCATAAACCCATTTCGCTTTATGCATAAAAGATAGGACAAATAGTTCGAGGTGACACGCACTAAAAATGAATTCAGGAAGACGAGTAGTTCGAGGTGACATGCACTATATATGAATTCAGAAAGACGAATAGTTCGAGGTGACATGCACTATATATGAATTCAGAAAGACGAATAGTTCGAGGTGACATGCACTATATATGAATTCAGAAAGACGAATAATTCGAGGTGACATGTACTTCACATGAATTCAGGAAGACAAGTAGTTCGATGTGACACATTTGTTGGGTTTTTTTTTGTTGATCTGCAATACTTGTGGACACCCCTGGATGTATTCTGCTCTGTACTTCACATGGGTTGAACATTCTGTTGTTGATCTGCAATACTTGTGGACACCCCTGGATGCATTCTGCTCTGTACTTCACATGGGTTGAACATTCTGTTGTTGATCTGCAATACTTGTGGACACTCCTGGATGCATTCTGCTCTGTACTTCACATGGGTTGAACATTCTGTTGTTGATCTGCAATACTTGTGGACACTCCTGGATGCATTCTGCTCTGTACTTCACATGGGCTGAACATTCTGTTGTTGATCTGCAATACTTGTGGACACCCCTAGATGTATTCTGCTCTATACTTCACATGGGTTGAACATTCTGTTGTTGATCTGCAATACTTGTGGACACCCCTGGATGTATTATGCTCTGTACTTCACATGGGTTGAACATTCTGTTGTTGATCTGCAATACTTGTGGACACTCCTGGATGCATTCTGCTCTGTACTTCACATGGGTTGAACATTCTGTTGTTGATCTGCAATACTTGTGGACACCCCTGGATGCATTCTGCTCTGCACTTCACATGGGTTGAACATTCTGTTGTTGATCTGCAATACTTGTGGACACCCATGGATGTATTCCACTCTGTACTTCACATGGGTTAAACATTCTGGTGTTGATCTGCAATACTTGTGGACACCCCTGGATGCATTCTGCTCTGTACTTCACATGGGTTGAACATTCTGGTGTTGATCCGCAATACTTGTGGACACCTCTGGATGTATTCTGCTCTGTACTTCACATGGGTTGAACATTCTGTTGTTGATCTGCAATATTAAATACTTGTGGACAACTTTGGATGCATTCTGCTCTGTACTTTGAATGGGATGAACATTCTGGTGTTGATCTGCAATACTTGTGGACATCCTTGGATGCATTCTGCTCTGTACTTCACAGGGGTTGGACATTCCGTTGTTGATTTGTAATACATGTGGACACATTTAAATGCATTCTGCTCTATACCTCACATAGATTGGACACTCTGTTGTTGATCTGCAATACTTGTGGACACCCTTGGATGTATTCCGCTCTGTACTACACATGGGTTGGACATTCTGTTGTTGATCTGCAATACTTGTGGACACCCTTGGATGTATTCCGCTCTGTACTACACATGGGTTGGACATTCTGTTGTTGATCTGCAATACTTGTGGAAATCCTTGGATGTATTCTGCTCTGTACTTCACATGGATTGAACATTCTGTTGTTGATCCGCAATACTTGTGGACATCCTTGGATGCATTCTGCTCTGTACTTCACATGGATTGAACATTCTGTTGTTGATCCGCAATACTTGTGGACATCCTTGGATGCATTCTGCTCTGTACTTCACATGGATTGCACATTCTGTTGTTGATCCGCAATACTTGTGTGGACACCTTTGGATGTATTCCGCTCTGTACTTCACATGGGTTGGACATTCTGTTGTTGATCTACAATACTTGTGTGGACACCGTTGGATGTATTACGCTCTGTACTTCACATGGGTTGGACATTCTGTTGTTGATCTGCAATACTTGTGGACATCCTTGGATGTATTCCGCTCTGTACTTCACATGGGTTGGACATTCTGTTGTTGATCTGCAATACTTGTGGACATCCTTGGATGTATTCCGCTCTGTACTTCACATGGGTTGGACATTCTGTTGTTGATCTGCAATACTTGTGGATATCCTTGGATGTATTCCGCTCTGTACTTCACATGGGTTGGACATTCTGTTGTTGATCTGCAATACTTGTGGACAACTTTGGATGCATTCTGCTCTGTACCTCACATGGGTTGAACATTCTGTTGTTGATCTGCAATACTTGTGGACACTCCTGGATGCATTCTGCTCTGTACTTCACATGGGCTGAACATTCTGTTGTTGATCTGCAATACTTGTGGACACCCTTAGATGTATTCCGCTCTGTACTACACATGGGTTGGACATTCCGTTGTTGATCTGCAATACTTGTGGACACCATTGAATGCATTCTGCCCTGTACTTCACATGAGATGGACATTGTGTTGTTGATCTACAATACTTGTGGACACCCTTGGGTGCATTGATCTGCAATACATGTGTCCACATTTGGATGCATTCTCCTCTGTACCTCACATAGTTTGGAAATTCTGTTGCTGATCTGCAATGGACACATTTGGATGCATTCTGCTCTGTACCTCACATAGTTTGGACATTCTGTTGTTGATCTGCAATACTTGTGGACAACTTTGGATGCATTCTGCTCTGTACCTCACATAGTTTGGACATTATGTTGTTGATCTGCAATACTTATATAGACCCCTTTGGATGTATTCTGTTCTATACTTCACATGGGTTGGACATTCTGTTGTTGATCTGCAATACTTGTGGACACCCTTGGATGCACTCTGCTCTGTACTTCACAGGGGTTGGACATTCTGTTGATTTTATTGATCTACATTATAAGTGGATATTCTTGGCTTCATTCTGTGTATAAAAGCATAAAAGCATTTTCGGTACTCCGTGCTATTAGGTACTAATCACCGGTCAGATCATTCCTACGGGCAATTCAATTACATATACTATTCATTATTTAGAGCCTTTGCTTGATGTACATACCAATAGGAAACACTTAATTTTGTTGTTTACTACACATGAGATTGGCTATTTTTTTGCAAAATGAACGTTACTAACTAGACAAATAGCAAAACACAGGGTCACCAACCATGTGAAAAAAGGGAAAACAACATTTCCTAATAAAATTCAATTGAACACTTGATTGTTTCAAAAACATTTGACGATTGGTTAAATAAGAAGTATTTAATACGGAATCGAGTTTCTCCTTAAACACTTCTTAATGTGATATATGTGTAATATATTAAGTATGTGTGATGATCGATGTTAAATTAAAAGATTAATTATTGACAAGAGTTTTGGTTGATTTCACCTAAACAATCTTTATCAATAAATATATAATTTTTTTTTAATTAAATATTGTATTGCCTAGACTAATATTGGTTAGTTACTGATGCAGGAAATGATTAATAACAAACAACGCCTAACATGTACTGTTGTGTTTGTTTGTGCACCAAAGTTGAATTTCTAAGGGACTATGTTTGATTAAAACAGTCTAATACCGGTATTATATAATTTAAGCTTGTTATTTCGAATTTGAAGCAGCAAGAAAATCTTGTCGCTTGGCTTTCCTTGCTAAATCCACCACCCAGTCATCGTAAAAAAGGGGGTATTACATGGTGTTTAACGCCACTTTCAACAATATTCATTTATGTCGTGGCGGTCAGTTTTATTGGTGGATGAAACTGGAGTACCCAGAGAAAACCACCGAACTGCCGCATTCGCAAAAAGGGTTTTTTCTAAATAAGGGTAATAACAAAATTTCCGAACTCCGAACAATCTTCCAAAGGGAAAGTCAAAACTCATAAGTATATAAACAGACAAAATCAGTCAACAACCGGAAAACGGTGAAGATGATCGCTTATCTGATTACACACATCATTAGCACGAGATTTGAACATTTCAGTTCATTATAAATTTAACATGTAACTTGATTAACAAGATGATACCCATTATTCAACTCATTCATGGACTAAACAGAGTGATTCAAAGTGGAATAAAATCGTCTTGTATTGTGTGGACGATTGAAGGCGACGTGGCTAAAGATTCAGACTACTCTTTTGTTGCATACGGGTCTCCCATGTGGAGAAAAATAAAAAGAATCGATATGAAATCGAGGTCATTTTGCAAAAGAATTTTTGTTTTAAGTCTTCCACAATTCAAACGTACAACACTGTTAATATGACAACACTTGTGCCTGTGTACTCTGGTATTATACCTAAACCGCTGTCCCATTATTGTCAGAGAGGATGTTTATTTAAAATTTGTTCAACTAAGGTTAAAGGTGTAATGATGGACATTGTTAAAAATCATGATAATGGTATTGGTTAATAAAGTTATTTGTTTAAGATATGATCCGCTGTTGTTGAAATGAACTGTTTTGAATAATTTCGCACCTGGCGATGATGTCAGTATATATAATCGATGTCCATCCAGCAGTTTATCAACTGTAAAATATATGAAAGCATTTTGCACGAAACTACTTTCAGACAAAGGAACCGCACTGTAAAGCGTTTGAAGATAAAATAATGCTTAAGTGTGTTTGTTTTACAACAAAGTCACAAATGACAAAAGAAACTTATAAATTAAATATATTATTCTCAATCAAAATACCTCTATTACAAATTTACCCAATTATAAAAAATACTTGTAATTTTTCAGATCGCCTTGCACTATTAACTGATCGTACAAATGTCTTGATGAGAGCTCTGTTGCTGCCTCAATGTCTGGTTTTGTTATTTTATTGTGATGAACAATGCATCGGTTTGAAGTCAGAATTATTGCTCTATTGCAGGCTAACGGGCACCCATAAACGATCTACAGCACTCGAGGCGAGCATGCTAACCATTACACCATCGGTATCTTAAAACTCAAAATACGTGTGTCATATAGTACTATAGAGGGACTGTCGTGGTCGTGATCGTATGATATTTGGATTTATAACTACCTATGCATTCAGTGCCTATCACCACTAACGTTGTGGGTTCGAATGCTGCTTAGGCGAGGTTTACTCGACACAACATTATGTGATAAAGATTGTCAGTGACTTGGGGCAGATCGGTGGTTTTCTCCGGGTACTCCGGACTCCTCCACCAATAAAACTGATCGCCACGATATAGCTGAAATATTGTTGAAAGTGGCGTTAAACATTATAACCATAAATCCTAACCCTATTGTACCAAAGAAATATATACCTAGCACAATGTACCATTGCAGTGCAGTACTTGTTTGTTTGTTAATGTATTTTCGTCTATACTAACGACACCATCCTACTATGAATAATACTACAACATGAAATACGGCGACCTTTACACGTGCAATCTTATTAGTTCAGACGAAACTATAAGAAATCCCAACCAGAGCAGAAAATTTGTTGAAGAAAGGAAGAAAATGAAACTGTTCTTTTGTCTTATTCCTTGACATTTGACCTCTATACAAATACTAACTTTCAAAGACAAATAGATCTCTTGATGGTTATATAATTAAATAACTTTTATTATCGGCATAAAATTGAAAGAGTATACAAAGCTGTCATTATGCCACAAATATATGTGTAAGCATTTAAACTGAATGAAAGAGGAGGTACTTTGAGAAGATGGAGGTATATAATTGTTTCAACAGTTTTTCCACTTATCCCTATCCAACCTTTCAAGTTAAAATGTATTACACGTGTTTTGGGTCAAATTATCACGCGTTTTCTAATAACTAAACCATCAGAAGCAACAGTTACTGTCTGTTAATTAAAAGGATGAACCGCTAACCGAATTATTACTCCTTGTTTTGTGACAACATATTACTACAGAAATCATGTGTTTTACTTACTAATTCTGTTATTTATACAAAAGCTGTTCTGTCAAACAATATTGATTGAAATGAAGATTATTATGAGCCAAATTCTTATACCTTCCTTGCTAGGTATTTTCGTGGAAAGAAAAAGACTATAGGTACAAATGTATATTTAATATTCTGTATAATGAAATAATTTTTATTCGTGTTCGTGGCGGGGGAGCAGTTTTCGTGGAATTTGTAAGTCAACTACTAATGATCCACGAATTTCATATTCCAGCGAAGTATAATGTGTTTCATGTTCAATTTACAAGAATCCACGGAATTAAGAACACATCGAAAATTGGGTACATGAACACTAATTAAATGTATTTATCACTACTTAGGTTCCAGACAAATGAAAACTACATTTTCGAGTAAATGGAGGGTCCGAGTACAAAAGAAAAGAACATTAGTACAAGTACAAAGGCAGGATAATAGAAAACAACTGAAACAACACTTAGACAACAAGAACATCTATTACCCAACCTTGGCAAATTCCCACACCTTTGTCATTGACAGAATATATTCTACCGAAGGGTCCAAAGATTGTTCTTTTCATGTTTAACAATGATACAATAGATTGTTACCCCATACGAATGCAATTTCTTCTTGACATCAGAGTAGAGTAATCCCAATTAATGGACAAGGGTGGGTTCGTTTGGTTTAGGAGTGTATTTGTCGCTTATATGGCCGGTGACTATCAACTTACTTGGTGGTGACATTTGAAACGAATTAACAAGTGACCCCCCCCCCCCCCTCCCCACCCCGATGTGGGGTAGGTGTATAGAAACCTTAACACTGGATGTGGGAATAGGGGTGCGCACATGGACGGCCTTAAGAGGTGCGGGGCCCAATGCTGTTCTCTGTAAAACTTGTTGTGTGTTGCTGTATGTACTTGAACAACAGAGTGTAGATCACTCCAGCGCAGAACCCCGTAAGCACCGGACCCAATTGGGAGTAATTGGTCCAATTGGCTTATGGTCAGACCTGGGTGCGGACTCGTCAGTGATGAATGGCTTGTGGTCAGAAATCTACCACCTTAACCATAGGCCACACATGCCTCTTTGTCAAGGGTATAAATGAAAGCTGTGATTAATTTGATTTCATGTTACATTATTAAAATCTACGTAAGGTATTCCACAATCAACACAATCCTCGAACATACCGTAGGCAGAACAATTTCTTGGAATTCTACCGTCGTGTAAAAGGAGTTATTGATGTATTAGGTCACCTAGTGATTTATATTTAGTACAAGTGTATTCTTTGAAAATATATCTTTGTATATGAATTGTTAAATCAACAAGGGCAACGCAAAGCGTGGCGTATCCCCTCGCCTAAAAATTTGACCCGGTGATCTTGACCTTTGACCTATGACCTTGAAAATTAATAGGGTTCCAGATTCTCCTAAGGACTAGTATGTACCAAGTTTGTTTGGTCAAAATTCATTGAAGGATGTTGATTCTAGAGTGTTACGGAAGGACGGACGGACGGTAGCGTTACTATATCCATTCGCAACTTCGTTGGCGAGGGGATAATAAAGAATCACATGCAATTACACGAAGATGATAGCATTGCGTGTTCAATAGATTGTATAATGTGTAAAATAAAATAAAAATAAATAAAAAATTATAATTAATCGATTGATGGATTGTCGTTTAATATCAGTAAGTAGTACTTCCGTTATATTCATGACAAGTTTTTAACAAAAAATCATAAAGATGAAAGGCGGGATATATTTCTTAATTGCCACATTTTCTCTTTCAAAGGGCCATCAAGGACTGTTGTTCATTAGGAGTAAATGTTAGGTTGTATTCACCGTGCAATGAGCGTGAAATTCTCCTTTACACGAGCCACACATTTACGTCCCGTCTCGAGAACGAGTTGTATATTAAATTTGTCCCGGACAATCAGAAGTGGATAAAAATATGACCAACTTTAATACCCGATGTTCCCTTCGAAGGACATTTCTTATGTGAAGGTATACTAAATGTATATGGGTCAGATGCTTTTGATGACTTTTGTTGTACGTACATCTTAAACATGATCTGAAATCAACCACTCGTCATTTGTGTCGCATGAATAGTACGACAAGAAATTATAGCAACATAGATACCATAGCATTAGAAACAAGGGAGCAGTTATTGCTGTGACTGAGATATTTTAGGCCATTATTCAAACCAAATTAATGTAAATCGAATTTGATATGAAACCGGCCATTAATACCGTTTAATAGACTATATATAGAGGACCTGCTATTCCAAACAATTCAAAAGAAGAAGGTCAGTACATGTAAAATAAAAGGGGTTAGGGTTATGGTGCTTAACGCCACTTTCAACAATATTTCAGTTATATCGTGGCGTCCAGCTTTACTGGTGAAGGAAACCGGAGTGCCCAGAGAAAACCACCGATCTGTCGAAAGTCACTGACAAAATTGATCACATAATGTTGTGTCGAGTACACCTCGCCATGAGCAGGATTCGAACTCACAACTTCAGTGGTGATAGACACTGATTGCATAGGTAGAATAAGAATAGATACTGTTATGGACACAAGAGATTTGTGTTATATGATGTGATAACATTATAATGGTGGACCCTTGTTGCATCACAAGTACATTTAACCGACTTGCATCTTATCAATCGTTGTTTTTGTATTGTTATGAAATCTCGCCGATGATGATTATCTGGAGATGAAAACAATAAGTTGCTTAGCCATTGCATGCTTAGTAGGTTTCCCGAATTTTAAAACAAACACATATTTGAAGCCTGTAAAAAGTGGCGGTTATTTGTTGCATAAAAACCAAACCTGGTATTTAGACCTACGATATTGCAATCTAGCAAGTGACTTTTTACCACAACTGCTTGTCTCATGGTTTGTCTATAATACATTAAAACTAACCAGTAGCTTAGTCGTTGCATAAGTTTCACTACTGGTATCGTTCCAATAAATGATTATTATTTGGTTTGGTTTGTGGTGTTTAACGCAACTTTCAACAATATTTCAGTTATATCGTGGCGGTCAGTTTTATTGGTGGAGGAAACCGGAGTACCCGGAGAAAACCACAGACCTGTCGCAAGTCACTTACACTTCAACTTTATCACATAATGTTGTATCGAGTACACAACACCATGAGCTTTGAAATTTAGTAACTAGTGATTTGACTATGATATATTAAAACTAATTTAGTGTCTTAGTCTTTGCATATGCTTCACTACTGGTATGTTTCTAATTGCATAAACGGCAATGGAATACATGTACAAAGATTGTTGTTAACATGTTTCCTTGGTTTTTGTGTATTGACGAATAATGTACACAGAAGAATACAACTTTAGACAGAAAGTTCAAGCCTCTTTCTACAATTATTTTCAATTGGATTATGGAACAATCCGACAGTGTAGCTTTTTTGTTTTTTTGTTTTGTTTTTTTTGGGAGGGGGGGGTTCATTGTAATATCAGTATAAACATATTTATTATGCTTTTTTTTTAATGCGGTTATATCTATAATAGTGGTTCGATGACCTGGCTGTAGTATGCGTCACTAAACAATATATTTGCAATTGATTTTTTTTTAATGTTTAAAAAATAATTCGTTGTATCTTTAATCTGCATTCTATCACATTTTAAACATGAAGCTTTATAGCTGGTTGTAATTGTTCATGGATATTATAATATGCAATAATATGAAATATGAAGAGCTGGAGAATAGGTTTTTAGCAAACATGCTGTGAAAGATAAGGGTACAATCTGTTGCCTTGAACGTGTTAGAGATGTAGAATTTATCAAATGTTGATCAATATACTACTACGTTCGTGTTAAATTTACCACCTTTTTTGTATTTTGCGTAAAAAAAATGAAATATAAACTTTAAATGAATCAATATATCAATCACGTGTGTTTTCTAGGGCCATAAGATGCAAGATTGGTCTATATATGTCCCACATATGTTGCCGGTAAAATGACGAAAATAGAATGAAAAGAGATAAAAACTTCCTCGAAGTTTTACGTGAAGTCATTTATTTCATCTAGGCTTTGATCATGCGCAGCGCTAGATAATAAATAAGTAATGAGTTGGCAGAGCGACGTAAAAAAGGTGTCCTAGTGCAGTGTAGTACTATATGTTTTACACGATAACACGCGTAATGAGGCAATGCCAATTTAAATATTTGTGTGACGTTCGTCTATTTCATTTACTGCTAATGTTATATTTATTTTTCTTGCATCTGTCGAAGGTGCATTACGTCTAGAAGTGCAATATATGGTCTTTAAATAGTAACATATGATTAATATTATCTCAAATATATACTAGTGGCGTTAAACACCATAAACCTGTAACATATTGAAACTACCAATTACATGTGTGTAGAGGGCCGTCGAGGCCATGATCGTATGGTAGTTGGATTTACAACTACATATGCAATCGGTGCCTATCATCACTGATGTTGTGGGTTCGACTCCCGCTCAGGACGAGGCGTACAACATTATGTGATCAAGCTTGTCAGTGACTTGCGGCAGGTTGGTGGTTTTCTCCGGGTCCTCTGATTTCCTCCACCAATAAAACTGACCGCCACGATATAGCTGAAATATTGTTGAAAGTGGCGTTAAGCACCATAAAACCAAACCAAACCGAATTGCATGTGTAAAGACAACACAGACGGAATGTCTCTACTTGAATTATAGCTAAGGATATGATAAAATCTTTTGTCGAACGAGATGTAATTGTGAAAAATTTGATAGCAGTAAATCGAAAACAAGCATCATTTAAGCAATTAGATGTTGCAATGCACCTGTTTCAAAATCCAAATCTAATTCTGCTAAAGATAAAATATTTCATCTACGGTACTTCAACATATTCCCAAGTACAAACTATTTCGCTATACCACTTGAACGAATCTAAAAATCATCCATGGGTTCAGGGGATGAAATGATTGTAGAGAAAGAAATGATTGTCTTCTTAGCCCATATGTTTGTAAGCAACAATATAATGACATGTTCTTCTTTATCGTGCTAATGGTGTCTTTCATGTAATGTTATGAAGATGCTGACACATAACAAACTTCAAAAAGCAAATGAGTTTTTAAGAAGAGAGAAATTTCTTTTGTCTACAATGCCGAGTACCATTTTGACACAACCCAGATGTTTAGAAGACATGCATATCTCAACCCTGGGAAACAAACTTTTTTGCATATCACTATCTCTTTGAGGTTGCTATACTCTGTATAAGATAGATAATAACTGTATGATGCAAAACAGTTTGGGAAAATTGATCTCGGTATAATGCAACAAAGAAAATCTTCAGCTCGTGTAATTTGCATGCAGCTCGTGTAATTTGCAGCTTGCGAACTGCATGCACAAATAATAAATAGATCGAATTGGCCATATGCTTTTCTATGTAAATAAAATCTTTTCGTAGTAAACTGTTATCAAATATACAACTGAATCAATGATCTCTGAACTTCAGTTATGTTTTGTTTTCTGGATGGTATTGTACGACAAAAGTTAAAACAACTATTGAAGAAATGGAAACAAAATAAAGCACAGACCATTTAACCAATGTAAAATTATTTTTCAATTCCCGTTTCACGAAAATAAATTTCCTTAAATGAGGGATGTCAGTAACAGCTACATTATGTGTTTTTGAAACACTTATCATAATTCTATTTAGTTACATTTTTCGTTATTTAAAATCGTTTATTGTTAACTTCTATCGTATATATACTGGGACGGATCCAGGATTTCAAGTTAGGGGGGGGGGCGCACTTAAAAAAATTGCGCCGAGCGGAGGGAGGCGCGAAAATTTTTGGGGTATTTCGTGTGAAAAATCACGATTTTACGCCAAAAAATCATATTTTTTCCAATTTTAGGGGGGGCGCACGAAATTTTTGGGATATTTCATGTGAAAAATCACGATTTTACGCCAAAAAAATCATATTTTTTCCAATTTTAGGGGGGGGTGCGCGCTGGGTACGCCCCCCCCCCCCCTGAATCCGCCCCTGATATAACTTGACCTTATACCTTCAAATCGATCTATATCTAGCAATAAATTCAACAGCTTCCTTCAATTACGATATCAATGTAATAAAACGATTTGCTTTCGACAATGTCGCATATTGTCGATGTCAACTGTATGCACTAAATATTCGCGACATAAATGAAATTGCAGAAGTCACCAAAATTAAAATTTAACATTAGTCAAATGAACAAACACGAAGACTGTTTTATGTGGACCATTTGTTCAGTGCCAAAATACGAACATTCAAAGCCACGATCTAAATAGGTTTATAATACTTCTAAATCATTTATATACTATGGAAACTATAGTTTGCTAATTCAAAATCTCATGCTGATGAGTTCTGTTTTGACACACAAGTTTCCAACTGCGATCGCAAAAAGGAACGATTAAAGCAATTAATATTCTATCTTCATCGGTGAACAAAAATAAGCACAACCTCTGTTGTCTGTCCAGAGAGGAGTTGATAATGAAACAATTACAAGAAAAAAAAACTAATTACGAAGTGAAACAAAACGTTTTTATCTATATCGAACATCTAAAATTTTTATTATTCTTTATAGAAAAATAACATTTGTAAGATATGCACTTTTTACATTCGTGATGAATGTATATTGTAATAGTAAGATAGTTTTGGTGCTTAACACCACTTTCAACAATATTTCAGTTATAAGGTGGCGGTCAGTTTTATTGGTGGAGGAAACCGAAGTACTCGGGAAAAAAAACCCCACCGACCTTCCGCACGTCACCGACAAACTTTATCACATCATGTTGTATTGAGTAATCCTCGCCATGAATTCACAACTAAAGTATATTGTAAGAAATATATAGACGGAGTCAATTACATTGTAAGAAAAATACAGACTAAGTCAATTCACCACGGTGGTTGATTTCATAATTGATATATTAGTGGAATACATTAGTAAGTAAAAGTACGAGGAGATCAACACAAAAAAGTCGGTTATTAATATTAAAATAATTTAAATAATAATTAGCATTTCATACAATTCCTTTCAAACAATAATCTAACGAACTATTTGTTTTCTTTAAAGGTTTCTGAACTTCCTCAGTTGAAAGACATTTCCACTGGTTTTCCTATTTATCATTGCAGTTATCAAAGTACACCCTCTCAAACGATGATGTACCTCATAATGACACAGAGCTCGTTTGTTCTCTTTGTCTTATAACAAACTGTCCGGTCAAAGTTAAATGTTCCATATATAAAACATCTGACAAACTGTGCAACATAGCACCACAGTCTGTAAACTTCTATAAGACATGTCTGTCTGTAATTTGACATGCTTGTTATGTTTTGGTAAGCTTACAGGTTACTATAAACAATGACCAGACATATTGAAGTTTTGATGAATATAACAGTAGTAATATGTCAGGGAAATTCGATCTGACATTTTACAAAAACATTCAAAGGATACGACTGTTCTCAAGTTTGTATTACAAACATCTGACAAGCTGTGTAACTTAGCACCACCTTCTATTGACTTCTCTACAATATGTGTCTAAGAGTATGACATGTCTGTTTTGTTTTGGTAAGCTTACAAAAGTCAAAATACACAAATACACCAGAAAATTGCTTAGGTAAATATTGACTTCATCTTTCAGTAAACTGACCGTTTAGTTCTGGTCATATTGATGTAAAAAACAATACTTGATGAAAGCCAAATTGCTTTAATAGCATCTGGCTAGTTTGTTTTCGTCATCGTAAATGTTCTTTATTGTACAGAATGTTTTGTGTCTTTAACTAAAAGTCGGTAATGGAGGGCGGAGGTGAATTAGTGTAAAATCAGCTATGAGGGTTCATGTCTTATTTACGTTATTTGTGTTTGTTTCGTATAGTGATGTCCAATACATATTGTGTTGTGTTTTTGTTTTGTTTTTCTTCGTCTTGTGTACCCTTTGCTGCCAGTTTCTCTAGATTGTCCATTTTTGATTGCCCTTTCGGTATTCTCTAACGTTTATCTATTCTATTTATTGTTTATAATTATGTCTATGTAATAACTTAGGTAGTTTAAATGTTTAGCTGAAAAGGGATTTACCTAGCAAAGAACAGAAAATACTCTACAAAAATCATGATAAATTTTGTGAGAAAAACAGGGCATTTTCATTTTCATTTTCTTCTCAATATAACAATTTGCTTACCTCATTTGCTGATTAATATGGCCGCGAAAATTATTTGATATGACATATTTCAAATGTGAGGAAAATTATATATCGTGAATATTTATGTACAAAATAGTTAACCTTAATTGCAATATTTTGATAAATTCATTTTGCACTGAAATATACAACAAATACGAAGAAATACAAATAGCAGAATCCACTCATTTTCACAACGTGTTTATAGCATCTAAAAATGTCATTCTTTTCCACCAATTCATACATCCTTAATGTCAATAAAGCTTTAAATGTTAAATTTACATTAAAATAAAATTTTACGATCTTCACAAGTGTAATATTCTGATATTAAGTTGGAACATCTCAACATTTACAAATAAGTACCACAAATATGAATAACATCACGTTGTGTGTTTGAATCCCGCTCATGCGAGGTGTGCTCGAAACAACATTATGTGATAAAGTTTGTTAGTGACTTGCGACAGGACCTGTCGGACAGGACAGGTCGGTGGGTTTTTTCCGGGTACTCCAGTTTCCTCCACCAATAAAACTGACCACCACAAGATATAACTGTAATATGAATAAAGTGGCGTTAAACACGACAAATCTAACATTAACCCTATAAATAACATGCTTTAAATTATCGGTAAAATGTCTGCGCTTATAAGAAGTCCTTCGCTATGCAAACATTGAAACCTGTAAGCAATTGTCCAGACTGCCATCATTTGTTATTGTTGAATATAATAATCAAACAAAGAAATTTGGGTTCATGAAACTAGCTTAACCCCGCCACTTTTCATTGAAGTGTCTGTACTAAACCAGGAAAGTAGAAATTTCTCCACACTCCCACATATGTATTAACATGTCCGCTAATTAACAGTGCACGTAATTTACACGTAATTCTTTGTTGCAGATGCTATCTCAATTCATTTCGCACTTTGAAAAACACCAAATGCTTGATTTCAACGTTGTATGTTATTTTAGCTCCTTAGGGCATACAAAAAAAAAACAGACAAAAAAAAACAACGTTATGCTATCTATTTATATTCTGTAACATTTGACTTTGTCTATAACCCTAGGGGGTGGGACACGTGTCCCCAGATGTGTAAATATAGATACTATCGTATACTCTGACAGGAAATGACTGGACGTACTTTGTTTACAAACAATACAAGTTATGTCCACACTTCAAGTGACAATTAATTTCAAATTATACTAAATGGTATTTAATTTTCATATAATTATAGTGCCATATAAAATAATGATACATTGCCTCTTCTCTGTTTATTGATTCAAACTATTAAACACATAGAACTACGACAAGCGTTTCAAATTACAAATATATGTGTTTCCGCCCGTCACAACTTTAAAAATGTTCACGGTTGGTTTACATATAACTCCAGTTTTCTTCCTTGTTAAGATTCCAGCATGCAACTATTGGCAATTATTTGTGGTTAATTAATAATATATGGTACGAAATGTGTTTGAAACATCTAATGGGGAAAATGAAATACATTTTAATGGTTGTAGATATAACGAAAGACTTTAAGAATATGTACATGTGTTTAGTAAATTTTCTTTCATTTTGTTGACGAACCGTAAATTAAGCGTCCCTTAGTCGCTTTTTACTGTCAAACTTATATCATCAGCACATTCCCAAAGACAATTATCTGGAAACGAGAAACTGTTGCTTGTTTTAATAAGATTTTCCTTTTCAACGAGTCTGGGATTTTTATTGTTCTAATTAGATATTTTAAACTATTCTACTCTTGCTTTTCTTTCATTTTAGTTTTCATAATGAATGTTGACACAAGGCATAAAGGAGGTTTTAATTTATTACTCTTCAAATTTCAAATGCACCAGGGTGCCGTTGCTAAATACATGACTGGTTCACGCATTCGTTTGCAAAAATATACCAACTTAATGTATTATTTTTAAACCATGATATTCTACGCTGAAGAAAAAGTAGATAAATCAATAGCTGTACATAATCAAAGAAACTTACTCTAAGAAATTGCAAGAAAATATTTGTAACGTTAATTAAAAATTACCCGAAAATAGATTATCTTTTTACTATAGCATTCGACCTTCCCCTTTCATTACCACAGATGCAGAATGAATTAAACGCTCATCTGTTGCACTTTGATTAAAACTAAGGTAATTTCAGATTGAATACAAATGTCACAAATATTTTCTTCCAAACACTCAACTGCAACTGACTATTGTGTTTACAAGTTGTCCAGATGGCGTTCTACAAAATGTCAACAAAGTATGTTCACCACATTCGATAGGTCTTGTAACATTTCTATCTGAATGCAGTTTCGTTGAACCGTGAAGGCACGAATATTTCTCCATACTAAATGTGGTTTGTTTGTTATTTGTATGTATATTTCTAGAATGAGATACATTTCTTGTTTTACACATTTATATCTGCTGTCGACTCGGTTCATTACTACAGGTATGCATTTATAGGTCATAAATATGTCGACAAAATGACCATCTGTGCGTGTCAAGTTGGTAAAGCAAGATACGAAATGTTTTGTGAACCTGTATCGCTCACTTGCCTTTAACATGCGAATTATATGTATCATGACGCGACCATTTTGAATTACCAATCGACACGACCATAAAAAAAACCCGAAGGACTTTCCCATGATGGTTGTAGCAAAAAAGAGTTTGAAAATACGAAAAGTATTAATCGGAAACTGTAAATTGAAGGGCAGAGAATACAATGTCCAAAAATAGGTTCATCCAGCTAATTGGTTTCTGAGAA
Organism: Bathymodiolus brooksi; assembly: GCA_963680875.1. Lineage (NCBI taxonomy): Eukaryota > Metazoa > Mollusca > Bivalvia > Mytilida > Modiolidae > Bathymodiolus > Bathymodiolus brooksi. The sequence continues at coordinate 73,376,015 of OY804576.1, read as the reverse complement.
TACTTTCCCATAATGTTCACACTAACATGTTAAGGTATCATGGTTCTATACGACGCTATTCCTCATCTTCACATAATACAAAAAGAAATTTATTTATGTACATAGGGTTAACAAATTCAGAAGTTTCTGAGAAGATGATTCGTTACAGTAGCTCGGTATAGTCCTAGAGAAGATGATTCTATACAATAGCTCGGTATAGTCCTAGAGAAGATGATTCTATACAATATCTCGGTATAGTCCTAGAGAAGATGATTCTATACAGTAGCTCGGTATAGTCCTAGAGAAGATGATTCTATACAATATCTCGGTATAGTCCTAGAGAAGATGATTCTTTACAGTATCTCGGTATAGTCCTAGAGAAGATGATTCTATACAGTATCTAGGTATAGTCCTAGAGAAGATGATTCTATACAGTATCTCGGTATAGTCCTAGAGAAGATGATTCTATACAGTATCTCGGTATAGTCCTAGAGAAGATGATTCTATACAATATCTAGGTATAGTCCTAGAGAAGATGATTCTATACAATATCTCGGTATAGTCCTAGAGAAGATGATTCTATACAATATCTAGGTATAGTCCTAGAGAAGATGATTCTTTACAGTATCTCGGTATAGTCCTAGAGAAGATGATTCTATACAATATCTAGGTATAGTCCTAGAGAAGATGATTCTATACAATATCTAGGTATAGTCCTAGAGAAGATGATTCTTTACAATATCTCGGTATAGTCCTAGAGAAGATGATTCTTTACAGTATCTCGGTATAGTCCTAGAGAAGATTATTCTATACAATATCTAGGTATAGTCCTAGAGAAGATGATTCTTTACAGTATCTCGGTATAGTCCTAGAGAAGATTATTCTATACAATATCTAGGTATAGTCCTAGAGAAGATGATTCTATACAGTATCTCGGTATAGTCCTAGAGAAGATTATTCTATACAATATCTAGGTATAGTCCTAGAGAAGATGATTCTATACAGTATCTCGGTATAGTCCTAGAGAAGATGATTCTATACAATATCTAGGTATAGTCCTAGAGAAGATGATTCTTTACAATATCTAGGTATAGTCCTAGAGAAGATGATTCTTTACAGTATCTCGGTATAGTCCTAGAGAAGATGATTCTTTACAATATCTAGGTATAGTCCTAGAGAAGATGATTCTTTACAATATCTAGGTATAGTCCTAGAGAAGATGATTCTTTACAGTATCTCGGTATAGTCCTAGAGAAGATTATTCTATACAATATCTAGGTATAGTCCTAGAGAAGATGATTCTTTACAATATCTAGGTATAGTCCTAGAGAAGATGATTCTATACAATATCTAGGTATAGTCCTAGAGAAGATGATTCTATACAGTATCTCGGTATAGTCCTAGAGAAGATGATTCTATACAATATCTAGGTATAGTCCTAGAGAAGATGATTCTATACAGTAACGCGGTATAGTCCTAGAGAAGATGATTCTATACAATATCTAGGTATAGTCCTAGAGAAGATGATTCTATACAATATCTCGGTATAGTCCTAGAGAAGATGATTCTATACAATATCTAGGTATAGTCCTAGAGAAGATGATTCTTTACAGTATCTCGGTATAGTCCTAGAGAAGATGATTCTTTACAGTATCTCGGTATAGTCCTAGAGGAGATGATTCTTTACAATATCTAGGTATAGTCCTAGAGAAGATGATTCTATACAATATCTAGGTATAGTCCTAGAGAAGATGATTCTATACAATATCTAGGTATAGTCCTAGAGAAGATGATTCTTTACAGTATCTCGGTATAGTCCTAGAGAAGATGATTCTATACAGTATCTCGGTATAGTCCTAGAGAAGATGATTCTATACAATATCTAGGTATAGTCCTAGAGAAGATGATTCTATACAGTATCTCGGTATAGTCCTAGAGAAGATGATTCTATACAATATCTAGGTATAGTACTAGAGAAGATGATTCTATACAATATCTAGGCATAGTCCTAGAGAAGATGATTCTTTACAATATCTCGGTATAGTCCTAGAGAAGATGATTCTTTACAGTATCTCGGTATAGTCCTAGAGAAGATGATTCTTTACAATATCTAGGTATAGTCCTAGAGAAGATGATTCTATACAATATCTAGGTATAGTCCTAGAGAAGATGATTCTTTACAGTATCTCGGTATAGTCCTAGAGAAGATGATTCTATACAATATCTCGGTATAGTCCTAGAGAAGATGATTCTTTACAGTATCTCGGTATAGTCCTAGAGAAGATGATTTTTTACAGTATCTCGGTATAGTCCTAGAGAAGATGATTCTTTACAGTATCTCGGTATAGTCCTAGAGAAGATGATTCTATACAATATCTAGGTATAGTCCTAGAGAAGATGATTCTTTACAGTATCTCGGTATAGTCCTAGAGAAGATGATTCTATACAGTATCTCGGTATAGTCCTAGAGAAGATGATTCTTTACAGTATCTCGGTATAGTCCTAGAGAAGATGATTCTTTACAGTATCTCGGTATAGTCCTAGAGAAGATGATTCTTTACAGTATCTCGGTATAGTCCTAGAGAAGATGATTCTATACAATATCTAGGTATAGTCCTAGAGAAGATGATTCTTTACAGTATCTCGGTATAGTCCTAGAGAAGATGATTCTATACAGTATCTCGGTATAGTCCTAGAGAAGATGATTCTTTACAGTATCTCGGTATAGTCCTAGAGAAGATGATTCTATACAATATCTAGGTATAGTCCTAGAGAAGATGATTCTTTACAGTATCTCGGTATAGTCCTAGAGAAGATGATTCTTTACAGTATCTCGGTATAGTCCTAGAGAAGATGATTCTATACAGTATCTCGGTATAGTCCTAGAGAAGATGATTCTATACAGTATCTCGGTATAGTCCTAGAGAAGATGATTCTTTACAGTATCTCGGTATAGTCCTAGAGAAGATGATTCTATACAGTATCTCGGTATAGTCCTAGAGAAGATGATTCTTTACAGTAGCTCGGTATAGTCCTAGAGAAGATGATTCTATACAGTATCTCGGTATAGTCCTAGAGAAGATGATTCTTTACAGTATCTCGGTATAGTCCTAGAGAAGATGATTCTTTACAGTATCTCGGTATAGTCCTAGAGAAGATGATTCTATACAATATCTAGGTATAGTCCTAGAGAAGATGATTCTTTACAATATCTCGGTATAGTCCTAGAGAAGATGATTCTATACAATATCTCGGTATAGTCCTAAAGAAGATGATTCTATACAATATCTAGGTATAGTCCTAGAGAAGATGATTCTTTACAATATCTAGGTATAGTCCTAGAGAAGATGATCTTTACAGTATCTCGGTATAGTCCTAGAGAAGATGATTCTATACAATATCTAGGTATAGTCCTAGAGAAGATGATTCTATACAATATCTCGGTATAGTCCTAGAGAAGATGATTCTATACAATATCTCGGTATAGTCCTAGAGAAGATGATTCTATACAATATCTCGGTATAGTCCTAGAGAAGATGATTCTATACAGTGACGCGGTATAGTCCTAGAGAAGATGATTCTATACAATATCTAGGTATAGTCCTAGAGAAGATGATTCTTTACAGTATCTCGGTATAGTCCTAGAGAAGATGATTCTTTACAGTAGCTCGGTATAGTCCTAGAGAAGATGATTCTATACAATATCTCGGTATAGTCCTAGAGAAGATGATTCTTTACAATATCTCGGTATAGTCCTAGAGAAGATGATTCTATACAATATCTCGGTATAGTCCTAAAGAAGATGATTCTATACAATATCTAGGTATAGTCCTAGAGAAGATGATTCTTTACAATATCTAGGTATAGTCCTAGAGAAGATGATCTTTACAGTATCTCGGTATAGTCCTAGAGAAGATGATTCTATACAATATCTAGGTATAGTCCTAGAGAAGATGATTCTATACAATATCTCGGTATAGTCCTAGAGAAGATGATTCTATACAATATCTCGGTATAGTCCTAGAGAAGATGATTCTATACAGTATCTCGGTATAGTCCTAGAGAAGATGATTCTTTACAGTATCTAGGTATAGTCCTAGAGAAGATGATTCTATACAATATCTCGGTATAGTCCTAGAGAAGATGATTCTTTACAGTATCTTGGTATAGTCCTAGAGAAGATGATTCTATACAGTATCTCGGTATAGTCCTAGAGAAGATGATTCTTTACAGTATCTAGGTATAGTCCTAGAGAAGATGATTCTATACAATATCTAGGTATAGTCCTAGAGAAGATGATTCTTTACAGTATCTTGGTATAGTCCTAGAGAAGATGATTCTATACAATATCTAGGTATAGTCCTAGAGAAGATGATTCTTTACAGTATCTCGGTATAGTCCTAGAGAAGATGATTCTTTACAATATCTAGGTATAGTCCTAGAGAAGATGATTCTATACAATATCTAGGTATAGTCCTAGAGAAGATGATTCTATACAATATCTCGGTATAGTCCTAGAGAAGATGATTCTTTACAGTATCTCGGTATAGTCCTAGAGAAGATGATTCTTTACAGTATCTCGGTATAGTCCTAGAGAAGATGATTCTTTACAGTATCTCGGTATAGTCCTAGAGAAGATGATTCTTTACAATATCTCGGTATAGTCCTAGAGAAGATGATTCTATACAATATCTAGGTATAGTCCTAGAGAAGATGATTCTTTACAGTATCTCGGTATAGTCCTAGAGAAGATGATTCTTTACAGTATCTCGGTATAGTCCTAGAGAAGATGATTCTTTACAATATCTCGGTATAGTCCTAGAGAAGATGATTCTATACAATATCTAGGTATAGTCCCAGAGAAGATGATTCTTTACAGTATCTCGGTATAGTCCTAGAGAAGATGATTCTTTACAGTATCTAGGTATAGTCCTAGAGAAGATGATTCTTTACAGTATCTCGGTATAGTCCTAGAGAAGATGATTCTATACAATATCTAGGTATAGTCCTAGAGAAGATGATTCTATACAATATCTCGGTATAGTCCTAGAGAAGATGATTCTATACAGTATCTAGGTATAGTCCTAGAGAAGATGATTCTTTACAGTATCTCGGTATAGTCCTAGAGAAGATGATTCTATACAGTATCTCGGTATAGTCCTAGAGAAGATGATTCTTTACAGTATCTCGGTATAGTCCTAGAAAAGTTGATTCTTTACAGTATCTCGGTATAGTCCTAGAGAAGATGATTCTATACAGTATCTCGGTATAGTCCTAGAAAAGATTATTCTATACAATATCTCGGTATAGTCCTAGAGAAGATGATTCTATACAATATCTAGGTATAGTCCTAGAGAAGATGATTCTATACAGTATCTCGGTATAGTCCTAGAGAAGATGATTCTTTACAGTATCTAGGTATAGTCCTAGAGAAGATGATTCTATACAATATCTCGGTATAGTCCTAGAGAAGATGATTCTTTACAGTATCTCGGTATAGTCCTAGAGAAGATGATTCTTTACAGTATCTCGGTATAGTCCTAGAGAAGATGATTCTATACAATATCTAGGTATAGTCCTAGAGAAGATGATTCTATACAATATCTAGGTATAGTCCTAGAGAAGATGATTCTATACAGTATCTAGGTATAGTCCTAGAGAAGATGATTCTTTACAGTATCTCGGTATAGTCCTAGAGAAGATGATTCTTTACAGTATCTCGGTATAGTCCTAGGGAAGATGATTCTTTACAGTATCTCGGTATAGTCCTAGAGAAGATGATTCTATACAGTATCTCGGTATAGTCCTAGAGAAGATGATTCTTTACAGTACCTCGGTATAGTCCTAGAGAAGATGATTCTATACAGTATCTCGGTATAGTCCTAGAGAAGATGATTCTTTACAGTATCTCGGTATAGTCCTAGAGAAGATGATTCTTTACAGTATCTCGGTATAGTCCTAGAGAAGATGATTCTATACAATATCTAGGTATAGTCCTAGAGAAGATGATTCTTTACAATATCTCGGTATAGTCCTAGAGAAGATGATTCTATACAATATCTCGGTATAGTCCTAGAGAAGATGCTTCTATACAATATCTCGGTATAGTCCTAGAGAAGATGATTCTATACAGTATCTCGGTATAGTCCTAGGGAAGATGATTCTTTACATTATCTCGGTATAGTCCTAGAGAAGATGATTCTTTACAGTATCTCGGTGTAGTCCTAGAGAAGATGATTCTTTACAGTATCTCGGTATAGTCCTAGAGAAGATGATTCTTTACAGTATCTCGGTATAGTCCTAGAGAAGATGATTCTTTACAGTATCTCGGTATAGTCCTAGAGAAGATGATTCTATACAGTATCTCGGTATAGTCCTAGAGAAGATGATTCTTTACAGTATCTCGGTATAGTCCTAGAGAAGATGATTCTATACAGTATATCGGTATAGTCCTAGAGAAGATGATTCTTTACAGTATCTCGGTATAGTCCTAGAGAAGATGATTCTATACAATATCTAGGTATAGTCCTAGAGAAGATGATTCTATACAGTATCTCGGTATAGTCCTAGAGAAGATGATTCTTTACAGTATCTAGGTATAGTCCTAGAGAAGATGATTCTATACAATATCTCGGTATAGTCCTAGAGAAGATGATTCTTTACAGTATCTCGGTATAGTCCTAGAGAAGATGATTCTTTACAGTATCTCGGTATAGTCCTAGAGAAGATGATTCTATACAATATCTAGGTATAGTCCTAGAGAAGATGATTCTATACAATATCTAGGTATAGTCCTAGAGAAGATGATTCTATACAGTATCTAGGTATAGTCCTAGAGAAGATGATTCTTTACAGTATCTCGGTATAGTCCTAGAGAAGATGATTCTTTACAGTATCTCGGTATAGTCCTAGGGAAGATGATTCTTTACAGTATCTCGGTATAGTCCTAGAGAAGATGATTCTTTACAGTATCTCGGTATAGTCCTAGAGAAGATGATTCTTTACAGTACCTCGGTATAGTCCTAGAGAAGATGATTCTATACAGTATCTCGGTATAGTCCTAGAGAAGATGATTCTTTACAGTATCTCGGTATAGTCCTAGAGAAGATGATTCTTTACAGTATCTCGGTATAGTCCTAGAGAAGATGATTCTATACAATATCTAGGTATAGTCCTAGAGAAGATGATTCTTTACAATATCTCGGTATAGTCCTAGAGAAGATGATTCTATACAATATCTCGGTATAGTCCTAGAGAAGATGCTTCTATACAATATCTCGGTATAGTCCTAGAGAAGATGATTCTATACAGTATCTCGGTATAGTCCTAGAGAAGATGATTCTTTACATTATCTCGGTATAGTCCTAGAGAAGATGATTCTTTACAGTATCTCGGTGTAGTCCTAGAGAAGATGATTCTTTACAGTATCTCGGTATAGTCCTAGAGAAGATGATTCTTTACAGTATCTCGGTATAGTCCTAGAGAAGATGATTCTTTACAGTATCTCGGTATAGTCCTAGAGAAGATGATTCTATACAGTATCTCGGTATAGTCCTAGAGAAGATGATTCTTTACAGTATCTCGGTATAGTCCTAGAGAAGATGATTCTATACAGTATATCGGTATAGTCCTAGAGAAGATGATTCTTTACAGTATCTCGGTATAGTCCTAGAGAAGATGATTCTATACAATATCTCGGTATAGTCCTAGAGAAGATGATTCTTTACAGTATCTCGGTATAGTCCTAGAGAAGATGATTATATACAATATCTCGGTATAGTCCTAGAGAAGATGATTATATACAATATCTCGGTATAGTCCTAGAGAAGATGATTCTTTACAGTATCTCGGTATAGTCCTAGAGAAGATGATTCTTTACAGTATCTCGGTATAGTCCTAGAGAAGATGATTCTTTACAGTACCTCGGTATAGTCCTAGAGAAGATGATTCTATACAGTATCTCGGTATAGTCCTAGAGAAGATGATTCTTTACAGTATCTCGGTATAGTCCTAGAGAAGATGATTCTTTACAGTATCTCGGTATAGTCCTAGAGAAGATGATTCTATACAATATCTAGGTATAGTCCTAGAGAAGATGATTCTTTACAATATCTCGGTATAGTCCTAGAGAAGATGATTCTATACAATATCTCGGTATAGTCCTAGAGAAGATGCTTCTATACAATATCTCGGTATAGTCCTAGAGAAGATGATTCTATACAGTATCTCGGTATAGTCCTAGAGAAGATGATTCTTTACATTATCTCGGTATAGTCCTAGAGAAGATGATTCTTTACAGTATCTCGGTGTAGTCCTAGAGAAGATGATTCTTTACAGTATCTCGGTATAGTCCTAGAGAAGATGATTCTTTACAGTATCTCGGTATAGTCCTAGAGAAGATGATTCTTTACAGTATCTCGGTATAGTCCTAGAGAAGATGATTCTATACAGTATCTCGGTATAGTCCTAGAGAAGATGATTCTTTACAGTATCTCGGTATAGTCCTAGAGAAGATGATTCTATACAGTATATCGGTATAGTCCTAGAGAAGATGATTCTTTACAGTATCTCGGTATAGTCCTAGAGAAGATGATTCTATACAATATCTCGGTATAGTCCTAGAGAAGATGATTCTTTACAGTATCTCGGTATAGTCCTAGAGAAGATGATTATATACAATATCTCGGTATAGTCCTAGAGAAGATGATTATATACAATATCTCGGTATAGTCCTAGAGAAGATGATTCTTTACAGTATCTCGGTATAGTCCTAGAGAAGATGATTCTTTACAGTATCTCGGTATAGTCCTAGAGAAGATGATTCTTTACAATATCTCGGTATAGTCCTAGAGAAGATGATTCTTTACAGTATCTCGGTATAGTCCTAGAGAAGATGATTCCTTACAGTATCTCGGTATAGTCCTAGAGAAGATGATTCTTTACAGTATCTCGATATAGTCCTAGAGAAGATGATTCTTTACAGTATCTCGGTATAGTCCTAGAGAAGATGATTCTTTACAGTATCTCGGTATAGTCCTAGAGAAGATGATTCTTTACAGTATCTCGGTATAGTCCTAGAGAAGATGATTCTTTACAATATCTAGGTATAGTCCTAGAGAAGATGATTCTATACAGTATCTCGGTATAGTCCTAGAGAAGATGATTCTTTACAGTATCTCGGTATAGTCCTAGAGAAGATGATTCTATACAATATCTCGGTATAGTCCTAGAGAAGATGATTCTATACAATATCTCGGTATAGTCCTAGAGAAGATGATTCTATGCAGTATCTCGGTATAGTCCTAGAGAAGATGATTCTTTACAGTATCTCGGTATAGTCCTAGAGAAGATGATTCTATACAATATCTCGGTATAGTCCTAGAGAAGATGATTCTATACAATATCTCGGTATAGTCCTAGAGAAGATGATTCTTTACAGTATCTCGGTATAGTCCTAGAGAAGATGATTCTTTACAGTATCTCGGTATAGTCCTAGAGAAGATGATTCTATACAGTATCTCGGTATAGTCCTAGAGAAGATGATTCTTTACAGTATCTCGGTATAGTCCTAGAGAAGATGATTCTTTACAGTATCTCGGTATAGTCCTAGAGAAGATGATTCTTTACAGTATCTCGGTATAGTCCTAGAGAAGATGATTCTTTACAGTATCTCGGTATAGTCCTAGAGAAGATGATTCTTTACAGTATCTCGGTATAGTCCTAGAGAAGATGATTCTTTACAGTATCTCGGTATAGCCCTAGAGAAGATGATTCTTTACAGTATCTCGGTATAGTCCTAGAGAAGATGATTCTTTACAATATCTAGGTATAGTCCTAGAGAAGATGATTCTATACAATATCTCGGTATAGTCCTAGAGAAGATGATTCTTTACAGTATCTCGGTATAGTCCTAGAGAAGATGATTCTTTACAGTATCTCGGTATAGTCCTAGAGAAGATGATTCTTTACAGTATCTCGGTATAGTCCTAGAGAAGATGATTCTTTACAATATCTAGGTATAGTCCTAGAGAAGATGATTCTATACAGTAGCTCGGTATAGTCCTAGAGAAGATGATTCTATACAGTATCTCGGTATAGTCCTAGAGAAGATGATTCTTTACAGTATCTCGGTATAGTCCTAGAGAAGACGATTCTTTACAGTATCTCGGTATAGTCCTAGAGAATATGATTCTATACAATATCTAGGTATAGTCCTAGAGAAGATGATTCTTTACAATATCTAGGTATAGTCCTAGAGAAGATGATTCTTTACAGTATCTCGGTATAGTCCTAGAGAAGATGATTCTTTACAATATCTAGGTATAGTACTAGAGAAGATGATTCTATACAATATCTAGGTATAGTCCTAGAGAAGATGATTCTTTACAGTATCTCGGTATAGTCCTAGAGAAGATGATTCTTTACAGTATCTCGGTATAGTCCTAGAGAAGATGATTCTTTACAGTATCTCGGTATAGTCCTAGAGAAGATGATTCTTTACAGTATCTCGGTATAGTCCTAGAGAAGATGATTCTTTACAGTATCTCGGTATAGTCCTAGAGAAGATGATTCTTTACAGTATCTCGGTATAGTCCTAGAGAAGATGATTCTTTACAGTATCTCGGTATAGTCCTAGAGAAGATGATTCTTTACAGTATCTCGGTATAGTCCTAGAGAAGATGATTCTTTACAGTATCTCGGTATAGTCCTAGAGAAGATGATTCTTTACAGTATCTCGGTATAGTCCTAGAGAAGATGATTCTTTACAGTATCTCGGTATAGTCCTAGAGAAGATGATTCTATACAATATCTCGGTATAGTCCTAGAGAAGATGATTCTTTACAGTATCTCGGTATAACCCTAGAGAAGATGATTCTTTACAGTATCTCGGTATAGTCCTAGAGAAGATGATTCTTTACAATATCTAGGTATAGTCCTAGAGAAGATGATTCTATACAATATCTCGGTATAGTCCTAGAGAAGATGATTCTTTACAGTATCTCGGTATAGTCCTAGAGAAGATGATTCTTTACAGTATCTCGGTATAGTCCTAGAGAAGATGATTCTTTACAATATCTAGGTATAGTCCTAGAGAAGATGATTCTATACAGTTGCTCGGTATAGTCCTAGAGAAGATGATTCTATACAGTATCTCGGTATAGTCCTAGAGAAGATGATTCTTTACAGTATCTAGGTATAGTCCTAGAGAAGATGATTCTTTACAGTATCTCGGTATAGTCCTAGAGAAGATGATTCTATACAATATCTAGGTATAGTCTTAGAGAAGATGATTCTTTACAATATCTAGGTATAGTCCTAGAGAAGATGATTCTTTACAGTATCTCGGTATAGTCCTAGAGAAGATGATTCTTTACAATATCTAGGTATAGTCCTAGAGAAGATGATTCTATACAATATCTAGGTATAGTCCTAGAGAAGATGATTCTTTACAGTATCTCGGTATAGTCCTAGAGAAGATGATTCTTTACAGTATCTCGGTATAGTCCTAGAGAAGATGCTTCTTTACAGTATCTCGGTATAGTCCTAGAGAAGATGATTCTATGCAATATCTAGGTATAGTCCTAGAGAAGATGATTCTTTACAATATCTAGGTATAGTCCTAGAGAAGATGATTCTTTACAGTATCTCGGTATAGTCCTAGAGAAGATGATTCTTTACAATATCTAGGTATAGTCCTAGAGAAGATGATCCTATACAGTAGCTCGGTATAGTCCTAGACAAGATGATTCTATACAGTATCTCGGTATAGTCCCAGAGAAGATGATTCTATACAGTAGCTCGGTATAGTCCTAGAGAAGATGATTATTTACAGTATCTCGGTATAGTCCTAGAGAAGATGATTCTTTACAGTATCTCGGTATAGTCCTAGAGAAGATGATTCTTTACAGTAGCTCGGTATAGTCATAGAGAAGATGATTCTTTACAGTAGCTCGGTATAGTCCTAGAGAAGATGATTCTTTACAGTATCTCGGTATAGTCCTAGAGAAGATGATTCTATACAATATCTAGGTATAGTCCTAGAGAAGATGATTCTATACAGTATCTCGGTATAGTCCTAGAGAAGATGATTCTTTACAGTATCTCGGTATAGTCCTAGAGAAGATGATTCTATACAGTATCTCGGTATAGTCCTAGAGAAGATGATTCTATACAGTATCTAGGTATAGTCCTAGAGAAGATGATTCTATACAGTATCTCGGTATAGTCCTAGAGAAGATGATTCTTTACAGTATCTCGGTATAGTCCTAGAGAAGATGATTCTATACAGTATCTCGGTATAGTCCTAGAGAAGATGATTCTATACAGTATCTCGGTATAGTCCTAGAGAAGATGATTCTTTACAGTATCTCGGTATAGTCCTAGAGAAGATGATTCTATACAATATCTCGGTATAGTCCTAGAGAAGATGATTCTTTACAGTATCTCGGTATAGTCCTAGAGAAGATGATTCTATACAATATCTCGGTATAATCCTAGAGAAGATGATTCTTTATAGTATCTCGGTATAGTCCTAGAGAAGATGATTCTTTACAGTATCTCGGTATAGTCCTAGAGAAGATGATTCTATACAGTATATCGGTATAGTCCTAGAGAAGATGATTCTATACAGTATCTCGGTATAGTCCTAGAGAAGATGATTCTATACAATATCTAGGCATAGTCCTAGAGAAGATGATTCTATACAGTATCTCGGTATAGTCCTAGAGAAGATGATTCTATACAATATCTCGGTATAGTCCTAGAGAAGATGATTCTATACAATATCTAGGTATAGTCCTAGAGAAGATGATTCTTTACAATATCTCGGTATAGTCCTAGAGAAGATGATTCTATACAATATCTAGGTATAGTCCTAGAGAAGATGATTCTATACAATATCTCGGTATAGTCCTAGAGAAGATGATTCTATACAGTATCTCGGTATAGTCCTAGAGAAGATGATTCTATACAATATCTCGGTATAGTCCTAGAGAAGATTATTCTATACAGTATCTCGGTATAGTCCTAGATTATATACAATATCTCGGTACAGTCCTATGTTCTATGGTAGCAGATATTATGGCTTTCCAAATTGCTCAAACACACAACTTGTTCAAGTAAGATCCATTGATCTTTCAAGTGGTTTGTGAGAAATTTAAATAAAACATCTCATCAGTGTTCTATCTTTTAAGTGGACTCTGAAATGCCAATATTAAACTTGCACGTACCATATACATATATGTTTTCAACTCTATGTAACGGGTACGCAGATGCATTATTGAAAATAAATCAAATGTGTTGAATAGTAACCTTCATTTTAATAGAAAAATTCATGAAAACAAATGTGAATCAACACACATAAATCATTCATATAAGTTTGTTCTGTGGTTTCCGAAAAGAGAAGTTTTACATATTTTTTTAAGACGGCTCTGTTAAACTACAATGTATTCTCAACTGTACATAGCTAGCAAGTTGGTTCCTGAATTACACATAATACACACAAACTTGGAAGAAAACCAAACATTAATTATTAATTTATTTGATTCAAACTATTAGTGGTTCTAAGAAGAGTATCTTGAAATATCTTCCATTCACCACTAAGCGCTAAATGATTAATGTTGTTTTGTAGTTTAACGTTCTCATGTACTTTATTGTAAGCAATTGCTATCTCCTGTGCAAAGTGTTCATGTTCTTTGGACGAATTGTACTTGTACAAATATAACCCGAACTGCTATCTATGCATGGTACATAATGTTCAAAACGCCAAAGTACGATTAACCCGTTTGACCATGTGGGAGTTAAAACAATAGACCTTCATGAGCCGGTGTCAAGGAAAATGTTCTTAACTATTGCCTATTGTATTACATGTGAAAGTTAGACTCACAAAAGGCCATAGCACCAAAATACGTCAGAACTTTCATTGGTATAAGATACATTTTATTTTCATGCCAAATACAATTGTATTTCCATTCCTGGTCTTAAGAAGATTTTTAGATATAGCTACAGCCTAAAGAGTTGGAACCTTAAGTCCCTGGGTCTGTTAAACGTTTAACAACGGAGACCCATAAACCATTGAGCATCAGTCTGTGCACGTTTGAATATTTGTATTACAATAATGCTAAATTGCATAACTTGCCTGATTACTTTTTAAAATTTTTCACATTGCAGCGTATGTTAAACTTTAGACTCACGGGGTTCAGAGAGAATATACCAGGGTTTTGACTTACAAACTTTAATCGATGTATACATGGCAATGATGGCGTACAACAATTATTGTAGCATTTCTATTGCTGATTCTTGAGGTAAAGATTTTTATAAAGATTTACTTAATTTTCGAGTTTTATACCCAATTGGTCCCTCCCTACCTTTGGCGATGAACTTTATTCGTACATGTCTGGTTCTCTACTTCCCTCCCAAGATTGGTTCCATATGGTTGGGCAGATCTACACGAGACGATTAATTTGTGAAAAAAAGTTCACAGCGGACGGACGATGGGCGCCATGCATGTGATGGCAACAACTAAAATTATGCGATATTTAAAAAAATATATAGTGTATGTTGTATATACCGGTATGTAGTAATTTTTATTCTTGATATCTTTTTTTTTCTCATCGGAATTAACATTATAAATAGTAACTATAACTATCAAAGATTCATTATTAACCTAGTTTGTAAAACGATATCAAAACATCATGTTGATAGATCTGTGCAATCATTTCTTATTCACTCAGAAAGTTTTTGTAGTTCTAAAAACTATGAATCTCTTTCTCTAATGAATTAATACAAAGCATATGTTTATAACATCCATTAATTGTGGCAAAAATGGTAATGGCGCCAATGCAAGAAGTTTCTATGTCGTCCATTGATTAGTTAGAAACTTCAACACTGCTTTTTATACTGCACGATACAAAGCAGAGCTATGATTCGATGAAAAATATCACACTACAAATCAGTTCATTAAGAAGTTTAGAATAGAGGAAGAGTACTGAGAAAATAAAGGGACGTAACTGATTTCCCCCCTTTAAAATAATTTGTCTGTTCTTCTGTTGTATAATAAACGATCGTTAAATGCAATCTTGATAACGTCAGTGGGCATTATTATTATTCTAATAAAACAGATATTTGACAAGATACATGCTTTATCAAACAATAAATCGCACTAGACTTTATAAAACCTCTTGTACTAGGAAGTACTTGTGTGATCTCATAGAGGTCCAGCGTTGATTCCAGCCATTCAACAGCTATAAAATCTGATAAAATACAAACTACATTGCTATCTCGTACAACAACAAATAACTAGTATTTATTGTTTACGACAATGCAGCCAACACTAGGTATTGTTAGCGACAATACAGCTATTGGTCTGTAGAAAAGTAAAATCTATCATCACCAATCATCCCTATCATAATTAAAATCTCATTGTTGCCAATTATCCAAAAATCAATAATTACCTTTGATGTATGATTGGTACCGGTACTAGAGTTTCATCATCAATCAGAACGCCAAGAGAATAACAGTATGTAGTCCGCCCTGATCAATTTTGTGGGGAATTTTTAATCGAGTTGTCCTGAATTTATTTATAGTTTTAAAGTTTTTGTGTGTGAAGTATATATACCGTATAACAGAGCTAAGATCATCAATTGAATCACTATTTCGCAAATGAAGACTTCTGGATTAGTTCAAACTACCGCTTGTCTGATGTCAAGGAGGGTACTACTGGCAAATATGTAAAAGACACTACTTCTGGTCATTGTAAATCGAACTATCATACCTTGCAGGACTGAGATTCAGCTATAAACAAAAATCGATTCATATTTCTACGTAACTTCCGAGTTTTTAGTTCAAATTAACATGAACTGGTTCGTTGTGTCAAATAGAAGTCTGCGTCTACATCAAACCCACTTAATTTTGATATTTGAAAGATTGATTGATTGGTGTTCAACGCTAACTTTAGCAGTATTTCAGCTATGATATATGATATTTGAAAGAAGAAAAGCCTACCTTTCTGCATTATGATCTATTATTCCGCCATTTAATAATATTATCATTTTTCTATTTATATAGCTGATGTAAAGGAACTCTCCTGTCACCTGAGAAGTTTACCAGGTGATGCGTTCAAATCGATTTTGATCATGAAAAACTTTATGATAAATAATTCAGTTGTAACATATTTTTTTTCATACTTTGTGACATGGTTGTATGTTTCATCTTTTTAAACAATACCAACATAAACAGGATGTCGTGTGCACTAAATTTGATATCTACGTTTTTATGCATACGCATTGTGTTAACGTCGGCAAAAAAATGTTTCAATTTTACCTGCATGCTACATAGTATTCAACTTTTATTATTTTTATATTAAATCTTGTTTAAGCATTTTATTTTATTTTCAAAACCATAGGATTACATGTTAGTTTCCCATGGTTTAAGCTAGAACGATTAAGCTCAGTGTTTAATCGATTGTTTCACATCCCCAAACCAGTTTAGCATAAAATGGTTGGTGCCTTAAAAGTACTACATGTAAATAACACAATTTACCTGTTTCACAAATTAACACACCACATGCGAATTTAATGTGTCTAGGACAATAGCCCCCCGGACAATAGCCCCCCGGACAATTGCCCCCTGGATAATAGCCCCCGGACAATAGCCCCCCGGACAATTGCCCCCCTAGGACAATAGCCCCCCCGGTCAATTGCCCCCCATCCCCCAATTTTTTTTATTTCATTTTTATTTATTTCTTAAATGAGAAATAGATATGCATAAACTCAGATTAAATTATTCAAATTACTTTTAAGTTGGATTTTCTTCTTTGTATATTAATCACAGGGGCTTGAATCGCTTTCATAGAGGTCACACAGCCTATATACCATATATGTATACTAATGTTAGTATATATGGTATATAGGCCGCATGACCTCTATGAAAGCGATTCAAGCTATATATATGGTATATAGGCCGTGTGACCTCTATGAAAGCGATTCAAGCCCCTGTGATATTAATCATCAAAAGGATTATACAGCTTGGACAAGCTATGATAAAAATAACTTTCTCTTATTATTTATAGATATTTTATTTTTAGATAGAGTTTAATGATTTCCCAATTAATTTTAATTACCTTACAAAATTGGTCTTCAAAGAAAAATTATAAAAAGGAATTTGATTAAACAATGATCAAAGCTAAGTACAAAGGTTAATAATTAAAAAGAATTTTGAGAAAAAATGATTGCAAGCTAAGTATAAGCTTAGAACTGGCTTAAATAGGAGTGTATTTTGAAGTGAAAGTATAGTAGTCCAATGGAGTTCATAGAGTCAGAAAAGGGTAATCAGAAACTAAATATAAAACTGAAAAAAATTTGTGGGGGGCAATTATCCTAGGGGGGCTATTATCCTAGGGGGGCAATTGTCCGGGGGGCTATTGTCCGGGGGGCAATTGTCCGGGGGGCTATTGTCCTGCTCCCGAATTTAATATATACAGCAAAGCTTAGAAGGTCAATAATTAGTACTGTGGTCTATATATTTAAGATAATACCATATTCTAGAATCTGTTCATATTATCATGACTTTCTATGCATGAGTTAGATTATAACTTGTAGAATGTCATGCATAAGACATCTTGCAGCAGCTTCCCGGCACTTGACAACAGTAGTGGTTGTTCGTGACCTGTTGAAATACAACCATTTCTTACCCTTTTTAGCATCTACCAATGATTTGTGGAAATCACACCTTTCGTCCAGTAACTCATCCTAAAACCATCTTTTACGTATCACACCTTTCGTCCAGTAACTCATCCTAAAACCACCTTTTACGTATCACACCTTTCGTCCAGTAACTCATCCTAAAACCACCTTTTACGTATCACACCCTTCGTCCAGTAACTCATCCTAAAACCACCTTTTACGTATCACACCTTTCGTCCAGTAACTCATCCTAAAACCACCTTTTACGTATGCATGATGTTGTTTCTTTGTAAATATGTTCTCGCCATTAACATAGCTGTAGTACTGCTCACATATCGTAAAACAATATTCAACCAATCAATCAATCTTGTCTCGATTTACCAGTTGACCTAATTTCGACTATATACCGATGTTTGTCTCATGTTTTCCTATTTATTCTTTCTTGATTCCTAGCTGACGTTGTCTTGTCAGTCTGGATTTGTGAATGTGTATTTTCCCCTCTAATTGCTATTTTACCGTTATCCCATAACCCTGAAAATACACTGATAACTAATTCAATGTTTAGTTAAACATTCAAAATATTTGACCTAAAGCCCAAAGTCTTCAAAATTGATTATTGAATTTTCACCTAGCTTTGATCGAATTATCTAGCTGTAGACAGTTTTTTGTGTGTAAATGTACAATAACCGTTTGAATTCCAGAAAGTTTTAACAAGTATTATACAATATAAACTAACACTTCGGAGTAAACATGATCCTTCTCTGCGGGTAAATATTGTAAAGGTTAACATTGAAAGCTTGAATATTATGTAAACGTTATGTTTCTGTGATAAAAGGGTGAAAAAGGGAAGTAATCAATAACCAGCAATATGAGTCATACCAAAAAAAAAAAGAAGAGAAACATGGTAGGTTTAATTAGTACAAATCCGGAATCAATCAGGCTTAAGGGCCCAGCGATCTATCAAAGATATTAAAACTTTTTACCTTACAAATTAACACCGTTTTCAATATCAGCAAGTTTTGATTAATCTGCAATATTATGCTTCACGACATCAGCTTATATGGATGATTGGCCTAACATAAACCCGTAGATCATAAAAAACAAATTCACCAAGACGACCAGCTTGTGGAAAATGCACCCATAAAATTAATAGAATACTGATTTGTACTGCAGATATATGATAACTTCACAGACAATATGTTTTTAAATTGAGACTGCATTGTCTTTTATTTCAATGAAACCCTACCTTCCGTGAAGAGAATGAACTTGACGAACCCAAAATGGATACCATAAACTCAGACTGGGAATATATTGACCCAATTTCAAACTAGTGCTTTTAGATTGTTAGTGCTTGTTTAATTATCCGTTTGTTCATTGGATCGAGCTGTTTACGATGCTTCCTGGTAATAATAGTGGGTATTGCTCCCGTTTCGTGACAAAACATCAGATAAGTTTAATTGAATTTTGAAATATATTAAATGACTACCTAAGTAAACATTGACATCAGAATGATTGATGTGATGATTAGAAATGATTTATATCTACATCATTTCCTAGAATTCAATGGCAGCAGTCATGATAGGTGAAGAAAGGAGCGACATAGCAAAGGGACAATAAACATGAAATTTTGTTTATTGCTTCCAAACACTTTTAAGTTATTATGGTTTCCAATATTTTGATATTGAGCGGAGCTGATGAAGGTTATTCCAGAAACGCGTCGTGCGCAGTAAATTTGATATCTACGTTTTTATAGCATCTACATAATAGTATTTTCATTCAGATAGTATTAAAAAAACATATTCCATGAACATGATGTGAGCGTGTGTTGTAGAGTGTTCAATTTATTATGTTAAAATTCTGTTATTCGCTAAGCGAATGGTGCTGCAGTGTAGCAATGGTGTGAGTTCAAATCCCGTCGAGGGAAGAACAAAAATTTGACAGCTCTAAAATCTAATTCTAACACTGTTTGGTTTAATTTTCAGACGTATATAATATTTAGTATTAACTCAATATCCTTAGTAACTTTGAGATCCAGTGGGACAGATATATTGTATGGTTGTCACTTGCTTCTAGACGTTTGTATAATATACTTTATTTCCTGTGACTGTAGAGTGAATTCTTCATTATCCTATACAATATATTAAAAATTGCTGAGTTAGATTGCTGTCAAATTATAATATTAAGTATATATGTACCATCTACACACGCTTATACACATGTCTTACGTCTATCCCCAGATTTGCCTTACGAGAAAAGGTAACACTACGATTATTGAAGCTCCTTTTTAAAGGGAGTGGATGTGGTCCAGTGGTCTAGGGCGCTGGACGTAAGGCTAAGCGAATGGTGCTGCAGTGTATCAATGGTGTGAGTTCAAATCCCGTCGAGGGAAGAACAAAAAAAATTGACAGCTCTAAAATCTAATTCTAACACTGTTTGGTTTAATTTTCAGACGTATATATATATACATTACCTATAATCGATGGTGACGTCAACCTTAAAATGAACTATTGTATTACTCACACAACAAATGTTTTTCCTAGTTGAACATTCAATCTCTTTGTCAATTCTTTCATATTTCACATTAAATTTCATTCTTCTTCTACTTTTATATAATACCAATATTGGTTTGGTTTATTTGTGCTTAACGCCACTTTCAACAATATTTCATTTATATCGTGGCGGTCAGTTTTATTGGTGGAGGAAACCAGAGTACCTGGAGGAAACCACTGACCTTCCGCAAATCACTGACAAACTTTATCACATAATGTTGTATCGAGTACACATCGCCTGAACGGGATTCGAGCTTAAAACGTTAGTGGTCGGATAGGCACTGATTGCATAGGTAGTTGTAAATCCAACTACAATACGATCACGACCACGACGGCCCCTACCAATGTTGTGTGCACGTAACCTTTGTATGTACAACAATGATGACGATGATATGATGAAGCAAGTCTTATATATTGTATTGCCATATTTTCATAGTTCCTAAGAAGTGTTTGAAGATACCAAAGGGGCAATCAGAATCCGTATATCGAAGAAGAACAGACAACACAATGGCCAAAAGAAAAGTACAAAAGGACAAGCAACGATCTACACAACATACATATAAAACTAACGATCGAGTAACACGAACCTCAGTAAAAACGGGGGTGAACTCAGGTGCTCCGGAAGGGTAGGCAGTTCCTGCTCCACTAGTGGCACCCGTCGTGTTAATCTAGTTACAAACCCGGTAATAAGTCGTGAATGAGGAAAGGACCGGGAAGTGTTTACGACAAGTGGAACATATCCATGGTCATTTGTGACACAGATATTCCATAACGGTCAACCAAGTCTTGGTGGTGACCGTAAAATTTTCGAAGTGATGACTTCAATTTTACCAAAAGGAACCCTTTGTTCAGTAGCTTCCTTGTTAGCAACAACCCTCTATCGAGGAAATCCTGATAGGAAACACAAGCTCTGGAATATCGTATCATCTGAGAGATATATACTCCATATGCAGGTGCTGCTGGAATGTTCCTACATATAAATGGAAAGTTCACAATGGGAAAATTGAAATCATCTCTTTTGTCGTAAAGTTTTGTTCTTAACCGACCCTCACTGTCGATTTCGAGGTGTAGGTCAAGGTATGAAACAGATATATCTGCATCTGTGGTATCCTTTTTTTCAAACTCAATGGGTCCCATTGAATGGGATAGATGCTATCAACAAAATCACCAAACCTAGAATTATTTAGTGAAAGGACATCATCTATATAGCGCAACGTGAAATTAAAGGATCGGGCTAGCTTTTTTTCGTTTTTCTTGAGAAGCCCCTGTATGAAGTCTGCCTCACACGAATAAAGGAACAAGTCGGCGAGAAGAGGAGCACAGTTTGTACTCATAGGAATGCTGATTGTCTGTTGAAAAACACGTCCACCAAACATAGCAAATATGTTGTCAATCAAAAACTCGAACATGTTGAAGATATCAGTTTCAGAGAACTTTTTAGTAGAATCAGAGTGGTATTTTACAAAATAAGATTTGTCTCTTCCTAGCGCAAGGTATTTGTATCTACGTTGGCCATTCTTTTTTATGAAACACAATTGGACCAACTCCCTTAATTTGTCCTTCAGCTTAGAGTGAGGAATAGTCGTGCAAAGGGTATAGAAGTCAAATGTTTTAATGCTATTGCAGGAGGAGAGGGACCTATATTGCATGTACTCTAATAGATCTTTCGAGTTTTTCAGAATCTACATCTGATTAACACCAGCTCTCGAGTAGCTAGTGTCACAGTAGCTCTGAAGCCCGGTTTTGATCGCCGATAGAATACATGTTAATAATTTGGAAAGTGGTTTCGTGGAGCATTTGGCAGACCCAGCAATATAACGCTGTTTGAAAGGACACTTGTGTAATCTAGGAATCCAGTAGAGTGATGGTAGATCCAGTTCTTCATCTTTGGTTGAAATTCCAAAGGAACATAAAACAGACCTATGATTTTCCAGGATTTCCTCTTTCGTAAGTGTCGTCGGGGTATATGTAGGGTTGCCACGTGAATTGTCAATACCTAATTCCTTTATCAAGCAGTCTATGTAATGTGATTTACACACAAAAACAATATTGTTAGGGGCCTTGTCGGCGGAGACAATAACATATTTGTCATGTAGGAGAGACAGGAGTAAAAAATGTAATTATTATTCAAACTAGGTCTCCTCCTTCAGGCATAGGTGACTTTAGCAGATTTTGGCTAACCTGTTTAGGCCATTTGGTTTTATTGCTCCCAAAGATTAAGATTTTACATTATATGACTTTCCAATCTTCTGAGTTTGAGCACCTGATGAAGGTTATTCCAGGCTTTCCAATCTTTAGAGTTTGAGCGTACCTAATGAAGGTTATTCCAGAAATGTCGCATCATGTGCACTAATATAGATTATTTGAAACGATCGTGTGAATCAAAGCATGTTATTTCTTCCGTTTGCCACGGATGTCATGAACGAAGGAATGGTAATGTCTAGAGTTGACTTGGGTGGAACGAACTAAGCTGTTTATTCCCACGTTAGACTCACATAGTATGAACAACGGCATATTAATTGTTAAGTTTGAACGGGTGATATGAAGCAAGGCATGTTAACAATCCAATTAAAATTAGATCTCCTCACTTGCTCCCTATTTTCTATAGGTTGTTTGTAGTCGCATGTTAATTACTACATTTAACGCAGTTGGTATGAGCAAAGTAATGTAATGTATACGTTTGACACAGATGACATGAACCAAGGCTAATTCCTGCGTTCAACACGGATGATATGACTCAAAACATGCCAATGCCCCTATTTGACACGAATGGTAAGAACCAAGGCATAATGATTTCTATACGTCTGACACGAATGATATAAACTCAGGAATATAAAACCAATGCATATTGACCCCTAGGATGATACAAACCAAGGAATGTTCATTCCTACGTTTGACACGGACATGTCATCTGTATATTTGACACGGTTGGTATAAATAAAGGCATGGTCATACCTATGTTTGACACGGATAATATAAAACCAGACATGTTCATCCCTACGTTTGACACGAACATGTCATCTGTATCTGACACCGATAATATAAACCAAGGCATGATCATCCCTACGTTTGACACGATTGATATAAATCAAGACATGTTCATCCCTAAAATGACATGGATGATATAAAACCAGACATGTTCATCCCTACGTTTGACACGAACATGTCATCTGTATCTGACACCGATAATATAAACCAAGGCATGATCATCCCTACGTTTGACACGATTGATATAAATCAAGACATGTTCATCCCTAAAATGACATGGATGATATAAGCCCAGACATGTTCATCCCTACGTTTGACACGGACATGTCATTTGTAGTTGACATGGTTGGTATAAATCAAGGCATGATCATCCCTAGGTTTGACACGGATGATATAAACCAAGGCATGTTCATCCCTATGGTTGACACGGATGATATAAACCAAGGCGTGATCATCCCTAGAGTTGACACGGATGACTTAAATCAAAGTATGTTCATCCCTACGTTTGACACGGATGATATAAATCAAGGCATGTTCATCCCTATGGTTGACACGGATGATATAACCCAAGGTATGTTCATCCCTACGTTTGGCACGGATGATATAACTCAAGGCATGTTCATCCCTACGTTTGACACAGACATGTCATCTGTATTTGACACGGTTGGTATAAATCGAGGCAATATCACCCCTACGTTTGACACGATGATATAAACCAAGGCATGTTCATCCCTATAAACTGACACCGATGATATAAGTCCAGGAATGTTCATCCCTATGTTTGACACGGACATGTCATCTGTCTGGCATGGTTGGTTTGAACCAAGGCATGCTAATCCAATGTTCACCTTTTTCGTAAGACTTTTATATATTTACAGTTGATTATACCTATCCATTCATAAAAACGAAAACATCTGTTGCAATTTAACCTGAGTATGTATTTTTGCAATTTATTGGTTTATGGTTTAAGGCATTGTACAATTGTTGTGTTTCATTTTAAATTTGATAATCAATCAACTAAGATTAGATTAGTAGAGAGTGAATTTAGTGATTCAGTGGTGACATATTCAAAAGAAACAACAATTTACTACAAATCATGGGTGTTTTCCAAATGTGTTTTCAGGTTCAATTATTTAACATAAGTGATGATGTGATGAACGAAGTACGAGAAGCTCGTGATACCGGTACTCGCACCTAGTTTTATGTGGGAGTTTGTTTTCAGTTTATTTATTTCAATAATATTGGGTTGTAGACCAGACAGTAATGTTATCTCGTGTATTGTTCATCTAGTACCAATGTAATGTCTACCATCTATAACAGGTCTGCTTTCAAAACATTAAGAAGAAAAAAAGTTAATCATTATTTATTGATGTATTCTGACATATAAACTTGATGTCTCCGATAAAACAAGTTTTTAAACAGGTTATCGCCACATAATTGTTGTATTTGGAAACCTGTTATTGAATTCTTTCCAGCTATGTTGTTACTGCTGTTGAAAACAGCCTCTCGGTAGTGTGAAGGTTAATGTGATTGAGAGGCAGTGTGGACTTATCCCTTTCGGATAAAATCAAAGACAATAAAATTTATAATTGCTTCTTCCAGCATAGCACCGCATATATTTCGGGAATAATAAGCTTTGGTAAGCAACATAAAGCTAATGAATAAGTAGAATTTGCTAGACATAATTCATAAACACAAGGTGGATTGGTGATTTATATTCTATATGATATTAAGCATATCTCCGAACACATACTTTATGAGGTGACTTTAACTCGGAGGGCAGATGACCTGTGAGGTAAATTTGACTTCAACAAGATTCTATGATTAATGCAAAATGATAGCTTTGAATATTTTTAAGGTTATGGTCATCACAGAATATGGTCTTACCATACGATGAAGAACGAACAATATCTGATTACATTTTACAACATACTTGTACAAGTCCAAATGGCAGGAGCTCTAATGACAAGTGCGTGTGGTCTACCGTGAACTTTATATAGATTAAATAGATTTAAAAACACTGCAGCTTTACTGTCTGACACAATTTTAAATATATTGTGATAAAAGGTGTAATCTATGAAAAAATTGTCAGCAATTCAATAACAATATCATCTGTCATTTTTACGATAACCGTTTTGATTGGATGTAGAGCAAAATATAACATCACCTTATATTAAAAGCAATGCAGCTTTTTACCTTCCTTACTGTCTGACAAAAATTTTATTACATTTTGATAAAAGGTGTAATTTATGGAACAATAGTCAGCAATTCAATAACAATATCATCTGTCATTTTTCTGAGAACTCTTTTGATTGGATACAGAACAAACTATAACATCCCTTTATACAGATTAATTAGATTAAAAACACTGCAGCTTCACCTTCCTTACTGTCTGATACAATGTTATTACATTGTGATAAATATACTATAGAATATACTATAGAGTAATAAAACATTAATTGCTTTAGATTCGGGATAATGTGCGCGACATTTATTGTCATAATGCGTTATTTTATAGGATTTGTTTACCTTTTCGTCAAGGGGGCCGTCGTGCCGTGATTGTATGGTAGTTCGATTTACAACTACCTATGCAATCGGTGCCTATCACCAATGATGTTGTTGGTTCAAATCCCGCTCAGGGCGAGGTGTACAACTTTATGTGATAAAGTTTGTCAGTGACTTGCGGCAGGTCGGTGGTTTTCTCCGGGTACTCCGGTTTCCTCCACCAATAAAACTGACCGCCGCGATATAACTGAAATACTGTGGAAAGTGTCGTTAAACACCATAAACCTTTTCGTCAACAGGAAATTTAAATCATGACCACTAACCAGAGACGTTTACTCTTTAAGTGTGTTTTTTTAATTTAGCCGTGTCTACATTCTTACATGAAAAAGCATGTAGCTTGATGGGATTTTGTGAAGAATTAAAATGGCATTCATAGTAATCATACGATACATTACTGCGTTTTACAACAAATTACGTACGAACATTGTGGAAACGTTATAAGTAATCAAATCACTATCATATTCTTGATAGTGTACGTCAGTGTTGATGCTTAGTACAAGCATGAGGTCAGATGACCTACACAAAATCTGACGAGAAACAAATATTAACATTGGCACCATTAGACCAATTTCTGTTAATTAACACGTAAATATCTTATTTATTACGCACGACACGTTTCTGTGATAACTTTTATCAGGTACGCTCAAAGTAAATGGAAAGGCAAATCAGTTTATAAGTTTTTTGGAGCAAATCAAAAGTCAATCTGCTAAGTTTACATGTGCCTGAGTGACAATCTGCTAAGTTTACATGTGCCTGAGTGACAATCTGCTAAGTTTACATGTGCCTGAGTGACAATCTGCTAAGTTTACATGTGCCTGAGTGACAATCTGCTAAGTTTACATGTGCCTGAGTGACAATCTGCTAAGTTTACATGTGCCTGAGTGACAATCTGCTAAGTTTACATGTGCCTGAGTGACAATCTGCTAAGTTTACATGTGCCTGAGTGACAATCTGCTAAGTTTACATGTGCCTGAGTGACAATCTGCTAAGTTTACATGCGCCTGAGTGACAATCTGCTAAGTTTACATGTGCCTGAGTGAAATCAACCTTAGCTTTAATAAATATAAATAGACTGTAAGAAAAATATCCCAAACAGTCGGAACAGAGTTCTAATATACAATACAAATGTCGTAGAAAGAGGTAAAGTCGATACCTCCAACACACAAATACATGGCCTCTCCTGGTTAATTACAGGGACTTCAATAAAAAATGGCGGAGTTAAACTAGCTTTATGGTCCCAAACCTTATTTAACAACTGTAAATTTCAAACCTAGATACATAATATCGGTAAATCATGTCAGTGCCGAAGCACTGACAACTGGACGGAGGATACCTTCGGGGACTAATAGTTCACCAGTAGAGGTATCGATTGTATGAACAGTTAAAATTAAACTGGCATTTAACATTAAGTTACCGTGAATGTTTTGTTGTGTTACTAGATTTCTACCTACAGTCCCCTTTATGTTACAGTACCTTATGTTATCAGTTTCTCTGGATTGTCCATTTTTGATTGCTCATTCGGTACTCTCTAACGTTACGCCACAATGTAACTGAAATATTGTTGAAAGTGGCGTCAAACACCATAAACCAAAACAACGCCCTAACGTTTATTCAATATAAAATACGTGGAATATAAAACGCTGAACAACAAATTATATATAGTGCATAGTTTTAACAACAAATTACACATAGTGCATAGTTTTAACAACAAATTATACATAGTGCATAGTTTTAACAACAAATTACACATAGTGCATAGTTTTAACAACAAATTACACATAGTGCATAGTTTTAACAACAAATTACACATAGTGCATAGTTTTAACAACAAATTACACATAGTGCATAGTTTTCTACACTTGAATTGTGATAGTATTTGCAATGATTTGATGATAGCGTTTTGTGACAAACAGCGTTTGCTATTCTTATTGAGTACGATATGTGTAATAATTATTCTGAAATCTTTGCTAGACGGATTTCCTCACTCTAAATCAAACATTTTGCTGTATCATTGCTTTATGTCGGTTCAATATTTTCAACCGAAAGCTTCATCAATCATATTCTCATATAAAAACACACAATACATTACATGATTATAAAACAACTGTTCACGTTTGTATATAGTAACTGTGAAAACATTCCGTGATTGAAGCATTTTATTGGTTACGTAATAATGTTGCATTTATAAATGTGTTGACGTACTATATAGTATTGTGTAGCATTATTAAATAATTATAAACTACATTTATGAAAGTATTTAGCGCTTAGCTAATGTATTGTACTGGGTGAAAACTAAATGTTCTATACAAAGGTTTCATTAAGAATCGTTGACGTAAACGGCAGACTGAAAAACATGCAAGAACAAATATTCTCAGTCATGATGGGGATGTGCCGATCGAACTGGAACCAACTTCCTGGAACCACAAGGAATGTACAGCAAATGAGACTCGAATCTGCCCACATGGAAAAGCAGATCCAGATTTTTTTTTTAATGGTAGCCGCTCCATGTTTTGGCTCTATCGGTGCACCCGGACCAAACAGTTGGCAGAAAAACAAATGATTTTTAATTTCTCAAGATAGGTGCCCTCCTCCTTTCCATGGATCCGCCAATAACATTCTTCAACTTATCTCAATTAATTTGGTTATTGGGTTTCGTCACAAATTACGGAAAATAAATGGTGCCTATAATTAAGACGCACGAAGACATCTTTCCTATATTCAAGATATTTTCTACAAAAGTCACGATGTATATGTTACAGTACAAATTAGAATCCAGTAGGATCCGGAATCCTACTAGTACAAATTGGAATTCCAATTTCTACTAGTAGAAATTGGAATTCTGATTTGTACTGGATTTAAACCAGTATAAATCAGAATTCCAATATCTACTAGGACAAATCAGGATATCCAGATTTGTACTAGGAGGATCCTGGATCCTACTAAGCTTTCAGTATGATTCAGAATATTACTAAATTTATAGCTTAGTACGGTTCTGGATATTACTGAATTGAAAAACATAAAAATATGCAAAATTTGTGAAATATAAAATAAGTCTTGTGCGATAATTTAATTACAAATAGTGAGAAAAATACATTTTAATACAATTTTGGATTAAGTTTCCTATTTATTACAACATTTGGTCAAAGTTTGTTAGTGGCATTTACTTGAGCAAGGTATCTTAGATTTGCGGCATGAACATCGCATTGTATTACATTTTCCAGCACGGATACATTTGGATACCAGATTAGCAGTTTCATTTACTGTCCGGTTTTTCTGGCCTCATGGTGATTTCAAGACGAAGAACAACAATAAAAGCGTTGTTCCTTTGCTATTATACTATTTGTAACCCTGTGTTGTTTGGGACTTTGTCTCATGTACATTTACCCCATATCCTTTCATTTTATTCTTACAAAAATAACTGTCATTTTATCATAGATGTTTATAATATTTTATGTTGTGGTGGATTCTTGTCTCACGAACATTTATTCCATATCTCTTTGTTTTTCATTTAAAAAGTTGTAAATGCCAATAAATTGTAAAATGTATAAGACAAGTTGACCATGTGTTTAATATATAAAGGATTATAAAACTGTTTACATACCAGTTAAGCTTTCAGTAGTCTTCCTGAAATTGTTTTTGGCCCAGTGTTTAAATTTTGCCCCCTCTTCTGTTTTATGTCCCTTCTCTTTGTCAAGGTAGTTTAGAATATCTTCATATCTAAGTCCAGAGAGAACAAAGTTTTCTTTGTCATAATGCTTTGGAAGATTCTCTTCATATTCCAAAAGTTTCATATAAAATAATTCCTTGTGGTCTTCCATTTCACTTTCACTTACAATGAATTTAGACATGATTACAATTCATGAGGCAAGTTAAAAAGTTATGTGACTGTCCTGTCAGGACAGCCTTTAGGGGGGATTAAGGAATAATTAAAGATCAGTGATTATTGATCATACAAGTATATTTATTTAGCTTTTACTGATTTTACCTAAGGGACATAAAACAGAAGATTTGTATTAAAAAAGTGTTCATATTTATTTTTTCTTGTTTCTCCTGTTTTCATTTTTTTATTTCGGTAGGATCCTGGATCCTCTTAGTACTAATCTGGATATCCTGATTTGTCCTAGTAGATATTGGAATTCTGATTTATACTGGTCTAAATCCAGTACAAATCAGAATTCCAATTTCTACTAGTATAAATTGGAATTCCAATTTGTACTAGTAGGATTCTGGATCCTACTGGATTCCAATTTGTACTGTAACATATATATCGAAAGTAGAGTAATGCGTCAAGATAATTTTTTCACCTGTATTATTTTCCCAATTTTACAGTATCGTGGTACCCTTCATATGTATTTTACTTTCATTTATTTAACCATATTGTTAAAAGCTGGAAGTAACCATAACGAGTAGAAGATTGTTTATGAAGAAAGAGAGGGTCAGGAAATTTTCTTCACTGGGAATGACCATTCTGAAATTTCTTCCTTTTTCGAACTTCCAAGTGACAATTACAGTATGAAACCTTTGTTTTTCAGCAAAATTTGATCATAAAAATATGATAAAAAAAATAATAATAATAAGACTCAATAAAAATAAAATACTTTTGTTTCCATTTTGCGATATTTAAAGATAGGGATATCTATCATACGATAGTTATCCTTTTAATGCCCTTTGACTTACTTGTTCCAAATGATTTTTTAAAGTTATTTCGATTTCCAGTCGTTTGTTAATAAGCGTACATGACGAAGATTATTCCAGAAACGCGACGTTTGCACTGCATTAGATATTTACGTTTTTATCGATATCCGGTAAAAATCCAAACGGGTTTTTTTCATTCTGAGTTCCATTATAATATTCAAGTTTTATCTAGTTGATTGTATGGTAGTTGGATTTACAACTATCTGTGCAATCAATGCCTAACACCACCCAGGTTGCGAAGTTCGAGTCCCGCTAATGGGGAGGTGTACTCGATACAACATTATGTGATAAAGTTTGTTAGTGACTGGCGGCATCTCGGTGTTTTTTTCTTGGTACTCCGGTGTCCTCCACCAATAAACTTGACCGCTACGACATAACGGAAATACTGTTGAAAGTGGCGTTAAACACCATAAATCAAACCTAAACCATAAATCAAATCAAAGACGTCAACAAAACTAATAAAATTAATTGTTTTTTTAAGTGATTTTGTGCCTTCAAATTAGCACTATATATGTTGCCCGCCGGGAACACATTCACGAAACAGTATTCTCCAAATTAAATTGAAAAGGCTCCCACCAAGTGCTTCCGTGCCTGAAAATCATTAAAAATATCATAGTTTTCTAGGTTTGAACTCGGTTGACCTTAGTATGTGTTTGTTTAAAGTTCCTTCGTTGTGGCTAATGTAATTATAAGACGTAGAGAAATTCAAAATATCAAATTGCTTAAAACTAAGAATGAGTCTGTCTGGTTTGCGTCCTTAGGATATTTGGTAAACTAAGGAAATGCCTGGTTCTGACGACTTGATAAAGGAACTGGGGTTTGACAATTCACATGGAAACCCTACATATACCCCCAAACGATCAAAAGAGGAAATCCTTGAAAAATTATAGTTCCGTTTTATATTCCTTTGGAATTTCAACCAAAGATGAATAACTGGACGTTCCGTCACTCTACTGGATTCCTAAATTGCACTAATTTCCACAGACAGTCGGCATTCTTAAGAGTACCAACTGTGTTCGTCTTCTCGCCGACTAATTCCATTATTCGTATGAAGCAGACTTCATACAGGGGCTTGCTTCTCAAGAAAAACAAAAAGAGTTTAGCCCAAACCTTCAATTTCACTTTTCGCTATATAGATGATGTCCTGTCACTAAATAATTCTAAGTTTGGCGAATTTGTTGATCGCATCTACCCCTATTGAAATAAAGGATACCATAGACTCAGCTAGGTCTGCCTCATACCTTGACCTACAATTCGAAAATATTCTTGTCGTCACCATGTCTTGGTTAATCATAACGGAATATCTATCACAAATTATCACGGATGTGTTCCGTTTGTGGAAATCACAATCCGGTCCTTTTCTCATACAGACTTATCACCGGATTTGTAATAAGAGTAACACAACGGATGCAACTAATGAAGCCAGAACTGCTTGTCCTTCCGGATTTCAGCCCTGGTTTTCAGTGGGATTCATATTGCTAAATATTTAGTTTTCTGTGTAGTGTTTTGTAGATCTTTGTTTGTCCTTTTGTCCTTTTCTTGTGGTCATTGTATTGTCTGTTCTTCAATTTATGGCTTCTGATTACCCCTTTGGTATCTTCAAGCATTTATTATGGTGTCACCTTAGTATAATTTCGTAAACTAACGTAAGCTAACTACATTTGCCTGATGTAGGGGTTCGTCATACACATAATTCTGTAAACTTATGATTTGCTTGGTTTTGGAGTCATCCTTAGCATAATTTGGTGAACAAAAGATTTGCCTGGTCTAGGGGGTCTTCCTTGACAAAGTCTGTTAAGCTCATGATTTTCTTGGTTTAGAAGGTTGTCCTTGACATAATTTGGTGATATGCATCTAGTGCATGTAAAGCCACTAGTCCATTACGTTAACTTTGTGCAAGTGGTCAACAAATTCAACTCACATAAATAACTCAATAACACCTTAAAATTCGGCAAATCATTTTAATAGGAGAAGACAAAATCTTCGCGGTGGATACAAGGCCACATGGATACAAGACCACATCAAACGAACCCATTCGTTCGGTAATGTCCTTTTCATAAAGAGTCTGTGAGATACATTGCACCTGGTTTATTTGGTAGGGAAAAAGTGACATAATTCGATGCGTATCATAAAAAAAAAAAAAAAAAAAGATAAAAACGAAAACCTGTACAGCTGGTTTAGAATCATGGAATTATGTACCTGAAAAACAACGATACCAAACTAATATATAACTGATGTATCACGGAATGCATTAAAATTCTTCCGATATCTCAAGTATATGTAATTTCATTCAAACAAATATACTTGAGGGAAAAAATCTAAGACATTAATTAACAGACACGCAAAGAGAAAATGGGCATTACGTAACAAATTTTTTTACTCCATGCATGTGTGCTCATTTATTACATATGGAGAGAAGAACTCGTGGGAATCTTCAGCGAAATATTTCTTTGTTTTTAGATAGATATTAACTACGCGTAATGAGCATTCCATACTACAAAATGATCACGTGATTTACTAGAAAGTGCAGAGTTCCAAATGTCTTTCGCAAACTGTTTTCTTAATCCGTTAAATTAGATGCTAAAGAATACTTGTTTTACTCTTAACATAAAAACAATAATTTGCTGCGAAAGATCGTAACGATCCGTAATAATTAGCCAACTTATCTAGTATCTACAATACAATAAATACACGGTACAGTAACCCTTGTCTTTATGATGTTGACAGTGGCAGACGAGAAATTATTAGTCAGCTGTTGTCTGTTGACACTTTCATCAGTGCATGTTAATCTATCTGAAAATGTTTTGTTGTTTCAAAAGACAAATGAGAAGCACTATGTAAAAGTCTACATGTGAACTTGCTTTTTTTGTTTGTTTTGGTTTTTTTTATTATCTTTTTGCTGAATATTATAGAGTGACGTCATATGGAATTTATCAATATATATATATTGATATATATATACAAGACACGGTACAAGTATTTCAGATCTGGCATAATTTATGTTCAGAACTGACGAGTATGTGAACTTTTAAAATGTATTCTCGCAATACAAAAACAGGCCGCATTACATTGGGGCGGAATATGGCTTCATTAGAGGCAAACAATTCAGGGGCGGATCCAGGATTTCAAGTTAGGGGAGGGGCGCGAACATTTTTGGGGTATTTCGTGTGAAAAATCACATAGGCCATGATATAACTGAACAATTGCTAATTATATTGATTAAATCTTTAAATTTTAAACTTTTAAACTTTAAAATTAGTATTTGTTGCTGTTACGCTATAAACAGGATTCATCTCATACATGCATTATCATCTACAATTTGTTAATTTTGTTTGCCATGATATACACCGTAGCTTAATATTAATTATAGTAATTTAAACCACCACTTTTTATATTTTATCATACACCCCAATGTATACATTTTCACCGCCCCATTGTATTGTTTTTTGTCGCCCCATTTTATAAAAATCCGCCCCAACGTTGAACGCCGACAAAAACAACTAACCGATCGCAAGTAATACAAATCAGACAGACCACAGGTGAACATTTGGGACACTTGAAAGACCTTGAAATATCTAAATATAAACGATTCTATTCACTTGAAAGACCTTGAAATATCTAAATATAAACGGGAATCGAAAGTTCGAATGCCGATAACATTTTGTTACGGGTCTCGTTGATTATTTCTAAGAATCTACAGTTGGGGTGTATTCTCCATTACATATATGCGGGTTTTCCCTGAACGCCAACATTCTTAAAACAACACATAGTGTAGATTGTTGTTTTAGCACTTAGGTTGGGACCACTTGCATGCTTATCGTAGAAGAAACATCCGAAGGACCATCAACCGCAAATCGAAGACGGACACACAATACAATGACCAAAGGAAGAGAGACAAAAAGACATACAATTGTCTACAAAAAAACTATACATGAACAAATGTGTTTATTTTTTCGTGAATTGTTTTAACTTTAATATTGTGATATTTCTGGATGCAGGAAACTGTCATTACATAGCAAAAAAAAAATACAATAACTTTTTATTTACTTTATCTGAATTTCGTATGTACCACATACGTTGCAGGATAGAAAGGTAGTAACCTCTTCACTACTGGAAATGGGACATCATCAACAGCATGACAAAAGTGGCTTGTGTCGTTTTATAGTTTTCTGCTATTCAATAAATCATGGTGTAGATAATTTCAGAAATATTGCAATATGAAAATTAAAACCGTTCACGGAAAAAAAAATCAGATTTGTTTACTTCTTTGCCGATTTTTGCTTTGGATTATTTTCTTTCCGTTTGATCAATGGAATTAATATTGATATAGTGTCAAGTGTCTGTGTAATGATCGCTGTATACTATTGCCTAATATGGGGAGGATATGTGTGCACCGCGTCATATAAATAATGAAATAATAAATATGTGCTTTGTAAATGTTGATAATTTATTATCAGAAATTGGGATCATTTAGGAATATTTTACTGAATACGAAATCATTCGATTGAGTTTGAATCCAGGGGAAATAACTCTAACTGACTGACAAAGATTTGTATCAATACAATACAACTTGTGCTTTTCCAAATACAAGTTGTTTGTATCTCCTCTTATCATTTCGTCTGTGAGTGAGTGATTGTTG
Organism: Bathymodiolus brooksi; assembly: GCA_963680875.1. Classification (NCBI taxonomy): domain Eukaryota; kingdom Metazoa; phylum Mollusca; class Bivalvia; order Mytilida; family Modiolidae; genus Bathymodiolus; species Bathymodiolus brooksi. The sequence goes on along the minus strand of OY804576.1, from coordinate 73,340,919 downwards.
TTTAACACCAATTGAGCATTTGTTTTCAGCTATATCATGGCGAGAACAAGCTACATTTAATGATGATGATGTCCGCTTTGTACTAGACAGACACGCTTGTATTTGGATTTATAGTGCTAGCTCAGTGAAACAACACTGCGGGTAGACACGTTGCTCCACACGTACACATTTTCCTGATTCCGAGCCAACCGGTCATTGCTCTTACTGCTGCGTGCTTATCAGAGAAGCAAACACCAATTGTATAAGGGCCCAGGTGGCTCAATGAGTTAGGCAGTTGAATTACCTAACAACTCATACAAGCCTATCACCAATACGGCGTGGGTTCGCGCCCGGCTTTGTAAATTACATAAAAGGGTGCACACGACTTGCAGCCGCAAGTGATAAAGTTTACCAGTTGCTTGCCCATGGTCGGTGGTTCTCTCCGGGTACTCCGCCTTCTTCCACCACTAAAACTGGTCGCCATGATATAACTGAAATATTGCTGAAAGTGGCGTTAAAACACAAAAAATCAAAAAAATCAATTAACCAATTTTGTACGGATTTGATTTGACCCGACCGGGACTCGAACCCACGATCTACCATACTCGAGGCAAACACGCTAACCTTTACACCATCGAACCGGTACAAAAAGGGGCGGCAATGTTCTGATTAAACAAAACATAATTAGAATACGACAAAACAAATAAAGCCAAAATAGTCTCAAAATCTCACACACAAACCCCCCCCCCCCCCCCCCCAAACCGCGATACAAACTATGTGCTTTTAAACGGCAAGTATTTTCTATTCTATCCTAATTAATACCCCCAGTCAGATGAAGCACACGACAGATAAAACGGTGGTAGGTATAATTGTCAGTTCAACAGGCGAATTGACATTAGCAGCATTAATGGTAGTCTTGGTTACTATTCTGGAAGTCCACTAGATATCAATAATATAATAATCTATTGAGAAATTTGGTTAACTTACAACTTTCAGAGATTTAAATTACGGAAGATTATCAGAGACTGGTGAGAGGTTGATTGATTGGTTCATTCATTCATTGATTGATTAATTGAGTGATTCATTGATGATTGATGATTTCTTAGAGTCTAGCGGCAAATATTTCATGCATATTCAGTACTAGAACAGTTCATCAATATTTAAATGAGAAAGGAATGAGACGACCGGTGTATAAAACTGCCTTTGTGTTGTTATTGTGTGTTTGTGTGTTTTGGGGATCTGAATGGGCAAGGCTAAAAACTTTTATATTATAGATTCAAAGTAAAGACTTGGACTTGTAACAGGAATATATTCATTCTTATTATGACTACGACAAACGGAATATATCCGTGGTCATCTGTGATACAGATATTCCGTAGTAAAAGCAAGTAAAACTTTTGAAGTGATTACTTCAACTTAACCACTTGGAACACTTAGTTCAGTAGCATCTTTGTTAGCAGAACCATATATCAAGGAAATCCTGATATGAACCACAAACTCTAGAATATCGAATCAAAGGAGAGCTACATACTCCATATGTAGAAGCTGATGGAATGTTGCTATATATAAAAGGAAAGTTCACAATGGGAAAATTGAAATCATCTCTTCTGTTGCAAAGTTTCGTTCTTAGCCAGTCATCACTGTCAATTTCTGGGCGTAGATCAAGGTATGAAACAGATCTAGCTGTATCTGTGGTATCCTTTATTTCAAACTCAATGGGATAGATGCAATAAACAAAATAACCAAACTTAGAATTATTTAGTGACATGTAAATGTCAATGTTTCCTGAGGATTCAAAAAGTAAACTCTCTCTCTCTCTCTCTCTTTAGTACAATTATCAATATTGAACACAGATAAATTCCACAATCTGTTGACATTCGTTAATTATCAGATATGTACAGTATACCAACAACACACGCGATGTTTTTATATATTATTTACAGAACAAAAACTTCATATTGATTTTTTCATATACGACAAAATTAAAACGACATATGTATATTTTTCGCAGTGCACCTTATGCTGATCATTAGTGGAAGATCATTGTTCTGTGGTAAAAATATCGTTTAAGTGGCAACATTAGCCCGATTTCTGGTAAATAGTTTGTATGTCGTTCAGTTACCTCTCTTCATATAATGTTTATGTGCTGAATTCTTGACCTATTTTTTGACAGCAGCACAAGCTTACTATATTTACAAATAAGACAAAAATACCTCTAATTTATCCTGCAATAGGGGGTTAGGGTTATGGTGTTTAACGCCACTTGCAATACTATTTCATTTATATCGAAGAAAACTACCGATCTGTCACTGATAGACTTTATCTTATAATGTTGTGTCGAGTACACCTCGCCAGGAGCGGGATTCGAACTCACAACTTTAGTGATGATAGGCACTGATTGCATAGATAGTTGTAAATCCAACTACCATACGATCACGATCGTCCCTCCCTATTGCACTAGTGTGATTTTAAAGAGGTCACATAAACACCAATGAAATTTAGTCATTTACCTAATAAAGCTTTTCCTGGAACCAATTTCACATGTTTTACCAGTTGAGCTTTGGTAAGCTAGTTGTAGATCAGTTCACTTCCGGTTGACGGAAAATATCTGAAGAGGTAATCCAGGCACACTTGTATAATAGTCTTATTTAATATAAAATTTAACCATCTATCATGGATTATTGCGATTTTTCTACAAGATAAAAACAGTGAATTAAGTTCAATGCGAGAGAGTTATTTCTGAGTTTGATGCAAATCAAGAAGCAACATGTTACAATCCACATCATCAGTCGTGAATCTGTGGTTATCAGCGATAATGCTATGTCTGATTTTCTTCATCATACGATCTTGTTCTCTGTTTTTCATCATAATCCATATTTAAAACCGATGGGAATGTACTAGCTACTGCTGATATGTCTCGAGAGCAACTATTTCTAAAAAAAAATCTAACTTTAACCATATATTTTCTGATATCAAAAATGCAGATATTTTAAAGTGGTGTAATTGTTAATATGCTAGCCTCGAGTGCAGTATATCGTGGACTCGATCACCGATCGGGACAAACCAAGGCAACAACAATGCACAGCATTAAAGAGTAAGATCGAAAACAGAATAACTCGCAGTCTGGATAATGTATCCAATTGGAGCAACATGACTATCTGTGGATTGTTGCTTCAGTGAAATAGCACTACAAAAATTCAACTCAGCATGTTGGTCTAGTACAAACCAGACAGTGTTGGTCTAGTACAAACCAGACAGTGTTGGTCTAGTACAAACCAGACAGTGTTGGTCTAGTACAAACCAGACAGTGTTGGTCTAGTACAAACCAGACAGTGTTGGTCTAGTACAAACCAGACAGTGTTGGTCTAGTACAAACCAGACAGTGTTGGTCTAGTACAAACCAGACAGTGTTGGTCTAGTACAAACCAGACAGATAGCATCATCCACTTATTAAGATACAATCTCTCCACGATAGACCTGGAATATTACTCACTTGGTATTATACAATACTCACTCACTCACTCACTCACTCAGTCACTCACTCACTCACTTACTCACTCACTCACTCACTCACTCACTCACTCACTTTTTCCGTTTCAGACTTGGTTTTGTCTGCTCTTGTAATTTACATTTCGTTTTACATTTCACGAGCTGCTTGTTTCCATGTCCATTCCCTTTTAATCAGCCTATCTACAATTTATTTATTAATCTAATTTGCTGTGTTTTTGGCATGACATGGTGGCTAGCTTCAATAGCATGCTGATTGGATTGAATGATGTTTAAACGTCCATTTTACTCATCATGATATTAGTATTGGTCACACGGCGGCTAGCTTCAATAGCGTGCTGATTGGATGATCTTTAAACGTTCATTTTATTCATCGCGATATTGGTATCGGTTACCTTAGTGATCACGTGCACAAGTTTCAAGACAACTTTGGATTGTGCATTTATTACAAGAGGACATCATATATGCAATCCGATGAAGTGCTCTGCAATTTAAAGTAATATGAAAGGCAAATATCGTGGAATTTTTGGATTAAATATTTTCACTTAATATGTCACTTAATTTGAACTAAAATCAACTGCATAACATTAAAAATCCGCTCAAAAACAGATTTTAAGAGCAAATCGCAAAATATTTGACAGCAGATAATTCTGTTTTCCCGTACAGTAATGCAAATGATATGCGCGTGACCCAAGATTTGAACTCTTTCGGGGAGATTATCGCTCATGCGCACTGTTCAGTCGATGAAAAAAAATGTCGGATGCAAGTAAAAATATATTCCGTGTGTACCACATAAGAATAATTGCACCCCCAAAAATGGTTCACACGACATGAAACAGACAGATTCCTCAATAATTATTGTCAGGAATGTGTACGTGCTTACCTCAGCTTCCATGATTGTTTATATTTTCGTCACAAGGTCATGATCGGCAATCATCGGAACAAAACAACCGAAAGTTAATCAGTCTCCACAACAATGGCGAGGACGATAAACATGCACACGGATTTGCAGATTTCTAATTGAAACATGCATGAATAGCTTAGTAAAGGTACCGCCGTATTCCAAATTGAATTTTCATGGAAAAAATTTCTTCACCCAAAACTGGTGTAATATTACTTTAATTTCGAAAAATGAAAAATGATGTTTCGAAATGTAATTAAATCTAAAGATTACTACTAGATTATCAATTGGCATGCATTCCCTAGTCATTTGATCTTTTATCTCAATTTTCTGAAAACCCAAATTAATTTTGATTAATTCAGCAAAATAGTATTTATCTAAATGTTGATTTGTGCAGAAAAGAAAGAAGATGAGCACATCATTTGATGGGAATTAAACGTCTTTAATCGTTTGCTTGCACGATAATCATTGGAAAAAAAACCCAGAGATTTTCCAGCAATAATGACTTATTAGGCAGCATTCATTTAATATTTAAACATTTTGTAGAAGAAAATATTCAAATCCTTCTTTGTTATATAGAATGGTTCATGTGACACATAAGAAAACAAATTACAGAATACTCAAAAAGGTCAAGAAAGAAATATTAACTACCTCGTATACTAGAAAATCGACATGCTATAAACGTCGAGTCAACTGCATTGTACACACTAAAACAAGATCAGAGTATATTGTTATACATATGGGAGCAAGACTTACAGAGTAAACTGATACTCATATGAAATTAAGAGTAACGGAAATTGTTTGTTGGTTTCGTTACGTCAAGCGACATATATTTGAAGCAAATGCAGGACGAGAACAAGAATACCATACTACCATTGGACACGTATGGAGGATTCGGGTAGGAATGAAAATGAAAACCTGCATACAGTGGCCACATAGTAAAATGGAGCACATACCAAAACAAGAGATTGATTGTTGGTTTCTTTACGTCCAGCTACGAATATTTGATACAAATACAGCACGAAAACAAGCTTAGCAATATATAAATCATACTGCCATTGGAAAAGAATGGAGAGTTTCAGGCTTCTGCAGTGGTTACATATTATAATGTTGCACATGCGAAAAATAGATCGACAAAGTAAACAGATGCTCCAACGAAATCAAGATCGACAGAGTAAACAGATGCTCCAACGAAAACTAGATCGACAGAGTAAACAGATGCTCCAACGAAATCAAGATCGACAGAGTAAACAGATGTTCCAACGAAATCAAGATCGACAGAGTAAACAGATGCTCCAACGAAAACTAGATCGACAGAGTAAACAGATGCTCCAACGAAATCAAGATCGACAGAGTAAACAGATGCTCCAACGAAAACTAGATCGACAGAGTAAACATATGCTCCAACGAAATCAAGATCGACAAAGTAAACAGATGCTCCAACGAAATCAAGATCGACAGAGTAAACAGATGCTCCAACGAAAACTAGATCGACAGAGTAAACAGATGCTCCAATGAAATCAAGATCGACAGAGTAAACAGATCCTCCAACGAAAACTAGATCGACAGAGTAAACAGATGCTCCAACGAAATCAAGATCGACAGAGTAAACAGATGCTCCAACGAAATCAAGATCGACAGAGTAAACAGATGCTCCAACGAAAACAAGATCGACAGAGTAAACAGATGCTCCAACGAAAACTAGATCGACAGAGTAAACAGATGCTCCAACGAAAACTAGATCGACAGAGTAAACAGATGCTCCAACGAAATCAAGATCGACAGAGTAAACAGATGCTCCAACGAAAACTAGATCGACAGAGTAAACAGATGCTCCAACGAAATCAAGATCGACAGAGTAAACAGATGCTCCAACAAAAACTAGATCGACAGAGTAAACAGATGCTCCAACGAAATCAAGATCGACAGAGTAAACAGATGCTCCAACGAAAACAAGATCGACAGAGTAAACAGATGCTCCAACGAAATCAAGATCGACAAAGTAAACAGATGCTCCAACGAAATCAAGATCGACAGAGTAAACAGATGCTCCAACGAAAACTAGATCGACAGAGTAAACAGATGATCCAACGAAATCAAGATCGACAGAGTAAACAAATGTTTCAACAAAATCAAGATCGACAGAGTAAACAGATGGTCCAACGAAATCAAGATCGACAGAGTAAACAGATGCTTCAACGAAATCAAGATCGACAGAGTAAACAGATGTTCCAACGAAATCAAGATCGACAGAGTAAACAGATGCTCCAACGAAAACTAGATCGACAGAGTAAACAGATGCTCCAACGAAATCAAGATCGACAGAGTAAACAGATGCTCCAACGAAAACAAGATCGACAGAGTAAACAGATGTTCCAACGAAATCAAGATCGACAGAGTAAACATGCTCCAACGAAATCAAGATCGACAGAGTAAACAGATGCTCCAACGAAAACTAGATCGACAGAGTAAACAGATGATCCAACGAAATCAAGATCGACAGAGTAAACAGATGTTCCAACAAAATCAAGATCGACAGAGTAAACAGATGCTCCAACGAAATCAAGATCGACAGAGTAAACAGATGCTCCAACGAAATCAAGATCGACAGAGTAAACAGATGCTCCAACGAAAACTAGATCGACAGAGTAAACAGATGCTCCAACGAAATCAAGATCGACAGAGTAAACAGATGCTCCAACGAAAACTAGCTCGAGAGAGTAAACAGATGCTCCAACGAAATCAAGATCGACAGAGTAAACAAATGCTCCAACGAAATCAAGATCGACAGAGTAAACAGATGATCCAACGAAAACTAGATCGACAGAGTAAACAGATGATCCAACGAAATCAAGATCGACAGAGTAAACAGATGTTCCAACAAAATCAAGATCGACAGAGTAAACAGATGCTCCAACGAAATCAAGATCGAGAGAGTAAACAGATGCTCCAACGAAAACTAGATCGACAGAGTAAACAGATGATCCAACGAAATCAAGATCGACAGAGTAAACAGATGTTCCAACAAAATCAAGATCGACAGAGTAAACAGATGCTCCAACGAAATCAAGATCGAGAGAGTAAACAGATGCTCCAACGAAAACTAGATCGACAGAGTAAACAGATGCTCTAACGAAATCAAGATCGACAGAGTAAACAGATGCTCCAACGAAATCAAGATCGACAGAGTAAACAGATGCTCCAACGAAAACTAGATCGACAGAGTAAACAGATTCTCCAACGAAATCAAGATCGACAGAGTAAACAGATGCTCCAACGAAAACTAGATCGACAGAGTAAACAGATGCTCCAACGAAATCAAGATCGACAGAGTAAACAGATGCTCCAACGAAATCAAGATCGACAGAGTAAACAGATGCTCCAACAAAATCAAGATCGACAGAGTAAACAGATGCTCCAACGAAATCAAGATCGACAGAGTAAACAGATGCTCCAATGAAATCAAGATCGACAGAGTAAACAGATGCTCCAACGAAAACTAGATCGACAGAGTAAACAGATGCTCCAACGAAATCAAGATCGACAGAGTAAACAGATGCTCCAACGAAAACTAGATCGACAGAGTAAACAGATGCTCCAACGAAATCAAGATCGACAGAGTAAACAGATGCTCCAACGAAATCAAGATCGACAGAGTAAACAGATGCTCCAGCGAAAACTAGATCGACAGAGTAAACAGATGCTCCAACGAAATCAAGATCGACAGAGTAAACAGATGCTCCAACGAAATCAAGATCGACAGAGTAAACAGATGCTCCAACGAAAACTAGATCGACAGAGTAAACAGATGATCCAACGAAATCAAGATCGACAGAGTAAACAGATGTTCCAACAAAATCAAGATCGACAGAATAAACAGATGATCCAACGAAATCAAGATCGACAGAGTAAACAGATGTTCCAACGAAATCAAGATCGACAGAGTAAACAGATGTTCCAACGAAAACTAGATCGACAGAATAAACAGATGCTCCAACAAAATCAAGATCGACAGAGTAAACAGATGCTCCAACGAAAACTAGATCGACAGAGTAAACAGATGATCCAACGAAATCAAGATCGACAGAGTAAACAAATGTTCCAACAAAATCAAGATCGACAGAGTAAACAGATGGTCCAACGAAATCAAGATCGACAGAGTAAACAGATGCTTCAACGAAATCAAGATCGACAGAGTAAACAGATGTTCCAACGAAATCAAGATCGACAGAGTAAACAGATGCTCCAACGAAAACTAGATCGACAGAGTAATCAGATGCTCCAACGAAATCAAGATCGACAGAGTAAACAGATGCTCCAACGAAAACAAGATCGACAGAGTAAACAGATGTTCCAACGAAATCAAGATCGACAGAGTAAACATGCTCCAACGAAATCAAGATCGACAGAGTAAACAGATGCTCCAACGAAAACTAGATCGACAGAGTAAACAGATGATCCAACGAAATCAAGATCGACAGAGTAAACAGATGTTCCAACAAAATCAAGATCGACAGAGTAAACAGATGCTCCAACGAAATCAAGATCGACAGAGTAAACAGATGCTCCAACGAAATCAAGATCGACAGAGTAAACAGATGCTCCAACGAAAACTAGATCGACAGAGTAAACAGATGCTCCAACGAAATCAAGATCGACAGAGTAAACAGATGCTCCAACGAAAACTAGCTCGAGAGAGTAAACAGATGCTCCAACGAAATCAAGATCGACAGAGTAAACAAATGCTCCAACGACATCAAGATCGACAGAGTAAACAGATGATCCAACGAAAACTAGATCGACAGAGTAAACAGATGATCCAACGAAATCAAGATCGACAGAGTAAACAGATGTTCCAACAAAATCAAGATCGACAGAGTAAACAGATGCTCCAACGAAATCAAGATCGAGAGAGTAAACAGATGCTCCAACGAAAACTAGATCGACAGAGTAAACAGATGATCCAACGAAATCAAGATCGACAGAGTAAACAGATGTTCCAACAAAATCAAGATCGACAGAGTAAACAGATGCTCCAACGAAATCAAGATCGAGAGAGTAAACAGATGCTCCAACGAAAACTAGATCGACAGAGTAAACAGATGCTCTAACGAAATCAAGATCGACAGAGTAAACAGATGCTCCAACGAAATCAAGATCGACAGAGTAAACAGATGCTCCAACGAAAACTAGATCGACAGAGTAAACAGATGCTCCAACGAAATCAAGATAGACAGAGTAAACAGATGCTCCAACGAAAACTAGATCGACAGAGTAAACAGATGCTCCAACGAAATCAAGATCGACAGAGTAAACAGATGCTCCAACGAAATCAAGATCGACAGAGTAAACAGATGCTCCAACGAAAACTAGATCGACAGAGTAAACAGATGCTCCAACGAAATCAAGATCGACAGAGTAAACAGATGCTCCAACGAAATCAAGATCGACAGAGTAAACAGATGCTCCAACGAAAACTAGATCGACAGAGTAAACAGATGCTCCATCGAAATCAAGATTGACAGAGTAAACAGATGCTCCAACGAAAACTAGATCGACAGAGTAAACAGATGTTCCAACGAAATCAAGATCGACAGAGTAAACAGATGCTCCAACAAAATCAAGATCGACAGAGTAAACAGATGCTCCAACGAAATCAAGATCGACAGAGTAAACAGATGCTCCAATGAAATCAAGATCGACAGAGTAAACAGATGCTCCAACGAAAACTAGATCGACAGAGCAAACAGATGCTCCAACGAAATCAAGATCGACAGAGTAAACAGATGCTCCAACGAAAACTAGATCGACAGAGTAAACAGATGCTCCAACGAAATCAAGATCGACAGAGTAAACAGATGCTCCAACGAAATCAAGATCGACAGAGTAAACAGATGCTCCAGCGAAAACTAGATCGACAGAGTAAACAGATGCTCCAACGAAATCAAGATCGACAGAGTAAACAGATGCTCCAACGAAATCAAGATCGACAGAGTAAACAGATGCTCCAACGAAAACTAGATCGACAGAGTAAACAGATGATCCAACGAAATCAAGATCGACAGAGTAAACAGATGTTCCAACAAAATCAAGATCGACAGAATAAACAGATGATCCAACGAAATCAAGATCGACAGAGTAAACAGATGTTCCAACGAAATCAAGATCGACAGAGTAAACAGATGTTCCAACGAAAACTAGATCGACAGAATAAACAGATGCTCCAACAAAATCAAGATCGACAGAGTAAACAGATGCTCCAACGAAAACTAGATCGACAGAGTAAACAGATGTTCCAACGAAATCAAGATCGACAGAGTAAACAGATGTTCCAACAAAATCAAGATCGACAGAGTAAACTTGCACATAATGACAACAACATCGATGGAGTAAATCCTTACATATACACATTGTTTCATACAGGAACGAAAAGCCAACTTAGAAAACTTATAATTGGTAAAACGTCCAGGTCGCACAGATGTATTGAGACAGAGAAATACTGTGTTACTAATTCGGAAGTAAGCCTTTTCTTAGTAATACATTATATACTAGTCAACAAAAGAAACGATACAAAGATATTTTTGAAATATATTTTTATGTTAAAACCAAAACGATTGTTTATTATCATTTACGTAAATGTTTGCGTGAAAACGCGGTTTTCTTCACATTTAACAAACTATAACATACTGTTCCGTTATGGAAAAATTCCGGAAAATCAATTTCCCGTTCAATGATCGAGTTTGCGATGATCTAATTAGGCATTTAAATCACCTGTGGTCTTTAATTGTGCTGTCAACAAAAGTAAACAATTAAGAACGTCGATGCCACGGCTCCGTCAAAATGACCGTGAGCGAGCGGTGGGTATGGTTCAGGCTGGAATGACTCACTAGGCCGTTGCAGACCACTTTAATGTGTCTAGAATAACCATTTCAAGGCTAATGATTCGTCTTCGACAAACAGGTAGGACGAATGACAGACCCCGTAACAGCAGGCCGCGTGTGACGTCACAACGTCAAGACAGACATATACGCCTTATTCACCTCCGGAACCGCATGATAACGGCTGAGAACACTGCCCGTAGAACACATGGTCTAGCAAACGTCCGAATTTCGGGTCAGACTGTTCGTATAAGACTACGTGAATCTGGACTCCGAGCTAGGCGTCCGGTGGTAGGACCAATCCTTAAGCAACGCCATATGACCGCGAGACTAGCCTGGGATCGTGCACGCCGTCGTTGGAGGCTTCACACCTGGCAACACATCCTTTTTAGTGATGAATCCCGAATTTCACTTCGTTTTAGCGCTGGACATTATCGTGTGCACCGCAGGTGTGGGGAACGTTTTACGGACCAGTGTGTGTACGAGTCCGACCGTTTTGGAGGCGGAAGTGTTATAGTCTGGGCTGGAATTTGTCATGATGGTCGCACTCAGTTCAAAATTGTTCAAGGAACATTGAATGCCGTAAAATACAGAGACGATATTCTTGATCCTATCGTTCTGCCCTTTTTGCAACAGAGAAACTTTGATCACGTCTTTCAACATGACAATGCAAAATGTCACGTGGCTCGTATTTGTCAAGACTTTCTGAACCAGAATCACATCCGTGTTCTTCCTTGGCCGGTATTATCACCGGATCTGTCACCAATTGAACATTTATGGGATGAACTCGGTAGACGTGTTCGTCACCGTCAAAATCCACCGGAAACACTACAGGAGCTGCGTGACGCACGTGTGGACGAGTGGAACAACATCCCACAAGCCTTTATCCAACGATTGATTGGTTCTATGCGTCGGAGATGTGAAGCTGTCGTTGCTGCAAGAGGTGGTCACATACGTTACTGAACTCCGCAAACATCCATACTGCATAACAATTTGTCTGTCCATGTTTTGTTCTGATAATGATGTTGAGAAATTTTGTTGATAATGCTTATTTGTTATGCCCATATGAATCTAAATTATACGATTTTTGTCGATTTTTTGTTCCTATGTAAAAAATATTGAGCATCAAACCCTTGTATCGTTTCTTTTGTTGACTAGTATATTTTTGATGAAGCGGCGGTGAGACATGTTGCATAATTGATTATACATTGCATTTGATGGATCGATAAGGAGAAATGTTACATAATATAAACTACATCGAATGTTTTATATTGATTCATAGAAGGCAATTTAGTATTATTAACTTTCTGCAGTCTTCAAATGGATTGACCAAGAACAGTAAACTGTTAAATACTTTAAAATGAATCGACTCAGGGTAAAATGCTGAATATGGTTTGTTTTCTAAACAAATATTCTGATTCCCAATGTTGCTGAAAAAATATTCTGATTTTGATGGAGGGAAAAAAAAATAATCTGATTCATAGTTTTTGTCATATAACCTAATGTTAAATTCTGGAAAAAAAATCGCTACAAAAAGAATAAATATTCTAACTCTCGTGTTGTCCAAAAAAATATTTCTGAACGAAAAAAAAACCATAGCCCCCTGCAAGTTAAATGGTCGGTCCCTTATTGAATTGTTCCGACAATGTGGTATTTTTTTTATTCATTTTATTAGATGACTTACAACCTTAACACTATTTGGACTTTGAACGTACCTGAAGAAGGTGATTTCAGAAACGCTTCTTGGGGACTAAATTAGATTTCTAAGTTTTTGTTACTATCACTTAATCGATACGTCTGCCCAATAGTCAGTGTTTCGGTACTGCTGGTGAACAATTAGTCACCGAAGGTATCACCCGCCCAGTAGTCAGTGTTTCGGTACTGCTGGTGAACTATTAGTCACCGAAGGTATCACCCGCCCAGTAGTCCGTGTTTCGGTACTGCTGGTGAACTATTAGTCACCGAAGGTATCACCCGCCCAGTAGTCAGTGTTTCGGTACTGCTGGTGAACTATTAGTCACCGAAGGTAACACCTGCCCAGTAGTCAGTGTTTCGGTACTGCTGGTGAACTATTAGTCACCGAAGGTATCACCCGCTCAGTAGTCAGTGTTTCGATACTGCTGGTGAACTATTAGTCACCGAAGGTATCACTCGCCCAGTAGTCAGTGTTTCGGTACTGCTGGTGAACTATTAGTCACCGAAGGTATCACCCGCCCAGTAGTCAGTGTTTCGGTACTGCTGGTGAACTATTAGTCACCGAAGGTATCACCCGCCCAGTAGTCCGTGTTTCGGTACTGCTGGTGAACTATTAGTCACCGAAGGTATCACCCGCCCAGTAGTCAGTGTTTCGGTACTGCTGGTGAACTATTAGTCACCGAAGGTAACACCTGCCCAGTAGTCAGTGTTTCGGTACTGCTGGTGAACTATTAGTCACCGAAGGTATCACCCGCTCAGTAGTCAGTGTTTCGATACTGCTGGTGAACTATTAGTCACCGAAGGTATCACTCGCCCAGTAGTCAGTGTTTCGGTACTGCTGGTGAACTATTAGTCACCGAAGGTATCACCCGCCCAGTAGTCAGTGTTTCGGTACTGCTGGTGAACTATTAGTCACCGAAGGTATCACCCTCCCAGTAGTCAGTGTTTCGGTACTGCTGGTGAACTATTAGTCACCGAAGGTATCACCCGCCCAGTAGTCAGTGTTTCGGTACTGCTGGTGAACTATTAGTCACCGAAGGTATCACCCGCTCAGTAGTCAGTGTTTCGGTACTGCTGGTGAACTATTAGTCACCGAAGGTATCACCCGCCCAGTAGTCAGTGTTTCGGTACTGCTGGTGAACTATTAGTCACAGAAGGTATCACCCGCTCAGTAGTCAGTGTTTCGGTACTGCTGGTGAACTATTAGTCACCGAAGGTATCACCCGCCCAGTAGTCAGTGTTTCGGTACTGCTGGTGAACTATTAGTCACAGAAGGTATCACCTGCCCAGTAGTCAGTGTTTCGGTACTGCTGGTGAACTATTAGTCACCGAAGGTATCACCCGCCCAGTAGTCAGTGTTTCGGTACTGCTGGTGAACTATTAGTCACCAAAGGTATCACCCGCTCAGTAGTCAGTGTTTCGGTACTGCTGGTGAACTATTAGTCACCGAAGGTATCACCCGCCCAGTAGTCAGTGTTTCGGTACAGCTGGTGAACTATTAGTCACCAAAGGTATCACCCGCCCAGTAGTCAGTGTTTCGGTACTGCTGGTGAACTATTAGTCACCGAAGGTAACACCCGCCCAGTAGTCAGTGTTTCGGTACTGCTGGTGAACTATTAGTCACCGAAGGTATCACCCGCCCAGTAGTCAGTGTTTCGGTACTGCTGGTGAACTATTAGTCACCGAAGGTATCACCCGCTCAGTAGTCAGTGTTTCGGTACTGCTAGTGAACTATTAGTCATCGAAGGTATCACCCGCCCAGTAGTCAGTGTTTCGGTACTGCTGGTGAACTATTAGTCACCGAAGGTATCACCTGCCCAGTAGTCAGTGTTTTGACACTAATATGGTTTATTCGATATATTTATCATTGAAATATACAGTTCCTAATTATTGTAATCATTATTAAAACTATGGTTCCCTTCCCTTAGGAATATATGCCATTTGCCGATTATGACTATCTTGTTTAGGTCCTTTGGTTTTCTTGGTCCCAAAGATTTTCAGCTTAATTGGCTTTGCAATTGATTTTGAGCGTATCTTATGAAGATTATTCAAGAAACGCGTCGTGCGTACTAAATTAGATATCTACGTTTTATAGAAAACCACACAGAACGGTCTAGTTTTATATAGAAAACCACACAGAACGGTCTAGTTTTATGTAGAAAACCACACAGAACGGTCTAGTTTATATAGAAAACCACACAGAACGGTCTAGTTTTATATAGAAAACCACACAGAACGGTCTAGTTTTATATAGAAAACCACACAGAACGGTCTAGTTTTATATAGAAAACCACACAGAACGGTCTAGTTTTATATAGAAAACCACACAGAACGGTCTAGTTTTATATAGAAAACCACACAGAACGGTCTAGTTTTATATAGAAAACCACACAGAACGGTCTAGTTTATATAGAAAACCACACAGACCGAAGGTATCACCCGCCCAGTAGTCAGTGTTTCGGTACTGCTGGTGAGCTATTAGTCACCGAAGGTACCACCTGCCCAGTAGTCAGTGTTTTGACACTAATATGGTTTATTCGATATATTTATCATTGAAATATACAGTTCCTAATTATTGTAATCATTATTAAAACTAAGGTTCCCTTCCCTTAGGAATATATGCCATTTGCCGATTATGACTATCTTGTTTAGGTCCTTTGGTTTTCTTGGTCCCAAAGATTTTCAGCTTAATTGGCTTTGCAATTGATTTTGAGCGTATCTTATGAAGATTATTCAAGAAACGCGTCGTGCGTACTAAATTAGATATCTACGTTTTATAGAAAACCACACAGAACGGTCTAGTTTTATATAGAAAACCACACAGAACGGTCTAGTTTTATATAGAAAACCACACAGAACGGTCTAGTTTTATATAGAAAACCACACAGAACGGTCTAGTTTTATATAGAAAACCACACAGAACGGTCTAGTTTATATAGAAAACCACACAGAACGGTCTAGTTTTATATAGAAAACCACACAGAACGGTCTAGTTTTATATAGAAAACCACACAGAACGGTCTAGTTTTATATAGAAAACCACACAGAACGGTCTAGTTTTATATAGAAAACCACACAGAACGGTCTAGTTTTATATAGAAAACCACACAGAACGGTCTAGTTTTATATAGAAAACCACACAGAACGGTCTAGTTTTATATAGAAAACCACACAGAACGGTCTAGTTTTATATAGAAAACCACACAGAACGGTCTAGTTTTATATAGAAAACCACACAGAACGGTCTAGTTTTATATAGAAAACCACACAGAACGGTCTAGTTTTATATAGAAAACCACACAGAACGGTCTAGTTTTATATAGAAAACCACACAGAACGGTCTAGTTTTATATAGAAAACCACACAGAACGGTCTAGTTTTATATAGAAAACCACACAGAACGGTCTAGTTTTATATAGCAAACCACACAGAACGGTCTAGTTTTATATAGGAAACCACACAGAACGGTCTAGTTTTATATAGAAAACCACACAGAACGGTCTAGTTTTATATAGAAAACCACACAGAACGGTCTAGTTTTACATAGAAAACCACACAGAACGGTCTAGTTTATATAGAAAACCACACATAACGGTCTAGTTTTATATAGAAAACCACACAGAACGGTCTAGTTTTATATAGAAAACCACACAGAACGGTCTAGTTTTATATAGAAAACCACACAGAACGGTCTAGTTTTATATAGAAAACCACGCAGAACGGTCTAGTTTTATATAGAAAACCACACAGAACGGTCTAGTTTTATATAGAAAACCACACAGAACGGTCTAGATTTATATAGAAAACCACACAGAACGGTCTAGTTTTATATAGAAAACCACACAGAACGGTCTAGTTTTATATAGAAAACCACACAGAACGTTCTAGTTTTATATAGAAAACCACACAGAACGGTCTAGTTTTATATAGAAAACCACACAGAATGGTCTAGTTTTATACAACACAACATGATGTATGTCTGTGGCATACCAACACCACTATGTTTGCATTTTATAATTATAATCTAGAAATCAGATGATGAAGCAACAGAACATCGCGATTTTCAATCTGATGGATATAATATTTAGAAATCCAATTAAAAGCTCAGTCGGTTTTCTTTCCGGAATTCAAACTTGATCGATTCTTACTACATTTTGTATTTGTTTTGTTAAAGTGAACATCCCTAAAGTGTACAGGTAACAATAGATTCTTTTGAATAATGATTACTCATTAATGTTAAAGGACATTCTGATAAGCTATGTAACTATTATAATTAATGTATTATTCTATAGTTTTGTTGATAGAAAAATAATTACCCATGACGAAATGATGAGATATAATCAAAGCTACAACGACAGAAGTATTTTTATGTAAAACTTGTGATATCTGGGTATCTTAACATGCAATTCGTTTTTATTTAGTGTTTGCTTGGTATCTTCACATTGTTTTATAGCAGTTGGGAACTGCATCAATGAACTGCCTGGGTATAATCAGAGTTTTGCAAACTGTAGAGGCATATCTGGGTTTGTTTTTTTTTATGTAAAACGTATCTCAGCATGCAATATTTTACCAGTGTATGCATGGTATTTTCAAACTTTTCTTATAGAAGTTGAGAACTGCATCAATGAACTGTCTGGGTATAACCAACTTTTTGCAAACTGTAGATACCTATCTGTTAGAATGTTAGAACCAGAAGAAATTGTGCAAAAAGATAAATTGGGGGAATATGTCCAAAACCTCTTAGTGAAAAGATGCGGTCCTGCAATTGCTCTTTACATGTGAGGAATATGCCAGCTCTCGCATATAAATAGGTAAGCAGCGTTGTTGTTGCTTTCCCTTTCGGAGCACCTAAGTTTACCCCCGATATTAGTGGGGTTCGTGTTACTCGATCTTTAGTTTTATGTGTATGTTTTGTAGATCGTTGTTTTTCCTTTTGTCTTTTTTCTTTCGGTCATTGTGTTGTCTGTCCTTCTTCGATTTACGGGTTCTGATTACCCCTTTGGTATCTTTAAACTCTTCTTGTAAAAGAGGCTTAGTCCTAATCTTGAACTTTATGCATACTATAATAATTCTTCCTGACACTGAAGGAGTCATATGTACATTAATGCAAATACAAAAGAACTTGACCTAAAACTAACACGATCTCCCTTAAAAGGATAAATGTAAATGATGTTGTCATTCATATGCTGACACTGACATGGTTTATTAGATATATCTTTTTATTGAAATTTACAATTCCTAAATCATGTAATGAAACTAAGGTACTCCCCCCTCAGGTATAGGTGACCTTAGCCGATTTTGGTTATTCTGTTTAGGCCCTTTGGTTTTCTTGCTCACAAAGATTTTTATATTATTTGACCTTGAGCGTACCTGATGAAGGTTATTCCAGAAACGCATCGTGCGCACTAAATTGAGTATCTACGTTTTTATTCTTTCGTGTTATTTTAGTCTTTGAGCATATTTAAGCACTTCACCGTGCTTCTGAATGTGCACTGAACTAGGTTGTCCATACTACACAAGACCAAAACACGAGATCCCAGTGTAAAACCAACTTAACTATTAATATCATTAATCAATTTTATTGATAACAATAAAAGCATTCAATTATATATATGCAATTATCAGATTAACTATTATAAATTTGCTTCTTATCATCGGTCAAAATGACCAATAGACGTTAGAATTTCCGTTTTAACCGGAAGCTTCTAAAAGGAGACATGGTCAAGGTATCATGACATATGGCAAGCTCGGGGCAAACGTAATCAGGGTCACTTTGATCGGTTGCTGGTGACATTTATTAGTAATCGACTTATTCTCGTTATGCAGGTAGTGTATGAAAACGAAGTTACTATCATTACTTAGAAGACCGTCTGCCATATCATGAGAGAAGGAAAGACAATCCTGTATAAACTGCCACCGGAACTCCCTTTTTTACAAAGTTACAAACATTTCCCAGGGGTCTTTGGAAAATGAGTTAACGTTTTATTGGATCTTTTCAAGTAAAAATGTTCAAAGGAAAAAATACTGATTTTATTATCATTATAATGTATATGCTTCCTATAAAGACCCCATAAAAAGGTATCAACAACAGGTAGCATGCTGACAGTTTCGTACAAAAGTCAATCCAATATCGTTTCCCGGGACATCTGTCCGTATTGGATCAAGGGGGAGGCTTATAACCCATGTTATAATCGCACTAGAAAACTTTATGGAACGTTTTGAAGTCTAATCGCTTGGATGTTCAATTATAATAACCTATACTAATGGTTGTGTTATCCATAAAGAAATGATAATATTGAAGGAAAATTTTTATTGTAGAAATAAAAATCAGCCAAACGATAATTAAGCGATCACCTTTCAAGCATATGTTTCACTTCGATACCTAGTTGAAAATATTACCTCCATTATAATATTACCTCCCCCCCCACCGCCCCGCCCCCCCACCACAGGACGCGTCAACAAAACATCTTCCCGAAACCACAGGCCGAGATTCCACGCTCGAGCCATCTAACGCCACAACCTGTATTCTTTCCTGCTAATCAGGTTCCACCTCCAGAAATTGGCTATTCCTAATCAATGCTATCATTCTGTCACTGTTTTTAATTTGAGAATGGGGAGTTCATACAAGACAGTAGTAAGAATTACTATTCTCTTCTTTTCAAATATAGTTGCTACTACAAATGTAGTATTTTCTTCGATTTTTGTCTCTCTTTCCTGACCTTGATTTGACCTTTGATGTGTTTCACCATTGATTAAGAACAATATAAAATGAATGTCTTCTGTAACCATGACAAATGTATTAACGTGATTTTTATATTATATGGGTACCCCCAACATCAATAGATATTGGTTCAAACTCACGACACGATCTTCTAATCAAACTTATGGTGGTCATTTAAAGATATGATCTTCAATGAATAAAATATAAAGCAGCTGTGTTGATTCTAAAAAATCTGTTATCACTTTGATGAGGAATCGGGAAGCAAATTTGTTTTGCAGAATTACTATCTAGTAATGGAATCAATGGTCAGTTAATTAAAGATAATCCGTGTCTTCCCCCCCCCCCCCCCAAAAAAAACCTGAAAAAAATACTGGTAGTTATTGTGGATCGAATTGAGAATTGGCAAATTGTGCATGTTTAAAATAATATATTACATAGTTTTAATATTATATTATTATTTTTATCCTCATATGGTTAAATTCAATATGAATGAGGGGCCGTCGTGGTCGTTATCGTATGGTAGTTGGATTTACAACTACCTGTGCAAGCAGTGCCTATCACTACTAAAGTTGTGAATTAGAACCCCGTGTATCGTGAGGTGTATTCGATACAACTTTATGTGATAAAGTTTGTCAGTACTTTGCGGAATGCCGATGGTTTTCTACGGGTAATCTGGTTTCCTCCATCAATAAAACTGACCGCCACAATAAAGCTGAAATAGAGTTGAAAGTGGCGTTAAACGTCGTTAACCCTAACCCTCAATATGAATGTACTAAACCGGAAAATTAACTTTAGTTCCGTTTTTCATAGTTGCCAGCAATTTTTCTGAAGATTAAAGACCAACGAGTTGTAAGCCTTTTCAGTACTCGTTTATTACTGAACTTATATGAAATTATCACAGTTGAAAATATTGAACGTTTGTTATTTTTTTGGTGTATTTTTTCTCCGTAAATTGCTCATTTCTCTCCGATGTAAGCATCTAATTGTATCAAGTTTGCAACATATAGTATAATATAGAAACTACCTCATAATTACATTGACAGGTTTGAATACATGTTCATCGTGCCCTTTGTCTGCTGATATTGACCAAAGAAACAAAGATCAAAGCAGGGAAGCACATTGCCTTTTTATTTACACAGTATTTTTCAATAATATTCTTATGAGTAAACATATTGTCAGACGTACTACCTGTAAAACGTGTGAAACGAAGAAATACTTTTAAGCTTGAAATTTCTCTAATTGATTTCCAAGAAGATGTATTGTGGTTCCTATGTAATTAGTTGGAGCTGAGAACATTTTGTTGTTGTATAGTTTGAAAATAAAACCTTATCGATATAAATAAAATGAAAAACAAGGAAACAAATACCACACCGTCGGAACAATTTCAAAATCAAATGGAATAATCGAAGACACACAGACAGAAATCGATACCCCAAACACATAGACATCACCGCCCACTTTCCTGGCCTGGTACAGACACTTCAATAACAAAAAATGGTGAAGTTAAGCTAGTTTTATGGGCCCAAACTTCCCCTCGGGGAACCAGGATTACTTCAACATTATTAAAAATTGTAGGTTGGGTAAAATAGGAAATTTCAGTTTGTTATTAACTTCTGTAAATATTTTATCCGTGTGACTTAGTTTGTTCCCCTTGTTGAAGTATACGTTTTTTATATTTAATTTTAACATCCAATTTGATGGTACGACGAGTCAGTACCATCATTTATTCTCCTCTTATTTATCACTAAATTTACTCCAAGATGACTCCTCTGACCAATAAACAATATTTGTATTGCATAGTGTAACAGAACTAACACAAATAGAAATGTATTGCCACCTCAGTATATTATTTGATGTGAAGATTCGTTTCATCAAAAACGTCTGTTCGTTTCGTTTCGTTTCGTTCCTCATTTGGATTGATATTACCTTGAACTGCTTGGATTCGACGTGCTATACATACATAATAATCTACATTCTTAGACGCAGTGTGTTTCAAAACACGCTCATCTGAGAGGTCAATAACATCATACAGAAACAACCTTCCATAAATAATGACAAAATACAGCTCGATTGACAACCATCAACAAACAAACGAAAACTTGAACACATCAGACGATGGGAATTATTAACATGAGTTAGCCACAACTATCTTACTGACATTTACAAAAACGAAAACAGAGAACTGGAGAATAGTATGTTATTCA
Organism: Bathymodiolus brooksi; assembly: GCA_963680875.1. Lineage (NCBI taxonomy): Eukaryota > Metazoa > Mollusca > Bivalvia > Mytilida > Modiolidae > Bathymodiolus > Bathymodiolus brooksi. Next base: position 73,319,034 of record OY804576.1, on the reverse strand, counting down.
AGCAGATAAATCTTATGATGTAGGAAAATTTCGAGTATAAGCTTACTGGTTGTAAGTTTTCGATAATTTTCATTGATGAAACTGTTTATATATATATATATACTTACAATAAAATTGCTCTACATTTTTTGTAGACATTACGCTGAGGGTACCGGTAAAAGAAACGAAACGAATCAAGGAAAAACATTAGAATTGAAACGAACCAAAGCAAAACAAATAGAAACGAAACGAATCAAGGAAAAATAAATAGAATATAAACGAAACGAATCAAGGAAAAAACGAATCGAGACATAACAAATAGAAACGAAACGAATCAAGGCTTTTAGCAAATAGAAACGAAACAAGGCAAAACAAATAGAAAGGAAACGAATCGAGGCAAAACAAATAGAAACGATACGAAACAAGGCGAAACAAATAGAAACGAAACATAAGAAAACAATGATGTACATCGATTTTCTGCAATCTATATTCTGAAAAGAAAGTTTAAACAGTGATGGTCAATAATTCCAACAATATCAACAAATCGAACATCAACCTCTCACCTCAAATCATTGAACACAAAGAAGAACATCAACCTCTCACCTCAAATCATTGAACACAAAGAAGAACATCAACCTCTCACCTCAAATCATTGAACACAAAGAAGAACATCAACCTCTCACCTCAAATCATTGAACACAAAGAAGAACATCAACCTCTCACCTCAAATCATTGAACACAAAGAAGAACATCAACCTCTCACCTCAAATCATTGAACACAAAGAAGAACATCAACCTCTCACCTCAAATCATTGAACACAAAGAAGAACATCAACCTCTCACCTCAAATCATTGAACACAAAGAAGAACATCAACCTCTCACCTCAAATCATTGAACACAAAGAAGAACATCAACCTCTCACCTCAAATCATTGAACACAAAGAAGAACATCAACCTCTCACCTCAAATCATTGAACACAAAGAAGAACATCAACCTCTCACCTCAAATCATTGAACACAAAGAAGAACATCAACCTCTCACCTCAAATCAATAAACACAAAGAAGAGCATCAACCTCTCACCTCAAATCATTGAACACAAATCGAACATCAACCTCTCACCTCAAATCATTGAACACAAAGAAGAACATCAACCTCTCACCTCAAATCATTGAACACAAAGAAGAACATCAACCTCTCACCTCAAATCAATAAACACAAAGAAGAACATCAACCTCTCACCTCAAATCATTGAACACAAAGAAGAACATCAACCTCTCACCTCAAATCATTGAACACAAAGAAGAACATCAACCTCTCACCTCAAATCAATAAACACAAAGAAGAACATCAACCTCTCACCTCAAATCATTGAACACAAATCGAACATCAACCTCTCACCTCAAATCATTGAACACAAAGAAGAACATCAACCTCTCACCTCAAATCATTGAACCCAAAGAAGAACATCAACCTCTCACCTCAAATCAATAAACACAAAGAAGAACATCAACCTCTCACCTCAAATCATTGAACACAAAGAAGAACATCAACCTCTCACCTCAAATCATTGAACACAAAGAAGAACATCAACCTCTCACCTCAAATCATTGAACACAAAGAAGAACATCAACCTCTCACCTCAAATCATTGAACACAAAGAAGAACATCAACCTCTCACCTCAAATCATTGAACATAAAGAAGAACATCAACCTCTCACCTCAAATCATTGAACATAAAGAAGAACATCAACCTCTCACCTCAAATCATTGAACACAAAGAAGAACATCAACCTCTCACCTCAAATCATTGAACACAAAGAAGAACATCAACCTCTCACCTCAAATCATTGAACACAAAGAAGAACATCAACCTCTCACCTCAAATCAATAAACACAAAGAAGAGCATCAACCTCTCACCTCAAATCATTGAACACAAATCGAACATCAACCTCTCACCTCAAATCATTGAACACAAAGAAGAACATCAACCTCTCACCTCAAATCATTGAACACAAAGAAGAACATCAACCTCTCACCTCAAATCAATAAACACAAAGAAGAACATCAACCTCTCACCTCAAATCATTGAACACAAAGAAGAACATCAACCTCTCACCTCAAATCATTGAACACAAAGAAGAACATCAACCTCTCACCTCAAATCAATAAACACAAAGAAGAACATCAACCTCTCACCTCAAATCATTGAACACAAATCGAACATCAACCTCTCACCTCAAATCATTGAACACAAAGAAGAACATCAACCTCTCACCTCAAATCATTGAACACAAAGAAGAACATCAACCTCTCACCTCAAATCATTGAACACAAAGAAGAACATCAACCTCTCACCTCAAATCATTGAACACAAAGAAGAACATCAACCTCTCACCTCAAATCATTGAACACAAAGAAGAACATCAACCTCTCACCTCAAATCAATAAACACAAAGAAGAACATCAACCTCTCACCTCAAATCATTGAACACAAAGAAGAACATCAACCTCTCACCTCAAATCATTGAACACAAAGAAGAACATCAACCTCTCACCTCAAATCATTGAACACAAAGAAGAACATCAACCTCTCACCTCAAATCATTGAACACAAAGAAGAACATCAACCTCTCACCTCAAATCATTGAACACAAAGAAGAACATCAACCTCTCACCTCAAATCATTGAACACAAAGAAGAACATCAACCTCTCACCTCAAATCAATAAACACAAAGAAGAACATCAACCTCTCACCTCAAATCATTGAACACAAAGAAGAACATCAACCTCTCACCTCAAATCATTGAACACAAAGAAGAACATCAACCTCTCACCTCAAATCATTGAACACAAAGAAGAACATCAACCTCTCACCTCAAATCATTGAACACAAAGAAGAACATCAACCTCTCACCTCAAATCATTGAACACAAAGAAGAACATCAACCTCTCACCTCAAATCATTGAACACAAAGAAGAACATCAACCTCTCACCTCAAATCATTGAACACAAAGAAGAACATCAACCTCTCACCTCAAATCATTGAACACAAAGAATAACATCAACCTCTCACCTCAAATCATTGAACACAAAGAAGAACATCAACCTCTCACCTCAAATCATTGAACACAAAGAAGAACATCAACCTCTCACCTCAAATCATTGAACACAAAGAAGAACATCAACCTCTCACCTCAAATCATTGAACACAAAGAAGAACATCAACCTCTCACCTCAAATCATTGAACACAAAGAAGAACATCAACCTCTCACCTCAAATCATTGAACACAAAGAAGAACATCAACCTCTCACCTCAAATCATTGAACACAAAGAAGAACATCAACCTCTCACCTCAAATCATTGAACACAAAGAAGAACATCAACCTCTCACCTCAAATCATTGAACACAAAGAAGAACATCAACCTCTCACCTCAAATCAATAAACACAAAGAAGAACATCAACCTCTCACCTCAAATCATTGAACACAAAGAAGAACATCAACCTCTCACCTCAAATCATTGAACACAAAGAAGAACATCAACCTCTCACCTCAAATCAATAAACACAAAGAAGAACATCAACCTCTCACCTCAAATCATTGAACACAAAGAAGAACATCAACCTCTCACCTCAAATCATTGAACACAAAGAAGAACATCAACCTCTCACCTCAAATCAATAAACACAAAGAAGAGCATCAACCTCTCACCTCAAATCATTGAACACAAATCGAACATCAACCTCTCACCTCAAATCATTGAACACAAAGAAGAACATCAACCTCTCACCTCAAATCATTGAACACAAAGAAGAACATCAACCTCTCACCTCAAATCAATAAACACAAAGAAGAACATCAACCTCTCACCTCAAATCATTGAACACAAAGAAGAACATCAACCTCTCACCTCAAATCATTGAACACAAAGAAGAACATCAACCTCTCACCTCAAATCAATAAACACAAAGAAGAACATCAACCTCTCACCTCAAACCATTGAACACAAATCGAACATCAACCTCTCACCTCAAATCATTGAACACAAAGAAGAACATCAACCTCTCACCTCAAATCATTGAACACAAAGAAGAACATCAACCTCTCACCTCAAATCAATAAACACAAAGAAGAACATCAACCTCTCACCTCAAATCATTGAACACAAAGAAGAACATCAACCTCTCACCTCAAATCATTGAACACAAAGAAGAACATCAACCTCTCACCTCAAATCAATAAACACAAAGAAGAACATCAACCTCTCACCTCAAACCATTGAACACAAATCGAACATCAACCTCTCACCTCAAATCATTGAACACAAAGAAGAACATCAACCTCTCACCTCAAATCATTGAACACAAAGAAGAACATCAACCTCTCACCTCAAATCAATAAACACAAAGAAGAACATCAACCTCTCACCTCAAATCATTGAACACAAAGAAGAACATCAACCTCTCACCTCAAATCATTGAACACAAAGAAGAACATCAACCTCTCACCTCAAATCATTGAACACAAAGAAGAACATCAACCTCTCACCTCAAATCATTGAACACAAAGAAGAACATCAACCTCTCACCTCAAATCATTGAACATAAAGAAGAACATCAACCTCTCACCTCAAATCATTGAACACAAAGAAGAACATCAACCTCTCACCTCAAATCATTGAACACAAAGAAGAACATCAACCTCTCACCTCAAATCATTGAACACAAAGAAGAACATCAACCTCTCACCTCAAATCAATAAACACAAAGAAGAGCATCAACCTCTCACCTCAAATCATTGAACACAAATCGAACATCAACCTCTCACCTCAAATCATTGAACACAAAGAAGAACATCAACCTCTCACCTCAAATCATTGAACACAAAGAAGAACATCAACCTCTCACCTCAAATCAATAAACACAAAGAAGAACATCAACCTCTCACCTCAAATCATTGAACACAAAGAAGAACATCAAACTCTCACCTCAAATCATTGAACACAAAGAAGAACATCAACCTCTCACCTCAAATCAATAAACACAAAGAAGAACATCAACCTCTCACCTCAAATCATTGAACACAAATCGAACATCAACCTCTCACCTCAAATCATTGAACACAAAGAAGAACATCAACCTCTCACCTCAAATCATTGAACACAAAGAAGAACATCAACCTCTCACCTCAAATCAATAAACACAAAGAAGAACATCAACCTCTCACCTCAAATCATTGAACACAAAGAAGAACATCAACCTCTCACCTCAAATCATTGAACACAAAGAAGAACATCAACCTCTCACCTCAAATCAATAAACACAAAGAAGAACATCAACCTCTCACCTCAAATCAATGAACACAAAGAAGAACATCAACCTCTCACCTCAAATCATTGAACACAAAGAAGAACATCAACCTCTCACCTCAAATCAATAAACACAAAGAAGAACATCAACCTCTCACCTCAAATCAATAAACACAAAGAAGAACATCAACCTCTCACCTCAAATCATTGAACACAAATCGAACATCAACCTCTCACCTCAAATCATTGAACACAAAGAAGAACATCAACCTCTCACCTCAAATCAATAAACACAAAGAAGAACATCAACCTCTCACCTCAAATCAATAAACACAAAGAAGAACATCAACCTCTCACCTCAAATCAATAAACACAAAGAAGAACATCAACCTCTCACCTCAAATCAATAAACACAATGAAGAACATCAACCTCTCACCTCAAATCAATAAACACAAAGAAGAACATCAACCTCTCACCTCAAATCATTGAACACAAAGAAGAACATCAACCTCTCACCTCAAATCATTGAACACAAAGAAGAACATCAACCTCTCACCTCAAATCAATAAACACAAAGAAGAACATCAACCTCTCACCTCAAATCAATAAACACAAAGAAGAACATCAACCTCTCACCTCAAATCAATAAACACAAAGAAGAACATCAACCTCTCACCTCAAATCAATAAACACAATGAAGAACATCAACCTCTCACCTCAAATCATTGAACACAAAGAAGAACATCAACCTCTCACCTCAAATCATTGAACACAAAGAAGAACATCAACCTCTCACCTCAAATCATTGAACACAAAGAAGAACATCAACCTCTCACCTCAAATCAATAAACACAAAGAAGAACATCAACCTCTCACCTCAAATCATTGAACACAAAGAAGAACATCAACCTCTCACCTCAAATCATTGAACACAAAGAAGAACATCAACCTCTCACCTCAAATCATTCAACACAAAGAAGAACATCAACCTCTCACCTCAAATCATTGAACACAAAGAAGAACATCAACCTCTCACCTCAAATCATTGAACACAAAGAAGAACATCAACCTCTCACCTCAAATCATTGAACACAAAGAAGAACATCAACCTCTCACCTCAAATCATTGAACACAAAGAAGAACATCAACCTCTCACCTCACATCATTGAACACAAAGAAGAACATCAACCTCTCACCTCAAATCATTGAACACAAAGAAGAACATCAACCTTTCACCTCAAATCATTGAACACAAAGAAGAACATCAACCTCTCACCTCAAATATTTGAACACAAAGAAGAACATCAACCTCTCACCTCAAATCATTGAACACAAAGAAGAACATCAACCTCTCACCTAAAATCATTGATCACAAAAAAGAACATCAACCTCTCACCTCAAATCAATAAACACAAAGAAGAACATCAACCTCTCACCTCAAATCATTGAACACAAAGAAGAACATCAACCTCTCACCTCAAATCATTGAACACAAAGAAGAACATCAACCTCTCACCTCAAATCAATAAACATAAAGAGGAACATCAACCTCTCACCTCAAATCATTGAACACAAATCGAACATCAACCTCTCACCTCAAATCATTGAACACAAAGAAGAACATCAACCTCTCACCTCAAATCATTGAACACAAAGAAGAACATCAAACTCTCACCTCAAATCACTGAACACAAAGAAGAACATCAACCTCTCACCTCAAATCATTGAACACAAAGAAGAACATCAACCTCTCACCTCAAATCATTGAACACAAAGAAGAACATCAACCTTTCACCTCAAATCATTGAACACAAAGAAGAACATCAACCTCTCACCTCACATCATTGAACACAAAGAAGAACATCAACCTCTCACCTCAAATCATTGAACACAAAGAAGAACATCAACCTTTCACCTCAAATCATTGAACACAAAGAAGAACATCAACCTCTCACCTCAAATCATTGAACACAAAGAAGAACATCAACCTCTCACCTCAAATCATTGAACACAAAGAAGAACATCAACCTCTCACCTCAAATCATTGATCACAAAGAAGAACATCAACCTCTCACCTCAAATCAATAAACACAAAGAAGAACATCAACCTCTCACCTCAAATCAATAAACACAAAGAACATCAACCTCTCACCTCAAATCATTGAACACAAAGAAGAACATCAACCTCTCACCTCAAATCATTGAACACAAAGAAGAACATCAACCTCTCACCTCAAATCATTGAACACAAAGAAGAACATCAACCTCTCACCTCAAATCATTGAACACAAAGAAGAACATCAACCTCTCACCTCAAATCATTGAACACAAAGAAGAACATCAACCTCTCACCTCAAATCATTGAACACAAAGAAGAACATCAACCTCTCACCTCAAATCATTGAACACAAAGAAGAACATCAACCTCTCACCTCAAATCATTGAACACAAAGAATAACATCAACCTCTCACCTCAAATCATTGAACACAAAGAAGAACATCAACCTCTCACCTCAAATCATTGAACACAAAGAAGAACATCAACCTCTCACCTCAAATCATTGAACACAAAGAAGAACATCAACCTCTCACCTCAAATCATTGAACACAAAGAAGAACATCAACCTCTCACCTCAAATCATTGAACACAAAGAAGAACATCAACCTCTCACCTCAAATCATTGAACACAAAGAAGAACATCAACCTCTCACCTCAAATCATTGAACACAAAGAAGAACATCAACCTCTCACCTCAAATCATTGAACACAAAGAAGAACATCAACCTCTCACCTCAAATCATTGAACACAAAGAAGAACATCAACCTCTCACCTCAAATCAATAAACACAAAGAAGAACATCAACCTCTCACCTCAAATCATTGAACACAAAGAAGAACATCAACCTCTCACCTCAAATCATTGAACACAAAGAAGAACATCAACCTCTCACCTCAAATCAATAAACACAAAGAAGAACATCAACCTCTCACCTCAAATCATTGAACACAAAGAAGAACATCAACCTCTCACCTCAAATCATTGAACACAAAGAAGAACATCAACCTCTCACCTCAAATCAATAAACACAAAGAAGAGCATCAACCTCTCACCTCAAATCATTGAACACAAATCGAACATCAACCTCTCACCTCAAATCATTGAACACAAAGAAGAACATCAACCTCTCACCTCAAATCATTGAACACAAAGAAGAACATCAACCTCTCACCTCAAATCAATAAACACAAAGAAGAACATCAACCTCTCACCTCAAATCATTGAACACAAAGAAGAACATCAACCTCTCACCTCAAATCATTGAACACAAAGAAGAACATCAACCTCTCACCTCAAATCAATAAACACAAAGAAGAACATCAACCTCTCACCTCAAACCATTGAACACAAATCGAACATCAACCTCTCACCTCAAATCATTGAACACAAAGAAGAACATCAACCTCTCACCTCAAATCATTGAACACAAAGAAGAACATCAACCTCTCACCTCAAATCAATAAACACAAAGAAGAACATCAACCTCTCACCTCAAATCATTGAACACAAAGAAGAACATCAACCTCTCACCTCAAATCATTGAACACAAAGAAGAACATCAACCTCTCACCTCAAATCAATAAACACAAAGAAGAACATCAACCTCTCACCTCAAACCATTGAACACAAATCGAACATCAACCTCTCACCTCAAATCATTGAACACAAAGAAGAACATCAACCTCTCACCTCAAATCATTGAACACAAAGAAGAACATCAACCTCTCACCTCAAATCAATAAACACAAAGAAGAACATCAACCTCTCACCTCAAATCATTGAACACAAAGAAGAACATCAACCTCTCACCTCAAATCATTGAACACAAAGAAGAACATCAACCTCTCACCTCAAATCATTGAACACAAAGAAGAACATCAACCTCTCACCTCAAATCATTGAACACAAAGAAGAACATCAACCTCTCACCTCAAATCATTGAACATAAAGAAGAACATCAACCTCTCACCTCAAATCATTGAACACAAAGAAGAACATCAACCTCTCACCTCAAAGCATTGAACACAAAGAAGAACATCAACCTCTCACCTCAAATCATTGAACACAAAGAAGAACATCAACCTCTCACCTCAAATCAATAAACACAAAGAAGAGCATCAACCTCTCACCTCAAATCATTGAACACAAATCGAACATCAACCTCTCACCTCAAATCATTGAACACAAAGAAGAACATCAACCTCTCACCTCAAATCATTGAACACAAAGAAGAACATCAACCTCTCACCTCAAATCAATAAACACAAAGAAGAACATCAACCTCTCACCTCAAATCATTGAACACAAAGAAGAACATCAAACTCTCACCTCAAATCATTGAACACAAAGAAGAACATCAACCTCTCACCTCAAATCAATAAACACAAAGAAGAACATCAACCTCTCACCTCAAATCATTGAACACAAATCGAACATCAACCTCTCACCTCAAATCATTGAACACAAAGAAGAACATCAACCTCTCACCTCAAATCATTGAACACAAAGAAGAACATCAACCTCTCACCTCAAATCAATAAACACAAAGAAGAACATCAACCTCTCACCTCAAATCATTGAACACAAAGAAGAACATCAACCTCTCACCTCAAATCATTGAACACAAAGAAGAACATCAACCTCTCACCTCAAATCAATAAACACAAAGAAGAACATCAACCTCTCACCTCAAATCAATGAACACAAAGAAGAACATCAACCTCTCACCTCAAATCATTGAACACAAAGAAGAACATCAACCTCTCACCTCAAATCAATAAACACAAAGAAGAACATCAACCTCTCACCTCAAATCAATAAACACAAAGAAGAACATCAACCTCTCACCTCAAATCATTGAACACAAATCGAACATCAACCTCTCACCTCAAATCATTGAACACAAAGAAGAACATCAACCTCTCACCTCAAATCAATAAACACAAAGAAGAACATCAACCTCTCACCTCAAATCAATAAACACAAAGAAGAACATCAACCTCTCACCTCAAATCAATAAACACAAAGAAGAACATCAACCTCTCACCTCAAATCAATAAACACAATGAAGAACATCAACCTCTCACCTCAAATCAATAAACACAAAGAAGAACATCAACCTCTCACCTCAAATCATTGAACACAAAGAAGAACATCAACCTCTCACCTCAAATCATTGAACACAAAGAAGAACATCAACCTCTCACCTCAAATCAATAAACACAAAGAAGAACATCAACCTCTCACCTCAAATCAATAAACACAAAGAAGAACATCAACCTCTCACCTCAAATCAATAAACACAAAGAAGAACATCAACCTCTCACCTCAAATCAATAAACACAATGAAGAACATCAACCTCTCACCTCAAATCATTGAACACAAAGAAGAACATCAACCTCTCACCTCAAATCATTGAACACAAAGAAGAACATCAACCTCTCACCTCAAATCATTGAACACAAAGAAGAACATCAACCTCTCACCTCAAATCAATAAACACAAAGAAGAACATCAACCTCTCACCTCAAATCATTGAACACAAAGAAGAACATCAACCTCTCACCTCAAATCATTGAACACAAAGAAGAACATCAACCTCTCACCTCAAATCATTCAACACAAAGAAGAACATCAACCTCTCACCTCAAATCATTGAACACAAAGAAGAACATCAACCTCTCACCTCAAATCATTGAACACAAAGAAGAACATCAACCTCTCACCTCAAATCATTGAACACAAAGAAGAACATCAACCTCTCACCTCAAATCATTGAACACAAAGAAGAACATCAACCTCTCACCTCACATCATTGAACACAAAGAAGAACATCAACCTCTCACCTCAAATCATTGAACACAAAGAAGAACATCAACCTTTCACCTCAAATCATTGAACACAAAGAAGAACATCAACCTCTCACCTCAAATATTTGAACACAAAGAAGAACATCAACCTCTCACCTCAAATCATTGAACACAAAGAAGAACATCAACCTCTCACCTAAAATCATTGATCACAAAAAAGAACATCAACCTCTCACCTCAAATCAATAAACACAAAGAAGAACATCAACCTCTCACCTCAAATCATTGAACACAAAGAAGAACATCAACCTCTCACCTCAAATCATTGAACACAAAGAAGAACATCAACCTCTCACCTCAAATCAATAAACATAAAGAGGAACATCAACCTCTCACCTCAAATCATTGAACACAAATCGAACATCAACCTCTCACCTCAAATCATTGAACACAAAGAAGAACATCAACCTCTCACCTCAAATCATTGAACACAAAGAAGAACATCAAACTCTCACCTCAAATCACTGAACACAAAGAAGAACATCAACCTCTCACCTCAAATCATTGAACACAAAGAAGAACATCAACCTCTCACCTCAAATCATTGAACACAAAGAAGAACATCAACCTTTCACCTCAAATCATTGAACACAAAGAAGAACATCAACCTCTCACCTCACATCATTGAACACAAAGAAGAACATCAACCTCTCACCTCAAATCATTGAACACAAAGAAGAACATCAACCTTTCACCTCAAATCATTGAACACAAAGAAGAACATCAACCTCTCACCTCAAATCATTGAACACAAAGAAGAACATCAACCTCTCACCTCAAATCATTGAACACAAAGAAGAACATCAACCTCTCACCTCAAATCATTGATCACAAAGAAGAACATCAACCTCTCACCTCAAATCAATAAACACAAAGAAGAACATCAACCTCTCACCTCAAATCAATAAACACAAAGAACATCAACCTCTCACCTCAAATCATTGAACACAAAGAAGAACATCAACCTCTCACCTCAAATCATTGAACACAAAGAAGAACACCAACCTCTCACCTCAAATCATTGAACACAAAGAAGAACATCAACCTCTCACCTCAAATCATTGAACACAAATCGAACATCAACCTCTCACCTCAAATCATTGAACACAAAGAAGAACATCAACCTCTCACCTCAAATCATTGAGCACAAAGAAGAACATCAACCTCTCACCTCAAATCATTGAACACAAAGAAGAACATCAACCTCTCACCTCAAATCAATAAACACAAAGAAGAACATCAACCTCTCACCTCAAATCATTGAACACAAATCGAACATCAACCTCTCACCTCAAATCATTGAACACAAAGAAGAACATCAACCTCTCACCTCAAATCATTGAACACAAAGAAGAACATCAACCTCTCACCTCAAATCATTGAACACAAAGAAGAACATCAACCTCTCACCTCAAATCATTGAACACAAAGAAGAACATCAACCTCTCACCTCAAATCAATAAACACAAAGAAGAACATCAACCTCTCACCTCAAATCATTGAACACAAATCGAACATCAACCTCTCACCTCAAATCAATGAACACAAAGAAGAACATCAACCTCTCACCTCAAATCAATAAACACAAAGAAGAACATCAACCTCTCACCTCAAATCATTGAACACAAAGAAGAACATCAACCTCTCACCTCAAATCATTGAACACAAAGAAGAACATCAACCTCTCACCTCAAATCAATAAACACAAAGAAGAACATCAACCTCTCACCTCAAATCATCGAACACAAAGAAGAACATCAATCTCTCACCTCACATCATTGAACACAAAGAAGAACATCAACCTCTCACCCCAAATCATTGAACACAAAGAAGAACATCAACCTCTCACCTCAAATCATTGAACACAAAGAAGAACACCAACCTCTCACCTCAAATCATTGAACACAAAGAAGAACATCAACCTCTCACCTCAAATCAATAAACACAAAGAAGAACATCAACCTCTCACCTCAAATCATTGAACACAAAGAAGAACATCAACCTCTCACCTCAAATCATTGAATACAAAGAAGAACATCAACCTCTCACCTCAAATCATTGAACACAAAGAAGAACATCAACCTCTCACCTCAAATCATTGAACACAAAGAAGAACATCAACCTCTCACCTCAAATCATTGAACACAAAGAAGAACATCAACCTCTCACCTCAAATCATTGAACACAAAGAAGAACATCAACCTCTCACCTCAAATCATTGAACACAAAGAAGAACATCAACCTCTTACCTCAAATCATTGAACACAAAGAAGAACATCAACCTCTCACCTCAAATCATTGAACACAAAGAAGAACATCAACCTCTCACCTCAAATCATTGAACACAAAGAAGAACATCAACCTCTCACCTCAAATCATTGAACACAAAGAAGAACATCAACCTCTCACCTCAAATCAATAAACACAAAGAAGAACATCAACCTCTCACCTCAAATCAATAAACACAAAGAAGAACATCAACCTCTCACCTCAAATCATTGAACACAAATCGAACATCAACCTCTCACCTCAAATCATTGAACACAAAGAAGAACATCAACTTCTCAACTCAAATCAATAAACACAAAGAAGAACATCAACCTCTCACCTCAAATCAATAAACACAAAGAAGAACATCAACCTCTCACCTCAAATCAATAAACACAAAGAAGAACATCAACCTCTCACCTCAAATCAATAAACACAATGAAGAACATCAACCTCTCACCTCAAATCAATAAACACAAAGAAGAACATCAACCTCTCACCTCAAATCATTGAACACAAAGAAGAACATCAACCTCTCACCTCAAATCATTGAACACAAAGAAGAACATCAACCTCTCACCTCAAATCAATAAACACAAGGAAGAACATCAACCTCTCACCTCAAATCAATAAACACAAAGAAGAACATCAACCTCTCACCTCAAATCAATAAACACAAAGAAGAACATCAACCTCTCACCTCAAATCAATAAACACAAAGAAGAACATCAACCTCTCACCTCAAATCATTGAACACAAATCGAACATCAACCTCTCACCTCAAATCATTGAACACAAAGAAGAACATCAACCTCTCACCTCAAATCATTGAACACAAAGAAGAACATCAACCTCTCACCTCAAATCAATAAACACAAAGAAGAACATCAACCTCTCACCTCAAATCATTGAACACAAAGAAGAACATCAACCTCTCACCTCAAATCATTGAACACAAAGAAGAACATCAACCTCTCACCTCAAATCATTGAACACAAAGAAGAACATCAACCTCTCACCTCAAATCATTGAACACAAAGAAGGAAGAACATCAACCTCTCACCTCAAATCATTGAACACAAAGAAGAACATCAACCTCTCACCTCAAATCATTGAACACAAAGAGGAAGATCAACCTCTCACCTCAAATCATTGAACACAAAGAAGAACATCAACCTATCACCTCACATCATTGAACACAAAGAAGAACATCAACCTCTCACCTCAAATCATTGAACACAAAGAAGAACATCAACCTTTCACCTCAAATCATTGAACACAAAGAAGAACATCAACCTCTCACCTCAAATCATTGAACACAAATCGAACATCAACCTCTCACCTCAAATCATTGAACACAAAGAAGAACATCAACCTCTCACCTCAAAACATTGAACACAAAGAAGAACATCAAACTCTCACCTCAAATCACTGAACACAAAGAAGAACATCAACCTCTCACCTCAAATCATTGAGCACAAAGAAGAACATCAACCTCTCACCTCAAATCATTGAACACAAAGAAGAACATCAACCTTTCACCTCAAATCATTGAACACAAAGAAGAACATCAACCTCTCACCTCACATCATTGAACACAAAGAAGAACATCAACCTCTCACCTCAAATCATTGAACACAAAGAAGAACATCAACCTCTCACCTCAAATCATTGAACACAAAGAAGAACATCAACCTCTCACCTCAAATCATTGAATACAAAGAAGAACATCAACCTCTCACCTCAAATCATTGAACACAAAGAAGAACATCAACCTCTCACCTCAAATCATTGAACACAAAGAAGAACATCAACCTCTCACCTCAAATCATTGAACACAAAGAAGAACATCAACCTCTCACCTCAAATCATTGAACACAAAGAAGAACATCAACCTCTCACCTCAAATCATTGAACACAAAGAAGAACATCAACCTCTCACCTCAAATCATTGAACACAAAGAAGAACATCAACCTCTCACCTCAAATCATTGAACACAAAGAAGAACATCAACCTCTCACCTCAAATCATTGAACACAAAGAAGAACATCAACCTCTCACCTCAAATCATTGAACACAAAGAAGAACATCAACCTCTCACCTCAAATCAATAAACACAAAGAAGAACATCAACCTCTCACCTCAAATCAATAAACACAAAGAAGAACATCAACCTCTCACCTCAAATCATTGAATACAAATCGAACATCAACCTCTCACCTCAAATCATTGAACACAAAGAAGAACATCAACTTCTCAACTCAAATCAATAAACACAAAGAAGAACATCAACCTCTCACCTCAAATCAATAAACACAAAGAAGAACATCAACCTCTCACCTCAAATCAATAAACACAAAGAAGAACATCAACCTCTCACCTCAAATCAATAAACACAATGAAGAACATCAACCTCTCACCTCAAATCAATAAACACAAAGAAGAACATCAACCTCTCACCTCAAATCATTGAACACAAAGAAGAACATCAACCTCTCACCTCAAATCATTGAACACAAAGAAGAACATCAACCTCTCACCTCAAATCAATAAACACAAGGAAGAACATCAACCTCTCACCTCAAATCAATAAACACAAAGAAGAACATCAACCTCTCACCTCAAATCAATAAACACAAAGAAGAACATCAACCTCTCACCTCAAATCAATAAACACAAAGAAGAACATCAACCTCTCACCTCAAATCATTGAACACAAATCGAACATCAACCTCTCACCTCAAATCATTGAACACAAAGAAGAACATCAACCTCTCACCTCAAATCATTGAACACAAAGAAGAACATCAACCTCTCACCTCAAATCAATAAACACAAAGAAGAACATCAACCTCTCACCTCAAATCATTGAACACAAAGAAGAACATCAACCTCTCACCTCAAATCATTGAACACAAAGAAGAACATCAACCTCTCACCTCAAATCATTCAACACAAAGAAGAACATCAACCTCTCACCTCAAATCATTGAACACAAAGAAGGAAGAACATCAACCTCTCACCTCAAATCATTGAACACAAAGAAGAACATCAACCTCTCACCTCAAATCATTGAACACAAAGAGGAAGATCAACCTCTCACCTCAAATCATTGAACACAAAGAAGAACATCAACCTCTCACCTCACATCATTGAACACAAAGAAGAACATCAACCTCTCACCTCAAATCATTGAACACAAAGAAGAACATCAACCTTTCACCTCAAATCATTGAACACAAAGAAGAACATCAACCTCTCACCTCAAATCATTGAACACAAATCGAACATCAACCTCTCACCTCAAATCATTGAACACAAAGAAGAACATCAACCTCTCACCTCAAAACATTGAACACAAAGAAGAACATCAAACTCTCACCTCAAATCACTGAACACAAAGAAGAACATCAACCTCTCACCTCAAATCATTGAACACAAAGAAGAACATCAACCTCTCACCTCAAATCATTGAACACAAAGAAGAACATCAACCTTTCACCTCAAATCATTGAACACAAAGAAGAACATCAACCTCTCACCTCACATCATTGAACACAAAGAAGAACATCAACCTCTCACCTCAAATCATTGAACACAAAGAAGAACATCAACCTTTCACCTCAAATCATTGAACACAAAGAAGAACATCAACCTCTCACCTCAAATCATTGAACACAAAGAAGAACATCAACCTCTCACCTCAAATCATTGAACACAAAGAAGAACATCAACCTCTCACCTCAAATCATTGATCACAAAGAAGAACATCAACCTCTCACCTCAAATCAATAAACACAAAGAAGAACATCAACCTCTCACCTCAAATCAATAAACACAAAGAACATCAACCTCTCACCTCAAATCATTGAACACAAAGAAGAACATCAACCTCTCACCTCAAATCATTGAACACAAAGAAGAACACAAACCTCTCACCTCAAATCATTGAACACAAAGAAGAACATCAACCTCTCACCTCAAATCAATAAACACAAAGAAGAACATCAACCTCTCACCTCAAATCATTGAACACAAATCGAACATCAACCTCTCACCTCAAATCATTGAACACAAAGAAGAACATCAACCTCTCACCTCAAATCATTGAACACAAAGAAGAACATCAACCTCTCACCTCAAATCATTGAACACAAAGAAGAACATCAACCTCTCACCTCAAATCAATAAACACAAAGAAGAACATCAACCTCTCACCTCAAATCATTGAACACAAATCGAACATCAACCTCTCACCTCAAATCATTGAACACAAAGAAGAACATCAACCTCTCACCTCAAATCATTGAACACAAAGAAGAACATCAACCTCTCACCTCAAATCATTGAACACAAAGAAGAACATCAACCTCTCACCTCAAATCATTGAACACAAAGAAGAACATCAACCTCTCACCTCAAATCATTGAACACAAAGAAGAACATCAACCTCTCACCTCAAATCATTGAACACAAAGAAGAACATCAACCTCTCACCTCAAATCATTGAACACAAAGAAGAACATCAACCTCTCACCTCAAATCATTGAACACAAAGAAGAACATCAACCTCTCACCTCAAATCATTGAACACAAAGAAGAACATCAACCTCTCACCTCAAATCATTGAACACAAAGAAGAACATCAACCTCTCACCTCAAATCAATAAACACAAAGAAGAACATCAACCTCTCACCTCAAATCAATAAACACAAAGAAGAACATCAACCTCTCACCTCAAATCATTGAATACAAATCGAACATCAACCTCTCACCTCAAATCATTGAACACAAAGAAGAACATCAACTTCTCAACTCAAATCAATAAACACAAAGAAGAACATCAACCTCTCACCTCAAATCAATAAACACAAAGAAGAACATCAACCTCTCACCTCAAATCAATAAACACAAAGAAGAACATCAACCTCTCACCTCAAATCAATAAACACAATGAAGAACATCAACCTCTCACCTCAAATCATTGAACACAAAGAAGAACATCAACCTCTCACCTCAAAACATTGAACACAAAGAAGAACATCAAACTCTCACCTCAAATCACTGAACACAAAGAAGAACATCAACCTCTCACCTCAAATCATTGAGCACAAAGAAGAACATCAACCTCTCACCTCAAATCATTGAACACAAAGAAGAACATCAACCTTTCACCTCAAATCATTGAACACAAAGAAGAACATCAACCTCTCACCTCACATCATTGAACACAAAGAAGAACATCAACCTCTCACCTCAAATCATTGAACACAAAGAAGAACATCAACCTCTCACCTCAAATCATTGAACACAAAGAAGAACATCAACCTCTCACCTCAAATCATTGAATACAAAGAAGAACATCAACCTCTCACCTCAAATCATTGAACACAAAGAAGAACATCAACCTCTCACCTCAAATCATTGAACACAAAGAAGAACATCAACCTCTCACCTCAAATCATTGAACACAAAGAAGAACATCAACCTCTCACCTCAAATCATTGAACACAAAGAAGAACATCAACCTCTCACCTCAAATCATTGAACACAAAGAAGAACATCAACCTCTCACCTCAAATCATTGAACACAAAGAAGAACATCAACCTCTCACCTCAAATCATTGAACACAAAGAAGAACATCAACCTCTCACCTCAAATCATTGAACACAAAGAAGAACATCAACCTCTCACCTCAAATCATTGAACACAAAGAAGAACATCAACCTCTCACCTCAAATCAATAAACACAAAGAAGAACATCAACCTCTCACCTCAAATCAATAAACACAAAGAAGAACATCAACCTCTCACCTCAAATCATTGAATACAAATCGAACATCAACCTCTCACCTCAAATCATTGAACACAAAGAAGAACATCAACTTCTCAACTCAAATCAATAAACACAAAGAAGAACATCAACCTCTCACCTCAAATCAATAAACACAAAGAAGAACATCAACCTCTCATCTCAAATCAATAAACACAAAGAAGAACATCAACCTCTCACCTCAAATCAATAAACACAATGAAGAACATCAACCTCTCACCTCAAATCAATAAACACAAAGAAGAACATCAACCTCTCACCTCAAATCATTGAACACAAAGAAGAACATCAACCTCTCACCTCAAATCATTGAACACAAAGAAGAACATCAACCTCTCACCTCAAATCAATAAACACAAGGAAGAACATCAACCTCTCACCTCAAATCAATAAACACAAAGAAGAACATCAACCTCTCACCTCAAATCAATAAACACAAAGAAGAACATCAACCTCTCACCTCAAATCAATAAACACAAAGAAGAACATCAACCTCTCACCTCAAATCATTGAACACAAATCGAACATCAACCTCTCACCTCAAATCATTGAACACAAAGAAGAACATCAACCTCTCACCTCAAATCATTGAACACAAAGAAGAACATCAACCTCTCACCTCAAATCAATAAACACAAAGAAGAACATCAACCTCTCACCTCAAATCATTGAACACAAAGAAGAACATCAACCTCTCACCTCAAATCATTGAACACAAAGAAGAACATCAACCTCTCACCTCAAATCATTCAACACAAAGAAGAACATCAACCTCTCACCTCAAATCATTGAACACAAAGAAGGAAGAACATCAACCTCTCACCTCAAATCATTGAACACAAAGAAGAACATCAACCTCTCACCTCAAATCATTGAACACAAAGAGGAAGATCAACCTCTCACCTCAAATCATTGAACACAAAGAAGAACATCAACCTCTCACCTCACATCATTGAACACAAAGAAGAACATCAACCTCTCACCTCAAATCATTGAACACAAAGAAGAACATCAACCTTTCACCTCAAATCATTGAACACAAAGAAGAACATCAACCTCTCACCTCAAATCATTGAACACAAATCGAACATCAACCTCTCACCTCAAATCATTGAACACAAAGAAGAACATCAACCTCTCACCTCAAAACATTGAACACAAAGAAGAACATCAAACTCTCACCTCAAATCACTGAACACAAAGAAGAACATCAACCTCTCACCTCAAATCATTGAACACAAAGAAGAACATCAACCTCTCACCTCAAATCATTGAACACAAAGAAGAACATCAACCTTTCACCTCAAATCATTGAACACAAAGAAGAACATCAACCTCTCACCTCACATCATTGAACACAAAGAAGAACATCAACCTCTCACCTCAAATCATTGAACACAAAGAAGAACATCAACCTTTCACCTCAAATCATTGAACACAAAGAAGAACATCAACCTCTCACCTCAAATCATTGAACACAAAGAAGAACATCAACCTCTCACCTCAAATCATTGAACACAAAGAAGAACATCAACCTCTCACCTCAAATCATTGATCACAAAGAAGAACATCAACCTCTCACCTCAAATCAATAAACACAAAGAAGAACATCAACCTCTCACCTCAAATCAATAAACACAAAGAACATCAACCTCTCACCTCAAATCATTGAACACAAAGAAGAACATCAACCTCTCACCTCAAATCATTGAACACAAAGAAGAACACAAACCTCTCACCTCAAATCATTGAACACAAAGAAGAACATCAACCTCTCACCTCAAATCAATAAACACAAAGAAGAACATCAACCTCTCACCTCAAATCATTGAACACAAATCGAACATCAACCTCTCACCTCAAATCATTGAACACAAAGAAGAACATCAACCTCTCACCTCAAATCATTGAACACAAAGAAGAACATCAACCTCTCACCTCAAATCATTGAACACAAAGAAGAACATCAACCTCTCACCTCAAATCAATAAACACAAAGAAGAACATCAACCTCTCACCTCAAATCATTGAACACAAATCGAACATCAACCTCTCACCTCAAATCATTGAACACAAAGAAGAACATCAACCTCTCACCTCAAATCATTGAACACAAAGAAGAACATCAACCTCTCACCTCAAATCATTGAACACAAAGAAGAACATCAACCTCTCACCTCAAATCATTGAACACAAAGAAGAACATCAACCTCTCACCTCAAATCATTGAACACAAAGAAGAACATCAACCTCTCACCTCAAATCATTGAACACAAAGAAGAACATCAACCTCTCACCTCAAATCATTGAACACAAAGAAGAACATCAACCTCTCACCTCAAATCATTGAACACAAAGAAGAACATCAACCTCTCACCTCAAATCATTGAACACAAAGAAGAACATCAACCTCTCACCTCAAATCATTGAACACAAAGAAGAACATCAACCTCTCACCTCAAATCAATAAACACAAAGAAGAACATCAACCTCTCACCTCAAATCAATAAACACAAAGAAGAACATCAACCTCTCACCTCAAATCATTGAATACAAATCGAACATCAACCTCTCACCTCAAATCATTGAACACAAAGAAGAACATCAACTTCTCAACTCAAATCAATAAACACAAAGAAGAACATCAACCTCTCACCTCAAATCAATAAACACAAAGAAGAACATCAACCTCTCACCTCAAATCAATAAACACAAAGAAGAACATCAACCTCTCACCTCAAATCAATAAACACAATGAAGAACATCAACCTCTCACCTCAAATCAATAAACACAAAGAAGAACATCAACCTCTCACCTCAAATCATTGAACACAAAGAAGAACATCAACCTCTCACCTCAAATCATTGAACACAAAGAAGAACATCAACCTCTCACCTCAAATCAATAAACACAAGGAAGAACATCAACCTCTCACCTCAAATCAATAAACACAAAGAAGAACATCAACCTCTCACCTCAAATCAATAAACACAAAGAAGAACATCAACCTCTCACCTCAAATCAATAAACACAAAGAAGAACATCAACCTCTCACCTCAAATCATTGAACACAAATCGAACATCAACCTCTCACCTCAAATCATTGAACACAAAGAAGAACATCAACCTCTCACCTCAAATCATTGAACACAAAGAAGAACATCAACCTCTCACCTCAAATCAATAAACACAAAGAAGAACATCAACCTCTCACCTCAAATCATTGAACACAAAGAAGAACATCAACCTCTCACCTCAAATCATTGAACACAAAGAAGAACATCAACCTCTCACCTCAAATCATTCAACACAAAGAAGAACATCAACCTCTCACCTCAAATCATTGAACACAAAGAAGGAAGAACATCAACCTCTCACCTCAAATCATTGAACACAAAGAAGAACATCAACCTCTCACCTCAAATCATTGAACACAAAGAGGAAGATCAACCTCTCACCTCAAATCATTGAACACAAAGAAGAACATCAACCTCTCACCTCACATCATTGAACACAAAGAAGAACATCAACCTCTCACCTCAAATCATTGAACACAAAGAAGAACATCAACCTTTCACCTCAAATCATTGAACACAAAGAAGAACATCAACCTCTCACCTCAAATCATTGAACACAAATCGAACATCAACCTCTCACCTCAAATCATTGAACACAAAGAAGAACATCAACCTCTCACCTCAAAACATTGAACACAAAGAAGAACATCAAACTCTCACCTCAAATCACTGAACACAAAGAAGAACATCAACCTCTCACCTCAAATCATTGAACACAAAGAAGAACATCAACCTCTCACCTCAAATCATTGAACACAAAGAAGAACATCAACCTTTCACCTCAAATCATTGAACACAAAGAAGAACATCAACCTCTCACCTCACATCATTGAACACAAAGAAGAACATCAACCTCTCACCTCAAATCATTGAACACAAAGAAGAACATCAACCTTTCACCTCAAATCATTGAACACAAAGAAGAACATCAACCTCTCACCTCAAATCATTGAACACAAAGAAGAACATCAACCTCTCACCTCAAATCATTGAACACAAAGAAGAACATCAACCTCTCACCTCAAATCATTGATCACAAAGAAGAACATCAACCTCTCACCTCAAATCAATAAACACAAAGAAGAACATCAACCTCTCACCTCAAATCAATAAACACAAAGAACATCAACCTCTCACCTCAAATCATTGAACACAAAGAAGAACATCAACCTCTCACCTCAAATCATTGAACACAAAGAAGAACACAAACCTCTCACCTCAAATCATTGAACACAAAGAAGAACATCAACCTCTCACCTCAAATCAATAAACACAAAGAAGAACATCAACCTCTCACCTCAAATCATTGAACACAAATCGAACATCAACCTCTCACCTCAAATCATTGAACACAAAGAAGAACATCAACCTCTCACCTCAAATCATTGAACACAAAGAAGAACATCAACCTCTCACCTCAAATCATTGAACACAAAGAAGAACATCAACCTCTCACCTCAAATCAATAAACACAAAGAAGAACATCAACCTCTCACCTCAAATCATTGAACACAAATCGAACATCAACCTCTCACCTCAAATCATTGAACACAAAGAAGAACATCAACCTCTCACCTCAAATCATTGAACACAAAGAAGAACATCAACCTCTCACCTCAAATCATTGAACACAAAGAAGAACATCAATCTCTCACCTCAAATCATTGAACACAAAGAAGAACATCAACCTCTCACCTCAAATCAATAAACACAAAGAAGAACATCAACCTCTCACCTCAAATCATTGAACACAAATCGAACATCAACCTCTCACCTCAAATCATTGAACACAAAGAAGAACATCAACCTCTCACCTCAAATCATTGAACACAAAGAAGAACATCAACCTCTCACCTCAAATCAATAAACACAAAGAAGAACATCAACCTCTCACCTCAAATCATTGAACACAAAGAAGAACATCAACCTCTCACCTCAAATCATTGAACACAAAGAAGAACATCAACCTCTCACCTCAAATCAATAAACACAAAGAAGAACATCAACCTCTCACCTCAAATCATCGAACACAAAGAAGAACATCAACCTCTCACCTCACATCATTGAACACAAAGAAGAACATCAACCTCTCACCCCAAATCATTGAACACAAAGAAGAACATCAACCTCTCACCTCAAATCATTGAACACAAAGAAGAACACCAACCTCTCACCTCAAATCATTGAACACAAAGAAGGAAATCAACCTCTCACCTCAAATCAATAAACACAAAGAAGAACATCAACCTCTCACCTCAAATCATTGAACACAAAGAAGAA
Organism: Bathymodiolus brooksi; assembly: GCA_963680875.1. Lineage (NCBI taxonomy): Eukaryota > Metazoa > Mollusca > Bivalvia > Mytilida > Modiolidae > Bathymodiolus > Bathymodiolus brooksi. The sequence goes on along the minus strand of OY804576.1, from coordinate 73,294,346 downwards.
CATCAACCTCTCACCTCAAATCATTGAATACAAAGAAGAACATCAACCTCTCACCTCAAATCATTGAACACAAAGAAGAACATCAACCTCTCACCTCAAATCATTGAACACAAAGAAGAACATCAACCTCTCACCTCAAATCATTGAACACAAAGAAGAACATCAACCTCTCACCTCAAATCATTGAACACAAAGAAGAACATCAACCTCTCACCTCAAATCATTGAATACAAAGAAGAACATTAACCTCTCACCTCAAATCATTGAACACAAAGAAGAACATCAACCTCTCACCTCAAATCATTGAACACAAAGAAGAACATCAACCTCTCACCTCAAATCATTGAACACAAAGAAGAACATCAACCTCTCACCTCAAATCATTGAACACAAAGAAGAACATCAACCTCTCACCTCAAATCATTGAACACAAAGAAGAACATCAACCTCTCACCTCAAATCAATAAACACAAAGAAGAACATCAACCTCTCACCTCAAATCATTGAACACAAAGAAGAACATCAACCTCTCACCTCAAATCATTGAACACAAAGAAAAACATCAACCTCTCACCTCAAATCATTGAACACAAAGAAGAACATCAACCTCTCACCTCAAATCATTGAACACAAAGAAGAACATCAACCTTTCACCTCAAATCATTGAACACAAAGAAGAACATCAACCTCTCACCTCACATCATTGAACACAAAGAAGAACATCAACCTCTCACCTCAAATCATTGAACACAAAGGAGAACATCAACCTTTCACCTCAAATCATTGAACACAAAGAAGAACATCAACCTCTCACCTCAAATCATTGAACACAAAGAAGAACATCAACCTCTCACCTCAAATCATTGAACACAAAGAAGAACATCAACCTCTCACCTCAAATCATTGATCACAAAGAAGAACATCAACCTCTCACCTCAAATCAATAAACACAAAGAAGAACATCAACCTCTCACCTCAAATCAATAAACACAAAGAACATCAACCTCTCACCTCAAATCATTGAACACAAAGAAGAACATCAACCTCTCACCTCAAATCATTGAACACAAAGAAGAACATCAACCTCTCACCTCACATCATTGAACACAAAGAAGAACATCAACCTCTCACCTCAAATCATTGAACACAAAGAAGAACATCAACCTCTCACCTCAAATCATTGAACACAAAGAAGAACATCAACCTCTCACCTCAAATCATTGAACAAAAAGAAGAACATCAACCTCTCACCTCAAATCATTGAACACAAAGAAGAACATCAACCTCTCACCTCAAATCATTGAACACAAAGAAGAACATCAACCTCTCACCTCAAATCATTGAACACAAAGAAGAACATCAACCTCTCACCTCAAATCAATAAACACAAGGAAGAACATCAACCTCTCACCTCAAATCAATAAACACAAAGAAGAACATCAACCTCTCACCTCAAATCAATAAACACAAAGAAGAACATCAAGCTCTCACCTCAAATCAATAAACACAAAGAAGAACATCAACCTCTCACCTCAAATCAATAAACACAAAGAAGAACATCAACCTCTCACCTCAAATCAATAAACACAATGAAGAACATCAACCTCTCACCTCAAATCAATAAACACAAAGAAGAACATCAACCTCTCACCTCAAATCATTGAACACAAAGAAGAACATCAACCTCTCACCTCAAATCATTGAACACAAAGAAGAACATCAACCTCTCACCTCAAATCAATAAACACAAGGAAGAACATCAACCTCTCACCTCAAATCAATAAACACAAAGAAGAACATCAACCTCTCACCTCAAATCAATAAACACAAAGAAGAACATCAACCTCTCACCTCAAATCAATAAACACAAAGAAGAACATCAACCTCTCACCTCAAATCATTGAACACAAAGAAGAACATCAACCTCTCACCTCAAATCATTGAACACAAAGAAGAACATCAACCTCTCACCTCAAATCATTGAACACAAAGAAGAACATCAACCTCTCACCTCAAATCAATAAACACAAAGAAGAACATCAACCTCTCACCTCAAATCATTGAACACAAAGAAGAACATCAACCTCTCACCTCAAATCATTGAACACAAAGAAGAACATCAACCTCTCACCTCAAATCATTCAACACAAAGAAGAACATCAACCTCTCACCTCAAATCATTGAACACAAAGAAGGAAGAACATCAACCTCTCACCTCAAATCATTGAACACAAAGAAGAACATCAACCTCTCACCTCAAATCATTGAACACAAAGAGGAAGATCAACCTCTCACCTCAAATCATTGAACACAAAGAAGAACATCAACCTCTCACCTCACATCATTGAACACAAAGAAGAACATCAACCTCTCACCTCAAATCATTGAACACAAAGAAGAACATAAACCTTTCACCTCAAATCATTGAACACAAAGAAGAACATCAACCTCTCACCTCAAATCATTGAACACAAATCGAACATCAACCTCTCACCTCAAATCATTGAACACAAAGAAGAACATCAACCTCTCACCTCAAATCATTGAACACAAAGAAGAACATCAAACTCTCACCTCAAATCACTGAACACAAAGAAGAATATCAACCTCTCACCTCAAATCATTGAACACAAAGAAGAACATCAACCTCTCACCTCAAATCATTGAACACAAAGAAGAACATCAACCTTTCACCTCAAATCATTGAACACAAAGAAGAACATCAACCTCTCACCTCACATCATTGAACACAAAGAAGAACATCAACCTCTCACCTCAAATCATTGAACACAAAGAAGAACATCAACCTTTCACCTCAAATCATTGAACACAAAGAAGAACATCAACCTCTCACCTCAAATCATTGAACACAAAGAAGAACATCAACCTCTCACCTCAAATCATTGAACACAAAGAAGAACATCAACCTCTCACCTCAAATCATTGATCACAAAGAAGAACATCAACCTCTCACCTCAAATCAATAAACACAAAGAAGAACATCAACCTCTCACCTCAAATCAATAAACACAAAGAACATCAACCTCTCACCTCAAATCATTGAACACAAAGAAGAACATCAACCTCTCACCTCAAATCATTGAACACAAAGAAGAACACAAACCTCTCACCTCAAATCATTGAACACAAAGAAGAACATCAACCTCTCACCTCAAATCAATAAACACAAAGAAGAACATCAACCTCTCACCTCAAATCATTGAACACAAATCGAACATCAACCTCTCACCTCAAATCATTGAACACAAAGAAGAACATCAACCTCTCACCTCAAATCATTGAACACAAAGAAGAACATCAACCTCTCACCTCAAATCATTGAACACAAAGAAGAACATCAACCTCTCACCTCAAATCAATAAACACAAAGAAGAACATCAACCTCTCACCTCAAATCATTGAACACAAAGAAAAACATCAACCTCTCACCTCAAATCATTGAACACAAAGAAGAACATCAACCTCTCACCTCAAATCATTGAACACAAAGAAGAACATCAACCTCTCACCTCAAATCATTGAACACAAAGAAGAACATCAATCTCTCACCTCAAATCATTGAACACAAAGAAGAACATCAACCTCTCACCTCAAATCAATAAACACAAAGAAGAACATCAACCTCTCACCTCAAATCATTGAACACAAATCGAACATCAACCTCTCACCTCAAATCATTGAACACAAAGAAGAACATCAACCTCTCACCTCAAATCATTGAACACAAAGAAGAACATCAACCTCTCACCTCAAATCAATAAACACAAAGAAGAACATCAACCTCTCACCTCAAATCATTGAACACAAAGAAGAACATCAACCTCTCACCTCAAATCATTGAACACAAAGAAGAACATCAACCTCTCACCTCAAATCAATAAACACAAAGAAGAACATCAACCTCTCACCTCAAATCATCGAACACAAAGAAGAACATCAACCTCTCACCTCACATCATTGAACACAAAGAAGAACATCAACCTCTCACCCCAAATCATTGAACACAAAGAAGAACATCAACCTCTCACCTCAAATCATTGAACACAAAGAAGAACACCAACCTCTCACCTCAAATCATTGAACACAAAGAAGGACATCAACCTCTCACCTCAAATCAATAAACACAAAGAAGAACATCAACCTCTCACCTCAAATCATTGAACACAAAGAAGAACATCAACCTCTCACCTCAAATCATTGAATACAAAGAAGAACATCAACCTCTCACCTCAAATCATTGAACACAAAGAAGAACATCAACCTCTCACCTCAAATCATTGAACACAAAGAAGAACATCAACCTCTCACCTCAAATCATTGAACACAAAGAAGAACATCAACCTCTCACCTCAAATCATTGAACACAAAGAAGAACATCAACCTCTCACCTCAAATCATTGAACACAAAGAAGAACATCAACCTCTCACCTCAAATCAATAAACACAAAGAAGAACATCAACCTCTCACCTCAAATCATTGAACACAAAGAAGAACATCAACCTCTCACCTCAAATCATTGAACACAAAGAAAAACATCAACCTCTCACCTCAAATCATTGAACACAAAGAAGAACATCAACCTCTCACCTCAAATCATTGAACACAAAGAAGAACATCAACCTCTCACCTCAAATCATTGAACACAAAGAAGAACATCAACCTCTCACCTCACATCATTGAACACAAAGAAGAACATCAACCTCTCACCTCAAATCATTGAACACAAAGAAGAACATCAACCTCTCACCTCAAATCATTGAACACAAAGAAGAACATCAACCTCTCACCTCAAATCATTGAACAAAAAGAAGAACATCAACCTCTCACCTCAAATCATTGAACACAAAGAAGAACATCAACCTCTCACCTCAAATCATTGAACACAAAGAAGAACATCAACCTCTCACCTCAAATCATTGAACACAAAGAAGAACATCAACCTCTCACCTCAAATCAATAAACACAAAGAAGAACATCAACCTCTCACCTCAAATCAATAAACACAAAGAAGAACATCAACCTCTCACCTCAAATCAATAAACACAAAGAAGAACATCAACCTCTCACCTCAAATCAATAAACACAAAGAAGAACATCAACCTCTCACCTCAAATCAATAAACACAAAGAAGAACATCAACCTCTCACCTCAAATCAATAAACACAATGAAGAACATCAACCTCTCACCTCAAATCATTGAACACAAAGAAGAACATCAACCTCTCACCTCAAATCAATAAACACAAGGAAGAACATCAACCTCTCACCTCAAATCAATAAACACAAAGAAGAACATCAACCTCTCACCTCAAATCAATAAACACAAAGAAGAACATCAACCTCTCACCTCAAATCAATAAACACAAAGAAGAACATCAACCTCTCACCTCAAATCATTGAACACAAATCGAACATCAACCTCTCACCTCAAATCATTGAACACAAAGAAGAACATCAACCTCTCACCTCAAATCATTGAACACAAAGAAGAACATCAACCTCTCACCTCAAATCAATAAACACAAAGAAGAACATCAACCTCTCACCTCAAATCATTGAACACAAAGAAGAACATCAACCTCTCACCTCAAATCATTGAACACAAAGAAGAACATCAACCTCTCACCTCAAATCATTCAACACAAAGAAGAACATCAACCTCTCACCTCAAATCATTGAACACAAAGAAGGAAGAACATCAACCTCTCACCTCAAATCATTGAACACAAAGAAGAACATCAACCTCTCACCTCAAATCATTGAACACAAAGAGGAAGATCAACCTCTCACCTCAAATCATTGAACACAAAGAAGAACATCAACCTCTCACCTCACATCATTGAACACAAAGAAGAACATCAACCTCTCACCTCAAATCATTGAACACAAAGAAGAACATCAACCTTTCACCTCAAATCATTGAACACAAAGAAGAACATCAACCTCTCACCTCAAATCATTGAACACAAATCGAACATCAACCTCTCACCTCAAATCATTGAACACAAAGAAGAACATCACACTCTCACCTCAAATCATTGAACACAAAGAAGAACATCAAACTCTCACCTCAAATCACTGAACACAAAGAAGAACATCAACCTCTCACCTCAAATCATTGAACACAAAGAAGAACATCAACCTCTCACCTCAAATCATTGAACACAAAGAAGAACATCAACCTTTCACCTCAAATCATTGAACACAAAGAAGAACATCAACCTCTCACCTCACATCATTGAACACAAAGAAGAACATCAACCTCTCACCTCAAATCATTGAACACAAAGGAGAACATCAACCTTTCACCTCAAATCATTGAACACAAAGAAGAACATCAACCTCTCACCTCAAATCATTGAACACAAAGAAGAACATCAACCTCTCACCTCAAATCATTGAACACAAAGAAGAACATCAACCTCTCACCTCAAATCATTGATCACAAAGAAGAACATCAACCTCTCACCTCAAATCAATAAACACAAAGAAGAACATCAACCTCTCACCTCAAATCAATAAACACAAAGAACATCAACCTCTCACCTCAAATCATTGAACACAAAGAAGAACATCAACCTCTCACCTCAAATCATTGAACACAAAGAAGAACACAAACCTCTCACCTCAAATCATTGAACACAAAGAAGAACATCAACCTCTCACCTCAAATCATTGAACACAAATCGAACATCAACCTCTCACCTCAAATCATTGAACACAAAGAAGAACATCAACCTCTCACCTCAAATCATTGAACACAAAGAAGAACATCAACCTCTCACCTCAAATCATTGAACATAAAGAAGAACATCAACCTCTCACCTCAAATCAATAAACACAAAGAAGAACATCAACCTCTCACCTCAAATCATTGAACACAAATCGAACATCAACCTCTCACCTCAAATCATTGAACACAAAGAAGAACATCAACCTCTCACCTCAAATCATTGAACACAAAGAAGAACATCAACCTCTCACCTCAAATCATTGAACACAAAGAAGAACATCAACCTCTCACCTCAAATCATTGAACACAAAGAAGAACATCAACCTCTCACCTCAAATCAATAAACACAAAGAAGAACATCAACCTCTCACCTCAAATCATTGAACACAAATCGAACATCAACCTCTCACCTCAAATCATTGAACACAAAGAAGAACATCAACCTCTCACCTCAAATCATTGAACACAAAGAAGAACATCAACCTCTCACCTCAAATCAATAAACACAAAGAAGAACATCAACCTCTCACCTCAAATCATTGAACACAAAGAAGAACATCAACCTCTCACCTCAAATCATTGAACACAAAGAAGAACATCAACCTCTCACCTCAAATCAATAAACACAAAGAAGAACATCAACCTCTCACCTCAAATCATCGAACACAAAGAAGAACATCAACCTCTCACCTCACATCATTGAACACAAAGAAGAACATCAACCTCTCACCCCAAATCATTGAACACAAAGAAGAACATCAACCTCTCACCTCAAATCATTGAACACAAAGAAGAACACCAACCTCTCACCTCAAATCATTGAACACAAAGAAGAACATCAACCTCTCACCTCAAATCAATAAACACAAAGAAGAACATCAACCTCTCACCTCAAATCATTGAACACAAAGAAGAACATCAACCTCTCACCTCAAATCATTGAATACAAAGAAGAACATCAACCTCTCACCTCAAATCATTGAACACAAAGAAGAACATCAACCTCTCACCTCAAATCATTGAACACAAAGAAGAACATCAACCTCTCACCTCAAATCATTGAACACAAAGAAGAACATCAACCTCTCACCTCAAATCATTGAACACAAAGAAGAACATCAACCTCTCACCTCAAATCATTGAACACAAAGAAGAACATCAACCTCTCACCTCAAATCATTGAACACAAAGAAGAACATCAACCTCTCACCTCAAATCATTGAACACAAAGAAGAACATCAACCTCTCACCTCAAATCATTGAACACAAAGAAGAACATCAACCTCTCACCTCAACTCATTGAACACAAAGAAGAACATCAACCTCTCACCTCAAATCATTGAACACAAAGAAGAACATCAACCTCTCACCTCAAATCAATAAACACAAAGAAGAACATCAACCTCTCACCTCAAATCATTGAACACAAAGAAGAACATCAACCTCTCACCTCAAATCATTGAACACAAAGAAAAACATCAACCTCTCACCTCAAATCATTGAACACAAAGAAGAACATCAACCTCTCACCTCAAATCATTGAACACAAAGAAGAACATCAACCTCTCACCTCAAATCATTGAACACAAAGAAGAACATCAACCTCTCACCTCACATCATTGAACACAAAGAAGAACATCAACCTCTCACCTCAAATCATTGAACACAAAGAAGAACATCAACCTCTCACCTCAAATCATTTAACACAAAGAAGAACATCAACCTCTCACCTCAAATCATTGAACAAAAAGAAGAACATCAACCTCTCACCTCAAATCATTGAACACAAAGAAGAACATCAACCTCTCACCTCAAATCATTGAACACAAAGAAGAACATCAACCTCTCACCTCAAATCATTGAACACAAAGAAGAACATCAACCTCTCACCTCAAATCATTGAACACAAAGAAGAACATCAACCTCTCACCTCAAACCATTGAACACAAAGAAGAACATCAACCTCTCACCTCAAATCATTGAACACAAAGAAGAACATCAACCTCTCACCTCAAATCATTGAACACAAAGAAGAACATCAACCTCTCACCTCAAATCATTGAACACAAAGAAGAACATCAACCTCTCACCTCAAATCATTGAACATAAAGAAGAACATCAACCTCTCACCTCAAATCATTGAACACAAAGAAGAACATCAACCTCTCACCTCAAATCATTGAACACAAAGAAGAACATCAACCTCTCACCTCAAATCATTGAACACAAAGAAGAACATCAACCTCTCACCTCAAATCAATAAACACAAAGAAGAGCATCAACCTCTCACCTCAAATCATTGAACACAAATCGAACATCAACCTCTCACCTCAAATCATTGAACACAAAGAAGAACATCAACCTCTCACCTCAAATCATTGAACACAAAGAAGAACATCAACCTCTCACCTCAAATCAATAAACACAAAGAAGAACATCAACCTCTCACCTCAAATCAATAAACACAAAGAAGAACATCAACCTCTCACCTCAAATCAATAAACACAAAGAAGAACATCAACCTCTCACCTCAAATCAATAAACACAAAGAAGAACATCAACCTCTCACCTCAAATCATTGAACACAAAGAAGAACATCAACCTCTCACCTCAAATCATTGAACACAAAGAAGAACATCAACCTCTCACCTCAAATCAATAAACACAAAGAAGAACATCAACCTCTCACCTCAAATCATTGAACACAAAGAAGAACACGACCTAGTATTCTTATGCTTTTCCGACAATGGTCATTGTATTTGTTCTAAAGATGAACAAAAATCTTTGCTTGTAAAAAAGTCTCAGATAAAAAATAAAACTGAAGTTATTTTCGAATAATAGATATCTGAAACTGTGCAAAATGGCCAAATTACAGTTACACACATATTGACTTTTGCGTATCTAAAAAAAATATTGAAGCGTAAAAGTTAAATCAAACATATCTCGAGAGGTCATGTTCTAAAAAAAGAGAAATATAAATATTATTAATTTTGAGCCATTTTTTGGTTTTTTTTAATGGAGCTCAACTTAGCCTTAAGCATCTATGGTGATTCCTACTTTTTTATTCATTAAAAGTCAACGATAAAATCGTAGTGTCCTTAACAATTAAACTAATAACCATGTTACGATAAAAATTTGTCTTGAATGGCGTTAAATTAATATACACATTCATTTCTCATTGGCGTCCTATAGATTGCTATAATTGGAATTAAGTACGTCTGACTAAGTCGACAAAGTGGTTCGTCCATAGACATTTTATTGGTTTTATGTGTTAGCGCTACAAGTGATTAATGTTATTGCATGTTATTTATTACATGTAATCTGTAAAACATAAAATAAAAACACACGGTCGATAGAGATTAGAATTGATTCCGAATATCATCAAACTTGTTAACGAACTTTGCTAAAATTGTTTAATATCGATGAAAATATCTTGCCCTTGAACTTTTCAGTATACTCTTCGTGTGTTTAAAACAGAAAGGCAAAGAACATCATCAATGACAAGTATTGAACATTGAATGGATAACGAACTATAACCTAGACAACCTTCAAGAGGGTGACTGACCTAAATCAAGGCAAATAAGAGAACACATATCTGATTGCAGACAACACGACAACTTAATTGTTGATATTGAATTAAGTATTTGTCGATCTTCGATTGGGGGTATGACAAAACGAGTAAAAAGAGCATGTCAAATAATATTGGAATAAAACAAATGTTTTGAATGGAAAAATAGTAGAACCAGACAACATTATTGTAAAACATTAATTTGCAGAATAGATGCCGCCAATCTCAGATTTCCAATCGAATACGGAATACAAAATGGTTCAAGGATCATTATTACATGTAAAAGATCGTTTATGTACAGTCAAACGTCTGGATAACTAATCACTGTCTATAAAGGGCAGTCTCGTTATTCTCACTAATGAATAGTGCATATAATTTTAACCTGTATATAAAGAGCACATTTTCAGGCTCCCTTGAGTGTCCTTTTATATACAAGTTTGACTGTATGACTCAGTGGTTTCTAGAGAATGGTGTTTTAATCTATTTCCCTTAGACTTCTATATAAAACTGATATATTCATTGATATATACATATACTGGTAAACATATACAAAGAGAGGAAAGACAGGACTAAAACATTGCATCTAAAGTCGGTATGATTTTATTCTATTATGCAATCCGTGCCTATATATAGCGATACGCTTGATTGCCACCCATGCCGAGGTGTACTCGATTCAACTCTGTGTGATAAAGTTTGTCTGTAACTTGCAAAAACAAGTCGGTTGTATTATCGTGTGACGGTCAGATTTTGATTTGTAGAAACAAGAATACCCAGAGAAACCTACCGACGTGCCACAAGCCACTGGCAAACTTTATCACACAAAGTTTATAGAACACACCTCGAAACGGATGGGAATCAAACTCACAATATAAATGGTGATCATACGCTCTGATTGCATAGATAGCTTTTAATCCAACGACCATTAGTTCGTGGCCACGACAAATACTTATTATCATTATTAGAGACATTTCATAATTAACATAACTGTAATTACATTTCACAAGATGAATAAACAAAATGTGATATTTTTTATTTGCTAGTTAACTATTAATGCACTTTTTAAAATTGTATAAAAAAAAACGTATATACCTTCTCCCTATTATTAAATTTAAAGGTTAATTCATTTTGTTTGATGAGCACGACTACATTTCCGACTTTTTACATTGATACAGAGAACAACTGGGTAATAGAGATATCTATATTTTCATAATTGGTACCCATCGGGGATTATGACTATAAATAATCACAATTTTCTTAAGCCAATCTAACCTTAATCGCATTGATGTAATGGTACCATGCTTAGATTTATTCATTTAATAAATTGTTAGTATATGACGAGGTATGAACCAGCAAAACTTTGTTGTTTCTAAAACATTCTCTCATTGAAACTGATTTTCTTTTCTTGTAAACGTGCAGCAAAAGTATTAACAAACATTACCATCTCTTTTTTCAATTGCTTTATTCTTTCGTGTGAATTTTAAGATAATGCAGATATTTCCTGCAAGCTTAGTTAACGTAATTTCTAGATTAGAACGTATTTCCTCAAATGCACGAAATTAATACTGTTGATCATTTTCAGTAACTTTTATTTTTGATACAGTTGACAAAACTTCAATTGAATGAAATCCGAAATAAATGGATTTTAAATGGATAAATCTACTTGTTTTATAAATGTTTACATTCAAAAAATGTTAAAATAATTGGACATGAGCTATTTGTTTAATTAATGTCTTTTTTTTCACAAGAACGGTTAATGATACCAAAGGGATAATCAGACGTGGTAATTTGAAGGACAGACAAGACAATGACCAAAAGAAAAGGGGCAAAATACTACACAGAAAACTAAGGTTTAAGCAACACGAATCCCACTTCAAAATGGGGGTGAACTCGTGTACTGTGCCATGGTAAGCAATTCCTGCTCCACTGGTAGCACCCATTGTGTTACTGTTAAACGACATGAATATGATCTGATAAAGAAATTGTGCTTGACAACAGTATAGGTAAATAACATAATGAGACATGAATATCCTACAAAACAAAATAAGAGTAAAAACTAACCGAACATCGTTTTTAAACGGAAATCGTAGCGGACATCACAACGTAAATGTAGGTAATAGGACAAAATGAACAACACAGACCCCACTAAAAACTGGAGAGAACTCATGCGCTCCTGAAGGGTAAGTAGTTCTTGCTCCATCAGTGATACCCGTCGTGTAGTCGTGTAGTTCTTGTTAACAACCCAGTGGTAAGTCATGAAAGAGGAAAAAAACAGTATTGTGATTATAACAAGAGGACCATATTGGTGGTTATCTGTGACATATATTCCGGAACGGTTTAAGTAATGATAGTGACCATAAAGACATCAACTTGACCACTAGGAACCTGAGCTTCAGTAGCTTCTTTGTTAGCGGCAACACTCTGTCACCGATATAAGTAGAACCATGGTTATTTAATGCATTGATTATGCGACTGCATCATGTAGAACCGTAGAGCACAGAAATGGAACGTGGTATCCGAGCTACGAGGTACAACAAATACGAAAGGTGAATCAAATACACCATTAATTATAAGTTCAGGCGTACCGCTAAATCGTTTCGAACAACGTATCGAGATCGTTTCAATAACACATTGAACGTTATGACGCTGTCTTTCAGGTGTACGTTTCGAAATGATTTCTGCTGAGACTTTTATCTAAAACAAACTTCTGAAACATATTTGAAACGCAGTGTAAAAGTAATACGCTTTTTCGAAATGTTTCCTAAAATATTTTATTTTGGGCGTCTGAGCACAGGTTGCTGTTTGAAACGTTTCAGCTGAAGCGTATCGAAATTGGTTTCCGTGTGAATCAAGCATAAGAACGGGGTGTAAATGAATGCTCACTGTTTGGGGAATACTATGAACACAATCAGACGTTATAAGAGATGTAGAAATATATTTCTCTAATTCTTGTTCAATTTTCACACTTCTCAACCCGTGTGAGAAGAAATCGATAATCAACGTGTGGATCACTTTGTTCTCAGTCGCTGATTGGTCAATTACGCAATTATGTCTCAACCCGTGGGTGAGATAAGAATTTCACGCTACTTTTCCCGTAAAAATGTTACATTTCACAAAATGTCATTGTGTCAATAAAATCGTTTAATTAACCGTAATTAACCGTACCGTCATCAAGAACCCCTCATCTGGAATCTTGTCCCTTCTCCATCATTGCTTCAAAAACATTCATTAACGGGTGTGACGTCAATTGAAGTATACGTCAGTGACGTCATTGAACGTCGATTTGAGAAAGTGAAAACGGGCATATATTTTGTTAAATTAGTGAGAAAAAGAATCAAACAAATTTTTAGTGGTTCATTAGAGAAACAATCTCTAACATTGTTTCCCGTTTATTACGATAATTTCTCAAATCTCGATAGTTAAATTTTTACATTTTAAAGTTCTCGGTAATCCTCGAACTTTAAAATGTGAAAATTTAACTATCTTGATTTGAGAAATTATCGTAATAAATGGGAAACAATGTTAGAGACTATATTTCACGAGTGTTTGAAAATCCGTCTTTTCGCATCACGATCATTACGACGTTTTTATGCTTAGCATTGCGCGTTATTTATCCTATACCAATAAAGTAATTTTGAAACTCCAAAGTACTTGTCACAGAAACTTGATTCTTAAGCATTTTTCAGTTAATCGGTAAGGTCCTACGTCCTAGTATTTTAATCCGACCATAGGGATACCATAACACCAATGAAGTATATATTTGCATCCAGAACAGAATTGTTTTTGGATTTGTTCTGACTGTACCACAAGTGAGAAAATTTCATAGCTACAATAATGCTAAATGTGCCTGTCACGAAGCAACATACTCATGCCCAATCATTTTAATCCAATGATATTTTATACCAAAAACTTAAATATTCAAAATGATCAAAGTGTACATTTATAGTTTACATGTAGTGTAACAAATGATGAGAATTCTTAAATTTGTTCTACTAAAATTTTATACAAAATAATATTTATTTTTAATCCCATTGCAAGTATTTAAAAAAAAAATGATGGATAGAAACAAACAAAGAAAGCCTCATCGTAAAGGTCATGGAGGTTCCCTATCATATTTAAAAATTATAATTAATGGTGTTAAAAAAAACTGATAAAAGAAATATTAAAAACTCGATATGAACCAAATTGACATGTGGGTAATATAGGCAACAGTTTGTGGTTACTTGACCTCAGAACTTTGTTTTTTGTCACGATGAACTTTTTTGTGCAGATGGGGGGAGTACAATGGATTGATACGGGTGATCACCTGTCATAGTTTGTCCTGTCTGTTTAATTTGACCCTTAATTACCACGATATTTTATCTTTGTCTTCATTGTGATTTGATACTGATTTACACAGAGGTTTTTTTATAAAATTTACGAACAATGGGTTTAAGACATTGTCATGATCCGTTTGATCGGGACCGCAGGTCACAAACTAATAAAAAAAACAAAAGTCCATCTTTGTATTAGTCCATTTTGTCTGAGATTTTGGAAAAAATTAGTTATTAGCGTCATGTATTCATCATTACTGTTAGAAACCGAAAGATGTTCTTTCAACGTCACTTACTTTGTAATTTCATCTTATTGTTTGGACTCGGCATAATTTCGTTGTATTATTTTTTGCGCCTTAAGGCGTTTTAACATTATCATATTTATGTGGTAAACCAAAGGCCGCGCACAAGTTCTATGGAATCTGTTGAATAATAAATATTTGAACAGTATCAATTTAAGTTCAAACGGCCTTAAATGTCAAGACAACGCCTTAGTTTTATTTTATTTCTCTTTTTCTTTTCTTCATTTGGATGAATAATTAATTAAATCGATAGTATAGTTCAATACACTTAGAACAAATAAAATGATTTATAAGAGTTAAGATTTTTAACGTAATTTTCAACAATATTTCAGTTATATCGTGCCTGGCAGTTTTATTTGAGGAGCTAACCGAAAAACCAAGAGAAAGGAGAGAAATTAGTAAATAATGATGTATCGAGTACACCTCAATAGGTGGTAATCGACTTCACAAATAATATGGTAATCGGTTCTCAATCGGCAAACCTCTGATGAATCCACCACTGAGGAACGGATCGCTTCAGTGGTGTTAGGCATTCTAATAAATGAACAAGTACAAGGAAGTGATGTCTTGCTTACTTTATACTAAAACGGTTGGCGATATAAAAAAACACACAATGACTTGAAATGCAAATCGATCTACGGGAAATGACGATCTGATACTGGTTTCGCATGCATATCACGAAGTCGTCTGTAACTAGATTGATTGGTTGTTGAGTGCTTAATATACTTCATGAATATTCAGGACGATCAAAAGTTTATCAGTACATGTATATAAAAAAAATATATACAGAAATGAGGGAGAAGGTGACAACCTGTGAAACAGCTTTGGATTATGTTGATTGCCACGGGAACGAAAATATAGCTAATGTGCCAACTCTTTTTCAAAATTTATATAGGGAGTCTTTAACGTGTAAGGGGTGTGAATTCTCAAAAAACGACACACACTATAGTACACGTTCAGTATTACAACATTATAACCTGACATCCCTCCTCGTGCATCGAGAGGGCATCCTCTATCAGCCGCCATGGGACGTCACGTGTTGTGCAGCTCCTCTGTGTGTTGAGAGCCATCACTAGTACCACAGGGACTTGGGATATTTTTTCATATATGTATGGTATTGTGAAGAAAAAAAGCACTACCGTACAAAAATCTCCCTGGCCGCTTTGACCAATACCTAGTAGTCTCTTTTAAAAATGGGGTCCGTATGGCCGATGGATAAAATGTTGAAATATCTATTTGTTTAGTAGACATTTCTCTGAACATACAATTAAGAGCAGGAATGCGTATTAAATTATCACAGCTTCCTCTTAGAAAATGTCAATTTCTAAATTACAACAAAACTCCTAGATAATGTATAATTTGTTGCGGTTGAAACTTTTTATTTGTTCATTGTTACTTAAGATACAAACAAACAAATATGAATTACTATACACGTTATCAAATCAAAATTCTACTAACTCTGCAATTTTTTGTCTTCATAAAGTTCGTTGCAGGTTAATGTCTAAACAGATTCATAAATCCATGTGTAATAAATTTCAGACCCCATTCCGACGCAATAAAGATATAACTCTGTGAAGAATATAATTTAAGGCTGTATAATGACGAACACAACGGGATTAAATTAAATTATATTGATGTTATTTTGATTGGTTATTTTCGCGCAAACGGCATACGACCGAAGCGTGTCTCCATTCTCTCTTTGATTTTTATCTTTTTATTATCAATTCAAGTATCTTAAGGGTCATTCGTTTGGTCAAGTTAATGATATCCATGACAAAAGATCTACGACAGGTAGCTACGATCACGTGACCGTTGTTGCGAGCAACAGGCAGAGGAGGCAGGTGGTATTTTCTCAGGTGTACAACGGTCCTTGTAGTTCTATTTCTAGGCATCAATATTGATCGATACAATACACCCTGTTGCTTCCAATCACCAGTTAGTTTTTAATTGACATGATACTTGTGGTCGGGTTTGACAGACGGGTTTTAATACTATTTTACCCTTCTGACCCCAGTGTCATAATGGATACCTAACAATTCTATTACAATCAGATTAACTTCTTTGACATTAAGTTAATTGGTACATTGTCTAAATGATTATAATCAAACTTTAAGCGGTGCTTTTTTTTTAAGGGGACAATAAACATTTTCATGTTGATGACGTTTTTATTTATTATTTCCTTTAATTTTAATCATTCTGATCACGCAACACGTTTAAATTGTGGGAAATTATGGCTTAATAAATCATCTGAGGGCAAATTTTTTTTAATTATTATTCGACAATTTAACCATAAATTTTATTCGAATTACATTTTTGTACTTCCAATATATTATAAGATCATAATAGTATTCCGCCACGATATAACTGAAATATTGTTGAAAGTGGCGTTAAGCATCATGACCGGCCTGACTCCTGACCATAATAATATTTTGACTGCTAAACCTCAGTAAAGACTTTAGTTAGTGGATCTATTACATGCGCTCACTGTTGCTTTTATAAATAGTCATTTCATTAAATTCCTATGTTTGTATTGCCTTTATTAATCCGAGTGGTTGGTCTCGGCCAGGGTTCAATTCCGTCTCAAGGCTAATTTTTGACGATACCTGCGTACAAGATAATATGCCTGTGGATCTGGAATTAATTTTTCAACCTATTATCTTTTTTGCAAGCGATTATCAGGAGGAATCTTACAGTTTCATCTTAATATTACCATGTCGAAAATAGTGTAATTAAACATAAAAAATAAACTTGAAGACAACAAATTGCCATGGAAAAGTAATTATATGTAGACCCCAATTTGTATATATAATCACAATATATATTGCCAGAATAAAGTAGACAATTGTTTCCGAGATTTATAGACAACCATGCACCAAAGCAACGGCTGTCAATCACGCTTTCTGAAAACAACTGTCTATCCTACTAATAACGGATGTGGACATTTTTTGTATGATTTTATATGTGGTTGTACATTTTGTACTGTGTCGCATTGAATTTTCCATATCTTCCATATTTTCCAATCATAAGAGTCACACAATAATACAGGTAGATTTATTTAATTAAGACTGGAAGATGAAGAACACAGTTCGGTTACCCACAGTTCCTTGTCATTATCTGTCACTGTGATGTTAAATCTGTGTCTATAAACTGTCTGATTCTTTCACATTCTTACCTAATTGGACACAGGCACTTGTCTCGACAAGGTATGTTTACTATCCACACCATGGCCGGCCTTTGGGGGTGGAGTGCCCAATGTTGTTCTCTGTAAAACCTGCAGTGTATTGTTGTGCGAGTAGAAAACTCCAGCGGGGGGTCCAATTGGGAGCAATTGGTCCAATTGGCTTAAGACCGACCCTGATCCACACCAATAAAAAAAAACGTGTGGATAGTAAAGATACGAAGATCGAGACAAGTGCCTGTATAACTTGGTGTAAAAGGTCATTCAAGCTGTTGTGATTAAATTGTATGCGCCGTTGTCATATTATGTTAACCTAGTATCTGTTCTGTGAATGTTTAAAGTGTTTCAACCTTATTTCAGTTATATCATTAATCAGTATTGCTGGTGGTAAAAACAGAAGTAAACCACTGTTGACCTGCCCGTATGTAACTTACATACACTAGATTATATGAAAATAAGTATCGAGTATATATCGTACCGGGAGGAATTGTATTCACAAAATATGATGTCAAGCCAAGATGGCAGCTACCGTTGAACATAGACTATGGGGAATGTTAATAAGCCATTTTCTCAGAAACAGTCATGCTGCTTTACTTAAACTGTAGATACGGGTTCCTATGTGTATCTATTTTTCTATTTAACCAAACCACAATTATCATGAAATGTTCCCAAAAACTAAACTTGCATTAGTAAATGAACGGCCATGTATTTGTGTGCTGGGGTGAGCGGCCATGTATTTGTGTGTTGGGGTGAGCGGCCATGTATTTGTGTGTTGGGTGAGCGGCCATGTATTTGTGTACTGGGGTGAGCAGCCATGTATTTGTGTACTGGGGTGAGCGGCCATGTATTTGTGTGTTGGGGTGAGCGGCCATGTATTTGTATGTTGGGATGAGCGGCCATGTAGTTGTGTGTTGGGGTGAGCGGCCATGTATTTGTGTGTTAGGGTGAGTGGCCATGTATTTGTGTGTTGGGGTGAGCGGCCATGTATTTGTGTGTTGGGGTGAGCGGCCATGTATTTGTGTGTTGGGGTGTTGAGCGGCCATGTATTTGTGTGTTGGGGTGAGCGGCCATGTATTTGTGTGTTGGGGTATTGAGCGGCCATGTATTTGTATGTTGGGGTGAACGGCCATGTATTTGTGTGTTGGGGTATTGAGCGGCCATGTATTTATGTGTTGGATATTGAGCGGCCATGTATTTGTGTGTTGGGGTGAGCGGCCATGTATTTGTGTGTTGGGGTGAGCGGCCATGTATTTGTGTGTTGGGGTGAGCGGCCATGTATTTGTGTGTTGGGGTGAGCGGCCATGTATTTGCGTGTTGGGGTGAGCGGCCATGTATTTGTGTGTTGGGGTGAGCGGCCATGTATTTGTGTGTTGGGGTGAGCGGCCATGTATTTGCGTGTTGGGGTGAGCGGCCATGTATTTGCGTGTTGGGGTGAGCGGCCATGTATTTGCGTGTTGGGGTGAGCGGCCATGTATTTGTGTGTTGGGGTGAGCGGCCATGTATTTGCGTGTTGGGGTGAGCGGCCATGTATTTGTGTGTTGGGGTGAGCGGCCATGTATTTGTGTGTCGGGGTATCGATTTTGTCTCTTTCTATGATCTGTCTATTATTTTTGGAATCATTCCCGACAGTGTGGTAATATTTAGTTGATCATTTTATTATTTTGGAATCATTCCCGACAGTGTGGTAATATTTAGTTGATCATTTTATTATTTTGGAATCATTCCCGACAGTGTGGTAATATTTAGTTGATCATTTTATTGTTATAGTCATAATTTGGTTGTAATATTCAACTTTATAGATCCCGTATACAACTGTCTATTCATTTAAATGGCAGTATCATCGTGTTGTTCTTTCCCCCTTTCAGTCAATTATTGCCTCGTCATTGGTATTTAGACAAGCATTGATAACGTTGTTTTTTTCAATTTTTGGTCATTTTTCTTTAAAAGTCATTTGTTCCAAATAATGATGGTACTTAAAGTTGATTTATACTCCACGTCATAATATTTCATGTTTTAACAACAAACATATACAATTCTTTTTTTACAAATGAAACAATACTGGCATTGAAAAATTGACAGAATTACATGACCAGATGTTGATTTTATCTCAAAATCATCTTCATTTTTATTATCAAAGCTATTCAGTAGAAAATTGTAATTTCATCATTACCCTTTGTGTTATAGATACTATTGTCACAAACCACAGCTATGTGATTAAATTCGTGCGTGTGAATAGCCACAACTTGTAACGATGTCCGCCCGGTCCTTCAGATGGCGTAAGTTGCGTGAAATTGATTCGATACATTGACCACTATGCTGCCGATTTATATGTTAATGTTGTTATTGAGAGATTAGACCTTAATCACCATCCGGACACCATTGGTGTCGTTATAGTGTCTACCACCTTCCTGCCACCTTCTCTTTGTCTATTTGGAATTATTATTTTTTTAAACATGTATAATGTCGTATTTATCCTTTATTAAGTTATTGATCTTTCCCTTTGACAACACGAATTTTACTCTTATTAATGTTTTTGGTTTGGAGACATATCGACTTATTGGTCGCTAGCTCGTGGTCGCTATCTTGAGCCTGGTCAAATTAAAGTGATATTTGAGACTCGTTTCGCATGCTTATTTATTTTTCGAATAGAAAAGTTTAGTTTAGTTTAATATATTATACATTACCATGGTAATTGTCCCCCAGAACAAACAAATCGCTATTTCTAACTAATTATGATTTTCAATTATGTTGACTCAAGTAAAATATACTTATCGTATGTAAATTAATTGATTGATTGTTTGTTGCTTAACTTCCAGTGGGTAATATTTCATGCATACTCAGGACGAGAGAAGTTTATTCATATATAAAAAGACTATACACAGAAATGGGGGAGGAATGTGATAACTGAAGCAACGACTATTGGTTGTCACTCGAAAAGAATGGAAACCTGAAGAGGAACGAAATAGTCAGCCCTTTCTAACGGCTTCAGTTTGTCTACTCTTATTCGATATCTACAAAACAATTCTATAACGTGCACGGAATGTGGAACTCCCCAAACACGCTACCCACTATTGTCTACAGTCACGCTTTCCGTATTATAGCATTGCAGCCACCCATCGAAGGGACACCCTTTATCCGCCACCTGTGGACGAACCGAACAGCTCTGTGGGTCGAGTCACTGATACCTTCACCAGTACCCAGTATAAATTCGATGATGTTTTAGTGATCTCTTTTTTCTGACATCATATTATAGAGTTAAAAAAACAAATTATAAAATTAAAATAACACTTCTGATATACATATGTTTAATGGTCTTACAAAATCATATTTAAAAAAAAACATCAAATCATGGGCCTTTTAAAACTGTTCCGTATTTTTTTTTAAATATTACAGTTCCATATCAAAATTAGTTTGATTGGCCAATGTTTGTGTAACAATATCTAAATTGCTTTGAGGTATATTTGCACTGCATAAAATTAAGGTCATAAACTTGTACATCTGGGAATACCATTTTGACAAGGACAATTTGCCCTTATAATTTCATCCAATATTATTGACATTGTTTCAGTACATAATAGTAAAATAATGGATTTATGATAAAAATAAACGGATTTTTATTTATACTTCGGATCATGGTCTTTGATAAAGCGGCGAAAAGTCAACAAGTCCTCAATCATTTAAGAGAAAATTATCGCGACATCTGGTGGCAATGGTCGGTAATTATCACAATTACATAACAGACCCAGTCAACAGATAGACAATGAAAGTATTATAAAAGATATATTTGTTGTAGTGACACAAAGCCAACAATAACGTCTTCTTTATTCTAGTTGGAGCCACGGTAACTCAGCCTGCATGTATTGTTGAAGGATTTGCCTGACTATCACTATTACCAATGACTAAAATGTTTTAATTAATTTTATGTCAATTACATTTGTATACTATTTAACAGAAACCTTATTCTGGTCAAACATTGTCAAGTTAATTACAAAAATTGATTGTATAGAATCATTAATTTTCAGTTTGTTTAAACAATTCTAGGTTTCTTTGCATCCTTTTAATTTCAATAATAATTACTACGCGATGTATGCATGCTAATTAATTCTTTGATCAATTCCGAAAAAGGATTACATACAGACTATTATATTAGATTCATCTTTTTGTTACGGTTAGGGTTATGGTGTTTAACGCCACTTTCAACAATATTTCAGTTATATCGTGGAGGTAAGTTTTATTTGTGGAGGAAATCGGAATACCCAGAGAAAACCGTTGTGTTAGGCATGCTTTATATATTTTGTCATTCATCCCGTTTCACTAGCTGCGGAACTGTAGCTCTTGTGGTCATTTTTGTGGCCATTGATGGTCACAACAACAAAAAGACCACAAATGCTACGGTCCCACAGCTTACCTGTTTCACGTATTTTATTTGTTTTTATGACAGATGTTACTCTGTAACCATGTTATTGTATTTTCCGTCCTTAAAACTCCACCCCTATTTTGAAGTTTTATTTGTTACTCTTGTTATAGGGATTAGTCCCAAAATAAAAGGGTTTTTTACGCAAAACAAGTGTCCCCCCACCCTAACATTCTAATCTTTTGATTTAAACTTATTTTATTGTTCATAATAACAACAAATGGATCAGACACAAGTTTTACAACTTAGAAATGTCTTCTCCGCTAGTTACATCAATTTACATATAATCAGAACAGCATTAATTACATAATAATAACATATTTGTTCAGAATATGAAGACGAATAAAATAAAAATAAAAAATACAATAGAACGAAAAATGCAAATTTCAAAGGTCGATGAAACATACTGTGTGCTAAGGTATAATATATGGCAAGTCGAGCACACCTCAAAGACCATTCTTAAAAGACCATTTCTTGAGAAAAATACCCTGTATTTCCCATTTGTACGGTAATAGATTTTGTCCGCATGATCTTTTTGCTAGAATTTTCTAAATCAAAAATGGTAGTAACTCCTTCAAAATAGTCCAATCAAACTGCTGTAATGATGATATGCGAATATCCATATATGGTAATAAACACGAATGCACAGTTTTGGGGAATTCTCATTTAAAATATTGGAGTTGTGCTACAAACTTTATTTTATGACATATTCTAAGTGAAAAAGAACAATAACTCTTTTAAATATGATCACGATATGTGAGTTTTCATAATTTATGTTAATAAGCAAGTTAAAGTTTTGAGGAATTCAAATTTACAAAGGGGAGTAGCTGCGCTTACAAAGACAGGAAAGGAAGAAAACGATAATTATTGTTTCAGGGTCAGTACCAATGAATGTAGTACATACAGAAAAAAAACTACTTCTTAATGCCCCTTCGAGTCCGTCCGTCCGTCCATATGTAGGGTACATGTTTTGTCCTCTTAAAAGTTTCCAAACTAGAACCTTTTTTTTTTTTTGTACATATGCTTTCTTCTCCTAACTCTTCTTAAAGTTTCAAGCTAGAACATTTTTACTTTAAGGATATTTTTACATATACCATAAGTGTGCGTATTGTCAGGATTTTTATTTTCTACAATTTTTCCCCTAAAAATATTACGAGTATTAAAATGAACTTTAGGACAATTTCAAAATCCAATCGATAAACTTCTGAACAGTTCCGGAATCCAATCGGAAATGTGTAGATAGAGGCAAAATCAAATTACATTTTAATCTTATTGAAATAGAAACTTATAAATATTGAAGAGAAACTCGAGTGTAAATAAAGTTCAAGGAAAACAATCAAATCAGCAGTAACCTTGTCAATATACAGCTGTTAAGAGAGTATACTAAGGGATGGCATCATCAGATCTTGTTTATATGCTAAAATTGTAAATAAGGCACACATTTGAAAAGAAAATCTCAGATTAATATGACGTACTTATTATTTGTATAAATATTGGAGACTGTGTTTTAAAAATACAATGAAAAGAACGCTTTAAACAGTGATGGTCGTCCAATCCATATGTCGTTGGGAATCCATGTCCTGGCCTGAGACAGGCACAAAAATGTGGCGGGTGAAACCGGTTAATGGGAATATTTTTTTCACCGAGTTCATTTTTATTACAGTGTGTACAAATTCTGTTATGTCTATTCGTTTTATTTCATCTACCAATTTTCCACACCCAATTGGGTCCTTGGCCGAAATTTCTACTTATTTCCCAGATTTGCTACAAAGGGGACTGGTAAGGGAACGACCATTTAACTTGAAGGGGGGGGGGGGTTATGTTTTTTTTCTAAAAAAATATTCTGATTCCCAATGTTGCTAAAAAAAATATTCTGATTTTGGTGGAGGAAAAAAAAAATAATCTGATTCAGAGTTTTTGTCATATAACCTAATGTTAAATTCTGGCAAAAAAATTCGCGTTTAGCGCGACAAAAAAAATAAATATTCTAACTCTTGTGTTGTCCGAAAAAAAAATTCTGAACGAAACAAAAAACCATAACCCCCCCTTCAAGTTAAATGGTCGGTCCCTAAGTGTCAATCAAAGCTTATTATAGTACAAACCAGTTCTGTATGATTTTGCTTTATTTGTCTATAAATTCATGTTTATCGTTTCCGTCCTATTTCAGGTCCTGGAATTGTTGTCATAATTTCCACCAAGCCCCCTAAAAATCAAAACATGTTTATTTTTAAAGTATAATAATCATAATATTCTTTTGTTTGAAATAAACGAAGGATAAAGCAAAATCAGTCAAACCCCTACAGATAATAAAAAGAATCCTTTAAAACATGTGATGAATTTGTTTTGACCAAAATAAAAGAATGATAATTCTGATACAAAGTGGGAAAATGTTTACGTGTTAAAGAGGTGTGGGAACCCCGAGGGATGTTAAGGACCCATTGTTACCGGCGACAGAGTGTACCCTTCAAAGCAATTACAGTAACAAAACGGTAATTTTCTACCACCTGTCGTTATTTTTATTTGCTACCCTTTACAAAGGTAGTCATCATATCTCACAAGGTTAAAGATCGAGGAGTACTCGGGGTCAAGTTGTAAACACAGCTGTTACACCTTAAAACTGTGAGAAATAAGCTATTTTAAATTGTCTATGTTTATCATTCACATTTCTTGTGTTAAATCATCTTAAATGTAATCTGTTATTTAAACACCATGATGTTTTGTATTTTTTGTCAACCTGTTGCAAAAACATTCACTATATACTTATTTGTTTATTTTTCAATAGGATTTTATAAATATCTTTTCATATACAAAGCTGTTTATTCTCTAACCTTTTATAATATTTTTTTCTACGCAAATAACGATTACATTTTTTCTGAAGTTTTTTTTCATATAAATTTACAGCAAGTTATTTGGGAAATAATCGTTCAATAAAGAAACTGTGGTTTTGGTCAATTCTTATTAAAGCTATTTCACTCAATCAGAAAAGACAATGTTTCTGTCCATTCATTTTAACAAACATACAGTTGTTCAAAATAAAATGTTGTTATTGCATCCACAGGCGATCGTGGTACGGAATTACCACCCCTTTTTTAACTTTCTGTTTACATATTTACATTTTGTATTTTCAATAAAAAAATCTTTATTATTTCATCTCTTTTTCCTTAATTTAACTTGATCGTGTCCACATTCATACAATCTTATGTTAATAACAACTAGTAACACACGGTGTATATCCATAACGGAACCTTCGGGATGAACATCGACGTTACGCGATTCTTGGGGAACAAGTAACGGATCCGATGTCAGCAAGTGGGAAAGACTTAAGCCACATAATAATGGATAGCTGCAAGGAAGGAAGGTAAATATATCGTATATGTTGCTCTCACGGAACTCTCTGATGTATGATTCAATCCAAAACCAAAAACCATTCACATACGTCTGCTGAAAATGCGTTTCGCTCGCTTTTCAACGAGATGACTGTCATAATGGATTATTAACTGAAGACTGGGTTAGGAGTTGGTGCATTTAGCACCGTGACCTTCGCGACTTGGAGGCAACGGACCCTTTACGACAATAATACTAAATACTAAATACTTTATAAGCACAAACTCATTTATAATAAATGGTTAAGACCCATATACAATGTATTATGTACACTGATTATGTAACAGTATGACAGGTTTGTGAAGTATGGTTTTACATCAAATGAAATATATATATGAAAATATTAAAAAAATTATGCATAATATACATAATGTATTTCACATCAGACTACAGTCATGGAACATAATTATTCGCCACCCTCGATTTTACGCTATTTATTTCATATAAAACCACATTTTTCAAAAAAATTATTGTGAAGTCATTTCTAAGCGGATTTTGATCATTTTTGCACCAGAAGAAGCAGAAATATTTAAAGATTATTTGTTTATTTTAGCACGATTTTCCGTCAGATTGCCTTTATTTTCTTATGATTTAAGGGGGTAGGCCTGGGGTATGGGAGATAACTCTATTTTCAGTGTCTTCTTATATGATCATTTGTGCGTTTGAAAAATTCCCCCTCAATTCCAAGCTTCTTGGTGACAAAGATTGTTTACATTGGATATGGCCAGTTAAAAAAATGACTCCTTTTCCTTTTACCTTTCCATAGCTGTGCTCCTTCATCAGCCTCCTTGTATTTTTATATCTTATTGCTGCTTATGCCAGTGTCAGGCAGTGTGTTATTATTATATGCCGGTGCCCAATACAAAAATGCCAGAAATGTAACACAATTTGTGTGACAACCTTTTTCTATTGAATTTCAAGGGTTTGTATAAAAAAAAAAGAATTAAATAATTACACCAGAATCTTAGATATTATGAAACTATAGAGCAAATTCATTTTATGGTAGTAAAAATAGAAAGCTATGTTTGGGAAAAAAATTGTAATATCTTAATCTGATCCTCTCTTATACTGTCGCCCCCCTTCTTCTAAGACAACTAAAGAATAACCAGAATCAAACGAATACAACTGGAGCACAGAATTTGAAGGAATTTAACAATACAGCTGGGTGGCTGTCTGTGTTTTTTGTGTTTTTTTTGTAATGAATTAATCAAGTAGAGTCACCTTCAAACCACCTCTCCCCCTCCCCAGCCGACTTGAAAATAAAAAAGACAAATGCAGTCATTTGGTAATTTGGACATCCACTTTGTCAATTATAAGAATTCAAAAGCTTTTTGTTATTGGTAACTAGTTATTTTTTATCTCACAAACAAAGAAACTAGCAAAGGATGGGTGTGTGATAACTTTCCTCGGCAATTTCATTTTTTTTCTGGGTGCCATCCATGAAAAACATAAATTTAAATATTTTAAAAATCTGACGGTAAAAGTTTGTAAAATTTAGTGCAATGATGTCTATATGTCTATTCTTCAGTGTGACATTTTTTGGTGGAAATTAATTGACAGGAATTTTTTTAATCCGATTTTTAATACCAAGGTGGTCCTCAGGGCATCCCTCCTTTTTTGCAGTTTCCACTGTTTTGCACGTGATTATCTCCAAAAGGATATTCAGATATGCTAGATATTTCATATTTATTCAACAACAACACTCTCAAGTGTATTAAAGCCAAAATATTTCCTTTCAATCAGAAATAAATGTGCATATCTATTAGAATCTTCCGAAACTAGTATTACCATCTGGCATCAAGAATACCCACAACATTGCTATATTTAGGATGTGCTATGGCACAGTGAAATTTTTTGAATGTATTTAGACATAACTATTCCATGATGCAAATTTTAAAAAAATTTAATGATGGGAACATTTTAGGGTAACCCAGGTCTACACCCTTAAAGACAATTTTTTGTTTTCTGACGTCAAATTTGCTAAATATTTAACCAAAATAAAAGCGGAAAAATCAACATTTGTGTTTAAATCACCAGAAAACATAAACCATGCAGACAAAAATTACTATCAGATAAACAAATAAAATTCAAAGAATTCTGTATGTCTTGAAATGAATTTCATAAAAATCTGCCCTGAGATAGCTTTAAAATATTTTTTTGAAAAAATGTGGTTTTATATGAAATATATAGTAAAAAATCTAGGGTGGCGAATAATTATGTTCCATGACTGTATCTCTATTTTGGAAACAACTTGATTTGAATGAAGAGGACATTCTAAGAATTACTGATGAATTACTATTAAGAAGAAGTTTTATTTTGGAAACTGTACTCAGTTTTAAATATCTTGGTACTATTTTGTTAATTTTGTTTACAGATTGTATTGTTCTTTATTTTGTTTCAGGAAAAGTGGAACAAAACGAAAGTCGAGTATGCGTTGGCTGCATAAACCAAAGAAGAAGAAGGCCAGCCACATATCCACACAAATTCTTAAAAAGGATGAAACCCTTCTACCATCATCAACAAAGTTGCTCAGAGCACCGTCAATAAGAAAACTTAAAAGCCAATTAAAACAAAAAAGAAAACTGTTTCAAGACTCAGAACAAGAGCAATTAATAGACGAAATGGTGGAATTGATTCCAACAGTGATGAAAAAATTGCAAAAAGAAAAACTTGTGGTAGACTTTTGCCAATTACTAAGACTTATTACCGAAGAAAAGTTGCCATTACAAAACATAGCTTTACATTTACTTTTTGATGTAGTTAAATGGTATTCTGTAGATAATACCTCAACAATGTTTTACTCAGACAGTTGTATGAAATTTTGGAAAGTTATGTACCGTCTATTTCACGGAAAAGTTATGTCTGGCATTAAATCTGCAGGCCAAGTAATTAAAGACGTATCATCCAAGAGAAGTTATGATCCTCAGACTACATCAATTAATTTTGCAGTCCCAAACACAAATTCCATTTGTCAATTTAACACAACGGAGACCAAGATTCCGCCTGGAATTATATACCAGGCAATAGAGTTGAAATCCTCATCAGATAATTCATACGTTTTATCCGTTGACGGTAAAAAATTGTTCCTGGATTGACTGAGAAAAAAGGAGATCAAGATTTATTTGAACACGAAGATGGTGTAAGTCTGCAAATGTCAAGGGAACGCATTACACAAGAACTATTGTCGAAACAACAGTCAGTCAATGGTCAAATTTGAGCACAGAGGCCAAAATTGAGAAAGGTGCTTCCTGATAAGGAAGGGGACAACTTCCTATTTTGTACGGTATACTGGGGTATGCAAATATGAAAGGGTAACAAGTTGTGTAAGCTTATGAAACAACTATATCAATTTGGGGGCAATTTTTCTCCTTTTCTAGTAAAAAAAATAGCGAAATATAGTGTATAATATACCTGTTCAGGATATATTAATTTGGGCCAGTTTTCAATCCTTCAGACCGCCACGATATAGCTGAAATACTGCTGAAAGTGGCGTTAAACCCCATTCAATCAATCAATCCTTCAGTGGTACATCCCCGTAAAAAGTATGGTTATTATCCCTCCTCCCCCCTCCCCGGGATCCCTAATTACCAGTGTAAGAACGCTTTGAATATTTCCTTTGGCAATCTCGAAGGTTGCAGTTCCACAATTATAAAGATCCGTTGCTTTGCCGAGATGAAATTTTTTCATCATTATTGATTTTATTATACATTAATTGGTTTTCATATTTGTCATGGCATTGAAATGAACATCCAAGATATACCCTAGCTAATAATCAAATAACAGAATACTGTTAAATTGATGATATAAGACAAACTATGTGATGAAAACGTCTTTTCAATATGTTGATGCGGTAAAAACTGCAATCGTTTTTATAAATGCAGCTTCTGCGTATGAAAAGATGCGATAAATCTTGTAGAAATGGAAAATGTAATAATAGCTGAGTTCCGTGACACTTAACATACAGTTCCTAGACATCCTTGATCGTATTAAATCGTAAATATAAAGAGACCGGTTTTTCAACTTACCTCAAAAATCTACCAAGGATCCGTTACTTGTTCCCCAAGAATCGCGTAACGTCGATGTTCATCCCGAAGGTTCCGTTATGGATATACACCGTTTAACATGTGTCGACCTACATATTAAGTTGTTATTAACATAAAATGGTATGAATATGGACACGAACAAGTTAAATTAAAGAAAAGGAGTGAAATAATAAAGAAATTTAATTTAAAATAAATATGTAAACAGAAAGTTTAAAAAAGGGGGTTTTAATTCCGTGTCACGAGCGCCTGTGATTACATCAACCAATCGGGTTAATAGTTCTATCTATTACAATGAAACGAATGAACAAAATAAGCAATCGACCTTTCTGAAATTCACTCACTTCTACTGCTATAATTATGTGTCCAACATCGATATGCATGAAATGAATTACCCGCAACAATCGTGAGTAGCATTAAACCTCCATTTTAACTTTTTCAAAATGTACAAATTATGCAAGTTTTTTTTTTTTTATTATCCGCTAAAATTCTAGTAGTCAGAATGTGAGCACAGGTACTTGAGGACAGGACCCTGTCTGGTACCCCTCAATGCCCCTCCTACCTCATTACCATTAAAAAAAAGTTATTTTACAATATGTATTATATAAAGACATACTGTACATGGGTATACAGTATATTTTTTTATGGTAATGAGGTAGGTGGGGCATTGAGGGGTATCAGACAGGGCCCTGTCCTCAAGTACCTGTGAATGTGAGGGTTGAAATACCATTGACCTATTACCCCCATATTTGTGTATTATATATGTTCCAGGGCCTATCTTCGGTCGTGTCTTTATGTTTTGACGTTTATTGTAACACAAGAAGTGTAGTTCGAATTTTCGACATTTCTTCCTTATCTAAGACGATTGAGTAATACGTAATCGGGAACAATTTATATAATAATTTAATAAACCAATTCTGGCATCAGTGCATATGCCCGTCACCAAAAAGTTAAAATCTGAAAAAATGTCCCTTTTAACTAACAAAGTTTGATAACTTTGGACGGTAAACGTGAAATTCTTAATAATCGAAAGAGAGCTTATATTTATTCATCTTTACATTACATAAATATTTTATGAGATATAGTCAGAGCAACTTTAAGTAATTGTACGAAATGTGGAACTATACTATTTTTCATGACCAAAATCCCAGTTCTCAGAAACAACACATGGAGAAATCTTCAAAATCGAAAGACACGGTTTGCTTATCACTTCTAAGATTTTGTGGAAAAAGTTATGAAGTTTGGTCAAACAACTATGAAATATTTAAAGAAATGCCCGTTTTACGAACAAAGTTCCATAACTCTGCAATGGTAAGAGTGAAAATCGGCAAAACCGCAAGGGTTTACGAACAAAGTCCCATAACTCTGCAATGAATGAAGTGAAAATCATCAAAATCGAAAGCTACCGTAAAATCACTAACTATAAGGCTGTGTAAAAATGTCGTGAAATTTGGTCAACGCAAACTCGAGTTAAAGGTCAAATACAATTTCCATGCGGAAAAAGTTATAGAGAAGATAACATTCAATAAATGTGTAGAGTGCAATAAACTAACCAAACTTGATTCATATCAGAACGAAATGGCGAACTTTTGTATATAAAATTATTCAGTTACATAATTCCTGCAGAAGTTAGTTCAGAATAGGTCTGAGTTTTTAGAAGGTTTACGATATGAGCCAAGTGATAGATATAGCTCACATGGTTATATTTCAAATAACTTCCTCATTGTTTCATACTAATATTTTTTTCAATTTGAATTGTTCTGGCAAGTTAAGCTAAACAATACATCTGTTCATAAATAAGACCCCGGAGTCCCCCGAGTACCTACTTCATCCGTTTCTTCTGTCCCCTCTACAGTTCGTTTGGTCCATTTTGGTCCTACTGAGTTATGTCTCTCTTCTCAGGCATATTTCCACCCGTATGTTCATCTCCCTTTGTCCCAATTTCTTTGTTCAATTTTCCCTTTCCCTTACTTACACACCCGCCTCCACCCCTTCGGTTTCAAATTTTGGCATTAACATTGTTTCAGGGTACCAGTTATCCTTAAATATGTCGATAAAGGCATGATGTAAACAACCGCAGACATAGCAACCTTCATTTGAATTAACAAAAATGCAAGTCGAACGGGGCAATTATTACTTCAAGTTATCAAAGTAAGCGAGTTACCCGAGTTCAGGATAAGGAAGATCAAATTTATTTCTATTCATATGAATACATATTACAGGACTTGGAACATAAACACGCTCAGACGTAGCAATACGCGAGATAAACAGACAGAAAATTATGAGAATGAAATAAATAATTATAAATTTTGAAATTAACATGGTTTTTTTAGGGGTTTAGGGGTATGGTGTTTAACGTCACTTTCAACAATATTTCAGTTATATCGTGGCGATCAGTTTTGTTGGTGGAGGAAATCGGAGTGCCCGGAGAAAACCACCGACCTGTCTCGAGTCACTGACAAACTTCATCACATAATGATGTATCTAGTACACCTCGCCTGAGTGGGATTCGAACTCATAACGTTAGTGGTAATAGGCACTGATTACACGGGTAGTTGTTAATCCAACTACCATACGATCACGACCACGAAGGCTCCTCGAGATAAAGATGGTCGAATTTATTTCTATTAATATGAACGGACATTCTATAACTTGGAATATAAACACGTTCCGACGTATCGATTCGCAAGATAAACAGCTGGGCAAGGGCAAAACAGTAGCCAAATACAGAGAGAAAATTGGAGGCAGTGTATCAGGGCCTTAAACACCATTGGACGTGAAGAGGATATGTGACATATATTGTACATAATGCTCTGTTTAAATGAACAATTCCTTCCTTCAAACACCGTTTCTAGCTCGTTCAACCAAAGTTACTTTTACATGATTACTTGACCTGACACAAATCCCCCCTCCCCCTCCAATAATGAACAGTATAAGTTACTGTTTTTTTCTGTGTCTCTGTTTAATTGTTCGAATATGTCAAATGTTCTTTGTATTTTCTAACATGATTAAACTTTTTTACCTCTGTATTTTAATTCATTGTACCTCTGTATTTGAACTCAAACCGTATTTTATTATTTTTCTAATATCAAATGATTGAAATATAGATCTTGCTTTTTTCATATTACCTGCATGTATACATTCAGTTTCAAGGTTTGAAGGTAATTTTTGTAGATGAAGACATAATTTTGGAATGACAGATGGTGGGGTGTCGCTTCGACCTAAATAACAACAGATTTATTTACACTAATAACAGAGTGGACACCCACCTCTGACATAATCCCTTAAACTTGTATAATGTATTCAATACCCAGGTCATGGGTGAAGAGATCAACGTTGGTCAATCTTATTGCCGTAAGGGCAAGTGTGTTATTTTTGTAGCACAATCAATTCTCATCCCTAAAAAAAATTTAAACTTGAAATTTACGAAAACAACTCAAATGTTTGACCAAAATCGATATTCATAATCATATCGGTCAAATTTTTTTCTGTTCGATATGAAACAAACTGGTTGCAAATATAATCTTTGAAAGTTGTCTATGAAAACTTTGTTGAACTCACATTAACTAAAAGTCGGTTTCTCTTTCATTGAATAATTTAGCATGTCTCATTCTATGGTGGTATATAATGGGACACGCATACATTTTTTTGTACTTATATTTTCTCTACTTTAAATAGACATTATATTAATTCGAGCGCGCAACATATCTCGTATGCTCGACATCTATATTTCAACGATTTTAATACACAATTCGTCCTACAGACTAAACATAATTGAGCGTCAATGTACAACATGCAGCAACCTTTAATTAGTCAATTATTTCTACCCTATCCATTATCTCGTCTGCTGTATACCCGCTTACGCCATATATATAGCTGAAATAGTTGCTTAATTGGCGTTAAAACAAATAATTAATCATTCATAATAACGTTAGCCAGGAATTGCTGCGGAAGACTTTCAGACTTAGAAGGAATACACTTTTTATTCTAAATGTCAAGAAAAAAAATGCTTAGTAATTAGGAAACGCATAACCAGGATGAAATAAATTGTTCAGTAACTAAACTTACATACGTTTGTGGTGATTTTACTGTTTTCTTGAAGTTTTGAAATGGAAACAATCTAATCTGTGACAGACATGGTTGATGGTAATAAAATAATTATTATATTTTACTTTATTTATTGTGTATGTGCTAATCATAAATGTTGTATCATGCCCTCCAGGGGCTCTGATTTGGAAAATAAAGTATCTTGTATCTTGTATCTTTTTGGTTAAGTTTTGATTTTTTTTAAATTAATCTATAGCGATTTGATCTTCATATGCAATTGAGAGTATACCATTCTGTATAGTTAATCATTTTGAACAGTGTTTGCGAACAATGAGAATGGTTGATGAACGTCCGCAACCTGACAGGCCACACAAGACTATACTCATGTAGAAGACAGACTTACAGTCTACCTAGCCATAAGATATTCATCTGATACATCATCCTGATTAATTGCATATTGGTGTCCACATAAGAGTAGAATCTGTCAACAGGGTGGTGAGGGTTAGGGTTGTAGTGTTTAACGTCACTTTCAACAATATTTCAGTTATATCGTAGCAGTCAATTTTATTGGTGGAGGAAACCGGAGTGCGCGTAGAAAACCGTCGATCACCGCAAGTCACTGACAAACTTTATCACATAATATTGTATCGAGTACACCCCGCCTGAGCGGGATTCGAGCTCCAAACGTTAGTGGTGATAGGCATTGATTGCATAGGTAGTTGTAAATCCAACTGCCATACGACCACGACAACGACGCCCCCCCCCCCCCCTGTCAACAAGCAGCTCAATATACACCGCTTACGAGCCGTGAGACCCATAAAATGTCCACAGCTGTCATTACGTCATCGGCAGGCTCGATTGGTCTGGTCCCATTGCCATTTCGATTGAAATATGAAATGAAGACGGATCCGTTTGTCAGACGAAGATGACTTTTTATTGAGTTTGACTGATAGTTGCGTTACGATAACGCAAGACCCCATCGAGTTTCAAATATAAGAGTATTCATGTCACAAGAGACTTCACACATTTCCTCGGCCTGCCATTTCCTTTGATATGACTTCAACCGAAGCAATTCATAATGTTGAAGCATTTCTGAATGACAATAACACAGTCGCATGGTGGGAGGATAATTGGGCGAGCGTTGGAATTGCAATGTAAATGCGCTATTTATATTACTTAATGAGCAAATGTACATGATAAACTAAATGAGTGGCCGTCGTGGTCGTGGATCGTATGGTAGTTGGATTTACAACTACCTATGCAATCAGTGCCTATCACCACTAATGTTGTGAGTTCGAGCGAGGTGAGGCGAGTTGAACTCGATACTACGTTCTGTGATAAAGTTTGTCAGTGACTTGCGGCAGGTCGGTAGTTTTCTCCGGATACTCCAGTTTCCTCCACCAATAAAACTGACCACCACGATATAACTGAAATATTGTTGAAAGTGTCGTTAAACACAATAAACCTAACCATAGCCCCTGATAAACTAAAGACTTCACACATGTACTGAGAAATATCAATGCAATAAATATATGTTTAATTTTATATACATTTACAGTTTCATTACTGCAAGTGGTTGTGTAGGTGTGGGGCCCAGTGCACTGCTTTGCCCGGGGACCTATGATGCTGTTAAGACGGCCCTGTATACCAGTAAAGACGAATCGTACAATTGAAAGCGAAACAATATATAGTTGTTTGGTGTGGAAAACATTTCAATTTGTCGATAAGTTCTTGAATTTTCTTAATAAAATATAGAAAATAAATATGCGTTTTATTTTTATTTTTACAAAAAATAGCATTATAAAGTCACAAGAGAGTGAAATGTGACTCACGCCGTATGTTACATGGTATGAATATATTGTCCTAATAAATACGTAGGATCGAACCGACTATGACCGATCTATTCTATGGTAGTGTTTTCATCTTTAAAACCTTATTATAAATAATAATATGAATTCAAAGCACCATCCCCCATTTATTCGAGGAAACCCGGGAAGTAAATAGGATCTATGTTGAACATGGGATACGCGAATTTAATGATATTGTTGTCTTGTCTATCGTCTTTTCTGTTTCCAAGCAAGACATCCCGATGTGCCAAAAAGGGTGACGGCTACAACAACACAAACCTGCATGCCCATGTCTCACCAAACTGTATAACAGAAAGAGAAAACGACTTGAACGACAGACCGGTATTGGAAACCTGATTGTTGCCTTGGCCATATACATGGATATAGAGAGTGTTAAACCGTTCAATAGGACCCAAAACCTCCTTTTTCATAAATAGATTTCTAGAAGTAAAACAAATATCAACAGACATAGAAATCTACCTTCTACAATAAGACCACATACTATCACACAAATTACGACAACATAAACAAGGACACAAGGACGCCACAGTAGCCATCTTTACATGTCATGGTTTACAAGTCCACTTGTTCCTACGAACGTTTCTATTAATACTTGGATATAAAAGCGCTGACAACTCGGGGCTTACTATGGCATCAAGACTATACCAGACAGAATGAATATATTTAGTTTATCGCCTACTAATAATTCATATAACATGTCCTTTTATCCTGTTACAACTCAGATATCATCTAACAACACCCCGTAACGGGCAATCAACGTGGATCACAAAAGTACAAATTGTAATATTGTTTTGTATACATGTACTTCAAAATAGCAAATTACGTATTGATGTAATACCGGTACTTCCTGTATGTTTTTCCTGGCGTTGATGTAATACCGGTACTTCCTGTATGTTTTTCCTGGCGTTGATGTAATACCGGTACTTCCTTATGTTTTTCCTGGCATTGATGTAAATGATGTAAACCGTCTCAGTCTTGTAATGGTTAGCGTGCTCGTCTCGCGTGTGGAATTTCGTGAGTTCGTTTCGCTATCGGATCAAAGCAAAGATTGTATAATTGGTATTTGCTGCTTCTCTGCTCAGCACGCAGCATTGAGGAATGGGAGCTTATAATTGATGGTTCAAAAACATGATAATATATCCTCCTCTGACAATAAGTCGGTCAGTCATTGGATAATGTTTGATTATTTTTTTCATGTTTGAAAAGTAAACATTTTTTTCTTTTTAATTATGTTCATCATCTATTCTTGCTCACATGTGTAAAGTTCCATGGAAAAAAGATCGATAATAATTACATACTGACACATATTTGATTACCCTCCATTTTCCAAATGGCGTCGTATGACGTCACATAAAGTCGATCAAAGTTCAATAAAGCACATGATTTTGTCATAGGCCAACCAAACTTAAAAAGTAAACCAGATTAAGAAAGTACAGTATTTTAGCTTTTTCAGTGTAATTGATTCGTCTGAAAAATTTCAAAAGATGTTTTTTTTAAATAGTTTGAAATTGAAGTATTAAAAATTAATTATTTGATGCAAATATTAAACTTGCTTACCCACATAAAAAGTATTTAATCCAGTGAATTTGGTGTTTTTGCTTTTGTCAATACAATCTATTAGACGGACATATTTTGGTAAAACAATTAATGACTGATTTCAATTTATTTTAATCACATTTATTATCACAGAGTGGTAACAATACAGTTTTGTTGATGCAATTTGTAATAATGACAGGTTTTTTTTTACCCAGACAATCTCATTTTTCTGTCTGGTTTAATTTAATTCTCTGTTCAATTTATGCTATAAATTTTTATTATTGCTGTTAAATTAATTCTTTTTCTATCTTCTCTGTGAATTTCATTTCATTACCCCAAGAAATAAGGGGTATATTTGTTATTAAAGCAGCAGTGGAAATGCAAAATAATCTGCCATTTTGTGACTAATGGAGAGCACTTGCATGTATTTTCCCGGTAAAATCGGCCATTTTCTAGAAAATGGTGGAATCTGAATGATCAATCATCATATTTTCAAAGTATTTTAAAATACAATTTGCTTGGCCTCATTCCAGAAACGGTCATGAACTGTGATGTCGATTATGTCAACAAACCGGGAAAATACAAATGCTTGGGGAATACCATCGATGGAAACATATTTAGCAAGCATAATGATCAGGAAAAAAAGACATTAGTAAAAAGGATCTTTTTTACTTGCATGGAATTTATTCAATTCAAACTTCTCTGTTTTAATCTCATCTTGTAATTTTGACGTTGAAAAGTATTCCCTCTGTGTTTATGTACGCTATGAATATACAGAATGACGTCATTGGTCTCGTGCTGTGCGAGAATTGTAAATCAAAACAAATGATCGGCATTATTGCATGACCGAGCAGATGTCACGGTAGGATATATCCAACG
The DNA here is from genome assembly GCA_963680875.1 of Bathymodiolus brooksi. NCBI lineage: Eukaryota > Metazoa > Mollusca > Bivalvia > Mytilida > Modiolidae > Bathymodiolus > Bathymodiolus brooksi. The sequence goes on along the minus strand of OY804576.1, from coordinate 73,256,065 downwards.
TCTACCTACGGATTACAGTGAGAAAACATGTTACAAAAGCAAGTAAGCATGTTGGTCGAGTGTAAAGCAGGCATCACTATCATCTCAGTAAAAGTATTTTGTTCTCGTCATGATACAACCAACAAACTGCTCATTTGGTGTAAAACACCAATCACTCATTCACTACATACAATTATCTATCATCATTGTTAATATTATTAAAAGGTGAAGAAATAAAAACTTTAAGATAACTTGGTAAACATAAACAAAATGGCGACGTATATTGCTATGTCTGTCTTATTTGTACATGTGTTGTATTGTTTTTCTGTGTGAGTAATGCTTGTTTGTATGTCGCTCATGACTTTGTCAAAAGCCACACGTGGAGTAGGAACTGTTTAACTTCCGGAACACCCGAGTTCACTACCTGTTTTAGTGGGGTTTGTGGTGCTCGATCTTTAGTTTTCTATGTAATGATTTGTAGATCGTTGTTTGTTCTTTTGGCCATTGTGTTGTCTGTCCTCGTTCGATTTATGACTTCTGATTACCCCTTTTGTAACTTTTCTTGTAAATGTATTGAATTAAAAGACCTCAAGATGAACGTCATGACTATGATATATGCATTCGCTGGAGCCGTTTAGATTCGATAGTTATATTGTTCATCAATAGAGATAAATAGTCCTCGTCTTAAAACGTAATAGCCACAGCAACATGAACCTCTCCAGGGTTGACTCAAACTGTTCAACTCAAAGAGAACTCAGACAGACACCAATTCAAAACTATTTTCGTGCGTGCGCTATACTCAAAACAAGTAAAAAATGTATAGAGGGTAAAATCATTGAATTAGACCCCAAGCCTCTTTTTGATAATCAGATTTCAAGCAATAAAACAAAGATCAACAAACTAAACATAAACATCTGCATAGATTAGCTTTAATGCAAAAAAACAACAACATACAAATGACTGCAATATAAATAAGAACACCACGATAGCCATATTCTTATGTCAATGTTTACATATCTACTTGTTCTTATGAACCTTTCGTCCAGACACAAGTGGATATAGAAGCCATGACAACTCAGGATGTACGTCAGCCTCCAGACCATTTCAAGATCAATGAATATTCGTACATAACCGACAACTAATTAAAAAGATAGAATTCATAAAGAACAAGTTGTTTTATCCTGTCCCAACTCAAATATCATCTTGCAAAATCCCTACAGTATACTATTTCAACGCCACGATATAGTTGAAATATTGCTAAAGTTGGCATTAAACACCAATCAATCAATCAATCAATCAATCAACTATTTCAAATGGACAATCAGTGTGGATCACAGTACAAAGCAAATTTTAATATCATCTAAATTAAATAAGTTTGACTAGGCCTACATGTTTGTTCGCACAAATTATATATTTAGCAAAAGCAAACCAGGTATTGATGCATAATTCCTTTACGTTTCTCCTGTTATTGGTGTAAATGATGTATAGTATGCGTGCTCTCTTCACGTGTAAAATATCCTGAGTTCGTTTCACTATCAGATTAAAGCTATGACTGCATAATTGGTGTTTGCTGCTTCTGTGCTCAACACGCAATATTGAAGAATATGAGCAAAGAATTTGTGGTTCAAAGTCCTGGATATGTTTCCAATGTCTATATTTAGAGGGAAAGCATTATAAAAACACGACTAAGCATATAGGTCTAGTACAACGGTAGGCATCATCATATCATCATCAAAACGAAAACATGTTCTCATCATGATAAAACTGACAAATTGCTCATTTGGCGCAAAACACGTGAGTTCGTTTCACTATCAGATCAAAGCAAAGATTATATAATTGATGTTTGCTGTTTCTCCGTTAAGCACGCAATATTAAGGAGTAAGAGACAAAAATTGGTGGTAAGAAAGTGTCCAATGTCTATCTACGGACTCTGGTATCAGTCAGGAAGCATTTTACAAACACATCCACTATAAGTGTGTTGGTGTAGTACAACGCAGCAGACTTGGGGTCAATTACTTTCAAATGTAATCGATTACATTACAATTACTTTGCAATTTTCATGATTACATTACATTACGATTACATCAATTTTCAAATGTAATCGATTAAATTACAATCACTTTGTAAATGTAATCGATTACATTACTGATTACATTTAATGTCATGACAACCAATATATTAGTGTTTTATGTTATTTTGTCTCGTGTGCATCTGTCAAATATGTTTTCTTTTTTTTTAATGTATTTCTTAATCAGAACTATGAATTACAATTCAATTGTAATGTGATCATTACATGCAATAACAAAGAGTACATTGTAAATTATAAACAGCAATTATCATTTTCCTATTTTATATAAAATATGTCTTCTCTTATTACTATATATGACCAATATTGATTCCATCTTAACTATTAGTAAATATGATAACATACATTTGCACATTTTAATAATATACATCAAATAATTTCAAACATCCTGTGAAAGTCTACTGGGGATAATAAACTAGCAGTTAATTACCTGATAAAATTTGTAATTAAGGTATTATTTATGACACCAAATTATATAACAATCACCATTGGCATTACTAAATTTCACAACATTTAAAATTTGTCCTTGATATATAATTCAGAAGATAAAAAAACAAAAATCATTCTGATTCTAAAAACTTGCTTAAAAATGTACATAATTTTTCAGTCTAAATATGAAAACTAAATTTCACAACATTTAAAATTTGTCCTTGATATATAATTCAAAAGATAAAAAAACAAAAATCATTCTGATTCTAAAAACTTGCTTAAAAATGTACATAATTTTTCAGTCTAAATATGAAAACTAAATTTCACAACATTTAAAATTTGTCCTTGATATATAATTCAGAAGATAAAAAAACAAAAATCATTCTGATTCTAAAGACTTGCTTAAAAATGTACATAATTTTTCAGTCTAAATATGAAAACTAAATCATCCTTAATTTATGTAAATAGGTTTAATAAAATATCCATTACAAGTTGCATAGTAACCCACAAGTAATGAAAAAATTATCATATAATCCAATATTGAAAGGAGAATCAGCACCAAAATAAAAAGCAGAAATATCACATATATCTGAATATCAGATACAAGCCCCATTAGAATATTCTTTAAAAAAATTTTTTTTACAAATATTACAACTTGCTATTTATCAGTTAATTTGTAATATACATGTATGTACGAGCATCATAAATAAATGTTTCTGAAAATTATAATTTACATTTTGCTTTTTATATAATATCTTTATTGAAATTTAAATCTCTTTTTAAACTTGTATAAGAAATCTTCATGAGATACCTATGTTTTGGTTTATATAAAATATTTCTTTATCTTATGCGAATCATGAGGACATGGTGATAGTCTTTCATAGAAGCTATTTCATATATGAAATCTTGAAAGTTGTGTCAGATAATTTAAAATTTTAGAGCTTGTTGTGTTTTACACAAGCCAACAAACTGTTTTCACTGAATTTTTGAAACCCTAAAGAAATTGAAATTGAGATATTATTTGTTTGGATATCAAGTCTTTGAAGTCATAATTTATACTTAATATTTGTTGTAGCTGTGATAGTTTTGATTGCAATTAAGCATATAATAATATCTACATTATTTGTTTAATAAATTTCATGAAGAAAATTCATTTACATAAATCATACATTAAATATCTATTAAAGGAAATATATGTTTCAGTCAAGACAAAATAAGTCAAAATGATAAAAAGTAATCTAAATGTAATCAGAAAGTAACCATGATTACAGGGTCAAAATGAATGTAAATAAGGGTAATAACAAAATTACCGAACTCCGAACAATCTTACAAAGGGAAAGTCAAAACTCATAAGTATATAAACAGACAAAATCAGTCAACAACCGGAAAACTGTGAAAACCGTAATGACCCTGACTTGGTACAGGCATTTCTAAAGAAATGGTGGGTTGAATCAGATTTTAAAGCGCCAAACCTCCCGCTTTCATTACAGCTCAAAGGTTCCGGCTGTCACTATAACAGTATTTATAACAATACTGGAACAAAATAGGTAAAACAGTTGTCAAAGCAGTACCAAATTCAGTGAAATAAATGTCAAAAACATTCTTATGTCACACATTGATAACAAAATATTTTTAACTTTTTTGTTGACTTCCTTATCTTTATACATTTTCACTATATGAAAATCCATCGTTTATTATCGTCTCTGCAGAGACGGAATATATTTCGACAAGATCTTGGTATCGGAATATAAACTTTTTAAGAGATCGAATAAGGCGAATCTTTTTATAGCCCTGGTCCAGTAGCCTGTTTCTCAGATAAAGATGACGTTTCAGGAAATCAGAATAATTGCTACTGGCCCTTGCATAACGAATCAATTGCGAGATGATTACATTACGATTACATGTAATCTAAAAAAATGTCCGATTACAGATTACATTCGATTACATGAAAAATGTAATCGATGACAACCGATTACGATTACCCCATGTCTGCAACGCAGTGCACTATATGTCGAATAAGACCAAGGAATTGGTGGCTCAAATTCCTGACAATGTCCAATATCTATATTTAGGGAGAAAGCACTACACAAATACAACTAAGCGTGTATGTCTAGCTCAACGGTAGGCATCATCAAATCATCATCAAACAGAAAACTTGTTCTCGTCATGATACAACTGACAAATTTCTCATTTGGCGTACAACAGCAATCACTTACTCACTTCTTGTTGTTTTCTACAATCTTTGAAATATTTATTGTGAAAAGTATCAGAAAGAGAAAAATAACTTGGCTAAACATTAATAAAAATGGCGACATATATTGCTAGGAATGTTTTACTTGGAAATGGTTGTACATTGTGTACCATGTTTGTCTGTGCCAGTGATGTGTGTATGCTGTCAATGTTTGGAGTGTGAATTGTAACTGTATTGAATTACAAAAACAAAACAACTTGCGACGAACATTAGTATTTTGAACATCCAGAAGACATATACATTCTGTCTCGGCGGTTATACTGTTTTACAAGCCACAATGTGCAACAAAAATAAATAGGACAAAACCATTCAGTGAGACCCCAAACCTCTTTTCATAACTAGATTTCTAGCAGTAAAACAAATATCAACAGAACAAAAACAAAATATGCAAAGATTCGTTTTAATGCAAATTATAGACTGCCTTCTATCACACAAACTAAAACATTCTTAACAAGGATATCATAATAAGCGTCTTCGTAATGTCGGGTATATATCGTCACTTGTTCCTACGTTTCATGGACATGTATACATTTATATGGAAACCCCTGATAACTCGTGATGTACTATAGCTTCGAACCTATGTCAGAATAGATCAATATTTGTAATTAACCGACTACTAGTTAAGAAGAGAGAATTCACAAAGAACAATTCGTGTTATCATGTCCAGACTCAAATATCATCTAACAACATCCCATAAAGGGTGACGTCACATTTATAATTTTAAAAAAATAATCAGCGTGGTTTAGGGTTAGGGGTAATGGTGGTTAACGCCACTTTCAACAATATTTTAGTTATATTGTGGCGGTCAGTTTTATTGGTGTGGAAGAAACCGGTGTATCAGAAGAAAACCACCGACCTACAGCAAGTCACTAACAAAGTTTATCACATATTGTTGTATCAAGTACACCTCGGCTGAGCGGGGTTCGAACTCACAACGTTAGTTAATCAGCGTGGATCGTAGAACAATACTATCATCTAAATTAAATAACATTTACTAGGCCATTTTTATCTGAATGTTCTAACATTAATAAGTATGTCCTTATTATAGGAAAAACATAAATACGTGTATCTTTGGAAAAAGGTCACAGAGAGCGATTGTTGATTTTCTGTGCCGTATGTGTGTCGTCTGCTACAATGTAAATGGAATACACAGCACAGGCAATGGGTGAGAGCGATTATTGATTTTCTGTGCCGTATGAAATACACAGTACGGCTTCCATGAAGTGTTAGAAGTAAATTTTAGCCAATCAAAATTATACTTGCCACAAGAACATCAGATAATGATGTATAATTCCTTTACGTTTCTCTGGACACTGGTGTAAATGATGTAATGGTATGCGCGCTCTCCTCGGGTGTAATATATCGTGAGTTCGTTTCACTATCAGATCAAAGCAAAGACTGTTTTATTAGTATTTGCTTCTTCTGTGGTCAGCACGCAATATTGAGGAGTAAAAACAGAGAATTAGTGGTTGAAATACAGAGTCATTTGTCCTGTGTCTACCTACGGACTATGGTTTCAGTGAAAAAGCATTTTACAAACACAACCAAGTATTTTGATCAAGTACAACACAGGCATCATCATCATCTCATCAAAAAGTAATTTGTCCTCGTCATGATACAACTGAAAAAAATTCTCCAGTGGCATAAAACAACAACCACAACCATTTACTCGTTCACTCCCTGTAGTTCTCTAGAATCTTTGATATATTCATGGTGAAATGTATGAAAAGAGAAAAACAAAATTTGAACATGGACAAAAATGGGCACATAAGTATATTGCAATGAATGTCTTGTATTGTGTTTGTGCCAGTGATATCTGTATGTTAGTATGTGGTGTGTAATTTGTAACTGTATTGTATTATAAAAACAAAAGACCTTACGATTAACTATCTATTTGAAAAATGCATGAAGGTATTTCATAAGGAACCTTAGAATAAAAACGGACTTTTTTTTAGCATTTGACCCTTTTTGTTCCTCATATCTCGTAAACGGTAAGAGCTAATACAATTCTATTGAAATATCTAGGACCGAAATCAATGAGGAAAAAAACGTATACAAATCGGAATTAAAATTACATTACATCCCCTTTATATCTTGATAACAGTAAGAGTTGGTTGTAAAATAAACGCTCCACAAACAAAAAACAAAACAAAAAAACAACAGAAAACACAATTTTTGGCAACTTGGTGCATTATGTTGTGGCTTTCACGTCGGAACAAAACACGTGAACATTGTAGAGAGCCATCCAATGACCACCCGCATCAAGTTTGATTTTTAAATTGGTCAGGTGAGTTTGGAGAAGATATAAAAGGTTTACAGAAAACACCGACGACGACGAGGGATCCAAAATGATGAAAATACCTCACATGACCATTTGGGTGAGATAAGCTAAAACCCATACGTCGTGTAAATACTCATCAATCATAGCAAATGAATGATTTTGTTTTAAGACCAAGTGAGCATGTTTTTCATCTATATCACGGAGGGAACAAGTTCCTTTTTGATAAGACGATGATGATGTATCCGTAATTTTTTAAAACGTGGTCAAATGTCCCCTTTGTAATGAAAATCAAATTGTTAAGCACTTGCGCACACACAGTTCAAAGAAGGTTCGGGTTATTGTATTTAACGCCACTTTCAACAATATTTCAGCTAGATTGTATATCGTGGCGGTCAGTTTTATTGGTGGAGGAAACCGGAGTACCCGCATAAAACCACCGACCTGCCGCAAGTCACTGACAAACTTGATCACATAATGTTGCATCGAGTGCACCATGCCATTATCGGGATTAGAACTCACAACTTTAGTGGTGATATGCACTGATTGCATAGATAGTTGTAAATCCAACTAACATGCGATCAAGACCCTAAAGACCCCATGTTCAAAGAAATATGCCCTTTCTCTTTATGAAATTGTGTGCTTTTCAAATTAAAAAGCCCTTCCTAGATGCAACCATGGTGATAGCTGCTTTGTAATAGACCAACGGACTGAATTGTATTTTAATAGTGTTAGTTTACTGAAACAAATCCATAGATTGAAAAGTCGTTCCACTGTGACACATTATACCTGCTCCGAACCAACCAGTCAGTGTTCTTACTTTTGAATGCTTCGTGTTAATAGCGGAGTAGCTGCAAATACCAACTTTTCAATCTCTGGTTTGACCTGACCTGACCTACCTCACTAAGGTGAGTGTGTTAACCATTACACTATCGAGACGCAATATATACCGGTATACAGCGGATTTGGCCGACAGATTAGTTTTTGTGTAATGTGAAATAAGTACAGGATTTGCCTCTGCTTGGGAGATTGGTCATTAGTATAAATACTGGATTAGAAGCACCTCTATGACGTGTGTGTGTAAAATATTTAGCCTTTAATCTTAATATGCATAAAAAGAAACATCTTAATCCTTAATTCTTTCATTGTTTACAATATGCACCAGGGTTGTATTTATAACGCCTGAAAAGAAATATGTTAATGTTTCAATCTTGTGCATGTAAACAACAAAGCGACTAAATGTCATCGGTGTTTAAGTTAAATTCTTTTCTTTCATCTTGTAGTTAACTTGTTCCTTTTTATAGGTGACCTTGACTGATTTTGTCTCTCCTGCTTAGACCCTTTGGTTTTATTGCTCCGAAGGATTTTAAATTATTTGGTTTTCCAATCTTTCGACTTTGAGCGTACCTGATGATGACGATCCCAGAAATGTACCTGATGATGGTGATCCCAGAAACGTACCTGATGATGGCGATCCCAGAAACGTATCTGATGATGGCGATCCCAGAAACGAACCTGATGATGGCGATCCCAGAAACGTATCTGATGATGGCGATCCCAGAAACGTACCTGATGATGGCGATCCCAGAAACGTATCTGATGATGGCGATCCCAGAAACGTACCTGATGATGGCGATCCCAGAAACGTACCTGATGATGGCGATCCCAGAAACGTATCTGTTGATGGTGATCCCAGAAACGTACCTGATGATGGCGATCCCAGAAACGTATCTGATGATGGCGATCCCAGAAACGTACCTGATGATGGCGATCCCAGAAACGTACCTGATGATGGCGATCCCAGAAACGTATCTGATGATGGCGATCCCGGAAACGTACCTGATGATGGCGATCCCAGAAACGTATCTGATGATGGCGATCCCAGAAACGTATCTGATGATGGCGATCCCAGAAACGCGTCGTGCGTACTAAATTTGATATCTACGTTTTATTAAAGATTTTAGGCGCATGGATCGATAACAATCGGCCCACGAAATGACCCAAATCTCTATAAATTAGTATACTATTATACCAAGAAGGGTAACAAACAAATTTTTACTCAGCTCAAACAAAAATGCATACAATCACTCATAATCTATTACATTTTAAAATAAAGTTATCTAAATTTGACTATAATTGTAAGCATCTGACACACAATATCAAGCCGTTGATTGATCTCGGCCTCTGTGGTTTGGAGGTACTCAGTTTCTGGATCATATTGTGAATTATAAATTTACACGTACATAATTGTTGTTATTGACTTATTTCTATCCTGTTTGTTCTGTGGTTATTATTATGATGTTTAAAGCTATTTTTAACAATATTTCAGATTGAAGGAACTTTTAAAATACCAACATAGAAGATTATGACATCAATTCAGTTAAAGAATTTCTAATTACTAAATTTCAAAAATATTGGATAAAGAAAATCGAACTTAATGGTAAATTGGACACCTACCAGAAATTTAAATTTAAGTTTAGAAGAGAAATCTATTTAAACGAGATTGAAAATAAAAATCATAGAAGATACCTAACTAAATTTCGTATTAGTGCTCATAATTTAGAAATAGAAATGGGCAGGTACAAAAATAAACCGAGAGATGAACGATTATGTTTTGGTTGTTTGAAAGTTGAAAATGAAGTTCACTTTTTATTTGAATGTAATTCATATTCAACACTGAGAGATGATTTCACTAGTTCGATATCTTCAATAGTTCCCAACTACTTAAAATTAAATAACGACCAAAAAATCATATACTTGATGACCTGTGAAGATAAAAATATTTTAAGACTCACATCTCTATTTATATTTAATTGTTTTAAGAGAAGGGAAATCTCCCAGCTGTCATCTGGTGGTTCTACCTAATAAATTAGCTTTTGAAGAAAATAAATTAATAAACTTAGGAAAGGTTGTATCAATGACTGTATTTTTGTATTTTGTTAATTTCTTAAAATGTTTTTTATTTACCACAGCAGATATGGATTTTCTTTTGTCTCTTTAGAATTAGAGTTATTTCCCTTTGATTGTTCAGAGACACATTAGGACATTGATTCTGCTCAATAAATGATGGTAAACATAATCAAGATTAATAATCATATTGTCATTTATTGTTTTTGTATATACCATTTGTAATTGATTGTTTTTATTTCATCGTATTGATTGTATATGCCCTTGTTATGGGCCGATAATTCGTTAATAATAAACTAAACTATCGCGGCACCCAGTTTTATTGATGGGGGAAACCGAGTACCCGGACAAAACCACCGACCTGCAACAAGTCACTGACAAACTATATATATAGTATTAATCTTGTATCTAGTGCACCACGCCGTGAGCGGAATTCGAACTCACAACTTTAGTGGTCATAGACACTGATTGCATAGGTAGTTGTAAATCCATCTGCCATGTGATCCTGACCACCAAGACCTCAGTTTTAAAGAAAGTTGCCCTTTATTTTTATACAATTGTGTGCTTTTCAAATTAATATACCCTTCCTATATGCAACCATGGTGATAGCTGCTTTGTAATAGCCCAAAGGGCTGAGTGATATTTTAATAACTTGCTAGTTTACTGAAACAAGTCAATAGATTGACAAGTCGTTCCACTGTGACACATTATACCTGCTCCGAACCAACCAGTCAGTGTTCTTACTTTTGAATGCTTCGTGTTAATAGCGGAGTAGCTGCAAATACCAACTTTTCAATCTCTGATTTGACCTGACCTGACCTACCTCACTAAGGTGAGTGTGTTAACCATTACACTACCGAGACGCAATATATACCGGTATACAGCGGATTTGGCCGACAGATTAGTTTCTGTGTAATGTGAAATAAGTACAGGATTTGCCTCTGCTTGGGAGATTGGTCATTAGTATAAATACTGGATTAGAAGCACCTCTATGACGTGTGTGTGTACAATATTTATCCTTTAATCTTAATATGCATAAAAAGAAACATCTTAATCCTTAATTCTTTCATTGTTTACAATATGCACCAGGGTTGTATTTATAACGCCTGAAAAGAAATATGTTAATGTTTCAATCTTGTGCATGTAAACAACAAAGCGACTAAATGTCATCGGTGTTTAAGTTAAATTCTTTTCTTTCATCTTGTAGTTAACTTGTTCCTTTTCAAAGATTTTGGGCAAAGGAGTCTCGATAACAATCAGCCAAAGAAATGACCCAAATATCTATGCTGTTATACCAAGAAAGGCAACAACAAATTTTTACTCAGCTCATTTCAAGGTCTTGTGTCTCGGCTAATACAAGGCAGAAGTGTCCAAAAATGCACACAATCACTCATAATCTATTAAATTTTTAGAAAAAAAAAGTTTCCATACCTAAATTTTACTCTAGAATATATCTTTAAGCATTTGAAACACAGAAACACAAAACATACCTAGCCGATGTAGTTTAAGTTGATTGATCCCGGCCTCTGTTGCCGCTCATGCGAGGTGTACTCGATATAACATTATGTGATAAAGATTGTCAGTGACTTGCGGCAGGTCGATGGTTTTCTCTGGGTACTCCGATGTCCTCCACCAATAAAACTGACCGCCACGATGAAATATTATTGAAAGTGGCGTTAAATACCATAAACCCAAACCTGAATAAAATATTCCCCAAAAGTGTTTTTATGAAACCACCACAACCCTAACCCTAACCACTGCCTGTGGTTTGGAGGTACTCAATTGGATCATAATGCTGCGTTCACACGTACATTTAATGCGAATTAAAGTTGCATCTGATGCGAATCGAATACGCTAATCGCGTTCACACGTAATTATTCTTTTAATGCACATCGAATTCGAATCGGCTAATTCGCATTATCTAATTCGCTTCAGGAATACGTTTTCGTTAATTCGATTTGATACGCGTTGCAATTCGCATTAAAATTTACGTTCAGACAAGAATACGTTTCGAATGCGCATTAAACTAATTCGCATCCGATAATGCGATTCAAATTCGAATTACGTGTGAACGCAGCATACACGTACGTAATTGTTGTCATATCGATCATGTTTGTTCTGTGTAGTAATGCATTCTACCCTAAATACTTCGTGTACAAATGTGCATCATTGAATAAATATTTATGTTAATTAATACTTTTTATAATGTTATGCCTAGGCGATAATCGATAGGGCGATAATTCGAGCTTTGGTGAAGTCTCTGGTGGTTGTTCTGTCTTCTAAACGTCGAGGGTATTAAGTTTACTAATATGTCCTCCAGTTTATTTCTGCTCAGTGAGTTCCCCTTAAGAAACCCATTCGAAATTTCGATCAGGAACCATAAAAGTCAGACCAAGTTCGATTTCGTCCCTTGATTTTCCGAAAAAATAATGTCTTAGGTTTCTGTTCAATAACTGGAGTTCTGCTTATGTTTTTGACCATGATACACAGATCAAGTTCGAATTTGCCTCTCATTCTTTTTATGATTCCAGAGTCATTTTTGGGTTCCTTGCTCTAACTTTAATTTCCTTTGCCAAATGTTTTGGGTTTTTTCCACATTACACAGGCCAAGACTGAAATTAAATGCAATCTGATTAAAATCGTATCTCTCATTTGCCCCCTTTTACTGGTATGTCATGGCCTGAGATACATATATCCCACGACATATCAGTAAAAGAAGGAGGTCTAATTGTAATCAGATTGTTCAATTTGATACATGCATTGGGATTTTATATATTTTGCTTGGTTTTGAGAAAAAGGGTTGATATTAAATTGTTTCGACCACTCATTGATAGTTGAATTTTAAAATTCATGTTTCAATGAAAAAAAATAATCCCCGTTTTCGACAAATTAAAAACAAATTGGATTCCTAGATAACAATGCATCCCGATCACGATTTGTGGTAATAAACAGTTAATCCTGCTTTCAAAACTTAAAATTTGTCACTGTTCTTTTGTGTGAATTTATTCAAAAGATGTTGTTTCCTTTTCAAATGTAAAAAAAAATGAATACAATTAGTACATTGTTAATGTTTACATAAGTTCACGTCCGATTCCCCCATTGAAATAAAGTAAAATAAGATTGATCGTTAAGAGAGGTTACCTTAATACCAAAATAACCACAGATTAACATTCCCCCATTATTTATCAAGTTAGCTGACGCAAACTCAACACGTATGTAAGGGCAAGGCGAATGATGCAACTTTGTATATTACAGACCAATGAAATATCGATAATCCGCATCACGTTTATTTAATTGGTCGATGTTTCTACGCATATATAAACATTCACGTGAATGTCCACAATATTGTTATACTTATTGTAAACATTGGGTAAAGCTGTCCTGAATCAGAGTACATATACAACAAACATGGAAAATAATTTCATTGATAATGTGATAGATACACACAGTAGTAGTATATGGGTGTTCGGGTATGGTTCTTTGACCTGGAAACCAGATTTCACCTTTAAATCAAAGGAAATTGGATATATTAAAGGATATCAACGGAGATTTTGGCAGGGAAATATTACACATAGAGGAACAATTAATAAGGTACAAACTAAATTCATTCTTAGCAATACTGTAAAATGTATACATACGTGTATACGTATTAATTACGCTTATTTATCTCATAACATCCGTCCTGTTTATTTATTTATTTATTTTTGTATATCTAATTCTCATTTATTTTATATTAACATTTCCGTATCAATATGTTTTAATGTTTTGTATTTTTATTTTTCAGCCTGGTCGTGTTGCTACTTTAGTAAAGTCTAATGAGGTACGTAAACATTGCATCATTCTTACATGTGCGTTACTATATTTAGATGATAAACACACCAAACAGCTGTTATTATTGATTTATCAGTTCATGGTGTATTGGGTGAATTAAGACATGTAGGTCAGTTAATATTAGTAATATCTCTTAAGAATATAGGTTTGTAGGTTAATGTATACAAGCTAGGGGTCATTTAGAAGAAACTGACCGTAAAAATCCAAATAAACTGGGTTATTTTTTTACTGATGAAGCAAACCAGATGTTATTGTTGTGACACGTCAATATAGTTCAGACTACATTTTTTGTGCTGTGTAGTCATTGGCTTTTAAATTTTCGTTGGTGATAGAATATTTGTCCGCTTGCCTTGCCACCACTTGTCGTCCGTCTGTCATCTGTCAACTATAAACATTTCAATCTTGTCCTCGGAAACTACTGTATTATTTGAATGACGAAATAATCGACATTGCTTATTCTATAAAGGAGTGACTGACCCAAGTGATGACTTCATGTCTTTCGATAAATATTAGTGTTACGCTTAGCCTTAGGGGTTAAGCTTCGTGGTCCATACAAGCGAAGCGCTAAGCGATACAATAATATATGTTTTCTTTTAATACATTACTTTCAATGTAAAATACAATGTACATGTATCTATACGCAATAAGATTAGGATAATGGTGTTTAACGCCACTTTCAACAATATTTCAGTTATATCGTGGCGATCAGTTTTATCGGTGAGGGAAACCGGAGAAAACCACCGACATTCCTCAAGTCACTGACAAACTTTATCACATAGTGCTGTATCGAGTACACCTCGCCTGATCGGGATTCGAACTCACAACGTTAGTGGTAAATCCAACAACTATACGATCACGACCACGACGACCCCTTTATACGCTATATGTCCTTCTTTTTTTTTGCAGGGTGCTTTATGGGGTGTTGCATATGAGGTTGTAGGGCGGAGTGATATACTGAGGGTTTTAGGTTATCTTAATAAAAGAGAGAAGGAACTAGGAGGTTACACTACACTAATAGAAGACTTTCATTCCCGTGAAGGAGGAGAAGTAATAAAGGTTTTAGTGTATACTGCAACACAACAAAATAAACTTTATCTAGGACATTCCAATTTGGCCGCCATGGCTATGGAAATAGTGAAAGCAAATGGACACGCTGGTTCAAATATTGAATATGTGACACGCCTAGCTACGTACGTCAGGGAAAATATTCCAGAAGAAAATGATGTTCACTTATTTACGTTGGAAAAATATGTCTTGTACTTGAAACAGCATAGCAACCGTGTTGATCATATAACACTAAAGCCTATTATAGCGCTCACATATGACCAATTAGTGGATTCTGTAAGAACTTAGTGACATCTTAGAATCAGTCGAGTACATAGGGTAGTTTTGTTACTGCTAAGTTAGTCATTAACAAAATTAGAAGGATTGGGCGAACGAAAGCTTTGATGAGAGCTATATATTTAATCAACCGTTTTACGAAACTGGTAAAAAGTTATAGAGACAAGTTTGTTCCTTATACTGTACCAAAGGTGATAGAACGTGGACTGTATATAAGTCTCGTACAACCCAACGGTTAACCCGGTCGAAATGTCGGTTTTGGTTGTGTCATGATTACAACATGGTTTTTTGTTGCCAAATAACGTATATCCTTATTTCAACAGATAATTGTAGATCGTTGAACATTTCCTGTGAATTGCAATGTACAGGGGCGGATCCAGGATTTCAAGTTAGGGGGGCGGGCGCACTTAAAAAAATTGCGCCGAGCGGAGGGAGGCGCGAAAAATTTTGGGGTATTTCGTGTGAAAAATCACGATTTTACGCCAAAAAAATCATATTTTTCCAATTTTAGGGGGGGGGGGGGGGGGGGGGGTGCGCGGAATTATTGGGGTATTTCATGTGAAAAATCACGATTTTACGCCAAAAAATATCATATTTTTTCCAATTTTAGGGGGGGGCGCGCGCCGGGTGCGCCCCCCCCCCCCCCCCCCCCCCCCTGAATCCGCCCCTGATGTATATATATGAATATATAAGTTAAGATCTCATAATGTATGCAAAGTCTTTAAATTAAGTGTACTAATATATTACGGGTGAAAAGTTGATTTTGGTCCAATTTTTAATCCAACACACGTGAATTTATACTCTGTTATATAATATCGTAATATTTAATTTATAGCTGGGCCAAATATGTTATTTTGGTTCCAGATTATAGAACTAATAAAATATATATTAAATTTCAATAAACTGCATATTTTTTCATCTGTATATAAACATGAATGAAATCAACACTGAATTCATTATAATGAATTCTTACCTACATTATGATTGACACCTGCATCTTTTCCTGATGTGAATCCTTGATAACTGTAGTACCAATATCTACGAATTTTACTTGCGAGAAATAACATTGTCAAAGTGTTTCAGAGTTTGACAACAAGTTTTTGAACGATGGACACACCGTTGTCTAGCGGACATTTAGGGGCATTTGACGCACTATCACATTTAATGTGACCCTTACAATAACTAATGCTATAAGTAAAAATTAACCTTCAAGCGGCACAAAAATGGCTTCCAATTATGACGTACATTTTCCCTCATCTGAAATTTGTAAGAATTGTTGCCCTATAAACAAATTCGAGGAAGATTTCACATTGTTGTTTTTACTATATGTTAAGCAATAATGCTGAAGACAGGTTCCAAAAATCTGGTGCAAATTTATAACTTCCTAAACCATTGCTTTGTCTGTTTGTCTTTCTTTGATTTAAGACTTCTAATTATCCCTTTTTGTATCTTCAAACTTTTTTATTTTATTTCATGAGCATAATGTAAAGCGGTTTATGTAAAAACCAGATCACGTGTCATTCCAGAAATATTAGGTCACCTGATCCAAAGAGTTTAACGAGAATGTCCATCAGATGAATTCATGCACAGTGGGTTATTAGCGTCTATCAGAAACACTTTCTAAAGGACGGAAATTTCAAAACTGTTCTTGGCACAAACAATAGTTAGTTGATGTGACTAATCCCCTCTGTGCTGTAATATAATGGTTAGCTTGCTACCCTTGATTGTGGTAGATCGTGAGTTCGATTCCTTCTTAGATCAAACTAAAGACTATAAAAATGACATTTGTCGCTTCTCCGCTTATAGCGCGTGGTATTGAGGAGAGAGAGTGAAGACTGCTAAGTACACAGACTTAAGAAGTAAGGACACAGACAAATTGGCTCGGAATTAGGATAATGTGTTTAAGTAGGGCGACATGTCTATCAACGGACTGTTGTTTCGATGAGCTAGCACTAAAAATACAACTAAGCGTTTAGTACAAAGGGGGTTTCGTCATCATCTCATTGAAAATTAACTTGTTCTCGCCTTGATATAGTTGAAAAATTGCCTAGTGTAGGTTAAACAGCAATCACTCATTACGTGCAACAGTTTCAAATATAGACATCTATATGAAAAATTATAAGCTGAACGTATTTGAGCCCGAATTGTGTATCACACATTGGATGGTCACTTACAAAGTTTATGTTTGCGTGCAGATTTCAAATCCATAAAAATCCACGAGTCCATGTATGTGAGTAATTTCTCAGTTCTAATGTTAGTCTTGGTGGTGGGATAAATTTACTGTTCAACTGATGCAAGATATGGGAATAGTAAAAAAAAATCAATATATGTCTGCCAAACATATATTATACTGATATTCTGGGATTTAAATGTTATTGTTCTTTTGTTTCGTCTTCCGACACTTATTGTACCAATTATTGCTTGGATAAAGTTCACCAGTTCCGTATGGTTATTCGATAACTGCGGAACGGTCGCTCGGGGAACAGCTAGGCCGGGAACGAGGGAGACTCCTGCTTCGTTGAAGGCTTGAAAGAAAAGAAATTGGAACCGCACTGGGCTTTCCAACAATTCTTCCTTTTTATATTAGACGAGGGGTAAAGTCGGTCATTTTGCTAAGTTAATATGACCTACTTATTTTGATTAAGTAATATTCTATTTCAACAATTCTGATATAACATTGTTTTTCTAGGTCACCTCCTACGTCAAGAAAATGTTGATTATTTTATTCTGGAAATAAAACTATACCCGAGTCCATATAAACACTTGAACATTTGATCAAGTACAGTTGACTCTCGTTGTCTCGAACTCGGTTGACTCGAATTTCCGGTTGAGTCGAATTTTTTTCGAAGTCCCGAACTTCGTTGTGTATAAATATATATAATTTGACTCCTGTTGAGTCGAATTCGGATGAGTCGAAATTTCGGTTGTCTCGAATAAAAGTTTTGGTCCCGAGATGTAGAAAACCATATTATTTACATTCGTTAAGTCAAATTTATCTGTCAAAACATGTGTATTACCTTGGGATTAAAATCGGATCACAGGTGAAACATCCGGTCATTGACTTTGACATTTTTACCTTAGGCTATTTCACATGTTTATTTTAACAATCTGTCAAATTAATTAGTGATAATATTTGAATTGCCTTGGTATAATCTATTATGACACAGGTTAAATGTGTACAATAACAAATTATCGATTTATAATAAGTGCGCTTGGGTCGGCATACATCAATGATTGTGAAAAGTACACAACGGAAGCGTTTTATCTATTGATTTATTTGTCGGAAATTAATTTTCATTAAAGATGTATAATTTCTCAATTTTGAGAGATTTGAAAAAAATGTCACTCTTAATTAACTGTTGTAATAAAAGGGAAAATCACGCTATTTCTCAGAATTGGCGTTATTTTCGGTCGAGAAAAGTTTTCTTTTACACTTTATTGAATCAATGCAACACAACAAATACACATAATCATACACACACAAAAAAAAGATATCTAGCAGTTATCAGTCATTCCACAAGATTCAAAGAATTTAACAGAAAAAAAAAACAGCAACACAAACATCGAATAAGTTTTAAATCGTTCCGAGAATCGAGACATGCGATGCTGGTTTTAGCTCTTCAAAATTTTGCTCAAGTTCTCTCCCTTTCGTCGTTAAACAAACTACACTTCCGGTATTTCCATAGCTCCTCTTGAGTCGAACTACGGTTGACTCGAATTTTTTCCATGGTCCCATCGAATTCGAGATAACGAGAGTCAACTGTATTTCATATTAATTATGAATCGAACGAAATTGTGCCAACCTCTTGTACCACTCTTTGAACTATGATTTTATGAGAAGTAAAGAAGTTTGAACCAAAATAAATTTCTAGTTATGCAAGATTTTCTCTGCCAAATGTTTATTTTCATATGTCAATTAGGTCAGTGGTATTGATCTTTAACATTGGACTTCTAGAACAACAACCCAGTATTATATTTGCACTTTTAAAATTGATGAAAATTAATGCTATGATACATACCGTGTACTTTATCGAAATGAGAAACAACACTACAAGACCCAGTAGGAGCATATATCGGTGATACATTATTTCCAAATGGATTGAATTTGATAAACTTATTCATTAAATCACTGTTAGAATGGAATACTATATAGTATCAGTATCACATTATTGATTTCTGATTTCGAAACTATTTACCATCGTAGAAGGTCGTGGCTTCTCGACGGAAGCACAATCTGTTATAATGGAGTCAGTGAAAACATAACATTAAAAATCAGGGGAAAATGAAACTGAGAACATAGTAACAGATTAAACACATTTTGCTAGTAAGCATTCATCATACGTCTATTTTAAAACTGGATAGGAAACTTTAGCAGAATCGTCCACTTGAACTGGCCATTTGGGTACAACAATTACTGTTATCATATTAACTCCGGAAAATTCTTGGAAGAGTTCGAACATATGGAAATTAACCTTAAAATAATTTTCTTTAAGGATTCTGTCAGAATTTCAACGATACTCTTCATATTTTTCTTGCCAGTATAAAAAGCTTAATTATATTGTTAGTGTATGTAAGTTGGAGCAACTTGCTGTCCAATCCTATTGTTTATTTAAAATAAGACATTTTTAATAATAATAATAATAAAGGAAGATTTTTAGGCAATCTCGCAAAGCACATGAACCGATCCTACTGGCACAAAACACAAAACAACATAACAATAAATAAAGTTTGTTGTCTTTACGGTGTCTATTAACAAGGTTAACATATAAAGTTTGTTGTCTTTACGGTGTCTATTAACAAGGTTAACATATAAAGTTTGTTGTCTTTACGGTGTCTATTAACAAGGTTAACATATAAAGTTTGTTGTCTTTACGGTGTCTATTAACAAGGTTAACATATATAAAGTAAAATGTGGATAATTTTGGGTAAAATCAATATAAATATGCTTTCTTTTTTTCTTTTTTTTTTGTATACCGAGTCGAGAAAATGAGCTATTTTTCATTTGTGCCATCAATTGATTCAATCAACTGAAGTGTTTCCCGTTTTGGATTTTTTATTTAGAATTTGGAACATTAGTTATTTCAACAATACTAGTATTATATATGAAAGCAGATCATTATCTGTCAAAGCAGAATACCCGGTTAAATGTAATACCGGTATCAAGTGGCTTGAATGGATTGATAATTTCCGCAAAATCAAAAACACGTTTACCTCACCGTCATTCGGAAGGAATAGAACTTCATATTGATTCGATTTCAACCACATGTCAACGATTCATCACCAATGCAGAAAATTATTATCTAAGTCTGTTGATGGTGAAAAATAAACTAAGCATAATTCTATAATGATTTGTGCTACTTCATTCATCTTTCTGTACTCGATGATCGACAACAAAACTGGATTGAAAACCGAACTAGTATTGTTACTTTCATATCATACAACGCATTATTCGAGTACTGAGACAGATAACAACAGCATCTAATGACACATTTTGTATTTACATTTGACGAAATCGTTCTAAAATTACTAAGTCTGTCCTATAATGTAAAAAAAAAAGACGTCGATGAAGAGAACATGATATACGCGTCTAGAATTGTGCCAAAATTCTAAACATATTTTACTTAAACGTGTTTAGAACTAAACATGTTCAATGTGTAAGCACCTATATAAAACGTTTAACCTAAGTATGTTTAGAGGCGCGTGGAAACCTATACACATTTTACGTAATAATAATAATAATAATAATAATAATAATAATATTTCTTTAATTTACATACATTCCAGTTGTCAATGTATTTAGTTCATGTTTGCTTTGAGTGTTGAGGGGCCGACGTTGTCGTGATCGTATGGTAGCTGGATTTACAACTACCTGTGAAATCAGTGCCTATCACTACTAAAGTTGTGAGATCGAACACCGTTCATGGCGAGGTGTACTCGATACAACATTATGTGATAAAGTTTGTCAGCGACTTGCGACAGGTCGGTGGTCTTCTCCGAGTACTCCGGTTTCCTCCACCTATAAAACTGACCGCCACGATATAGCTGAAATATTGTTAAAGTGGCGTTAAACACCATAAACTAAACTATACTTGAATGTTGACATTAATTCTAAACATGTTTAGACTTAAACATGTTAAAACGTGGGAACAAAAAACGTGCTTATAGGATTACATTTTTGATCTAAAGGACTTTTTTTTTAGTGTGAATCAATGATAATTTTCAATGCTGTATTCATGTCCAATATAAAAATGCCATATGTTTTCATTTTCGCTGCAATGACCTACTACATGTATATTGCATTAGATTATTATTTTTTTTTTATTATTTATTTCTATATACAATAGGTTATTGTATTCCTATAGATTATAAAGTGTTTGCAGTTTCAATGCAATGACCTGTAGTATATCGTTGGATTATTTGGACCTTGGCCTCAATACAGTAACAATGGATAATTTATTATTGTTGATATTTCATTCCTCCATTCATAAAATAGTTTCCATTGATTAGTTCTAAAACATCAAGATAAGGCCTGATTTGTATATTCGGTAAAAACACAACATTCTAAATTTTATATAAAAGCACAGAATATATGTTAAACATCTTATTATGTAGCCACAGTTCAATTGGTAGTGACCGTATGGTAGTTGGATTTATAACTCCCTGTGCAATCGGTGTCCATCACAACTAAAGATGTGAGTTCGAATTCCGGTCATGGCGAGGTGTACTCGATACAACTTTATATGATAAAGTTTGTTAGACTTGCGGCAGGTTTAGTTTATAACAATTTTATTTGCTCATAGAGACAAAAAGGATAAGACACAAGTTCTACCAACTTATGAAGTCTTCTCCTTGGAATTATATAATAGATATAACACATATACATATGAAAAAGAGCATGCACGTTAATGGAAGTATACCAGTAACAATTACACATGTAAAAGATAACAGAAAAACAGTGAAAACCATAGGCTCCCAGGAGCCTGTAATCGCTCACCTGGATCAAAGCTGCTTTCAATAACAACGCAACTGCACTGTGGTGGCCATCTTGGTGGGAGAGCGCGACTGCCGGACACAATTTTGGAAGAGGACCATCCAAAGATTTTTATGTGAATTTCCCATGGGTTCCTATGTTAAACTAAGTTCGGCTGTGGGGGCCATCTTGGTCGAAGGGCCGAACCGCCTGACATATTTTTGGTAGACCGAGATTCCTCTGTCGTTTAACGGCATTGATAATCTTGCTGTAGCCGTTCAACGACAGAGGGTGATACATACGGAAACCATCAAATTTGCCTCACAGCCATAGTATCGGCACATTTCCACGTTTCGTGGCTATCGGATTTTATTTTCTATCATAAACCTTATATAAATCGCTTCACCAATCATTTTTCTATTCATTCATAACCATCTTACCCTAAGAAAGTGGTGTTACACTCCATTACAGCACGATTTTGCCTTAGATCCTATTATTCCGCCATTTGACTTCCATTTTCGAATCTACACACGTGATCTCGCGATACTAACTGAATGATGACGGCAACGCATTGCATGATGGGAGCTAATTAATGCAGCGTGCCAAATTATTTGGAGCATTATTTGCATACGTAAACAACATTCAAATCACATGGAAGACGATACATTTAAGCGTATTCTGCAGGACAAACAGTCCATCTACAGATCAAAGAAGAGCAGAAGGAAATTATACAAAATGTGTTGGAAAGAAAAGATTCAATGGCAGAGGACCAACGGGCTTCGGAAAGAGCATGTGTTACGTTCCCCCTTTTTGTTTTTGGACAAGGTACTACATTTTTTTTTTCTTATGGTTATCTGTAATTCACTAAATTTGCTGTTAAAATCATTACCAATCAATATAATCAACTGTATTAAATTTTATGTTAATTGTTCTGCCTTAACAGGCGCCTATGATTGGCAATAAAAATATTTGTTTGTTTGTTTATATGCAAATTATCTCCCATGATACATTGCGGTAATCGTAGTTTTCTCGTAGTCACGTGACAAATGTTTGAAAAATGGAAGACAAATGTCGAAATCATAGGTTCTAAGGCAAAATCGTGCTGTAATGGAGTGTAACACCACTTTCTGAGGGTAAGATGTTTATGAATGAATAGAAAAATGATTGGTGAAGCGATTTATATAAGGTTTATGATAGAAAATAAAATCCGATAGCCACGAAACGTGGAAATGTGCTAACCCAGAGTTGAAGAAGCAAATCCGCTGTTTTCCGTATGTATCACCCTCTGTCGTTGAACGGCTACAGCAAGATTATCAATGCCGTTAAACGACAGAGGAATCTCGGTCTAATTTTTGGAAGAGAACCATCCAATGACTATTTCATCAACATTTAGTTCTTATTGAGCAAATGGTTTCAAACAAGAAGATTTTTATGGGAATTTCCCATAGGGTCCTATGTTAAATTAAGTTCGGCTGTGGTGGCCATCTTGGTCGGAGGTCTGAAATGCCAGACATAATTTAGAAGGGGACCACCCAAGGATCATTTCAGCAAAGTTTGGTTGAGATTGGCTCAGTAGTTACAGAGGAGAAGATTTTATTAAAATTTCATCCCCCCTTTTTTCTATTTTTAGCTTGGCGGCCATCTTGGTTGGAAGTCGGGATCACCGAACACAATTTTTGAAGGGGGCCATCTAAGGACTATTCCACCAAAGTTTGGTTGCAATTGGCCCAGTGGTTTCTGAGGAAAAGATTTTTATGTGAATTTCCCATAGGGTTCTATGTTAATCTAAGTTCGGCTGTGGGGGCCATCTTGGTCGAAGGGCCGAACCGCCTGACATATTTTTGGAAGAGAACCATCCAATGACTATTTCATCAACGTTTAGTTCTTATTGAGCAAATGGTTTCAGACAAGAAGATTTTTATGGGAATTTCCCATAGAGTTCTATGTTAAATTATGTTCGGCTGTGGCAGCCATCTTGGTCGGAGGTCTGAAATGCCAGACACAATTTTGGAAGGGGACCACCAAAGGATCATATCAGCAAAGTTTGGTTGAGATTGGCTCAGTAGTTTCAGAGGAGAAGATTCTTTTAAAATTTCATCCCCCCTTTTTTCTATTTTTAGCTTGGTGGCCATCTTGGTTGGAAGTCGGGATCACCGGATACAAATTTGGAAGGGGGCCATCCAAGGATCATTCCACCAAAGTGTGGTTGCAATTGGCCCAGTGGATTTTGAGGAGATGATTTTTATGTGAATTTCCCATAGGGTCCTACATTTGTATGTTAAACTAAGTTCGGCTGTGGGGGCAATCTTGGTCGAAGGGACGAACCGCCTGACATATTTTTGAAAGAGAACCATCCAATGACTATTTCATCAAAATTTTGTTCTTATTGAGCAAATGGTTTCAGGTAAGAAGATTTTTATGGGAATTTCCCATAGGGTCCTATGTTAAATTAAGTTCGGCTGTGGTGGCCATCTTGGTCGGAGTTCTGAAATGCCAGACACAATTTTGGAAGAGGACCACCCAAGAATCATTTCAGCAAAGTTTGGTTGAGATTGACTCAGTAGTTTCAGAGGAGAAGATTTTTTTTTAATTTCATCCCCCCTTTTTTCTAATTTGCATAATCGGTCAAAATAGGCAAAAGTTCAAGGTTCATAAAAAATCCCGTAATATATGTTAAAAAGCTCATCATTATGCTTATACAGTTCAAATTTGGGCACTTTCTGGCTTAAAATAGAGCAGTTTTGACCATTTGAAGAAATTTATATTTTTAGTAATGGCAGTCATCTTGGATACAGGACGGCGCTGACGGACACAATTTTGAAAGGGGACCACCCAAGGATCATTTCAGCAAAGTTTGGTTGAGATTGGCTCAGTAGTTTCAGAGGAGAAGAAATTTTTTTAATTTCATCCCCCCTTTTTTTTAATTTGCATAATCGGTCAAAATAGGCAAAAGTTCAAAGTTCATAAAAAATCCCGTAATATATGTTAAAAAGCTCATCATTATGCTTATACAGTTCAAATTTGGGCACTTTCTGGCTTAAAATAGAGCAGTTTTGGCCATTTGAAGAAATTTCTATTTTTAGTAATGGCGGCCATCTTGGATACAGGACGGCGCTGACGGACACAATTTTGAAAGGTGACCACCCAAGGATCATTTCAGCAAAGTTTGGTTGAGATTGGCTCAGTAGTTTCAGAGGAGAAGAAAATTTTTTAATTTCATTCCCCCTTTTTTCTAATTTGCATAATCGGTCAAAATAGGCAAAAGTTCAAAGTTCATAAAAAATCCCGTAATATATGTTAAAAAGCTCATCATTATGCTTATACAGTTCAAATTTGGGCACTTTCTGGCATAAAATACAGCAGTTTTGGCCATTTGAAGAAATTTATATTTTTAGTAATGGTGGCCATCTTGGATACAGAACGGCGCTGACGGACACAATTTTGAAAGGGGACCACCCAAGGATCATTTCAGCAAAGTTTGGTTGAGATTGGCTCAGTAGTTTCAGAGGAGAAGAAAAAAAATTAATTTCATCCCCCCTTTTTTCTAATTTGCATAATCGGTCAAAATAGGCAAAGGTTCAAAGTTCATAAAAAATCCCGTAATATATGTTAAAAAGCTCATCAATATGCTTATACAGTTCAAATTTGGGCACTTTCTGGCTTAAAATACAGCGGTTTTGGCCATTTGAAGAAATTTCTATTTTTAGTAATGGCGGCCATCTTGGATACAGGACGGCGCTGACGGACACAATTTTGAAAGGTGACCACCCAAGGATCATTTCAGCAAAGTGTGGTTGAGATTGGCTCAGTAGTTTCAGAGGAGAAGAATTTTTTTTAATTTCATCCCCCCTTTTTTCTAATTTGCATAATCGGTCAAAATAGGCAAAAGTTCAAAGTTCATAAAAAATCCCGTAATATATGTTAAAAAACTCATCATTATGCTTATACAGTTCAAATTTGGGCACTTTCTGGAATAAAATACAGCAGTTTTGGCCATTTGAAAAAATTTATATTTTTAGTAATGGTGGCCATCTTGGATACAGAACGGCGCTGACGGACACAATTTTGAAAGGGGACCACCCAAGGATCATTTCAGCAAAGTTTGGTTGAGATTGGCTCAGTAGTTTCAGAGGAGAAGAATTTTTTTTAATTTCATCCCCCCTTTTTTCTAATTTGCATAATCGGTCAAAATAGGCAAAGGTTCAAAGTTCATAAAAAAATCCCGTAATATATGTTAAAAAGCTCATCATTATGCTTATACATTTCAAATTTGGGCACTTTCTGGCATAAAATACAGCAGTTTTGGCCATTTGAAGAAATTTCTATTTTTAGTAATGGCGGCCATCTTGGATAAAGGACGGCACTGACGGACACAATTTTGAAAGGGGACCACCCAAGGATCATTTCAGCAAAGTTTGGTTGAGATTGGCTCAGTAGTTTCAGAGGAGAAGAATTTTTTTTAATTTCATCCCCCCTTTTTTCTAATTTGCATAATCGGTCAAAATAGGCAAAAGTTCAAAGTTCATAAAAAATCCCGTAATATATGTTAAAAAGCTCATCATTATGCTTATACAGTTCAAATTTGGGCACTTTCTGGCTTAAAATACAGCGGTTTTGGCCATTTGAAGAAATTTCTATTTTTAGTAATGGCGGCCATCTTGGATACAGGACGGCGCTGACGGACACAATTTTGAAAGGTGACCACCCAAGGATCATTTCAGCAAAGTTTGGTTGAGATTGGCTCAGTAGTTTCAGAGGAGAAGAAAAAAATTTAATTTCATCCCCCCTTTTTTCTAATTTGCATAATCGGTCAAAATAGGCAAAAGTTCAAAGTTCATAAAAAATCCCGTAATATATGTTAAAAAGCTCATCATTATGCTTATACAGTTCAAATTTGGGCACTTTCTGGCATAAAATACAGCAGTTTTGGCCATTTGAAGAAATTTATATTTTTAGTAATGGTGGCCATCTTGGATACAGAACGGCGCTGACGGACACAATTTTGAAAGGGGACCACCCAAGGATCATTTCAGCAAAGTTTGGTTGAGATTGGCTCAGTAGTTTCAGAGGAGAAGAAAAAATTTTAATTTCATCCCCCCTTTTTTCTAATTTGCATAATCGGTCAAAATAGGCAAAGGTTCAAAGTTCATAAAAAATCCCGTAATATATGTTAAAAAGCTCATCATTATGCTTATACAGTTCAAATTTGGGCACTTTCTGGCATAAAATACAGCGGTTTTGGCCATTTGAAGAAATTTCTATTTTTAGTAATGGCGGCCATCTTGGATACAGGACGGCGCTGACGGACACAATTTTGAAAGGTGACCACCCAAGAATCATTTCAGCAAAGTTTGGTTGAGATTGGCTCAGTAGTTTCAGAGGAGAAGAAATTTTTTTAATTTCATCCCCCCTTTTTTCTAATTTGCATAATCGGTCAAAATAGGCAAAAGTTCAAAGTTCATAAAAAATCCCGTAATATATGTTAAAAAGCTCATCATTATGCTTATACAGTTCAAATTTGGGCACTTTCTGGCATAAAATACAGCAGTTTTGGCCATTTGAAGAAATTTATATTTTTAGTAATGGTGGCTATCTTGGATACAGAACGGCGCTGACGGACACAATTTTGAAAGGGGACCACCCAAGGATCATTTCAGCAAAGTTTGGTTGAGATTGGCTCAGTAGTTTCAGAGGAGAAGAAAATTGTTTAATTTCATCCCCCCTTTTTTTTAATTTGCATAATCGGTCAAAATAGGCAAAAGTTCAAAGTTCATAAAAAATCCCGTATTATATGTTAAAAAGCTCATCATTATGCTTATACAGTTCAAATTTGGGCACTTTCTGGCTTAAAATAGAGCAGTTTTGGCCATTTGAAGAAATTTCTATTTTTAGTAATGGCGGCCATCTTGGATACAGGACGGCGCTGACGGACACAATTTTGAAAGGTGACCACCCAAGGATCATTTCAGCAAAGTTTGGTTGAGATTGGCTCAGTAGTTTCAGAGGAGAAGAAAAAATGTTAATTTCATCCCCCCTTTTTTCTAATTTGCATAATCGGTCAAAATAGGCAAATGTTCAAAGTTCATAAAAAATCCCGTAATATATGTTAAAAAGCTCATCATTATGCTTATACAGTTCAAATTTGGGCACTTTCTGGCATAAAATACAGCAGTTTTGGCCATTTGAAGAAATTTATATTTTTAGTAATGGTGGCCATCTTGGATACAGAACGGCGCTGACGGACACAATTTTGAAAGGGGACCACCCAAGGATCATTTCAGCAAAGTTTGGTTGAGATTGGCTCAGTAGTTTCAGAGGAGAAGAAAAAAAATTAATTTCATCCCCCCTTTTTTTTAATTTGCATAATCGGTCAAAATAGGCAAAAGTTCAAAGTTCATAAAAAATCCCGTAATATATGTTAAAAAGCTCATCATTATGCTTATACAGTTCAAATTTGGGCACTTTCTGGCATAAAATACAGCAGTTTTGGCCATTTGAAGAAATTTCTATTTTTAGTAATGGTGGCCATCTTGGATACAGAACGGCGCTGACGGACACAATTTTGAAAGGGGACCACCCAAGGATCATTTCAGCAAAGTTTGGTTGAGATTGGCTCAGTAGTTTCAGAGGAGAGAAGAAAATTTTTTTATTTCATCCCCCCTTTTTTCTAATTTGCATAATCGGTCAAAATAGGCAAAGGTTCAAAGTTCATAAAAAATCCCGTAATATATGTTAAAAAGCTCATCAATATGCTTATACAGTTCAAATTTGGGCACTTTCTGGCTTAAAATACAGCGGTTTTGGCCATTTGAAGAAATTTCTATTTTTAGTAATGGCGGCCATCTTGGATACAGGACGGCGCTGACGGACACAATTTTGAAAGGTGACCACCCAAGGATCATTTCAGCAAAGTTTGGTTGAGATTGGCTCAGTAGTTTCAGAGGAGAAGAAATTTTTTTAATTTCATCCCCCCTTTTTTCTAATTTGCATAATCGGTCAAAATAGGCAAAAGTTCAAAGTTCATAAAAAATCCCGTAATATATGTTAAAAAACTCATCATTATGCTTATACAGTTCAAATTTGGGCACTTTCTGGAATAAAATACAGCAGTTTTGGCCATTTGAAAAAATTTATATTTTTAGTAATGGTGGCCATCTTGGATACAGAACGGCGCTGACGGACACAATTTTGAAAGGGGACCACCCAAGGATCATTTCAGCAAAGTTTGGTTGAGATTGGCTCAGTAGTTTCAGAGGAGAAGAATTTTTTTTAATTTCATCCCCCCTTTTTTCTAATTTGCATAATCGGTCAAAATAGGCAAAGGTTCAAAGTTCATAAAAAAATCCCGTAATATATGTTAAAAAGCTCATCATTATGCTTATACATTTCAAATTTGGGCACTTTCTGGCATAAAATACAGCAGTTTTGGCCATTTGAAGAAATTTCTATTTTTAGTAATGGCGGCCATCTTGGATAAAGGACGGCACTGACGGACACAATTTTGAAAGGGGACCACCCAAGGATCATTTCAGCAAAGTTTGGTTGAGATTGGCTCAGTAGTTTCAGAGGAGAAGAATTTTTTTTAATTTCATCCCCCCTTTTTTCTAATTTGCATAATCGGTCAAAATAGGCAAAAGTTCAAAGTTCATAAAAAATCCCGTAATATATGTTAAAAAGCTCATCATTATGCTTATACAGTTCAAATTTGGGCACTTTCTGGCTTAAAATACAGCGGTTTTGGCCATTTGAAGAAATTTCTATTTTTAGTAATGGCGGCCATCTTGGATACAGGACGGCGCTGACGGACACAATTTTGAAAGGTGACCACCCAAGGATCATTTCAGCAAAGTTTGGTTGAGATTGGCTCAGTAGTTTCAGAGGAGAAGAAAAAAATTTAATTTCATCCCCCCTTTTTTCTAATTTGCATAATCGGTCAAAATAGGCAAAAGGTCAAAGTTCATAAAAAATCCCGTAATATATGTTAAAAAGCTCATCATTATGCTTATACAGTTCAAATTTGGGCACTTTCTGGCATAAAATACAGCAGTTTTGGCCATTTGAAGAAATTTATATTTTTAGTAATGGTGGCCATCTTGGATACAGAACGGCGCTGACGGACACAATTTTGAAAGGGGACCACCCAAGGATCATTTCAGCAAAGTTTGGTTGAGATTGGCTCAGTAGTTTCAGAGGAGAAGAAAAAAATTTAATTTCATCCCCCCTTTTTTCTAATTTGCATAATCGGTCAAAATAGGCAAAGGTTCAAAGTTCATAAAAAATCCCGTAATATATGTTAAAAAGCTCATCATTATGCTTATACAGTTCAAATTTGGGCACTTTCTGGCATAAAATACAGCGGTTTTGGCCATTTGAAGAAATTTCTATTTTTAGTAATGGCGGCCATCTTGGATACAGGACGGCGCTGACGGACACAATTTTGAAAGGTGACCACCCAAGAATCATTTCAGCAAAGTTTGGTTGAGATTGGCTCAGTAGTTTCAGAGGAGAAGAAATTTTTTTAATTTCATCCCCCCTTTTTTCTAATTTGCATAATCGGTCAAAATAGGCAAAAGTTCAAAGTTCATAAAAAATCCCGTAATATATGTTAAAAAGCTCATCATTATGCTTATACAGTTCAAATTTGGGCACTTTCTGGCATAAAATACAGCAGTTTTGGCCATTTGAAGAAATTTATATTTTTAGTAATGGTGGCTATCTTGGATACAGAACGGCGCTGACGGACACAATTTTGAAAGGGGACCACCCAAGGATCATTTCAGCAAAGTTTGGTTGAGATTGGCTCAGTAGTTTCAGAGGAGAAGAAAATTGTTTAATTTCATCCCCCCTTTTTTTTAATTTGCATAATCGGTCAAAATAGGCAAAAGTTCAAAGTTCATAAAAAATCCCGTATTATATGTTAAAAAGCTCATCATTATGCTTATACAGTTCAAATTTGGGCACTTTCTGGCTTAAAATAGAGCAGTTTTGGCCATTTGAAGAAATTTCTATTTTTAGTAATGGCGGCCATCTTGGATACAGGACGGCGCTGACGGACACAATTTTGAAAGGTGACCACCCAAGGATCATTTCAGCAAAGTTTGGTTGAGATTGGCTCAGTAGTTTCAGAGGAGAAGAAAAAATGTTAATTTCATCCCCCCTTTTTTCTAATTTGCATAATCGGTCAAAATAGGCAAATGTTCAAAGTTCATAAAAAATCCCGTAATATATGTTAAAAAGCTCATCATTATGCTTATACAGTTCAAATTTGGGCACTTTCTGGCATAAAATACAGCAGTTTTGGCCATTTGAAGAAATTTATATTTTTAGTAATGGTGGCCATCTTGGATACAGAACGGCGCTGACGGACACAATTTTGAAAGGGGACCACCCAAGGATCATTTCAGCAAAGTTTGGTTGAGATTGGCTCAGTAGTTTCAGAGGAGAAGAAAAAAAATTAATTTCATCCCCCCTTTTTTTTAATTTGCATAATCGGTCAAAATAGGCAAAAGTTCAAAGTTCATAAAAAATCCCGTAATATATGTTAAAAAGCTCATCATTATGCTTATACAGTTCAAATTTGGGCACTTTCTGGCATAAAATACAGCAGTTTTGGCCATTTGAAGAAATTTCTATTTTTAGTAATGGTGGCCATCTTGGATACAGAACGGCGCTGACGGACACAATTTTGAAAGGGGACCACCCAAGGATCATTTCAGCAAAGTTTGGTTGAGATTGGCTCAGTAGTTTCAGAGGAGAGAAGAAAAAAAATTTATTTCATCCCCCCTTTTTTCTAATTTGCATAATCGGTCAAAATAGGCAAAGGTTCAAAGTTCATAAAAAATCCCGTAATATATGTTAAAAAGCTCATCAATATGCTTATACAGTTCAAATTTGGGCACTTTCTGGCTTAAAATACAGCGGTTTTGGCCATTTGAAGAAATTTCTATTTTTAGTAATGGCGGCCATCTTGGATACAGGACGGCGCTGACGGACACAATTTTGAAAGGTGACCACCCAAGGATCATTTCAGCAAAGATTGGTTGAGATTGGCTCAGTAGTTTCAGAGGAGAAGAATTTTTTTTAATTTCATCCCCCCTTTTTTCTAATTTGCATAATCGGTCAAAATAGGCAAAAGTTCAAAGTTCATAAAAAATCCCGTAATATATGTTAAAAAACTCATCATTATGCTTATACAGTTCAAATTTGGGCACTTTCTGGAATAAAATACAGCAGTTTTGGCCATTTGAAAAAATTTATATTTTTAGTAATGGTGGCCATCTTGGATACAGAACGGCGCTGACGGACACAATTTTGAAAGGGGACCACCCAAGGATCATTTCAGCAAAGTTTGGTTGAGATTGGCTCAGTAGTTTCAGAGGAGAAGAATTTTTTTTAATTTCATCCCCCCTTTTTTCTAATTTGCATAATCGGTCAAAATAGGCAAAGGTTCAAAGTTCATAAAAAAATCCCGTAATATATGTTAAAAAGCTCATCATTATGCTTATACATTTCAAATTTGGGCACTTTCTGGCATAAAATACAGCAGTTTTGGCCATTTGAAGAAATTTCTATTTTTAGTAATGGCGGCCATCTTGGATAAAGGACGGCACTGACGGACACAATTTTGAAAGGGGACCACCCAAGGATCATTTCAGCAAAGTTTGGTTGAGATTGGCTCAGTAGTTTCAGAGGAGAAGAATTTTTTTTAATTTCATCCCCCCTTTTTTCTAATTTGCATAATCGGTCAAAATAGGCAAAAGTTCAAAGTTCATAAAAAATCCCGTAATATATGTTAAAAAGCTCATCATTATGCTTATACAGTTCAAATTTGGGCACTTTCTGGCTTAAAATACAGCGGTTTTGGCCATTTGAAGAAATTTCTATTTTTAGTAATGGCGGCCATCTTGGATACAGGACGGCGCTGACGGACACAATTTTGAAAGGTGACCACCCAAGGATCATTTCAGCAAAGTTTGGTTGAGATTGGCTCAGTAGTTTCAGAGGAGAAGAAAAAAATTTAATTTCATCCCCCCTTTTTTCTAATTTGCATAATCGGTCAAAATAGGCAAAAGTTCAAAGTTCATAAAAAATCCCGTAATATATGTTAAAAAGCTCATCATTATGCTTATACAGTTCAAATTTGGGCACTTTCTGGCATAAAATACAGCAGTTTTGGCCATTTGAAGAAATTTATATTTTTAGTAATGGTGGCCATCTTGGATACAGAACGGCGCTGACGGACACAATTTTGAAAGGGGACCACCCAAGGATCATTTCAGCAAAGTTTGGTTGAGATTGGCTCAGTAGTTTCAGAGGAGAAGAAAAAAATTTAATTTCATCCCCCCTTTTTTCTAATTTGCATAATCGGTCAAAATAGGCAAAGGTTCAAAGTTCATAAAAAATCCCGTAATATATGTTAAAAAGCTCATCATTATGCTTATACAGTTCAAATTTGGGCACTTTCTGGCATAAAATACAGCGGTTTTGGCCATTTGAAGAAATTTCTATTTTTAGTAATGGCGGCCATCTTGGATACAGGACGGCGCTGACGGACACAATTTTGAAAGGTGACCACCCAAGAATCATTTCAGCAAAGTTTGGTTGAGATTGGCTCAGTAGTTTCAGAGGAGAAGAAATTTTTTTAATTTCATCCCCCCTTTTTTCTAATTTGCATAATCGGTCAAAATAGGCAAAAGTTCAAAGTTCATAAAAAATCCCGTAATATATGTTAAAAAGCTCATCATTATGCTTATACAGTTCAAATTTGGGCACTTTCTGGCATAAAATACAGCAGTTTTGGCCATTTGAAGAAATTTCTATTTTTAGTAATGGCGGCCATCTTGGATACAGGACGGCGCTGACGGACACAATTTTGAAAGGTGACCACCCAAGGATCATTTCAGCAAAGTTTGGTTGAGATTGGCTCAGTAGTTTCAGAGGAGAAGAAAAAATGTTAATTTCATCCCCCCTTTTTTCTAATTTGCATAATCGGTCAAAATAGGCAAATGTTCAAAGTTCATAAAAAATCCCGTAATATATGTTAAAAAGCTCATCATTATGCTTATACAGTTCAAATTTGGGCACTTTCTGGCATAAAATACAGCAGTTTTGGCCATTTGAAGAAATTTATATTTTTAGTAATGGTGGCCATCTTGGATACAGAACGGCGCTGACGGACACAATTTTGAAAGGGGACCACCCAAGGATCATTTCAGCAAAGTTTGGTTGAGATTGGCTCAGTAGTTTCAGAGGAGAAGAAAAAAAATTAATTTCATCCCCCCTTTTTTTTAATTTGCATAATCGGTCAAAATAGGCAAAAGTTCAAAGTTCATAAAAAATCCCGTAATATATGTTAAAAAGCTCATCATTATGCTTATACAGTTCAAATTTGGGCACTTTCTGGCATAAAATACAGCAGTTTTGGCCATTTGAAGAAATTTATATTTTTAGTAATGGTGGCTATCTTGGATACAGAACGGCGCTGACGGACACAATTTTGAAAGGGGACCACCCAAGGATCATTTCAGCAAAGTTTGGTTGAGATTGGCTCAGTAGTTTCAGAGGAGAAGAAAATTGTTTAATTTCATCCCCCCTTTTTTTTAATTTGCATAATCGGTCAAAATAGGCAAAAGTTCAAAGTTCATAAAAAATCCCGTATTATATGTTAAAAAGCTCATCATTATGCTTATACAGTTCAAATTTGGGCACTTTCTGGCATAAAATAGAGCAGTTTTGGCCATTTGAAGAAATTTCTATTTTTAGTAATGGCGGCCATCTTGGATACAGGACGGCGCTGACGGACACAATTTTGAAAGGTGACCACCCAAGGATCATTTCAGCAAAGTTTGGTTGAGATTGGCTCAGTAGTTTCAGAGGAGAGAAGAAAAATTTTTTATTTCATCCCCCCTTTTTTCTAATTTGCATAATCGGTCAAAATAGGCAAAGGTTCAAAGTTCATAAAAAATCCCGTAATATATGTTAAAAAGCTCATCAATATGCTTATACAGTTCAAATTTGGGCACTTTCTGGCTTAAAATACAGCGGTTTTGGCCATTTGAAGAAATTTCTATTTTTAGTAATGGCGGCCATCTTGGATACAGGACGGCGCTGACGGACACAATTTTGAAAGGTGACCACCCAAGGATCATTTCAGCAAAGTTTGGTTGAGATTGGCTCAGTAGTTTCAGAGGAGAAGAATTTTTTTTAATTTCATCCCCCCTTTTTTCTAATTTGCATAATCGGTCAAAATAGGCAAAAGTTCAAAGTTCATAAAAAATCCCGTAATATATGTTAAAAAACTCATCATTATGCTTATACAGTTCAAATTTGGGCACTTTCTGGAATAAAATACAGCAGTTTTGGCCATTTGAAAAAATTTATATTTTTAGTAATGGTGGCCATCTTGGATACAGAACGGCGCTGACGGACACAATTTTGAAAGGGGACCACCCAAGGATCATTTCAGCAAAGTTTGGTTGAGATTGGCTCAGTAGTTTCAGAGGAGAAGAATTTTTTTTAATTTCATCCCCCCTTTTTTCTAATTTGCATAATCGGTCAAAATAGGCAAAGGTTCAAAGTTCATAAAAAAATCCCGTAATATATGTTAAAAAGCTCATCATTATGCTTATACATTTCAAATTTGGGCACTTTCTGGCATAAAATACAGCAGTTTTGGCCATTTGAAGAAATTTCTATTTTTAGTAATGGCGGCCATCTTGGATAAAGGACGGCACTGACGGACACAATTTTGAAAGGGGACCACCCAAGGATCATTTCAGCAAAGTTTGGTTGAGATTGGCTCAGTAGTTTCAGAGGAGAAGAATTTTTTTTAATTTCATCCCCCCTTTTTTCTAATTTGCATAATCGGTCAAAATAGGCAAAAGTTCAAAGTTCATAAAAAATCCCGTAATATATGTTAAAAAGCTCATCATTATGCTTATACAGTTCAAATTTGGGCACTTTCTGGCTTAAAATACAGCGGTTTTGGCCATTTGAAGAAATTTCTATTTTTAGTAATGGCGGCCATCTTGGATACAGGACGGCGCTGACGGACACAATTTTGAAAGGTGACCACCCAAGGATCATTTCAGCAAAGTTTGGTTGAGATTGGCTCAGTAGTTTCAGAGGAGAAGAAAAAAATTTAATTTCATCCCCCCTTTTTTCTAATTTGCATAATCGGTCAAAATAGGCAAAAGTTCAAAGTTCATAAAAAATCCCGTAATATATGTTAAAAAGCTCATCATTATGCTTATACAGTTCAAATTTGGGCACTTTCTGGCATAAAATAC
This sequence comes from Bathymodiolus brooksi, assembly GCA_963680875.1. Lineage (NCBI taxonomy): Eukaryota > Metazoa > Mollusca > Bivalvia > Mytilida > Modiolidae > Bathymodiolus > Bathymodiolus brooksi. The sequence continues at coordinate 73,219,705 of OY804576.1, read as the reverse complement.
AGCAGTTTTGGCCATTTGAAGAAATTTATATTTTTAGTAATGGTGGCCATCTTGGATACAGAACGGCGCTGACGGACACAATTTTGAAAGGGGACCACCCAAGGATCATTTCAGCAAAGTTTGGTTGAGATTGGCTCAGTAGTTTCAGAGGAGAGAAGAAAATTTTTTTATTTCATCCCCCCTTTTTTCTAATTTGCATAATCGGTCAAAATAGGCAAAGGTTCAAAGTTCATAAAAAATCCCGTAATATATGTTAAAAAGCTCATCATTATGCTTATACAGTTCAAATTTGGGCACTTTCTGGCATAAAATACAGCGGTTTTGGCCATTTGAAGAAATTTCTATTTTTAGTAATGGCGGCCATCTTGGATACAGGACGGCGCTGACGGACACAATTTTGAAAGGTGACCACCCAAGAATCATTTCAGCAAAGTTTGGTTGAGATTGGCTCAGTAGTTTCAGAGGAGAAGAAATTTTTTTAATTTCATCCCCCCTTTTTTCTAATTTGCATAATCGGTCAAAATAGGCAAAAGTTCAAAGTTCATAAAAAATCCCGTAATATATGTTAAAAAGCTCATCATTATGCTTATACAGTTCAAATTTGGGCACTTTCTGGCATAAAATACAGCAGTTTTGGCCATTTGAAGAAATTTATATTTTTAGTAATGGTGGCTATCTTGGATACAGAACGGCGCTGACGGACACAATTTTGAAAGGGGACCACCCAAGGATCATTTCAGCAAAGTTTGGTTGAGATTGGCTCAGTAGTTTCAGAGGAGAAGAAAATTGTTTAATTTCATCCCCCCTTTTTTTTAATTTGCATAATCGGTCAAAATAGGCAAAAGTTCAAAGTTCATAAAAAATCCCGTATTATATGTTAAAAAGCTCATCATTATGCTTATACAGTTCAAATTTGGGCACTTTCTGGCTTAAAATAGAGCAGTTTTGGCCATTTGAAGAAATTTCTATTTTTAGTAATGGCGGCCATCTTGGATACAGGACGGCGCTGACGGACACAATTTTGAAAGGTGACCACCCAAGGATCATTTCAGCAAAGTTTGGTTGAGATTGGCTCAGTAGTTTCAGAGGAGAAGAAAAAATGTTAATTTCATCCCCCCTTTTTTCTAATTTGCATAATCGGTCAAAATAGGCAAATGTTCAAAGTTCATAAAAAATCCCGTAATATATGTTAAAAAGCTCATCATTATGCTTATACAGTTCAAATTTGGGCACTTTCTGGCATAAAATACAGCAGTTTTGGCCATTTGAAGAAATTTATATTTTTAGTAATGGTGGCCATCTTGGATACAGAACGGCGCTGACGGACACAATTTTGAAAGGGGACCACCCAAGGATCATTTCAGCAAAGTTTGGTTGAGATTGGCTCAGTAGTTTCAGAGGAGAAGAAAAAAAAATAATTTCATCCCCCCTTTTTTTTAATTTGCATAATCGGTCAAAATAGGCAAAAGTTCAAAGTTCATAAAAAATCCCGTAATATATGTTAAAAAGCTCATCATTATGCTTATACAGTTCAAATTTGGGCACTTTCTGGCATAAAATACAGCAGTTTTGGCCATTTGAAGAAATTTCTATTTTTAGTAATGGTGGCCATCTTGGATACAGAACGGCGCTGACGGACACAATTTTGAAAGGGGACCACCCAAGGATCATTTCAGCAAAGTTTGGTTGAGATTGGCTCAGTAGTTTCAGAGGAGAGAAGAAAATTTTTTTATTTCATCCCCCCTTTTTTCTAATTTGCATAATCGGTCAAAATAGGCAAAGGTTCAAAGTTCATAAAAAATCCCGTAATATATGTTAAAAAGCTCATCAATATGCTTATACAGTTCAAATTTGGGCACTTTCTGGCTTAAAATACAGCGGTTTTTGGCCATTTGAAGAAATTTCTATTTTTAGTAATGGCGGCCATCTTGGATACAGGACGGCGCTGACGGACACAATTTTGAAAGGTGACCACCCAAGGATCATTTCAGCAAAGTTTGGTTGAGATTGGCTCAGTAGTTTCAGAGGAGAAGAATTTTTTTTAATTTCATCCCCCCTTTTTTCTAATTTGCATAATCGGTCAAAATAGGCAAAAGTTCAAAGTTCATAAAAAATCCCGTAATATATGTTAAAAAACTCATCATTATGCTTATACAGTTCAAATTTGGGCACTTTCTGGAATAAAATACAGCAGTTTTGGCCATTTGAAAAAATTTATATTTTTAGTAATGGTGGCCATCTTGGATACAGAACGGCGCTGACGGACACAATTTTGAAAGGGGACCACCCAAGGATCATTTCAGCAAAGTTTGGTTGAGATTGGCTCAGTAGTTTCAGAGGAGAAGAATTTTTTTTAATTTCATCCCCCCTTTTTTCTAATTTGCATAATCGGTCAAAATAGGCAAAAGTTCAAAGTTCATAAAAAATCCCGTATTATATGTTAAAAAGCTCATCATTATGCTTATACAGTTCAAATTTGGGCACTTTCTGGCATAAAATAGAGCAGTTTTGGCCATTTGAAGAAATTTCTATTTTTAGTAATGGCGGCCATCTTGGATACAGGACGGCGCTGACGGACACAATTTTGAAAGGTGACCACCCAAGGATCATTTCAGCAAAGTTTGGTTGAGATTGGCTCAGTAGTTTCAGAGGAGAAGAAAAAAAATTAATTTCATCCCCCCTTTTTTCTAATTTGCATAATCGGTCAAAATAGGCAAATGTTCAAAGTTCATAAAAAATCCCGTAATATATGTTAAAAAGCTCATCATTATGCTTATACAGTTCAAATTTGGGCACTTTCTGGCATAAAATACAGCAGTTTTGGCCATTTGAAGAAATTTATATTTTTAGTAATGGTGGCCATCTTGGATACAGAACGGCGCTGACGGACACAATTTTGAAAGGGGACCACCCAAGGATCATTTCAGCAAAGTTTGGTTGAGATTGGCTCAGTAGTTTCAGAGGAGAAGAATTTTTTTTAATTTCATCCCCCCTTTTTTCTAATTTGCATAATCGGTCAAAATAGGCAAAAGTTCAAAGTTCATAAAAAATCCCGTAATATATGTTAAAAAGCTCATCATTATGCTTATACAGTTCAAATTTGGGCACTTTCTGGCTTAAAATACAGCGGTTTTGGCCATTTGAAGAAATTTCTATTTTTAGTAATGGCGGCCATCTTGGATACAGGACGGCGCTGACGGACACAATTTTGAAAGGTGACCACCCAAGGATCATTTCAGCAAAGTTTGGTTGAGATTGGCTCAGTAGTTTCAGAGGAGAAGAAAAAATTTTAATTTCATCCCCCCTTTTTTCTAATTTGCATAATCGGTCAAAATAGGCAAAAGTTCAAAGTTCATAAAAAATCCCGTAATATATGTTAAAAAGCTCATCATTATGCTTATACAGTTCAAATTTGGGCACTTTCTGGCATAAAATACAGCAGTTTTGGCCATTTGAAGAAATTTATATTTTTAGTAATGGTGGCCATCTTGGATACAGAACGGCGCTGACGGACACAATTTTGAAAGGGGACCACCCAAGGATCATTTCAGCAAAGTTTGGTTGAGATTGGCTCAGTAGTTTCAGAGGAGAAGAATTTTTTTTAATTTCATCCCCCCTTTTTTCTAATTTGCATAATCGGTCAAAATAGGCAAAGGTTCAAAGTTCATAAAAAATCCCGTAATATATGTTAAAAAGCTCATCATTATGCTTATACAGTTCAAATTTGGGCACTTTCTGGCTTAAAATACAGCGGTTTTGGCCATTTGAAGAAATTTCTATTTTTAGTAATGGCGGCCATCTTGGATACAGGACGGCGCTGACGGACACAATTTTGAAAGGTGACCACCCAAGGATCATTTCAGCAAAGTTTGGCTGAGATTGGCTCAGTAGTTTCAGAGGAGAAGAAATTTTTTTAATTTCATCCCCCCTTTTTTCTAATTTGCATAATCGGTCAAAATAGGTAAAAGTTCAAAGTTCATAAAAAATCCCGTAATATATGTTAAAAAGCTCATCATTATGCTTATACAGTTCAAATTTGGGCACTTTCTGGCATAAAATACAGCAGTTTTGGCCATTTGAAGAAATTTATATTTTTAGTAATGGTGGCCATCTTGGATACAGAACGGCGCTGACGGACACAATTTTGAAAGGGGACCACCCAAGGATCATTTCAGCAAAGTTTGATTGAGATTGGCTCAGTAGTTTCAGAGGAGAAGAAAAAAATTTAATTTCATCCCCCCTTTTTTCTAATTTGCATAATCGGTCAAAATAGGCAAAGGTTCAAAGTTCATAAAAAATCCCGTAATATATGTTAAAAAGCTCATCATTATGCTTATACAGTTCAAATTTGGGCACTTTCTGGCATAAAATACAGCGGTTTTGGCCATTTGAAGAAATTTCTATTTTTAGTAATGGCGGCCATCTTGGATACAGGACGGCGCTGACAGACACAATTTTGAAAGGTGACCACCCAAGGATCATTTCAGCAAAGTTTGGTTGAGATTGGCTCAGTAGTTTCAGAGGAGAAGAAATCTTTTTAATTTCATCCCCCCTTTTTTCTAATTTGCATAATCGGTCAAAATAGGCAAAAGTTCAAAGTTCATAAAAAATCCCGTAATATATGTTAAAAAGCTCATCATTATGCTTATACAGTTCAAATTTGGGCACTTTCTGGCATAAAATACAGCAGTTTTGGCCATTTGAAGAAATTTATATTTTTAGTAATGGTGGCTATCTTGGATACAGAACGGCGCTGACGGACACAATTTTGAAAGGGGACCACCCAAGGATCATTTCAGCAAAGTTTGGTTGAGATTGGCTCAGTAGTTTCAGAGGAGAAGAAAATTGTTTAATTTCATCCCCCCTTTTTTTTAATTTGCATAATCGGTCAAAATAGGCAAAAGTTCAAAGTTCATAAAAAATCCCGTATTATATGTTAAAAAGCTCATCATTATGCTTATACAGTTCAAATTTGGGCACTTTCTGGCTTAAAATAGAGCAGTTTTGGCCATTTGAAGAAATTTCTATTTTTAGTAATGGCGGCCATCTTGGATACAGGACGGCGCTGACGGACACAATTTTGAAAGGTGACCACCCAAGGATCATTTCAGCAAAGTTTGGTTGAGATTGGCTCAGTAGTTTCAGAGGAGAAGAAAAAAAAATAATTTCATCCCCCCTTTTTTCTAATTTGCATAATCGGTCAAAATAGGCAAATGTTCAAAGTTCATAAAAAATCCCGTAATATATGTTAAAAAGCTCATCATTATGCTTATACAGTTCAAATTTGGGCACTTTCTGGCATAAAATACAGCGGTTTTGGCCATTTGAAGAAATTTCTATTTTTAGTAATGGCGGCCATCTTGGATACAGGACGGCGCTGACGGACACAATTTTGAAAGGTGACCACCCAAGGATCATTTCAGCAAAGTTTGGTTGAGATTGGCTCAGTAGTTTCAGAGGAGAAGAAATCTTTTTAATTTCATCCCCCCTTTTTTCTAATTTGCATAATCGGTCAAAATAGGCAAAAGTTCAAAGTTCATAAAAAATCCCGTAATATATGTTAAAAAGCTCATCATTATGCTTATACAGTTCAAATTTGGGCACTTTCTGGCATAAAATACAGCAGTTTTGGCCATTTGAAGAAATTTATATTTTTAGTAATGGTGGCTATCTTGGATACAGAACGGCGCTGACGGACACAATTTTGAAAGGGGACCACCCAAGGATCATTTCAGCAAAGTTTGGTTGAGATTGGCTCAGTAGTTTCAGAGGAGAAGAAAATTGTTTAATTTCATCCCCCCTTTTTTTTAATTTGCATAATCGGTCAAAATAGGCAAAAGTTCAAAGTTCATAAAAAATCCCGTATTATATGTTAAAAAGCTCATCATTATGCTTATACAGTTCAAATTTGGGCACTTTCTGGCATAAAATAGAGCAGTTTTGGCCATTTGAAGAAATTTCTATTTTTAGTAATGGCGGCCATCTTGGATACAGGACGGCGCTGACGGACACAATTTTGAAAGGTGACCACCCAAGGATCATTTCAGCAAAGTTTGGTTGAGATTGGCTCAGTAGTTTCAGAGGAGAAGAAAAAAAATTAATTTCATCCCCCCTTTTTTCTAATTTGCATAATCGGTCAAAATAGGCAAATGTTCAAAGTTCATAAAAAATCCCGTAATATATGTTAAAAAGCTCATCATTATGCTTATACAGTTCAAATTTGGGCACTTTCTGGCATAAAATACAGCAGTTTTGGCCATTTGAAGAAATTTATATTTTTAGTAATGGTGGCCATCTTGGATACAGAACGGCGCTGACGGACACAATTTTGAAAGGGGACCACCCAAGGATCATTTCAGCAAAGTTTGGTTGAGATTGGCTCAGTAGTTTCAGAGGAGAAGAAAATCTTTTAATTTCATCCCCCCTTTTTTCTAATTTGCATAATCGGTCAAAATAGGCAAAAGTTCAAAGTTCATAAAAAATCCCGTATTACATGTTAAAAAGCTCATCATTATGCTTATACAGTTCAAATTTGGGCACTTTCTGGCTTAAAATAGAGCAGTTTTGGCCATTTGAAGAAATTTATATTTTTAGTAATGGTGGCCATCTTGGATAAAGGACGGCGCTGACGGACACAATTTTGAAAGGGGACCACCCAAGGATCATTTCAGCAAAGTTTGGTTGAGATTGGCTCAGTAGTTTCAGAGGAGAAGAATTTTTTTTAATTTCATCCCCCCTTTTTCCTAATTTGCATAATCGGTCAAAATAGGCAAAAGTTCAAAGTTCATAAAAAATCCTGTAATATATGTTAAAAAGCTCATCATTATGCTTATACAGTTCAAATTTGGGCAATTTCTGGCTTAAAATAGAGCAGTTTTGGCCATTTGAAGAAATTTCTATTTTTAGTAATGGCGGCCATCTTGGATACAGGACGGCGCTGACGGACACAATTTTGAAAGGTGACCACCCAAGGATCATTTCAGCAAAGTTTGGTTGAGATTGGCTCAGTAGTTTCAGAGGAGAAGAATTTTTTTTAATTTCATCCCCCCTTTTTTCTAATTTGCATAATCGGTCAAAATAGGCAAATGTTCAAAGTTCATAAAAAATCCCGTAATATATGTTAAAAAGCTCATCATTATGCTTATACAGTTCAAATTTGGGCACTTTCTGGCATAAAATACAGCAGTTTTGGCCATTTGAAGAAATTTATATTTTTAGTAATGGTGGCCATCTTGGATACAGAACGGCGCTGACGGACACAATTTTGAAAGGGGACCACCCAAGGATCATTTCAGCAAAGTTTGGTTGAGATTGGCTCAGTAGTTTCAGAGGAGAAGAAAATCTTTTAATTTCATCCCCCCTTTTTTCTAATTTGCATAATCGGTCAAAATAGGCAAAAGTTCAAAGTTCATAAAAAATCCCGTATTATATGTTAAAAAGCTCATCATTATGCTTATACAGTTCAAATTTGGGCACTTTCTGGCTTAAAATAGAGCAGTTTTGGCCATTTGAAGAAATTTATATTTTTAGTAATGGTGGCCATCTTGGATAAAGGACGGCGCTGACGGACACAATTTTGAAAGGGGACCACCCAAGGATCATTTCAGCAAAGTTTGGTTGAGATTGGCTCAGTAGTTTCAGAGGAGAAGAATTTTTTTTAATTTCATCCCCCCTTTTTTCTAATTTGCATAATCGGTCAAAATAGGCAAAAGTTCAAAGTTCATAAAAAATCCCGTAATATATGTTAAAAAGCTCATCATTATGCTTATACAGTTCAAATTTGGGCAATTTCTGGCTTAAAATAGAGCAGTTTTGGCCATTTGAAGAAATTTCTATTTTTAGTAATGGTGGCCATCTTGGATACAGGACGGCGCTGACGGACACAATTTTGAAAGGGGACCACCCAAGGATCATTTCAGCAAAGTTTGGTTGAGATTGGCTCAGTAGTTTCAGAGGAGAAGAATTTTTTTTAATTTCATCCCCCCTTTTTTCTAATTTGCATAATCGGTCAAAATAGGCAAATGTTCAAAGTTCATAAAAAATCCCGTAATATATGTTAAAAAGCTCATCATTATGCTTATACAGTTCAAATTTGGGCACTTTCTGGCATAAAATACAGCAGTTTTGGCCATTTGAAGAAATTTATATTTTTAGTAATGGTGGCCATCTTGGATACAGAACGGCGCTGACGGACACAATTTTGAAAGGGGACCACCCAAGGATCATTTCAGCAAAGTTTGGTTGAGATTGGCTCAGTAGTTTCAGAGGAGAAGAAAATCTTTTAATTTCATCCCCCCTTTTTTCTAATTTGCATAATCGGTCAAAATAGGCAAAAGTTCAAAGTTCATAAAAAATCCCGTATTATATGTTAAAAAGCTCATCATTATGCTTATACAGTTCAAATTTGGGCACTTTCTGGCTTAAAATAGAGCAGTTTTGGCCATTTGAAGAAATTTATATTTTTAGTAATGGTGGCCATCTTGGATAAAGGACGGCGCTGACGGACACAATTTTGAAAGGGGACCACCCAAGGATCATTTCAGCAAAGTTTGGTTGAGATTGGCTCAGTAGTTTCAGAGGAGAAGAAATTTTTTTAATTTCATCCCCCCTTTTTTCCAATTTGCATAATCGGTCAAAATAGGCAAAAGTTCAAAGTTCATAAAAAATCCCGTAATATATGTTAAAAAGCTCATCATTATGCTTATACAGTTCAAATTTGGGCAATTTCTGGCTTAAAATAGAGCAGTTTTGGCCATTTGAAGAAATTTCTATTTTTAGTAATGGTGGCCATCTTGGATACAGGACGGCGCTGACGGACACAATTTTGAAAGGGGACCACCCAAGGATCATTTCATCAAAGTTTGGTTGAGATTGGCTCAGTAGTTTCAGAGGGGAAGAATTTTTTTTAATTTCATCCCCCCTTTTTTCTAATTTGCATAATCGGTCAAAATAGGCAAAAGTTCAAAGTTCATAAAAAATCCCGTATTATATGTTAAAAAGCTCATCATTATGCTTATACAGTTCAAATTTGGGCACTTTCTGGCTTAAAATAGAGCAGTTTTGGCCATTTGAAGAAATTTCTATTTTTAGTAATGGCAGCCATCTTGGATACAGGACGGATCTGACGGACACAATTTTGAAAGGTGACCACCCAAGGATCATTTCAGCAAAGTTTGGTTGAGATTGGCTCAGTAGTTTCAGAGGAGAAGAATTTTTTTTAATTTCATCCCCCCTTTTTTCTAATTTGCATAATCGGTCAAAAGGGGTAATGGGATTTACTTCAAAATTGCAGGGTAGGTAGATCTTGATGTGCTGATCATTTTTACCCCTGTCTAATTTTTGATATTATTAACGGTTTTTAAGTTATTACCCAAAACCTGCAATTTTACCACATGTTCTATTTTTAGTAACAGCGACCATGTTGGTTGGTGCACGGCATCACCGGACACAATTTTGAAACTAGACACCCTAGTGATGATTCAGACAAAGTTTGGTTTCCATTGGTCTAGTACTTTCAGAGGAGAAGATTTTTGAAAAAGTTTACGACGTACGACGGACGGACGACGACGACGGACGCCAAGTGATGGCAATAGCTCACTTGACCCTTTGGGTCAGGTGAGCTAAAAAAGGGGAACAAAGTTTTTACGAATGACGAGAAAACAAGACTAGGGATGCAAAGTAATGACAATACGGTTATACCTCACCTGACCTTTTGTGTCATATGAGCTACATTTTAAATACAAACGTCAGGAAGAGGACCATACCAGCCTAGTTCCCCGTCACTTGGTTCAGAGATTTCAGATGAGTAAATATGAAATATTTTGCCAGAGAATACGGTTTTAAATTTATCCTGTGGTAATGACCATCTTGGATTTCTGATCAACAAAAAAAAAGATAAATAAAAAAAACAACCCAACACTTTCAAAGGGTAATGCAATGACATTCATACCATGATTTTCAAACCAATCACAAAATAAATGTTTTGAATTCAGCCAATTAGAAAACATAATGGCCTAGCATCTATATTGAATTTCTGAATGAGAAGAAAACCGAAAGGACTATCTCAGGAATAATTTCTGCTCAGTCTGGTTCTATTTGATCAAGTAGTTACAGGGAAAATATTGGAATGTGATAAGCTAATGGAGTCGGAGATGAAAAACAAAAAGTGGTGACAATACCTTACATGGACCTTTGGGAGCTAACAAAAAAGCCCCCTGCAGTGATAAGAACACTGTCAGGAATTACACTAAGGTTGTTTGGATGGCCATATAGAAATATTCATGCTATTCTGATCCTTTGGTCATAATTTATTCCTGAAATAGCAAACTAAAAAGGGGTGGTGGTGGAGAGGGAATGAAAGTCTTTGGATCCTAATGAGGGAGTAATTTTTTCAGATGTATCATACCGAGAACAAGTTACATTTCGATGAGATGATGATGATGTCTCCTTTGTACTAGATCAACAGGCTTGAGTTAGAATTTGTAGTGCTAGATCACTGAAACAACAGTCCGTGTGTAGAGATTTGAACCAATCAAGACATATTATTCTAATTAATCCGTGTGTAGAGATTTGAACCAATCAAGACATATTATTCTAATTAATCCGTGTGTAGAGATTTGAACCAATCAAGACATATTATTCTAATTAATCCGTATGTAGAGATTTGAACCAATCAAGACATATTATTTTAATTCAGAGCTAACAAGCTTTTGTTTTTACTATTTAATGTTATGTACTTAGTAGAGAAACAAATACCAATTTTATATTCAATGGTTTAACCCAACCAGGACTTGAACCAAAAATTTACCAAAAAACTTTAGGTAAACGAGCAAACAATTACACCTAGGATGTGGTTGGATTCTGATGTATTTAGTAAGTGCAATATATCCATTTAAATATTTATATTTCATGGTGGCTTGGTTCTATATGTACATTGTGATATCTTTTATCATTTTAATTAAATTTTCACTTAATTGACCAATATTTACCCTGTAATAATAAACAGCTACATGTAGTATCAAGCAAGCTTTGTTTCAATGACTGCGTATATACCCCTATTACAAATGTTGGAAGTATTTCAACTGGTGTACCCTCTACATCGAATGTTAATGAGTAATGTCAAGTTCAATACCCCATAACTTAGTGGTATTTCATTATTCACTTTAAATTATAAAAATAATTATATTTGGTTTTTTGTTTAATTTCCTTTCAGTTGTTTTTTTATATTCCAGTCTCCCACTCGTTGTTTATATGTTGATGTCCTGAGGATGTTTACATATGTGGTATGATTATAAACCAGAAAGAACACAGGATGGACTTAAAAATAACAAAAACAATTTTTCTCCCATTTTTTAGATTGTATTACTCACATGAGTGGGAACAACTTAAAGTTGAAACCCAATTAACATTTTTTATAAAAATGAAAGATTGTGGAAATTCTCCAGCAGGAGTTAATTTACTATTGAATAAATCAGAGCATATACACTACAGAATGAAGAACAGTAACTAAAGTCCTGTTCCAATGTGTTATGGGTGAGAACATTTCTCATGCATTGTAATTTCCATATCTGAGATTATCTCCCCCTCACAATTTATAGAATCTCTTGCAATATAGCTGGACTTTACAGTACTTTCAACTATTCAGGATTGTATCTATGCACTACAAATGCATATGGTTGACATAAGATGTGTGGTACTGACAACAAAGCAAAGCATAAAAAGTTTACTTTATGACAAGACCAACATACATACATATGCCTCAACATCAACACCACTTCCAGCCCAAGTCAAAAGATGGCAGCCGATGCTAAAACAATGAATGAATATACACTGAGTATCATTAAACACTTTTTTATTCAATTTTATTATTGTTTTTGCAATCATGTAATCTTTTTATCTTCCCTTTTTCTAACAAAATAGGCATATACTCAAAAACGAAACAATTAAAAAAAATACAGATAAAGTAGAATGTAAAAACAATACATATCAAACCCTTCTAAACTTTACATGAAATATCTAAAAAAATAAAATAAATACAATGTATTAGCATAATGAGATAATATTAATTAACTATAATTCATCAGATGTCAATCTTTCTGGGGAGGGAGGGGGAGGGGTTTGGCTCAGTAGTCAAGGCATTCACAATAGTTTAAGACTTCTAGTCTGCATTAAAGTAAGACACAATTTCCCCATTAACCCCCACACCCCCTTCCTCCTCCCACAAAAAAAATCTAAGACTAAGTTTCCTTAGGCCCTAATCACATTGGTGGATAAAATAAATTTCCACTATGATTACAGTTAAAGTAACCCCTCTATAACCTTTGAAAGTATTTTTGAAACAATTTTAAAGTTATTTATATATAATATATAGATACTGTCAATTTGTTAGGTCTCAATAATCATCAAACACCCAAATATTTGTCATCTATAAGAGTGGAAAATGACAACAGAACATATAAATGCATTTAAAATAAAAGTTAAAAGCCTCATTTTAAATGATGATGTACCTTAAATTACCATTAAATATTTACTAAATCTTTTTGTGTATACTTATTACAATGTATTGCTACTTGTGTGCAACATTTTATATAGTGTACTTTACAATGTATGTTGAAATATGTTAATGAGGCCCTCAGGGAAGATTAGTTATTAACTAACTGTGTAACCCTCTATAAATAAAGAATTATTATTATAGAAATGTGTCACAAAATGAACCAATTATTATTGCCCTCAATTAAATCTAGTGCAAACCCCCCCCCCCCCCCACCCCCTTTGAATATATGTTTTAATTTAACATAGTATTTACTTGAATAATACGGAAATATAGGAACCCCCACAAGTTATTAAAACATTATATATATCCCTCTACCTTTAATTTTGTCAGATTTTTCAACAAGTCCTAATTATAATAAAAATTGTTAGATATTAGAATCTGTATATAAAGAAATTGAATTGTTTTCTTTGAAAAAAAAAATCCCCCTAATAATATGATATTTTGGTCAATATAATTAATATGATGTCATGGCTAGAATTCCCTGATATATACTTACAGTAGTACCCCTTTTATAAGGCCAGTCCCACCAAAGGTCACCTCTGTTATCAGGCCAGATTTCAGATGTACATGTATTAGATAACATACAACTAAATTGTCCCCCTCAAGAGAGACCACCTTTCTTTTAAGGACACTTTTTCAAAGCAGAAGGGATGACTTTATAGGAGGAAGATTACTGTATTGTTAAAATAATTCGACTAATTGGTTTTCAATCTGATAAATGAATAAAATAATGATATGAATATTTAATAAATGCATTTTTGCTTGCACAGCAGCTCAAGTTTGTTTATATCGTAGGTTCAGTACATTATTGTTTCTTTGCATCCTGTGGTGAATTCGTTGCTTTTGGAGAATCACCAATCACACAAGGACTGTTTGATTTATTATTGGGAGAATTGGAAGTCCCTGAAAAATAGGATTATGTTTATAAAATATGTATAAGATACAGTACTATTAAAACAAAAGATGCAGCCCATATTGGTTTCTTTTTCTGCATGAGTGAAGGCTGAAGTGCATAGCTGGGGGTATTGTTGTACAATATCAAACGTTATATGTAATTTAGTATCCTAGGACCTGTATTTTCAAAATAAAATATTTGGTGTAAAATGTGTGACATTTAAAAAGGTTTCAATGTATCACAAATTTATTTCTCTTATTATTCTATATAAATCAATAATGCTTAAAATTCAGCAGTTAAAAAAGTGAAAATTTCCATTAAATATTTCCAATGCAAAATTGGAAGAATTTTTATTATCATAATTAACATAGATGTATGTTTTCATATGGTAATAATGCTAATTTCTGACAGATGGACAAAATTCCCTATGTAATACCTGTGAAATTGTATCCATATGCAGCATAAGCAGCTGTTAACCCTGCCTGGGCCCCTGCTATTTCAGCAGCACTCAGTGCTTTTTTCAGTCCCCTTCCTCTAGGTCTCCTTGCTCCTGTAGAACCTTTAGGTCGACCTCTCTTTCCTCGTTTGGTAGGTGTTGTTAAAGCTAGAGGAATAAACAAACAGATATTAAAGAACGAAGTACAGTCAAACTGGCCCTAACGGTCAACTTGAATTAACAGTTACCTCGTGTAACAGCCAATTTAAAATCCCCAGGAACCAAATTTTCATGTGTTATTTTAATTCATTCAAATATGCAGTCAACTGTCACTCAAAGTTTATCACATCTCAGTTCATCAATATTTAAATGTCATTTTCCATTCTAGAATCAAGGTGTGTTCTCAATAGGGTTAGTGTTAGGTTTATGGTGTTTAATGCCACTTTCAACAATATTTCAGCTATATCGTGGTGGTCATTTTTATTGGTGGAGGAAACCAGAGATCCTGGAGAAAACCACTGATCTGTGGCAAGTCAATGACAAATTTTATCACATAATGTTGTATTGAGTACACCTCGCCATGAGCTGGAATCGACCTAACAACTTTAGTGGTGATAAGTACGGATTGCACAAGTAGTTATAAATCCAACTACCATATGATCATGAACATGACGACCCAATGTTCTCAATAACAAGAATGTACTAATTAAGGTATCAAATAATTGGATAATTAACTATAAATTAAAGTTTGTTTTTGCCCGCAAAAGCATATGTCTCCCCCCGTCCCACAAACTGTAGTCAAAGGTAAAAAAATCTATTTAGGTAACAAATAAAATTAAGCTTCAATGAATAAAAAAAAAAACTGTTTTTAATCCATGAAACACAAACAAAAATTGATCAAAAGTGCTAAAGCAAGGATTACAGGTACTATTCCATATTGTCATGGCAAAGTTCCCCATTCCAGAAAATTGCTCAGCCTATGTCTCAGTGATTTTAAAGAAGTTTTGTTCTTCTAAAATCAATGGATTGGTGATGAAAAACTTTTTCAGGGAAATAATGACATTATGATAGACTCTTGTACATATATATATACAAGTTTCAGTAAGGGATATTACACTAGAGTGTTTGCAAATAACTCCCACAAAATTTAGGGGATCAAAATGTCCTGGTAATATGCACAACTACATATGGTGTCCTTACTACCTACCAAGTTTCATGAAATTCTGTTCAATAGTTTCAGAGGAGTTGTGCTGACAAACTGCTTCAGAAATATATTTCGGGAAATTTTTAAGTTCAAAGGGGCATAACTCCCACAAAATTTAGGGGATAAAAATTTCCTGGTAATATGCACAACTACATATGGTGTCCTTACTACCTACCAAGTTTCATGAAGTTCTGTTCAGTAGTTTCAGAAGAGTTGCACTGACAAGCTGCTTCAGTAGTAAATTTCGGGAAATTTCTAAGTTCAAAGGGGCATAACTCCCACAAAATTCAGGAGATCAAAAATTTCCTGGTAATATGCACAACTAAATATGGTGTCCTTACTACCTACCAAGCTTCATGAAATTCTGTTCAGTAGTTTCAGAGGAGTTGCGCTGACAAACTGTGTGACGGACAGACGGACAGGAAAAAAACAATATGTCTCCCCACCAAAGTGGGGGGAGACATAATTGTTACAAAGCGATCACAATTTTTTAAAATAAAATACAAGAGTGGACAAATACAATATTACTGTTGTTTTTTTTATATACAGACCTTGTGTTGATCCTCCCATTAGTGGATCATCTACAATAACTAAGGCATCATTACTACTATCATCCACTCCAATACCTGACTGCTGGGTCATCTCACTACCGTAAGACATCTGAAAAGTAAAAATCAAATGTTTCACGTTACAGTGCAATGAAAAAAGTCACATTTTTTCATTTAAATTGGAAATGACATACAAAGTCAAAGATTGAAAATTATCAAATGTTTAATCATTATGGATAGATTTTTTTTTTTAATTAATAGTAGGGGGGGGGCAGAGAAAATTGGCAGGTAAATTTAATAGGTTCTAAATGGAATAATTTGAAAATAATTTCCTTACAGTTAAACCTGTCGAGAAACCACCCCTTTTCCCACCCAAACGTGGTCTTTCAAAACAAGTGGCTTCTACATAAGTAGATAATGAAGAGTTGTGACATTTTAAAGTGTCTCCCAAAAGAGGGTTGCCCCTCTTTGGGGAGGTCTATCACTGTGTAGTTAATATGCAATTTTTGGTAAGACTATTAAGAAAAGGGAAAAGAATATATTGTCCTCTATTGACAGGAGGAGTAGACAGTTTATCCATTATAAAATTAAATGAGTATTACCACACTCTGTGGACTAGCTGGTACTGATGTTGAATCAAAGCTGGCCTGAGACTCTGTATCTGCTGCTATTGTTATATTGTTATCTTTAGAATCTTCTTGTTTTGACTTCTTAGGATCTCGCTTCTATAAAAACATGTAAATATGATTGAATACAAGTATAAACAAGTTACATTTCAAATACATTTTGTTCCTGTTTTACTCTGTACACACAACTTATTTTTGTACCTTTCATTCAGCAATTTCCATATCACATTTGACAGTAACACAATGGGTGCTACTAGTGGAGCAGGAATTACTTAATGTTCCTGTATACCTGAGTTAACCCTTGTTTTTGCATGGTGTTTTTGTTGCTCAATCTTAAATTTTCTTTTTAGCACTTTGTAGATTGTTGTTTGTCCATATGGGCAATTCATTGTCTGTCCTTTGATTTATGGTTTCTGGTTACCCTTTGGTATCTTCAATTTTTTTTATGTACATGTTTTATTATTTACACACAACCTGTTTTCCATGTTTTATTCAGTAAACTTAACCAGTTTTATGAACATGTTTTATTCAGTACACACATGTTCACCAGTTTTCTTTTCATAATTCCGATAGTATAAAATTTCTGCAATACAAATATTTTCCTTCTTTTTGAAGATGCAAATTCTATATGCTGAAAAAATAATGCTCACTTATGATACCCCCGCTCTTCGGCAAACAGGAAGTAGGAATCTGACGAGTCAAAAAACGCTTCCCACGATATGGGGTACCTATATGAAGCTTGTGACCAAATATCAGATTTCTGCCATCAATAGTTGCTGAGAAAAATGTGACGAAAAATGTGCATATATGTTCAATGTGTATAAAAACCAACTAAGTCGGCAAACAGGAAGTAGGAATCTAACAGGTCCAAAAACGCTACCCACAATATGGTATACCTATATGATGCTTGTGGCCAAACATCAGATTTCTGCCATCAACATTTACTGAGAAAAATGCGACGAAAAATATCTTGGACTGACGGACAGAGGTAAAACAGTATACCCCCCTCCCCCTTCGGGAAGCAGGGGTATAATAAAAATACATTCAAACTGGATGTGTGTTAAATTTACCTTAACATATTCTCTTTTTCTCTTTCTGTTAGATTTACCTTAACATATTCTCTTTTTCTCTTTCTGTTAAATTTACCTTAACATATTGTCTTTTTCTCTTTCTGTTAAATTTACCTTAACATATTGTCTTTTTCTCTTTCTGTTAGATTTACCTTAACATATTGTCTTTTTCTCTTTCTGTTAAATTTACCATAACATATTCTCTTTTTCTCTTTCTGTTAAATTTACCTTAACATATTCTCTTTCTGTTAAATTTACCTTAACATATTCTCTTTTTCTCTTCCTGTCTTTATCCTTAGCAGTGTCATCCTTTGATGGACCCTTTTCTTCTGCTTTCTGCATCACTGATTACACAACAAAAAAATAATTAATGTGAAAAACATTCTGAAAGAGCAAGACATGGATACAGGAAGTATAAAAGTTTGAATACAATGAATCATGGATGAATCACTTCTGTGTCATTTGATTCAGAAATTGGTATGTCTATCAATAAAGTTGTGTCAAAGATGCCTTCCATTGGTGAGGTGTACTTGATACAACCTAACATGATTCTGTGTGTCAGTAGTTTTTTCCCATTACTCTGGTTTCTTCCACCAATAAAACTGGCCATCACAATATAACTGTATTAATGTTGAAAGGGTTGTTTAAACACAAATAACAACACACTTGTAACCCTATTGTTTAATACATTTGAGATTCAAATCAACAAAATATAACACCATGCAATCACATGAAAAAGCATCCATTCCACGGAATTATAATGTACATAACCAGTGAAAAAACTTCAACAATTGTTTGAAAAAAAAAAATCTCATCAAAATCAGATGAACATTGAACTCTCCATATACAATAAAACAGAAACACTAATGTTTGCACCTAATGGTCTCTTGATTGGAAACAGTTAAGGCTACAATACCTCAAATACTTACCTTCATTCTGTGTCCAGGATTTTTGTGTCAAATATTCAGAATGATTTGTCAACTACATGTACATCTAAAATTATCATACAGAAACCATTTTGTATACAGACAGATGGCGACGAAAACAATGACGACAGCACCATAAATGAAAAATTTTATGTACATAATCTGTTCTACTTACATTTTCTTTCCATTTCTTCATCATCTATAAGAAGGGAGACAACTTCTTTAGGTTTTAGTACATCTGGACGATATGTTCCACCACTTATCACCATTCTCTGGATCTGTCAAAGATACAGAGCAATTAGTTCCTGTTTTAACAACTTCATAAACTTAAGTCTAGGATTTAGCGGCGAGACACTTATTGCATATGTAGATGTAAATCCCACTACCATACTATCACGGCCACAGCAGCCTCCTGGTAGAGTCAACTTGGTCAAAATATCATACTGATAATAGAAGTTCATTGGATTTCTTTTTCACTTTCATTAACACTTTTCTGGTGTTTTTGGAAATGCATGTTTTAAATATTAATGGAGTAAGTTCATAATATGCAAAAGGGGTATGTATTATAGACTGTCAATAAGAAAGGATATATATGAAAGTTATACAAAAATATCTTACCTCACTTTTTTCTTTAGCCCTCTGAAGAATTCTTTCTTCAATTGTTCCTTTACAGACAAGCCTATAGACTGTAACTTGTTTTGTCTGACCTAATCTATGGGCTCTATCCATGGCTTGTTGATCAACAGTTGGATTCCAATCACTGTCATAAAATATCACCTAAAATTGAAAGAATAATCATTGTCTAATACATTTCTTTTTTTCATCTTTCTATATTTCTGTAAATTCAAAATTAATGTGATAAATGTGATGAGATAAAGATATTGTTTTGTTTGATTTGTCTCCCTTTGATTGTGTATAAAGTAAGTACAAGGTCATGTCTTGGAACCAGGCCATCTGAGAAGCAATATAGGTGTAAATTATTTCATTGTTTTCACAAGTTTTCTGTGAAAAATATGCCTTAATAAAGTAAAAATATTGAAATGTTTTGCTTGTGTTAATACTGATTACTGAGTGGAGAAAAATATTTTGATTGCAAATTTTGTTTTTGTTTTTTTGTTGTTGCTCACATTTAAGATAAAAACAACCCATAATTCTTATTAACTGAAAATTATTAATCAATTAATTTCATTAACCCATCATTTAACCCAAGCAATACCCCAATAAACATATCTTAATATCAAATGTATTTTCAGTGATATGTATGCATATCAAAATTGAAAACTTTGCATGAAATTTGAAAAAGTGTGTGTTAAAAGCAAATCAGATGACACAGTATTGTGCTTAACACAGGAGACAGTTATTTACTGAACCCACTTTATATTGGGGATTCGTTTTGTTTTACAATTTTAAGCAGCAGTCCATTTTAGCCATCTTTAACCTCTGTAATCTTGGAAACCAAAAGAACTAAATAGGCTAAATCTGGCTGAAAAATGTTGGCAGGGATTATTATATAAAGAACATTTAAAGGAAAATAAAAATTCTGCATACCTTAAAAATATGTGAAATTTCATATTTTTTTTAACCCTTCTAGTCCCTTTTCCAAAATAAAATAGGCAATTATATTTTTGACTGTTTCGTAAATAAGTCATTAAGATGAGCAGTTTGCAAAAAAATGCATTAAAATTGAATGAAAAAAAATGTTTAAAATTTTGGAAATTGGCATTTTTTTTTTACCCCTTTTGACCAAGTGTAACTTTATACATATGTAAGTATATATTTAACCAAACCTTTTTGCTTGTGTTTAAGGATGATAAATGGTGTATGGTGTACTTCAAATTTTGCATAAATTTAAAATTAACATTTCAAACACGTCACAGAAGGAATAATGCATGCATTTAATGTATAATTACAGTATCTGCAGCAGTCAGATTGATACCCAGTCCACCAGCTCTTGTACTGAGTAGAAACACGAATATATCAGTTCTAGCCTGAAAATCAGCAACCATGTCACGTCTCTCAGAAATCTTTGATGAACCATCTAACCTTATGTAAGTATGCTTTCTGTGCCACATATACTCCTAAAAATAGAAATAATAATCAATAACAGAACTTGAATAGTAGCACACAAAAATGATTTATAAAATCATAAGAAGTGTAAGAGTGCTGATTTAAGATATTTGTGGAAAAATACAATAAAACAAAACTTGGTATTAAAGACATCAGTAACAATCAAATTGATTGATTGATTGATTTACCTCTAATAGGTCAATCATCCTAGTCATCTGAGAGTAAATCAGTACACGATGTCCTTCTGTCTTCAGTCTCTGTAGTAATGTATCCATTACAAACAACTTGCCAGCATCTGTTACTAAACTTTCTTTATCTGTAAACAAAAAATGTGTTTCCTCTATAAAGTTGATACTTTTAAATTAATACTGAAACTAAAGATTTTTACAAATAGGCAGTTCAGTGAAGCAGGTCGTGTGACCAGTAAGACAAGCATACAAATGCATTGTGTTGTGATCATTTAAATTTACTTGCAAGTTTGTTCAGCTTAACATTATGCTTAAGTGCAGAGAGTAAATATTCAAATGACTTAATCAAAAGTTTTCAGTTTTCATAATTAGCTTAATAGAACAAAACATTTACCTGTACATAGCTAATATGTTGACTATTCTTACAATCAATTTTGAATTTTTAACAGGTACTAAACAAATAAGGTGACAAAATTACACAGCAAGTCTTTTTGAATTCATAATTTGTATTTGCCATGGTTTTTTAGATGTCTAAATAGTCTATTAAAGGGAGATAATTAACAATTATTGTTTCCTTTCCTTTTTTCAATATTCTGTCATATTCTCAGCATTTGATCTGTCTACTGGTGTTGTATTATTGTGTCGCACACAAATATGATTTATAGATATACATTGTATAAGGTGAGAACAAAGAAACAACTATCATACTGTTTAGATTTAACTAACCTGGACTATATACCCCTGACATTCCATGCTTAGGTCTAAAACCAAACAGTCCCCCAGGTTCAACTTCAGAAAAGTACCATGGGTTCCACCATCTGACCCCTGTATAAATCTCTGGTGTACCATACAATAGACTCTGCTTAGCCTCCAGTGTACCACATAGATTCTCTTTCATTATCTGCCATGCTGCTGATCGATCGTGACTCTCCCAGCTACTAGAACTTGCATGTACCTGTATCAACAAATAAACCAAACAGGTACAGTCAACCCTCCTTTAGCAACCACCTCTATTAAGCAATAACTTGTATTGTATGACCTTAATTTTTATTTCTCTTTGGAGTGCATTTCCTAGTAATTAAACCTGTATTAAGTGACCATCTGTCTTATGTGACGATTTTAAAATGTTGCCTTGGAAGGTCACATAAGACAGGTTTTATTGTAGCTATCTATCAATTTTAAAGTCAGATTGGATATGTGATGAAAGTATTGTTTATTTTTCTAGATGCACATTTGTGTAACACTTTTAATAAGCAAATAAGTAAAATATAAGAAGGATACACATAAAGTATGCTAGTAATTTGACTTTCATATACTGTGAAAGTACTTTTCTTCGTGGGTATCAATTTTCGTGGTTTGGTTAAAAATTAGAGGTCATGGATACGTATTATTCGTGGATTTTGTGGTTGTACCAAAAAAAAAAATTTCATTGATTTTATATTTTCAACATAACAAGTTTCAATGGGTTTCAAAACTTTGATACAGCTTCAATACATTAGACAAATGAGCCGTAGAATTATGTAATCGGAAATGGAACATGAATATTAATGTGTTCATTTTCTCAGTTATTTTTTTTTACATATATCAACATAGAATCGGAACAAATTCAGCTGTTGCATTTCATAATTATAGATCAGTGCAAATCAGTATTTGAAAATTCAAAAAAAAATCATCTGAAATTATTTTATGAGCACGTACATTAGCTATTTCCATCAATATATTTTTAATTTGTTTTCATGTTTTACAAATATTTAATCTCCATTTTATTTAAAATTTTTGTTTTTCACAACTAAAAAAAGAACAATAAAGTTTATTTGTTCTCATTATTTTGATTCCAATGACAGATTGTACTTCAACATATTCAATCTTTTATTACCCTTAAGCTTTATCTCAGATTGAAACCACTCGTTGTCGTGTCACAAGATTAATCCTGAAGGGCCAAATGTACAGTTAACTTATACTTAATTGAATTGTTTAAAGAAAGGAGATAAAATATGTTAATCGAAGGGTGTTATACTTTAATAGAGAAATATTTATACAACACTTAGAAGCGTGTCACCGTCAGTGTATGGTTTGTAAGAAATTTTATTACCGGAAGTTGTTAAAATCTTTTCACAAATTTTTGTCATTTTTACGCATGCATAATCAAATCATTCACAATTTCAAACATGTTCATGTGGATTATAACCCATTAAAAGGTATGCTCGTTCTTATTTTGTCATTAAAATTGTCAACTGTCCCCTATGCAGCTGGTGCAGAAAGTCGAGGTCACTCGAGGACAGTATGGCTATATATCGATGTAAACTGCTTCCCAAGTTTCATTGTTCGTTGGATTCTTAATTTCGTGGATCAGCCTACCCACGAAAACCCCGAAAATTGGTACCCCACGAATAAAAGTGATTTCACAGTAATGAATGTTTAAGGAGGAAAACCAGAGAAAATTCTCTCTTGTATGAAAAATAACTGTTATGATTAAAGACCATAACAAAGTAATAAACCAATATCGGTAGAACATATCAGACATTTTTCATAATAGAAACTAATGTCTTTTGACCCCACATACATGACCTTAGTATATGTTATTTATTGCATAACTGTCCCAAAATAGAATTGCAAGCTTGTGCAAAAAGTATTATTTTTTTAATAAGTCTTCTGTAAATAAACATACATTTGTTAGCTACTGAGTGATACATTATTATGTCAATATATAAGAAATTCCTACCTTTGGCATAGTATAATATAAATAAGATGGCAATTCTGTAGGTAGACATTTTAATACTCTAGGTGGTCTGTATTTGTGATGAAATGGAATGTCATGATGAATAGGATGATGACTCGGACTCTGAAATACAACATGTGAAGATTAAGTGTGACATTTTAATACTCTAGGTGGTCTGTATTTGTGATGATGTGGTATGTCATGATGAATAGGATGACTCGGACTCTGAAATACAACATGTGAAGATTAAGTGGGACATTTTAATACTCTAGGTGGTCTGTATTTGTGATGATGTGGTATGTCATGATGAATAGGATGATGACTCGGACTCTGAAATACAACATCTGAAGATTAAGTGTGACATTTTAATACTCTAGGTGGTCTGTATTTGTGATGATGTGGTATGTCATGATGAATAGGATGATGACTCGGACTCTGAAATACAACATGTGAAGATTAAGTGTGACATTTTAATACTCTAGTTGGTCTGTATTTGTGATGATGTGGTATGTCATGATGAATAGGATGATGACTCGGACTCTGAAATACAACATGTGAAGATTAAGTGTGACATTTTAATACTTTAGATGGTCTGTATTTGTGAGGTAGAATTTTATTATTCATAGGGTGCTAACTGGACAGATGTACAATAATACCATTTCTAACAATATATTCTGTATTTATAATGGTTGGGACTTGAAATATTACCATACAATGTGCAAATATGAGGTGTTACTTATTTCTGAATATGTGAATGTAGTTTAACACCAAGTTAGCATAGCTATATTTTTCAGTTATATCACGGCAGGAACAAATTGTATTATGTGATGCATAATCTGGTTTAAACTAGACGAGCATATAAACTTATTTTCTATAATATTTACACACTGAAATAAGTCTGACTCCTAGTCAATCAATCCTTACATTGTGCCTTTAAATTACCAAAATTTTATAAATGTGCTGAGCTTGACTCTGTCTCCAGATTCAAATTAATATTTCCTACACTTTAGAGGAACTTGTATAAGATTACACCACATATTTTTTTTAGATGGCACACAGCTTGAAAATAGCATATCACTTTGTATGTTTGTTCACTCACCAAATGACACTCTTATGCTTTTATAAAACGAACACAATTAAAAAAAGAAAAAAACCAAAGATACCTACCTTTGTTGGTGAATGGGGTGGACTAAATGGGATCTTCTTTTTGTGACTTCTATGACGTAATTTACAATGTTCCTGAGTTTCCTTCATACAGTGAAGGGTGTGGTTCTCAAATGCAAAGAAATTTGAGGTATAACTTGTAAAAACAAGTTTACTGAGCACTGGACTGCTATGTACATTTGTGAAAGACATGGGACTATTTGTATACAGTAAGAAACTCCTTCTGTCAAGATGGTGACTGAAATAAAAAAATTTGGTATGAAAATAACATTACATTTGTGGACAGTTCATACTATAAACAGATTTATCTAGAAAAATAAGATAAAACAATAAGAATGCAGTTTTCTTTCTCATAACAATGGAAATGAATTAACAATATAAGAAGGCATGTATTGTTATTTTTGTTGCAATTCACAATAATAGTGTTCCCTTGTATGATGATTATCAGAAGAAATTAAGACCACATTCCTCAACGAGCAAACATTGACTGTATAATGGACAGGTCCTAATTCCTAAAATGGCACATGTTAAATTTATAAAAAAAAAATATATTTGGACTAGATGTGATATTTACTGTTTACATACACATAAAAAATATCTGACATAAATTATGTTTTATAACAATACAAACCTTGGTTCTTCATCATGCCATGTTCTGTGATGGTGTATGCTATATGCCATTTTCATCATTAGAAAAATTCCTAACCATCTGTTCAACAAATTATACGGTATTAATATACATATAGTGGAATAGGTTTTTATATCATTTTATAAATTGACACAAAAATTTATTTCAAATTAGCATAGTATTAAACATATCAATTATTACAGATGGACCTAGCTGCAGAACCGTAGCCCTTATGGTCCTTGGCCAATTTTCTGATATTTGCAGACCATAGGGCTACGGATTTCACCCTATCAAAAATTTGCGAAACTGCGACCATGATTTTGTCGCACCTTTCAACAGTAATTTTCACAACAAATGCTTTGTGAGAGCGGTGTCATATGGATAATTCGTTTCGTTACATATTTATCTATCACTTTCCATATTTACTTATTCATTATTATTCATTTCTAGCTCATTATCATAACAAATGTCTCGATATTAATTGATCCCGCCTACTTCTTTCCGCCATCTTTTCATTGCGATATTCTCGCTTTGAAGTCACGTGACTTTAGAGAGCTAACTTTAACAGCAAAACACATGTTCGATTTGTTTACGTTTTACCGGAGGTTTTGCACGACGATTTTTATCTGAAAACCTAGAGTGAACTATTTTACAAATATTAACCAGAAATGTTATTTTCTTCTATGATTATTCCAGTTGAGGTGAACTCTCATTCAACATTTTCTAATTTTTCATGTAAACAAACCGAACACGTGTTTTGCTGTTAGTTAACTCTCAAAAGTCACGCAACCTCAAAGCGAGAATACCATGACAAGATGGCGGAACGAAGTAGGCGGGATCAGTTAATATCGAGACATTAGTTATGATAATGAGCTAGAAATGAATAATAATGAGTAAGTAAATATGGAAAGCGATAGATAAATATGTAACGAAATGAATTATCCACATGACACCACTCTCACAAAGCATTTGTTGTGAAAATTACTGTTGAAAGTTTCGCGAATTTTTGATAGGGTGAAATCCGTAGCCCTATGATCCGCAAATATCAGAAAATTGGCCAAGGACCATAAGGGCTACGGTTCTGCAGCTAAGATGGACCATATTTTACTTACTTGGAGATTTTGAAGTAATAGGTTCTTACAAGAGTCCATCTTGAAGATCAGAGATATACATCTACGAGTTTCAGAACTTATATTTTTTTCCCTGAGTGGAGCATAGTGGAAAGAGTTTAAAACTTTAAAGCTTAACAGAAAAGAATTTCTCACACGAGGAGATGATATCCTGATCTTCAATTTTAACCGAATATAAGAACCTATTTTTTCTATAAAATAGATAAATTTCGATAGATCAAAGGATTGAAAGCAAAACTTGCAATTTTCGGATTTATTTCAATTGTGACATCAAACAAATGTTCTTTTGATTGGATATTTACATGTGTAAGACAGCTTCACGTGGTTAAGTCTTTTGTGAACGGTTTTCCATGGAAAAGCTCTATTTACCGAAGAATGCATACTTCCGAAGTTGACAAACCTTACTTTTGAAGTGACTGTGACATGATAATCACAAACAACAGCACTGTTCATTTACTTTAATTTCAAAGTGAACATTTTTTAATTCCCAACAAAAACAAAACAAAATACAACAAAGGAAAAGGAATAGAAGACTTCCTAAGATGTTTAACTTGTGTCTTATCATTTTGTCTTTTCGAACAAGAAGAGTTTAAAGATATTAAATGGGTAATCAGAATCTGTAAATCGAAAAAGGACAGACAAGACAACGGCCAACAGAAAAAGGACAAACAACGACCTACAAAACACTACCCAGAAAACTGATGATCGAGCAACACGAACCCCACTAAAAACCAGGGTAAAGGAAAAGGAATCAATTAATATTTTGATTCTTTTCCCCTTACTTCTCTTTAGTAGATTCACTAAAACAATCACGAACATTTTGCTACCAGTAAAAATGAAAATAAAAGTATTATACCTTACAAGTAATCCTCCAAACATATAATTATGGAGCTCTTTGGGCGATATGTCTACAAACTTTGTAAATGAAAACAAACTATTTACACTGGTATCTGAAACAGACAAAGCAGTAATTTAAAGCTACACGTCCTAATAACAGGAGAAGGATAATATTAGAAAACAAACTGTCAGAACAAAAATGGCAACAGCATGCTACTGTTAGCTTCATACAAGAAGTAAATATTTCAAATGATATTGCATAAAAATATGATCGAAAGATGGTATGAAAGTATGTCAAAGTAATTGCTGAATTTTTTTTTTCAGATTTAATATATAGACAAGTTCATTAAAACTGAACACGCTTAAAGCATACAAATTCAAAATCTCCAGAGTGTCCATTTATACAGCATAATTATGAAGGTTTATGACAAAATTTTATTATGTAAAAATGCCTAAAAAGAAGTATTATCCCAGTTCATGCACCGAGGTTTGAAATATTTTGTTTTTATAAAAGCCTAGAATGCAGGATTGTGCATTATTTACCCCAATGGTTCTGGGACCATGGTGGACCACAGACCCCCACCTAATGTTTTGCCCCACCCCACTCGTTGTTGAAAGCCCTGATTATAAAACACCAGTAAAAAATCAAGAATACTTACTTGAACATTGTGAACACATGGACTGGCAGATATTTTCAGTTGAAAACACATTAAATAAGTTATAAAGTATCTTCTGTTTACTTGATACATGTAAGTCTTGGATACCTACAACAGAAAAAAATATTTATCATATTTTGTGTGACATTTAAAGATAAATAAAAGACACTGAGCCATCCACATGCAATTCACATTGTATTTGCATACAGAAATGTCACGTGTCATATGTTGAACTGCAGGAGTATCAATTACAAAATACTCATATCTCAATATGACAAAGGTGAAAGGAGTCATAACTCAGAGGGATTTTTTATCCATAAAAATGATCTGTGGACCCCCATGAAGTGGCAAGCAAGCATGCAAATAATAAAAACACTGGATTTAAATGAAGTAAGGAGTAAAAATTTCAACATGATCATCTTCCTGTATTGGTACTCAAGTGTGCCAAGATATGAAAGTCATTGGAATAAAGCCGTAGGAGAAATTTTTAATAAAAATATTATTTCTCTTTCTACATCAGCTTTGAGCCATAACATTAATTAATATGACAGTTTTTCTCAACAATGTATTCAACTTACACTGTCTGTAAACAAGCTTTGGCACTGAGTATGGCTCTCTCTTCATAGAGAAAGGCGACTTAACCTCTCTTCTCTCAAACAGCTCGGAATGATTGCACACCTGAAATAAAATCAAAAATATTTTCTATATAATAACCATAATATCATATAAATGATAAATGGGAAAAAATGCATTGGTCAAAACTATCTTTGCCCATAAATGTTGTTTTGTTTTTAAATTCCTTTGGCAAGAAAAGGAAAGGGAGAAGTTCATATACTAGTGCACATGTTAAAAGACCAAATACACTATGTATTCATAACACAAAATATATATAGCTAAACAAGAAAAAAGAACATATACCTTCAAACACAATATTTTGCCTTTTTAACCCATAAAGTGTTAACATTGATCACCATATATTTTTTATTCTATTTTCCCTTTTAAAAATTTATATTGATATTCCCAGAATAAAACGTCTACCATTTGGAAATGCATTTACGTTCAAAAATAATACCAAATTTTTGTTTTAAACGTACCTTTCTGAACTGCATAACAAGATTCATCAGACTACTAGTACTATTCTGAGCTGATGATGAAGATGAGGAGCTACTAAGGAGATCTTCTATTGAGATCTTGTTCTTAATTCCTTGGTATAACAATTTCTGTCTAGTAGTCAAAGGACAATAAACTAATATTTCGATCTGTAAAACAAATGCAATAAATGTCTTGGTTTTTTTTAAATGCTACATGTACTTCCAAATGATGATAATTAAAAGAGAACATTATACAATTGTTTCCATTCATAAAAAGTGTTGAAAATCAAAATAAATATTGAATATTTTAAAAGATAACAAATCCTGTATATAAGCACATTTCACTTTACCCTGCATTGTTTTCAAATTTTTACTACATTTATCACTGGGCACCTGTTTATTGAGTTACAAACATGGTCTATTTATAATCTACCTTGTCAGATAATTCATTTTCGACATCTTTCTTCACTCTACGTAACATGAAAGGCTGTAGTATCATTCTAAGTCTTGTAAGTTGATCTGTAAAAGAGAAAATAAAATATCATTACTGGTTTTGAAAATATATAAAAACATTAAATTCACACCCTAATGTATCATATATAAAAGGAATAAAATCTAACATGCAAAAAATTAGTGAACATTGAAGAAAATTCCATAGAAACTCAGAAAAAAAATAGACTACGATCAAATTTATCAGAAGTAATAAATATTGTATATGATAATAACATCATTTCCTTCTTGTCCATTTTAACAATGATAAACAAATATTACACAAAAAATTAAAATTTATCCTGCAATTGGGTTATTTTTTGTAATAATAAATGGGTTGAAATAAACTGTTGCTTTATTATGACAGTGTCATAATAACACTTTTCACATTAGCCTAATAAAGCTATTAAGCCACAATCCTGTCAGAATAACACTTTTTATATTAGCCTAATAACGCTATTAAGCCACGCCCCTTACCGGAACTACTATTGAGGTATCAATGGGGTTTCCGTTATCCTTTTTTTTATTATTAAATTGAATAACATTTATTTTTGCAAATTTTATTGCAGGATAAATACAATATTGGTGTATTGAAGGTAAATATAGAATTTATGTGGCTCTGCACGAAAGACTCACTAAAAGCTTGTCTTTCCCCCGTTTCTAAGCCTTGCCACATAAATTCTATATTTACAGTCAATACACCAATATTGTATATATATTAAACTTACTTTCATCTATCCCAGACTGTTTTTCTGCATGACTTTCTATGTCTTTAGAGAACCATTCTGTAAATTCTTCATGTGAATCAAACATTGTAGGCATGATAAAATGTAACAAAGCCCAAAGCTATATAAAAAAAACAAAAAACAAAAACAGAACATTATTTAAAAAAAAAATTATATTTCTCTTTTTCTTTTTTTTAAATTGAGACCTATTATTAATATAATTCAATTTCTGATTCCTTAAACACTTCAAGTATTCACAAAAACAATTCCACTAATAATTTTCTTAAACAGTTTTATATCAGAAACAATTCTTCATACTTTACCATCTTAAATTGACAAAACCCTGTTATAAAATAAAGGTTCCTACCTCTGCCATACTGTTTTGTATTGGAGTTCCAGTCAATAACAATCTATTTCTACAGTTAAAACCAAGTAGTATTTTCCATCGTACACTGAAATATTACAAACAAATCCTCAGCTGATTATAATAATATCATTTATGTGTTCAATCAGCTTTGTAATTTCTGAAAAGATTTTTTAATATTTACCCATATGTTCTACGATAGAGACAGTCTTTTGAATTTCAAATGTCCTGCAGCGGAAGCCACATTGCTTTCCCAATCCACACAAAAATGTAACTTTTAAAAGAACAATCCAATGATCTATCCCGTTCAATTCTCGTTCAATCAAGTTTGTAGTTTCCAAAAAGCTTTTTACACATTTTCCAATTAAAGTACAATGTTCAACAATCATATACCAAGTAGAATATAATTACAAGGAACATTCTTTGACGATTCCCACAAAATTTCAGCTCATTCAGACTGTGGTTTCTGAGGAATTTACTTGTTTGATATTCACATGGTGTGTATACCAAATAAAACCTTTCAGATAAATTGGCATTACTCTCTTCATTTCAGCTGAGAAAACGAATCCTTTTCAGCACATGGATATGTAGAATACATGAAAAAAAACTTTAGCAGACAGAACACCTGGTTGGTTAATTAGTGTTAATGACCATATTTGTCTACAATATCTTAACTCTTACAATTTTCTAGGACATAACATTGTATTGTCAGTTACATTCTGCATTTCACCTACTAAATAATGAATATATCAGAAAAAACTAAACCTCCAAAAGAGCAAGGCATTACTCTTGGGTTACTTTTTCAGACATTCATAAAACCTGTTAAACTGGGAAAAATATATAGTGTAATAGTCTTCCACCATTAAATTTGTCAAGATAAAAACATTCACTTGAAACCATGACAACTGGTTGTTATAGGGGAAGTAACTGAGATATGTTGTTTTTTTCTTCAGATGTACTAACCTACTGCTGCTTTTAATTGCCTGGGCTTCATCAAGTATCATGTACTGCCACTTGATTCTCTGGAAATATTTGACATCTTGGATGACCAGTTGATAACTAGTTATAACTACATGGAATGACGCCTCCTCTTGATGTAGGTTCTGGGAATCCCAAAATTTACGTAAAATTCTTCTGTCTTGGGAATTTCCCCAATACGGCACAACCTAGAAAATGAAATAATTAAATGATATGGCAGGACAGTAATTATAGATTTTTTTCTAATAAAAACAGTTACGTCCGTGGCAGGACATAGACATGATTTCTAATTATATACAAATGTATCTGTACCACAATTCTGTGTCCATCTTAAACCAACTAATTCTTAAAATGTTATTAATTTAGTACAAGTATCAAAGTTAGAAGGGGTTGTTGTGGTTGTGATCGTATGGTAGTTTGATCGTAATCAGTGCCTATCACCACTAACATTGTGAGGTCGAATCCCACTCAGGCGAGGTGTGCTCGATACAACATTATTGATCAAGTTTGTCAGTGACTTACCGCCGGTCTGTAGTTTTCTCCAGGTACTACGTTTTCTTCCAACAATAAAACTGATCGCCATGATATAACTGAAATATTGTTGAAAGTGGGATTAAATACCATTAACCATCAAAGTCACACAGAGTTTCCTTACAACACACCTTACATGTATATAATACAGATACAATATCAAACCTTTTTAATAATTCCTTTGAACCAAGACACTAATATTTGTAACATAAACTGATGCTTGATCATTTTTAATTAAAAATAAATATTGCAGTTTTGCATTGTTTGACATTTCCATAATTTTATTTATTTACCTTAAACCTAGGACAAAATCTTGCACATTCTTGTTGCCAGTTGTGTAGTGTAGAAGCTGGTGCAATTACAAGGAATGGTCCCCATATTCCCTGTCCCTGAAATAGACATGCTTTTAAAGTAAAATAATTAATATTTAAAGACATACAATATGGTTATGGTCATAAACAATATTTACCCTGACATAGCGATGTCATAATTGCTATTATGTTGGTCTATTAAGCTTAAAAATTAAATAAAGCATAACAACAGAGAAATGTCACAATATTTTTTCTACTGAAAACACATCCTAATTGATCAGCATTAGATATTTCCTTACATCACAGACAATGAGTTGAAGCTTTCATCTGTTTACTTCTGAAGACAATGGATTTAAGCTTTCATAAGATTACATAAAATATAAGATTTTCTTTGTTGTCATCCACCTTATAAAAAGTGCATTAAAAACTTTTTTTTTTTATCGTTTTCTTCTATTAAGGTTTTTCTGCATTTGAATTTAGTGACTAGCATAAATATATTTTCAGAATGCTAAATTGTTTTAAATTTATTCATAACAATAACATTGTAAAAATGAATTTTAAAGAAAATACAACATTTCCAAATACACATAAATATACAATTTGCACCAAAATATCACTAAGCTCTTACCTCAGAAAGATGTCCAAGAAATGCAATACTCTGTACAGTCTTTCCAAGTCCCATTTCATCAGCTAGGATGCCATTAATGCCTTGATCATACAAGTTTGCTAACCAATTCATTCCCTAAAAATAAATACATTATATAATTATTGCATTGCAGTATATTATTTCATGAAGAATGTAACCAAAAGTTAGTGTGCAATATTCCCAGATATTTGCACTAGTGAAATATTGCTTCATTTAATGATTTTGCATGTATGTAGAGTCCTTGAAATGAAATTTTGAATCCTGGTCTAGATCAAATTCTTGAATTTATTTTTATATAGTTCTTAAAAAAAAAGCAGAAAATTTTACTTATCCGAAGTTTAATTGGTCTTGGGCTGGTGCTCATCACGAGGACTGTTCGTATCAACAGGCTACAATTGTGCACCTATCATTTTTAAAGCTCAGCAATAAAAAAAATAAGACAGTTATTGCATGAATATTGATAAATATTGTCCTTCACAGAATGATCACAAGCTCGTGCAATTTAACATTCTGCTTGGGACAATATTCACACATTTTTTTTTAGCAATAACCCAATATTATATGTTAATTCATAGGTAAAATAATTCTTTAGTTTACTTTCAAATAGTTTTCAGTTTGAAGACATCTGTATTGTTACTAACTACACAAATAAATATCTTCTTATATAACCATCCATAAAGGAGACATTCAAAAAGATTACACATTACAGTACTAATTCAATACAGGTTAGAATTATATATGTGTAAATTCACCAAGAGGAGTTTGACATTCACACACTTTTGTTTCTTTTGTTATCTTTAATTGTTCAAAAATCTGTTAATTTGTCATAGTAACTACAAGTCTAGTGAAACTATTGCTATTAAAATGTTTCCTGAATGACACTATTTTTGTTTACTAAGGAGGTGTCTAAATAACTGATAGCTTGACTCCTATGAGCCCTCTATATTGAAAAACTAAACTCAGTAAAAACTAAAATAAAAAATTTCAATTGAGTACCTTTAACTGATAAGGTTTTAGTGTTCCTTCAAATATACTTGGCTGTGGTCTATCTGCATCTGTACTGATAGAGGGATTGGCAAAGGATGACTCCACTAAAAATAGACATCAATAAGTTTGCTTTAAGGTGTATAAATAGATCACATCAAAACTTCCTACAACTGTCAAGAGTATAATATCATAAATGTATGTTGAAACAACTCATAAATTTCAACTAACATTACCACTGTATGCTTCATTACAGTTCATTTTTATAAGCCCAAAAATCATTTGAAACTGATAAATTTGTTTATCAAATTGTAACTGAATTTCCAAAAAGAATCATGTCAACAGATAGAAGAGGTCCATAGGACACTGATGCCCCCACTTCCAGCAAAAGTAAACAGGGGCATAACTCCAGAATGGAAAAAGTGGTAAACATCGAAATAAAACTTTGCCTTCCTTTTATGGTCACTGATCTTGTGTATAAATTTCAAATGAAACCAAATATAGGATATACATATGGACCTGGGTAAAGTTTAATGCCCTCAACACCTAGCATTGGTAGCATAAATAAGTATTAACAAAAATTTCAATATCATTTGTATCACCAGTAAAAATATATAAATATATTACATTGTTCAAGAGAAATACAGAATGTAGCTAAGACATCGCAAACACTTAGAAAATCAAACTTTCATATTGTATCGCCTTATTAATCAAAGTCCATCATAATTATTTACTTACTACTATTAACTGGTGGCTTCATTTTAAATGCTGTATTCTGAAACATTTAGACAGAACATGTTACTAAGCATTTTTAGATATAAATATAGGACAGAAAGAACTTTATTTCAATCTTATTAAAATCATGTTAACACACTATTCTATAAACATCTGACACAACTCAATCAAACCTTACGTCCAGGTGAAGTTTTGTATTCTCTTGGGGAACTTCCTGTAACCTATCCCACTGGCAAGATTTTGCAAGCTACGTTTTCTTATGTTAATCTTATGCTTACCTGGACATAAAGTGAAATCCAGTTGTGTCATATTGAAAATTATATTTTTCGTCCAATTAAAGGAGAACGAAACCAACTGATGATTTGGGGTTTTACAGAATTTAGAACTAATAAAAAAAATGAAAATATGACTTTTTTAATGAAAATTTGACAAGGGCTGATGTTAAAGCACGTTTATATCTTATTGATTTTAAATTTCCCGCTAAACATGCAGGCTGCCATTTCTCACTTATCAGTGACATAACTCCATCTATTACGATTTACCTGTTCAGCTTAACTGCATCAAAACAATAATATCATTTTTGGAATTCCGTCATAATGGATAGAAATTCTCCTGTTCAATTTCTATCCATTATGATGGAATTCCAAAAATTATATTATTGTTTTGATGCAGTTAAGCTGAACAGGTAAATCGGAATAGATGGAGTTACGTCACTGATAAGTGAAAAATGGCAGCCTACATGATTAGCGTGAAATTTAAAATCAATAAGATATAAACGTGCTTTAACACCAGCTCTTGTAAAATTTTCATTAAAAAAGTCATATTTAAATTTTTTTATTAGTTCTAAATTCTGTAAAACCCCAAATCATCAGTTGGTTTCGTTCTCCTTTAAATGCAAGGAAACAACAATATGAAAATTAAAATGGAATTATTACGCTATCAATTATTGCTTCAAAATTTACACAGAAGCAAGTTTTCAGGTTAAAAATTAAAATTCTACTCAGATAGTAGGGAATTGTGGTTTTATTGGTTATTTGGTATTTCATTCCTATGCTCTATTTATAGCAGCAGCCATGTTGGTTGTAAAACCAGAGGCTCCCAGGAGCCTGTAATCGCTCACCTGGATCAAAGCTGCTTTCAATAACAACGCAACTGCACTGTGGCAGCCATCTTGGTGGGAGAGCGCAACTGCCGGACACCATTTTGGAAGAGGACCATCCAATGACTATTCCATCAAAGTTTGGTTTTAATTGAGCTACTGGTTCCAGACAAGATGTTTTTTATGTGAATTTCCCATAGGGTCCTATGTTAAACTAAGTACAGCTGTGCAGCCATCTTGGTCAGAGGCAGGACCACCAGACACAAATTTGGTTCAGCAGTTTCAGAGGAGAAGATTTAAATGTGATCTTTTATCAAAATATGCCTAATTTGAATAGTCGGTATAAATCGGCTGAAAGAAAAATTTCAAAAAAAAACCCCGAACATATGCTAAACTACTCCTTGCCATGTAGCTGCAGTTAAAATTTGAGCTCATTTTGACTTATACTAAAGCTGCAATGGACAATTGAAGAAATTTCTATTTTTAGTAACAGCAGCCATCTTGAATGGAGGGCGGGGTTGTCGGACACAATTTTGAAAGGGAACCACCCAGGGACCATCCCTGCCAGGTTTGGTTTAATTTGGTTCAGCCGTTTCAGAGGAGAAGATTTAAATGCGATCTTTTATCAAAATATGCCTAATTTGCATAATCGGTATATATCGGCTGAAAGAAACCCGGAATATATGCTAAACTACTTCTTGCCATGTAGCTGCAGTTAAAATTTGAGCTCATTTTGACTTACACTAAAGCAGCAATGGACAATTAAAATTTCATCCCCCCTTTTTCTATTTTGAGCTTGGCGGCCATCTTGGTTGGAAGTCGGGATCACCGGACACAATTTTGGAAGGGGGCCATCAAAGAATCATTTCAGCAAAGTTTGGTTGAGATTGGCTCCGTAGTTTCAGAGGAGAAGATTTTTTTTAAATTTCATCCCCCCTTTTTTCTAATTTGCATAATCGGTCAAAATCGGCAAAAGTTCAAAGTTCATAAAAAATCCTGTAATACATGTTAAAAGGCTCATCATTATGCTTATACAGTTCAAATTTGGGCACATTCTGCTTAAAATAGAGCAGTTTTGGCCATTTGAAGAAATTTCTATTTTTAGTAACAGCGGCCATCTTGAATGGAGGGCGGGGCTGTCAGACACAATTTTGAAAGGGACCCACCCAGGGACCATCCCTGCCAGGTTTGGTTTAATTTGGTTCAGCGGTTTCAGAGGAGAAGATTTAAATGTGATCTTTTATCAAAATATGCCTAATTTGCATAATCGGTATATATCGGCTGAAAGAAAAATTTCACAGAAAAACCCGGAATATATGTTAAACTACTCCTTGCCATGTAGCTGCAGTTAAATTTGAGCTCATTTTGAATTACACTAAAGCAGCAATGGACAATTAAAATTTCATCCCCCCTTTTTTCTATTTTTAGCTTGGTGGCCATCTTGGTTAGAAGTCGGGATCACCGGACACAATTTTGAAAGGGGGCCATCCAAGGACCATTCCACCAAAGTTTGGTTGCAATTGGTCCTGTGGTTTCTGAGGAGAAGATTAAAATGTGAAATGTTGACGGACGGACGACGGACGAAAAGTGATGACAATAGCTCACCTGGCCTAAAGGCCAGGTGAGCTAATAAAAAGGGGAATCTGATATTTTTAACAGCAATGCCATAAGGATCACTTAGGTCAATTTTGGTTCAAATTGGCCCATTGAATTAGGAGACTTTTGAAAATTTCAAAGATGACAACCAAGCTTATATGTATGACAAACGGCCACAATTCAAATATTATTGTTACCTTTTCTTGATGTTTTAAGTAAGCATCTTCAGCATTTCTTAAAGCTAAGTCCATCATACGGTCACTATCTATAATTAAAAAAAAAGACAATTTTAGATTTAAGGATTCACATTTGACCGTTCTATAATAAAATTGTATTGGAACTGAATAATTAATAAAAAAGCAAATAAAATTCATCAAGGAGAACACCTCTCAACTGCAGTATAGGGATAGCTTCACATTCATCTTAGCTACCTATGGAATCAGTGACTTGCGACAGATCCATGTTTTTCTTTGAGTACACATGTTACCTCCAACAAAAAAACTGGCCACCGTGTTATAACTGAAATATTGTTGACAGTGGCATTAAACACCAATAAGCCAATCCAACCCATAACACCTTACATATACAGTAGTCCCTCTAATATAAGGTCATCCTTTCTACAATATAAACGTGGCCATTTTAGTATTATTTTACTATTTCCGTCCATCTGAAATCTGGCTTCATATAATGGGTGGCCTTTGGTGGGACAGGCCTTAAAAGAGGGGGGACTACTGTAGTATATGTGTATTCAGTGTTCTTGTTGAAAATCATAATTACACAAAATTCTATAAGCAGATATACAAGATACATGTGGAAAAAATTGCTTACCATAATCATCACATGCTGAATCTGTTAAGACTCCTCCAGACACCGCTACATGACCTTGAGGTTTAGATTCGTCAAGTTGGTGTAATATTTCATCCTGTCTCTCTTCAGATTCACCAGTCATTTTCTTTGCCATGAAGTGAGCATACAGTTCTGTTTGTGTAATCAAGAAATTTAACTTTCGTTGTTGTCTTCTTGCCTGAAAAATACCACAGTCATAATTAGCAATTAATATGAATCAATCAAAGGGAGAATCAGAAGTCGTAATTCGATGAACAGACAACACAATGGCCAAAAGGAAAAGGACAAAGGGAAAACAATGGTTGACAAAGCACTACACAGAAAACAAAAGATCAAGCACTACAAACACATTGTGGGAAACCATTTTTTAAAGTTACTCGCCAATCTGGCTAGTAACTAATGAAATCTACTCGCCAAAATTAAATTTCACAAGCCAACTATGGTGAGTGATCCCTCATTTGAACTTGTCACCATTTTTTTCATGACACTTAGTGTCCAATATTTTTCATATGTTCAGCACATAGGGAACACCACAGTCCACATTCCTTTGTTCTCATCATGCACTAACCACTTATAAAAAAAAATATCATGTTGAATCTAATTTCATTCCTAATTCAAATTTGCCGCCAAGGTCAACATTTAGAACTGTTAGGATATTAACAAAATAACCATACCATTTCCGATCAAAGATGTATGATTATTTCAGTAAATAATTACCAACTTCCGCTAAAATTTGGGCTACGACACGATAACAAGTTTGAAATAACAAAACATCTGTTTTAGGGCCATTTCATAGGTATTTCACTCATGATTTCTAATCAGAAACAATATGAAAATAACAACCAAGGTCGGGACAATCGCGCAAGTTCTTGGCGTTTCCATAAAAAAATGTGATGGTGTCCACAACAAAAAACGAGCAACAATTTTAATAAAAACTTATGTTTCGGTACTATTTTATCAGAACATGTAAGTGGATCACGTTCAATCAATCCATTCAATCTATTTCGGACTATTTATATTGTTACATCAACTGGCGAGCAGTAAATTATCATAATTCGCCCAAACATGCTACTCGCCAGAATGGCTAGTACTCACCAAAATCATTTTACACTCGCATATGGAGAGTTGGCGAGCGGTAGTTTCTCACATTGCGAACACAATGCTCTGGAAGTATAAGCAGTTCCTGCTCCACTAGTGGCACACTTCGTGTAACCGTGGTATAAAATCTGGTGATAAGTCATGAATGGGGAAAGGACAGGATTGTGATTAAGATTCATCTTTCACAACAAACATACACCCCAAATCTAATAAAATCAATCAAACATGACAGAAGATCAGGAATGGATTAAATAGGCCCTATACTAAACAAAAATAACATAACTGTACAATCTTATAAATAATAAAACATATACCTCTCGTAACTCTAAATCCATTTTTCTTTGTTCTAAAGCTTCCTTCTCTGCTCGTTTCCTATGTTCTTTTTCAACTTTTTCAAACCTCTTCCAGTATGTCACCATTTCTCTTGTTAGTCTCTTGGCACGAGATTGTGTTTCTTTCATTGTTTTCTGTGACTGAATGGCAGCTTTTCTAACTTCTCTCATACATTGTTGTGATACCTACAGTGAGTGAAAGTAGTCATAGTTTTTTGTGTACCTATTCAAAACCCTTCATAACTTAAAAAAATTATACAAAAATTACAATTGTGAACACAAGACTGCAGCTTCTTCAATAACACAATTTTTGGACTCTGTTATGTCATAAACAGTAATAGTTATATAATAATGCTTAACACATTTTTTTTTATAGATTTTCTTAAGAAATTCATTACAAAAAAGTTCATCAAAAACCTAAAATGATTAACCAGTGGTAATGCATATCTATTAAAACAGTATTACTCAACATCTTTCTGAGCTGGTATGAAACAAAATTAATACTATATAACATATATATCTACTCCTACCTTTTTTAATGTTTGCAAAATTTCTTTCCTTGCTGCTGCCTTCTGTTTCTGTGCCTACAAAGATAATTGTATTTGAAATTATGCATATCACCATTGTAAAAAAAACTCCCTTCCCAAGGTTTAAATCTTCTTTTTTTTTTTTTTTTAATATAGCAGTACTCATGATAAGCACCGGCCCTCAGGCCCAAGACTAGTAAAACTATGCTCGAAAAAGTAAAATTTTCTGGGTTTTTTTAAGAACTATATAAAAAAAATTAAGAATTTGATTTGAACCAGTAAATTCAAATTTTAATTTCGAGGACTGATATAGACTGTATTATTACAATATTGGCAAGCCTTGTTATCATTGTTATAATGTATAACTTAATGAATCAGTAAATGTATTTCACAAGTAAATCATTTGTGGTCCAATTCGTCGTAAAACTAAAATCACCTTTGGAATTTCTTTCTTTGCAATAGTTATCCATAATTTTTTCCTCTTTATATCGGCTTGTTCGGGTGACAGCTTCTTTTCACCTCTGGCTTCTTGGCGACGATGAGCTATGATAGCTTCCAATATGGATGGATCTATCTCCTGTAGAATAAAATAACCATTAGAGAGGCAGTTCAAACTTAAAAATGTCACTAAATGGAGTACTTAGTGTATTTTTAATTACCACAATTTACATACTGTTTTAAGCCACATCAACACAAAGTACCCATTTTAAAGATTTTATAGTAAATACTTTGTCACAACTTGCAGTGTCAAGATATCTTATATATCCCCCAACCATTTTCTCCTCCAAAAAAGGTTTTGTTTATGATAAAGTACCATTGAAGCTGAAGCAGACTGGTAGTCAAAAAGTTTATTTTTATGATTATTGACATCCTACTAAAGAGATATATCAGGTCAAATTTCACTTAAGCTTAAAAATGCATAAAATTATATGACAATATTAAACTAGAGGCTCCTGTAATCACTCACCTGGTTTTCAATTTGACATCTAAAGTTGATAGAAAATGGGGGTGTTACACATAATTTTGAAAGTGGGCCACTCAAAGATCATTTCAACTCAAATTTCTGAGCAAAAGATTTTGATGTGATTTTTATCTCATAATATTCCTAAACAGAATAAACTGGCTGAAAAAATCTCACAGAAAAACACGGAATAAATGTTAAACTACTCATTGCCATGTAGCTGCAGCTAAAATTTGAGTTCATTTTGATTTGTAATAAAGCAGAAATTGACAACTAAAGAAATTTCTATTTTTAGTAACAGCAGCCATTTTGAATGGAGGGCGGGGCTGTCAGACACAATATTGAAAGGGGATCACCCAAAGACCATCCCAATTATTCAGCAGTTTCAGAGGAAAAGATTTAAATGTGATCTTTTATCAAAATATGTCTAATTTGTATTTATAATCGGTATAAACGGTTGAAAGATAAATTTCACAAAAAACCCAGAATATATCTTAATCTACTCATTGTCATGTAGCTGCAGTTAAAATTTGAGCTCATTTTGTTTTATAATAAAGCAGCAATGGACAATTGAAGAAATTTCTATTTTTAGTAACAGCAGCCATCTTGAATGGAGGGCAGAGCTGTCGGACACAATTTTGAAATGGGACTACCCAAGGACTATCCCAGCCAAATTTGGTTTAATTTGGCTAAGCGGTTTCAGAGAAGAAGATTTAAATGTGATCTTTTATCAAAATATGCCTAATTTGCATAATCTGTATAAATCGGCTGAAAGAAAAATTTCACAGAAAAACCTGGAAGATATGTTGAACTACTCATTGCCATGTAGCTGCAGTTACAATTTGAGCTCATTTAGATTTATAATAAAGCAGTAATGGACAATTGAAGAAATGTCTATTTTTAGTAACAGCAGCCATCTTGAATGGAGGGCTGGCTGTCAGACACAATTTTGAAAGGGATCCACCCAAAGATCATCCCTGCCAGGTTTGGTTTAATTTGGTTCAGTGGTTTCAGAGGAGAAGATTTAAATGTGAAAGTTTACGACGTACGATGGACGCCAAGTGATGGCAAAAGCTCACATGGCCTTTGGCCAGGTGAGCTAAAAACAAACAGGTATTGTAAATTAATATATACATAACATTAATATGGTGTATATACAATTTATTACAGTGAAACATGTCTAAACAGGATCTCCTTGGTACCAGCTCTTGTGTTTGGAATAGACAGGTACTTGGTTTATACAAGTTGAATTAACAAAGATTTCCTTCGGGGGGGACTTTTTTAAATGTTTGATTTATACAGGATTCTGGTTTTTTTAGGGTTCAGTTTAGACAGGTTTCACTGTACATGGTTTTTTTTAACTTACATCTTCTTGACTTGAATCAGGTGACATTCTTTCTTTTTTCAGCTTCTTTAATTTTACTTTAAAAAAATACAGAAATTATAATAAATATAATAGAAATAGAAGTGATCTGCCATTTTTTTTAGTCTGGTGATAGTCAGTGATTTGTGGCAGGTCGGTGGTTTTCTCCGGGTACTCTGGTTTCCTCCAACAATAAGACTGA
The DNA here is from genome assembly GCA_963680875.1 of Bathymodiolus brooksi. Lineage (NCBI taxonomy): Eukaryota > Metazoa > Mollusca > Bivalvia > Mytilida > Modiolidae > Bathymodiolus > Bathymodiolus brooksi. The sequence goes on along the minus strand of OY804576.1, from coordinate 73,177,180 downwards.
CTGCCACAATATAACTAAAATATTGTTGATAGTGGTGCTAAACACCATAACCATAACCATTTAGTCTGGTGATAAATGTTTGATGCTACAAGTCAAACATATATTACAAAGTTACTTCCCTTTGACTTTTAGATTTCACTCAAGTGTACATGTAAATAAAAATGATATTAAATGATATTAAAAGACCTTCTATAAATGTCTAAATAAATTCAAAATGACTCAATCAGAATTATTAGAAAGAAGTGGGCTATTAATTTTCCATATTTTTCAATCAATTAAAAAAAGGAATGGGTGGTCAGAAAATAAAGTGTGTGGTCTATTGTTGTACCTGTCCCAGGCCAGGGTCTGGATTTCCAACACCATATGTCATGTTTTTTTTTGTCTTCAATGGTTTGGAGTGAGAAGTGGTTGTTCATTTGGGTGATATTGTTGGAATTGGTGGACCTTACTGTTTAAACTTTCTTTTCATAAAGTGTTATTGTCCGAAATATTTTTCTTAAATATAAATACAGTATGATATACCTTTTAATTTTTTCTCTTGTTTCCTTTGTTCCTTAGCCATTTTCTTCTTTGGTCCAAGAAAATGTTTCTGATGGTCATGATACTTGTCATAGTTAGAAAGGAGGCCTGTGCTGTAATATTGATGTTGATGGTGCTAAAAAGGAATATAAAACTAAAACTAGTATTACTAAGTTATACCCCCAGCTCCCCACATCTGTCCAACCTATTTCCATAGCCAAAACAATACTGATTGTTCCGAACAAAAATGAAAGGGACCCTCCTCTCTTCACCAGTAAGCTGCTGATAAAATTTCAAAACATTCTGAGAAACACTACTCAAGTTATCATACGACATAGGGTAAAAATCCTATTTTCCGTCATATCAAGTCCAATAACTCTGGAACGGCAAAAATGAAAATCGTCAAAAATGAAAGCGATCCTCCCCTCTTCACCGGTAAGCTGCTAATACAATTTCAAAACATTCTGAGAAACACCACTCAAGTTATCATTCGACATAGGGTAAAAATCCTATTTTCCGTCATATCAAGTCCAATAACTCTGGAACGGCAAAAGTGAAAATCGTCAAAAATGGCAGGGATCCTCCTCTCTTCACCAGTAAACAGCTGATAAAATTTTAAGATTCTAAGAAACACAACTCAAGTTATCGTACGACATAGGATTTGTCTACAGACGAACGGACATGGTGAAACCAGTATACCCCCCTACAACTTCGCTGCGGGGGGTATAACAAGTGGGGTGCATGTACTGTAGTGCAGACTGCTGTGTTAAAAGAGAAGACAAAAATACACAAAAATACATAAATGAACCATTTGTCTTCAACATGTTTAGTGGTACTTGAGAAGATGAAATGTATATAAATTTATAATACAGTCCAATGTTTAAACATTTCTCACAGTGACAGCCATCATGGATTTCTTATCTGCACAAAAAACCCACAAACCTGGTTAATAAGGAAAAGGAAGAGGGATTATAGTGTTTAATGTCAATTTCAACACTACATTGTATTTCAGTTATATATCGTGGTGGGCTTCATAGAAATAATTTCTACCCATCCAGCTAGAAAAAGACTGTCTCTGACAGGATATTATTTCAAACTCTGTCAGATAACAATAGTCTGTTATAATTTAGAAAACAAACTATAATGTCTAACGTCAGCTTAAGTTAACTCATCTGAGCTTAAGTTAGAAGCATAGACTGTATGTCAATTATATTTGGCTGCCAAATTGGTAGAACTCTTGACCTGATTAAACAAACTATCTAAAAAATTCTTAACATAATCCCTAATTACTGTCTTCTATAAAAATATCGATTCCAAAGAAATTTTAGAATATTTTACTCAGTGACCTTCTGTCATTAATGAAATACCAGAATTGGTCCCAGACAAAACCTTAGTATATATTCTAACAGTTGACATTACCTCATTATCTTGATAAAACATCATTTGATGTTTACGTTGGTACTTATGAATTTTGAGCATGGTTTGTAGATCTTCGTTGGTGATTGGTTTCTCCTCATCTTCATCTGAAGAACTATCACTAAGCAGAATATTCTGAAAATAGTTTTAACAACATTATGTGATTAATAAAGTTGTAGAGTTTTATCATGTTTTCCAACATTCAGCTAATTCATTTAAAAAGAAAGTACAGGTCAAAGTTTCCTAAACGTACCATTAAAAAGCGTCCGCTGTGTTCTACAAAATATTACCCGTTAGCTACAGTAATACATGAATCACTGTAAATCAAAACAGAAAATCCAGATAGACTGATCACTAACAAAACTGTCAATAGTCTTATGCAGTCATTTTTCCTTTGTCCCAAGTGTGACCGTTGAATACTGTTTGACTGTATATGTCTCTTGGGGCAATTCATATAAAAATCTTATTTTATAAATCTTGGTATAAACATTATATATATTAATGCAAAAGTATTCTACTTACATGATCTTCCATTAATTCTTGTATCAATATTTCATGCTAATTTTTCAATTCAATTGGATTTGGTGCAACAGAAAATTTTGTAATTGACTCGTATATTATATACTGTCAAAGTACAATGTACTTTTATTCGCTGGCACCAATTTTCGTAGTTTCTACAAAATGCATTGATCCATGGGTTCTTGAAATTGTGGTTTCAAACACTACAGAAAACAATCAATGGCAAACATTGTATTTCGTTGGATTTTTATTTTCGTGGTTTAAGTGGACCACGAAATCATTGAACATTAGAACCACATGATTAATAATGATTTCACAGTATTAACTTTAATTCTGCAAACATCTGTTTCATAGAGTTAGACTTTGATAAATTACTGCAAGGATAATTTCTCATTATCTTTCATATTGATATCCTCTCTACTTGTAGTATCTACAACTATCATTTGATTTTTTTTTTAATCAGCTAAAACAATTTACCCGTAGCCATCTTCTAGATTTCTTCACTCTACTGAAGTTATATAATCTTGTTTTGTCTGCTTTTCTCTCTGAAAAAAAAAGCAACTGAATGCAAATTATATTCTCAAATATAAAACCATAAAAATCACAAATACTGTTTAAGAATGTATAAGATACCAAAACGCTGAAAATACAAATTCCAACAAAATCTATAAAAGTGAGACCAGGGGCATCAAATCTGTCGGCATCACCTGTTCCACACATATCACCCATTGTGCATGATGAAACGAATATTTTTGTTTTATGCCGAAATCATGATGGTTATCACAATACTCATATGAACACATGTAACATAAAATAATTTTCAAGTGGTAATCATATTAGACATCACATTCCTTAAAGAGGACCTTTATACATGAATGTTAAATTTAGTCAATACACCTTTTATTTTTACTAGAATATTCCTCACAAAACCAGAGATCAGTCTTTGAAATTAGGTGGTAGTCTGAAGCCTGTGGCGTGTAAAATTGTACACGGGCATATAAAATGAATAGTTCCACAAGTCCGACGGGCCTGTGAAAAAAAAGTCATATAGTTTCAAAAGTTGATTTCATAAGATATTGTGTGTAGATATTTAGTTTATTGTTCTCCGTTTTCAGTTGCTGCCGAGTCAATGCAAAACATGGGTAGGCAAACAAGTCCTTTTAAGAATTTCCGATATTCGAAATAGATTTAGGTGTGTCTGTGTTTTTCAATTTGATTGGTTGATATTTTTACCATCATGTAGGTTTTAAAAAAGGACGAGAAGCAGGGCTCACGTTAGAGAGCGAAGTAGTTGCCTTGTGAAGGTTGACTTCGATTTCTCGTTGGTCAAAAGAGAAATTCAAGTAGCCTTGTAATTTTTAAGAGTCACCCTAGGCTATATATGCTGCCCGCATATTTTTGCCACGTCCCATTTATGAAAATATCGACATCGTGTTTATTAAATTCTATGGTATTCATTAAGTATTTTGAAAGTGACTTTCTTGAAAAGTAATCCATTTCGGTTTAAAGAAACTTTAATTTCGTTCAATATCAAATAAAAATGGCACCACAAGAAAGGGGGTGCAATCAGACATTGTGCTACGGGAAATGATGATCGAAGCTACTTTCAACCAAACAAACTGTTGATTAATTTTGTTCTCAATCCTGTGACAATAAGTCTGAGTTCTCATATATATTATGTTCATATTTGAGAAGGTTGGTCATTCAAAATTCGTTGAAATGCACGGAGACACTTCAGATTTTTTTCGATCCGCTTCCAAATCCGATCGGTATTTTTTATTAATTGCGATCTATTTATAGAACTGTTGCTGACAGACCTGTGTTTACGTTAATACCTCTGCAGTTAGAAAATAGACTTTGAACTACAGTAGTTTTGTTCCATTGTTGCACTCTGATTTGAGGTTTGGCAAATAATAATTACAATCTTTACTTGATTCAGTTTACGACTGTTAGTGTCAATATACGTTCATATTCGCATTCCCTAGCTATCTATATATAGTTGGACCGTTGAGCAAATTGGCATATACATATTTCTTCTGCTGAAGGCTACACAAAAATGACTTTTGCATTTTGTGTGGTATTAATTCAAAGCATAGTGATATTTAAAAAAAAAAAAGGGGGGGGGGTACGTATTAAAAATGATCACCAAATTATATGTGACACGCAATGATGACACCACAAGTTTTTGTTATAAGTCTTATAACAATATTGGTTGTGATGATGATGAGGAGGAGGAGGTGGACAGTGATGATATGGAATATACTGAGGATACTATTGACAATATGATTTTAGAATTTTCAGGAGATTAATATAAACATGAATCCAAAATAAAGTGTCTTTTTGTTTTTTTTTATACTTGCATTCTGGTCTTACCTAATGCATAATTGACATGTCCACATAATATTTGGTACATCATCATGTTTTGAGTTTTGGCGGTTCAATTATTTTATGGTCATTAATGTAGTTTTCAAATTCGGGCCTGTAGAATTGATGGTGGGCCTGTAAATATTTGAACTTACAGGCCCGGTGGGCTTGTAAGGTAAAAAGTTAAGCGTGAAGACTGAGAGATACTTGTAGCAATTTAATCTGACAAGTCCAGAAGACATTTCTGAAAATTCTTCATGAGTCCCACAGTTGTAAGAATCTACAATTTGAAGACTTTAGAGAGTCCCAACTGAAAATGGTGAGTCCACGACTCATCTAGGTGGGTTCCAAGGATCTCTGAAAACTATACCTGCTTTAGTAATTGTAACTCCATTTAAAGTTTTACTTCCTTCTTCATCCTTGATCATGGGCTGTAAAACATCATATTCACTGTCTGTACTCTCATATTCACTGTAAAGTATACCATTAGATCATGTTACACTTCAATTAAAACATTTGTTTTCTAGTTATTACCAATCTGATTTAAACTAGCTGATATAATATGCTACCCTCCCTCTAACACCTGCCAGAACCTGATTAACTTAAGAGGTTATGACCAGATGAACTCATTATCAGTTGATGAAAACATGGCTGGTGAAATACGCATTTTACTTTTATGGTTACTGAATAATTTCAAATGATTTGCCCAAAGGTAATTTAAGTTATTGAGCCTTAACCAAATATGGATTATGGAATGGATGTACAAGTTGTACATATGAAGGGACGAAGGTAAAACATAAAACTCTCTACCCCTTGTCTAGCAGTGAGGACATAAAAAAACAACATTACATCAAAAATTAAAATTAACTTTGAGATATTTACATTTGTGCTCAACCAGTCAAGGTTTATACGCTTTTCAGCAATATCTGCCAACTGTGTTTAAAATCAAACGTTCAAAGGCAATTGGATATTATCATTATAATTTGTACAGGTACTTTTGACACCCAAGGCTGTGAGAATAACCTGTTATAGTAAAATAGTAAATTAGCATTGTTGTTTACTTACATAGAGACAAAACAGTATTTTGATTCAGGAGAAAATCTATCTGCTGATGCCAAATCTATTATGCAAATTAACATGACTATCGCAAAAATCACCAGGGCTAAAATTAACATGGTTATCGCAAAAATCACTAAGGGTGAAATTTATCACCAATGTTGCCATTAAATCATAACTGGCAACATTGGCAAAACTTAAGGAGGGAGACATCTGCAAGTGATATTCCTCACCTTAATACATACACAACAATGAAACTCATGGAATTTTATTTTCATCCAAGTTTGAAGTTGTATATGTGCCATGTGGGACAAAATTGTTTTAAATATTCAGTTATTTTTTTTTAAATGTAATAATCATGTGCAGCAATCAAAATACAAGATAAGTACTGCTGCACTGAAATCCATCGGGTAAACTTATTCTCAATAGATGATACAATGTAAAAAATCAATTAACAGTACCTATTAACAGGTGGCTTGTTGATAACTTCTTCAACATAACTAAGAAATGGCTCTAATTGTAATGCTTGTTCCACCTGCTGTATATGTAGAGGTTTGGCCAGTTGTCCATAGTTGTGTTCTAATGATGTGTTGTGATGAAGCATCATGCGTCCTACTGAAAAAAGAATTATGCTTTTTTTTAAATTAGATATGTTCCATCTTCATTTATTAAATTGTTAATAGATCATCAGTGCATTAAAATTCGCATTTCCTGTTTCCCGGGGAAATGTTGTCATTCGCTAGCATATAGATTTATCTTTCCGACGAGACATAATTTTTCACAACTGCTTCACTCTAGAAGTCGGAGCACCCCTGCAAACTTGAAACTAGCTCTAAAATAGGCCACCAACGTTATACTATGGCACACAGTCAACGGTAAAACTCCAAGAGTATAGAGCTGTCATCTGATTGGTTAATATTTCTCACGACACGGTAAGTGTTTTTACTTATTCGTAACATAAAAAATATTGTAAATGATTTTTAGGTATATTATTATAATCATATAAAATTACTTCTAAAACGTAATTCTCACTGAAAAAAATGTAAAGCATATATTTCAAGCGTTATCAGAATGTGGGCTTGTCGTGAGAAATATTAACCAATCAGATGATAGATTTCATTTGCTGCTGTGTACTCGTAAGCAATGGCATCCACGATTTTAAATGGGTCCTACCGGACTGAAAAATGTGAGTTACCGCCGTTCGTCTGCACTATGTGAACTGTTCTGGTGATAGACGAGTTGAAGGCGTTCATAGGTATTTACGACAGTCAGGATTTATGCGGATATTGTCCGCAATTGTGCTCTATACTCTTGGGAGTTTTACCGTTGACTGTGTGCCATAGTAAAACGTTGGTGGCCTATTTTAGAGCAAAGTTTCAAGTTTGCAGGGGTGCTCTGACTTCTAGAGTGAAGCAGTTGTGAAAAATGATGTCTCGTCGAAAAGATAAATCAATATGCTAGCGAATGACAACAAAGATTGTTTGAATGTGTGATTTTTTATTATTTTTTTTCACCATATTTTTTTCAAGCCTGAAACAGAACTGATAGTGGCTTGGCTAAGTTGGTCGTTGCATCCCTTGTTAGTATATATGGTATATAGGCCGCGTGACCTCTATGAAAGCGATTCAAGCCCCTGTGGCTGTGGAAACAAGTGCCAGTGGCAGTGGTTAGAAGGTGACGTCGTGGTACCCAATGCAATGCAAGCAATGGGCGTTTTGAACATCGTGAAATTACTGACACCACACATCACATAACCAATTTTAACGACCAGTAACGATGCACATGTTGCGAGCATTATTTTGAAGCGTTTCAAATATAAACCGCACATTTAAATCTTTGTTAGAGGTTGGGAAGTGTAAAATATTGCTACACTGACAACAAATGGTTTCATTATCGTCTTCATTTACCCCTTTGTCGTACCTTTCAGACGAGTATTTGTTCGTCATGAACGATTGTAGAAACCAAAATGGCGGAAAACATTGTAACGTTCCGATTGACGGCCAGCAAACATTGCCGAGTTCACGACTTTCCTCTTGCTTCGCTGGGGGTCTTCCGCCATGATTGAGCTTTTTCATATTTCTTGACAGTAGAAAATATACTGTACAAGTATAATAAATTAATTGAGAATTTTTAATTTGTTTTTTTGCAATTTATTTTTTAATCTCTTTACTAATTATATTTATTCACATACGAATATTGCTGATTATCAATATTCTACATGTGTGCTTCTATGAAAACTCTCGAGGTGTTCCGATGATATGCTGTCTGCGTGAAAATCACGATTTCTCTTGAAATTTATTATTTCATTTTTAAAGTGAAATATTTTATTTGTGGATCTAAAACCCCATTCTCCAAGATAATCCGCGATTTTTTTTGTTTATTATCCAAAATTCGGCATTATATGTCTTTTTTCATATGTGTATGCATGTATGGAGATTTAACATTGGGCCAGATTTTTGTCGAAAATGACTGATCAATGACGGGGGTGTCGATCAGACCTATTATTCGACAGCCCGATACTCACCGATAGTCGGACGGTCCAGTAGTCCGATAGTCCGACAGACTAAGTACATTTAATAGCTATTCTATGAAAATAAAATATATGTTCTTCATGAGAAATGTTCGCTTAGTCAAGTTTTGTATGTGCAAGATTCTTATTGTGGTTTACTGATGCATATAAATAAGTCATATAAAAACTCGTAATAACCGATGAAATACAATTAATACTTTATGTATATTCAGAGTTATTTATATAATCCTAAATTATACCATATTGTAGGTAGTGATAGCAAATATAGTGGAAAATGACAAAGAAGAAAAGTTCCATTTGGCTTCACAGACCAAAACGTCGTGCGCAGTTTACCAAGACACAATTTTTTTTCTCAATTATGTAGAAAACTCCCGCCTGAAATTTTAAAGGATTTATATGAATCTTGGCAACAAAGCGGGAGGAAACATAAATGTACACCACTAAAAGCAGGGGCGGATAAATCGTGATTTTTCACATGAAATACCCCAAAAATTTCGCGCCCCCCCCCCCCTAAAATTGGAAAAATATGATTTTTTGGCGTAAAATCGTGATTTTTCACACGAAATACCCCAAAAATTTTCGCGCCTCCCTCTGCTCGGCGCATTTTTTTTAAGTGCGCCCCCCCTAACTTGAAATCCTGGATCCGCCCCTGAAAAGGGTCCACTACTAAACGAAAAAGACATTTGTCACCTGGAACCCCAAGTAGTATATCGGGGTCCTATGATACCGTGGTAATTAAATTTAAATAATGGCGGCCACGATTGGTTGAAATAGCACGTAATACACGGTATTATAGAACCCGCGGTATCATAGGATCGGACTATACTGGACATAGTCGGCAAACGCAGCTACTGTTCCTTTCATTCCGTCCATCATTTATAACGTGTGAATTTATTCAATTTAACACATATTTATGAATACATAAAATTAGACGGTCATTTTTGTTCCTCGTGGAATGTATCAGTGATTCTTTTTTGTTTGTTCTTGAACTGTCCACATATCTCCTTATTAATAAAAAGAATCAGAATCCTGAATTTTGCAATACCTTTCCCATGTACGTGCATTTTACATATAAGAAGAACCCACCATGTACGTGCATTTTACAAATACATGTAGGAAGAACCCAAACCCTAACTGAAGATACTGAGGTATGATATTTGAACCGCGTGTATCTTGAAATTGAAAACATTATAATTCCTCTCCATCTTCAATTTTCGGAGGCCGGAAAACAGGGGCAAGTTTTAGGAGTGGATAAGCTTTGTAAGCGTGTCAGTAAGTTAGGGGCACAAGCTTTAGAACAGGACCGGGAAGAGTGACAAGCTTTTCAAAACTGACAAGCATAAACGGGGGCGCTTGGCATCAAATCATACCCTTATACCTCTTAGTAAAGTAGATATGTTTTGTTTCCATGCTATACAAATTCAGCTTCTAAGTATTTGCTCCTACGCCCCTGTGAATATGAACCTGGTTTGTCTGTTATTGAACAGTTTTATTCAATGGATTCTTGTAACACAATTGTATGTGTAGTATCTTGAGTAAATAAAGTATTGAATGTTGAATCTTTTGTTTTACTTTTTTTGTTTTCAAATGGAATCTCGTATTATGTATGTTTTTGGAATAAGACGAGTTCGAAGAAACCAAAGGGGTAATAAGAATCCGTAAATCGAAGGACAGACAACACAATGGTCAAACGAAAAAGGTCAAATGTACAAACAACGATCTACAAAACACTACACAGAAAACGAGAAACACGAACTCCACTATTTAAGCCTGGGGTGAGCTCGGGTGCTCCGGAATGAAATATGTTTGCACCAAACACAATTTTTTTTTTGTCAGCCTGTGACAAGTTAATAAACTTAAGATACCTTCTGAGAAGTTGTAATTTGCTTTGTTTCATAATTGGTTCTTATGGTTTTGTGTGTGTGTGATTTACATTTATTTTCCTGTTTAAAGTCGTATTTTCAATAAATCATTACTTTCTGAAAATATTACATTTGAGACGAATTATATAATAGAGGATAACCAGTATATTACCTCGACAGTCGTCTTTCGCATGTGCAACTATTCGCAATGAGCTTAGTTCACCACGTACAACACCTCTCGAGCATGAAAAATATGTAAGTGCTTCAGTTTTTGTGTCGTCTCATTTATGTAAATTTGTTTCCCCTCTTTGCTCTGTTTTTTTTTGTACCCCTCCTTTTTGTCGGTTTCGTGTGTGTTATCTCGATTTTGCCTTGTCTTTGGATTCTATCGTTTTTTTAATAATCCCTTTACCTTGTTCCTTCGGTATTCTGTTGACTATATATGAAGTACAATGGAACAATGACGTCAATACTTATGTCGACTTCTTTACACTTACGACTTCTTGTGAAGCCCCCCACACTATTCCTCCACAACACAAGACTCATATAAATTATCGTATTTATAAGCCCAAAGCTCGTCTAGTGAATTGAAAAAAAAATGACCAAATCTTTTTTTATTTTTCAAAACCATTGACTTGGAATGTGCTATAACTTTTTTGTTATCCTTACTAGAGCGAGGCTGGTTTTGTTATTGGCTCATTTCGTATGATTAAAACAGTTAAAAGATGGTATATTTTGGGAATATATAAATAACTCTGAAAATACATAAAGTATTAATCGTATTTTACAGGTAATTACGAGATAAAAGGATTGCAAATGAAATTTGCGCCACCACCGATAAGACCCCCACAACCGCACCGAATGACCTCCATTGCTTTTGGCTGAATCGCGTCGATTCACGATACTACTGGTCATTTAATTCATTTTTGCCGAAGAATAATATCGAATACCCTCAAACAGGACCCCCTTTTCACACAATAAATGCCGACGCATTTTCAAAACGTAAACTTGTGTGACCTGACACGCAAAACTGACGAGATCATCCGACTTTACCACGAAGTGTTTGGAAAAACTAGGACTTATTTTCTGAAGAGAAATCGTTTATCAGTTGCTAAAATGATTTAAGAGTTCCGTCTGAAATGTTTCATAATGTAAAAATAAGTTATGAAATAATATCGACTGACCTAGAAAGTTGATAGAATTCTCCGCTTCAAAACCGTCATCGGATGGAACCGGAAGCACCTCCGCACCGCCACCGCTCGAGAGGTGTTGTACGTGGTGAAAACTGGTGTTGAAAAATTCTTATTAGGTTTACTGCAGCACATATTAAAAATATTTTCATCAAATTAATTTTCAAGACATTTACTTCAGAGTATTAAAGAAAACAGGTCCGAATATATTGTCTAGATCCGAAATACGTAGCCTTTGCCCTTTGTTCAGGTTGGCTCGTCTAGCCAAGACAGTCTTTTCAGTCCGGAACAACTTAAAGAACAGCATCGGCGGAGTAATGGTTAGCGTGCTCGTCTCGAGTGCGGTAGAATGTGGGTTCAAGCCCCGGTCGGGTCAAGCCAAAGACTATAAAATTGGTATGTGTTGTTTCTCTGCTAAGCACACAGCATTAAGGAGAAAGAGCAAAGACTGGTTGGCTCGGAATCAGAATAATGTGTCCGAGTGGAACGACACGTCTACCCGCGGACTGCTGTTTCAGTGAGCTAGCACTATAAACATCCAACTCAGCGTGTTTTCTATTACAAAGCGGACCTCGTCATCATCTCATTGAAAATTTACTTGTTCTCCCCATGATATAGCTGAAAAATTGCCGAATTGGCGTTAAACGACAATCACTCACTCAGTCCGGAACAAATTACCTGCTATGTACATTGACTGTTAGAAAATAATAATTTAACGGCGAAGAAGATGAAAAGATTTAATTTGATCCAAAATACCCCCTCGAAAATCGTATGGTCGTCACTTTGAGATTATCATTGAATTTAAAGAGGTTTTCTATTTCTTCATTTAAGTGAATGAAAAATTCCGTCATACAAGTACAAATTCAAACAAATATTCAAGAAAATTTGTCAAAGTAAAGCTTTAGATCTTTAGATGTATATCCGCGAATTTTTACTTTGTTGCTGTTCTTACTTGAACGGTGAAAGGGAAAAACAAACACATCTCTGTCGAACCAACGGGCTGTCGGACATAGCTACGCTCCCGATGACGATAGACTTCATTGACGTCACCAAAACGCACGTGAAGCTGAATCAAATCATTACGTGTGTGAAACGAAACGGACTTGACATTCCCTTTCATGCTTATAAAAAGTATGCTTTTTAACGCATTCACGTAAAGAAAACTGAATTTTCACGGATCCGTAGCATCATAAATCACATTTCACGTCATTTTCTGTTTTTCACGCACGCTTTCGAAAAATGGTCGCACACGGCTCACGCTTAAATACCCCTTCCAGATTCACCTTATACTGATGTAGGTCTAAATCAGAAGAGAACAAGGATACATGCTAAATCCCGTCCATGAAAATTACCACAGGTGGGTGGTTTTCTCCGGATACTCAGGTTTCTTCCACCAATAAACTGACCGTCACGATATAACTGAAATAGTTTTGAAAGTGGCGTTAAACCCTAACCCCTATATCAACAGTCAAATTTTTAATTGCACTTAATTATAAGTAAAATATAAGAATGACATATAAAATAAAAGAAGCACAATATTAAGCGAGTTCCTGATAATCGACACATGACTCAATTAAAATAGTTCGCTCTTTCTTCATTTTACATAATAGTTTTTTTACTGAACTGGTCGAGCAAGAAACCAAGCTCACTGTTAAAACTAAGACAAAAGTCGCCGTAGCTTTTGAAAGGACGGTATCTCTGAAAGCGCAAGATCCGGATAAAACGATTTTATTACTGTTTCTATTTCTTCGAATAGTTCTTGTCTGATAATGATTGGTACATGCACTGCGCATCAAATCAACTGAACGGCGTAACAAATCATTTAAAGAGAGGTGTAAAGTAATCAAACATCTCTTCAATTCATTTACGGAAAAGTGCATTATTTCCAGTATTATATAGTTAGATAGACATGTCGCCCCACTCGGATGCAATATCCTGAGCAATATCCTGATTCCGAGCCAACCCGTCTTTGCTCTTTCTCCTTAATGCTACGTGATTAGTAGAGAAACAACAAATACCAATTGTATTGTCTTTGGTTTGACCCGATCGGGGATCGAACGCACGACCTACCGCATTCGACATTTTAATAACGATTATATGTATATACATGTATATATATATACGTCTGAAAATTAAACCAAACAGTGTTAGAATTAGATTTTAGAGCTGTCAAATTTTTGTTCTTCCCTCGACGGGATTTGAACCCACACCATTGATACACTGCAGCACCATTCGCTTAGCCTTACGTCCAGCGCCCTAGACCACTCGACTACATCCACTCCCTAAAAAAGGAGCTTCAATAGTCGTAGTGTTACCTTGTCTCGTAAGGCAAATCTAGGGATAGGCGTAAGACATGTGTATAAGCGTGTGTAGATGGTACATATATACTTAATATTATAATTTGACAGCAATCTAACTCAGCAATTTTTAATATATTGGATAGGATAATGAAGAATTATTCATTATACAGTCACAGGAAATAAAGTATATTATACAAACGTCTAGAAGCAAGTGACAACCATACAATATATCTGTCCCACTGGATCTCAAAGTTACTTTAAAGGATACTAGGTTAATACTAAATATTATATACGTCTGAAAATTAAACCAAACAGTGTTAGAAATATATATATATATATAGGGTACTGTAGGGCCCCTCTGAAATGGCCCCAACTTTCCGTTCGGGATTAGGAGTTATAAACTTGTGTTTAATTTAAAGGTCTAGGCAGGGCCGCCAAGAGAATGTTTGGGCCCCAGGGAAAAAGGAAACTCCAATTCTCCAAATAATGATACTCAAACTAAGTCTACCACGGTGTGTCATAAGGAAGGAATCAGTACAGCAAAAATGAATTGATGAATTGTGATTTAGAAAACAGCTTTCTACTTGTTTATTTGTCTGGACCATTAATTATAATGATCTGGTACATTTATTAATAGATGTATTTTTATAAACTTAAAACAATAGTCAAATTATTTTATCGACAACCAAATATAAAACATATCTTCATTAATTTAATGCCCTAGGCAGCTGAATAAGTACACGTTTTAGTCTAAGTCTACAACATTTTTTTTTGAAAAAGCATAGGGTAAAAACAATTTCAGCAGAAAATGTTGCTCATATAGGATTCCGAGGCGTTTGGAAAAAATTACCAAGGGGAACGAACCCTCGTGCCTCGTTTTACCCACTTGCCTTCATAAGAATATTAATCAGTTTAAAGATAAACTGAAGTCAATATACCAAACTTTGGTAGAAACTACTGATACCAACAACTATTTTTGGTCAGTTGACTTGTGCGTGTCCGAAATGTCATCCCTTTTTTTTCTTTTTTATCTCTCTCAGTCTCTCTCTCGACATCTTTTGTACCGACCCGCTCAGTATACCTTGATTATAATTTGCATGTTGCAATGTTTGACAATGACGTGACTGACGAAGTGAAAATAATAAATAAATACAAAATAAAGGGTCACCTGAACGTAATTAATTGAGTTTAGCAAAAGTCTGATCATGTCTACTCACCATTATTGAGCCCCTCCTTCTGCAATCCTCGATCTGCTACTCTCAGAGGTAATTCTTAGGAACTTAGCCTGGGACCCCATTTCCTATGTATTTGTCTATAGCAAATCACTTAGGCCTACATATTTCAGAGCCCTTATATAAAAATTAGTGGGGCCCTCGATCTGTCAGTGTCAATGGTTGTTCTTAGGGGAGCCCACGCAGTCGGACTTGGCTCTCATTTGAGTCATTTAATATACATTTACAAGTTGAAAATCACTAAATATATGTACATGGACCCCTAAACTCATGAGCCCCAGGCCGACCCCCCCCCCCCCCCCCTCTCAGTGGGCCTGGGTCTAGGGTATGTACTTGATAATGTTATCAGGCGACACCGGCGAGTTAATCAAGGCAACAGAAATAGACAAGTACGTTTTGGAAAGGGGAAACAGCGAAACTGTATTATCTGTACTACACCAAACATATGTTCTAGAGCAATCACTATATGCTCGAGATGTAATAGAGTGGTTCATGCCATGTGCTTGTATCGGCATTGAACTGTAAGAAACATATTAAACATATTGACAATTCATCGCTTTTGTCAATATATATTTTTTAGATGGATAGATTAACGTGTTGAAAGAACAAAACTTAACGGGTGAAAAAAAACACAGATCACAGGCAATAATTAAACTGTTATATATCTTTTTTGAACTTTCTCATATACATGTATAAGGTTAAAATCCAACACTCATTACTCGGAGCTGGACTAGATAGATACTCATGTCATTGATGTCGATTGTTTCAACTTTACATGTGAATATTTACCATGCTTCCTCCATACTATTTGTTATTTAATGTTAATATATATAACAGAGAGTTATGGTATTTAACGTCACTTTCAACAAAAAGCGTATGTCAAATTTAACATTTATTCTTTAGACGTGTGATAAACACGCATGCATTTTTTTTTAAAATACGGCAGTAATTTTTTGTTTTACATTTTAAGGTCTAAAATATTCTTTACATTACACCCCACAAAGTCTATAAAAAAAACTGTGTGCAATTTTACATTAGGTCATGTATTGTGACGTTTTACACTGATAACGTCATGACTTCGCGGTAAACAAATTTGACTAAAAATCCCTTGGCACATCTTCGCTAGCCAAGGGTTACGATTCGGGTCCCCCTTCTCTCCACCCTTGGCGGATCTAGAATACATTTTGAAATTCGTGCGCAATGCCACCTGATGGTTTATCGAAATGGCGCCCCTTAGATAGTCGTCATCGCCAGCCAATCAGAATCGTTTTGTTATACGTATGTTGGAGAGTTAAAAATGGCAGCGCCCAGTGAAGAAAAACTTATTTGTGATAAATTTAATTTGGAAGCACTTACTGTCAACCAAGTGAAAAGTTTCAAAGCTTTGGCAGACGGGAAAGATGTTTTCATTGAAACCAAAACGGGAAGTGGCATCTTTGCTTACATTTCGTCGATAACATGTGCTCCGTGTAAAACATCTTCTGATTGGATACGTGTACTGGTAGCCGTAACCAATGAAATATTAAAGCGTGAATCCTCAAAATGTATTCTAGATCCTCCAAGGGTGGAGAGAAGGGGGACCCGAATCGTAACCCTTGGCTAGCGAAGATGCCCTTGGCACTGATCAGTGAAAAGGGCTTGGCATCCAAAGGGGCAAAGTCATTTCCGCAACCACTGTCACTTCCGCGACGGTCGTGTCATTACCAATACTAACCATAAACGCCCAATAAACGAAGAAATTAATTTACTTGAAGTACTTTGAAGTTCAGTATGTTCATAGAGTGTCATTGTCTGTTGGGAAAATTAATTCCGGTTAAAACAACAATGTGTTGATATTTAACCCTTTTGGTGCGACGTTTTCAAATTTACCGAACGTCATATGCGACGTTTATTTTCAACGTCATAAAAATCGTGCAAAAACGTCTGGAAAACGGCTCATTTGATGGGAGTCGGTGCGTCCTTTGTACAACGCGTTTGTACTTGCATCGTATTGACTTGAATGTAGTCACAATCTGTTATTTTGATAAATTTATGATTTTTTTTTACATTTGTGGCTCTTGTGTCAATCTACCATGTAGTAAAATTAAGTCTAATTTAGCTGTTTTTATCCCTTTATTGATAGTTCTTCTGTAAAAAAAATATATTATAAGAAATTTCTGAACACTTAATACATCAATGTCTCCGCGTGAATTCCAATAATAAATGTTCAATAGAATCTCTGATCGTTTCTTTATTTAATAAATAACGGGCCGTTCTCTATAAAAAATAATTCTTCTGCTATCCTCGTGTGGAATGATTTGAAGCAATCTCCGACGCATAATCCAACGTTACACAAATCGTCAGGACACCATGTTCTCACTTTGGAACTACAAATTCTGCATACTTTACGTTTTTGATCTGGAAAAGACAAAGCATTTATATATAAAAAAAAAAACTACCAAGAATCATTGTAAACAAATTATATTTTTATTTCGACTAATTCAATTGGTTTTCAGTTTAAAACTGTACGGTAAAATGTATAAGTTTATTTCAACTTTTACGGTGAAATTTTATTTCATTTTTTACAATCATCTTACCAATTTTAATTGAATAATTAATTCCGTATTGCGAATTATTTTATAATCCTTTGTAACACTTGTTTTTTTAGATATTTGTGTCAGTCACACAACTTTATAAATAGAAAAAAAAATGCACCCGTTCTCTGTTTACTTCAAGTAAAAAAAGCCTTAAATAAAAAAAACGGACACTGAAGGTTGTTGTTTCGAAGTTGTATACATCTGTGTCGCTTCTGCCATCAATTAGTGTCCGGTGTGCGATTACCTTGTATCATACGTTTTATACGGACGAAAGACTTAGAATAAATTGAAAACCTTCACTCTGACATTGTAATATTTCAATGAAGAATCCAGTCACCAATAAATTCACCGACGGTATTTCAGAGTCTTTCCAGCAAAAGCAATCATAGAATATTTACACCCATATCATCTTTGTTCAAAATATAAGATAAATAAAATAAAACTAACTTGGAATTAGATTAATAAAATGGCGTTCTGTCAGTCTGGGGAACAGGATGAATACTTGGCCTGCCAGTCCTTTTCTTCTCACAGGAATAATCTCCAATTAACCCTTGGTATAGTTGACATGTAAATTCTAACCTTGACATTTTGCTCACAAGCCCTCGATTTTGCAGGTACACGATATAACTGTTTACTGAAATATTATATTTATTTTGAAATATAAATAATCTATATTCTTTTTTTTTTAATTTGCTAGTAAATTAATCTTAAATTAGTTCCGATATTTGATTTTCACATCTATGCAAATTAATTTACTCAAATTCAAACCATCACCCAAGATATAAAAACTAAATGTTAATGAATATATATTTTTTCGATCTCCGATATCATGACTTTTTTTCCATAATAGGATCATCTATTGGAAGTGAATCGACATTTGCTATAATTTTTATTTTTTACAAAAAGAATTTTATTAATTTATCTCGCTAGACTTACCAGTGATTCTAAGAAGTACGTTCATTAGAAGTTTCTTCCACAATTTGACAGACTTCACATTTGGGTCATAAGTTGTCAGCATCTGGTCCGCCATATCAACACCTCCCATTAATTTGTTACACATGACAACTGTTTTTGGAACATCATGTTCAACACCTCTTGAATTTGCATAATTTTCTAAACTGAAAGAAGATTGATTGATTGATTTTTTGTGTTTTAACGCCACTTTCAGCAATATTTCAGCTATATCATGGCGACCAGTTTTAGTGGTGGTGCCACTGGAGGAAGCCGGAGTACCCGGAGAGAACCACCGACCATGAGCAAGTAACTGGTAAACTTTATGACATGAGGTTGCGAGTCGAGTGCACCCTTTTTTGTAATTTACAAAGCCGGGCGCGAACCCACGCCGTATTGGTGATAGGCTTGTATGAGTTGTTAGATACAACGACATAACTCATTGAGCCACCCGGGGCCCCCTGAAAGAAGAGTTATTAAACATTATTAGTTATATGGTAATTGTACATACATTTATGTTAAGACACATGTACAATGTATATCAAAACGAGGACAGTCTATAGTTCTTGCTTAAATTATCGTTTTAACAAAAACATAAATTGTGTGACAACCCAACTTCTTAATTGAACTACATGTAGATAGATCGAGTATTTTTTAAAGCAAATATTACAAATATATTTACATACTAGTATTACCTAGGAGGATATAAAGAAGACATACTTTAGAGCCATTATTGCACCGGACTGTCGAACAACTCGTTCACCCTTCTGTAATTTCATGTTTCTGAAACTTTTTGGCATGTTCTTTCTGGTGGCCCTAACTGTTCCAGTCAAGTATGTTTGGTTATCGAACATGTTACGGCATAAAAGTGGGCTTGTAAAGACATTGTCAACCACTACATGCTGATGTTTTCTATAGAAGGGCTCGACCAACTTTGTAACAACATCGTATCCAAGTCCATGTACACTGTTTCTCTGTGCAATGTTTCGTTTTCCTGTAAAATAAATTTAATAAAACCACATGTAAAGATAACAAGGTTTTGGGTTTTTTTTGGGGAGGGGGACAACTAGAAATTCTCAACGGCAAGAAAAATACATATTTTAAAATGATGAACATATTTGATACAAACACGAGGAGTCAATTTTTTTTACAAGCTAGGATTTTCAATTATAATAATTAATCTGGTTTTATTATCGTCGAATGGCTCAATAATTTATATATGTAGGAAACTGTTGTGTTGAGCGAGGTAATGAATGGACTGTAAGATGGTTCATACAGGAACACTATTTGTTTCAGAGGGGAAGGGGTCGGGGTTGGCAAATATTGTGAATAAATATTCTATCCTTCTAAAATTTACTTCCCACTCCCTACTGGGTTTTAAACTTATAATCTTATTGATTGTACCACGACATCTTTTCATCTACAACACTGTTATGCATTCATTGAGCTATAGCTTTATACATATAGAATTAATTAAAATCTTATATAAAGATGATTAGGAGATTATACAAAATCAGATTCTCTAGAGATACATACCAGCGTACAGATCTATGCTTAAAGTGTAGCCTGTGTCCGACTCGGCAAGCACCCACAGTTTTGCACCCCAACGATGAGCCTTTTTAGCTGGCATATACTGTACAGTGTAGTCACGACCTTTATGTCCATCCATGCTCTCATCAACCGTTAAATCTCGTGCTGCCGCATATTTTTCCTTAAAAACTTTATTTATCAGGTCAAAAATTCTGCGAACCTTATGAGCAGGATCATGATTTAGATTTCCCCTTGGTAAAGCACCTGCATTATTGTTTGCATGTACACACTGCAAAATTATCCAGTGGAATCGGTCACGGCGCATTATCTTGGTAAATGTCGGTGTATTATATAACCAGGTCTGCTGACTTTCATATCAGTAAGATGCCATTGTGGGTTTACGGAGAATACCCATGGATAACCAAAGTCCAAGGAAAGCAGACATTTCTTCATGGCTTACATCTTCCCATTTCTTTAATCTTGAATTTGGTTTTTAAGTTGTTACTGTTTCGAATTTGATGTGCATACCGATTCGTTTCTTCAACAAGTATATCAATAATTGATATATTGTCATCAGAAGATAACCACTGGAAATATTCAAGTGGTTCAGAAGTTCTAACAGGGGGATTGACTGGACCACTCGATTCCTCAAAAGGTTCAATATCATGTGGAAATTCAAACCTGTCAGAATTCTGTACTGTCCACAGATATGTAGGGTTTAAATCTTGATCATTTTCCCCGTCACTTTCTTCATCACTCTCCTCGTATAAGCTGATATCTGACTCAAAATCGTCGAAATCGTCGTCCATTTTGAAGGAGAAGTCAAGCACGCCGAAAAATGTATGACGTCATAAAACATATGACGTCAAGACTTGTTATGAAAATTACTTAGCAACATGTACAAACTGCAAAACTATAACTATAAGCCTTTTATTGGTCTTTATTGTAAATAATTGTTTGTGGAGAAAATTTCTTTCTTGAAGGACATATATGTCCTTACCGCATTCTGCCGACGATAGACATATGTGTCCTTAGCGCAGCCAAAGGGTTAAATAATAGTTGTGTTCAAATCGAAGTTACAAATTTATTTATTGTTAAAACACTGTTTTTCATTATTGTTGTTTCAGAGATTTGTTCTGGTTTTTTTTTCAATAAATGTTTTCAGTCTGTGATCAAAATCGAAATCATCAATGTCATACAGTGTTGTGGAATGTGTGACCTGGGTCTTTTCCTATTTATAATATTTTCTGCCACTCCAGTTTCTACTGTGAGACTTAGATCTTTTCTTTTTTATATTTGTTCTGTCACTCTTGTCTCTACTATAAGACTTAGATCTAGAACTTTTCCTTTTTATATTTTTTCTGTCACTCTTGTCTCTACTATAAGACTTAGATCTAGAACTTTTCCTTTTTATATTTTTTCTGTCACTCTTGTCTCTACTTTAAGACTTAGATCTAGAACTTTTCCTTTTTATATTTTTTCTGTCACTCTTGTCTCTACTATAAGACTTAGATCTAGAACTTTTTCTTTTTATATTTTTTCTGTCACTCTTGTCTCTACTATAAGACTTAGATCTAGAACTTTTCCTTTTTATATTTTTTCTGTCACTCTTGTCTCTACTATAAGACTTAGATCTAGAACTTTTCCTTTTTATATTTTTTCTGTCACTCTTGTCTCTACTATAAGACTTAGATCTAGAACTTTTTCTTTTTATATTTTTTCTGTCACTCTTGTCTCTACTATAAGACTTAGATCTAGAACTTTTCCTTTTTATATTTGTTCTGTCACTCTTGTCTCTACTATAAGACTTAGATCTAGAACTTTTCCTTTTTATATTTTTTCTGTCACTCTTGTCTCTACTATAAGACTTAGATCTAGAACTTTTCCTTTTTATATTTTTTCTGTCACTCTTGTCTCTACTATAAGACTTAGATCTAGAACTTTTTCTTTTTATATTTTTTCTGTCACTCTTGTCTCTACTATAAGACTTAGATCTAGAACTTTTCCTTTTTATATTTTTTCTGTCACTCTTGTCTCTACTATAAGACTTAGATCTAGAACTTTTCCTTTTTATATTTGTTCTGTCACTCTTGTCTCTACTATAAGACTTAGATCTAGAACTTTTCCTTTTTATATTTTTTCTGTCACTCTTGTCTCTACTATAAGACTTAGATCTAGAACTTTTCCTTTTTATATTTGTTCTGTCACTCTTGTCTCTACTATAAGACTTAGATCTAGAACTTTTCCTTTTTATATTTTTTCTGTCACTCTTGTCTCTACTATAAGACTTAGATCTAGAACTTTTTCTTTTTATATTTTTTCTGTCACTCTTGTCTCTACTATAAGACTTAGATCTAGAACTTTTCCTTTTTATATTTTTTATGTCACTCTTGTCTCTACTATAAGACTTAGATCTAGAACTTTTTCTTTTTATATTTTTTCTGTCACTCTTGTCTCTACTATAAGACTTAGATCTAGAACTTTTCCTTTTTATATTTTTTCTGTCACTCTTGTCTCTACTATAAGACTTAGATCTAGAACTTTTCCTTTTTATATTTGTTCTGTCACTCTTGTCTCTACTATAAGACTTAGATCTAGAACTTTTTCTTTTTATATTTTTTCTGTCACTCTTGTCTCTACTATAAGACTTAGATCTAGAACTTTTCCTTTTTATATTTGTTCTGTCACTCTTGTCTCTACTATAAGACTTAGATCTAGAACTTTTCCTTTTTATATTTTTTCTGTCACTCTTGTCTCTACTATAAGACTTAGATCTAGAACTTTTCCTTTTTATATTTTTTCTGTCACTCTTGTCTCTACTATAAGACTTAGATCTAGAACTTTTTCTTTTTATATTTTTTCTGTCACTCTTGTCTCTACTATAAGACTTAGATCTAGAACTTTTCCTTTTTATATTTTTTCTGTAACTCTTGTCTCTACTATAAGACTTAGATCTAGAGCTTTTCCTTTTTACATTTTTTCTGTCACTCTTGTCTCTACTATAAGACTTAGATCTAGAACTTTTTCTTTTTATATTTTTTCTGTCACTCTTGTCTCTACTATAAGACTTAGATCTAGAACTTTTCCTTTTTATATTTTTTATGTCACTCTTGTCTCTACTATAAGACTTAGATCTAGAACTTTTCCTTTTTATATTTGTTCTGTCACTCTTGTCTCTACTATAAGACTTAGATCTAGAACTTTTCCTTTTTATATTTTTTCTGTCACTCGTCTCTACTATAAGACTTAGATCTAGAATTTTTCTTTTTATATTTTTTCTGTCACTCTTGTCTCTACTATAAGACTTAGATCTAGAACTTTTTCTTTTTATATTTTTTCTGTCACTCTTGTCTCTACTATAAGACTTAGATCTAGAACTTTTCCTTTTTATATTTTTTCTGTCACTCTTGTCTCTACTATAAGACTTAGATCTAGAAATTTTCCTTTTTATATTTTTTCTGTCACTCTTGTCTCTACTATAAGACTTAGATCTAGAACTTTTCCTTTTTATATTTCTTCTGTCACTCTTGTCTCTACTATAAGACTTAGATCTAGAACTTTTTCTTTTTATATTTTTTCTGTCACTCTTTGTCTCTACTATAAGACTTAGATCTAGAACTTTTCCTTTTTATATTTTTTCTGTCACTCTTGTCTCTACTATAAGACTTAGATCTAGAACTTTTTCTTTTTATATTTTTTCTGTCACTCTTGTCTCTACTATAAGACTTGGATCTAGAACTTTTCCTTTTTATATTTTTTCTGTCACTCTTGTCTCTACTATAAGACTTAGATCTAGAACTTTTTCTTTTTATATTTTTTCTGTCACTCTTGTCTCTACTATAAGACTTAGATCTAGAACTTTTTCTTTTTATATTTTTTCTGTCACTCTTGTCTCTACTATAAGACTTAGATCTAGAACTTTTCCTTTTTATATTTTTTCTGTCACTCTTGTCTCTACTATAAGACTTAGATCTAGAACTTTTCCTTTTTATATTTTTTCTGTCACTCTTGTCTCTACTATAAGACTTAGATCTAGAACTTTTCCTTTTTATATTTTTTCTGTCACTCTTGTCTCTACTATAAGACTTAGATCTAGAACTTTTCCTTTTTATATTTTTTCTGTCACTCTTGTCTCTACTATAAGACTTAGATCTAGAACTTTTCCTTTTTATATTTTTTCTGTCACTCTTGTCTCTACTATAAGACTTAGATCTAGAACTTTTCCTTTTTATATTTTTTCTGTCACTCTTGTCTCTACTATAAGACTTAGATCTAGAACTTTTCCTTTTTATATTTTTTCTGTAACTCTTGTCTCTACTATAAGACTTAGATCTAGAGCTTTTCCTTTTTACATTTTTTCTGTCACTCTTGTCTCTACTATAAGACTTAGATCTAGAACTTTTTCTTTTTATATTTTTTCTGTCACTCTTGTCTCTACTATAAGACTTAGATCTAGAACTTTTCCTTTTTATATTTTTTATGTCACTCTTGTCTCTACTATAAGACTTAGATCTAGAACTTTTCCTTTTTATATTTGTTCTGTCACTCTTGTCTCTACTATAAGACTTAGATCTAGAACTTTTCCTTTTTATATTTTTTCTGTCACTCGTCTCTACTATAAGACTTAGATCTAGAATTTTTCTTTTTATATTTTTTCTGTCACTCTTGTCTCTACTATAAGACTTAGATCTAGAACTTTTTCTTTTTATATTTTTTCTGTCACTCTTGTCTCTACTATAAGACTTAGATCTAGAACTTTTCCTTTTTATATTTTTTCTGTAACTCTTGTCTCTACTATAAGACTTAGATCTAGAGCTTTTCCTTTTTACATTTTTTCTGTCACTCTTGTCTCTACTATAAGACTTAGATCTAGAACTTTTTCTTTTTATATTTTTTCTGTCACTCTTGTCTCTACTATAAGACTTAGATCTAGAACTTTTCCTTTTTATATTTTTTATGTCACTCTTGTCTCTACTATAAGACTTAGATCTAGAACTTTTCCTTTTTATATTTGTTCTGTCACTCTTGTCTCTACTATAAGACTTAGATCTAGAACTTTTCCTTTTTATATTTTTTCTGTCACTCGTCTCTACTATAAGACTTAGATCTAGAATTTTTCTTTTTATATTTTTTCTGTCACTCTTGTCTCTACTATAAGACTTAGATCTAGAACTTTTTCTTTTTATATTTTTTCTGTCACTCTTGTCTCTACTATAAGACTTAGATCTAGAACTTTTCCTTTTTATATTTTTTCTGTCACTCTTGTCTCTACTATAAGACTTAGATCTAGAAATTTTCCTTTTTATATTTTTTCTGTCACTCTTGTCTCTACTATAAGACTTAGATCTAGAACTTTTCCTTTTTATATTTCTTCTGTCACTCTTGTCTCTACTATAAGACTTAGATCTAGAACTTTTTCTTTTTATATTTTTTCTGTCACTCTTGTCTCTACTATAAGACTTAGATCTAGAACTTTTCCTTTTTATATTTGTTCTGTCACTCTTGTCTCTACTATAAGACTTAGATCTAGAACTTTTCCTTTTTATATTTTTTCTGTCACTCTTGTCTCTACTATAAGACTTAGATCTAGAACTTTTCCTTTTTATATTTTTTCTGTCACTCTTGTCTCTACTATAAGACTTAGATCTAGAACTTTTTCTTTTTATATTTTTTCTGTCACTCTTGTCTCTACTATAAGACTTAGATCTAGAACTTTTCCTTTTTATATTTTTTCTGTAACTCTTGTCTCTACTATAAGACTTAGATCTAGAGCTTTTCCTTTTTACATTTTTTCTGTCACTCTTGTCTCTACTATAAGACTTAGATCTAGAACTTTTTCTTTTTATATTTTTTCTGTCACTCTTGTCTCTACTATAAGACTTAGATCTAGAACTTTTCCTTTTTATATTTTTTATGTCACTCTTGTCTCTACTATAAGACTTAGATCTAGAACTTTTCCTTTTTATATTTGTTCTGTCACTCTTGTCTCTACTATAAGACTTAGATCTAGAACTTTTCCTTTTTATATTTTTTCTGTCACTCGTCTCTACTATAAGACTTAGATCTAGAATTTTTCTTTTTATATTTTTTCTGTCACTCTTGTCTCTACTATAAGACTTAGATCTAGAACTTTTTCTTTTTATATTTTTTCTGTCACTCTTGTCTCTACTATAAGACTTAGATCTAGAACTTTTTCTTTTTATATTTTTTCTGTCACTCTTGTCTCTACTATAAGAC
The DNA here is from genome assembly GCA_963680875.1 of Bathymodiolus brooksi. Classification (NCBI taxonomy): domain Eukaryota; kingdom Metazoa; phylum Mollusca; class Bivalvia; order Mytilida; family Modiolidae; genus Bathymodiolus; species Bathymodiolus brooksi. The sequence goes on along the minus strand of OY804576.1, from coordinate 73,150,898 downwards.
TTAGATCTAGAACTTTTCCTTTTTATATTTTTTCTGTCACTCTTGTCTCTACTATAAGACTTAGATCTAGAAATTTTCCTTTTTATATTTTTTCTGTCACTCTTGTCTCTACTATAAGACTTAGATCTAGAACTTTTCCTTTTTATATTTCTTCTGTCACTCTTGTCTCTACTATAAGACTTAGATCTAGAACTTTTTCTTTTTATATTTTTTCTGTCACTCTTGTCTCTACTATAAGACTTAGATCTAGAACTTTTCCTTTTTATATTTTTTCTGTCACTCTTGTCTCTACTATAAGACTTGGATCTAGAACTTTTCCTTTTTATATTTTTTCTGTCACTCTTGTCTCTACTATAAGACTTAGATCTAGAACTTTTTCTTTTTATATTTTTTCTGTCACTCTTGTCTCTACTATAAGACTTAGATCTAGAACTTTTTCTTTTTATATTTTTTCTGTCACTCTTGTCTCTACTATAAGACTTAGATCTAGAACTTTTCCTTTTTATATTTTTTCTGTCACTCTTGTCTCTACTATAAGACTTAGATCTAGAACTTTTCCTTTTTATATTTTTTCTGTCACTCTTGTCTCTACTATAAGACTTAGATCTAGAACTTTTCCTTTTTATATTTTTTCTGTCACTCTTGTCTCTACTATAAGACTTAGATCTAGAACTTTTCCTTTTTATATTTTTTCTGTCACTCTTGTCTCTACTATAAGACTTAGATCTAGAACTTTTCCTTTTTATATTTTTTCTGTCACTCTTGTCTCTACTATAAGACTTAGATCTAGAACTTTTCCTTTTTATATTTTTTCTGTCACTCTTGTCTCTACTATAAGACTTAGATCTAGAACTTTTCCTTTTTATATTTTTTCTGTAACTCTTGTCTCTACTATAAGACTTAGATCTAGAGCTTTTCCTTTTTACATTTTTTCTGTCACTCTTGTCTCTACTATAAGACTTAGATCTAGAACTTTTTCTTTTTATATTTTTTCTGTCACTCTTGTCTCTACTATAAGACTTAGATCTAGAACTTTTCCTTTTTATATTTTTTATGTCACTCTTGTCTCTACTATAAGACTTAGATCTAGAACTTTTCCTTTTTATATTTGTTCTGTCACTCTTGTCTCTACTATAAGACTTAGATCTAGAACTTTTCCTTTTTATATTTTTTCTGTCACTCGTCTCTACTATAAGACTTAGATCTAGAATTTTTCTTTTTATATTTTTTCTGTCACTCTTGTCTCTACTATAAGACTTAGATCTAGAACTTTTTCTTTTTATATTTTTTCTGTCACTCTTGTCTCTACTATAAGACTTAGATCTAGAACTTTTCCTTTTTATATTTTTTCTGTCACTCTTGTCTCTACTATAAGACTTAGATCTAGAAATTTTCCTTTTTATATTTTTTCTGTCACTCTTGTCTCTACTATAAGACTTAGATCTAGAACTTTTCCTTTTTATATTTCTTCTGTCACTCTTGTCTCTACTATAAGACTTAGATCTAGAACTTTTTCTTTTTATATTTTTTCTGTCACTCTTGTCTCTACTATAAGACTTAGATCTAGAACTTTTCCTTTTTATATTTTTTCTGTCACTCTTGTCTCTACTATAAGACTTAGATCTAGAACTTTTTCTTTTTATATTTTTTCTGTCACTCTTGTCTCTACTATAAGACTTGGATCTAGAACTTTTCCTTTTTATATTTTTTCTGTCACTCTTGTCTCTACTATAAGACTTAGATCTAGAACTTTTTCTTTTTATATTTTTTCTGTCACTCTTGTCTCTACTATAAGACTTAGATCTAGAACTTTTTCTTTTTATATTTTTTCTGTCACTCTTGTCTCTACTATAAGACTTAGATCTAGAACTTTTCCTTTTTATATTTTTTCTGTCACTCTTGTCTCTACTATAAGACTTAGATCTAGAACTTTTCCTTTTTATATTTTTTCTGTCACTCTTGTCTCTACTATAAGACTTAGATCTAGAACTTTTCCTTTTTATATTTTTTCTGTCACTCTTGTCTCTACTATAAGACTTAGATCTAGAACTTTTCCTTTTTATATTTTTTCTGTCACTCTTGTCTCTACTATAAGACTTAGATCTAGAACTTTTCCTTTTTATATTTTTTCTGTCACTCTTGTCTCTACTATAAGACTTAGATCTAGAACTTTTCCTTTTTATATTTTTTCTGTCACTCTTGTCTCTACTATAAGACTTAGATCTAGAACTTTTCCTTTTTATATTTTTTCTGTCACTCTTGTCTCTACTATAAGACTTAGATCTAGAACTTTTCCTTTTTATATTTTTTCTGTCACTCTTGTCTCTACTATAAGACTTAGATCTAGATCTTTTTTTTTTATATTTTTTATGTCACTCCTGCCTCTATTATAAGACTTAGATCTAGATCTTTTCCATTTTATATTTTTTTTGTCACTCCTTTCTCTATTGTGTGACCTAGGTCTAGATCTCTCTATGGTCTCTGGCAAATTGTCATCAAAGTCACTATCTGAATAATTAATTTCAAAGATGTATCTGAAAAAGAAAATACAATTGAATTATAGTACAAATACATAATACATATTCATTTATGAAGAGACAGCTGGCTAACAACAACATTTACGTCCCTGCTTTTCCACTGTTCATGTTTGTGTGAAAATGTTTGGCCTTTTAAGCTGCAGGTTATTTGTATTGTTTGTTTATTTCTGTGTGACCACTGGAGATATCAATATCAACAATAAAGGACTTGAATCCCATTAACCAGTAAAATGCCGCCACATATTGTGCCTGTCTATAAAGTCAGTATCTAGATTTCTATCAGCCTCTATTGTTGTATTTTCTATATATTCCAATTATTGTGATTAGTTATATTGTAGACACGATTTGTGTAGTTTAAATCGCTATTTTAAAGTAACTGTACTGTACTTACTCATCAGGCATTTCAACAGCTGTGAAACTATTTGTGATCTCTGACAAGTCTCCATCAAAGTCACTATCTGTGATATCTGACAAATCGTCATCAAAGTCACTATCTAAATAGTTATATTCAAATGATCCCGCCCCCCACGCACTTCTTGGAGAACTATTTTGCGGAGGTAAAAAGTTAAAAACGATCACAAATCATTTTTAAGAGAGAATTGATTTGAAATGAGTGATTTATTTTCATCTTTATTAATATCTACAATAATTAAAATAATTTTAAGTACCTTTTTTTTACTGTTTCTAAATTTTACAAAAATCTTGTAAAATGAGCGTTGACAGAGATGTTGTGTAAGCGTAGCAGGAACGACAACTCTGGATAGAGAATGCAAGTGAGGAGCACTGGGTGCACGGTAAAACAACGGAAGGTGGGGAAATAAATTCGTTCGCACAATTTTTCATCAGGAACGGATTATATTCCGAACTTTACAAAGATAGGAATCTATCCTCAGTTGTACTCGGTTTTTCCCTTGTACGAAAATTGCGGTCTCCAAAAAAAAAAATCTTCCTAAATTATTAGATTCTTTTTTTAAATTATGCAGTAAAATGTCAAGGATACTCGGCCAACGTAATTTTTCATAGAAACATCGAAATCAAACAAAAGATACGATATTTTCGTTTTTTTCTCAAACATAATCAGCCACTAGCCGCACCGACACTACGTACGTTATCTAAGAGTATTAACACTTACTTCAAAATGATTGTGAAGTTGGACTAAAACCAGAAGTACCGTACCTACCGCGGTTTTCAGAATAAAGTTATTGGAAATATTTTCAGAATAAAGTGAACGGAAAATACAGCAGATTCTTCAATTTGAATATATATGACAATCGGAAAATATTTCAATAGTCATATATGAATATTGCATTTGGGACGGACCATTTAACATGCTAACCGCATCGGTTGTGTAATGGTTAGCGTGCTCGCTTCGAGTGTGGTAGATCGTGGGTTCGAGTCCCGATCGGGTCAAGCCAAACACTGGCAAATTTGTATTTACTGCTTCTCCGCTAAGCACGCAGCAGTAAGGAGATAGAGCAAAGACTGGTCGACTCGGACTCAGGATAATGTGTCCGCGTGTGGCGACATGTCTATCCGCGGACTGTTGTTTTAGTGAGCTAGCACTATAAAAATCGAACTAGGTGTATTGGTCTAGTACAAAGCGGACCTCATCATCATATCATTGAAAATTAACTTGTTCTCGCCATGATATAGCTGAAAAATTGCTGAGTTGGCGTGAAACAACAATTACTCACTCACCCAAAGAGAAAATCAGAAGTCGTAAATCGAAGAACAATAGACAATACAATAGCCAAAAGAAAAAGAACAAACAATGATCTACAAAACATTACACAGAAAACTAAAGATCGAGCAACACGAACCCCACTAAAAACCGGGGAGGGTGTGAACTCAGGTGCTCCGGAATGTTTAGCAGTTCCCGCTCCACGTGTGGCACTGACCCCTCGTGTTACTCTAGTTACAAATCCGGTAATAAGCAGTCATGCATGAGAAAGGTTCGGATTGTGATTCCTACAAACCGGACATATCTGTGATCTTTTGTGACCCTCCGTAACGGTCGACAAAGTCACGATGGCGACCGTTACACTTTCGGAGTGGTGACTGCAACTTAACCACTATGAACCCTTGGTTCAATAGCTTCTGTGTTAGCAGCAACCCTCTATCAGGGAAATCATGATAGACAATGAAAAACAAATGTAACTATAGTCTTACATCGGAGCCTGGATAAGATAGAAAAATCCCTTTCGATATACTTTATCCAATGGGTGAGAAATAGAGGGTCTAACACCGGGAGAGGTGCAAGATCGTAAAATCTGTGACACTCGAGGTTAAGATTTAAATCATATCTGAGAGGCTTGCCGAGTCATATAATACGGTTTAAATCTTACCCTAGGGTGTCTCACAGTGTTGCTCATCATTTTAGGTTTTTGTGTTGTCTTATTATGTGTAGACTAAGCTACGTTTGGAGTTTCGTGTTGTGATGTCCGTTACGATTTCCGCATAAAAAAGATGTTCGGTTCGTCTTCACCTCCAGTTGTTTGTAGGAGGGCGCATGTCAAGTACGTTAATTTGTTTTGTTTGGTGTGTTGTGTTTTTGTTTCGTTTTTCTTCGTATTGTGTGCCCTGTGTTGTCAGTTTCTCTGGACTGTCCTTTTTGATTGACCAATTCGATATTCTCTATTTACGTTTATTTGACTCTTTTTCTCATCCCTTTCTATGTTTGCCCACATTGAATAAATAATAGGGTGCTCTCCGGTTAGTAACAAACGTAAATAAAATAATTACATCCCTTTGAAAAGAATGTATAAGTATTGATCGTTGTTGTAGTAACATTTAAGGATGCGGTCTAGATCTATATCATGTATATTTTATTATGATATACAATTAAAATACTGCCAAGACACGGATGTTTATTGATAGATCGGCAATTTTCTTCTTCAGCAATGGAAAACAATCTTGCGGAAAATGGCCGTGTTGCTTGTCTTACCCAGGTCTGCGTGAGGAGACTGGGTAAGATAGAAAAATCTTTTTCATCTAAATAAACTGACTACTTAAAGAGGCATTAGCTACGATTTTGACCAAAATAATTATATGTTTTGGAAATTGGTAAATAGCTTTAAAATGATGAAATAAAGGTAAATATTTCACATTAAACAGCTTATCGTACCACTTTTCGCCTTTTGAGAACGAAAATTACCATCGATTTATTATTTCCTTGCAAGCAAATAAGTTGACCTCGCTTTCTCCGTATGCAACTGACCTTACTAGTGACAGGTAAAAACGAATAATTTGTATTTTGTCACTTATTAACTGCAAATTTGCATGGTTCTTTGTCCGTAATTAACGCCGACTAAAAGCAGATTCACGAGAAAATAAGAAATAAGTGCATTGTTGTACTGATTTAATGACGATTCGGCAAACTCTGTAAACAATGCCGATAATTAATAAGATGGCGTCCTTTTCTTGATCGATCTCAAAACACGAGCAGTTGCACATTTTTTTCCCGATGCGCGCACAGGGGCTAGGTGCGTCCGAAAAAAAAAAAAAAAAATAAATAAATACTATATAATACTACAAGGGGGCGAACTCACTTGCTCCCATTTTTTTTAAGTCGTCGTGTTAAATTGATCGTAACTTCGGAACGCCTTAATATTTTCAAAAAATGTTTCCACCAGTCGAAAGTCAAGTAATTGTTCTTTCCAAAGAGACCCCAATTGTTAGTGTAGGCCTCCGAACTGCTGAGGTATCATACACGAACCAAAACAAAACGGCGTGAAAATCCGAAGTCGTACAAACGCTGGGATGACCACTTCCCATCTGTGTACAGACTTTCCCGTGCGTAAACGAGTCATTTTGACTAGCTAAATACTTTCATCCATTCAAATTATGATAAAATTTCTTACCTTACGCCAATTTATATGTCCTTTAAGTCTGTTTTTCAAAGAAATCCCATTTGCATCCTTGACAAACGCCATAGACGTGAAAATTGAGAGAGTTCTAACGGGCTTTTTGATTGGCTGAAACACTCTTGATTGGCTGAAACACTCTGTTTCAGCCAATCAAAAAGCCCGTTAGAACTCTCTCAATTTTCACGTCTATGGCGTTTGTCAAGGATGCAAATGGGATTTCTTTGAAAAACAGACTTAAAGGACATATAAATTGGCGTAAGGTAAGAAATTTTATCATAATTTGAATGGATGAAAGTATTTAGCTAGTCAAAATGACTCGTTTACGCACGGGAAAGTCTGTACACAGATGGGAAGTGGTCATCCCAGCGTGTGTACGACTTCGGATTTTCACGCCGTTTTGTTTTGGTTCGTGTATGATACCTCAGCAGTTCGGAGGCCTACACTAACAATTGGGGTCTCTTTGGAAAGGACAATTACTTGACTTTCGACTGGTGGAAACATTTTTTGAAAATATTAAGGCGTTCCGAAGTTACGATCAATTTAACACGACGACTTAAAAAAAATGGGAGCAAGTGAGTTCGCCCCCTTGTACTTTAGTATTATATAGTATTTTTTTTTTTTTTTTTTTTTTCGGACGCACCTAGCCCCTGTGGATGCGCGTACATTTCATAACATTTATAAGTTACAGAAACACGTTTTATTAAGGCATCAATCATATCTGATAGTTTTTATGGGTAACAAAAATTTACGATTTTTTTCAGATAATGACCCTTTAATTTATCCATCGGAGATTAATATACGGGAGGTTTGGCGCTTTAAAATTTGATTAAACCCAGCATTTCTTTAGAAATGTCTGTACCAAGTCAGGGTCATTACGGTTTTCCTAGTTTTCCGGTTGTTGACTGATTTTGTCTGTTTATATACTTGTGAGTTAAAATGACTTTCCCTTTGTAAGATTGCTCGGAGTTCGGTAATTTTGTTGACCAGTCACTAAATTTGCCCCATTGATTTTTTTTCCCACTAAAAAAAACTTAAGTAGGTAATAGATTGACAGTAAATTAAGTGGATAATACATTGAGTCATTAAAAAAATCAGTGGGGCAAATATTAGTGGCAGGGAGGAAGTCCCTGTGTCCGGAGTTTGTTGTACAATGATGACATCACATTCGGAATTTTCCGTAAGTTTTCGTACCCGGTTATTACAGCACGTTTTTCTATCATCGATTTTCACTATTTTAATTTTAATAATTTTATCAGATTTAGTTCGTTACATTCTATATACTTATAATTTTTTATTTGGTTAAATTCCTATTTATCGTGGTGTTGTAAATGTAACCCCCAGACTTTTAAAGCCATTAATCTTAGTTTCATAAACTCTTTTACAAGTGAACCTTTAATAAACAGACTGATTGAAGCGTGTGACCTACCAAGATTACAGTTTGGAGCATGAAATTTATGGAGTGACGCTACTTTTGTACGAATTTTGTAAGTTACGTTAGCGCAGCTTAAACATTGCAATACTTTCAAAAACACAAGAAGAAAAATATTTACGTAATTGTTGTTCTATAGGATAATGATTATGACCAACTCTTACCTATTTTTATGTTCAAAATGCACTTTCCTTCAATGAAACTGAATGGTCCAAACACGCGCGTAGCAGCTGCGAGAATAGATTTTTCAACATGGTCTACAAATAGCCTCCACGGAGATTTGCTGTATGTTGTAGCATTAGCAACTGAATTTCCCGTCTGATCTTTTTTGTGACCCCGGGTGTGTTAAATTGAAACATCTACTTATCTGGATCTGTGAATACGTTGAAGATACCACTGGCTTTAATTTAGTTCTAATATTAAAACCCTAAATGCTCGTTTACTCGCAAGGGTTTTAACGGGATGCCATTTCACGTAATGGAGCAGTCTCCGAGATTTTTTTGCACTCCCTTACAGAGTTTCTGATGCCTGCATTTATCAATAATAAGACATAACCTTTCCTTTTGTCCACTATTATAACAAGTTTTTATCACCTACCAGTATTTTAGAATGTAATTCCCACAAAATAAAAATCCATGTTTAATTTCTTTCTGGACATTTTGAAATTCATCATTTCCGGTATTTTCCTTATTTGGATGTCGATACCATATTTGGCGATTTGAGGCGTGAATGTTTACATAAGCTGTAATAAACATAAAAAGCTCTGCCTTCAGTAGTTTCCGGTTATGGCGAACGATCGATAAATTTGATCAAGGTTGTTGCTACCTTTGAAAAGCATACATTTCTCGGCCAAACCAATTTAACAAGGACTGGGATCATCAGTAATAGTTATAATGAAATGTTTGAAGCGTAAATAGTGAGTTTTTATGTTTCAACTGCAATTTATTTTTTGCTCCATTGTGACGAATGGGACTGCGTTGTAGCTCCGCCGAGACACAAGTTTGTCACAGGAGCTACATTATTGCAGCTAGCTTTAATTCATCGCAATTGGTTAGCAATTGCTCTTATTTTTTTTAGGTGTTCGAGAGTTCAAAATTATGATGGTCTGTAAACTTTCGCAATTGACCGTCAACTTTTACATTGAGTATATAATAGTTGTGCTAAAGGACTTCATATTATCATATGAAGCAAGTTTAGAAATATAAAATTGACTTGGAAAACGTCGGGGATCGCGCTGTCGATCGCAATTTGCAAAAAAAATTCTTGACTGGTGACTGAATTCGGCTTCTGGCGATTTTTTTGGCGCCTAGATTTCCTTGTGTAAATTTATAGATAATCACTGGCGTAACAAAGATCAATAATCCATAAAATACAGGTAAGTTTTATCGTCTGCTAGCACGTGTCGGTATTCAACTGTCGAAGGAAAACAGGTAAACAATTTATCGAGGTGTGAAATCTTGATCGCCATTTATGGTTTTATTATTGTTGTTAATTGAAGTGTAAATAGGGATGATCATGTTTTGAAAAAAGTTGTTTTACATGAATTATATAGAGGAAAATCGGAGATGACAGACACTTATTTCCAGTTACGGTATATTCAAACTTAGTAGCCGAAATGCAGTCAATAAAAAGTTATTTTTAACTTCCTTGCTATTTTTAGCACGTAGTTACCGTGATGCTAAACATACAAATTTTCGAATGTCATTAAAAAAAAAATTGTACGTCAATGACATAAACAAATGTGCCATATTTTATTATATTGGCACTTATTTTTCACTTTATTAAATAAATAAACAACTGCTTGTACCGAATGGAATCTGTGTTGAAGAACAATCTGATTCTCATTGCTTAGCGATCTTCCGCCGACACTTCAATTATTTGATTAATTTCTTTCACCAACATGAATGATTGCTAATTAAGGTTAATTGCCTTTGAATTTGATCACCTGTAATTAACTACTCGGACCATACATCAGGTGTCAAATTTTGTGATGTAATCTGTTGATTGACAGATCGATATTTTTAACAAGAGAAAGACAATTTTAGTATAAATTTTTTAAAAAACTTACGAAAAAGGCACGAGGGCATTTTAGTGATAGTTCTGAATGTATGTCTGTATCATATTGTATGTTAACTGTTGTTATATGATGATGTCTATGTTGTTATTTATTGTAATAAATTATATAAATCTTTTTGTTTTTGATGATGAAATCGAAATGAAAAACAATACAGACATTAACATTTGTTCAAACAAATCCGGACCATTTATAAATGAAACTGAACATGCCAGGTACATGCAATCATCCACAGTTTTGGTTTCGAAAAAATTGGCTCCTTGTAAACAAATTTAGCTGGCTCCTACTTTTTGGGAGCCAGAGCAGCCCCTGAACTTGACAAAATCTGATACATATTATTCGCAGGAAGACATTTAAAAGCATTTGAATCCCAAAAATTATATAATATGGGGGGAGTTTTGACAGGTATTCATTTCTGGATAAGCCTGTGCAAAGTTGAGCTCCATTGGAAGTCCGTTCTATATTTCTACCAATACTTCTAGTTAAGATCTGATGGCGGAAACTTCTAGGATTAGTTAAGGCCTAAATTAAAATTAAGTTTGTTTCCACTTTCACCGACCGACCCTTAAATGGCGATTAATTGAAACATTGTTTTGTGACCTCTCTGAAGTTGCCCTGCCCAAATTAAGTAAATAGTTTTAAAGCTGTCTGACCTTATTTGTTCTGGGTTTTTTTTATTCAAAATTGACTAAAAGGACATCTGTTCAATGTCAAATATTTATTTCTGTCTACCTTGACTATTGGAGTCTTGCATACCTGTGATTTTTTATTTCATTACTGTTGGGTATTTAACCTAAATTTTGATAAATAAAATCAAGACAGAGGACACCACTCAGGAGTATTGACTATAGCTTAATGAATAATCATATCAATATTCATTATATTAAACTAAAAGTGTTCACAAAACATTACACTAGTAGTTCATAGTGTTTCCCTTATTCATATCTAGAGCTATTTTCAAACCACATGCATCAACACACCAGACACTGAAAGCTACAGAAAAAGGGGGGTTGGGCTATTTACATTTATTCCTCTTCTGGTAAAAAGATATATGAAATGAAATAAATAATCAATAGCATATACAATGAAGTTTACAAATTTCTGTGTATATCGGAATGAGTATTGAGAGTCCTGTAATTATACATTGTTGAGCTATTAAATTTCCATGAAATTTGTCCCAATTCCACAAAAACTATTGTTGACAAGAGTAATTCTAAGTTTGAAGTATGCATAATATATTATCTCTTCTTTACAGATATAAATCAAAATGAGTACAAGGGTATATATTGGAAAGCTGTCGTACCATGCACGGGAAAAAGATGTTGAAAGATTTTTCAAAGGCTATGGGAAAATCAGAGATATTATGTTGAAAAATGGATATGGCTTTGTGGTAAGTGTGTAGCTGTCTAATTAATTTGTAATGATTACGACAGCTTGCATTTCTTTTGAAAGAATTTTCTATTCCTTGATCAATAAATTAATCAAAGAAAAAAATACAATGTTGCAAGGCTCTATTACCGGGTATGTTATTATTGAAATCAATGCTTTTCCAGAAATGAATAATGTTTAGATATATCATCTCTTATTGATCATAACTTTATATAAAAAAGGCTAATTTTATTTTTTTATCAGATTAACTCTTTCAACACCAAGTAACTTTCAGTGTCAGTCAGCAGCAGATTTTACCTCGTTAAGAAAAAGAATTAATTAAAAATACAAATTTTGTATTTACCCCAATGTATTATATATCAAATTAAAGGGAATAAAATGAGCTACAAGAAGATGTATATACTTTATTTCCTGTGACTGTATAATGAATAATTCTTCATTATCCTATCCAATATATTAAAAATTGCTGAGTTAGATTGCTGTCAAATTATAATATTAAGTATATATGTACCATCTACACACGCTTATACACATGTCTTACGTCTATCCCTAGATTTGCCTTACGAGACAAGGTAACACTACGACTATTGAAGCTCCTTTTTTAGGGAGTGGATGTAGTCGAGTGGTCTAGGGCGCTGGACGTAAGGCTAAGCGAATGGTGCTGCAGTGTATCAATGGTGTGGGTTCAAATCCCGTCGAGGGAAGAACAAAAATTTGACAGCTCTAAAATCTAATTCTAACACTGTTTGGTTTAATTTTCAGACGTATATATATATATATATATTTTTTAAATATGTCTGTAAAAAATATTATGCAATAAAGATAAAATTACAGGTAAAATCCAGGTAAGTATGGACTTTTATGGTCAAAAACATGCAGTAAAAATATTAAATAAAATAAAATCTTACCATTAAATGAAAGTTTAATTTATTCCCAGTAATTCCATGTAAAAATATCCAAAATATGATCAAGGTGAGTGTTCCAAATATTGAAAGGGAAAAAAGGCACTATTTCAGCCCCTCTTTTTTTTTGTTGAGCGTTTCTGTTTGTGATGTTTGCAATGTGGGTAAAAAGTTGAAAATAGTCGGCAGCATTTCTCGATCCATCGAGGACCCTTTTCGGACCCATTCTTTCGTTAAATTCAACGATATTCCTGTAATTTTCTACTTTTCTACTTTTTCCCAGTCATCGAAATCTGGAACTTCGTAGGCATCTTCGGGTTCAAACCCTTCAAAGTCCGATTCGTCATCACTCTGTCCAACTAAATCTCTGACTTGTCTTTCCAGGTCTGCTCGTTCATTTCTTGGTATGTTTACAAGGTTAAAATGCCCCAGATCATCGAAATTTTCGTCCCCAGAAAGCTCACTCATTCGCCATTTTTAAAAAAAAAAATCCATTGTCTCAGATTGCTTGTAATTTGATCGTTTTGGCACTAAAAACCACGAAAAAAAATTCTAAAGTGAAAGTAAACATATATAGAACGTTCCCATAATGCTATGCACTGGAAAATGTGCAGACAACACTTCCTAGTACATTGATAAGTCATGCAGGGTTTATTTACATTTTCAGGCCGGAATAGCAGTCTGGGGTGTTTAATGGTAGTAAAACTACCAGACCGGTACTGTTGTGTTGAAAGGGTTAATATGCACATTACATTCAACATGTTCAAAGTTTTTTTACATGCTAATGTCACCATGTTAAATTTTGATGGCATAGTAAGAACACAAAAAATAAACAGGGTAGTTTGATTTACAACTATGTATGTCACCACTACAAGAGTTTAAAATAGCACTAGCCCGACTCTCCGGGCTACCAAATTTTGTCACAAGAAAAGCCAGACGGACTAGTGCATATAAAATCTACCCACCAATCAATTTTACGTACATTGATGAAATGATGACATTCATGTGTAAGTCGAAATTCCCCATGATAAAAATAGCCACCATTATAACAATAACCAATCAAAATTGTTTCCTGCTATGGTCAGATGTTTTTATTTTTGGAACAATTCATTGTCTCGGCCAAGGGATATCGGTATTGATCAATTGTTCCATACCCAGTCTGGTTTACGATAATTTGATCTCCTACAGCCCCAATGCTCACGTTTGACTTCGCTTTCTCGTTGGTCAAAAACGAAATCCAAGTTGCCTTGGAATTTTGAAGAGTCGACCTATGTCGCCAGCGTATTTTTACCACATGTCATTTATGAAGATGTCGATATCGTGTTTATTGGTATCTACAACAAACATCTATCGTATCCATTAAGTATTTTGAAAGTGATTTTTCGTGAAAAGTAATTAATTTCTGTTTAAAGAAACTTTAATTTCGGTCAATAACAAATAAAAATGGCTTCATCGATCGGAAAGGTGACCCAATCAGGCACTGTATTACGGGAAATGTTGACCGAAGCTACTTTTAACCAAACAAACTTTTTATTTATTTTTTCTCATTTCTGTGACAAAATCTTAGTTCTCATATTTAATAGTGATAGGAATCGGTAACATTTTCAAGATCGATGATCGTTATATCAACATCGACCGATGATCGATCATCGGTGACAATTGCCTGCTAAATGTATTTACTGACTATAATTAATCAAATAAGTCTTTATTTCAAGAGTATGATTGACAAAAGTAAAGATATGAATAAAATTGTATCATAAATTTATAAACTATAATTTTTCCATTAGTAAACATTAACTTTAAAATAGAACAAAACAAAAGATCGTTTTCCATATGTGTAACACCTGATATAGATAGATAAATAATAGACTAGTCCAAATATGTGTTTGACAAAAGTAAAGATTTGAATAAAATCAGATAATATATTTACAAACTACAATTTTTCCATTTGTAAACATTAACTTAGAACAAAACAAAAGAACCTTTTCCATGTGTGTAACACCTGATATAAAATGGACTATTCCGGGAAATAGATAAATAATAGACTAGTCCAAATATGTGTATTGACTGAGTGTTAAAAGTACACTTGGACAAAACTGCCAGATGTTTGTCAGTATGAGGGCAAAAAAAACCAGCTGGGATAAAACTGCAATATTTTTGTCAGTATGCAGACAGAAAAAAAAAACCAACCAAAGAACAAAGTTAAGCATATATATTTTAGACACTATAGAAACCACAAGGTTTAAGAATCGATCATCGGATCGTATGATGACGTCTGACTGATTAGTCGATGTTTCTGATGATCGGTGCACCACTAATATTTAATAAATTCTTATATGAGATTGGCCATTCAAAATTGGTTGAAATGCACAGGGTGCTTCAGATTTTTATCGATCCGCATCCCACTGAGTCCGATGGGTATTTTATACTCGCAACTGTGTTAAAATTGCGATGTATTTTTTGAACTGTTACATTCAGACAGGTGCAATTAAAAATATACTTTGAACTACAGTATTTTATTCCATTGTTGAAATCTGACAAATAATAATTACAGCCTTTACTTGCTTCAGTTTTTGACTGACAGTGCTAATATACGTTTGTACTACAAATTCATTCCCTAGCTATATATATATGGTTGGACCGTTGTGCAAATTGGCATAGACATCTCTCTTCTGAAGACTACACAAATATGACTTATTACAATTTGTGTGGTATTAAATCAAAGCACAGTAATATTTCAAAAGGGAGGGCGGATGGGGTACATATAACAAATCACAGGTATGCAAGACTCCCAATAGTCAAGGTAGATAAAAATAAAGATTGGACATGGAATAGATGTCCCTTAGGCAATTGTGAATATAAAAAAAAACCAAGAACAAATCGGATCAGACAGTTTTAAAACTGCTCCTGTACTCTATACTTCCGTAAGGTAACAATTACACCCGCAAATATTGATGGTCGACTGATCACGAGTCGGCAAAGTCTGACACAATTTTTCAAGTCAACAAGTAACAAATGGAAACTGCAAGGATCTAACGGTGATCACAAAACAACTAACAAAAAAAATGCAAAAAAGTCGGAGCGTAATTTTCCAGGGTGAACACGGAATCTGTCGGGCTAGCTAAAAATCATATACAAATAGCCTGGGGCTAGTTAGGTGTGAAAGAATATTTCAACTCCTGCACTAACGTGAGTTCGAATCCCACTCATGCCAAGGTGTACTCGATACAGCATTATGTGATAAAGTTTGTCTGTCTTTCAGCAGGTCAGTGTTTTCACCGGGTACTCCGGTAAAACTGACTACCACGATATAATTGAAATTTTGTTGAAAGTGGCATTAAACATCATACTCTTAGCCCCTCAAAAAATTAACACTAAAATGCAATGTTACATTTAATACAGCAACAACAAAAATTGTTATCACTGAGTGCAACTTTATATTTCTAACAATACACGGGGTGAAAACGTGTGTTGTTAAGACAATACAAATCCTACAAAGAAGCATGATTATTCTGACAGGGTGTCAAGTCCCTATAAAATCCTATAATTTCCTTTAAATTTGGAGATTCCTATATTTTCCTTATTTAATTCTTTAAAACCCCTATAAAGCCCTATATACAAATGTATATATATAAAAAAACCATTGAAAAAAATGTAAAGTCATAAAATTAATACTCTGCTCATATAAAACAACTGTGTGAATCATAAAAATAATACTCTGCTCATATAAAACAACTGTGTGAATCATAAAATTAATACTCTGCTCATATAAAACAACTGCGTGAATCATAAAAAATGACATTTTGAATTTTTTGTTCCTTTTAATTTTTCCTGTTATGAAGAGTTACTTTATAATGAAAGTTGAAAATAAGAAATAAATGGGAGGAAAGGAAATGGCTGTAGGGGAGGAGGAGGCCATTGCTAAAGTTTATATTATGTTTGTAGCATGTTAAGTATTATGTACAATGATTCACTCGCATGTTAATACATAAATTGTCAGATTTCCAGGGTTAAAGAATGGACTTTCAACACAAATTATATACTAGAAACCCTATATATTCATATATATTTCTTCCAAAATCTATAAATTATACAAAAAATTCCTATAATCCTATATTTCTGAGACCAAAAGTGGGTTGACACCCTGTTCTGATTATAAAGCTGTCCTTTTGAAAACATATTCCTATTAATGGAAGCTTCAAAAATGTCTGACACTTTACTATCTGCATCCTCATATACAAAAAACCATTGAGAGTAGATGTACAGTTTATACATAACTTTATATTATATTTGGTGGACACTTCAGATTTACAATGCAGTTTAACATGAAAAGTAGACATCCTCGTATACAAAAAAACCATTGAGAGTAGATGTACAGTTTATACATAACTTTATATTATATTTGGTGGACACTTCAGATTTACAATGCAGTTTAACATGAAAAGTAGACATCCTCATATACAAAAAAAAAACATTGAGAGTAGATGTACAGTTTATACATAACTTTATATTATATTTGGTGGACACTTCAGACTTACAATGCAGTTTTACATGAAAAGTGGACATCTCATAATGGCTCATATACAAAAAAAACATTGAAAGTAGATGTACAGTTTATACATAACTTTATATTATATTTGGTAGACACTTCAGACATACAATGCAGTTGTACACGAAAAGTAGACATGTGATTTTATGTATATCCTCCAAATGTTCATTTTAATGATGCCCTGCTGAAATGACCATAAAGGAAGTTGGAGAACTTATCAAATAAATAAATACAATAAACTGCAGTACATATTGACACATCAGCACATGTTTCCAGTTGATTAGCCCAGTTTTAATGATATAAAAATGTTTATTTTTAGGAGTTTGATGATTACAGAGATGCAGATGATGCAGTGTATGAATTGAATGGAAAAGATTTATGTGGAGAGAGGTATAAAGAGGCTTAATATAATATATTAATATATAAAAAAAAATGTCACTTTAGTGTTTGTAAAAGAATTTAACATTGACACAAGATTTGAAGTAAATTCTAATTTTTGTTTTGTTCACTATAGCTGTTGATATTTTATTCAGTAATAATAATTTTATTTCATTTAATATTTAAAAAATGAATTGCATCTTAGTTCATTTGCAGGA
Source organism: Bathymodiolus brooksi (assembly GCA_963680875.1). Lineage (NCBI taxonomy): Eukaryota > Metazoa > Mollusca > Bivalvia > Mytilida > Modiolidae > Bathymodiolus > Bathymodiolus brooksi. The sequence goes on along the minus strand of OY804576.1, from coordinate 73,133,556 downwards.
CATTTTTTTTTCTTTGTTTAATCTTGCTTAATATTAATGAAGTTGTCTTTGTTGAAGATCAGTTTTTTTTTAATATAATGCCCATCAAAATTATATTTGTAATTTGTTCATTTGTAGCATTCATTAAAGTCTATTTATGCATAATTTATAAAATATTTTTGTTTCACTTTTACAGAGTAAGTTTAGAACATGCTCGTGGTACCTCGCGAAATAGGAGTAACAGTAACTATTCACGTGAACGTGATAGTGATTACGGGTATAGGAACTCGTCGAGGCGACCTTCATGGCTGGGCAAGTAAGGGCAATATGTATTATCAGATTTATATTGTTTCAGATGTATTGTTGAGCATGCTCGTGGAGCTCCCCGAGGTGATGATAGACGTGATGGTGGTAGAGATAGGGGGTTTAGGGATTATCCTCCACCGCGTAGTCGACGAGGAGGAAGAGATAAGTAAGAGACACTTAAAATGAATGACAAGTGGAAATCTGTTGTATTTTGATCATTATTTTCAAATTCAGACTTCATCAACTAATGCTTTGTTACCTTTTCCGATACCAGATTATTTTGATATCTGTCTTCAAAGAACAGGAATATACTGAAAAGTCCTCTTATTTCTTTGGATATATTTAGTAATTTTCATACTAGATGTGGGCTGATTCATAAAAATACTAAGCCACAGAGTTAAATGTTTGAACACTAAAAAAAACCATTGTTCTAGATGCTACAATTTTGTTGTTACAGAAATTATGAAATCATGCTAATTGCTTTGAGAATATGTGGTACTAAAACAACTACTTTTCACTTCTTTATATTGATTTTTTTGTAAGCTACTTTGGTCTGTTTGCATTTAATGTGTATAATGAAATTATCTGCCTTATCCAAGCAATTATCTCCAATCATTGTAAATATATTGTGACTCCTGCATTTTCAAGTTTTAAGCTTGCACAACAGAAAGGCTATTCATATATGTTTTCATAGCATTTTAGTTAAATCGGAAGGCCCAAATTAATTTCTGAATAGTCTTAAGAAAAAGGTCTGCCCGACGAAAAACCCACCTGCTATTGGTTAGATCAAAGCATAATGTTGATGATGTACAAAAACAATTAAGATGTTTCTAAATTTCAAATAATTGTGAAATATGTTGAAACTATAAATAGTAGAAAATCAGTATTTTACAAATACTATAGATTTCTTGACATTTGTCTCTTAAGTAATACAGATTTTTTTCTAATTAAACATAATAAAAAAAAGGTCCAGTTTTTGCAATATCCTTAATAGAAAGAAACCATCTGTAAATGCAATGTAAAAGTACCTTCAACCTCTGAGACAATATAATTTGAACTTAATATTATTTACAGTTTTGCACAATATTTTTATACAAGTTCAAGAATATAAGAAAAAGTGCAGATGATTTGCTTATATGTTTTTTTTGTATTGGCAGAGTAATTTGTTTATAAATATTTAAAATAGCCTTACACTGGTTTTTATTTTGAATTATAGTAGAATGGGCTACGGAAAGAACAACAGTGCTGAAAGGTACAGTATTATAATATTACATTTTGTCCGCCAATTGAAAGTTTAAACATAAATTCTGGTCAATGGTTACTGTCCTATCCGTTAGTTATATGTTGTTTATTTTATTTTTCGTTTTCATGGATCCATAACCAGGCGGGCACCTTTCAGCACTGTTTTCTTGTCATTCAAAGAAAAATGGCCATAAAACCAGGTGGGGAACATTCCAGCACCATGTCTTTGATGGTCATTATTAAATCAAAGATCCCATAATCAAATGGGGACCTTTCAGCACTGTGTATTGGTATATTAAACCTGTTAAGGTTATTTTGAATATCATGATAGTCGGGATAGTAAATGAAAGTTAATGTAAGGATAAAGCTTAGGAGGAGGTGGGGAGCTGACAAATAGAAAAAAGTTTGTCCTTGTTACACATGGTTTATTTGCCCTTCTTTTATTGGGTTATTAGCAGTATTTCCCAAAAAGATGTTGAACTAGATTATATGTGTATATTTACACTGTATGAACATTATAATGTTAACGGTTGTGTATTTAGGTTATAGTATAGTAAATGGTGGGCAGGCAGGAAAAAATGAGTGCCTATTTTGTGTAATAAGATACCATTGCAGCTTTCAATACAGATTCTTGCATTTTTATATTTGCAACTTGGATTTCATATTGAAAAAATACAAACCATCATTGATTAGAATTAAACATTAATTGGGACACATTCTGTGTACATCTGACTACTCGGTTGAATCCTACAGCCAGGTGAACTGTAGACCAATTCAAGTGCTGCTGGTAAAATCTTGTCAGAAATGGGCAGTATAAAGGAAAGGCCTAAGAGATTCTAAATAAAATACTGAAGTTAACCCATGATGAAGTTTAGATAGGTCTGTGTCCGAATTTAATGGAACATAGCATATTTAACATGATTTTATTCAGATTATAAACACTTTCGAAAATTATTTTTTCAACAGTAGTCCGAATATTTTGGATATTTGATGCATTGTTTCAGGTCACCTTGAACTAGATGGGGAACTTTTAACCTCTGACATACCACATGGATCAACTGTTATCTTTTTTATTTAGAAAATAGTGTTTACTCATCAAAAATGTGAGAGATGTAGTTGAATGATTAGTCGGGGAGGGTGGGACAAAATTTTTGTGATTTTTATGTCTAAAGACAACATCTGCTACATATTGATTCCTAGATCCTGTGATGTTTAGACAAAAATGAGTATGTAAATGTTGTACAAATTACATATTGTAATTAAAGCAAACTTTTAGCTAACCTGGCTGAGGTGAGCTTTTGCTATCAGGTGGAGTTCATTGTCATCTTCTCTGCCATCTTTGTGGTGTAATGGTTAGCTTGTTCTCTTAAAACATCGTCTTAGGAATGGAATTTTGGTTATTTAATTGAAACCACGGCAATAAAGTTGCCCATTTTGCCTGGTATGGAGAATACCACACTCCTTGTATGTAAGGAAAAAAAGCAACAGTGCAACTCTGTTGCAAGATAAAATTATCCCACCCTATCAGGGGTTAAAAAATCTTGGACCACCTCACTAGCTCAGGGCTAGCATACTCCCAAATATTACTAGCCCGAATCTATGAACCACTAGTCCTGGTCAATACCGTGATTTCATGAATCCGACTTGCAGACTTGAACCCTTGTACAACATGTACAATGTATATTAGTTTAACTATCTTTCTTTTCAGATCTGGTATTGCATTTTATTTTCACTTATTTTCCACAGTTCAGGTCACTGTAAGGCCAAAAAAAAAATGTGTGTGTTTATGGTCACATGTCAAAAAAATCTAGGGTCGGTCTGCATTATTTTTTTTTTTACTATTGGCAAAACCGGAAATAGTGGTATCCGATTCCGGTATTTCATTTTCGAAATTTCCGGTAAGCCGTCATTTGTTGAAACTGTTTTATGACGAGAAAAATACGCATGTTTTCTACCTTCTTTGCTCTCAATTTCGACAAAAAGCTAGCGGTTGAATAAATAAAACATTACTGCTGATTAAACAACATATATATATGAATATAAGTAGATACACGAATATTAACAAGTTTGTCAATATCAGATATATTTTTTACTAGCCCGTCTGGCATACAGCTGATTATTTCAGCTAGCCCAAATGTGGAAATTACTAGCGTCGGGCTAGTGGATTTTTTAACCCCTGCCTATCCATTATAGCTCTTTCTTGTAGTAATCTAAACTTTTAACCCATAGACCCATCCCTGGGTCTTGATTTATAGACATGAAGCATTGTTTGTACTTGTGAATATTGCTGAAATTGTATTTGAAACGAAATGAAATGAAACTAGATGTTTAACAACAATCAATCAAATAAAATGTATTTCATATTTTTAAAGTTACTTTTTAGAATATCTCAATATTGGCAATTTCTCCAGTTCAACAAAGTTAAGGCAAATGGTGAGCAGGTCTCGGCAAGCCAGGTGAAATCCTCTCCTTGTTTATGCTGAAGTCGCCCTTTCTCGGCTCCAAAGTGAAATTAAAGTCACCTTGTTTCTTTTTTGAAAGTAGCTCCTTTGCTTAAGTTTATAGACAAAGCAATTGTAATCAATGTGAAAATGCACATGTATGAGTGAAAGCGGTTTTATTCAAGCCAATAAGAGTGTTGAGACAACAGAATAGCAGCAATTGTCTAAATTTGTACAGATGAAATTAAAGGTGAAAATTTTATACCAAGATCTAAAAATACAAACAGATCCTTCCTGGACCATTTCATGTTGCTGGATTGTGTTAAGATTTTAATTATTTTCATCCAATTGAGTTATTTGTAGCTTTTGTCAATGGTGTCCCATTAGGGGCAAAACAAATGTGGAAAAGAAACAAACATTTTGATGTTAATATAGCTTCCAGTGTCAAAAATAATAAAACTTTTAATTTAAGCTAATGTGAGCAAAACAACAATAACACAAATGCAAAACATTTTCACATTAATTACAATTGTTTGCAATAAGCTTTACCATAATGTGAAGATTATTTGCAGGAAAGGAACGACTTGCAAAAAGAAACCAGTCGACTCTTATTTCGCTTCAGAGAATCAGTCGAGGGATTTTGCCCACTTCGCCTGGTTGGTGTTAGTTTCAGGCATTCAGTTATTGCTATGTGTGGGCCAGTTTTGTATGAAAAAAATTGTACATTGTCATATCATTCCAGGAATGAGAAAGTTTGTCATCTGTTCAATAATATTTGTATATTACCATAGAATTTTGCATAAAGCACTGTGAATAACTTTTAACACATTCCTTTTTCATAATCCACTGATATGCACCTGTAGGTATTCCATGAAACTATCTCGGTGGTGTCATAGGTTGCTTGCCTCGAGTACAGAAGATTTAGAGATTCAGTCCCAAGTCGGGTTATACAAATTACAGTAAAAAGGGTATTTGTTAATTCTTCACAAAGCATGCAACATTGAGGAGTAAGAGCAAATACCGATTGATTTAGTCAGGTTAATGTGTGAAATGTTTAAGTGTGGACTGACTATTGTTTAAGTCTGCTAGCAGTATAAAAGTTTAGCTCAGTATGTTTGTTTAGTACAAAGCAATTATTGTCATATCATAAATAGTAATTTGTACTCGTATTGATCTTATAAAGCTGAACTATTGCTCACTTGGTGTTAAGCACCAATCACTTGCTCTTTTATATTTCTTGAAATTATTTTTATGGGGCATCCCAAGTTAAGGCCCATTTACAAATTTGTTGCTTTACATGTTAGTACATGTGTAGTAACAACGTTCCTAACATTAATTTCCATAAAGTTTGTTCTTGGATGATCCTGTACGATTCACACCAGATCTCTGTTAAAATGGGACTCAATATGAATATGAATTGAAATCTTTTACTCAGAAACTACAAACTGTGTATGAATAATTGAGTGAGTGGTGTCCCTGTAGGTACATGTATGTTTCATTTCTGATATTGATGTTTCTTCCATTGAAGTGGTAAAAATGTATGGATGCAAAAGTAGGACGTTTTCAAGTTTTGGTGAAATCTATTTCTCTGTGTCGGTGGTGTATAGTTTACCCATGTCTTTTTGTCTGTTCTGCATTTGGCTTCCGTTCAATAACTTAGTTCAACTTTAGCGAATTATTTGATATTCATACACAAAGTCTGACAATATAAAGTTCAAATTTTGTCTTTTAACACTTTCTGTTTCTCCCCTTGATATGTCAAATTTCATCACGTTTCACTTCAATCATTTATCTAGGAAACTCTTGTACATTATTTTCTGAAAGTTAATTTTCATTTGTTGCTATCAAGTGAGCAAAGTTGGTGTGTTTTCTTTTGACTGCTTTTGTAATATTTTTGTTTTCTTGAAACAAAAACAAAAAAGATTTTCACAGATTAAAATGGACAGCAATTGACATTTTTATTCTGTCTCTACCACATGTTAAACATATTTTTACAGATATGGTCCTCCAACCAGAACTGAAAACAGACTAATTGTGGAAAATTTGTCATCTAGAGTTAGCTGGCAGGTTTGTATTTTATTGATATTTTTGTTAGGTTGTTAGGAAATGCTCTATCAATATTCTATTTTGTATTTGATTTAATATCATTATCATATTGTTTTCTTTAAATCGCCACACAGTTTTAGAATTAGGAATATTTGAACGAGCTAGACCTTTTCGTGAAAATTTTGAAGAAGAAAAAAATAGCAATCTCTTTACTTCTTGACTTCAGACAATTAAATGTACTATCATTAAACATCTGCACACAAGATTAATCTTCAGAATCCACATACTGTATATTCCTCAAAATTGTTACCATTCTACTTTGGAATAGAGTGACTGAATGTATTTACAGTTAAAAATTATAAAATTACTTGAAATACTTAGTGAGAGTTTTGTTTATGACGAACATTTCCAAGGCATATTCTTGTTGAAGTATAAAAAAAGTATTAAATTCTAAAATCATACATTTATTTTTCAATTGTAAATTGATAGAAGTATTTTGAGGAATATACAGTACATGTTAACATATTACTTGTTCATGTGTCAAACCTAAATCGTATTGTCTTCTCTCATAAGCGCCCTCAAAGGTGAGGTGGCAGACACATGATGAAGGACGAAGGGTCACAGCTTACTCCCCAGAAGTGCCACAAGGAATGGCTACTTCAATGTGTTTCACACTTGTTCTTGCTTGAATAATGATGTTGACTGTGAGACGAGGGGGTTTATCTAGCTTGATGGTCATCCTTCAGACGACGAGGGTCCTACACTGGTGTGATTGTCATGCTTAAAAGATAGATGACTTGCATGGTCATTCTTTGGAAAACATAAAATGGGATGAATTCCAGTTTGCTAGGGCTAGCCGAAGTTCCAGCTCGGGTAGCTTCTTGCTTACATCACAGGTTTAAGAGGGCTGATGCAAAAAAACAGAAGCTCACTAGAAGTCCTGTTACTGATGTCCTCCCTAGAAAGGGTTCATTCACAAAGTAGTCTCTCAGGCGAAGTCTGTTTGTATTCAGTAGAGGTAATTCTGTTAAAACTATACAAAAACAAGTGATTGTTTTCTTTGTAGCAAATATAAGAAAAATAAGCCCATCATTAAATGTGTGTACCTTTTTAGCTCACCTTGCCAAAGGCAATGTGAACTTTTGCCATCACTTGGCGTCTGTCGTCCGTTAACTTTTAACATTTTAATCTTCTCCTTTGAGACCGCTCAGTCAAATGAAGTGAAACTTGGTAGGAAGCATCTATGGAAGGTCTTCTCTAAAGATTGCTCATTTTGTCCCGATCCATCAACAAACATGGCCACCATAGACAATTCTTGTTTCTGATTAGCCGATTTTTAAAAATCTTCTCTTCTGAAACCACTTGCCCAAATGAACTGAAACTTGGTAGGAAGCATCTATGGCAGGTCCTCTATAAAGATTGCTCATTTTGTCCCGATCTGTTAACAAACATGGCCACCACAGGCCAATCTTGTTTCTGATTGGTTGATTTCTAAAAAAAATCTTCTCCTCTGAAACAGCTTGGCCAAATGAATCGAAGCTTGGTATGGAGCATCCTTGGAAGGTCCTCTATAAAGAATGCTAATTTCGTCCCGAATCATTAACAAACATGGCCACCACAGGCAATTCTTGTTTATGATTGGTCGATTTCTAAAAATATTCTCCTCTGAAACTGCTTGGCCAAATGAACGGAAACTTGGTAGGAAGCATCTATGGAAGGTCCTCTTTAAAGATTGCTCATTTTGTCCCTATCGGTTAACAAACATGGCCGCCACAGGCAATTCTTGTTTCTGATTGGTTGATTTCTAAAAAATCTTCTCTGAAACCGCTTTGTCAAATGAACCGAAACTTGGTAGGATGCATCTATGGGAAGTCCTCTATAAAGATTGCTCATTTCGTCCCGATCTATTAACAAATATGGCTGCCATAGGCAATTCTTGTTTCTAATTGGTTGATTTCTAAAAAAAAATTGTCCTCTGTAACCGCTTTGCCAAATGAACCGAAACATAGTAGGAAGCATCTATGGAAGGTTCTCTATAAAGATTGCTCATTTTGTCCCGAACCATTAACAATTCTTGTTTCTCATTGGTCGATTTCTAAAAATCTTTTACTCTGAAACAGCTTGGCCAAATGGACCGAAACATGGTAGGAAGCATCTATGGAAGGTCCTCGATAAAGATTGCTTGTTTCATCCAGATCTGTTAACACACATGGCCACCACAGGCAATTCTTGTTTCTGATTGGCCGATTTAAAAAAAATCTCCGAAATCGCTTGGCCAAATGAACCGAAACTTGGTAGGAAGCATCTATGGAAGGTCCTCTATAAAGAATGCTCATTTCATCCCGATCCGTTAACAAACATGGCCACCACAGGCAATTCTTGTTTCTGATTGGTTCATTTCTTAAAAAATCTTCTCCATTGTAGTAAACTGTTAAAAGGGAGATAAATCTTGCATTAAACTGTTAAAAGAAAGACAACTTGCCATTATCTCCCTTAGAAATTAACTAATGCTGATTTAGTGAAACATGTTTATACTATACATTACATGTAGGTATTCACATTTTAATATTCTTTTTAGCTCGCCGTGCCAAAGGCAATGTGGGCTTTTGGCATCTGTCGTTTGTTGTCTGTTAACTTTTCACATTTTAATCTTCTCTGAAACCCATCAGCCAAATGAACTGAAACTTAGTAGGAAGCATCTATGGAAGGTCCTCTCTGAAGAGTGCACATTTTGTTATGATCCATTACCTAACATGGCCCTCCACAGGCAATTCTTGTTTCTTATTGGCCAATTTTTAAAAATCTCCTCCTCTGAAACCGCTTGGCCAAATTAACCGAAACATGGCCTCTATGGGAATTACTCATTCCGTTTTGATCCGTTAACAAACATGGCCGTTGTAGGCAATTCTTGTTTCTTGTTGGTCGATTTCTAAAACAGCTTTTCCTCTGAAACCGCTTGGCCAAATGATATGAAACTTGATAAGAAGCATCTATGGAAGGTCCTCTATAGAGATTGCTCTTTTCGTTTTGATCCATTAACAAACATGGCTGCAACAGGCAATTCTTGTTTTAGATTGGTAGATTTCTAACAATCTTCTCCTCGGAAACTGCTTTGCCTAAATGAACCTATATTTGGTGGGAAACACCTATGGAAGGTTCTGTATTAAGTTTCATGAAAGGTGAGCGACACAGGCTCAGTTTAGTGTGAGCCTCTAGTTTACCAAAACAAGCTTCATAGAGTTACATGTGGCAGTTTTGAACATTTACAAATAAAATGATATTTCAAAATACCTGATTAGAAGTGATATTTAATGATTTTCTATATGCAAAGGTTTATTTTGGGAAGGACGTTCCTATTTTCTTATTTAATGCCGATGTCTCAATATTATAAAAAAAAGTTTTAAAAGACATTTATAGTGCCAGTAACATCTACAAATTTTCAACTGGTTTTGACACTTTATAAAACACTTTTTACCCTGTATGCCAAACGATTGAAAATGAAAGTACTTTATTGCTACTATGAATTAACATGTGACATTTTTACCAAACCCCAAATATCCAATAGCTTGTACCTTATTGTTTGCTTAAAAGGATATGCATCATTGCATGTGCCGATGTGTAAAGAAATATATATATATATAGTGTGAAATCTCTTGTGCAAAATGCTATTTAGTTTGACACTCTTTTATTAGGTTGCGTTTTCTTTGAATAAAATATAAAATCCTGTATCATAGGAAATGTTGGAAGTAAAAAAAAATGCTAAAAGGTAGGTATTTTGTTCTTGAAAACGTAATCCAAAAATCTTATTTTTGATATTCATCTAACTAGTATTTTACAATCTATTTATGAAGGATCTGAAAGATTACATGAGGCAGGCAGGAGAAGTTACATATGCTGATGCCCATAAACAGCACAAAAATGAAGGGTAAGTTTAAAGTTCAGGAAATGTCATTTTGTTGATGTACAAAGAAACAATGAGGTTGTTGATTATGGAGTGGCATCTTATTATTGCATAAGAAGAGACAACCATTATTTTCTTCAGTTTTAAAACTGATTTCAGCCTTTTTTGCTTGAAACAAAAAAATCAAAATGTTTTCCATTTTGTCTGAGAAGATGTAAAAGTGTTTTCATTGTTTGTACCAAATCATGTCTGAACAGTTAAAATATGTTGCATGTTAGTTAAAATGTTTTAAAAAGCACAGAAAAATTTGGGAAACAAAAATATAATGTATAACTAAAATAGATGACAGTATTGTATACAAATAAACATACTCGCTCCAATGAACACATTCATTGGTTACAAAACGAGTGGAAGAAATAAGAAGTAAAAAGATATATGGAAAATATCACATTTAGACCTTTATTAAGGAACACTTGTTCTTCAATACAGCTAAGGTGGTATTATATTTTGAACTTTTTTCTTTTCTTCTTTTTTTGCCTTATTTGAAATTTTATGTTGAAAATCTGTAAAGATTATGAAGTTTGCATTGATTATCTCGAAAATAATGTTAGCAACATCTATATTTTGTTGGGATAATTGATAAATATAAACTTGCTAATAGTTTATATAAAAATCATAAATGTGACCCCCAAAAATGTGAATCTGGTTCAACTTTTATTTTTTAATCTGCTTGTATGGTTTATGTGGTTGTTTGGTGTTCTATTGTCCTTTATTTTATCTTCTGTAATATCATTTACATATAGGTTGATCGTGTATCTCATCATTTTTCAGGGTTGTAGAATTTTCTACCTACTCAGATATGAAAGCTGCCTTAGACAAACTAGACAACACAGAAATCAATGGTAGAAAGATAAAACTGGTAGAAGACAGACCAAAGAGTAGTAGTAGAAGTAGTAAAAGGAGGTAAACAATGGGGACATTTTATCTAAGATAAATTAAGCCCTCATTTTAACATTATTCTGTAGTAGGATGGACAACTAAAAACAGATCTTAAAATTGAAGGAGCAAATGTGCCACATTCAGATTATAGTGAATTGCAAACAAACAAGTTACTTTGCTTTGGCAAAAAAGCAGGCATAAGGGGAATGTATTGAAATTGAAATCGTGTTGTAAATCATTATTTTCCTGAGTAATCTTGAACATATATTGGATTACATTTTTCCTTGCTAGATTAAGCATAGATTGGATTACTTGTAAACAAGTAATAGTGATGATTATCTTTCGGGTCTGATTACTTGTGAAGACAATCTTACCCAACGTGTTCTGATTTACTTGTTTACAACAACAAAAAACTGCTTAAAACTCATCATTGTCTACATACATGTATTTCAAAGAGGGCACTTGCATTGCAAGACCGTATTTTGCATGCAAAAGGTGTGGTCTCAAGACAGATTTCATTGTCTCGACAAGGTTTACCTCCAACTCAGAATTTGGTTGCCACAATATACAGTCAAACCTGTCGTAACGGTCACCTTTGTATAATGGTCACTTTCGTGCTCTCCCTGTGCATTTTACTATATATTTTAATTCGATAAAGCGGTCACTTGTTCAATGTGGTCAGCGGTCACCATTTATTAATAATTTCCAGTGTAAAACCTTTGTATAATGGTAAATTCATTTTAAAAATAATACCGGAAGTGATTTCGAAAGTTCGGTATTTTTCTGAAATGTACAAAAAAAATCCAGAGGTGTTACAAAATACAGAGATCACCCTGGAATTTACTCATGATGGGCCTATGGCCCATCATGAGTAAATGGAATGGGCCATTAGGCCGGTGGTTTGTGGGCTGCCTAGGAAAATAGATTTGAAGGTTTTAAGACCCTCTATGAGCAATAAGTGCTTTTTGGTGGTCAGCACTTGACGCATGGCGAGTCAACGTTGACGTTTTAAAATTGTTTGTTCCCAGTGTCATCGCGTTTTCGGCACCTATGTCCTGACACAATTTGCAAAACATTTTATTTTCCTTAGACTCGTAGGTAACCCAGGGGAAGAGAGAACACCAACGGTCCTGAAATTTCCATAATTCGACAGGCGTATCACTTGTATTATCGCTGTTGCCTGTAGTAGCAATATCTTCAGTAGAATCCTGATTTGATTCATCTGTTTGTCCAAGGAAAAACGTAATTTTCCTTTGGTTTTCAACTGGAGACTTCAGTTTTTTGCGTGGCGGCGTCCAATCTATTGTCAGAAAAACCCGAGACAGGATATCAGTACATTATTTATCTCCAGAATGGAGATCGCTGGACGGACTAGCTAAATTTGCGTCAACGATCCTGACCACGGGTGCACAATACGCAAATTCCATGGGCCGTAGGTTAACTTTTTGCGCCATTTCGGCGCTGAAAGAGAATTTGCATGCACCATTTCCGTTTTTAATGCGACTATGGCGCAATGGCACGGCCCAAAGTGATCTCTGAAAATACATTGCTTAATTTAATTAACTAAACAAACAAACACTATTAAATTTTGTGAGTAATAAATTACATAAAGGAAAGTTTATACCCAGGGTTTATTGGAGATATTTATTCATTACGAGAGTAGAAATTCACTCGCCGATCGATGGTGGGAAAAGTTGTTGGGCTGTGGGCGAGGAGAAGGGTGTTTTTCGTACCCAGATAATGAACATTCTTTAAAGAAAACGTAAGATTCAATCTACGATTTTGAAAACAATGTTTACAGTTCAACATCGTGTTACTGGAAATTGTACCTTTGTTTATTAAATATCTGTCTTTATTTATTTGTATGTTTTATTCAAATCATATCAGATTGAGATAATTTCATTCACAATAAATGTAAACAAGAGTAACATTACGACAGGAACAAAATAACAAACAAAACATAACATGTAAATGTTTATTTACAACTAATGTAGAATATTTTTCGTCGAATAATCAAACCCCTTCATATAAAGGTCACCTGTATATAGTGGTCATTTTATCAATCTCCCCCAGGTGACCACTATAGACAGGTTTGACTGTAACTGAAAATTGGACTGGAGTCGACTGATTTCGTTGTTCCGACAATATTTACATCCACCTCGGAACTTAACGGAAAATTTTCCTAAAGTTGTTTGAAGCTAACATTTAAATAAATCATATACCCTAAATATCGGAAATTTTTGTGTTATTGTTTTAATGTGAAACATAGACCAATGCCAAAAAAAAATGTGAATTAAAATTTTTGTGATTGTTGCGGGTGTAAAGATTAAGACTTAGATAGGTACCAGAACATGACATTATACATTGCCCTGTTGTACATACAGATGTGTTCTTCTTTATGCACAATCAAAGGGTTTCAATTCAAATTACTTTGTACAAAACAAGAAAATGTATTTCTAAAGGCGAGGTTTGGTCTTCATCTGATTGCAATTTTCGCATTAATAACATATCTAAATTTTCAGTACCAATGTTGAATAAATAGGGTTTCTTTTTGCCTATTTGGTTATTAAAAAAATAGTCCTTTGATATTGAAACAAGCTTTTGAACTTCTTTAGGGTTTCTATCTTTGATATTAGTTTCATTCTATTTAGCAATAAAGATATTTATACAAGTGTAAAGTGATGAATATTATTTAGGTCTGATATAAAATGAAGTTATCATACCAAATGTCTACTGATTCACTTGTTTCCATGAAAGTAGAAAGTTGCTTTCATCCATCCAATATAAACGATATTTCATAACTGAATACTGGTCAAGTTTAGTTTTGAAGATAATGCCGTATATGATTCTTGAGTGGTGTCCCTTGAAAAATGTTAAAATTACAGATCAAGTTTGATTGTGACAAAATTGCTATGTATGATATCTTAAAACTGATAGAATATTAAAGTTCCTGATGATATCTAGAATTAAGTTGTATATAGATAATTTATTTGGAGCCGTTTTACTTATTATAAACAGAATACAAGTTAAGCTTATTTTTTACTGTTCTGTAAAATACAATGTATGCTGATTTTGAAAGATATTATGAAAAGTTGCCATGCACTTGACTTATCAATAATTTATTAGCTTTTTTATAGGGTGCATATATTCATTGCTTATGTAGAGTATGTTTGTGTGTATTTTTTGGGATATATGACATATATATATATAATATGTACCATCTACACACGCTTATACACATGTCTTACGCCTATCCCTAGATTTGCCTTACGAGACAAGGTAACACTATTGAAGCTCCTTTTATAGGGAGTGGATGTAGTCGAGTGGTCTAGGGCGCTGGACGTAAGGCTAAGCGAATGGTGCTGCAGTGTATCAATGGTGTGGGTTCAAATCCCGTCGAGGGAAGAACAAATTTGAACCCACACCATTGATACACTGCAGCACCATTCGCTTAGCCTTACGTCCAGCGCCCTAGACCACTCGACTAATGTATATAACTGCAATTCATTTTCTATGAAAGGGCCCGGGTGGCTCAAAGAGTTAGGTAGTTGGCTTACCTAACAACTCGTACAAGCCTATCGCCAATACTTTGTGGGTTCGCGCCCAGCTTTGTAAATTACAAAAAAAGGGTGCACTCTACTTGCAGCCGCAAGTGATAAAAGTTTACCAGTTGCTTGCCCATGGTCAGTGGTTCTCTCCGGGTACTCGGCTTCTTCCACCACTAAAACTGGTCGCCATGATATAGCTGAAATATTCCTGAAAAGTTAAGCACCAAAAAAAATAAAAAAAACATTTTCTGAGTTCAAAAGATTTGTTGTTTTTTTATACTAAAGTATACTGCGATTTATATTTCATTTTAAAAGAAATTGTTGTATTTCAATACAGGTCAAGATCTCGCAGCAGGAGTAGATCAAGGTCCAGAGGTCGCAGGTCAAGGAGTAGATCTAGAAGTAGGAGCAGGAGTCGTAGTAGGAGTAAAAGTTCAAGGAGTAGAAGTCGTAGTGCAAGCAGAAGCAAATCTAGGAGTCCTAGTAAAGACCGCAAAGAACATTCTAAATCTCGATCAAAATCACCAGAGGAGAATGGTGATAAGGATTGAATATCAGATCATTGTTGAAACCGTCGTCTTCAATTTTAAATACATCTTTGATATTATTCCGACAGTAAGGGAGAAAAAATAGCATGAAAAAAAAGGGGGGGATTGGGATATTTTAGTCATTCAACATTGAAAATTTTATTACGTATTTTGATGAAAATGTGAAAGGAAATCCTGATGTGACATGGAGAAAACATATTTTAGGACTGAAACTTGATTGTTGTTTTTTTTAAAGAGTAATGTCAGGAGCTGTCATTGTAAATATCTTGTATTGTAAAACTGTCTATCATATGTAAATAAATGTCACAATAATTGACCTCTTATTTGTCGGCCAAGCAGAAAATTAAAAAAATTAAAATTTAAGACACCCTTCACTTATGAAATAGCTGACTGGTGGAATATTCTTTCATTGATCGTGTACAAAGTTTGTGATTTTGTAAATTAAAATGACCCTCATCATGGGATGTAGTTTAACATAGAAACTCTTCTCAAAAACCATTGAATTGTGTATATGCAGGATTGTTGTTTGTTTTAAACTGATCAGAAATCCACTATTGCTGCCACCATGGAATTTGGTTAACAACTGAGAGTATTAGGGAAGCTATATCATGGTGTTTTGTTTGTTTGTTTTTATGTTATTTAATTCCACATTCAACAATTTTTCAGTTATATCGTGGCAATCAGTTTTATTGGTGGAGGAAACCGGAATACCCTGGGAAAACCACCGATCTGCCACAAGTCACTGACAAACTTTATCACATAATGTTGTACACCTCGCCCTAATCGAAATTCAAACTCACATCAGTGGTGATGGGTACCGATTGCATACGATCACAGCCACGATTGCCCCCTATCATGGGGAGAACAAGTTCATTTTCAACGAGATGATGATAAGGCCCACTTTGTAATCTGTCAACACACTTAGTTGGATTTTTATAGTGGTACCTCACTTAAAAAACAGACCACGGATAGAAATGTCTCCCCATTAGGACACATCCTGATTCCGAGCCAACCAGTCTTTGCTCTCTCCTTAATGCTGCCTGCTTATTGGAGAAGCAACAAATACCAATTTTATAGTCTCTTGTTCGTCTCGAACCTACGATCTACCACATTCAAGACAAGAACACTAACCATTGCACCACTGATGTGGTTAAGAGAAATAAAAGGACCTATTTGTTCCTATCCAATTGTTTCTTGTTGAACAATAAAATATGTTTAAATTATTTGTTCCTTAAATTATCCATATAAGATATCTGGGAAAGCAATGCAAATTTACATCCCAAGTCTTAAAGATTTTTGTAGTAATAATTCTGGCAACATTCCATTGCACAACTGACGAATGAGGTCTTGTACTGGAATTACTGATTATTCTTCTAATATAATTCAAAACAAATGTTCACATATTTCAGCAATTTAATGATACTATAAATAAATATCACAAAAGATACAAAAAAAGAGACATCGATATATATTTATATATATTAAAAGTTTGTATAATTAGACTTTTTGAAACTACAGTAGGTAACCTGAAAAAAAATGAAGAGATATACAGCCAAACCTGGACAATGTTAATCCTGTTTATATCAACACAACATAGCCCACAAACTTAATAAACAAAAAGAGGGAACAAATCTATAATTGTGGAGAATAAACAGCTTCTTTGCGACACTAATGACATCAAGGATAAGTTCCACTATCGCTTGCCATGTAAAAAAAAAATTACGAGAAAATATTTACCTTCATACTGCCATCAAATCGTAGATAAATTATTAAATGTACATTTAAACAAACGTTTACTTCTATTAATATAGTATAATTAGAAAATTATGCAAGTTCATTAAATATATTTCTCTGAAAGTCAATGGGGCGACATTTCTATCCGTGGACTGGTGAAGGATTATATTTAATTATATATATATCTCTTGTTTTCTCAAACATATGCTTTATAAAACTGTTACTTATGTAGACTGTATCTTCTCTTTAACTATGTTTCGTGTTAGTTTATAAGAATAAAGAGCATCATCATAAATGTAATATGCAGGAGACATAAAAATATCTAATTTGAAGAACATTGCCAGATCCCTATAATGCACGAGTTGTATAAATCATAAAATAAAAGGACATTCATATTACGGTAACATAAAACTTCAGGCATGTTGGACTTGTTTTTAATTTAAGCAGTGTTTTCTAAGGTTTTAAATTTTGAAATGATGGAAGTACACAAAGGTCGATAGTTTCACATTGTCAACAACATATTTTCGTACTTGCATCTTCACAGCAAATGTGTCTAGGTTCGACTGCAAAATTTTGTACTACGACTATAATACATATCATTGTACTACTGACTACCATACTAAAAATGTAGGAAATAAATTTATTATTTTTAATATCAATGATTTCATGCTATTGATTGAAATATCTCGATATTTTATAGGCGGCATAAACACTCTGTGACAACTAATGTAATATACAATGTCTCAAACTACTTGTTGATCTAATGAAGTTGAACGATTCATTATTGCACTTTAATAAAAACATGCATACAACAGTGAACATACTCCTATAGCCACTTGTATTATAGTCAAAGTATTAAATATTGACACACTAGTGCTCTCGACTGTCTTCTTTTTTTTTAAACAAACCAGAGGTTCCAAGGAGTCTAATCGCTCACCAGATTTACAATTTCACCCAGTTCTTTCTGAAAGGAAAATTTTTAATATAAATAGATCGTACGAACATAAAAATTTTGAAAAATTTCTCTAGCGGTTTTAATAAGATTTTTTATCAAAATTACAATTTCAAAGAAAAACAAGGTATACCGGTATGTGTTTTAACAAATTGCTAACACTTAGCTCCACTTTAAATTTCAGTCATTTTCAACTGAAGTATAATATCCTATCAATTAAAAAAAAATCCAACTTTCAGCAACATTGCCAATCCTTCGATATTGGACATAATTTTCAAAGTGGACTATCAAAGTCTTATATCAGCCAAGTTTGATTTAAATTAGATAAGTGGTTTCTTTTTTTGTATGAATGTCCCATGACTTACAACAGATGGCAAACACAAAGTGATGGCTCTTTGGCCAACTCTGCTAAACAATCTTGTACATCATAAATCAATTACATACATATTCACAAGGTATATATTTGGATTAAAAACAATAACAAAAACATGTAAGGTCAAATTTACTGTCAGTAAACATGTAAGACTGGTTTGCAGAATTGCAAAGAATTAACTTCTAACATGCATCAAATTTAAGGTGGGAATTTAATATTTCTGGTTTGGTTTGGTTTATGGTGTTTAATGCCACTTTCAAAAATATTTAAGTTATATCGTGCCGGTCAGCTTTATTGGTGGAGGAAACCGGAGTACACAAAGAAAACCACCAACCTGTCACAAGTCACTGACAAACTTTATCACTTAATGTATCGAATACACCTTGCCTAAGCAGGATTCAGACTCACAACATTAGTGAAGATAGACACTGATTGCATAGGTAGTTATAAACCCAACTACCATACGATCACAACCACAACTGACCTATAAATGTTTGGACAACAATTACGACCTTTTAATTTTCTCACAAGTTTAGTAGTAAAACGTAATGTGTTGTTGACCACAGTCCTAATATTCATAATAAAATCAAACAATTCAAATAATAATTTCATACACAGTTAATTCTTGTTTTGGATAAATGTACATACACCCAAAAATTGTATTCAAAAGACGGGAGAACATTAATGGCCGCAAAAATTTATTGAATAACAGTATAATTTTTTTTTAATCTAACACTTGACTGGTGTTAATCAGTGACATGTTAGCTCTCCTGGAATGAAGATAACATTTGGTTCATTAACCTTGTAACAATCAAAATTTTTTGAATTATTTACCATACCAAGGAAATCTTATGAAAATTTTACACCTGGCATTATTATTATTATTTGCAGTTTGTATCGTTTTCTTTCACTTCATGCATAGGTGTTGCAAAATATACAAATTCATAAATTTTTACACTAAATACTTGTTAAAATTAAAAAATAGAATACACATGAACACTGATATTATGATACTGAAGACTTGCAGAAATACTGTTAAGTCTTGATTTGCACACTGCCCATATATACATAAATAAAGCTTAAAACAACCTATGGTTCCAGCTTACTGGCATTAGTTAACACAAACAATGATAAAACACTATGAGACATCATACTATACAAAACAACTCTTATCACATTTAAAGCTTAACTTCTTTAAAAAACAGTATGTGTATTTGAATATTATATGTCTCGGAAACACTATATACATAAACTACTTTTAAGTTCAGTTCTGTCATTATTTCAATGAAAGTAGTTACCAAGTAAAGCCAATAGACCCACACATATTGTAACATGAATGAATTCTTTTCCTTTGATCTTTTTATGGTTTAAACTAATACAAACCCACAACTTTAATGGTGATAGGCACTGATTGCAAAGAAAGATTTCCATGTCAAAATCATCCGCCTTCCTTGAGTGGGAGGTATGCTTAACTGGACTAATCCTATATGTACTTTACTGAAAGGGTAACTAGAGCTACACTAAATACTCTTGATGTAATGCTATAAATTGAGAAATTCCACTTAAAGATTATAGTGGGAAAGGAAGGGTATTTATTTTTATTATGGGTTGTTGTCCATCTTTGGATTTGGATTTGTGTTTTTTCAGTAACTGCCAACATCAGACAGAATATACACTTGTTGTGTATCAATTCCCTTCCTTAGATATTAATGGACAACAAAGGGCAATATTTATGAAAATGTTGAAATTCTTAAATATGTACTTATCCTTAATAAGCAAAAGAAAAGAAGAAAAGAAGACCTCAGGTGGGAGTATAATTATTGTCTTACAAACAGATATGAACAATACTTCTGACTCATATCCACATGATACAGAAAGCATATTAATATTTGCATACATCATTAAGCTCACTTAATACTTGTACACAAATACACAAAACAATCATGTATGATATATACTGATGTTTTTGTAAGTACATGGAGTAGATTCAGTCAATATACAAAAAAAAATGATAGAAAAAGAATTAAAATAGACACATAATAAAAAAAAATTAGAAACATATACGTATATACAGAGAAACCTGTCTAAACCGAACCTAAATGGGACCAATTTTTGTGTTCAAGTTAAATGAATAAACATTTTCTACGTTGGGACTTTATTTAGAGTTTAGTATATACATGATACATTTTTATTCAGGGTTCAGTTTAGACAGGTTTCACTGTCATATATCAATCACACAGCATTTCAAACCATTTTTGGTTTCGTATAAAAAATCATTTTCAATGGGAAATAAAATATCAAAAATGGAACTTTGACAACAAATTCAATGTTGTAATTTGATTAATTGATTATTAGGTGGGGAATCATGTTTTAATCAGGTGATTTTAACAACTTTTTAAAAAGTGCTAAATGCCCTTTAATATTTAAAGCTATTTCAGGCCTCTACATTAACATATTTTTTAACTTGTCCCTTCGGACAACTAACTAAAAAAAGTACTTGTCCGACTCAATCTTTTAGTTGTCCAAAAAATTAATAAAAATTACAAAAACTAGAGAATAATTGTCAGCAATTTGTGTAAAATGTTTTGGTTATTGTCTCACAAACATTATCACATCCTGTCATTACTAATACTAACAGAAATTATGATTATGCCATCTTTAATCAACAAATTAACATACACTTAGACATAAGTCATAAAGTCATTGGTATCAAACGATGCCATCATGGTATGAGTGTCTAATCGTCTATTTCTAAGTTTGGTTCCCGAATAGCAGGCCCATCGAAGCGGTAATCGTATAATGTGAATTGAATCCAGGATACTTTGAGTTTGAACGTCGTTGTTCACCATCTATTGAATGCAGATTGTGTATCAAAATCAGCTACTGAATGTCCCTTAATGGAAATTAACATCAGATGCATTAATATTTCTGGTTGAATTGATCTCCGTCACTTGTTCCTAATATGCTTTCTGTATCCGTACTTTCTAAGATCAGGGGATTTAGATCCATGCTGATGGACATTTTATTTATGTTTCCAGGGAATTATTGTGTAGGGGAAGGAAACACTATAAACAAATCGATTTCTATATCATTATAATTACTTAATGCCAGTTGTCGTTTAATCAAATCACTGAAAAGATACTGATCAAGTATATGTTCGGAATATCTCTTGGTTCACCGTTATAATTTGCGATAGTGTACTTCAATGGAAACCGATATTTTTAAACACATAAAAATAATTATTTACGAGTTTTGTCTGTAAAAATGACAAAACAACACATTTTTATCATAGAAAATAACCTTCAAAAGGTAGGACAGTCATTTTTTCACTTGTCCCGTCGGACAACCGTGATACAAGATCTACTTGTCCGACATCAGTTTTCACTGATATTGGACAAACGTTAATGTCGAGGCCTGTATTTCATATATGAATTGGTTTGTTATAAACAATAGTTAAATAACTGATAACATTTATGTATACCGGTAAATTCACTAATATCATTTTGCAAATAATGAACATGGTTGACCAGAGAATTATTGTTATTTTGTTCTAGTATTTGATACACACAAACTTGACTTTGTATCACAGAGTTCATCATAGTATTGAAACGGTAACAAAATATAATCACAGCAAAAAAAAGAGAGAAATTTTGATTTATACATTTGAAACAAAAATCTCATACATATTATCAACATGCCTATAAGTAGCTTTATCCAAATTCAGCTTAACAAGACAAATTAACAAAAAAATCTTCATTAATTCTATCTTAATATGAGTAGGGTTTTTTCCAATGTAAGTAGTACGGGGAGTATAAATATATATATAAATACAAACTTGTAAATAGGTCTGATCTGGTCTTTAACGCCACTTTCAACAATATTTCAGTTATGTCGGGGCGGTCAGTTTTATTGGTGGAGGAAACCGGAGTACCCAGAAAAAAATATCGACATGTTGCAAGTTACTGACAAACTTTATCACATTTGTAAATAGAAATGTTCAAACATGGATATTGTCTGAATTAAAAAAAAATTAAAATACAAAGTCTGGTATTGAAATATATTACCAATTATTTTTTAATAAAAAAATTTCATCTTTATTGATATTCAAATTTATATAAATAAATATTTTGATTAGTGAGAGTAATTAGAAAAAAATAATAAATAGAATTAAAAAACAACGAAATACACTTTGTGTGCATATATCAAATTAGTAAGCGCTGCCTTAAAAAATTACAAATGAAAAATACTGCTAAGAGACATTTACACAACTTAAAAAAAAAAAAAATCTGTTTCTAGTACTGTACTTTGGTGGAACTGGTATGTAGTTAAATGCCAACTTCCATTATGTTGGACATAAAACTGAAAATAGAAAAGAAAGGTTTATATTGTAAGTGAGTGACATAGAAATATAAGATTGATTGATTTGATTTGATTTATTTTGTTTAATGCCACTTTCAGCAATATTTCAGCTATATCATGGCAACCAGTTTTAGTGGTGGAAGAAGCCGGAGTACCCCGAGAGAACCACCGACCATGGGCAAGCAATTGGTAAACTTTATCACTTGCGGCTACGAGTCTAGTGCACCCTTTTTTGTAATTTACAAAGCCGGGTGCGAACCCACACCGTATTGATGATAGGCTTGTATGAGTTGTTAGGTAACTACCTAACTCATTGAGCAGAATCATCCCCATTATATCATGCTTGTCGACAATTCCTAAGGTACGGCTGGAAATGTCCTCAATCATTAACTTTTCGGTTATGCAAAAGTGTATATAAGGTGACCATTACATCCAATGTTCTCCATCATAATCAATCTTCTTCATAATCAATGTTCTTCATCATAACAATTTATTTTCTCCATCATTTTCATTGCTTTTGCTTTTATTTGGGGCATAGAGATTGATATGCATCGCTTTGTCATGTTGAAATACTCCTGCTGATACACAGAAAACAAATGATTTATCTTGCAATTCCTTCAAAATGTAGTCCAAGCAAGCGATATGTACAACTGTTTGGCCTTTCTTTCACAGGACTAAATATAAAATTCATGCTTCCTATTAATTTAAATACAACTGTGGATGCATTTGACACAAGATATGGGCGACTCCAAGCATGACATACTCTGTATTTTGTAAGAAAGGTCTGATTTAATTGGAAAAACTATTAATTAAGCGGTAACCTGTTGAAACGGTGTCAAATCGTCTTCTTTTCATCATTACCGTATGACATCATTCACCGCAGGTTTGCATTACTGAAAAATTACTATTCAGGCCATTACCAGGCGTACAAGGATAAGTCTGCTTTTACACATTTTAGTTAAAAGTATGACCTTGATGTGACCTTGCATGTTGTATTCTACAGCTACACTAGGATCAAACCTGATATAAATGGCTACCGTCATTGTCCTCTTTGTGTGGGAGAAGTTAGTTTTGTTGTTAAATCAGGCAGATTTGTTTCGACCATTATTATTGAACTTGATTATTTTAATGTCTGACTCATGAGACAAATCACAAAACATTGGTGTCAACTAATTAAGTTCCAGAAATAAAAAGTTTAGAATTTTGCATTTCACAATATAATAATTATCTTTTCATATCTGCTTTTTTATTATATATTTTGTAGTTCAACAAATTATTATCAAGAGAAATACATCTTTGTAACTCATACTTCATTATAAATAGAGCTATGAATACCTTTCAGTATATAATCTGTTAGTAATGTAGGTACTGTAGAACTATCTTGATTGATGGCTTTCAAAACTGAAAAAAAAAGAAAGAAAAAAAGTAATGTAGACATACAGAATAAAGTATTGTGAATTAAAAAAAAAAAAGTGATAAAACTCAGTAGCCCAAGATCACGAAAATTTGGCCTGGGCTCCTGAAATATTGAATATTTCATGTCCAAAGTCAGTTACTGGGCTTCAATAGTTTTTGTTGGGTTACTAAAATTGTTGTTTTAGGGAACCCAGCTGGCGACTGCAGCAAAAATGCAAAGTTTTGCCCCTGAAAATTAACTCAAGACTTCAATATCGAGCAAAACTGATTAACTTCTACTCCAAAGTGAGTATAAGATAGCCCTAGTCCTGCAGATGAGTAGTATCATTGTTTACTCCACTCTTTTCATGGTGATAACCAGTATGTCCTGATATTTGTCTGTCAATTAAGTAGACTGTAGATCTGTGATTTTCCCTGGTTCCCCCCACCAGTTAAACTAGATTTCACACTTAATATTGACCAAACACAATTAATTTCTAACAAGATTTCACTATTATCATTACTTAAACAACTGATTTAACTTACTCTTGATATAAATCTGCAATTGTTCTGAAGTCGGTGGTCCTCCAAATGAATGGTAGGGTATTACTGTTGTCAAGAACTGTAAAATAACAATTTAAATTCATCTTATTTAATACTTAACATGAAAAATAATGCATGGTCTCAATTAAGACTTGAATTGATACAATTTACATATTTACTGTATTTTTCAACAGTAGTAAATCTACAAAATATGTATACAGTCCTTTATATAACAGTAAGTAACATTATCCCTGTCTTGATAACATTTTTGGATCGTTATTGGCCAACGACACATCCATATAAAAAACCTGTCTACCCGGACGCTGCTAACTATTACCCTGGGTAACTCCAAACACATTTCTACACTGATGTCTTAAATGAAAATGGAATTCTGTAGTATCATGTAGATGTCTGTTATTAAATCTTGTTATTCCCTTATGATTTGATCCTATTGATGTCCACTAATACTTGGTTATTAGATAAAAATATTTTGGTTCTCAATATTTTTATGAATGGAAGTCCTGACCTATTTAGTTAAATTACCTACGTCAATGTCACATTATGCATGAAATTTCAGCGTACAACATTGAGCGGCAAAACAATTTTGTCCAATTACGCTTGCTATGTATGTAAAACATCTTATATTTGAATAGTTGTAGGGTTCTACCAAAGGTAGTAGACCTGTATGTTATCCTCAATAAATAAAGAATTATATTAAAAGGTAGTGGTGCCCTACACTATGCAAAGCACATCCAAGTTTTTCAAATTTCAAACAAACTTTTCCTGATATTTAAAAAAATGTCACTCTTATCTTATGTTATACGAACTGGGTTATCAACACTTACTGTCAATGTTACTTACTGTATTAAATCAGTAACTGGGTTATCAACACTTACTGTCAATGTTACTTACTGTATTAAATCAGTAACTGGGTTATCAACAGTTACTGTCAATGTTACTTACTGTATTAAATCAGTAACTGGGTTATCAACAGTTACTGTCAATGTTACTTACTGTATTAAATCAGTAACTGGGTTATCAACACTTACTGTCAATGTTACTTACTGTATTAAATCAGTAACTGGGTTATCAACACTTACTGTCAATGTTACTTACTGTATTAAATCAGTAACTGGGTTATCAACACTTACTGTCAATGTTACTTACTGTATTAAATCAGTAACTGGGTTATCAACACTTACTGTCAATGTTACTTACTGTATTAAATCAGTAACTGGGTTATCAACAGTTACTGTCAATGTTACTTACTGTATTAAATCAGTAACTGGGTTATCAACACTTACTGTCAATGTTACTTACTGTATTAAATCAGTAACTGGGTTATCAACACTTACTGTCAATGTTACTTACTGTATTAAATCAGTAACTGGGTTATCAACACTTACTGTCAATGTTACTTACTGTATTAAATCAGTAACTGGGTTATCAACAGTTACTGTCAATGTTACTTACTGTATTAAATCAGTAACTGGGTTATCAACACTTACTGTCAATGTTACTT
This sequence comes from Bathymodiolus brooksi, assembly GCA_963680875.1. Lineage (NCBI taxonomy): Eukaryota > Metazoa > Mollusca > Bivalvia > Mytilida > Modiolidae > Bathymodiolus > Bathymodiolus brooksi. The sequence goes on along the minus strand of OY804576.1, from coordinate 73,107,728 downwards.
ACTGTATTAAATCAGTAACTGGGTTATCAACACTTACTGTCAATGTTACTTACTGTATTAAATCAGTAACTGGGTTATCAACACTTACTGTCAATGTTACTTACTGTATTAAATCAGTAACTGGGTTATCAACACTTACTGTCAATGTTACTTACTGTATTAAATCAGTAACTGGGTTATCAACACTTACTGTCAATGTTACTTACTGTATTAAATCAGTAACTGGGTTATCAACACTTACTGTCAATGTTACTTACTGTATTAAATCAGTAACTGGGTTATCAACACTTACTGTCAATGTTACTTACTGTATTAAATCAGTAACTGGGTTATCAACACTTACTGTCAATGTTACTTACTGTATTAAATCAGTAACTGGGTTATCAACACTTACTGTCAATGTTACTTACTGTATTAAATCAGTAACTGGGTTATCAACACTTACTGTCAATGTTACTTACTGTATTAAATCAGTAACTGGGTTATCAACACTTACTGTCAATGTTACTTACTGTATTAAATCAGTAACTGGGTTATCAACACTTACTGTCAATGTTACTTACTGTATTAAATCAGTACCTGGGTTATCAACAGTTACTGTCAATGTTACTTACTGTATTAAATCAGTAACTGGGTTATCAACACTTATTGTCAATGTTACTTACTGTATTAAATCAGTAACTGGGTTATCAACACTTATTGTCAATGTTACTTACTGTATTAAATCAGTAACTGGGTTATCAACAGTTACTGTCAATGTTACTTACTGTATTAAATCAGTAACTGGGTTATCAACACTTACTGTCAATGTTACTTACTGTATTAAATCAGTAACTGGGTTATCAACACTTACTGTCAATGTTACTTACTGTATTAAATCAGTAACTGGGTTATCAACACTTACTGTCAATGTTACTTACTGTATTAAATCAGTACCTGGGTTATCAACAGTTACTGTCAATGTTACTTACTGTATTAAATCAGTAACTGGGTTATCAACACTTACTGTCAATGTTACTTACTGTATTAAATCAGTAACTGGGTTATCAACACTTACTGTCAATGTTACTTACTGTATTAAATCAGTAACTGGGTTATCAACACTTACTGTCAATGTTACTTACTGTATTAAATCAGTAACTGGGTTATCAACACTTACTGTCAATGTTACTTACTGTATTAAATCAGTAACTGGGTTATCAACAGTTACTGTCAATGTTACTTACTGTATTAAATCAGTAACTGGGTTATCAACACTTACTGTCAATGTTACTTACTGTATTAAATCAGTAACTGGGTTATCAACACTTACTGTCAATGTTACTTACTGTATTAAATCAGTAACTGGGTTATCAACACTTACTGTCAATGTTACTTACTGTATTAAATCAGTAACTGGGTTATCAACACTTACTGTCAATGTTACTTACTGTATTAAATCAGTAACTGGGTTATCAACACTTACTGTCAATGTTACTTACTGTATTAAATCAGTAACTGGGTTATCAACACTTACTGTCAATGTTACTTACTGTATTAAATCAGTAACTGGGTTATCAACAGTTACTGTCAATGTTACTTACTGTATTAAATCAGTAACTGGGTTATCAACACTTACTGTCAATGTTACTTACTGTATTAAATCAGTAACTGGGTTATCAACACTTACTGTCAATGTTACTTACTGTATTAAATCAGTAACTGGGTTATCAACACTTACTGTCAATGTTACTTACTGTATTAAATCAGTAACTGGGTTATCAACAGTTACTGTCAATGTTACTTACTGTATTAAATCAGTAACTGGGTTATCAACACTTACTGTCAATGTTACTTACTGTATTAAATCAGTAACTGGGTTATCAACACTTACTGTCAATGTTACTTACTGTATTAAATCAGTAACTGGGTTATCAACACTTACTGTCAATGTTACTTACTGTATTAAATCAGTAACTGGGTTATCAACACTTACTGTCAATGTTACTTACTGTATTAAATCAGTAACTGGGTTATCAACACTTACTGTCAATGTTACTTACTGTATTAAATCAGTAACTGGGTTATCAACACTTACTGTCAATGTTACTTACTGTATTAAATCAGTAACTGGGTTATCAACACTTACTGTCAATGTTACTTACTGTATTAAATCAGTAACTGGGTTATCAACACTTACTGTCAATGTTACTTACTGTATTAAATCAGTAACTGGGTTATCAACACTCACTGTCAATGTTACTTACTGTATTAAATCAGTAACTGGGTTATCAACACTTACTGTCAATGTTACTTACTGTATTAAATCAGTAACTGGGTTATCAACACTTACTGTCAATGTTACTTACTGTATTAAATCAGTAACTGGGTTATCAACACTTACTGTCAATGTTACTTACTGTATTAAATCAGTACCTGGGTTATCAACAGTTACTGTCAATGTTACTTACTGTATTAAATCAGTAACTGGGTTATCAACACTTACTGTCAATGTTACTTACTGTATTAAATCAGTAACTGGGTTATCAACACTTACTGTCAATGTTACTGTATTAAATCAGTAACTGGGTTATCAACACTTACTGTCAATGTTACTTACTGTATTAAATCAGTAACTGGGTTATCAACAGTTACTGTCAATGTTACTTACTGTATTAAATCAGTAACTGGGTTATCAACACTTACTGTCAATGTTACTTACTGTATTAAATCAGTAACTGGGTTATCAACACTTACTGTCAATGTTACTTACTGTATTAAATCAGTAACTGGGTTATCAACAGTTACTGTCAATGTTACTTACTGTATTAAATCAGTAACTGGGTTATCAACACTTACTGTCAATGTTACTTACTGTATTAAATCAGTAACTGGGTTATCAACACTTACTGTCAATGTTACTTACTGTATTAAATCAGTAACTGGGTTATCAACAGTTACTGTCAATGTTACTTACTGTATTAAATCAGTAACTGGGTTATCAACACTTACTGTCAATGTTACTTACTGTATTAAATCAGTAACTGGGTTATCAACAGTTACTGTCAATGTTACTTACTGTATTAAATCAGTAACTGGGTTATCAACACTTACTGTCAATGTTACTTACTGTATTAAATCAGTAACTGGGTTATCAACACTTACTGTCAATGTTACTTACTGTATTAAATCAGTAACTGGGTTATCAACAGTTACTGTCAATGTTACTTACTGTATTAAATCAGTAACTGGGTTATCAACACTTACTGTCAATGTTACTTACTGTATTAAATCAGTAACTGGGTTATCAACACTTACTGTCAATGTTACTTACTGTATTAAATCAGTAACTGGGTTATCAACACTTACTGTCAATGTTACTTACTGTATTAAATCAGTAACTGGGTTATCAACACTTACTGTCAATGTTACTTACTGTATTAAATCAGTAACTGGGTTATCAACACTTACTGTCAATGTTACTTACTGTATTAAATCAGTAACTGGGTTATCAACACTTACTGTCAATGTTACTTACTGTATTAAATCAGTAACTGGGTTATCAACACTTACTGTCAATGTTACTTACTGTATTAAATCAGTAACTGGGTTATCAACACTTACTGTCAATGTTACTTACTGTATTAAATCAGTAACTGGGTTATCAACAGTTACTGTCAATGTTACTTACTGTATTAAATCAGTAACTGGGTTATCAACACTTACTGTCAATGTTACTTACTGTATTAAATCAGTAACTGGGTTATCAACACTTACTGTCAATGTTACTTACTGTATTAAATCAGTAACTGGGTTATCAACACTTACTGTCAATGTTACTTACTGTATTAAATCAGTAACTGGGTTATCAACACTTACTGTATTAAATCAGTAACTGGGTTATCAACAGATACTGTCAATGTTACTTACTGTATTAAATCAGTAACTGGGTTATCAACACTTACTGTCAATGTTACTTACTGTATTAAATCAGTAACTGGGTTATCAACACTTACTGTCAATGTTACTTACTGTATTAAATCAGTAACTGGGTTATCAACAGTTACTGTCAATGTTACTTACTGTATTAAATCAGTAACTGGGTTATCAACACTTACTGTCAATGTTACTTACTGTATTAAATCAGTAACTGGGTTATCAACACTTACTGTCAATGTTACTTACTGTATTAAATCAGTAACTGGGTTATCAACACTTACTGTCAATGTTACTTACTGTATTAAATCAGTAACTGGGTTATCAACACTTACTGTCAATGTTACTTACTGTATTAAATCAGTAACTGGGTTATCAACACTTACTGTCAATGTTACTTACTGTATTAAATCAGTAACTGGGTTATCAACACTTACTGTCAATGTTACTTACTGTATTAAGTCAGTAACTGGGTTATCAACACTTACTGTCAATGTTACTTACTGTATTAAATCAGTAACTGGGTTATCAACAGTTACTGTCAATGTTACTTACTGTATTAAATCAGTAACTGGGTTATCAACACTTACTGTCAATGTTACTTACTGTATTAAATCAGTAACTGGGTTATCAACACTTACTGTCAATGTTACTTACTGTATTAAATCAGTAACTGGGTTATCAACACTTACTGTCAATGTTACTTACTGTATTAAATCAGTAACTGGGTTATCAACACTTACTGTCAATGTTACTTACTGTATTAAATCAGTAACTGGGTTATCAACACTTACTGTCAATGTTACTTACTGTATTAAATCAGTAACTGGGTTATCAACACTTACTGTCAATGTTACTTACTGTATTAAGTCAGTAACTGGGTTATCAACACTTACTGTCAATGTTACTTACTGTATTAAATCAGTAACTGGGTTATCAACACTTACTGTCAATGTTACTTACTGTATTAAATCAGTAACTGGGTTATCAACACTTACTGTCAATGTTACTTACTGTATTAAATCAGTAACTGGGTTATCAACACTTACTGTCAATGTTACTTACTGTATTAAGTCAGTAACTGGGTTATCAACAACTTTTGTTAATATTACTTACTGTTTTAACTGGGTTATCAGAACTACTATTATTGTTAACAGATTTTGTTTTCTTTTTCTTCTTATCTACATTATTATCCCTTCTCTTCTTTTGGATTGTCAGCAGCAAGGATATAAACTGATTTTTCAATTCTTTATCATATTCTAACTCATCTCTCAAAGCTAGTTCACGTATCAATATTTCCGAAAGTTCTTTGATTACAATTTCATATTCTGTTAATACTTCATTTAAAGCTGAACAAGACATTTCTTTTAAGTCTGAAATAAGATAAAAAATATTTTAAAAATTGTTCATACATTGTATTAATCAATGTGCTTACATATTGTCAGGATCTAAATATGCAGTATAATTACAAATTACATGTAATGATCAATCACACTGCCAGGATGAGAACTTTTTGATGGATCCAATTGTTCAGTATTGTGGCTATAGTACTTTTTACTGTTGTTTTTGTTTGCCTAAATTTTGTTCTTACATAACGAGGATATACTTGTGGCATATGGTCTCTCATGTCAGAAGACCATTATTTTCTTTGAGTGAATTATAACTAACATAATATTATATCCATGAGAAGCACTAATTGTCATTTCTTTTTATCCGTAGAATACTGGTCTACAACCAATAGATTCTACCTTCTTAGCAAAAAAGTTGATTTAATACGATTCACTGATACTGTTTATCAACTGTTTGCTGTTGTGTTTATGCTGTATTTTTATTGTTTATTTATGTTTTGTCACTGCAGATCTAGATATCAAGAAGGGAGGTTGGAATAACCATGCCATATTTTTTTTTTGCATGTCCCAAGCATCAACCTGTATATCTCTATCAGCTTCTGTTTTGTGATTTTAAAGTTAAAGATTGACAGAGGAGTGGTTTATGTTGTTGTAGTGGTCTATATTGTCAACAATTACTATTTAACTTTATTTTCAACTCAATATACTTTAGTATTTGTAACTTCTTCGTTAAACATGCAACATAAAGGAGAAAGAGCAAAGACTGGTTGGCTCAGAATCAGGATAATGTGTCAGAGTGGAGTCATACTCATGATCATACTGACTGATCATTTTCAGTATCACTCGGCGAGACCAAAGGGAAAATGTCAAAATTACTGATAAAGGAACATATCTTACTGAGTCTTATCAATTCCTTGTTCTAAGTACTGTGTGTTTAGAATGGAAGTAAAAAGTACAATTTCTATGTGTTTTGTATATCTTTGTGTGAGTCAACGAGCTCCATTTAACCACAATTATAACTTGAGTACCTATACCTATTATGTGTGATAAAAGTGTTTTGCAACCATACAAGAAAAATAAATTTAGATAATCGATAAATAAAACAGTTAGGTACATACTAATTTCAAAGTAGCTTAGTGTTCAATTTACCTGCTTCTGTATAAGAAGGAAGAATGGGGACTGGGTCCTTGTCAGGTTGTACGGGAACAACATCCAGAGTGGTGGGGTCAATAGTTTCTTCTCCATTGACAGGTCCTTCCTGTAAATATTTATTATTGGTACACATTATATGTTCTTGTCCACATAACAACTTATTCCTTACAAATTTGACTTCTAAATTGTACCGAAAAATCGGAACATATATCAAACATATTATAATTGAAATTTCAGCTGATTCCAGCTTATAATTAACGTATTTTGGCCATTTCACCATGAAATTTCTATTTAAGTAGTAACAATCCTGGATGGGAGGCCTGGATGTCACATACAATTCTTAAAGTGGATCAACTAAAGATCGTCTCTGCCCAATTTAGATTAAATTGGTGAAGTAGTTTCTGGGGAAATTTCAAAATGATTTTTTTTAATCAAAATAAGCATAATTTGCATAATTAGTATAAATGGGCTGAATAAAAATGTGCATGCAAAAATTTGGAAGATATGCTGACCTATTTATTGTCATGCCATTGCAGTTCATTTAGGGCTAACCTTAACTCAAAATAAAGCTTTCAATGTCAATAATAGAAAAAAAAAAGAACAGTGGCCATCTTGGATGCAAGATAGTACTGTCGGAACTACTCACTGTCATGCAGCTGCAGTTTAAAATTGAGCTCAGTATGACTTAAATAAAGCAGTAATGGACAAGTAAACAAATTTCTAATTTGTAACAAGAGCCATATTGGATGGAGAAAATCAATATGAATAGCTAATAATAGGAAAAAGACAACTGAAACCAAGAGATGGGAAAGCTCAAATCAGATATGACCCCTTCCAATTAGAGCTAAAACGAAAAGCCAAAGGATAGTACAGATTCAAATCGTTCACCTACCTGCATCATAGTTTCAATTTCACTGATAACCTCTTCAGCGGTGGCAATGTAATCATCTGTCTCTGAATGCTGAAGGCTTGATATTATGAGACTGTGCATGTCAAATGCCTGGGCTATATCTTCGTCATCTGACAAATCTAAATTCATTGGTTCACTAACCTAAAACAGACCATGTAAATCATATACATGTAGCTCACATATTTTGAATATTGTACAAGCTTACCTTTTCCTTATTTTCCCTATAACAAGGCTATATTTCTTATTCTTTCAGAATTATTCTTTATCTTTTGCTATATGTAGTCTGTTTATTTTTAGGACATTTAGTTTTAAAATGTGTAATATATAAAGGCAGTCATATTATTTTTCTTTGTACGAGTTATTACCCAGTTCTTCTGCTTGTAAGGAGTGGTTTTTGTTTTAATACAAAATGAGGGGTTTTTTTTGTGCTCTTGTATCACAGTGAAAACCAGAACTTTACTTTTTGATGAGATCGATGATAATGCCGTCATTTTGTTCTAGACCAATATGCATAGCTGAATTTTTATACAGTAATGCTAGCTCACTGAAACAACAGTCCACAGGTAGACATGTCAAACTACTGTACTCTGACATGTTATCCTGACTGTGAGCCAACTTATCATTGTTTTTACTTCTAAATGCTGCTTGCTAAGCATAGAAGCAGCAGCTACCAAGTTTATAGTCTTCCATTTGACCTAATCTGGGATCAAATCAACAATCTACCACACTTGGGGTGAGTATTATAACCATAACGTCACCAAGGTGGTCGCATTAGTCATGAGAGAAGAAGTACTGTACCACACATATGTAAGAATATTAGAAAAATAAAAATGCACCATCCTGGTCATATGTTTTTGTACTAGAAACTTGGCAATCATTTCTGTCAAAAATATATGCATTTAGGGTGGAATTTCCCTTTCACATATTCTTGCATACAGTACAGTCAGAGACATACCATGACAAATCACTGTGATAGACGTATCACTCATCTTTGTGATACTGATATATCTTTTGTAGTTAGTGTTACTTGCTATCACCCAAAATGCACAAGAAAATAAGTAAATAGATTAAAAATTGACCTAAAGATATAGCAGTATAACAAAGAAGAGTGATACATCTTTTACAGTGATTTTTCATGGTATGTCTCTGACTGTACTGTATGAAAGATTGTCATTGTCTGAAATTTTAATGTTTTGTTAAAAAATAAAAATACAGTTAAACCTGCTCATGTGGTCACCTCTATTAAGCAGACACCTTTAATAAGCAGTCACCTTTATTAAGTGGTCACTTCTATTAAGTGGTCACCTCTATTAAGCAGTCACCTCTATTAAGTGGTCACCTCTAATAAGCAGTCTCCTCTATTAAGTGGTCACCTCTATTAAGCAGTCACCTGTATTAAAAGGTCACATTTTTCTTGTCCTGTCATAGAAAATATCATATGAATTGAACCTCTATTAAGAGGTCACCTGTCTGATAGGGCCACTTTTTCTTTGTCCAAAAGGTGACCTCTTAATACAGGTTTGACTGTATTTAGAAAAGCAAAGAAAATCTCAACAATAACACTATAAATCGTGTACATGTATATTTAAATAAAAATAATAATACAATCACTACAAATAGCTTACTTTGCCTTCTTCTAAATGGAGAACCTTTTCCTTCATTTGTTTAACATAAGACTTGGACCAGTCAATTGGTAATATGTTCCCATAATTCCCAGTAATTGTCCACCACATTCTGAAAAAAAGGCAATAAAAAAAAAGATAAAAAAATTGATTGATTATTGATGTTCCTGTACCTACACGTCCTTATATTGGGGCTTGGGTGAAAACAATTCTGTCAATATTACGGTAAGTAGATTAATTATGGTGCAGCCGAATGGAAGTGATGTTGTTAACTATTATTCTGTAGCAATATATTTATCATTTTGTTACTTAGTTTGGTAACAATATGATGAAATATATTTCTCCAGAATAATAAGTTCTTGTCAATACTGGGTAAGTTAATTAAAAGAACTAGGCATATAAATTTATGTCAGGCATTTGGCCTCCTAGTAGTTATATATATAGTATTACAGAAAATGACATCATGTTATTATCAAACTTTCAGGCATAACCAATTTTGAGGCTTCAATAACCATAAACAGGCATTATCAGTGTTTAACGCCATTTTCAATAATATTTCATTTAAATTGAGGCGACTAGTTTAATTGGTAGATGAAATCGGAAGATTCTGAGAAAACCAGATGTAAATCTAACTACCAAACAATCAAACAGAACGAGACATTATCATTCGTAACAAAGGAATTAAAATCTTAAAAGATCACTTTTTATAGCAAACTTATGTTTACCTGTATTACAATGTACAATACAAATTCTTCATTTCCAGTCAAAGGCTCATGAGGAAAAAAATGAGCAATTACATGTACATTAGGTATGTTGTCAACACTCCAACAATGTTACGTGACAGCTAAAAAATAATGTAGGGTATTCCCGGTAATGGATACACTTTCACCAAAAATACTCCTGTTTTTCCATATTTCAGATATATAGACAAGAGAAACATAATATTGAGAGCTTAAAAATTAATAAGAAATCCAACCAACATAAAAGTTCTGAAGAAGTCGCAATAATTTTGTCTACCGAGTACCGAGGATGAAATCGTAATATGATGCCAGCCGCACACACATCCAAAGATAAAAACGGCTCAAGGATGCTGCTGTTAAAAAATTACACAACAAATAAGAATGGACTCCTTCAAGATCATTTACAATAATTTCCTTAGCATTTTGAAAGAGAAAGTAATCTGCAATCCATTTCTTTGTATATTTAAATCCACGACAATTAACACTTATGTTGATCAAAGAAAAGACAGACAAAATAACATCCTATTCTAATTTCAGAAAAGAATACATCGCTCAAATTTTCCTCCATTCAAGAAAAGAATATATAAACAATCCATGAAATCACAAATTGAACACATAAACATCAAATTAGTTTTCCATCTGATTTCAGAAATGTTTACAATATATTTACCTTTTTATATTGCAAAAAGATTAGCAATGAATTTATGTAATTATCAAAGTGAGTATAAATTAACTAACTGTACACATGCCCTACAGCAAAGTAAAGACTTAACATGTACATGTATACCTTTTAATAAAAATAATTACTGCCCTTATTTAGAAACAGTTATTTCAAAAATTCTAGCACAGCATTTTTTCAAGACATTTTTGTCTAAAGTTGAAATATGAGCAAATTCCATGACAACCTAAACATATTTAACTAATTTTTGTTGTAATTCGCCTTTTAAATAACAGTTTCTTTAATAAAATGATTTGCCATGTTTACCTCTTCTATACAAATATCATGAATTTTATAATATATTATATTATATTTCTTCCTTTGCAAATCCAGTTCTCACTTATAGATGTTATGTTAATGGGCTTAATGTTGAGGCCAGTAACACCAATAAGTATATTACTGGTACCCTGAATAAGGGTCAACTCCTATATAGGGGTAAAGGGGGGAAAAGGGTGATGGCTAAGGGTGAGAAAAATGGGGGGAAGGGTTAAGGGTGAGAAAAATGGGGGGAAGAAAGGGAAATGGTCAAGGGTGGGAGGGAAGGGTTTAGGAATTGAAAAAAGGGGAAGAGCTAATGGTGTGGGAATAAGGGGGATATTTCTTATAAACAATTAATGATTATGTGAATTGCTGAATAATCATGACATTCAAGTTTTTCACAGGATATTTTTTTACACATAATTTTACCTCAGAATTGTAATTAGCAGTTTGTGCATGCGGTAAATAGACATGTATTCGGCCCGAAATCTGTTCACCCCTGTGTAAAACTTGGACCGTAACAAAGCTGACCTCATTTAAAAAATTTCACAATTACAAATTATGTTCAACACAGACAAGTATAATCTTCAGCAATATAAGTATAATCATCATGAATATATGATTACACAATATTTTGTGTGATCTTTTTATCCATTTAAATCCCAAGGTCGAGTCATTTTGGGGTGTAGTGTCTTGTTGCAAAACTCTGTCCAGTTCCGATCTGTATAATACATATTGCTTAATTTCCGGTCAAATCTAAAAAAAAATGAACTTCTATGGCTATTTTGAAATATTTTGACGGGGCCCTACCCGGTAAGCCACAGAAAAGAAAGCCAATGGAAGAAAAAAAGAAAGAAACAAATAGACCCACTGAGCCTGTCTTGCTCACCTTTCATTCTGTTTTGAGGAAACTTTATACAGAACCTTCCATAGGTGCTTCCTAGCAAATTTGTTCATTTGGCTACTCGGCTTCAGAGGAGAAGATTTTTTCTAAAGAATTCAACCAATCAGAAAGAAGAATTGCCGGTGGTGGCCAAGTTTGTTGACGGATTGGGAGGAAATGAGCAATCTTTATAGAGAACCTTCCATAGATGCTCCCTACCAAGTGTCGGTTCATTTGGCCAAGTGGTTTCAGGGTAGAAGATTTTTTAGAAATCATCCAATCATAAACAAGAATTGCCTGTGGTGGCCATGTTTGTTAACGGATTGGGATGAAATGAGCAATCTAAATAGAGGACCTTCCATATATGCTTCCTACCAAGTTTCGGTTCATTTGGCCAAGCAGTTTCAGAGGAGAAGATTTTTTTAGCAATTGACCAATCAGAAACAAAAATCGCCTGTAGTGGCCATGTTTGTTAACGAATCAGGCCAAAATGAGCGATCTTTACAGAGGATCTTCCATAGATGCTTCCTATTAAGTTTCAGTTCATTTGGCCTAGCAGTTTCTGAGGAGAAGATTTTTTAGAAACGGATAGTCACTTCCGGTTTGCACTGGATTTTTCATATGCATTCGGAATTCTCTAGACCGGCAATGTGTAACAATGCCATTATGATCATCTCCTCTCAAATGTAAAGTAAGCCTTTAAAATACAGATAATTGTTCCAATGCAGATTATGAAAATATGTTCAACTCCAAATTACTGACATTTGATTTTTAAAGCACCTTTTTTTAAATTTTCTAAATCAATTTAAACCGGACCGGAAGTGGCTGTATCCGTTTCAATGACTGAACAATAAAACAAGCTATGTTTGCTGAATATTCTTGTCCAATTCGTCTGAGGGGGGCCCGGTAGGTATATTTAAATGTGGCAGTCGAAAAGAGAAATATCTCGGGAGTGTAACGATATAATTGGGTCAGCGAAAGGATCACAAATAAGCGAAAAATATTGAGGTGAAGTGGGCAGATGTTTACCTTGAAGTAAGGAAGAGGAAGGGGGCATATATTTTTTGAATGAAACAAGTGTTACATAATCATTATATAAAAAAAATATTTTTGTTTATCATGTGTTCAAAACCTTTTTATATGACCCAAGAAATTTATAGATTAAACCATGCACAGACAAACAGGCTCTAAAGGACAAATATTATACCCAGCAAAAAAGGACTATCAGACTTATTTCTTTTTTTTCCTTTTTTAGAAATTTGTTTTTCTGCTTACTAAAAATATTTGTAAAATTAAAAAAAAAACAGGAGCAAACATACTTTCAGTCAAAATATAAAATCACATGCTATGCAACACTAACATAATTTATGATTTTAACCACATAACACATAAGAAATCAACCAATCAGAAACAAGAATTGTCTGTGGCGGCCATGTTTGATAACGGAACGGGACGAAATAAGCAATCTTTAGAGAGGACCTGCCATAGATGCTTCCTACCAAGTTTTGGTTCATGTGGCAAAGTGGTTTCATAGGAGAAGATTTTTTTAAATCGGCCAATCATAAACAAGAATTGCCTATGGCGGCCATGTTTGTTATCGGATCGGAAATAAATGAGCAATCGCTATAGAAGACCTTCCAAGGATGCTTCCTACCAAGTTTCGGTTTATTTGGCAACGCGGCTTCAGAGGAGAAGATTTTATAGAAATCAACCAATCAGAAACAAGAATGGTCTTTGGCAGCCATGTTTGTTAATGGATCGGAACTAAATGAGCTATCTTTATAAAGGACCTTCCAAGGATGCTTCCTACCACGTTTCGATCCATTTGGCCAAGCGGTTTCAGAGGAGACGATTTTTTTTAGAAATCAACCAATCAGAAACAAGAATTGCCTGTGGAGGCCATGTTTGTTAACGGATCAGAACTAATTATATATATGAGCAATCTTTATAGAGGACCTTCCAAGGATGATTCCTACCAAATTTCAATTCATTTGGTCAAGCGGTTACAGAGAAGATTTTTTAGAAATCAACCAATCAGAAACAAGAATTGTCTGTGGCGGCCATGTTTGATAACGGATCAGGACGAAATAAGCAATCGCTATAGAGGACCTTCCAAGGATGCTTCCTACCAAGTTTCGATTCATTTGGCCATGCAGTTTCAGAGGAGAAGATTTTTTAGAAATCAACCAATCAGAAACAAGAGTTGCCTGTGGCGGCCATGTTTATTAATGGATCGGGACGAAATAAGCAATCTTTATAGAGAACATGATATAGATGCTTCCTACCAAGTTTCGGTTCATTTTGGCCAAGTAGTTTCAGAGAAGAATATTTTTAAAAATCGGCCAATCAGAAACAAGAATTGTCTATGGCGGCCATGTTTGTTAATGGATCGGGACAAAATGAGCAATCTTTAGAGAGGATCTTCCATAGATGCTTCCTACCAAGTTTCACTTCATTTGGCTGAGGGGTTTCTGAGGAGAAGATTAAAATGTGAAAAGTTAACGGACGACAGACGCCAAGTGATGGGGAAAACTCACATTGCCTTTGGCGAGGTGAGCTAAAAATTAGTAAATTTTACTATGCTTTAATTTTCTTGTCATATTCACCATGGGAGTGATAAATTGTTGATTAAGTAAAAGAATTAATATGTAATCAATGCTCCATCAATGGCACCACAAATAGTCAATAACAACACTGTGATCAATGAATGCCATGACTCACAGCTATTGATCATTCCAATGGCCTATAGGTTATTACATACTTAATTGGATCTGCTTAATAATGAATTTTGTACATTTATTTTATTGCTTCAATTAAATACTTCATCCTCCGGGTAAAACTTGATTGGAACCAAGTGAACAACAAGTAAAACATAATTTGATTCTCGTTTACTTAGCCTTGGCCAAGAGAACCTGTAAGACTTCATCTTTCTCACTCCCCCCTCACACCTCCTATACCTTTAAGATAGCAACAGATTTTGCTATATACATGTGTACCTTACAGCTTACTAAAGAGGCTGAGCTGCATTGGGTGCATAGGAAAAACTGTCTATAATTGATGATGCAGACTGTTAATCCCCCCTTTCTTAAAGTTTAATTTTCTGAACAAACATGAAAACCAAACTATAATCTGTGAGTCACTTAAAAGTTCAACACATTAAATAATGGCCAATGGTCAAACCACTCCCAAACTAATGGGCCACCTAAGACCCCAAGCCATGTCCAGTGCACAGCCCTGGACCAGGTAGCGAACCACGAACCATACAAATGAAGCCATTTATGATTTAGAGTGAACATTCTTTCAACAGAGCTCTCCTCAATGTTGGGATCTGGAGTTTGTTCAATGTCATCTAATTGGGATATAGTATCGCCTTCGTTCTCTTGTTGATCGCAATCTTTCCCACAGAAGTAGGTCACAGGTGCTTTGCTCTAAGGTTCAACAGCCCTCACCCCCAGTTTTTTTTATTTATGGGGCATTATTTCTGAATGTCCTTGATCAACGTCCCAGGTCAAACAATACGGTTGTTTCCAATCATTTCCATTCCGTCAATTTTTTTTTATTTTCGTCCGCCAGATCACGTGATTTCGATGGATTAATCCGCATTGAACTTCCGGTGTCAATATACACAACAAAAACTCCAATCGATATGTGCCGTTTTAAAGTTCGATCCTCAACTTAAAAAATCTTAACATTTTCTGTAAAAGACAGATATCAATTAAATTATTTTATTTGTATCAAAGACTTCAATGCAGAGACAATTACTTCTTTAAAATTAAATTTGTTTTCTTTCTTTATTTGCAGCTGTCAGCATCATGAAAGGAAAACGATCTGCCGTTATGTATATATTTCTGATATCAGACAGATAGTGGGGTACCGAACACTAGTATTTATTCAGCCGTTTCCTTGGCGTCTCCATATTGCAATTACTTATAATCTACCGCATCTACGACTATGATATGCTGACATTGTCACAGTAATAGCGTAAACATCAGAAGTCGCCTGCCGATTAGTTCAGACGTCAAGACACGATTCGAAACAACCGTATTGAATGATTATGACCATTTCGGTCCAATACTTTCGGTTGTGTAATTTTCGTCCCAAAAATTTAATTTCAAAATAAACTAGGAAGAACTGTTTTAGATACCTAAAACCTATGTCTCCCCTTAATGTGGCCATCTGTACAACAATAAGTTACACATTATGAGTTGAATGATACTATTTAAAAAAACAATTATTTGACCTTGAGGTCAAGGGTCAAGGTCCCACAAAGGTCATTACAGTATGTGACACACCACCTTATGGTCATGCACCCACATACCAAATACAATTGACCTATCTGGAAAGACAAAAAAGTTATGGTCCGGACAAGCTTCGCTGAGAAGAAGCAGAAGAAGCGGAAGAAAAAAATCAGACTAAAATAATGTCTCCCTTCGTTCGAAGGGGAGACATAATTATATACTTAATTTGAGTTTGACAGAGAGTCTATAATGTTTTATTTTACATTTTTATGCTTTAATTTCCGTATTACATATAACAAAAAGCATGCAATAAAATCATGTGGCACGATATGGGCCGAGGAAATTAGGTCAGAAAGAAATATACAGAGAAAACGTTTCCTCACCAGTTCTATAGTTATACCATCGGTAACCAGCTTACCAATACAATGTAATGCAGATTTCCATGAAGAAAATAAAGTAAAATTAACTGTTCACAATAGTTTGATGGTCGGGTAGGCACATTTGTGAAATTATGATGCACCCTGGACAAATTTTATGCTTTTTTTTGCACATTTGCTGTATATTTATGGATCATGTTGAAATTTGATGCGGGAATTGTCACATGGCGAGTCTAAAATGATCTCTGCTGTCACCAACATTGAACAAGTTCATGAAGAGAGATTTCAGTCAACCATAAACACAGGTCTTTTTCCCTTGGTCTTAATATCATTTTGCAAAGGTTTTAACATGCTAAAAACAGTAATTTAGTCTTTTGCAACACATTTTCTTTGCAAAAAAATATACACAAAATGTAGCTACTGTGATTAATGAATTACTATTCATCCTGCAATTGTGTGAATTTGAGTATGAAAATTTGCAGAGCGATGTTCATAAATTGCAAGAGTATACTTGTAGACGTGATCGAGGACACGAATGAAAACAATTAGAACACTTGTTTCTGCTCATTTCAGACAATGTGGCAGTTGATAGGATATTTTCACATTGCACGCTATACATACATACATTGTCAGTATATATCAAATCAATTTTCACTCGCTGCGAAACAGCCAGAAAAGCTTGCCAAAGGCTTGATTTTCTACCTGATTCTTCAGCTTGTACAAATTAATTATATATTTTTGGACAATGTACGTAAATGTATATTGTATATAATGTATATCCTATGAAGAAAATTTTTGAGTATTGTAAGCACACATGTAGTATTGTCATTTATGTTAAGCTATTGAACCCAAGGGATCAGTTGCCAGGATTAGACCATGGCACCATCATGTGTAATTGTAATCAACTTGAATTTCATTTAAAATGGATACCAATTAATAATGAAACATCTTGTCAAAGTCACAAAATGTACATATGGTACATACAATTGCTGGTTCCTATTTTTGTGAATTGCACCGGTTACCCTGGCCTATGTTTAACTCCCATGCTTGACACAATAGATCATGTAGCCTATATATATCTCAACTTGAATGTAATTGCACAATGATGATTTTTCACAAATTTCATTCAATATTGGTGTCTGAGAAGATTATTAAAGATTTACCAAACTTCTTCCATTTGCCATAAGTTATCTACCAACTCCTCCTCATATGGCTGAGGTTGAGTTTTTAAATCCTGAAGGTCTGCCTCATTGTTAGAAAGGTCTTGTTATTTAGAACATTTTGAGCAATTATTGTTCAGGAATTCCTAGCTGTGTAGATATGACCCCAGGGGTAGAATTTAAGCAAAAATTGCAACTAGCCAGCAGGACTAGTAGATATAAAAATCAACTAGCCCCCCAGATATTCTACTAGCCCGACCATCATGGGGACAATTACTAAAAATTATATAATTATTTTATTTGAAAAAATTATAATGAAGAAAGAATGTCAGTATTGTCATCACTTGAAACATCATCATCACCAGTGTCACCATCATCCTGTCGGAAGAAGCATATTGTATACAAACCGAACATGTCATTCGGCCTATTTCACTGTTGTGAACTAACCAGTTGCAGTTTTTCTGCCAGCTTGTTTTTCTTTTTCTTATGACCTGATCATACGTCCTTTTTCTTTCCAATTTTTCATTATTATCTAATTGAATTTTTTTCACTGGTTGCTCTATGCCGATAATGTGTCGCCACATTTCTTGAACCTTAGATTATGTTGTTAAGAACGCTCACTGAGTTACCCGGATTATCGAGTAATTTGATCAAATCGTATACCATCCTTTAGGATCAAATTGCTATCGAGGGAATTCCCCACAGATAAATTGTGTACAGCGTAAACAAACACAGTAATATGAATGACTAATTATGATTTTCAATTATGTCATTAAAATTAATGAAGTGTAAACAATAAGTGACAATTGGAAATTTTAACTAGCCTATCGGACTAGCTTCTAAGAGTTCTTCTAGCCCCACGCTGATTTTACTAGCCTCGGGCTAGCGGACCAGCATTAATTTCATGCCCTGTATGACCCCAAAGCTGTATCAGATAAAAACAAAAGTTTTGTCAGGCCAAAATGTTTTACGGGCTGGCTTCACTGATTTTGATTACTAAGTACTAGATTCAATACCCAATATGCATAACGATTTCACTAAATAACTATTTCACAAAATAAATACCCTCTTCCTTTTTCAGCTACGAGTACCACATTATTGACATACGAATGTAGTTGCAGGGCTCACCACACATAGTAAAAACAGGGCGACTTCCGAAAATCGATCCAAATTTTAACGTTTCTTTCCCCGCTACCACATGTTCCTCTACCTTTCACAAAAACGAACAATGCTCTTAAAAGGATGCAATTAATGAGTTTGGAATAAAATATTGAACATCAAACCCTGTATGGGTCACATTTCAGGAACATGGGAGCTTCTTTTATGTGAATATTGAAGAAAAAGTATGATTATTGGTGAAAAAAATACGGACTTGAAAAGACTGACAGGGCGACTAAAACTTCGCTTTTTGACAGAAATTGGGCGACTTCATTGAAACCAAGGCGAAGAAGTCGCCCACTTCGCCTGGTTTGGTGAGCCCTGAGTTGTATTCAGTGGACACTTTCTGGAATCAACATTCTAGTTTTATATTTCCTGCTTTTTTTCCCCGTAAGTGAATAATAATAAAATAAGACAACTGTTCGTGACCGATGGCGTTAAATATCATTTCTAATGAATATTGTTAATGAAATAAGCAGATCTATGATTTAATGCAACAGATTTTTCAAGAGAGTTTAATAAACTTATCATCAGAAGGTCCACTGAATAACCAATGTAAAAGTCTGAAGTTACATGTAGAAGCAAACGGTCACAGGTTCAGACATTCATAATTCTAAACCAGTGTGGGGTAAACCTCATTGATATAAAGCAGATTATTCTCAATCCCAATGTCAATGATCCCCTCTTCCAATGCAAGTTTGGATCCATTTGCTGAACAGCTTTTCAGGAAAAGATTATAATCTGAAAATGTTCATGACAGATTGCCAAAGCTCAAATGGTACTTGGCGACAACAGTGGATGACTGAAAACCGCATCGGTGTCGTAATGGTTAGAGTCAAACCAAAGACTATAAAATTGGTATTTGTTGCTTCTCCGCTAAGCACCCAGCATTACGGAGAAAGAGTAAAGACTGGTTGGTTTGACCCCACTCTGGGCAAACATGCTAATTTACACCACTGGCATCAATGACAATGTGCTTTTTTGATTCAAGAATGTTTCTTTTACCCTGTAAAAAAAAGGCTGTATCTAAGCAATGGTCTGATTTGTATGAGATTTCGAAACATCAGTGCCTGAAATGGACGGTCGCCCAGTCGCCAAATGCGACTAATATCTTATTCGAGCGACCAAAAGCTGCTCCAAATTAGGTAGTCACTGGCCCAACAAAAAGCGTTTGGGCGATTGCCTAAAAGACCGTTAAAAATTGTTGTTTTACCGAAACCGGACATATTTTACTTTAACTTCAACGGTAGATAACTCTTCTGTTCTAGTCGAAAACAGTTTGTTACGAGCACAGCGATTGGTCCAAATACATTTGTGTAGCCAATGAATACACAGCTAATGTAATTTACTGTTCTCCCCAATTATGTATTTTTATCGAGCCAATCAATACACGTTTCCTACACGTTTTCATGTAATACACAAGTATTCACTAAATATTAGAAAAGAAACGTGTTGTTTTGTTTCTTTATGATTTAATTATTAAAATTGCTAAAAATCACGGACGAAGTGGAAAGTTGTGAACTATAAAGAGAATTCTGTCAACTTATAATGTTTGCGATCTGATAAAATGTTATGTATCTTCCACGGTTCGGAAATTTATTCATTCAATCTGCTGCATAATGTACATGTACGAATTTCATTTTACAGAAATCGGAAACCTTTTTGTGTCAATCCTTAGGTAATCATTGAAAAACGTTTCCCCAACAACGGAGAGAAAATCGTTGAGTTGACAGTTGTCAAACTACGGAAACGATCTGGTCTGTCACTTCTTTTAAACTTTTCATAGTTCATGTACACGGCTACATTTTAGTGACAATTGGGAGTGGTTTTCTTTTTTGGAACCAGAACCTTTGTTTACAAATTAGCACCATTTGTTATTTCAACAAAGTGAGATACTTATTTGGAATGAATAACCAACTAACATTACCCCGAACTGAGAAGTTATTTTACTTTAAAATCACTTCTTCATAGTGAATTGAAACAAGTGATGTCACTCTTCACTCTGGGGAGTGCAAGAGCGGTCCTTGTAGTGGCATTAGTCTACTCTTTGCCGGATGTCTTTAATGTGATCATGGCATTGATCTCCCCTTACACAAACCAGCCTTTTATTGTCCCCATCCGATGGACTAGCATCGTTTCTTAAGACCACCCTAGCCAATGGCGTAAAGGTTGTCAAAAAGGTTATAGCAAGTAAATTCAGATTTCATTTGCTAGCAATATATGCATTGGGGTGTTTTCGCAATTTCAGCTGCACACCTGTACCTACCAAAATTACATAAATAAAATGTCACAAAATGTTTGGGCCACCATTATGCCATTTGGACCAGTGACTAATTTTTTACTGGCCCAAAAAAAATTTTCAGGCTAGCCAGGCCCTCATTTCAGGCACTGAACATGCAAGCATAAGTGAATTGACAATTAATTTACAACTGATGTCTTACTGTAGGACTGTAGCTCTAATGTTTAATGTTACATATTTTCTGAATACAGACTACAGTGTATACTGTCGGTGACTGATGTCAAGCCTTTTCAATGTTAATCATGTGTACAGTCGATACTTACTGGCAATCACTCATTATCTCTTCCTGCGAACGGACTTGAACAGGTGCTATGTGGTCAACCTTTTCCTCTAAATTACAAAAACACTTCGTTATTTTTTCATCAAAAGTGTTCACCAAATCTTCCAATGAATCTGAGACTGTTTCCGCGAAGTTTTCCGAATGTTCGTGTCGTTCTGATTCTATTGACATATCTGTGTTTAATAGACTGCTTGTTTCACTTACACCCTGGAAATCATTATATTCTGTGAGTTCTTCATTCTCAAATTTTGCAAGTGGAGCTTCGAAATGTAGCTCCGCCATTTTCATTCCCCGCATCCTGACATCACTGACCTTCACCTTAGAATCTCACTTTATCAATATGTAGTGTTGATTTTCGTTGCTGTCGGTTAACAAATATTCCCGCAGAGAATGCATCGTTCCCATCTAAGTAGATTGGGGGAAATTGTCTGTCATTGCAAAGTTTGGTTGTTAAAATTGTTATTGTATGTTATATTATATTGTTGTTAAAGGGGTCAGATAACGGCTGAATCTAGATTTTTAATGGCTGCCTCCATAGCCATAGGAGATGGGGATAGCAAACGCCTTACCTGGGATATAATTTTGAACTCGAACACGATACAATCCGTGATAAATTACGAATTCTCGGCAAAGGTAAAGATGTATAGCATCGATTGCAGTAGTGTATTAACTTGAAATTTGGCATCATTAAAACCAGACACATTGTTTTCATCCAGATAATTTAAAAGGGGAGGACAACCAGTGAAAATATTATTTTGGTCACGTTATGAAACTTGGCTTAATCTGTGTCGCTCACCTTTCATTCTGTTTTGAGGAAATGCTATACAGAACCTTCCATAGGTCCTTCCTATTTCGGTTCATTTGGCTACTCGGTTTCCGAGGAGAAGATTTTTTAGAAATTGACCAACCAGAAACAAGAATTTCTTATGGTGGCAATGTTTGTTAAAGGATCGGAATGAAATGAGCAATTTGTATAGAGGACCTTCCATAGATGCTTCCTACAATGTTTCAGTTCATTTGACCAAGTAACCACTCGGAGGAGAGGATGTGTTAGAAATCAACCAATCAGAAATAAAAATTGCCTGTGTCGGCCATGTTTGTGAAAGGATCAGGATGAAATTAACAAATTTTATAGAGGACCTTCCATAGATGCTTTCTACCAAGTTTCAGTTCATTTGGCTAAGCGGTTTCAGAGAAGTAAATTTTTCAGAAATAGACCAATCAGAAACAAGAATTGCCTGTGGTGGCCATGTTTTTTAAACAAAAACAAAATGAGCAATCTTTACAGAGGACATTCCATAGATGCTTCCTACTATGTTTCGGTTCATTTGGCAAAGCGGTTTCAGAGAATTTTTATAGTTAAACAACCAAAAACAAGAATTGTCTATGACGGCCATGTATGTCAACGGATCAGGACAGAATGAGTAATCTTTATAGAGTACCTTCCATAGATGTATCCTGTCAAGTTTCGATTCATTAAGCTAAGAAGTTTCAGAGGAGAAAATTAAAATGTTAAAAGTTAACAGACAACGGACGCCAAGTGTTGGCAAAGGCTCAACATTGCCTTTGGCAAGGTGATCTAAAAATTTATTCATTTTAAAAGCATTCTCGGATTCAGACATTGTTTATTTTGGTACCGGATTGTCGGAAAATATAAAATTAATTTGCACTCACTACGAAAAACAGGGCAGAAAGCTAATATAAATAAATATTTCTTCTAACAATGTATGTATATTGTCTATATGCAATCAGTGCCCATCACCACTAACGTTGTGAGTTTGAATCCCACTCATGGAGAGGTGTACTCGATACAAAATTATGTGATAGTTTATCAGTGACATGTGGTAGGTCAGTGGTTTTCTCCACCAATAAAATTGACAGCCACGATATAGAAGAAAAATGATTGAAAGTGGCATTAAAAACCATATCCCTAACCCTTATATAATTAAAAGTAAAAAGCTTGACGATTAACAAAACATCCCTTAAAAACTGGGAAATTGATGAAAACTTTCAGAGAAACTTGTTCTCATATTGTTTCATCTGTATTAATGGCTCCCTGTGCATAGAACTAACCATGTTCAGTTTATGTTCATTCACTAAACATTTCCTTTAAAGTTCAGAGAGGGAAAAAGTCTTGACCGAGATTTGCAACAAGCACCAAATGAGCATTTTTTTTAGCTATATCATGGTGAGAACAAGTTACATTTCCATGACTAGACCAACACGCTTGGTTGGATTTTTATAGTGTTAGCTCACTGAAACAACAGTTTTTGCTAATACTCCTTAATACCGAGTGTTTAATGGAGAAGCAGCAAATACCAATTTTATATGTCTTGTTTTGACCCAATCGGGGATCCAACGCATGTTCTATCGTACTTCAGGCAAGCATGTACAACCATTTTCACCACAGATGCGGCTCAACTAATATTTACAACAACTACTATGTAAAGTATAAAATATTTATTAACATATATAAACTATTATTTCATTTGCAAAAATATTTTTCTATATACAGTTGACATTCAGATTGTATTAATCTGTATAAAATGATTGGGAGACAAAGTTTTTTGTTTATTTTACTCATATGGTTTTGGACAAATTAAATGAATAACAATTTCCACACTTTCCATATTACGCTTTTTTATGTCATTTATTACACTTATGAATACAACTATGTAGTCAAAACTTTTGTAATCTGTAGAAGAAACATTTTGAGATAAAATTAACAAACTTATCCCCCTCTCCCACTAACAAAAATTGTAACTGATGTTTAGCTAACTTTTTGAGACTTTTTTTTTCAAAAAAAATTGAATTAATAGATTCAATGTTTGTAAAATTTTGCTAACAGAAAAAGAGAAGAATTTATATACTTTCTCTCCATATTTTATCACATACTCAAAAAAATCTGATGGTTGAAGAATCCATAGCAATGTGATATTTCAAATTAATATAAGAAGCTAAGTCAGTTTCAGCTTTCAAAGTAACAAGTACCTTATAGTCTTGAGATTAATCGAAATCCCCCAAAAAAATCTACCATACTGGCAATAACCAGAGTAATATCTGTATTTAATACAAGTATCAGTGTTATTTATATTATATGCCACAGCCTGGAGTGGTATAACAGATACTATATACCATGTAAAAACCAATTGTGCTCAGATAGTATAGACTTAAAATATAATGAAAGCTGAACTGACTTGATATTATGTACAAATAGTTGCATACCCTCAACTTCATTTGAATTTAAAAATCAACAACTGAGATTTAGGAAGTAATACTTAATTAAAGCAGAAATTGTTGTTTCATGATGTTTAAATTTGATTAAATGTATGTGAAATAACAGAAATAGTATAAAATAAACATTAAATCTTACATCAATGTACAAGAAGGCAAGTTTGGTAAAAATAAAAAACAATATTCATGAAATCCTTCTGTTTCTGGACTTTTAATTGGAACATTTTGATAAGGATTGTAGAAACCAGAATATGGACAATACCAGAGATAAAAGTACTCACTGATGAAAAAGAAGACCCCCCCCCCCCCCCCCCCCCCCCCCCAATACATTCCCTGAATACATTCAGTTTCTAACTGTTTGGTCCAAGTTTGACAGTTTTATTTCCAAATATTTTTCATCTCTGCAATATAAGTCAAAATTTAAAAATAGTTTTACAACTATAAACAGAAACTAAATTCACATTCACAAATTTCCTGAGGTACATTTTTTTTTATTATAATATTACAAGGAAAGGATTGAGGTTTTATTTTAATCCAAAAATCAAACATTAAATGTGTTTAAATCACTTCCCTCTCCAATGGAATGCAATTTTATTTTGCATATGTAAATATGTGCATCAATTTTTTTGTATGCAGGGATTTTTCTAGCCTTCCCCAGGGTCTGGTAAAAGGACCCTTTCCCAATGAAAAATGGTATCCAATCCAATTTTAGTCCCTCTGTAAATGTTTTTTTTGAGAGGAAAATTAAAAAATAGTATCATATGTATTCTGACTAGTGTGGACAGTATTTACAAAATATCAGATCATTTTAAGTATATAATAATAAATACAATAAGTATTATAAGAGTAATAGAATTCAGAATATATATATACAAGTATAAACATAACAAATCTTAAATTAATCCATATGTACAACAATATTGCTGTTGATGTATATCACATCTAATATTAATTTTATCACACTTCACCTTGACAACAATGTACACTTCCTTTTGAAGTAATTCTCATTTGTTGGGGGGGGGGGGGGGGGGGAGACCAGTTATTTTGAACCATTGCATTATCTACAGTGAAATGTTTTACCGACTTCTTTATCTGTAAAATATTGCATTTTAATTTTAACAACATTATTATGCAAATTAACATTGCAGCCACAAAAACAGAGAAAATTGGACTCGAAGTGAAATTGTCCAATGTATGGCAATATGCATTGATCTCACTATCATTGAAATTTAAAATCACTTGATACCTGTCTGTATGGTATAGCTTCTTATCAAACATGACAATATTTAATTATATAAAAAAAATATCTAATTAACATATTGCATAACATAAAAACATAGGTTTTATTTCGGAAGAAAGACTCCTTTTGGTAAATAAAAACCACAGATGTGAAAAGAAGAACAAATTATTTCATTTCAATCTGTTCAAAGTAAATTATGACATACCTATTTTTTTAATAGGCTTCCTTATAAATAAGGGTAATAACAAAATTACCGAACTCCGAACAATCTTACAAAGGGAAAGTCAAAACTCATAAGTATATAAACAGACAAAATCAGTCAACAACCGGAAAACTGTGAAAACTGTAATGACCCTGACTTGGTACAGACATTTATAAAGAAATGGTGGGTTGTATCAGATTTTAAAGTGCCAAAACTCCCGCTTTCAATACGGCTGAAAGGTTCCGGCTGTCACTATAACAGTATTTATAACAATACTGGAACAAAATAGTTGTCAAAGCAGTACCAAATCCAGTGAAGCAAATGTCAAAAACAATTTTATGTCACACATTGATAAAAAAAAATGCATCGTTTATCATCGTCTCTGCAGAGACGGAATATATTTCGACAAGATCTTGGTATCGGAATATAAACTTTTTAAGAGATCTTAAGACAACATTTCAGAAGATTGTAAAAAAAAAAAAAGTCAAAATAATATTTATGACATTGTGTTTTTATGTCCTACAAAGGATATGATTAACAAATAAATAATAATAAAAAATAATCTAGAATTATTTAATTTTAATTTTTGATTAATACCTACAGTAGTTTTAAATGTGTGTAAAAATACAAAAGATGAACATACAGCAGTCAAAAGGTTAAAGTAAGAACATCTTGGTTTGAAACAAGACATGTTGCATATCTGGCCCTTCATAACCCTGTACAAAAAAATTCACTAAAATATTGCCTCTAATCAACACAATCAATGACAATGATACAGTTCCAACTTTAAATATTCTGAGATCATTAATATCTTTGTCTATTTGTACCCCATCTTGAAATAAATTATTTCTCTCTTTACTATACTTCAACATAAACACATGGATCTTTGATTCTTAACAAATGCCTTTTACTGTACAAAAATAAATAAGTACTTATCATACAAATGTCAATGAAACAATAAATAATTGCATATATCAAAAGAATAAAATATTCTTGATTTGGCTCAAACATGATAAAATGTATGTCAACATGACTTTAATAAATAATAATGATTCTTTTAAGTGGTCAATGAAATGTACATATCTTCACAACAAAAAAAAACATTTTCATGTAAAATTACAAATCTATTAAAATTGGTATAAAACACCCTGAACTTAAAAAAAAATCCATTATATATATATATATATATATATATATAGTCAAGTATTAAAATGATCAACAAGCATGACTTTACTATATAGAAATGGCATATGGGGTTATCCTGGATTCAAAAAATTACACTTTCATTGAGAAGAATATTAAGTAAACAACCAATCTCAAAACACATTTGAAGGTTTAAACTTCCATGTAATTTTTTTCTCTCACCCTTATCAATCATAAAGCATATTACACAAGTTTATAAATATACAAAATTAGTGCAGTGTCTTATAATATAAAGTTTATGTGTAGGTTTAAAAACTGGGACAAAGGCAAGGTTGGTCGAGACTTTCCTCAGTTTTACTTCAAATACTCATAAACTTTATATTTTAAGACTGCATTAATATTGTGTTTATCCTGCAGAAACAAAATCTGATTAATACATAAAAAATACTTTAAATAATAAAATTATACAATTATCCTTCGATTGCCTCTTTTGATATTTTCTGTCAACAGGTTTACTAACAAGTTTCTTAAACCTCAAATGTGAAAATGAAATGGGTACCAGAACAGCTGTATTTCAGTCAGTGACCGTATATATAACAAAAAAATTATCCAATCGATGCAATTTGACTGCCCTTATAAAACAAGAGCAGGATAAAAATACTATACAATTGTTCAATACAAACTATTGTTATGACAACAAACTAGGATATAAGTTTTACCAGTTTCAAGTCAACTTGTCTTACTCATAATACAATATTAAATTGTTCAAACATACCACTTTTCTTTGGTTGTTCTTCTAATAATCATATAAACATCGTTCTTCGGTGGTTTCTTCACATGTATAAATGTAAAATATCATTTGTAGCTTAAAAATACAAATACATCGAATAAATATAATACTGGCAATAATTGTGCAATACATGTACTTGTCAAAAAAGGTCAGATTGGTAGAATCATGTAGTCAAACAATGCAGAAAAGTGAAATTCTAAGTACTCTGACCCTAAAACTAATTCATTGACTTATCTGAGAATATCAGCTAATATTACGAATTTAGTTTGTTACACATATTTTCATTGGTTCTTCAGCCCTGAATGTCAGCATATATTCGGAAAACAGATAGGGTATATATTTCAGTCCCCAAAAACGATTAAAACATGGGACGACAAAACATTAGGCTTCACTGAATCAATGGTATAATACGGGATAATAAATGTATTTTTACCAAATTAAATGCTGTTTTTATATTCAAAACGGCTGCATGAACAAACAAATATTACAACGGTTAATTCCATCACAAATACCTGATCGATTCAGCAAACTCCTATGTTTCACGGCTGTACCATAACAAATACACAAAATGTTGAGCCTAAAATTGAAAACTTTCGACTGCATGGGGCCACACCAAGGTTTTATTTACATGTAGTTAACATTTAAATTATTGAAACTGTTTCGCAAACCCGTTGTTTTGTTATGTGATATATTAATGTCATATTTATAAAGTTTATAAAATTTACTACATATGAAACTGTATTGATTTAGAAATTTAGTACAGTATTTTCCTTCATGAGACACCCTATACATGAAATATGACGTGACACATATTTTGACGTCATTGAAGAATGACGTCAAAGGTACAGACATCTAGAGATACGAAAAATGAAAATAAAAGAGGCAAATTTATTTAATACAGTTGGATGTTGTATTTAAAAAAAAAAAGGTTAAATCCGTAATATATCTGTTATTCAGCTATCAGACAGGGTATATAATGTGACATTCCCGGCTTATGATATATATTCCCTTCGGCTGCGCCTCAGGGAATATAGATCCTAAGCCGGGAATGTCACATTATATACCCTGTCTGATAGCTGAATAACATATATTCTAACATGACGTCCTTCTTTCGCTTTGTAAACAAATGACCGATTTATCGATTGGGTTATAATCTCATTAGCACATGTGACAGTGCATGTGACTGACTTTCCCGTTGTAAATGTATGTGTTGATGAATTGTCGTTTGCTCGAATTTGGCAGCATAAATTGGGTGCGACATTGTCCGCAAACATAAATATAAATTAGGCCAAATAAAAATATATGTGTGGTTCCGGTTACCCGACCGTCCCTAAAAAAAATTCCAACAATTTCCAAATTTCCGGAACATTTCCGTCACCGACTCTGGTATTAGTTTTAACAATGGCGGCCTCATTGAAAGAGGCTGGGCCAACGTGCAGTGTTTTGTCGCTTACATTTAATAAGTGTGATCACTTAAAAGAAACCAAAAGTATCATCGTCCCAGTCATCAATTCTAGAACATTTAATGACATTTTTGACGAACATCATGACTTCAGATTGAAAAACAATCCGTGTAAAGTAATGAGTCAATCTCATGTGGTAACTTCGGCGCTGACAGTAGGGGAAGTGGTTTCGTTATTCAACGTTAGACAATTTAACTTCACGCAAATTTTAAAACAAACACTACAAGCCATTTAGCATTAGGCAGAGGGTGACTAAGAAATAAAGGGTGCATACATAAGAAACAATAGTGCAGAAGTGCAGGCTGTTTTAATATACTACTCAAAATTAGATAAGGATCACCTTCCTTATTTTGAAAAAGTCAAATAGATTTAAAAACTTGAAAATGGTTAAAAACAGTATTCTGGTTGAAATGACATTTCCTACCTTTATGTTCAAAAACAGATGATTTTGAACAAATGTACCGATCATTTTTTTCATTTTACTTTCTGTCTTTAATTATTTTTTTAATTTGAAACTAAGGTGATCCCTATCAATCTTGATTAGTATATAATATCACACCATATATAAATGCATCATGCAAAGAAGTGAAAGGTACAAATGTAGTAAAAGAAAATCATTTGTTTCCATCTGAAATTTATATATATACGTCTGAAAATTAAACCAAACAGTGTTAGAATTAGATTTTAGAGCTGTCAAATTTTTGTTCTTCCCTCGACGGGATTTGAACTCACACCATTGATACACTGCAGCACCATTCGCTTAGCCTTACGTCCAGCGCCCTAGACCACTCGACCACATCCACTCCCTGAAAAAGGAGCTTCAATAATCGTAGTGTTACCTTTTCTCGTAAGGCAAATCTAGGGATAGACGTAAGACATGTGTATAAGCATGATATATATAAATTGCTGAGTTAGATTGCTGTCAAATTATAATATTAAGTATATATGTACCATCTACACACGCTTATACACATGTCTTACGCCTATCCCTAGATTTGCCTTACGAGACAAGGTAACACTACGACTATTGAAGCTCCTTTTTTTGGGGAGTGGATGTAGTCGAGTGGTCTAGGGCGCTGGACGTAAGGCTAAGCGAATGGTGCTGCAGTGTAACAATGGTGTGGGTTCAAATCCCGTCGAGGGAAGAACAAAAATTTGACAGCTCTAAAATCTAATTCTAACACTGTTTGGTTTAATTTTCAGACGTATATAATATTTAGTATTAACCTAGTATCCTTTAAAGTAACTTTGAGATCCAGTGGGACAGATATATTGTATGGTTGTCACTTGCTTCTAGACGTTTGTATAATATACTTTATTTCCTGTGACTGTATAGTGAATAATTCTTCATTATCCTATCCAATATATTAAAAATTGCTGAGTTAGATTGCTGTCAAATTATAATATTAAGTATATATGTACCATCTACACACGCTTATACACATGTCTTACGCCTATCCCTAGATTTGCCTTACGAGACAAGGTAACACTACGACTATTGAAGCTCCTTTTTTTGGGGAGTGGATGTAGTCGAGTGGTCTAGGGCGCTGGACGTAAGGCTAAGCGAATGGTGCTGCAGTGTAACAATGGTGTGGGTTCAAATCCCGTCGAGGGAAGAACAAAAATTTGACAGCTCTAAAATCTAATTCTAACACTGTTTGGTTTAATTTTCAGACGTATATATAAGCGAATGGTGCTGCAGTGTAACAATGGTGTGGGTTCAAATCCCGTCGAGGGAAGAACAAAAATTTGACAGCTCTAAAATCTAATTCTAACACTGTTTGGTTTAATTTTCAGACGTATATATATATATATATATATAAAAAAAAAAAAAAAATCCCTACCTACCCTATTTTTTTTCCGGGGCATAACCAGAACCACACATATTTTTTTATTTGGCCTTACCATCTTCCAATCAAAGTATACTACCGTATTTGTACTCTTAGACATTTCAGAATCGAAATTAATCATGGAATCCAGAATGCGTTTGAGTTTTAACATGGGTTGGCAGATATTAGTAAATTTTATCCCTCGCCTGTTAAAACTCAAAACACATTCTGGCTTCCATGATTTATTTCTTAAATATCTCCCATACACATAAATAAACCTGATACAGGAACACAAAATAAATGATGCATGTATATTTCATGTTAGCTGTAAAAATATTGACTACACAGGATTTAACTGACAATTGATAGAAAGTCATTAACAATTAAATATGGCATCATTTGGCAAAAAAATTAATAAATGCACATCAACCATCTTTAGCAATACATATGATTTGAAAATTTGATCAGTATTAATGACTATTTCTATATAGTCATGCTTTTCAAAATGTTTATAGGAAAAAATTACCTATCTACATTTATTTCAAACAGCATTTTTTTTTAAAGAATGCCCAAAATGGCAATAATTCATCCTAGAACAACTTTAAATGGCATTTGTGGAAGGATTAATTGAATGGTTGAGATCAAATAAAAGCCAAAGTCAATTAAATTGGTTAATGTATCTATTATTATTATTATCCAAATTACCCCCTTTTCCCTCATAAAAAAAAGACACAAGTATAGTACCAAGTTGAAATAACATTTTGATCAGAAATCAAAAATAAAATTTTGAAAGTATGAATATTTGTTTTTACTTTTTAAACAGTACAATAACTCAAGATGCCAGGAAGTAAGACAAAAGGAGTAACTGATTTTTTTTTTTTACTGCAGACAGGTCCAATAACAATAATATAATTGTTGCCTTGGTCTTTGAAATTTTTTGTTCACAAACATGTACCAAAGAACATATGTTTATTATCTGCATTTTTATGGTTATTTTTACTTTTGTCTGGTTTCAACACAAATTCAAAATTTATCTATATGCCATGTAGTCAATGTAACATTTATGAAAATAGTCATAAATACAAATTAGAATTTCACTATCACAAGTTAGACACCAATCAAATAATATACAGAGAGGACTTGGATTTTTGTTGCAACAATTTGTGTTTCCAGAACATTTTTTAATAAATTTACAATGTCAAAACTAAATTATTTTTTTACTAGCAGGTCATATTCATTTTGCTTTCTTTCAAACAAGTTTTTTGTTAGGACAAAGACATTTCTACTAAAATATCCCAGCTGAGCTCCTCATACTGTTTATAGAATGATTAGTGTCTTAATAACAGTGATAGTTAATTTTGAATGGTCTGTGTAAATACAGAAATTCAAACAAATTATTAACAAACAAAAAGTCCAATAAACTCCCCATGAAGATGCCATATCTTTTTTTTGCAAAATATAGCAACGTGCCTGTTGTAATTCAAATCATCGTTCATTTCAAATAAATTGCACCTGCAAAATTTGATTGCAATAGCAAGGCAACAGCACTAAGGCTTTGGCAAGTTACTATCTACAATATTTCAAGCACTCAGTAATACAGTATCATATCGAGACTACAACAAACATGTTTGACGTATTAAATATGTATGTATAAAATAACTACACATTCATCATATAAAATTTCACAAACTATAACAGGTTTGGAATGTCATATGGTTTATAATATTATTATAGGCACATTTCATCTTCATGGCAGTAATATGGTGTCTTTTCACAACAATTTTCAAAAACAATATGTAAAATCTCAACAGTCTATAATATATAATGAAATTCATATACAACTTGTAATAATGAATTTTTAATAAATATATGTTTTAAAATTGCACAATATGGTATGGCTGTGGATCACAACCACGACCGGCACCACTTTTAACAATGATCTATTGATATGGTATATATCATGTACCTACAAGAATTTGCATTATATTTTCAATTTCTTCTGGAAGAACTTCACCTTTACAAGTATTGTTCACTGAGGCATTAAACAATGATGCATAACTTTCTGTAATGACGCTAGTATGAGCAGGAAACGAATGGATGACTTCTTCAGCACTAAGTGGTGTCAATTTCATGCTCGAGGCAAGAGATGAGAAAATGTCAAAATCGGTTTGAGAAAAATCTAAATCGGTGAACATGTCTTCGACTTTGGTTGGTGACGTAAAGAAATGATGATTGGAATACATGTCATTTTTATCACACCTTGTTTTTTCATCAGGAGAATGTTTTAATGCTGTAGGTACAGGTACATTTGATAGTTCTACAAAGGTTTCAATCGGTGGTAATGGACTAGTCTCCCCCTTTGACATGTTTATATCATGCTGAACAACATCATGATTTATAGTATGCATATCTGGTAAGATGTCCATTGCTATATCGGAATTGTCATCTAATGAGAAGGAACTACTATCTGCTCCACTTGTCTGAACTCCATCATTTTGAAGTTCAACCTCAATGTGTTTTAGAGTGTTAAGGATGAGAACAGATCTAAGTAACGAAGGTTCTACTCTTTTCACTGGATTTGACTGTAATTTGAACATAGAAATATCTAATATAGACTGTCGTTGGACAACAGTTGTCGTCACTTCCGGATCTTCCAACTTCCTTTTTATTCCCATGTTAGGTTTTAGTCTGAAATAATAATCAAAAGAATATTAGCAATACATAGACCAGCATTGCATGTTCTTGTAATGGTTAGTGTGCAGTAGATTGTGGGTTCGAGCCCAGATCGGGTCAAACCAAAGACTACAAAACTGGTATATGTTACTTCTTTGCTAAGCACACAGCATTAAGGAGAAAGAGCAAAGACTGGTTGGCTCGGAATCAGGAAAATGTATCCAATTGTGTTGACATGGCTATATGCGGACTGTTGTTTCAGTGAACCAGCACTATAAAATAATCAACTAAGCATATTGGAAGACAATTTGGGCGAAGAAGTCGCCTTGTGAAGGTTGACTTCGCTTTGTCGATGGCCAAAAGCAAAGTTCAAGTTGCCTTGTAATCTTGAAGAGTCGCCCTATGTCGCTGCCCGCGTATTTTATCCATGTGTCATTTATGAAAATGTCAATAACGTGGTGTTTTATCCAAAGAAAAATAGAATGGTGCTGCGCCATGCCTCTTTTGATAAAAAAAAAAAACGTGGTGCCATGTATTGCCGATGTGCCCTTTTTCATTTCTTCAAACGATCCGTAAGATTGCTTGGTCGAAGGGCGACAACTCTAGCGAACTATCAAATTTTGACGCCATTGTGAAAATAAAAAAAAATCCTGACTGCCGACAGAAGGAAAAGAAAAAGGGAGGAGATGAGGAAGGCAGAAGCAGCCTCATGCCGAAACCTAATGAAATTCTTCAGCAGGTATATAAAATGTTTCATCCGTCGTAAAATTGTGTGAACTTGTAAAGAAGTGTCAATTTTTAATCAACATTGATCGGCAGTGGTGATGTTTACCTGAGCTTGATAATCTGTCAACAATGTTTTGATAGCAGTTTATACGGATTCCCCCAAAACACCTGTAGGCCTTTACTATTCAACATTTGTATAAACATTAATCATTGTAGATGTTTTGATAGCAGTTCTCTTTGACCCACCCCACATGTACCTGTGTCATGCGTGTATGAATAAGGCCAGAAAAAAATATATCTCTGTTCAAGGTTTCCCTACAGTACCGTCCCTATTTTTTCTGCCTACCCTAGCACATTTTATTGGTATTTTTTGTAAAACGCTGCTAATTCATCACATTTTGGTTAAGCACTGTTAAAAGTCAAGAAATCAAAATAATGTTGAAAAATAAAATGGGTTTACCTACCTACCTGCCCTAATTTTTCTATGTGCCCTTTTTGGTAAATTCTACGTGCAAAGTGCCCTTTAAAAAAAAATTACCTTGCCCCTTTTCAGTCCTAGATAACACTATCATAGTAACGGTAACCTTGACCTTTGACCGAATGACCCCAAAATAAATAGGGTTCTTCCCCTTGCACAGGGGAATCATGTGGCCAAGTTTGTTAAAGATCCAATGTACAGAACTAAAGTTAACATGCGGAAACGACCCTCTTGTCAAAAATTCTATTTATAGTAATGGTGACCTTGACCTTTTACCTAATGACCCCAAAATAGATAGGTTCTTCCCTTCCACAGGGGAATCATGTGGCCAAGTTTGGTAAAGATCTGATATACAGAACTAAAGTTATTGTGCAGAAACCTGTGTGGACGCCCGCCATACCCTATCACATAATGCGGCCCGTCTTAAGACGGGCGATAAAAATGTGGGAATCGTGCATGCTCGTTCTAGAATGAACTCTGCACAAAGTGAAAATTTCACCCCTTTATCTGTCTTTGTGAGCCTTAGACTCATGCTTTTAAAGGTCAAGTAAGTAATTGTCTATAGACCATAAAAATGACTGACAACACTGGGTATGCAAAAACAGGGTCAGTGTTTAAAGTCACTTTCATATCTATATATCAATATGTGGACATGTAGAAGACATAGAAATTTGCATGGTTCACTAAAAATAACAACAACAAAGATCTAAATCAACTATATTTCTTTCCTGAGAATCCAAGTGGGATTTTCCATCATGCTATTGTCAGATATTTCCAGAAAGTTACAAGTTCTATTTTTAGATAGCTTCCTGTTGCCAAGTACTTCACTTGGAGTAAACATTTGACAATGTACAATTCAAACTGCTGATAAGCACAACCCACAGCGTTTGATTTTATTATTTCAAATATCTATAGCGATATAATATACAATTTGTGTACACAAAATGATTACTTTGCCTTCGGTCATAAAAGACCTCCATTTTGAAAAACAGAGCCTCGCTTTCAATGACCCTTGACCAAGTCAAAACGATTTCCAAAAAACCTTGTTTCATCTGAAATAATGTAACAATACGATATTTAGTTCCCCTTATTCTATCAATACATTTCTAACCATATTATCCATGAATAGGAACAATTTCATGATGATCTGAATTATAATAATATGAGAAGATCATAAACAACAAATTATAACAACTTCGACAACGAGAAGTGCAAGTTCAACGTTAAACCACCGACACTTTAACTTACCAAATAATGATTATGTTTTGATGAAGAGAAACTGATGTTTACTTTCTTTGTCTTCTATTCTGTTGAGTTTCAATCGCACTTTATAAAACATAATTGAGATCCTTTACAAAAAGAGCCTATTGCTCTACTCTATTTCTTCCTTCCCCCGCTGTACCTACGTTACCCAAGTTGTTTCTGATTGGTCGAATTTGTGACTAATCATATATGCGCATTTAATTGATACAGCTAGCAATGTTAAAATGGCATTACAACAAACGTTTTTATGGCTAGTAATCGCTGTCATTTTGAGACTTACCTGGAATATAATTTTGAAAACGAATACGATACAAACCGGGATAAATTACGAAGTCAATTATATAAACCTATAGGTTTTGCTTTGTTTCAAATGATGAAAATCAAGAACAAGAAAAGTTTGAAAATACCAAAGGACAGAGACATATGTCTCTACAAAAGGGTATCAAGGTCGAGAAAATGAGAAAAGATTTACTAAAATCTTTTTCATACGAAGGTCATCGACCTATTTACGCGACTAAATCTATAGGGTACGATAGGTCAATAACCCGGCGCGCGCGCCCCCCCCTAAAATTGGAAAAAAAATGATTTTTTTTGCGTAAAATCGTGATTTTTCACACGAAATACCCCAACAATTTTCGCGCCTCCCTCCGTTCGGCGCATTTTTTTTAAGTGCGCCCCCCCCCCCCCCCCCCCTAACTTGAAATCCTGGATCTGCCCCTGATAACCTCCATAACACTACTTTCAAAGTGTCTGTAACGTTTTTGTCTAAACGGGGTGTAGGGTGGCTAAGCTCAACATTAATTGTATTGTTGTAACCAAACGTGTGTTGAGAGGCATGAGACTAAGGATTTTCTAACCAGTCAGTGTTTGACAACTCTACTTCATAGTGTATAACCGGACAGTTTTGAAAAACGGAAGTTGCTGTACTGTCCGACCAGGTAAGGTTAGTTGCTTGCAGAAATTTCGACATTTTTGGATGATTATCCGTGATTTATTCTTTGAAAGTAGATCAACTGAAACAACAAAAATAAAACAAATACTGCAAAGGTATGTCATTTATATTTCTGATCAAATAGCAGTGCCCTATTTGAACACTGAAACTGGAAATCGTCGTTTAAACATCGTGGATGGTATGTTTTCGCTCGAAGAAAGGGGGTAAAAATCAAATTTTTTTCCACTTATTTTTTAAATTATGTAAAATATGTTCTCACTATCTGATGAAATAGACATCGATGTTTTCAATGCAAGGAAAATATGACCGTAAACGCACTCATTTTCCTTACGATGGGTGCATTTAACATCGTTCTTCATTCTACGTCACTGTACGCCTAATTGCTAATGATTTTTTCTGTCCTGTCCGCACAATTGTGTATTCCTTCAAGTTTCGAAGTTGTTATCTGTTGTTCTAAAATTTCATACTTTTCTACGTCATAATTTACTATATACTTATGTTAAATTTGAACATAAAAATTTAAATTTTGAGTTTAACTTACTGTTATTCAAAAATTGCAAAATTATTTCAAAATTACTGTAGGAAACTTTTATGAAAATCGGACCAGAAATGACTTTGGTAGATTTTTGGAAAAAAGAGAGCTTTATATATAATATATAGGAAAAAAGACATTTGTTCATAAATACATGCAAAATATATATGGCACAATACTGTATGTAATGTTTCATTTCACACAATTCGTATGACATATTTTTTATTGATGTAGTTAACTCATGAATACATAAGTGTGAGTACTTTTCGAAAAGAATTGCAGAAATTTATATTCAATTGTTTTTATGTTTTAATTTTATACAGAATAAGTATTAGGTCATTTATTGTTGTTATAACTCATTGTTTACCTTCGTTTTTAAGTTTTCTTTTACAGAAGAAGAGATCCATTTTTTTACTGTTGTTTTTGTTATTTTTAATAAAGTGTATATATATAACATGAAATATTTTGCTTATGTTAGTGTATTAGGAGATGTAATTAGGTCACCTTGTTAGTCGTTGGACAGATAGAAGTGATGAGTTTTTGCAGGAAACCTATTAATAGATATGCACATAGAATCACCCAAAATATTTTGCTTTGCGATTTCTGATAATGTACTTTAAAATGAACCAACCAGCCAAACCACAAGTCCAGAGGTCGCAATGCATTATTCAACACGGTAGAAACCACACAGCGAACAACATATACAAATGTTGGACGAGCTGCAACAAGTGTAAATATTTGGTTTTGCAATATTCTGTGTCAAATCAAAAGCATAATTCATGTAAAATATATCTAAAAATTCTCCAGGTAGTGTCAAATGGGAGAAACATATATTGGTTGGCAGGCGGGGTCATCGGATATGATTCTGAAAGGGGGCCACACAAGGACCATTCCACCAAAGTCTGGTCCCAATTGGCCAAGTTAGTTTCAGAGGAGAAGATTTTAAATGATTTTTTTTGGTCGAATTTTCTATTTTCAGCAATGGCGACCATCTTGGTTGGGAGCGGGATCATCGGATACAATTCTGAAAGGGGACCACCCAAGCACCACCAATCTTGCCAAGTTTAGTCCCAATTGGCCCAGTGGTGTCAGAGGAGAATAGTAAAATACAAAAGGTTAACGACGGACCGACGGACGACGGACGCCCAGTGGTAGCAAATGCTCACATGACCCTTAAAAAACTTTTAAGGAAATGACTAAGATCAAAATGTTAGTATTGTCTTATAGGTTTTATTCCCATACATGGTGCACCAAATTTCGTAATGGTCGCATTTTTTCGCTTAGCATGCTTCCGCTCAGCCCTGTTTTCAGAATCGAAGAAATGGTCCTTAGGTTCTATTAACTGTATATTAAATGGGTTTAGAAATATCTTTTTTACTGCGGATTCCGGTGGCTTTACGCATTACTCTCGGGACTCGTCTTATATTGCACCGCTACATTGTGGCGAGAATTAATTCCTAATGTATGAAACACGATATTCGTATCAATCACGTAGTTGTAAAAGACAATCATTGCAGTCAATGTATAGACACCTGCTGCTAGAGGAAGATAACTCTGTAAACGGGAGAAAACTCATTTAACTTGTTCCACAAACTGGAAATAAGATACAAATGTATTTGAATCACATATCTAAGATTACCGAATATCTGGTAAATGTAGTTCCTTACAAGTTTTCCAATGCAGGCAACACATAAACTATCATAATTTTCGGTAAAACTAAATTTGTAAAGGATTAGACTGTAGAAAAGTTCTCGATCAACTTTAACAGAAAACAATTAGGCGGACAGATGAGTTTTAAGATTCAGCAATTAATGATAATGTACAGTAGCAATTAGGCGTACAGTGACGTAGAATGAAGAACGATGTTAAATGCACCCGTCGTAAGGAAAATGAGTGCGTTTACGGTCATATTTTCCTTGCATTGAAAACGTCGATGTCTATTTCATCAGATAGTGAGAACATATTTTACATAATTTAAAAAATAAGTGGAGAAAAATTTGATTTTTACCCCCTTTCTTCGAGCGAAAACATACCATCCACGATGTTTAAACGACGATTTCCAGTTTCAGTGTTCAAATAGGGCACTGCTATTTGATCAGAAATATAAATGACATACCTTTGCAGTATTTTTTGTATTTTTGTTGCTTCAGTTGATCCATTTTCAAAGAATAAATCACGGATAATCATCCAAAAATATCGAAATTTCTGCAAGCAACTAACCTTACCTGGTCGGACAGTACAGCAACTTCCGTTTTTCAAAACTGTCCGGTTATACACTGTGTACTTGGGGGTTTATAATACCGCCGAACCTGGCTGAAGTACACTGCCCCAAATAAATTGAGTCTGTTTTTTAAGCGTTTAGCGGATGAGATTGTATATTTTTAACTTTATAAAACAGAGTGATCATGCTTTTTTAGGGACACACCTTTGGAATTTTACTATATATAATGATGCACAAATTAATATTAAAAAAAAAACATGTTCCTTGTGAACTTTCACACCTCCCATTATACGAGTTAGAGTAAACACGCATCGACCGCTAAACTTAAAGGAACCATAGACAAAAAAATCACCCGTTTTATAATGTTGTCACTTCTAGAGGCTTTATCTTCCCCTGGGGACAGAACTTTTTTTCACCCCAAACAAATTTTTTTTTATTATGAAATATCAGTATATCAGTATTATTTTTTCAAACAAAAACATATTTCCTTGAAGACTATATGATCAGATTATTTATTTATGTTGTTGTTGCTTCTTCAGTTTCTAATCAAGATATGTATTTCTATAATATTTGGTCAATGAAAATTTGTTTTAAGAATAACCTTTTGGGCCGATTACTTGCAACAAAAGCCAATAAAATACACAACTCGAGTTATTTGCATAATCTAAATTTGATGTATATTTAACCCATTTTGAACCTCAAAATGTCATCTGAATCCCTTTTTGGATTCACTTCTATTACGATATAAAAGATGTTTGAAGTGGACCGGAAAGTTGGGGGAAGCTGATGGAGTGGACCTGAAAGTTGTGTGTGGGGGGGAACTTTAGTAGTGGATCTGAAAGTCGGAGGGGTGGGTTTTTGAAGTGAACCAAACAATGGGGGACAAGTTTCAGGAGAGGATCGGAAAGTGGGGGTTTGTATGCTTTAAAAACAGACAAGCAAAGAGGGTCATTTGGCTTCTAAGCATACATGTGCACCCTTAAACCTCTTGATTAACTGAACACTTTCAGCTGCCATGCTAAAAATTCATCTTTTTCTAACCTTTTGCCAAAAAGTGAGGGGGAACAAAAACATAGTTTTCAATATTGCTATGCTTTTCTCGTAGTTAAGATGGTGGAAACAAGGACTGAGTTAATTAACTATGGTATATTGTAGAAAATATTTATTGAACCCAACTATTAACGGTATCAATAAAGTTATTCGACGAAATCCTCAATATTGAGATGGTAGTACCCGAAAGTCCCGACCTTAATTGGGAGTCGGACATCCACGAGTTAACAAACGGGGAAATTCGAAGCTTTGTCGGCGTACAAAATACATGCACCCGGCTGCTAGCAGTTACGTTACATTACGGGGGGTGGGGGCTTTACTTTACTGTGTGGGCTATATGTACATACATAGATGGCATCAAACTCATAGTATATCAATGCCTTTGCATCCCACACAAAAAACAACAATGCAGAAAATTGTATTGTATTGAGAGATTTAAAGTTCCTACTGTAATGTATTGACCGTCATGTTTACTGTGTAACATTTGCACTACCATACAACTTTGATTTTGATGTTATTTCAGATTTGTGTTTTCATAGAAATGGTCAATGTTTGAATACCAATACATTCTAAAATCATTGTGCATTATTGTTACCACATGTATTCTTCCTTTGTTTTGTTCTACCATTATTTAATAAAATTATTGACCCTATAACTGGTGACCCCATGAATATGTTGTTATCCATGGGACAATATTTCACCTGCCAAACACATAAAAATAAATCTCAATCAGGCTACTGATATTATACTAGTATAATAGGCATTATCACATAATGTTGTATCAAGTACACCTTGCCTGAGCGGGATTCGAATTCCCAACGTTAGTAGGGATAGGCACTAATTACATAGATACAAAATGTAGTTGAAAATCCAACTACCATGCGACCATGACGGCCCCTCAAAATGAGTAAAAAACAGTTTAATGATGTAATAGAACAGAGAGCGAGTGATTATTGCTCAACGCCAAAGGAACAATTATTCATTATATCATGGCAAGAATAAGTTGCATTCGATGACATGATGGTGATGTCCGCTTTGTACTAGACCAACATGCTTTATTGGATTTTTATAGTGCTAGCTCACTGAAACAACAGTCCAAGGGTAGATATGTCGCTCCACTCAAACATATTAGTCTGATTCCGAACCAACCAGTCTTTGCTCTTACCCTTAATGCAACGTGCCTAGCAGAGAAGCAACAAATGTCAATTTTATAGTCTTTGATTTGACCTGACCAGGGTTTGAACACATGACCTACCACACCCTAGACGAGCACAGATGACTAAAGTCAGTTGATGACAATTGTCTGCATGGTCTTGGTTTTAGCTTTAATATAGTGATTCCATTGAAAATTATCAGCTTTCAATGCAAGGCAAATATATGTCTAGTTTGAACATGTCAGGTATCATGGAAATCAGCATATTAGTATAATGTGTTGATAGCTATGAACTTATAGAGAGAGTTAGACATAGCTTCAATTATTCTACTAAATACTGGTCAAATTCAATTACTTCTACTAAATACTGATAAAATTAAATTACTTCTACTAAATACTGATCAAATTCAATTACTTCTACTAAATACTGATCAAATTCAATTACTTCTACTAAATAATGATCAAACTCAATTACTTCTACTAAATACTGACCAAACTCAATTACTTCTACTAAATACTGATCAAACTAAATTACTTCTACTAAATACTGATCAAACTCAATTACTTCTACTAAATACTGATCAAATTCAATTACTTCTACTAAATACTGATCAAATTCAATTACTTCTACTAAATACTGATCAAACTCTATTACTCCTACTAAATACTGATCAAACTCAATTACTTCTACTAAATACGGATCAAACTCAATTACTCCTTCTAAATACTGATCAAACTCAATTACTTCTACTAAATACTGATCAAACTCAATTACTTCTACTAAATACTGATCAAACTCAATTACTTCTACTAAATACTGATCAAATTCAATTACTTCTACTAAATACTGATCAAATTCAATTACTTCTACTAAATACTGATCAAACTCAATTACTTCTACTAAATACTGATCAAACTCAATTACTTCTACTAAATACTGATCAAACTCAATTACTTCTTCTAAATACTGATCAAAATCAATTACTTCTACTAAATACTGACCAAACTCAATTACTTCTACTAAATACTGATCAAACTCTATTACTCCTACTAAATACTGATCAAACTCAATTACTTCTACTAAATACGGATCAAACTCAATTACTCCTTCTAAATACTGATCAAACTCAATTACTTCTACTAAATACTGATCAAACTCAATTACTTCTACTAAATACTGATCAAACTCAATTACTTCTACTAAATACTGATCAAATTCAATTACTTCTACTAAATACTGATCAAATTCAATTACTTCTACTAAATACTGATCAAACTCAATTACTTCTACTAAATACTGATCAAACTCAATTACTTCTACTAAATACTGATCAAACTCAATTACTTCTTCTAAATACTGATCAAACTCAATTACTTCTACTAAATACTGATAAAATTCAATTACTTCTACTAAATACTGATCAAACTCAATTACTTCTACTAAATACTGATCACCTTCAACAAGTTAAAGATTATTTAATTTAAACATATTTTATTGCTCTTAATAACAAATGGATAAGACACAAGTTTTTCAACT
The DNA here is from genome assembly GCA_963680875.1 of Bathymodiolus brooksi. NCBI lineage: Eukaryota > Metazoa > Mollusca > Bivalvia > Mytilida > Modiolidae > Bathymodiolus > Bathymodiolus brooksi. Next base: position 73,064,183 of record OY804576.1, on the reverse strand, counting down.
TAGAACATCTTCTCCATTAATTACATATATTTACATATAATCAGAACATTAAAGATTATATCAAAGGTTACACATGACAATTGATAAAGGTTAAAACAGAAAAAGGTCCATTCCTAAAACTTACCCCCACCCAACTGTCTGGTCCATTTCTATGCTGCTGCTTACTATATATTTAAAAGTATTGAAATTAAATCAAAGTGTTCTGAATCTGTAGTAGTTAGAGAATTTAAAAAAAGCAAAAATACACATGTACTTTTTTATTGAGATAATGGCAGCAAAAATTCACAATTATCCCCCCACCCCCCTTTTCCCATTGCAATAAAAATACTAAATGAAAAGTTTATTTTATGTTATTTTCGTCCATTTTTCACTGATTAACCACAATCGTTTTGCAGTCTTTTCATCATATGCTTCTTCTGAGACTTCTTTTTCTTTACAGTCACTGAAAATACACAAATATACTTTTGTTTAAAATGCTACATATTATATACAAGTATCTTCATTTTTATTTGCATACATTTGCATATTCTTTGTCACTGAAAAACGGTAATGTGCATAAGAGTATCCTGAACAAAAATATTTAACTTTAAAACATTTCTAAATCTCACAAAATATCTTGAGAAAGAACACATTTTTGGGGTTAATGGTAGCATTTAAAAAAAATGGCGTATGAAGTAAAAATTTCAAATGACATTAATGACCCACATGATTCTTAGGATAATGAAAAACAAACATTCAATGAATAAATAATATTACCTGAAATATTTTCCAGTGACATTTTCCAAATCTTTTGAAAGTGCACAATATATTGATGTTTGAGCTCCTTGTTTTGGTGTCTTCATTATTGTCCAGAAAAATGGTTTTAAAAGTGTACCAGAAAGGGCTGATTTATGTGCTGACATGTGACGTCCTAATTCTGTCATAACAATACCAGGATGCAATGCATTCACAGTGACACCTGTGCCTAAAACATAAAATGAGATTTTTCTATAATCTTCTAATATAGTGATTAATAATGTTAAATAAATATTATTGACTAATTTCAGTATGGTAGTTGGATTTACAACTACTTGTGCAATAAGTGCCTATTATCATGGCGAGGTGTACTCGATACAACATTATGTGATGAAGTTTGTCAGTTACTTGTGGCAGGTCAGTGGTTTTCTCTGGGTATTCCTATTTCCTCCACCTTTTAAAACTGACTGCCACAACATAACCGAAATATTGTTGAAAATAGCGTTAAACACCCAAATCCTAACCCTATGAATGTACATAGCAATAGATTAGATTACTACATGTTCTATCAAAATAAACACAATTTTCTAACTGGTAATAATAACATCATGATGTTTCTTTATATCTACTAAATATCAGATTATATCAGTAATAATTTCATATAATATTTACTACGGTAAATCAATAAAATAAACATACTAATTGTCTCCCTTTATTGGAATAATGTTAAATTGATACAGTTGTTTATGATAAAGTACAGTATATCTTCACTTTTCATAACTTCAAGATATATAATACTACTTTGTCTTGTAACATGAAACATATATAACAGAAATTTATTATGTAGAAATGTATTTTTTCTAAATCAAGATTTTCCTTTTAGTTTCCAACCTATATGTTGTTTTGAAGTTATAAGTACTAAAATGTGCCTTTCCAGCCCTTTATTACAAAAGGCAAATACATGGAAATGCTATAATTGCAATACCTATATATTTTTAAATTGTAAGTTGATAAAACTTCTTTCAGAGAAAAGCAGACTCCCAAGTGTGTGTAATCACTTATTTTACGTATTAAATTGGAACAATTACCTGTTTATTAAATAGTAAATGAAATGCTGAAAATTCCACAGATGCAATCATTTTTATAAAGACATGAAGACCCCCTTCAATATACCATATACTGATGGAACAGAACAAAATAAAAACAATCACAAAACTTACCATCCAATTTTTTCGATAATTCCTTAGTAAATAAAATATTTGCCAATTTACTCTGGTTATAAGCTGCACCAGGGTCATAGTCGTTAGCACTGTTTAAATCGTCAAAATTAATTTTTCCTCTAGTATGAGCTAGTGATGATACATTTATAATTCTACTAGGTGACGACTTCTTTATTTTGTCCAATAATAAATGAGTGAGAAGAAAATGACCTAAAATTCACAAAAATGCACAGCTAATTTAAATACAGTCATTCATGGTTCCAGTCACTTTCAGGATTTCTGAAGAAAAGTTTCCTTAACATATATTCAATAGACTATTTGTACATTTCATACTTTGATTATAAAATATGGTTTACATGAGTTATTTCCCTTTAGATAGTATCAAAGTTGTATGCAAAGTTAAATGAAAATGTGAGCAATTTTTCAGATATTTCTTGGCTGCATCTTGATGAGATGTGATTATGTCCACTTTGTACTAGAATAACATTCTTAGTTGGATTTGTTCATAGTGCTATAATCACTGAAATAACAGTCTGAAGGTAAACATATTGCTCCACTCTGCCACATTATCCCAATTCCAAGTCGGTAAACATATTGCTCCACGCTGCCACATTATCCCAATTCCAAGTCGGTAGACATATTGCTCCACTCTGCCATATTATTCCAATTCCAAGACAACAGTTTAGCAGAGAAGCACCAATTACCAATTTTATAGTCTGTGGTTTGATCCGACCACAGCTCTAACCTACAATGTACCACACTCTTGCTAACCATGGTTGTGATTCGTCATATTTGAAGCTGTATTAGTATTTGTAGAAGTTTTAAAACTATTTCACAACTTTGCATTATCTGTATTTTAAAATATTGTGTTAATGATAATCATCTTCCACTGATCTCTAAATCCATGAGCTTTTTTTGAATCGGTGTAACATTGGTTTTTTTCAAATTGTATAAATATGGTTGATGTAGTAAAAGTTGTTAATTTTTTCTTACCTAAATGATTGACTCCTAATTGCATTTCAAAGCCATCTTTAGTTATCATCTTTGGACATCTCATAATTCCAGCATTATTTATCAATATATCTACGAAACGTTCATCTGAAGATAAAATTAAGACATATTATTTAAACATTAACCAATATATTTGTTATGGTATCTGAAACAAATATACATATACTATATATATTCCTTAATGCAGCATAGGCCATAATATACCCGTTTGGTCTCGTCTCTGTAAAATGACTGAATTTATTGTTGCTCATGCACTTCTCTGAACACATCATAATTATATTATGAATTTTTGTTTGAAGCTTAATGAAACTTTCAACAACTGAGGTACTGTATACATGTAGTAGATCTGGAAAAGAAGCTGAAAAATGTCTTGGGCAATCAGAGCCGATGGTGGCCATCTTGGATTTCAAATCACTCCTTCATATACAACATTTCTTCAGAACACCAAGAGAAGTTTGGTGATTTCAAACGAAATTATTCTAGAAATGAAGAAGAAAATGTCTCTGCCAATTGGAGGTCGTGTCAGCCATCATGGATTTCAATAGATATGGTAAGTTTGGTAACTGGACAAACAGTGTAGTTTTATGACATACAAACGAAAGGACAGACAGATGCAGGACACAAACAGCTGAAATTTTAAGATACTCAGTATTAGAACACCAGGACTAAACAAGGGCAACGCAAAGCGTGGCGTATCCCCTCGCCTAAAAATTAGACCCTGAGACCTTGACCTTTGACCTTGAAAATCAATACGGTTCCAGATTCTCTTAAGGTCTAAGTATGTACCAAGTTTGGTCAAAATCCATTGAAGGATGTTGATTCTAGAGTGTTCACAAGGATGTTGTGTGGTAAAAATTTGACCCCTTGACTTTGACCTTGAAAATCAATAGGGTTCCAGACTCTCCTAAGGACTATGTATGTACCAAGTTTGGTCAAAATCCATTGAAGGATGTTGATTCTAGAGTGTTCACAAGGATGTTATGCAGTAAAAATTTGACCCTGTGACATTGACCTTTGACCTTGAAAATCAATAGGGTTCCAGACTCTCCTAAGGATTAAGTATGTACCAAGTTTGGTCAAAATCCATTGAAGGATGCTGATTCTAGAGTGTTCACAAGGATGTTGTGCGGTAAAAATTTGACCCCTTGACCTTTGCCCTTGAAAATCAATAGGGTTCCAGACTCTCCTAAGGACTATGTATGTACCAAGTATGGTCAAAATCCATTGAAGGATGTTGATTCTAGAGTGTTTACAAGGATGTTACGGAAGGACGGACGGAAGGAAGGACGGACGGTAGCGTTACTATATCCCTTCGCAACTTCGTTGGCGAGGGGATAATAAATGACTTAACACTCATGAAATATCGTCTTCATATATTTTTGGAAAACAGAAAATACACCGAAATAGTATTTCCAAAGATAATATGGCTATGTAAAGCTTCATTAATTAGTGTGAGCATCGATGGTGTAATGGTTTTTGTATGCTCGCCTCGAGTGCGGTAAATCATGGATTTAAGCCCTGATCGGGTAAAACCAAAGACTATAAAATGAGTATTTGCTGCTTCTCTGCTAAGCATAACAACATTAAGGAGTAAGAGCAAAGTCTGGTTGTGTTAGCATTAGGATAATGTGTCAAAAGTGGAGCTACACATTTACCTGTGGACTGTTGTTTCAGTGAGCTATCACTATAAATATCCAACTAAGTGTGTTCTTCTAGTACAAAGCGGACATCATACCCTTGAAATATAACTTGTTCTCGCCATGATATAGCTGAAATTGTATTGAGTTTACATTGCACAATAATCACTCACTATCTAGTGTACTTGTAAATAAGGTGATGTCGTGGTTGTGACCGTGACCGCATGGTAGTTGGATTTCCAACTACCTGTACAATCAGTACTTGTCACCACTAATGTTGTGAGTTTTAACCCCGCTCAGGCGAGGTGTACCCGATACAACATTATGTGATAAAGTTTGTCAGTGACTTGCTGCAGGTTGATGGTTTCCTCAGGGTACTCCAGTTTCCTCCAGCAATAAAACTAACCGCCACGATATAACTGAAATATTGTTGAGAGTGGCATTAAACACCTTAACCCTAATCCTAACCCCATTGGCTGCAAAAAACCCACAGACGTTTATACCACACTTACTGTATAAACCTTACTAACTTTTATTTACATCGTCGGCAAACTTGTGTATTGATGATAAAGATGCTAGGTCCAGTTCTTTACATATAATTTGTTGGTTAACAGTGTCATATTCAATTTCTTTTTTAGCTTCTTCACATTTTTTCATGTCTCGACATGCCAATATAATTCTACCACCTGAAAAAAAGATACACATTTGCTTAAATTTGCATAATGTATCCACTAATGGTTACATATTTCAAGATGTCTTGCTTTCTCCCATAAGACCCAGTGGCATAGCTTCCATTGAGGCTATGAGGCAACTGCCTCACTAGATTTTTTTGCCGAAAATTTTTAATGTGATTAATATTATAAAAGTTGATTAAAATACGAAAATAAAAACCTTTGTCAAAGTTTGTAATAAAAATATATTCTACATCATTAATTGAAATCGTTTACGGAAACTTTTGGCTCCGTCATGTTACATAATTTAGTATAGTTTGTTGCCGTGTGCCAAAGTTTGAAAGTGGAAATGTGCCGAGCTTAAATACGCTCTTAGATACAAGCTTATTTTATCTTCTCGGTTTTTTTTTCGATTGCAGATATAGATTCTATCTGAAACTCGGGAAGAAGCTTCATGTAGCCACTCCCAAGGTTCTGAAATAAATTCACAAACACAGTCATTTCACGCATATCGAAATAGTTTTCTGCGTGTTATTTCGGTTATTATTGAAATCATAAATTATCCATTTAAACTTGGGAAAATGCGTTTCAATCGCCCATTTTTTTTTCAATTTCCGGACCCCCCCCCTAGCATTTTTTCGCCTCGCTGCGCTCGGTGAATTGCCTCACTAGAAAAAAGACCCAAGCTACGCCACTGAGACCAATAAAAGGGTATATTAACCTGTATGCTAAATAAGAGCATTGAAATGTGTGGACACAATAATGACTGTGCTGAATTCTAGTGGCTCTATCACAAAATGTAAACTTGTTTGAAAATTACCACTTTTGGGGTATTACAATGTATTTTGAAAGGGTGTAATTCTTAAAAATCATATGAATTCAATTAAACTTTCCCATACACGAGATTTAACTTTAAGGCTAGAAATGTGTGCTTTAAGGTCAAATTATCTTTATTTTTCCTTGTTATTTTTGAAAGCTTACCCCTCCCCCCCACTATCTGGTCCTCTTTTGAAGCTTGTACCATAGCCATTTCTTTACCAATTGACAAAATGCAACCATACCTTTAGCAGAAAGTACCTTAGCTGTTTCTTTACCAATTCCTGTATTAGCTCCAGTTATTATAACTGTTTTGCCATATATGGTATCATCTCCCTCATATTTACCACCACCCAAGTAATCTCTGTTAAATACAAATAATGAATTAAAAGGTTTGGTTTATGGTGTTTAACGCCACTTTCAACAATATTTGAGCTATATCGTGGCAGTCAGTTTTATTGGTGAAGGAAACCGGAGTACCCTGAGAAAACCACTGATCTGTCGCAAGTCGCTGACAAACTTTATCACATAATGTTGTATCGAGTACACCTCGCCTGAACAAGATTCAAACTTTTTCAGGCAAGGTGTACTCGATACAACATTATGTGAAAAAGTTTGTCAGTGACTTGCGACAGGTACATGTATAACATTGATAGTAAAAATGCCCAGAACTACACTGAATGTTCGAAAAAGGTAAATATTACAGACATATTTTTTAATTTGTTTTTCCTGGTGATACATCCTTCATTTATGTTATTTGCATTTATTTATGTATCCGTACACTGGTGTCCAACACAATATCCATATCAGATGATGTTTGTGTTCTTTAACACTATCAGTACAAAAAGGATGGGTGCAAATAGTGGAGCAGGAACTGCTTACCCTTCTGGAGCATTTGAGTTCACCCCAGTGGAGTTCATGTTGCTCAATTTTTAGTTTTCTGTGTAGGGTTTTGTGGATCATTGTTTGTCTTCTCGTCTTTCTTTTGGGTGAGTGAGTGATTGTGAGTGATTGTTGTTTAATGCAAACTCAGCAAATTTTCAGCTATATCATGGTGAGAACAAGTTAATTTTCAATGAGATGATGATGAGGTCCGCTTTGTACTAGACCAACACACTCAGTTGGATTTTTATAGTGTTAGCTCACTGAAACAACAGTAGACATGTCACTCCACTCGGACACATTATCCTGATTCCGAGCCAACCAGTCTTTGCTCTTTCTTCATAATGCTGGAGAAGCAAAAATACAAATTTTATAGTCTTCGGTTTGACTTGATCCGGGCTTGAACCCATGACCTACTGCACTTGAGGCGAGCATGCTAACCATCACACCACTGATGCTGTTTCTTTCTTTTAGACATAGTATTGCCTGTATGTATTTGATTTACAACTTCTGATTACTTCTACTACTTCTTTACCTTCAATTTTGTTTTCTAACATAAGTGGAATGTGAGATAAATATGATAAAACTTCTAACGTTACAAACATATATAATTTTAAGTACCAGTTAATTGAATGAAAGGAATAATGAATCTAATGTGACATGTTAATAATAAGGAATCAAATGTGTAGAGTATTTATTGTACAATGAACAATGAATATGAGTTGCTTCCCTTTTCTTGATTCTTATTGCATCTGTTGTTTACAATTTTTGAATAACCCAGTCTTTAATATTGTTTTCTGGTGAAGCACATACGGTGTATAATACATAAAACTTTATACTTTATTATTTTGCTTAGCACCACATTGGAAATACATAATTTTGGCATTTCTTATTATATTAACTAATAGAATCCCGCTCAGACGAGGTATGCTTGATACAACATTTTGTGATAAAGTTTGTCAGCGACTTGCGGCAGGTGGGTGGTTTTCTCCGGGTACTCCAGTTTCCTCCACCAATAAAACTGACCACTACGATATAACTGAAATATTGTTGAAAGTGACGTTAAACATTAACCCTAACCCTATTGACTAATACATATTCCTTGTATATACAATGTATATTATACATAATGTATTTTCATACTTAAGAAGAATTATTGTCCCAGCTGCTGCTCCAATAAAAGATATTGGTGCAATACCTTTTGGCAAACTGTATGGCATTTTACTTTTCCTGAAATAAACAATAAATTACCAATAGAATTTAGAATCCAATAAAGCCATAAATATATTATATGAATAATTTTTGCTAAAAAATTGTCACACAACTTTCAACAGAAACTACTGAAAATCCTTCAAAGGGAGGATTCTCTTTTCTCTGTGTAAAATATTTTAAAAAAGCATTCAGGGAAACAATGGGAACAAGTGATCTTTAATTACTTATTCCAGTAACAGCAAGATCTCAGGATTTGTTTTTCTTAGTTTTACCAGGATTCTGTGCCAAGACCTAACTATTTTCTTATGTAGCAAAAACTGAATTCACTGAAGATTCATAATGGATCTTAATATGCAATGACATATTAATATTTCGGTTTATATACATTTAATCAGAGAAGTTTGTGTTGTGTTGTTGTTTTTTAACCTTCTTGTATAGTATCAAAACTATTCCTGCATTCTGCTATTCTCTTATACGGACATCCTGGCATTTAATACTTGAAGGCGGCGAAGCCAACAGGAATCCTCGGGATTTTACCTCGATTTCATGGAAAATTAGAATTTTATTTTTTCTAAAATATTATTTTATTTTATTTTTAGATTCAGATTGAAGAAAATCAAACTAGAGATATAATTTAGTGTCCACACGGACCAGAGGTGATTTTAATTAAATATTTAATTAACTTCCTTTGGTCAATATCAAATAAATTAAGTAGAATCCAGAGGATTTTGCTTGGCTTCACCTCCTAATATTTTCTTCATACCAGAAATGTTAGTCATTGATTGGTTAGTTACATAATGTGATGTCATTCAGGAATCGAGAATTATGACTGGTCTTCTCATTTCCATCAATTTTCTTTACTTAACACAACTTGTTTATAAGGTGGAAATTAAGCTAAAACAGTGAACTCAGGATTATATTACCCCTCCAAATTCCAATCCCCCCTCCCTCATAATCTGATCAAAGTTTTATTGTATGCAAGATCTTAGGCTATAAAATATAATAAGACATTTTTATAAATTACTAAAAAAAAACCAATGAAAATCACTTGTTTATGTTAGTGATCTTCAAGATACTTGTTCCATTCAATTTCAAGCTTCAAGTTCAGGGAATGAAAAATACTCAAAACTCAAAAAGAGGATGCAGAATCTTCCTTTGAAAAATGATATATCACATGTATGCAGGAGATCATGTTAACATTTTTTCAGAAAACCATTTAAAATATAATAAATACCCTTGAAAAAAAAAGATGATGTTATCCAAGATTTTTCATAATTACCTCCCTTTCTTTTAAACTGGTACCCGTATTAAGCGCGAGGGAGCTAGCAAAAGAATGTACTTTGTGATCGGAACTATACCAGGACACGCACCTTGCAGGACCACACGAAACTTTTTTCAGTTAATCTGTTCAAAATGAGTCAACCAAATCCATGGGCTAACATGCCAAACCCTAATGCCTTGTATGAGTCTTGGTGGCCAATTATTATAGCATTTACCATTGGCATTTCATATGCTTTAAGGTTTGTTTCAGACAAGAATTCCCCCTCTTCACCTTTTTTATTAATTTTAAGTACACTCGCAGGAAATCTGAAATTTCATTAAAAAAAAAGAAAAAAAGAAGGCATCAGTCGTTGTAAGTTTACTATACGCGTATCATTGCATTAGCACAGTGCCTTGTTGACTATCCAGAATAACCCAACACTTGACAAGCTATTTCTATTCTTGTTGTTGACCAATGGCAATGAAAAACAGTAACGCCAAAATCAGTAAATTCTTTAAATAATGACCATGAACCGCACAAAAATCAAAATTGCATAATCTTCAATATGATGAAGGAGGCAATCATATGGCAGAAACAGAAACATGGCAGAAACCCACAAAAATGTATAGGGAGTCTCATAGTCCGAGATTCCTCTGCCGTCTAACGGCTTTTATGGATTTTCTGTAGCCGTTGGACGTCAGAGCGCCATATATACGGAAAACAGCTGATTTGCCTCTCCAGCTCTGGGTCGGCACATTTCCACGTTTCGTGGTTATCAGATTTTATTTTCTATCAGAAACCCTTATATAAATCGCTTCACCAATCATTTTTCTATTCAGTCATAACCATCTTGCCCTTAGAAAGTGGTGTTACACTCCATTACAGCACGATTTTGCCTTAGATCCTATTATTCCGCCATTTGACTTCCATTTTCGAATCTACAAACGTGATCTCGCGATACTAACTGAATGATAACAGTAACGCATTGCATGATGGGAGCTACTTAATTCAGCGCACCAAATTATTTGAGCATTATTTGCATACGTAAACAACATTCAAATCACATGGAAGACGATACATTTAAGCGTATTCTGCAGGACAAACAGTCCATCTATAGATCAAAGCAGAGCAGAAGGAAATAATACAGAATGTGTTGGAAAGAAAAGATTCAATGACAGTGTTACCAACGGGCTTCGGAAAGAGCATGTGCTACTTCCCCCCTTTTTGGACAAGGTACTACATCATTTTTTTTCTTATGGTTATCTGTAATTCACTATTGCTGTTAAAATCATTACCAATCAATATAATCCAACTGTATTAAATTTTATGTTAATTGTTCTGCCTTAACAGGCGTGTATGATTGGCAATACAAATATTTGTTTGTTTGTTTATATGCAAATCATCTCCCATGATACATTGCGGTAATCGTGGTTTTCTTGTAGTCAAGTGACAAATGTTTGAAAAATGGAAGACAAATGTCGAAATCATAGGATCTAAGGCAAAATCGTGCTGTAATGGAGTGTAGCACCACTTTCTGAGGGTAAGATGGTTATGAATGAATAGAAAAATGATTGGTGAAGCGATTTATATAAGGGTTTCTGATAGAAAATAAAAATCTGATAGCCACGAAACGTGGAAATGTGCTGACCCAGAGTTGGAGAAGCAAATCCGCTGTTTTCCGTATGTATTGCACTCTGACGTCACACGGCTGCAGAAAATCCATAAAAGCCGTTAGACGGCAGAGGAATCTCGGACTAGGAGTCTCACTGCCACATTCCCGTTCAGTTTTTCTATGTTACCAGAGTCAAACTACAGTGTGTGAGTTTCATATTTCCGCATTAATATGCAAAGCAAAATCAGATGTATGTTGTATATTGTTGTGACAAAATAACAATTGCATTAAACAAATGCTGGGCACTAAGTATAAGAAGATATACTAAAAAAGGACAATCGGAATCATGTAATAAAATGATAAAGCAAAATAAAATGCGGGTCTCATTAGTCTGCAGAAATGTGAAAATTGCCAAGTCCTCTGTGGTGCATTTCAGAGTGGCAAAATTGTGTAATAAGAGAGTAAAACCAAAGATTTATGCAACACATTTTGATTTCTTGCTTAATCAGATCATGATTTTCACAAGATCCTAGACTCAAGTTTTTTATTTCTGCGAAAATTTACGGACATATTATCTGCTGTTGTCTTGTCTGTAGATGGAATGGTTTCTACGCGATAACTTAAGTTCTAGTTGATGGACCCTTCTCTGAATTTCGAACACAATGATCCTTGGCACTGAATAAAGGTTGAAATTGATTTGGGGTATTGTAACCATACCTGTTTCCAAACAAGATGTCCTTCGGTGCAAAAATGGGGTTACTGTTATTTGTACATGGAGAGTTTTATTTTTCATCTGATTTTTCAACTTTTTTGTAATGAATTCCTTAGCAAAATCCCTTCAGAAAAATACATAGAGTTACAGTAAAAAACCTTGTATTAGCAGCAGAAATTTACCCTGAAAGGGATTTTGGGGTATGGGATGGGGATTATATACTACGATAGGTTCTGAGAAACTTTTCCAATGTGACGGTACAGATATTTACTATGTAACTATTACTGTAACAATGAAGAAACTAATTGATGTGTCTAAATATGTGTGTTTCAGACAGTATATGAGAGGAGCTCGATGTATGACAGAAATTAAACTTAAAGATAAAGTAGCCATAATTACTGGTGGATCAAAGGGAATTGGAAAATGGACGTCAATTGATATGGCTAAAAGAGGTGGGCAAACAGTACAGTACATTATTTTTTCAATTTACAATAGCACAAAGCACTAATGACTTTAACAAAAAATACAAAGAAAAGATTATTTATTTAATATCATTATTATTCCTACACTTGTAATATGTGGGTAATATAGTCATCTTAATTTGGAGCCCTTTTGACTGATACTAAAATTAGGTAATATTTTATTATTATATTACCCAATGCTTGCATGATTTTATTTTCAGGTGCTAGAATATATATTTGTGGCAAAAGTAAAGAAGAGGGAGATTCTTGTGTGGAAAAAATGAGAAAAAGTACAAAGAATGAAAATATTTTTTTCATTCCATGTGATTTGAGATCTTTTAAATCTGTGAGAGAATTTGTTGAGGCATTTAAAAAAAGTAAGTAAACTTTTAGATTTTCTTGTATGATGCAGTTGTAAAGCTCTTAGTCTTATACATTCCTATGCCCTTCTTTCATTATAAGTATAATGTAGTTGATTTTGGTGAATTTTTTATACCCCCGCTCCCCGAAGGGGGAGGGGGGTATACTGTTTTACCTCTGTCCGTCTGTCTGTCCTTCCGTCCGTCCAAGATATTTTTCGTCGCATTTTTCTCAGTAACTGTTGATGGTAGAAATCTGATATTTGGTCACAAGCATCATATAGGTATACCATATTGTGGGTAGCGTTTTTGGACCCGTCAGATTCCTACTTCCTGTTTGCCGACTTAGTTGGTCTTTATACACATTGAACATATATGCACATTTTTCGTCACATTTTTCTCAGCAACTATTGATGGCAGAAATCTGATATTTGGTCACAAGCTTCATATAGGTACCCCATATTGTGGGAAGCGTTTTTGAACCCATCAGATTCCTACTTCCTGTTTGCAGATTTTGTTGATTTTTATACACATTTAACATACATTTGTATATGCACATTTTTCGTCGCATTTTTCACATTTTTCTCAGCAACTATTGATGACAGAGATCTGATATTTGGTCACAAGTGTCATATAGGTACCCCATATCGTGGGAAGCGTTTTTGGACCCATCAGATTCCTACTTCCTGTTTGCCGACTTAGTTGGTTTTTATACACATTGAACATATATGCACATTTTTCGTCACATTTTTCTCAGCAACTATTGATGGCAGAAATCTGATATTTGGTCACAAGCTTCATATAGGTACCCCATATTGTGGGAAGCGTTTTTGAACCCATCAGATTCCTACTTCCTGTTTGCAGATTTTGTTGATTTTTATACACATTTAACATACATTTGTATATGCACATTTTTCGTCGCATTTTTCTCAGCAACTATTGATGACAGGAATCTGATATTTGGTCACAAGCTTCATATAGGTATGCCATATTGTGGGAAGCGTTTTTGGACCTGTCAGATTCCTACTTCCTGTTTGCCGACTTAGTTGGTTTCTATACACATTGAACATATATGCACATTTTTCGTCACATTTTTCTCAGCAACTATTGATGGCAGAGATCTGATATTTGGTCACAAGCTTCATATAGGTACCCCGTTTTTGGACCCATCAGATTTCTACTTCCTGTTTGCCGACTTTGTACAGAAATTCTTTGTAATTTTATGAATACATGAAATCACAAGTATTATAATATATATAAAATATCATATTTTAACAAGTATATTTTATTGATTTTAACAGAGGAGACAAAACTGCACTACTTGATCAATAATGCAGGTGTTATGATGTGTCCAAGGGAAGTAACTGAGGATGGTTTTGAATCACAGCTACAGATTAACTTTCTTAGTAGGTAGAATGATGACCTTCAACTCATAAGAATAAAAATAAATCTCCTTGTTTCATGAATACAATACAAGTTATTAGTCTAGAAAGGTAATATATGGCTCTTTGATGATCACCTGAACATGTTCAACAGTGTGGCGCAAGCCGAACTATATAACAGGTTCAAGTGTCCCGTCAAAAGAGTGCCATATCTGACTTTTTTTTTTAGACTGATAACATTTTGATCTGAGTATTCTAGTATAAATGAATATGCCCTAATTAAAAGAAAAAACAGAAATATGTATATGTAAAGAAAAATGTTAAGTAGAGAGATACTGGTATAGATTTTTCTGCTTCATATATATGATTGACCTATGTACAGAGCATGCTTTCCTGTGATTTTGATCTTGTGTATTTGTTTGTAAACCAATCAAAATTTTACTTTTCCCATTCATTGATTGTTAAAAGGTGGTACATGTAGTTGGTTAAACAACATACTATATTCCGATGGAACGTCAGATAAGTCAAAAGTTACAATGATGCCATGCAATAGAAGAAAATGTACAACAATTTAACATATTATGATCATCAACACACGTGGTACACATTCAGCTTCTGAGAATCTGCCAAGTGTGGTCCCATGATATTTCATGAATAAGACTGTCGTCATAGTGATTTCTGTTCTGGAAATTAATTCTTGTCATCAGATTATAAGCAATTTTATCATCAACTGGCTAATGGTTTGCAATATATTTTTGAATATTTTTCAGAAATATATTATTAAAAATAATAATTATCATCATTTTTTTTAATTAACCTTTAATTAGACATTAAATTTATGAGATATATTTATTATTATAAAAAAAAATTAATTTTAATTTTATTAAAAATAAATTATTATTTTTTAAATTTATGAAATTTATGGTCTAATTGAAGTTTTTATCTGTTTGTTGTCAATCACTTGTGGCAGGTCGGTGGCTTTCTCAGGGTATTCTGGTTTCCTCCACCAATAAAACTGACCGCCATGATGTAACTGAAATATTGTTGAAAGTGGCATTAAACACCATAACCCTAACTCTATAAAGATAATACATTTTTATTTTATTTTCAGGTCCATTTTTATTGACACATCTCCTACTAGACATGCTGAAATCATCACAACCATCCAGAATAGTTAATTTAATGGCACCTGCATATTCTTTAGGAGAATTAAAATGGGATGATATTAATTTAGAAAATGATTATACAGCATCTCTTGGTTTTGGACAGAGTAAACTGGGTTTAGTCTTGTTTGGTATAGCTCTTGCTAAGATGCTAGATAGTAAGTATATTCTTCTGTATACCGTATTTAGGGTTGCATAATGCGCACCCCCTCTTGGCATTGAAAATCTGCAGAAAAAAACTAGTTCATGTCTATAATGCGCATGTACCTTCAAAAAAAATCGTCGTTGGAAAGATAAGAATTAAATATCAATCGTATATATTTTTCAGTCCTTTGAGCATGTTTCATTTGCTGGGAGAATTTAAGAACCATTTATCTCTTTTCATCTTCAATAAAGTTGCAAAATATTAAATGTGTTGGGGTTTTATTGGCGTTTTCATATGATATTTTTATTATCCGGATGTTGTGTAATAGATTCGAAATCTAGTACAGCATCGGTAAATATAAGTTTAAATTCCGGATCCGAACGTAAATTAACGCAGTTGATAGTTGAAGATGACAGAAAATAATGATATAGAATAAAGAAAGACAAACAATTGTCACTTATTATGACATTGTTGAACATTGCTAAACTTGTGAGGATTTGTTGAAAATACGGTTGTTACATACATCAAAGAGTGCCGACAATCCGTTATTTTTTGGTATTTTTAAAATTGACCAAATAATTAATGATCATGAATGAACTACAAACAATGCCTTATTATTTAGTGATGAAATAGCATCCAAGCCATGCAGTCATAACAGATTGTTATATGTTGTAATTTTGTGTTAATCAGATTTAACTTCACCTGGGAGCAATCAAGCTATTAGACTTGACATAAAAATTGACAAATACATTTTATTGTTTCTTTTCTTTTTATTTCAATCACTATAATCTTGTGTAAACACAGTCTGACAGTCTAATTATACACTAAGTAATTATGACACCTTTATACTTGCACACATTGAAATCTTATCAGCAAGATTATTGATTATTTTACACATGGCTAGATATAGTCAGACGTTTATATTTAATTTATTTTCGTATCTATCAAAGGTAAATATTTACTACAAGTACAAAACAAAACTGCACTAGACAGTTTTAATTCTTCAATAATTAAAACATAGTAGATGCAATTAATTATTTTGTGGAATAGTGTCCAAACAATTTAAGAAATATTTAACTTTGCATGTTGACAATAGTCAACAAAAAAACATGGTGGACATGTGATTTCCCGGTCTGGGAAAGAGTGAAACACATTGTTCCTGTTTATAATGCGCACCCCTCCTACAAAATAAAGAATCTGGGCAAAATCCTGCACATTATGCACCAGTAATTATGGTAGTAGTATTTTGTAGATACAGATATAACTTTAAACAATGTTTGCGAAAAAAAGACAACAATAACAACAATATGATGGTATTAAAGAACAAAAATAACAGTATGACAGTATTGGGGGGAAAATCGTGTGTTACTCTCAAGTAACATGTCATATTACAAAATCTGAGGCTTACTGCTGTGATGAATATAATTAAGAAAAGTAAATCGAGGGGTTAGTGCCAGAAGGTGTTATATCGGTATTTTCCTGAAACTCTGTTTTTTAAAATAAGAAGCTATGACAAAATAGCAAAGGGTGTTATCATTAAAAATCATAAAATTCATTATTCCAGATAGTGTTATCTGATTATATTATTAATCCAGAAGGTGTTATAATTCATTATAACACCATCTGGAATTCATAATCTAGCAGTCTTGGGAAATTACAGAATTGAAAGGTGATATCTCATTTTATTTATGTACTTTAACACACATTTTGTGCTGAAAGCATTTCTTATCTATAGCTTGGGAAACTAATCTTACTATATATAGCAGTAATGCAGTACCAGTGCCTGAAATGAGGGCCAGCCAAACCGAAATTTTTTTTTTGGTCCAGTAAAATGTTAGAGTCATTGGCCCAAATGGCATAATGGTGGCCCATAAATTTTGTGACATTTTTGTTATGAAAAAAAGACATCAGATATCAATATATAAACAGTTTTCAGGTTAATTGGTTTTTTTTATCAATAACATTAAAATTCATTCTTTCACTAGTCTCACAGGGGTTGGGGCTCTTCAAGGTAATTTTGTACAGTAACGGGTGTGCAGCTGAAATTGCGAAAACACTCCAATGCATATATTGCTATCAAATGAAACCTGAATTTACTTGTTATAACCTTTTCGACAACCTTGACGTCATTGGCTAGGGTGGTCTCAAGAAACGATGCTAGTCCGTCGGATGGGGACAATAAAAGGCTGGTTTGTGTAAGGGGAGATCAATGCCATGATCACATTAAAGGCATCCGGAAAAGAGTAGGCTAATGCCACTACAAGGACTGCTCTTGTACTCCCCAAAGTGAAGAGTGACATCACTTGTTTCAATCCACTATGAAGAAGTGATTTTAAAGTAAAATAACCTCTCAGTTCAGGGTAATGTCAGTTGGTTATTCATTCCAAACAAGTATCTCACTTTGTTGAAATAACAAACAGTGCTTTCATTTTCTGTTATATAAACAACTGTTAACTTTTCCTGTTATTTTTTAATTTGTAAACAAAAGTTCTGGTTCCAAAAAAGAAAACACTCCCAAATGTCATTAAAATGTAGCCGTGTACGTATAGAGATGAACTACATGTATGAAAGGTTTAAAAGAAGTGACAAACCAGATCGTTTCCGTAGTTTGACATTACTGTCAACGATTTTCTCTCCGTTGTTAGGGAAAAGTTTTTCAATGATTACATGTACCTAAGGATTGACACAAAAAGGTTTCCGATTTCTGTAAAATGAATAAATTTTCGAACTGTGGAATATACCAGATCGCAAACATTATAAGTTGACAGAATTCTCTTTATTGTTCACAACTTTCCACTTCGTCGTGTGAAAGTTAACAATTTGAATAATTAAATCATAAAGAAACAAAAAAACACGTTTCTTTTCTAATATTTAATGAATACTTGTGTATTACATGAAAACGTGTAGGAAACGTGTACTGATTGGCTCGATAAAAATAAATAATTGGGGAGAACAGTAAATTACATTAGCTGTGTATTCATTGGCTACAAAAATGTATTTGGACCAATCGCTGTGCTCGTAGCAAACGTTTTCGACTAGAACAGAAGAGTTATCTACCGTTGAAGTTAGTTTATGTCCGGTTTCGGTATACTTGGCCATTCCGGACAGAGAACATTATGACTCCGTCATAGAAATACAAGTAGTACCAAGTGGAAACAACACTCCAAATGACTCGGAAGTAGTACCAAGTGGAAACAACACTCCAAATGACTCAGAAGTAGTACCAAGTGGAAACAACACTCCAAATGACTCAGAAGAAAACGAAAGAGAGAGCATTGTAACTCCTGAAAAGCAAACATCAAGAAAACAACGTTACATTACGATTACACCAAGCAAAATATGTTTCACCACCAAAAAGGATTGTTACAAGAAAGCGTAAAGCTAATCCTGATAAATGGCAGAAGAATGTAAGAAAGAGACTGAGACAAGCTGGAAGTGAGAATACTGATACCAAGGGAAAGACTGTTGAAGCCAGAGAAATCAAAGACATTGACTGTAATAAATGTAGATTTGAATACTCGTTGAATGTAGATGAAGACAATAGGAGAAGAATATTTCAAGAATACTGGGGGTTAAAGTCATATGATAGACAAAGAGACTTTATATGTTCTCATGTTCTTCAAGGGGAGAGTAATGCAAAAGGAGGTGAAAAAAGAACGAGAGAGGTGACAAGAAGATACAAATTTGCTGTGGATGGAAAGTCTGTCTGTGTTTGTAAGTTTTTTATTGCAACCCTTGGTATTGGCATTAAAACTGGACTATGCTTTGAAGAGGAAACAGGCTACTGACAGTCCCTTCAAGGATAAGAGAGGTAAAGGAACTTATCATAATAAAACACCTGAAGTAGATATCGAACGTATTCACGCTCATATTGACTCTTTCCCAGCAATGGAGTCACATTATGCCAGAAAAGATTCCAATTGAAAATTCCTGAGCAGCAGTTTAAATATATGTAAAATGTATGACTTGTATGTGAAGGAATGTCAACAAAAAGGAAAACGAGCAGTTAAGCACCATAAATACAGAGAGATATTCTGTAATGAATACAATCTTTCGTTTCATGTTCCCAAAAAGGACCAGTGTATTAATTGCAATGACGATAACACGAAAAAGGAAGCCGGAACATTGGACTCTAAAGATGAAAAGAATCATCAGGATCATATGGAGCGTAAACAAAGAGGACGTCAAGAGAAACAAAAAGACAAAGAGGATGCACAGAAATATAATCATATCCATACAGCTACATTTGATCTTGAAGCAGTACTACCAACACCCTGTTCACTAGTAAGTCAGGCCTACTATAAAAGAAAACTCTCAAGTTACAATTTTACTGTCTATTCCCTTAGTGATGGAAAAGGGACTTGTTTCCTTTGGAATGAGACTGAGGGCCAACGAGGATCTTGTGAGATACACGTAGCAACATGCCTTCATCTGTATTTGAAATCATTAAGTCCTTGCACTGAGCAGGTGACTTTGTTTTCAGATAGCTGTATTGGTCAGAACAGGAACAAGTTTGTTGCCTCAGCACTGCTTCATGCTGTTTGTACGAGCACTTACCTAAAAGTTGTAAATCATAAATTTTTAGAACCTGGACATACACAAATGGAATGCAATTCCATGCATTCCGCCATGGAATATGCGAAAAGGAAAACCAATATATATGTTCCGAGTCAGTGGGATACAATTGCATCTATGGCAAGAAGAGGCAACCCTTATACAGTCATCCCTGTTAAACATCCAGATATTGTTGACTTCAAGAAAGTCCATAAGGACCATTACCGCAATGTGACATGTGACATAAAAAATAATAAAATTATATGGAACAAAGTAAAACATATTCAGCTGAGAAAAGAGAAGCCAGGAAGTATGTTTGTTAAATATGACTTTTCACAAGAATTCATGGAAATTGAATGTACACCAAAAACAAGAGGAAAACCAAAAAAACTAAAAACATTTAACGAACTTCCCCAGAAATATAACAGAAGACTGGCAATATCTATTGCCAAAAAAGAAGACCTTCTAGCACTATGAAAATCAAATGTTATACCCAGTGATTACTGGTCATTTTATGAGAACATCCCAGTAGAATGTATTAAAAGAGACTGTTTGCCAGAGTCTGATGTAAACGAGGATGATAAAGACTCAGATCTTGACTAAAGTGTAGATAGGAAATAATTTGTAATTGCTTGCTTTGAATGTTATATGCTTGAACATATATTACAATTTGCATGATAAAAGTATTATTCTAGTTTGAGTTTGTATTTTTTACAGTGACTTCTATTAAAAAGGGTTATCTTAAGATAAGTTCAGATATATGTCCATGCCACCTTATGGCACAAACGAAATTTATTCCAATATTAAAAACATCTGGTTATTCCAGAAGGTGTTATAACTTATATTGCCTTATATGGAAAACTGATGCTTCGAGGATATTGTATTTAATATACATTTAACAGTACATATCGTGAAGACCGAAACTGCCAAAAATCTTGTATATTCTACTTTCTGCTGAATTATAGTGTACATTTAAGAACAAAAACCTTGATATTCAAAAATAATGAAAAACACAGATAACACCAATGCCTCGAAATTATTAACGAATCACAGCTTCAACACATATCTAATGCTAAATAAAGAAAAAAATTAATTTGTCTAAATTTCAATCATAAATTTATTTTCAGCTTGATTTGTCATTTAGCTTAAATGCAGAGAAACGTGTCCTGAAAGACCTCTTTTGTGAGACTACTTTCAAAATTATTTATGTTTATATGAAAACCTCTTGTAAGACCACTTCAGACCATGTCACACATTTATGTTGGGGCCATTGTGATCGTGTATGCTAGTTGGATTTATAACTAGCTATGCAATCAGGGCCCATCACCACTAACATTGTGAGTTCGAATCCCTCTCAGGCGAGGTGTACTCGATACAACATTATGTGATAGAGGTTGTCAGTGGTTTTCTCCGGGTACTCCAGTTTCTTCCACCAATAAAACTGACTGCCACGTTATAACTGAAATTTTGTTGAAGGTGGCATTAAACTTAGCTTAATTTCAAGTGTGCTTTCACATTATACATGATTTCACTACCTACATATGTAATGTTTATTCTTCAGAAGAAGGAGGAATCACAGTACATCAAGTGTTGCCTGGTATTGCTAGAACTAAAATCTACAGATATATGCCTTTCCAACAAAGTGGCTTTATAGCTTTATCTTTTGCTCCTATTATGTGGTTTCTTATGAAGACTGCCGAGGATGGATCTCAGACGGTATTATTTGCGACTCTCTCTGAGTTTGCTGGTAAAACTAGTGGAATGTTGTATAAGTAAGTACATTTGTATTTCTTTGGGTTTTTTTTGTATTATGGGACTAAATAAATGAACCATCATCCTCCATTAACTCTTAATAAGCTGTTAGGATTATGAGGCATTCAGTTTTACACATTTCTGTACATCTTTCCATATCTATGTCTGTCCCGCATTTGGTTTCCGTTCAATAACTTAAGATGCCCTTAAGCAAAAAACAAGATCAGTGACCATAATACAATGCAGATCAAAGTCGATTTTAGACTTAATGCTTTTTCCGTTCTGGAGTTATGGTCCTTGATTTGATGAAAAATACTGATTTATCATATTTCTGTTTAATAAATTAAGTTCCTTTTACTCAAGGCAGGCAGACATATGACAGGTTGGTGGTTTTCAATGGGTACTCCAGTTTCCTCCACCAATAAAACTGACCACAACGATATAACTAAAATATTGTTGAAAGTGGCGTTAAACACCATAACCCTAACCCCATGCCTTAAAAGGCAGGATAAAATAGATTTTGGACTTGAATATGTTTACCATTCCAGAACTATGCCCCTTGATTTGATAAATTGCTTTACAAATTTCTCAGATTTTCATTCAATAATTTAAGTTCCTTTTAAGCAAATCGCTTGAAATTTATACACAAGGTCGGGCACCATAAAAGGTAGGCTATGTTGGATTTTGGATATTGGAGCTTTTTAGTTCTAGAGTTATACCTTGATTTGACTTTAAATATCAATTTCTCAGGTTTACATTCAATAACTGAAGTCCCCTTAAGCAAATCATTTTTGAAATTTAGTACAGTCAAACCTGCCTTAGTGACCACCTCTATTAAGTTACAGTCAAACCTGCCTTAGTGACCACCTCTATTAAGTTACAGTCAAACCTACATTAGTGACCACCTCTATTAAGTTACAGTCAAACCTGCTTTAGTGACCACCTCTATTAAGTTAGTCAAACCTGTCTTAGTGACCACCTCTATTAAGTTAGTCAAACCTGCCTTAGTGACCACCTCTATTAAGTTACAGTCAAACCTGCTTTAGTGACCACCTCTATTAAGTTACAGTCAAACCTGCCTTAGTGACCACCTCTATTAAGTTACAGTCAAACCTGTCTTAGTGACCACCTCTATTAAGTTACAGTCAAACCTGCCTTAGTGACCATCTCTATTAAGTTACAGTCAAACCTACATTAGTGACCACCTCTATTAAGTTACAGTCAAACCTGCCTTAGTGACCACCTCTATTAAGTTACTGTCAAACCTGTCTTAGTGACCACCTCTATTAAGTTACAGTCAAACCTGTCTTAGTGACCACATCTATTAAGTTACAATCAAACCTACATTAGTGACCACCTCTATTAAGTTACAGTCAAACCTGCTTTAGTGACCACCTCTATTAAGTTACAGTCAAACCTGTCTTAGTGACCACCTCTATTAAGTACAGTCAAACCTGCCTTAGTGACCACCTCTATTAAGTACAGTCAAACCTGCCTTAGTGACCACCTCTATTAAGAACAGTCAAACCTGCCTTAGTGACCACCTCTATTAAGTACAGTCAAACCTGCCTTAGTGACCACCTCTATTAAGTACAGTCAAACCTGCCTTAGTGACCACCTCTATTAAGTACAGTCAAACCTGCCTTAGTGACCACCTCTATTAAGTACAGTCAAACCTGCCTTAGTGACCACCTCTATTAAGTACAGTCAATCCTGCCTTAGTGACCACCTCTATTAAGTACAGTCAAACCTGCCTTTGTGACCACCTCTATTAAGTACAGTCAAACCTGCCTTAGTGACCACCTCTATTAAGTACAGTCAAACCTGCCTTAGTGACCACCTCTATTAAGTACAGTCAAACCTGCCTTAGTGACCACTTCTATTAAGTACAGTCAAACCTGCCTTAGTGACCACCTCTATTAAGCAATAACTTGTATCATGTGACCTTAACTTTTATTTCCCTTCACAGTGCATTTCATATTAATTAAACCTGTATTAAACAACCATCAGCCTTATGTGACCATATTTCACGGTTCCCTTGGAAGGTCCCATAAGGCAAGTTTAACTGCAATTAATTTTTTGACAAGAAAAACACAGGTAATGTTTAATTTTGGCTATTACTGGTATGCCTTTTACGGTTCTCGAGTTATGAAGCTGGAAATAGAGGCATCCATGTCATGTGGACATATTTTTCCATTTATTTGTTTGAAAATTTGAGATGTTTATCATCACAGGTCATAGTTTAACATTGAACCCTATTGAAATAATGCTTCTTTTATGATTGCACTGACCCTTTCAAAGGCAGGAATATTCAATGGATGGTAGGTGCTCCTCTACAAAATCTGTGTTTTTTGTTCTCTCGCATGATATTGTTCGATTAGATACTATGAAACGTTGATCTATGAATACTTCAGTAAACATATCTACAAATGACTTTTAATGTACATTTCATACTGGAATAGTATGGAATTAAAAGAGAATCTATAATAATGAGTTATTTAAAATGTATTCTAAGGGTTTTCTCCAAAATTTTGAATTTGACCTATTTTGCAGATAATGAAATTTTTTTGGGACAAAATTTATGCAAAAATCTTATCTTTTTGGAACCACTAAACCATATTTAAATCATACATTGCCGAGATGATTAATAGATTTTGCTAAAGTTTGATAATGGGGGCAAGCAAGATAAAACTT
The DNA here is from genome assembly GCA_963680875.1 of Bathymodiolus brooksi. Lineage (NCBI taxonomy): Eukaryota > Metazoa > Mollusca > Bivalvia > Mytilida > Modiolidae > Bathymodiolus > Bathymodiolus brooksi. The sequence continues at coordinate 73,039,904 of OY804576.1, read as the reverse complement.
GACATGTCTTAGAGGGATATCTTGTGCAACCAAATACACTTTCCCCTATGATTCCAATTTATTTAGTATTCAATTGAAGACAGTTTTTATTTTATTTTTAAATAAATAACACTATTTTTATGCTTATTTATTTCTACAGAGAATGTGCCATCACAGAATATGCCGATAAAGTTAATGATGAAGATTTACAGAAAAAGTTATGGTCTGAAGCTCTAAAGATGACCAAAATAAAGAAATTTGGAGTTCTAGATTAATATATCTTTTATATGCAATATAGATCTGATTCCTGCAGTTCAAAATAAATGATCAATACAATACATGTATATTTAGACTGAGGTTGTGAAACAACTAAAAAAATATAATAGTTTGTAATTATGATGTATTTAGCCTTGACACCAGAACCAAAGGCTTGAGTGAGCTTTTCGTATAACTTGGCATCTGTTGAACGTTACCTTTTTACATTTTAATCCCTTCTCAAACAAATCCTTTGGAAATATTCCTCTACCAAAATTATGTCCGATGACCTTGCCCGTTTTCCAAGATAACAACCATGACTTCTGATGGATTGAAAAAAAGAAAATTTTTGAAAGTCTTCTTCTTCAGAACTACTGGGTGGAATGAAATAAAATTTGGTTCAAATAGTTCTTGGGTGACCACCTTCCACATTTGTCAACATGCTCTGGTTAGCGTATACCTTTATTGTGATACTACTTTGATGATCCACTCAAAATTGTGTATGTTGATCTTACCCTTCATTCAAGATGGACAGCAAGGCTTATGATTGGTTGAAAATTGGAAATCTTTGACAATCGTTTGGTTCAGAACCACTGGATGGAATGAAACAAAATCATAATCACCTATCCAATCAGTGCATATCTCCACTAACGTTATGAGTTTGAATCCCTCTCAGGCAAGGTGCACTCAATACAACAGTTTCCTCCACCAATAAAACTGACTGCCACGATATAACTGAAATATTGTTAAACATCCTAACCCTAACCCAAAAACAGTCCTTGGGTGGTCCCCTTCCAAAATTGTGTGCATTGATCACATCCACTTTCCAACATGACTACTATATAGTAATGCATGTATTGTCAAACAATTTATGCATTGACATATCTGATGAGCAAATACAGGATCTCCAGAGCCTATTTTTTTAAAAGATTTATTATGTTACCTAAGTACACAAAAATCTATTTTGTTAATGTCATAAGATTGTTTGTTAAATGAACACTATAAACAGCTGATATTTTTTCTCAAGTATTTATTCACACAGGGGCATATTGGTTTTAAGTAGAATTATAAGTTTAACACTTAGTTAGTTTTCATTTGTAAAACATTAATGCATAATAATTAGGGATGTCAAATCGATTAAAACCTTATAACCGGTTACTCGGTCAGGTTTCCGATCGAGTACCCGGTTACTCTGTAGAAAATTTATTTTGCTCGGTTTAAAAAAGGTACAGCTGGGTTCAATGACACTTCTGTTTTCTTCCTTTGTTTTCATTATTTCAAAGTTTTATATTTCAACTATAATTGTAAAGATTCAGTTGAATGATAACAAATTTAAAAATATAAATTTATTATTTACAACACAGTACAAATTATTTACATACCAGGTTATGTCATGTTACATTCATGATTGTTATTCGGTCATTGTGGTACAGAGTTTTTGTTAAGGAAAATAATTTGGTAGATGCAAGACGATGACAGTCTGTTGCGAAGCTTCGTAACAATCAAACCAGCTGCCGAGAAGATTCTTTCCGACGGAACAGCTAAATACCGGTGCGCAAGAACCGAGAGTCTTGAATATTTATCGGAATTATCTTTCCACCACGCAAGAGAATCAGTGTCTGGATCAGCCCTTTCTCGCATAAAGGCTGTAATTTCAGATTCAGCATTGTCCTCAGAATTGTCATCCAAAAGGAAATCAAGCATACGCTGATGTGGTTTAGCATATTTGTAGTCCCTCCGGTATAAGTCAGCTCTACTTCACATAACTGGCATTTGACAGTTTTCGAGTCATTACATCGTTTGAAAAACTTCCAAACTTTAGATGTAGGAGGTGACATTTTCACAGCCCTATCTCTCGAAATTCAATTCAAGCACACTTTTAATAGTTCAATACTTTAAATTCGAATTGTGTTCATACCAGTTTAATCACTTTGTTTGGTTGACATTGTTAAATCTACAAGCTAGTGTTTTGCCGGGGGGAATAAACAGATCAGACACCAATTACCATTTAATTGACCAATAATTGTTATGTAAACATATGCCAAGCGCTGGTACGATTTCTATTATATCTAACATTAATTATTTATTGTCCGAAATTTTGTATCATTATTTTCATAAAAAAAAGTTTTCCGATTATCCGAATACCGATTTTGGTATTCGATAATCGGACGTTCGAGTACTCGTTAACCGGGTACTCGTTGCCATCCCTAATAATAATATATGCTTGTATCAAGATTTATTCATATAAATTTATAATAAACTTCTTTGTGTTGTTTTAATTGCATGTATTTATGAATATACTTTTAATAAGGTTTCACTGAAAGTATACTGTATTACTTTTAATAGACGATGCTCCAGTTTGAGCAAGTGAATGAATGATTATTGTTGAACGCTAAATGAGCAATTTTCCAGCTGTATCATGGCGAGAACAAGTTACATTTCAATGAGACGATGATAATGATGTCCGCTTCGTACTAGACCAACACGCTTAGTTGGATTTTTATAGAGCCAACAATAATCTGGGGGTAGACATGTCACAACCAGTCTTTGCTCTTACTCCTTAGTGCTGCATGCTTAGCAGAGAAGCAACAAATACAAATGTTATAGTCTTTGGTTTGACCCCACTGTGGTTCACACCCATGAGTTACTGCACCCGAGGCGAGCAAGCTAACTATTACACCACCAATGTGATTCCAGTTTAATTTGAAGAAAAACTTAAGAGATCATCTGTAATTTTAACTTGAGCTTCTTTAAAGAAATCTAAGTGTACGACATTTTCATATACAAAAATGTTCCAGCCAATCAGAATCTATTTTGATCTGTAATAGCAATATTGAACTTCAAGCGACATGGGGAGTGGTCTGTCAAGTGGACATGGGGGGGGGTCCTGTCAAGTGGGCATGAAAAGAAGATTGGCCTGTCATGTGGACATCATATGAGGAGTGGTCTGTTAAGCAGACATCACATGGGGAGTGGCCTGTCGGACACTACATTACATCCTTGAATAAACAGCTGCGCCAAGAGCGCATGATACGCCCGTCGTCAACATTCATACAATATTTGTAAAGACTTTCTTTCCCATAACTCTTGAATGAAAAATTTAAATTTCACCAACAGCTGCACCATAAACATGAATTGGAACATTTATACAATATTTAACATTCATACAATATTTGTAAAGACTTTCTTTCCCATAACTCTTGAATGAAAAATTTAAATTTCACCAACAGCTGCTCCATAAACATGAATTGGAACATTTATACAATATTTATACAATTGAAAACAACATTTTTTGAGAAATCAGTAAAGACTATCAATTCCAATAACAGTACGAAGTTTGAAGTGAATTGGTGAAGGGGTTCTCAATTTACAGCGCGACATACGAAAAATCGCCTACAATTTGATGAATAAAGTCCCATAACTCTGGAATGAAAAATCGAAATTTCACCAAAAAGTATACAGACCATAAGACTATCAATTCCAATAACTATGCGAAGTTTGAAGTGAATTGGCAGAGGGGTTCTTAATTTACAGCGCGACATACGAAAAATCGCCTACAATTTGATGAATAAAGTCCCACAACTCTGGAATGAAAATTCGAAATTTCACCATAAAGTATACAGACCATAAGATCATCAATTCCAATAACTGAAATTTGAAGTGAATTGGCCAAGGGGTTCTTAAGTTAGAGCGCGGCATGAGAAACAGACGGACGGACAATCGGACATTGGTATACCATAATACGTCCCGTCTTAAAGATGGGCGTATAAAAACTATGACAACATATTTCATTGAGGGAGAGGAGTATCCCCCTTATGATTTTATCAAAACAAAAACAACAAGCATACATGTATATGTCACCAGAAATACACATCATAATATAATCCTGTTTATGTTGTATCAAGGTAATCTTATATCTGCTCAAATTTCTGAAACAATACATTATTATCATTATAGCTTCCTCAACACATGTAAATGTGGCTTCCATGTTCATTTTATATTTTGAGAGAAAATTATTTGGGTTATTGGGGTTTATCACCACTTTCAGCAATTATTTTCAACTATATCATGACTATTAGACTAAATTAGGGAGGAAAGCTCTGACAGTTACAATGTACTGACAGATGAAACCTGCTTTCACCCTTGTTGCTGGTTTAATAAAACTGACAATTCTTCTTTAGTGGAAAGTTTTTATTAAATGTTTATTATAAATTGCATACATATTTTAAAGGAAGCAACACAACAATGGTACACTTATTTCACTTGATATACAAATATATTTTCCAAGTCGGAGTCTTCATGATGTTCATTCCCATTTAAGAAAAGGTTGGCACAATGAAGTGTTGATGAAGTATCTACTTTGGTCAACCACTTGTCCAAATCTACCTCCGTCTGAAAAATAAAACAAGAATAAGAATATCTCCTGCATGGACTGGGTCTCCCGCGCGGGAGACATAAATCTCCCACACACAGTGACACACCTTTTCCTCCCACACGATTTTCCCCCCAAAAAAAATTTGCTTACTTTCTTCAGTCGCCATATTTGTTTACAATCGATCGGCTATTTCCGTCAATTGTCTAGATGTTTCGTATCAATTTTTATCGAGTTTCTCTAGACTTTTCGTTCAGGAATACGAAATTGATTGTTGTTTACGTAATCGAAAGGATAAAAATACAATTAGAAATGTATATTCTCGGTGAGTACTATTCAGATTTAGCTTTAAATAAGATTTGTTTCTGGCATTTTATAACAATGTCTCAATCAACAAAGAGAGGGTGGAATTCGGGACCTAGTACTCCTTCTTCGACATCAAAGAAAAAGAAATACAATTGTAAATTCCAGGACGAGTGGAAAAAATCACACCACTGGTTACAGTCAAGTTCGTTGGGAAATGATCTGGCGTTTTGCACTCTGTGTAGTTCCAACTTCAGTGTTGCTTCATGGGAACTATGATATTAAGAGACATTCAGAGACCAGTTTACACAAGAAAGCAGTCACTGCTACTAACAAGTGACAGTGTTCTGAGAGCAGCAAAGAAAGCTGTTCTAACATACCAGAGTAATATAAGTTCATGTAACTAGACTGTCAAGCTATTAATAGAAGGGTCAACAATAAATTTGTATACAATGAATGTGTCTATATACCATTTTACATCATTGCTTTATTATCATTCAACTACAAGGTACAATTTTGTGCGTTTAAATGAGACGCACAAAATCTCCCCCTTAGAAGAGTTGGTAGGGGAGAGATCTCCCCCCTAGCAGTTCCCAGAGGTTAACAGGTATGCTATACTTGGGACAGTCACTACCCAAATTTTCATATTTCTTACCTGTAAGGGGAGAATGGATTCTTCTATACTTGGGACAGTCACTATCAGTGTTCCTGTTTTCCTTAAAATGTGATATAAAAAGTTCCAGATTCTGAAAAATAGAACATTATAATTATATACAGAATGAGATACTAGTAAATATTTGTATCACCTAATGGAAATGTTGGATTATAGGTATTTAAGCCACTAATTAGTATAAAAAACGGTTGGGGGTCATCATGGTCATGATAGTATGGTAGTTGGATTTACAACTACCTGTGCAATCAGTGCTTATCATTACTAAAGTTGTAAGTTCGAATTCTGCTCACGGCGAGGTGTACTTAATACAACGTCATGTGATAAAGTATGTCAGTGACTTGCGGTAAGTCTGTGGTTTTCTCATGGTACTCCGGTTTCCTCTACCAATAAATCTGACCGCCACTATATAATTGAAATATTGTTGAAAGTGGTGATAACCCTATCACTAACCCCAAAAACATCTGATACATGTATATTGTGGCTGCCATTTTATTGGTGAAGGAAACCAGAGAAAACCAACAGTCTGTAGCAAGTCACTGACAAACTTGATAATGAGTAAACCATGCCATGTGTGGGAATAGAACTCACAACTTTAGTGGTGATGCGAGTATTGATTGCATAAATCCAACTACTAATATGAGCATGCCATGATATAGCTGAAATACTGCAAAAGTTGGAGTTAAACACCAATCAATCAACTAATATGATCATAACTATGATGGCTCATACATAAACTGAAAAGTTAACAGCTTTTTTTGGTGAATGTATAATTTATTACTCTAAGATTATAAGACAATCTTGGCACACAAAACCCTTTAAGACAATATATGTAATACCTGTAACAATACCACTTTAAACAACTGATCAAATATCTATTTTTTTTCAATAGTAAACTAAAGAGTGAGTGAGTGATTGTTATTTACGGCCAAATGAGCAATTTGTCAGCTATATCTATGTCTATCTACAAGAACTTGTGAATGCATATCAACCTACTCGAGCATTAAGATCAGAAGACTTGCAGTTGTTAAAGGCTCCACGCATATGCACCAAAACATACGGTGAACACCGATTGGACAAATCTGCCGCAACTTTATGGAACAGTCTTCCTCAAAACATTCGACATGTGCAATCAGTTAGCATTTTCAAGAAACTTTTTAAAAACTCATCTCTTTAGAGCAGCTTATGGTGACAGTATTTGATTTTAAACTCTCTTTTTAATTATATTTATTTTTGGACATGTGCAATCAGTTGTCATTTTTTTTTTAGAAACTTGTAAAGACTCATCATTATTTTTTTATTTATTCTTGACTCTTATTGCTACTTTTACTTTTATTGATAGGATTAACATTTTATGTGTTTTGTACAGCGCTTAGAGTAATTGTTTTATTAGATAGGCACTTTATAAATATTGTATAATAATAATAATAATGGAGAGAACAAGTTACATTTCAATGAGATGAAGATGATTTCGGCTCTGTCCTAGACAAACCAGATGAGTTTGATTTTCATAGTCCTATCTCATTGCAACAACAGTATGCAGGTAGACATGTCGCTCCACTCGTGACACATTATCCTGATTCTGAGCCAACCAGTCCTTCCTCTTAATCCTTAATGTTGTGTGCTTAGCGGAGAATCAGCAAATACAACTTTTATTGTCTTTGGTTAGATCCAACCAGGGCTGGAACCAATGATGTACCTCACTTGAGGCAAGCATACTAACCATTACACCACTGATGTGGTTAAACACTAAATAAATACCCAATTAGTATCATTATCTGAGATGCTGGCTGTCCAGTAATTTTGACATTTGATGTTCAAATACTGAAACATTTTTTTCCACATGCCGGTAAAAATTAAATTGTTCTAAACATATAAATCTGTCTTATTACCTTTCTTGTACCTCTTTCGGCATGAAGAATTCAAATACATTATTCAATATCATAACATCAACTGAAAACAAAGGGAAAACAATAATCTTCTAAAATTAATAAATTTACTAAAGGGAGACAACAACATCTAATAAATAATGATGCTGTATGTAATAAAATGGGGACAACAACATCTAAGAAATACTGATGCTGTATGCAATAGGGTTAGGGTTACGGTGTTTAATGCCACTTTCAACAATATTTCAGTTATATTGTGACAGTCAGTTTTATTGGTGGAGGAAACCAGAGAAAACCAACGACATGTTGCAAGTCACTGACAAACCTGTATGTAATAAAAGAGGGACAATAACATCTAAAAAATACTGATGCGGTAGGTTTTATTGCTGTTCATGTTTTGCCATCACTCTACTTGGACACATGATCCTGGTTCTGAAAAAATCAGTCTTTTCTCTTATTCTGTAACACTGTATGCTCAGCAGAGAAACATCAAATACTAATATTAAAAGTAAACAAACTTATTTATACACATGTACCCAGAGTATATTTCTTTTATGATAGCGCTGCCTCTTTATTATTTTTCAACCATCAATATAGGTAAGATATTTCTTCTATATGTAGGATAACAGCTTATGAATTATAACTATCCATACCTACTAAATTCTATTGCAAATAAACAAAACAAAACTCTCAACAAAGAATGAAAAAAAAATGTTTTTTTTTAATTGATAAAAGCTTGGAATTCTTTATCTTTAATTTTATTCTACTACTCTTTTTTTTTGCTGTATTAAAAAATACTCTTATTTCATCAATTGGTATACCGGTAATCCCTAAAAGTTTTTGTATTTCTGTATTTCTATAGAAATAATCATACCTTTTTGAATAACTTCCGTGCAGGCTGTAATGTCATTATGTAATATCTGGAAAAAAGCATTAAAGATATATAAGTGTTTTAATTGATTGAAAATTTGCACTTTTCAGCTGTATCATGGTGAACATGTATTAGAAGCTGAGGGCAGTCAGAGGTGTGTGTGAGAATCTTTAAGACTACTTTCTCCCTTTGACAATTTTGCTTACATATTGTAATGACAAATACTGGTACATTAGAGGTCTATAAAGTGCTTGATGTTTCTGTGATTACTGAAGCATTTTGTTAATATTTTGTGTGCTGGGACTGTTTATTTCACATATTTACATATAATTGGAGTTAAAGTATAATTTCCTCTTTTAAAGTTAATGTTAATGGCTTCTGATTGAAGATCACTTCCTGAAACATACAAAGCAAAACTAAACTCACTATATGTTCATAATTCATTTTAATATACATGTATAAGGAATAAAGATAGTCTTGTAGGTCGAGACAGACATTATCACTAGTTTCGCAGCAAGTCTGGTAGGATGAGCTGTGATTCTAGTGAAAATGTATATTAAGACCTTCAAAACTGACATTATTGTTTTTATCGGTAATGTCATAATTTGTCGTCACACTGATGATAATTTCTCAAATCAGAATCAGTTCGTTGATACGAACAATATCACTCGCTGAGATCAAACAAAAATATCCGATTATGGACTTTAACGTTACTAACAGAGAGAAGACATTGTTCATCACAACTTACATTAATTCTGTCTGTCATATTATATTTTTCTATCATTCTTTGTTGTAGCTGACAGAAGTTGACATCTATTTCTATACCTATTATTTTCTCTGCACTGCTGAACAAATAACCCTGAAAAGAGATCATTTAATGTATTATTGTTTATCATATATATTTTTTATGGGTGGGTTTTTCTAATTTTCATTTCAATTTATTTGACAAAATGAAATACATGTACATGTAATGGTAGATGTACAAGCTGACAAGTTATATATTTGGGCAGACGTCGTTTATAAATCTTACAATGACACAGATATTCTTTACACCTTGAAAAGCAAGATGACCGGGGCCACTGAAACATTATCAAAATAATAAGATATCTGATATTTTTAAAAGAAAAAGCTCACTTGGGGCCAACATTATTGTTAAGAATAGACATATGTCTAGGATAAACAGGATTAAATTTGTAAAGATTTCAGATCGTAAAGCCTAAATTTGATGTGAATTCTACTTTATTCAGAGTTTGGTTTAGACAGGTTATATATGAGTGGTCATGTATGTGTATGGTAGGGGTATCATGTGAATTCTACTTTATTCAGAGTTTGGTTTAGACAGGTTATATATGAGTGGTCATGTATGTGTATGGTAGGGGTATCATGTGAATTCTACTTTATTCAGAGTTTGGTTTAGACAGGTTATATATGAGTGGTCATGTATGTGTATGGTAGGGGTATCATGTGAATTCTACTTTATTCAGAGTTTGGTTTAGACAGGTTATATATGAGTGGTCATGTATGTGTATGGTAGGGGTATCATGTGAATTCTACTTTATTCAGAGTTTGGTTTAGACAGGTTATATATGAGTGGTCATGTATGTGTATGGTAGGGGTATCATGTGAATTCTACTTTATTCAGAGTTTGGTTTAGACAGGTTATATATGTGTGGTCATGTATGTGTATGGTAGGGGTATCATGTGAATTCTACTTTATTCAGAGTTTGGATTAGACAGGTTATATATGAGTGGTCATGTATGTGTATGGTAGGGGTATCATGTGAATTCTACTTTATTCAGAGTTTGGTTTAGACAGGTTATATATGAGTGGTCATGTATGTGTATGGTAGGGGTATCATGTGAATTCTACTTTATTCAGAGTTTGGTTTAGACAGGTTATATATGAGTGGTCATGTATGTGTATGGTAGGGGTATCATGTGAATTCTACTTTATTCAGAGTTTGGTTTAGACAGGTTATATATGAGTGGTCATGTATGTGTATGGTAGGGGTATCATGTGAATTCTACTTTATTCAGAGTTTGGTTTAGACAGGTTATATATGAGTGGTCATGTATGTGTATGGTAGGGGTATCATGTGAATTCTACTTTATTCAGAGTTTGGTTTAGACAGGTTATATATGAGTGGTCATGTATGTGTATGGTAGGGGTATCATGTGAATTCTACTTTATTCAGAGTTTGGTTTAGACAGGTTATATACGAGTGGTCATGTATGTGTATGGTAGGGGTATCATGTGAATTCTACTTTATTCAGAGTTTGGTTTAGACAGGTTATATATGAGTGGTCATGTATGTGTATGGTAGGGGTATCATGTGAATTCTACTTTATTCAGAGTTTGGTTTAGACAGGTTATATATGAGTGGTCATGTATGTGTATGGTAGGGGTATCATGTGAATTCTACTTTATTCAGAGTTTGGTTTAGACAGGTTATATATGAGTGGTCATGTATGTGTATGGTAGGGGTATCATGTGAATTCTACTTTATTCAGAGTTTGGTTTAGACAGGTTATATATGAGTGGTCATGTATGTGTATGGTAGGGGTATCATGTGAATTCTACTTTATTCAGAGTTTGGTTTAGACAGGTTATATATGAGTGGTCATGTATGTGTATGGTAGGGGTATCATGTGAATTCTACTTTATTCAGAGTTTGGTTTAGACAGGTTATATATGAGTGGTCATGTATGTGTATGGTAGGGGTATCGATTTTGCCTCTGTTTCTACGATTTAGCTATTAATAGATTTTGGAACTGTTCCAACAGTGTAGTAATGTTTGTTTATCATATTAATCCCCCAAAATTGCATCATTATAATACGTAGTTTCAAGTTTGTACAGGCCTAGGGTCTATGGGAAATGAGACCTGGGGTCTAAAGTGCAAAATAGGCTGCACAGTGTAAATTCATTTTTCCACATAAAAATCAACAATGAAAAGGCAATAGTATTGTGAATTTGGTATGAAGCATCATTTTGACAAGAACAAATAAAATCCCCATGGCTTATGAGGTCAGAGACTTTGAGCCCTTTGGTCCACAGCATAACAAAGGCTGTAACAGCGAATTTTTCAACTATACCCTGGCAAGAGCAATTATTCTTATTGATGAGATGATGGTGCCTGCTTGTACTAGACCAACATACCCCCTACCCCTCTCTCAGAAAGTCATGACCCACTTCTTTAATGTACTGTACAAAAAAAAATGGCTGTGACCATTATAACATTAAAAGAAATAATAAAATTCATGGAAATAATTACATGTGTATGTATAGTACAAGTGGGCATAAAAATGTCCATAATGCTTGAGATTTTTTTTCCAAATAAGATTATACTTACTCCATATAATACTGCCCCTGTACGGGATCCTACATCTAGTATTGTTTTGCCTCTTAAATCGGGTAGGAGGTATTGAAATATATATTTCAACTGAGGAAGTGATGCTGAGTGAGTTATAAAAGCTGAAATAAATACATTTAGCTTCTAAATAATTTACTTATTAGTCACATTTAAATCAAATTTTCGATTGAATATTGTAAGGACATATGTTTCTTTTGTGAAAGACAGTATTAGAAGCCTGTGTACACGGAAAAGACCATTCTTCTTTTTTGTTAAATTGAGCTCTTTTGAATTTGTTAAAACTTTACTCTATTTCTCTGGACATACCTGTGATAAGTAAGAAATCGTCACAATACAATTACATGGATGAAAATCAAAATACAAGTTAAATTACTTTTAAACATTTAATATTAAGTTATAAACAATTACATCTTTAAAACATTATAAACAGTGTCGTAGTAAAATTTCTGGCAAATATCATAAAATGTTCAATTAAAGCCAAAAAAAATCATGTACACGTATATAGGATGCTATCAAAATGACATACAATTTAGGTTGGGAAATTTAGAACAAAAAATTACTTAGAGGTTTGACATCATGTGAACCACACTGTTGGCAGTAGTTCCTGCTCATATGACCTTCATCACAGAGGTCATCTACTGTATCTTCATCATAGAGGAAGGCATCAACATGTACTGTTGTAGATGGATCACAGTCACTGTTCTGGAAAAAACAAGCAAAGACAGGTAAAAGTATTTTACATAATAAATATTGAGAACATAAAAAATAAAGAATGAACATTTTCTCCAAAACAATTAGATAAGAGCAAACTTTCAGTTCATTTGAACTAACTGTTTTGAATTCAAATTAAATACATTGTACTTATATTTGTCTTCCTTTCAGACATGTTGTTTACTTACTAAGTAAATCTAAATAGTGACATAGAACTGATTATTGATGAGAAAATTTACTAGTATACTTAAATTGACAAACTTTCCTCCTCCCAATATAATACATACATTAATTTCTAAATATCAATGCTACTGAAACCATTGCTATTAAACTTGAGACATACTGGTATGTTTCAAAAAACACTACATGCATTTGTGATTATCATATTATTAAATATCACTCATTTAGCAATGATAGATTTAACAGGACCCTGCTCCTAGCCTATATATATATATATAAACGTCTAAAATGTTAGCACAACGATATCAAAAAAAGATGTTAAAATGTAACAAAAATAACTATAAGTCTACAAAAAGACTATAATTATAATGAAATCGACGGATATTTCGCTTGACCGACAAGCTTCATCAGCGTCTGTAATCCGATTTGAAAAATTGTCACGTGAGCATCAGTTATCGTGACGTAAATTACTAAAAATCATAATCTTGAACTTTATACTTTATATTATTCAAGTATATTGCACACTAATTTATAAATATGAACAGAATGAGAAAATGTAATGATGAAGTTTACCAACTAGCTAAGGTCCAGGCACTGGTTAAAAAGTTAAAAAACAAAAGATTTAGGCCTTTTTGTTTATGCCTTCCGGGTGTAATGTTTGTAACTCGCGGATCCAAAAACTCTCTTTTTTCTGTCTTTGATTTTCTTTCCAACTTGGATTGTGGTCAATGATATAAATTTTGGATCTGCCAAAGTCTTCCAATGAGTGCCCCGGCGATACAAAGTGTTGACTCACGGGCAAGAGCGTCTTTTTCGTAAGGTCACTTCTGTGTCCATTCATTCTTTTGTTGAATGGTTGGACACTTTCTCCTACGTATTGCGACCCGCAGACGTGACAGTCAAGGAGGTAAACCACATTAGGTGTTTTGCAATTGACATTGCAAAATATCTTATACTCCTTTCCTGTCGTCTTGTTATGGAACACTTGTGTGTGTTGCAATTGGAGACAGCACTTGCAACGCTTGTCACCACATGGTTTACACTGGCCGACCGTTTTTTAACCAGTGCCTGGACCTTAGCTAGTTGGTAAACTTCATCATTACATTTTCTCATTCTGTTCATATTTATAAATTAGTGTGCTATATACTTGAATAATATAAAGTATAAAGTTCAAGATTATGATTTTTAGTAATTTACGTCACGATAACTGATGCTCACGTGACAATTTTTCAAATCGGATTACAGACGCTGATGAAGCTTGTCGGTCAAGCGAAATATCCGTCGATTTCATTATAATTATAGTCTTTTTGTAGACTTATAGTTTTTTTTGTTACATTTTAACATCTTTTTTTGATATCGTTGTGCTAACATTTTAGACGTTTATTTATCATTTTTGTTTGTTTGCACAGTATCGTTAACACTTGTTTCCGATCCGACATCTCGTAGATTCATACGTTGGCTACTTTTTCAGATGTTTATATATATATATATATATATATATATATATATATATATATATATATATACAAACGTCTAGAAGCAAGTGACAACCATACAATATATCTGTCCCACTGGATCTCAAAGTTACTTTAAAGGATACTAGGTTAATACTAAATATTATATACGTCTGAAAATTAAACCAAACAGTGTTAGAATTAGATTTTAGAGCTGTCAAATTTTTGTTCTTCCCTCGACGGGATTTGAACCCACATCATTGTTACACTGCAGCACCATTCGCTTAGCCTTACGTCCAGCGCCCTAGACCACTCGACTACATCCACTCCCTAAAAAAGGAGCTTCAATAGTCGTAGTGTTACCTTGTCTCGTAAGGCAAATCTAGGGATAGGCGTAAGACATGTGTATAAGCGTGTGTAGATGGTACATATATACTTAATATTATAATTTGACAGCAATATATATATAGCACAGTCTGTTGCATATTGATGATTTATAGACCAGAACCAAGTCCATGTGGTTTCATAAGGGAAACTAATTTAATTATTCACACTACTAGTTGCTTTAGTGGAAAAGAACAACCAAACTGACTACCCATACTCACATTTCCAACAGTAGGTGTGTGTATAGTTTCAGTAGGTGACAAGGCATTCTGTGGTAAACTTTGTCGTATATCATCTCTTATACTATTTAAAATGACTTCATTTTCATTTCCACTAACATCTCTGGCCTTGTCTACTAAATCTATAAAACAAAATCCAATAAAACCCTTCTATTGTGTTAGTTACAATTAAAACAATACCAGTGAATCATCAAAATCAAAATAAATAAAATAACAAAAGATCTGTCAACACAAACACTCTGAAAAAACTGGGATTGAGACAAGGCTATTTGAATGGGTAAGCTCAAATACTAGTAGTTATATATCATTTGGCAGGTATGCAAGTGCATAAGCAGTTGAGACACAGAAATCTTGTAATTGTCAACCAATTCATGATGATGACTATAAAAATTAAGAGTCTAGGTAGTTCATTTCACAGATGTGGTCCACAATCCACAGGTTAGAAAGTTAATCTCGTTGAGAATAGGCTTCTGAAGAAATTTTCTGGAGATACAGAGCACAAAATTTCTTCATAAGCCTAATCTCAATGAGATTAGTTAGAAAGTCAGATAGGATAGTTCTTCATTTAATATTCAA
Organism: Bathymodiolus brooksi; assembly: GCA_963680875.1. Taxonomy (NCBI): domain Eukaryota; kingdom Metazoa; phylum Mollusca; class Bivalvia; order Mytilida; family Modiolidae; genus Bathymodiolus; species Bathymodiolus brooksi. Next base: position 73,024,649 of record OY804576.1, on the reverse strand, counting down.
ACATGCATAATCTTTGATACTATTGCCACAGTTAGTTATATTTTCACATCACCAGGTATGTGTTTAAGTGTATGTACATTCATGTGCATATATCTCTTTTCCTGCCCGAGTGTGCCTGCACCACAATTACTGATATTTCACCGCGAATATTTAGTTTGATATATTGTTGTTGTGTATCAATCATAATTGTTATTTGTATTGTTGTTGTGTATCAATCATAATTGTTATTTGTATATGCCCTCCTGGGGCCCCGATTTGGTTAATAAACTTATTTCTATTTCTATTTCATACCTGGTGATGTGAAAATATAACTGCGAGCCCCTGTGACTATTGCTTGCTCATTGAGTAAATTTGGTAAATATATGACATAGTCAATGTTTTTGCTTCAGTAAAAGTTGAAAGTGGTCCACTCAATTTGCCCCACTGGATTAAAAAAAAAGATTTTTAAGTGGATAATACATCAAGTTAAAAAAAAAAATCAGTGGGGCAAATTTAATGACTGGGATCTAGTCGTCCACTGCCACTGGTAGTGGTATAGCTGCGGAACCGTAGCTCCCTTTCTGATATTTGCGCAAATATCAGAAAACTGGCAAAGGACCATAAGAGCTACTGTTCAACAGCTAGTAGTGGTAGTGCTTCAACCTTTCACCATTTCTACCGGTTTTTGTTTGTGATTGATGTTGAGAGTCAAAATAATTAAGAACACAAACCATTTATATTATTCTTCAACCATACAAGAAAAGTAAGACGGTTTTTGTCATTAATACGGGACAAAAATGCGCTGAATTTTTCAATAGACTGACTCAATTCCATTTTCCGACAACGTGGTAGAGAAATGAAAGTGAAAATAGACTAATCATACCACAAATGCGGACCGGGCATGTATTAATTTTGTAATTATTCAAGGGAGATAATGTGTTGATTTAATATTTTAAAAAACTATATTTTTTTATAAGATAAACAAGGGTAACTTTTCAAAATATTCAATAATTTTAAAATAATTAAACATATTACTATGAGTTTATATCTTTACCTTTTAATTTTTCATATTCCAAAATTATCTTTGTAAAAAAGAATACTTCTTTTTAACTATGTCTGCATTTTCCTCATACAGATAGATACATGTGATGTTATTTCAATATTAATTTGTTGTTATAAGTTGCTAGGATCTTAGACAATTCAATGATTTTTTTTATTAGTATTTAAAGTACAACACAAAATGTAATTGTTTCAATTAGGAGTGCTTTTGGTCACTAAATCAAAGGTCCATAAAACCTCCATTGATCACCTACTATATAGTAATAAACAATCCCATTTTGCATCCCATGGAAATATTTTTAATATTCATGGGTTAGGGGTCAGGGTTATGGTGTTTAATGCCACTTTCAACAATATTTTAGTTATATCGTGGAGGTCAGTTTTTTTAGTGGAGGAAACCGGAGTACCACATATCCAGAAATTGAGGGTACTTTCCTCATAAATATTCATCATATTTAAATTAGATTTTGATCACGTGACTGCAGTTTCAAGCTTGATCGATCGTTTATTAGATTTGTCAAAAAATAGCCTATAGTACGGAAATTCAATATGTCCGTCAATGATTCGAAAATTAAAAGTTATTGTTTATTTCCGCAAAGTTTTTCTTCTGTCAAAATTCAAATATTTTTGTTTTGTAATGATTTTAGACATGTCTTTGATATCGCGATCATGCAAAAATGATCATATTATATTTAATGTGGGAACCCCGAGTTTAGAAGCTAGAAATATAATGTTAGTTAATATAATTACATATATTATTGAGGAATCTAAATTAATTTCAGAAAATATGTCGCCAAATGTCATTCATTGTTAAATTTTGTGTCACACGCCACCAGTTTCATGTATTTCAGACATTTTTACATAGACTCTTAAGGCCAAAAAAGGGTTTGTCGCCTCGGATTTTCATTTAGTCCAGGAACCTCGAATATTTAATTGTTTTCATTAATTTTTATTTCATTTAATTCAGCTTGATTCAATGTATCATTTTCAAGTTCAGAAAATGACACACATGCAATTATGAATGATATCGTCTATATAGATCATATGAAAATTGCAGATGTCCCGGCGTCGCCATCTTAGATATGCAAATGAGCAAAGTACCCATCATTTCTGGCTATGAGGAGAAAACCACTGACCTGTCACAAGTCACTGACAAAATTGATCACATAATGTTGTATCGAGTACACCTCGCCTGATCGGGATTCGAACTCACAACATTAGTGGTGATAGGCACCGACTGCATAGACAGATGTAAATCCAACTACCATACGATCAAGATACAAGATACAAGATACAAGATATTTTATTTTCCAATCATGGAGCCCAGTATTGAGCAGAATAATCATTTACAAATTAAAGAACATAAAATACACATATGATCTGTAATGATTAAATGTAATTTGAAAACAAATTAAGACAATACAGAAAAAAAAAATAAAAAAACAAATTATAAAATAAAATAAAGTTTTGGAGACACACAGTGACTCTGAAGGTCAAGGGGGAGACAACCCATAAAAGCATAATATTCTAATGTATTTATTATATTATTTTAAGTAATTCTCTGTTTTCTTTCTTTAAATAAATCAATTAATAGTTTAGATGTTAATAAAATAATTTCTTTATCTTCACATGATAGTAACCATATAAATTTATCTTCTGTTGATAAGTTCTCAAAGTTGGTATATAACCTTTTTATAATATTAAAATATGTTGCTCTACAGTTATCTAATGGCGAGCAAATCATAAGGAAATGAAACTCATCTTCTATATTTAAATTACATGTATTACAAATTCTATCTTCAACCTTCAAACCTTCATACCTGCCTCTCACGATCACGACGGTCCCTTTTTAATGTTTAAGAATCAGAATTATGCTTCAAGCCAAATATTATTGCTACTCTATTGATGTTACTTACAGGTATATTCCCAGGGGTTTGTGCCTCCAGGGGTGATCAACTCATTTAATAATGTTCAAATATGAATCTAAATCATCCAAAGGACTGTCCTTGTTTTTTCATTGTAAAAAAAAAATAGATGTCAGCAGATGAGATGGTATTTGGCTTGGGTAAAAATTCTAAAGCAAACGATAACAATTATGGTAAGTGAAATACTTGAATGGATAAATAGAACTATCTACAGAATTTTTGTTCATACAAATAGATGATCAGTACATACCAGATTCCTATTTTTGGAACAATGATCAAACTTTGAGTTACATCATTACATTCTACTTATATCAAGGTCTTAAGTTGTATTACTAATCTGTTGTACACATAATTGAAATCTATGTTGTTGTTGGTCAACCATGATTTTAATGCAAGGTATATTTTAAAAACTCAAGTTTTATAATAGAGAGTTATACAATTACAGTAGAAAATATCAAGAAGCTGTACTGGTTCACCTTGTTCCATCATTCGGATAAATTATTTCACTTTTTGTAAGACCATCCTATTGCAATAAAAATTTATGAGTAGGAAAAGTGAAAGGAGTGTAAATAATATCTTATAACATGATTAGAGGCAACACTACTGATAAAGTCTTTCAGTTTTACATTGCTGAATAGATGGACACATATATGATATGTTTACCAAATCAATTCATAATTAACTTTAGACAATAGTACCGGTAATACACTAACAACGTTTGCTCAAGCTTTAGTTATCTTATGTAATGTTTTGTCGATGCTCAAACTTAAGCTTTCTATGTAATGTTTTGTCGATGCTCAAACTTAAGCTTTCTATGTAATGTTTTGTCGATGCTCAAACTTAAGCTTTCTATGTAATGTTTTGTCGATGCTCAAACTTAAGCTTTCTATGTAATGTTTTGTCGATGCTCAAACTTAAACTTTCTATGTAATGTTTTGTCGATGCTCAAACTTGAGCTTTCTATGTAATGTTTTGTCGATGCTCAAAATTAAACTTTCTATGTAATGTTTTGTCGATGTTCAAACTTGAGCTTTCTATGTAATGTTTTGTCGATGCTCAAACTGAAACTTTCTATGTAATGTTTTGTCGATGCTCAAACTTTAGCTTTCTATGTAATGTTTTGTCGATGCTCAAACTTAAACTTTCTATGTAATGTTTTGTCGATGCTCAAACTTAAACTTTCTATGTAATGTTTTGTCGATGCTCAAACTTTAGCTTTCTATGTAATGTTTTGTCGATGCTCAAACTTAAACTTTCTATGTAATGTTTTGTCGATGCTCAAACTTTCTATGTAATGTTTTGTCCATGCTCAAACTTTAGCTTTCTATGTAATGTTTTGTCAATGCTCATGCTCAAACTTTAGCTTTCTATGTAATGTTTTGTCAATGCTCATGCTCAAACTTAAGCTTTCTATGTAATGTTTTGTTGATGCTCAAACTTAAACTTTCTATGCAATGTTTTGTCGATGCTCAAACTTTAGCTTTCTATGTAATGTTTTGTTGATGCTCAAACTTTAGCTTTCTATGTAATGTTTTGTCGATGCTCAAACTTTAGCTTTCTATGTAATGTTTTGTTGATGCTCAAACTTTAGCTTTCTATGTAATGTTTGTCGACCATTATTTGTCTTTTTGTCCTTTTTCTTTTGGCCATTGTATTATCTGCCCTTTGAATTATGGCTTCTACTTACCTCTTTAGTATTTCCAAATTTTTCTTTGTGATGAACATGGCTTTATATGAGTAGCCTATTTGGATAGGCTTTATTAATGGGTGAATTCTTTTCCACAATAAATTATTGTAAATGCAAGCTTGCCACTAACATTTTTGGTTCTATTCTGCTTAAAACTATAAATTTCTCATCTAATCAGAATACAAAAATATACATGGTGGTTGTCTTAAATTTTAAACCACTGGCAATACAATTTTGGATGATATCAGTCAAGAACTATCTTAATCCCTAACAAGGCCGGACTTTCGTCTGGTATTTCATAGGATATTATCTCTTAGAGGACAGGATAGCCAAGCAGGATGCTGGGAGGATCAGCAGACAATAATATAATAGAACTATTGGTTACAATTAACCCAACATAACAAAAGATCAAAGTGAATTTTTTTACAAGACAACAGAATCAGTTACATCATATTGAAAGAAGACAAGCCAAGGACCACATTTGATATCTCAGGTTGCGATCAATATGGCAACTGCTTCGGTCAATCAAACGTCATTGTAGCTGTTTGGAATTGTGACTTACATTGCAGGAGACAGTTTTGAAAGGATGAACAGCCATCCAGGCAATATTTCAGTTAGGGCAGTGGCAAAAGAGAAATAAGATTAGTAACATAATGTATACTATTGTGCTCCTAGCATCAGAAATAAATAACTAACATTTATTTCTTATAACTTTATTATTCAACAACATAAATAACATTACATATCACAGTACTCAGAGAAGACATGAATTACAGCAGTATAATTTTCAGTTATGACTCATAATACTGTCAACTGATATTTATAACAAGAGCACCAACCACGGGTGCTGGAAGCTCGACTTTTTCGTATCTGATATTAAATTGCAAGCAATTTACAAAGTTATACATACTTCGAACTATGATGGTCATATAAGTAAATATGTTTGCAAGATAGGTAAATATAATCAGAGGGGTATAATCTTTTCTTGTAACACTATTTTAGTGCATATGAAATAAAAATAAAAAAATAAATGTTTGGGGGGGGGGGGGGGGGGGGGCAGTGGGAGGAGGTTGTATGTTGGGAGTGGGGGGTTACCCTTCTGTAATGTGTTCCCCCTTTTGATAGTGAATAGGTATGTTGGGTTTCATTTTAATGTCTATCATAGTTTATATTGTAAAAAAAGGGAAATAACTCAAATAAAATGCTGGATAGAGTTGTCTTCTTTTGTCAACAGAACGAGGTCAACACTTTCTACAAGTGTATTGAGTTTCAGGTTAATAGCTTTGATAGTTATTGAGACATTTTAATTATACTAAAAAAATATCCCTAATTTCTATGTACTATGTCGAAACAAGGGTAGATAACTCTGGATATACAAATCACAGGGTCATCTGCCTTGTTGTAATTGGTTCCTCTTTTGATAGTGAACAAGTATTTCAAGTTTCAAATGGATACCTTTGATAATTTTTGAGAAATGGACTCTGACAAAAAACTTAACCGACCCAGATGCTGACACTGACGCCGGAGTGACGACAATAGCTCAACTTTTTTTCTTCGAAAAGTCGAGCTAAAATTTAAAAGTATTTTATATCTATATTTCTTACGTGAAATCAATGAAATTACAAAACACATAAAATGTGTGTGTGATGTGGTAGTAAACAATATTTACCAAATAAACAATTATTTACTATAATATGGCCTCAAGTGGTAGTATAATTATAATTTCATTCTCATATAGAATAACAGCAGTTGTGAAGGTCGAGACAGACATTATCACAACATGCTTGAAAAGACAACCTGTGATACTAGTGATAATGTATGTCAAGACAGTAAAAATGGCATTATTGTTTTTATTGGTAACATCATGTGTTTGATGTCACACTAACCGATACTTTTCAGTATCATGGTTAGTTCTTTGATACAGACAAACATCTCTCGGTGAGATCATTAGAAAAATGTGTAGATTACTGATAAAACAGAATATCTAATTTATAGTAATGAAGTGTATTATTCTTTGATATGTTTATTAGAAAGATTTTTATCAAAACCAAACCTGGGGTCAGTCGTGGTCGTGATCGTATGGTAGTTAGATTTACAACTACCTATGCAATGTCCATATCACTACTAATGTTGTGAGTTCTTATCACGCTCAGGTGAGGTGTACTCGATACAACATTATGTGATAAACCTTTTTCGGTGACTTAACAGGTCCATGGTTTTCTCCGAGTACTCTGGTTTCCTCCACCAATAAAACTGACTGCCATGATACAACAGAAATATTGTTGAAAGTGGATTTAAACACCATTACCCTTACCATAACCCTACTGGTTAAACCTTATTCTAACTATTACATCTAAATTTAAAAAATGATCAAAATCATACAAAATATAATGAGCACATAAATATCAGAACAAAAACAAATACATTTACATGGCACAACCACACATAACTTGACTACAGCATCATAACATAATATGATAGCAACATTTCTGTAGTCTTATAATGAATACATGTTACAAGATTCTGATCAAAACATATTACAAATGTACTGAAAAACATTTGACTGTATATGGAAAAAAACCAGTATCTCTATATTCATATACTATTATTAAACCAGTAAAAAAACAGATATGTATGACTAGGTTCTTTATCTCTTTAAATATTCTTTTTTTATTGCACATATATAAAATAAATGCAGAGTACCAATGTCCATTGAATATTTTGAATAAAAGAATGATTCAGAAACAAAATACAACAGTACAAACATAAAGCTTTAATCAGCACAAAAGAATGAAAGTTTTAAACTCCCTCAAGAAAGGGAGAAGGGTAAGCATCACTTTTATACATTCAATCTTTTCTGTTGAAATATGTCAGTTATAATTGCTCCTAAACATTAAAATAAAATCAACTGATATAAATTTAATCTTTCTTGTATTCATCTTCCAAAATAAAAAGAATCAACAACCGTGACATGTATATACCTTTAAATTATATCAAGTAAACATAACGGTAAGGCAATAGTTTTCAAGAACAAAAAAAATTATGTGACTCGAAAAAATTTCTTCAGACTTTTCTAAAAATATATTAATGTTTTTTATATACAATTATTTGCTAAAAAAAAATCTCTATGGTTAGCATAATACTGGCAACCAGCATATCGGAACAAGGAACATTACTGGTACTTAGTTGTAAAAAAGAGTAACAATAGCATAGATTACTCAATCTAATTAAAATTTGGTCTTTAATTGCTCCTGGTTTTCTTATTTCGCATGACATAACAAAACCGGGAGCAATTAAAGATCAAATTTTAATTAGATTAATAGATTACTGTGAATTCATTATTATTCTTGATATTTCAATTTTTGTGGATGTCGTGGAGAGTACCAAACCACGAAATAAAGAATTCAAGAATTCAAAAAAAAATTATCACCACATTTATTTAAGTAGTAGCTATATCAAGCGATCTGCAAATTTACTTATGAACGAAAATACACCGTTTCCTAAAACATGAAAACTGGTATCCACGAATTTAAATGAACTCACAGTATCTGACTCAAATGATGACTAGAATGTTACTGAGTTGTAATAAGAGTAACAATTGTATCTATTATACGACTTCCTTTAGGACATGAACATAGATCCATGTGTGGGTTCTTGATCTTATCTGATAACAGTTGATCTAATTCTGTCCGTAATTCTTTAACAAGTTCAGCAATCTGGAAAATAAAATGAACTGATATAATTACACAAGAGATATGTAGGTACTTTAAAATGGACCACTGAATGATAATTTATGTACAGTTCAATCAACTATAAAATTTCTGAACTTTTTTTTAAAAACATTTTCGTATAAGGTCTTAAGTAAAACATAGGAAAAGAGCCAGAAAGACTGACACGATGCTCTCTGAGTTTTAGTTCATACTCAGAATAGTAAATACATTGTTATATATCTATCATATATTTATAAAAAAAAATGTACTATATACAAGTTTTGAAGCAAATATATATACCGTAAATCAGTGTTACAAAAGCTAATATAATCAGTCAGAGATACAATGTAAGTACAGTAAGTACATGGCAATAACTGTTAAAATGTATCTGCTACGTACACTTTCAACATTTGAATCATAATATAGTATTATTACGTGATGCTTTTCATATTGGCCTAGTTATAGGTCCGAGGCGAAGCCGAAGGCCAATACATTAGACCGAGGACCTATAACTAGGTCAATATGAAAAACATCACGTAATGATTCCTTTATTAATTAACCAGTCCAATATCTCTCGGGATTTTTCCTTACAATTGTCGAAATGTCTAGCGGATTCCGATCTAGTTGTTATTGGACTGACTGGAATTGGGCCAATACGGAAAATATCCGTATTGGACTGGTTTTTCCCGTATTGGCCCAATGAAAGCTTTTATATTGTATTGACAGATTTGATCATAAAAAGGCTAATAAATCAAAGTTAATTAATAATAACTCTTACAATACTGACGTTATTGTTTGTATTGGGAATGTTATAATGGCTTTGACGTCACACTGACCAATAATTTTCAGAATAAGAGTCAGTCCTTTGATACTGAAAATATTCCATGGCGACATCAAAGGAAAAAGGTATAAATTACTGATAAAACTTAAATATCATTTAATGGAAAGTGACATTTAAACACCAAAATTCAAATCTATTCAAACATTTATGCTATTTAAATAGGAAATTTCATTGGTCAAAATTTGCTACCATTACCATATATATTACATTAAGACCCCTTAATAACTCTTCCTCATACAGAAGTATTACTAATTTTACAGTACCTGATGGGAGTTGGCTATAAATCTAATCCATCCATCATCTACAGACAATACAAAATTTCCTCTGTCTAAATCTACTGATATACCTCCTCCTCCGAACAACAGCAGTGGATAAACACTGACCATTGTACAATCTCTGATGAAAACCTAAAAATAAACACTGACCATTGTACAATCTCTGATGAAAACCTAAAAATAAACACTGACCATTGTACAATCTCTGATGAATACCTGAAAATAAACACTGACCATTGTACAATCTCTGATGAAAACCTGAAAATAAACACTGACCATTGTACAATCTCTGATGAAAACCTGAAAATAAACACTGACCATTGTACAATCTCTGATGAATACCTGAAAATAAACACTGACCATTGTACAATCTCTGATGAATACCTAAAAATAAACACTGACCATTGTACAATCTCTGATGAAAACCTGAAAATAAACACTGACCATTGTACAATTTCTGATGAATACCTGAAAATAAACACTGACCATTGTACAATCTCTGATGAAAACCTGAAAATAAACACTGACCATTCTACAATCTCTGATGAAAATCAGATAAGTGGATAAACACTGACCCTTGCACAATCTCTTAGGATAGCATAAAACTAAAACAGTGGATAAACATTGACTCTTACAAAATCTCTGAGGTAAAGATTAAATTTTCTCCATCAAATGTTATTCATTGGGCATTCTAATGAAAAGTAACAATGATATGTCTGAACCCAACCTCTGAATAAAACCTAAGATAAAAGCAATAAAAACTAGTATTACTATGATATACCCCTCACTCCCCACATCTGTCCAACCTATTTCCATATTATCATACGACATAGGGTAAAAATCCTATTTTCCGTCATATCAAGTCCAATAACTCTGGAATGGCAAAAGTGAAAATCGTCAAAAATGAAAGGGATCCTCCTCTCTTCACCGGTAAGCTGCTGATAAAATTTCAAAACATTCTGAGAAACACTACTCAAGTTATCATACGACATAGGGTAAAAATCCTATTTTCCGTCATATCAAGTCTAATAACTCTGGAACGGCAACAGTGAAAATCGTCAAAAATGAAAGGTATCCTCCTCTCTTCACCAGTAAACAGTTGATAAAATCTTAAAAGATTCTAAGAAACACAACTCAAGTTATCGTACGACATAGGATTTGTCTACAGACGAACGGACATGGTGAAACCAGTATACCCCCCTACAACTTTGTTGCGGGAGTATAATAATAGACATTTCTGAAAAGGGAGATCATCAATATGGATGAATATATATTTTGATGTTAATAAACAACAAACCTTTGAAGTCTTGACCATTTCGTGATAAACCAGGTAAGGACTCTCATAATATCTAACTTGGAAATTAACAGATGATGGATGAACATGCACCTGAAAATATATATAAATATTTAGTAAGACTACATCATTTAGAATCTGTATTACCAGTAAGTCAGAAAAACTACAACTGTCAATATTAGATGCACCCCCTTAACATCTAAGGGGCAATTTCATGAGTTGCAATAAAAATCTAGTTTGCAATAAATGGGGAAACCCTAAAGATGAATTTCAGTATTGAAGTTGAAATCCAACTGATTTAGACTTTTAGTGAAATATCGATCAGTCAAGTGCACAATGCCTTTTTAATATTCAATATTCAATGACAAGTATGAAATCACACTCAATTTTTTTAGTTTCAATAGAAATGACTCCTGAATGGAATATATGTATATGGTATGCATGAAATGCTTATATTTTCTACTTTGTTTTATTTTTGGGCATAAAAAGTCAGAATAATGAAACTAATTTTTTTTTTTATAAATTTAATTAAATCATTTCTAAAAGGGTAACTAATTATATGCAACACATTACCATGACTGAAAGTTAAAAACCTAAAGTAATGAGGGAATTACTTAATTATAGTATACTTACACAACCATCAGATTTTGTTTTAAATCTTAATTCTTCTGCTTTTGGAAATTTTGAAACAGCACCTGAAATATGTTTCAATTGTATTATGTTACAAATAAACTTTAACAAATTTTTTGTTATTTTAAATTTCATGCCTTGTAGTTTTTCGGTTTGTCTGTTCGTCCGTCTGTCCGCTTCACTATGTGACTGCAACTTCTCTGAGGTCGCTGTTCTGATAGCTTTCATATTTGGTAGGATAATTAGTCATGTGTAGTTGATCATATTATCCCACCATTTTGATTCAACGAATTTTGTAGGAGTTATGCATTTTCAATATATTTATACCTTGTGAATGGATAGTTGCATGTAATAGTGTTATTTGGACACAGTAAATCATTGTTGTTTTTTATATTAATATTACGTACCAGTATTCTGTTAAAACATTTGAGTTGAGTTGGGGCTTTGATGTTAATCTTTACTTTCAGAATTTGTTTTCCACTATATCATGACTACCAGACTTTTTTATATCGTGGCGATCAGTTTTATTGGTGGAGGAAACCGGACTACCCGGAGAAAACCCCCGACCTGCTGCAAGTCACTGACAAACTTTATCACATAATGTTGTATCGAGTACACCTTGTCATGAATGGGGTTGGAACTCACAACTTTAGTGGTGATAGGCACTGATTGCACAGTAGTTGTAAATCCAACTACCATACAATCACGACCACGACAGCTCACATACCTTTTTATTTGGGAAGGAAAGCCCAAACAGTTCAAATGTAATGACTGATGAAAACATTAACACTTTCAAATATTTCCATTTATTACAGTAAAACCTGTCAAAACCGTACCTCCTTGGGTCTAACTTTTGTGTTCAGAATAGACAGGTGTTCATTACTGTATACCATTAGTTTATAGTCTATCTTTCACCATGATACATTGATTTTATACTAAGCAACACATACCAGTACTACTTTGGTTAAACTTGGCATGAGGTGTCATAACTTGTACAACATTTGGGAATAAGGCTCCTACTAAAATAGCTGATACCAACTTTAGATTATTTACATTACTGTTTGCCTGTAAAGAAGAAAAAATTTAAAAAAATCATTTTTCTTTTATGAATTTCCCATTCATTCTTATTGACACAATTCTAAATGATATCTATATTTATCAAAACATATGTTACTGATCTGGAATTATGGAAAGAGTAACATTCTACTCTTTTTAAAACATTTTCCCTAATGATACACAAACTAGTTTGAGTTTGAAATATTTGAGAAAGAAAAAAGAAAGAAAAAGAAAAAAACAGATATTATTTATCCAATTGAAATTTAAAAGCTGTTCATAGAAAGAAAGTACCTCGATACTTTGATTTTTTTTAAATGTTGCCAAAGATAGATAGAAATACATGTAGCATATCAATTTACATAATCACAGATCAATATGGTTGTGTCTTAAAGTAACATTACACCAGTTTTGGGTGAAGAAAATTTTCCCCTGAAAATTCAATTTGGAATACGACGGTACTTTTACTAAGCTATTCATGCATGTTTTAAGTCGAAGTATGTTCCCAACAACTAGAAATATGCAAATCCGTGTGCATGTTATTGTCCTCGCTATTATTGTGGAGACTGATTAACTTTCGGTTGTTTTGTTCCGATGATTGCTGATCACGACCTCATGAAGAAAAGATAAACAATCATGGATGCTGAGGTAAGCACGCACACATTCCTGACAATGATTATTGAGGAATCTGTCTGTTTCATGTCGTGTGAACCAATTTTTTTTTGCAATTATTCTTATGTGGTACACACGGAATAAAAATATATTTTTTTTCATCAACTGAACAGTGTGCATGAGTGATAATCTCCCTGAAAGAGTTCAAATCTTGGGTCACGCACATCTCATTTGCATTACTATCCGGGAAGACAGAATTATGCAACAAAATTAGTCAATGAATTGCTACATGTCTGTGGTTTTCTCGGTGTACTTCGGTTTCCTCCACCAATAAAACTGACTGCCACGACATAACTGAAATATTGTTGGAAGTGGCAGTAAACACCATAAACCCATAAACCCAAACCCTCTTTAGTAGTCCATAACAGATATTCATTATTTGATCAAATACAAACAAGGGTAGATACTTCGTAATATAATAACAGATAAAATCAAATCAAAATCAATAATGAAATATCAACAGTATATCATACAGTACCTCTTCCCCCGTCAGTTCTATCACCCCATCAGATCCACGTCTAGCAGCTCTCTCTACATCTCTGTACGTAATCCCTTCCTTGACAAAACCTATATCTGATAAAAGTTCTACAAACTGTTGCTTCAAACTAACCAACATCTGTATAATAAGACAATATAATAATTTAAATTCCATGTCAGTTTTAAGAGTCTAATGTTACTGTCTCAACCCCTAGAAAAAAATATTGATAAAGTTAAAAGATTTACACATGTTGATGTCTACAAATAGTATAAGACGAATTTCACAATTATTGTAAATTTAACTGCAAAATAGTCTAAGATTCTATTATTGTTCACATGATTTGACTTTCAACAAGACATGATTGAATACAAAAATTAATGCAAAAAATTCAGTAGACTAATACCAATGAATAACTTTTTTTTTGAGTGCATACAAAGTATTCATATGACTAAAAGGTTTTTTATGAGGTAATTTTATACAGACATCATAATCTGGTAGGCAACCTAGATAAAAAAAAATTATCCAAAAGGAATTCGCTCAACCATTTCAATTCAAGTTTGGGTTCATCTTTCCAGTAGTTTTGATTTCCAAAGATGGTGCAACATTGTTTTATGATACCCGAAATAGCCAATTATTTGAATTATTAATAAAACAAGAAGATAAAGAGAGGATGGGTCAATTCTACAAATTACAGTATGTATGACACAAATCCAGTTTTGTCCCGAAGATGTTAAGCTCCAGAATGACACAGATCCTATGTTTTTCAATGGAAGTTTTATCCTCTAATCGTATCACTTTCTTCTGGTATAACATCATAAATTATTTTCATTAAGAATCCATTAGATAACTGCATTATCTTGAAACTATTATTTTCAGATATAGGTAGTGAAGGAAATGTCTAATTCACCAAAACATATCTGTAGATAATACTGAAATCTGAGATTAAAATTGTTCAAATACATGTGTATCTTTTTTTAGATTTAACTTCTATCAACCTATTAATTTCTGATTAGCATATTTTTAAAATACTTAGTGGCAAAGTGCAATTTGAAATGAAGTCAATACGGCATAAAAGATAAACACCAAAAAAACATAGAAACAACGATCATCTGAAACTCAAACTAATTACCTGTAGAGATTTCTGTGAGAGAAAATTATCTTGACAAAACAAATATGCTTCTCTAGGTCCTTGTTTCTTGGAACTTAACCAACCCTAAAATATTAGAAACTTAAAGTTAGATATAAGAATGTCATACATATATTTTTGTTTATTCTATTTTCACATGAAAAACGAAATTTATATAATGAATTTCTGGATTTTGTGCTTTGTAATAACAAAAAATAATCTGTATGAATTTGTTTAATTAATTAATTTCTAGGCGTAAATAAAATAATCAACATAACATTAATATTTTCTATGCTGCTAATTTTGGACAGAACCAATTAAGTTCATCATGTGTATGTATGATAAATGTCACTTTCACATAAATTATTTCAGAAGATGTCGAGAAAATATGTAGTCAAACTTTCTTGTCAGATTAGCTATGGGTGTTTAACACCATTTTCAACAATATTTGTTTATATCATGGTGGTCAGTTTTATTGGTGGAGGAATCCAGAGTACCTAAAAGAAACCAAAGACCTGCTGCAAGGCTATGACAAATTATTATCTACTCACAGCAGGCAGGAATCAAACTCACAGCTTAAGTGGTAATTGGCACTGTTGCATAGATAAATCCAAAAACCACACAGTCACATCCCTCACATTTTAAAGACATTTTTCTTCATTATTTAGAGAGAACTTGAAATCTCTGCATCATAATAAATAACTCAATTTATCAGAGATAATTTCAAAATAAAAGTTTTTCTTCATTCTTTCCAAATATCAACTAGTATTACTGTGAGCACAGCTCACTAAGATATACCCCCGCTCCCCAGCCTATTTCCATAACCAAAACATTACTGATTGTTCTGACCAAAAATGAAAGGGACCCTCCTCTCTTCACCGGTAAGCTGCTGATAAAATTTCAAAACATTCTGAGAAACACTACTCAATTTATCATACGACATAGGGTAAAAATCCTATTTTCTGTCATATCAAATCCAATAACTCTGGAACGGCAAAAGTGAAAATCTTCAAAAATGAAAGGGATCCTCCTCTCTTCACCATTAATCTGAGAAACACAACTCAAGTTATCGTACGACATAGGATTTGTCTACAGACGGACGGAAGGACAGACGGACGGACATGGTGAAACCAGTATACCGCCCTACAACTTCGTTGCGGGGGGTATAATTATATTACCTGATAACCATTAATAATTGTTAAATGGTCTGAGTTTCCTGTTGCAAATTCCAGCTTCTTCTGCGTGGCTTCAAATTTCTTTCCAAATGGAGAGACCTTGATATAAAACAAAGATCTAATTAAATAAAAAAAAAGTATACAGTGTATATCATTATGCAATGCATATCTATAGTATAATAGCAAAACATTACTGTACAAGAAAAAACACCATCTGTTTGTATTGACTTGGTGGCCATCTTGGATACAGGGAAATTCATTACAATGTACACTTCAACTCATTCATGTATAAAGCTTAGAAGTTATGGCCTTTTGAAATAAATAAATTCTGTTAATAACAGATGTAATCTTGAAAAGTAGAGAAGGGTGGTTGAGTGAAAGCTGTTCAAATAAACAGACATTCATCACAGATTAAAACATATAAAATATAATATTCAATTCAATTCAATTCAATTCAAATATTTTATTGAATAAATGCATAAATACAATATCCAATGGGATTGCACATCAGGCATAGCCTATGTAAGTGCTCTCCTTCAATAACTAAGGACATCAAGTATAATGATAAGGATAAATAATTAATTTACATTGTAATTAGTGTACAAAAAAAATTTCTTAGGAGAAATTCAAAATTTTGTAATAACTGTCCATTTATTCATTATAATTGTGAAATTTGCCAATTTAGAGTGTGAATAAGTTAACTTGTAATTAATATATTCTTCTGTATATTAAGGATACATATGTACATGTATATATAGGCACATAAGAAGGCATATTCATACATATGCATACATATACACATGTACACATAAATATAGATATATATTTGTTTAAACATCTTAAGCAATAAATTAAAAAAGATTCAAAGCAAATAATACAAAATCAAATTGAAAAATGTTAATATTAATAGTCAAGTCTTTTGGTTCCACAAATAAAGGTGTGGACAGAGTTCAATAAGTACATTATCATCAAAAGAAAGGTCAGGTGATCCCTTTAAGAGTACATCAATGTTTAGGAAGTTGGCTAAATCTCTCAGTTGAGTAAACAGCAAAATTCTTTGGCAAATGAAAAGTGGACAGACATAAAAGTAGTGAAAGTTGTCTTCAACATCATCTACACAAGGACACCCTGAACCATCTGACAAGTGTGACAAGAACTTGTGTTGTTTCAAGTTACTTGCCAAGTTTCTAAGTTGACAATGGAATATGTTGTATTTTCTTGTACCCAAGGCAAAATAAGGGGGAGGGACAGATATATTAGATCTTATTTGCTTTTTGAACATTAGTCTACTGTGTTGATTTTGCATGTCTACATCAAGTAAATTCCAACTGTCAATTACATTAGGGAAAAAACTACATTTGTATGAAGTGGTATTACAGAATGGAGGTTCAAAAACATAAAATATAATACCTGAAGTTTTAATGTATGTTAGATAAGCTGAATAACAAGTAATTAATACTTTTATACTTACAAAAGGAGATTTAAAACTGAGTGATGCAGCAATGGTAAGAGCAGGATCTAAACATCTAAATATAGCTCCAAATAACATTAGTTTTCCTATCCTATAAAAATAGATTAGAACTGGGTCAATAATAAAAAAAAATAAAAACGTAGATGTCAAATTTAGTGCACAATTCATGTTTCTGGAATTATCTTCATCAGGTACACTCAAAGCCAAAGTATTTAAAACTTATTCTTTCTAATTTCATTCTCAAAATATATCAATAAAAAAATTAATATGACTTCTGAATGAAATCAAAGATTCGTCGTATTCCATGACACTTTCATTTCTAGGATACTAAACCTAACATGAGCCAATATGATCACAGAAAATATCCTCTAAGTAATCGATATGTAGACAATATCTTGTACTGATAATTACCGTAATTAAAGATGAACAGGAATATGGATGTTCAGCAATTTAACCAACCATAACAAACATGAATAACTGGTTCAACATTAATTCTTAAAATTTAGACAATAAGTACATATTTATATCTGATGACAATTGAGGTCTTGGTTATAGTGTCAGGCAAAAAAGGTGGCAGCATTAAAATAAATTGGTTAATGGAATCCCAATCATTGTCTCTTGATATATAGATATCCATTGACAAAGAACTAAAAACAAAATTTTAAAAACCTGCACAGATTATCTTAAATTGTTCAAAGACACTTCATGTAAGTCAATTTTTATTTTTCATTTTCAAATATGTTTTAATGATTAACTAAGCCTATATAGTTATGACAGAGAGATGTCACACAGATTTTTGTGTATATAGTATGGGATCCCTATAGTACATACCTAACATCAACAGGTAAGGATCCTAGATGATATCCTAAGGGAGTTAACTCCTAATAAAATGGAAAACATTTATTATAATCATTTTAGTATGTACATGTATATTATAATTAACCTCAAGGCACATTAAAATTAAAGAGTACTACATTAAAAGATAATCGTATGATAGTTGGATTTACAACTATCTATGCAATCAGTGCCTATCACCACTAAAGTTGTGAGTTCGAATCTGGCTCATTGCAGGGTGAACTCAATACAATATTATGTTATAAAGCTTGTCGGTGACTTGAGGCAGGTCTGTGGTTTTCTCCAGATACTCCAATTTCCTCCACCAATAAAACTGACCACCATGATATAACAGAAATATTGTTGAAAGTGGCATTAAACACAATAACCCTAATCCCTAACCCACACTTGGCAGTCATAAATTTCCAAAAATGCAGTTTTCTCAAATTTGCTGATAATTTCTTCTTCAGTTTTCAATTATTCTATAGTTCTAAAATGGATGTTAAAAACCTATCAAACATTTAGGTAGAAAAAGATGGCATTAGAAAAGAGTAAAATTATATTATCTAAATTAGGTAAATAAAAGTATAATGACAAAATACGGTTGTTTCGAATCATGTCAATTCCGATCATGTTCTGTCTTTTTCGTGTCCTGACATCTGAAATGTTAGGCAGACGACTTCCGGTGTTTACGCTATTACTGTGACAACGTCAACATATCATAGTCGTAGATGTGGTAGATTATAAGTAATTGTAATATGGTGACACTTAGAAAATGGCCGAGTAAATACTGGTGTTCGGTACCTCACTGTCTGTCTGATAACAGAAATATATCAACACAGGTCGTTTTCCTTTCATGATGCTGACAGCAGTAAATAAAGAAATAAAACAAATTTAATTTTAAAGAAGTAATTGTCTGTGCATTGAAGTCTTTGATACAAATAAAATAATTTAATTGATATCTGTCTTTTACAGAAAACGTAAAAAATTCTTTAAGCTGAGTAACATTAAAACGGCACTTATCGATTGGAGTTTTCGTTGTGTACATTGATACCGGAAGTCCAGTGCCTAACATTCCATCAAAATCACGTGGTTTGGCAGACGAAAATAAAAAGTTTTTGACGGAATGGAAATGATTCGAAACAATCGTATTGTTTTTTCTTCTGTTTCTTAGCAATTTTCCATAAGACCATCACAAGGAGGCGAATACAATCTATTGCAGCTAAATATTAAATTGTTTATTTCATTCCTAATTATACAAAATAATATAATTAAGTGATATTAACACATGTAATGGAAATCTATGAAGGAAACTTACATCCTTTTCATCTAGTGCACCTAGATCTTGTAAACGTTTTGTAGCAGCTAAAATTGAATGTTCTTCTGGTGGTTCTAGTAATTGCTCCAAAACTTCCTGTTAAATAAAAATAAAAATATAATATATATCATAATAAAACTACCACATGTTTTTCAAAAGAGATGATTATTAAGGATCATAAAGGTGCTAAATTGTCACTTATTGCAGAACTTTACAAAGTTTACATTGAAATTACCCTATCATATACCAATGTTACTAGTAAAAATTAATAAAATTAAGAAACATTATTTATACAATCAAACCTGTAAATAAAGGTGACTCATGGGAACCTCAAAATGGGCACTTTATGAGCAGTTGTTCCTATATACAGGTTAAAATTATATGTGTTATTCATTAATGGGGGAAATAATACTGACTTTTATAGACAGTAATTTGTTATATAGAGGTGCCCTTTAAGGTAGATTTGACTGTATTTAGTGATAAAAATTATGAAAAAATCATGAAGTTTTCAAAAAATCTTTATATTTGGTCACTTAAAAAAATTATAGTAGTTTTCGGGAAATATACATCAAAACACTTCTTTTTCACAAAAAAAAGTTGATCATTGTAATATTGAGCTTGATCAAGGTCCTGACAGCAATATGTGTTCTGTAAAAATATTGTCAAAATTAAATAATAATTGTTTATACAATGATCAAATGATTCAAATCCCTGGATTTAAACATGAAAAACACCAAAAAAATTAGACTAAAATTATAAACCATTTATGTATATCATCCCTGTAAGATATTAAAATAATTCTTCAAATATATGCCAAAGACAAAGGTAAGTTTTAAAATTCACAAGATAAATTATTAACGCAATATGCTGAAACTGCAAGTCTATGGAGATATGTCAGTCATGTTACACAGGAAACAAATTCCTACATCTACCACTATCATCGGTTATTTCTTTGATTATATTCTACTCACAATAACGAGCATGAAAAGATTCACTCGACTTATTTTAAATGCCAAATATTTTAATTCTGCATTTAACAAGAGAGAGAGTAATTAACAAATACAATGTTATTCATCTACAAGTATGGTTTTCATGTTCATTTCTGGGGCAAAGACTACTTAAACTGATTGCAAATCCTACCAGTATAATATGACTGCATGGTATGGAAAATTCTAAAGAGTTAAACAAGGAATGACAGTGGTTAATAAATGTTCGGTGAATGATAATTTAGGCCCAATTTTGTATGGTGAATCAGGACTTATTAATTAGCCTCAATCGGTAAATTCTGTGACCAGGTTTTTTTCATTTCTCATTATTATTATTATAACATATTTGTATAGCGCATTATATAATCATAAAACTACTCTAAGTGCTTGACTCATAACTAGTGACCCTCTGTTCTCATTCTTACACAAACACCCTTTTAACACATACTTTTGTGTAATCTGTCAAAACATTTTACCCACACAATTATATGAATACAATTTGTATGCCTAGCAGTTAATTTTTAAATTAACTTGCATTTTTTTTTAAATCAAAAGAATATACTGTTTATGAAATACACAAAATCATTACCTTTGCTGACTGTTTATTGAATATATCCAACATTTTAATCCTCAAGACGATTTGTTCTAATGGGGCTCTCTGTATCTCTGAAATAAACACATCGTATATACATTAGATATTGAAGAGGGGCTTCTACAATTTATCAGTTACTTTCAACAGATTTAATTATAAAGGTTTGAACAGAAACAAGGAGTGTACTTTCCTATTTTATTACCACTCTTACATTACAAAGTAAAACATTCCTGTAACCTAGATTTTCATCAGCTTCTGTCATGGTCTTCTTTGTGTTTTAGGGGGTTATGATGAGCAAGAGTTGGTCATATCCCCGTGTGACAATAAGTCGGCCAGTCATTGGATAATGTTTGATTATTTTTTTCATGTTTGAAAAGTAAACATTTTTTCTTTATAATTATGTTCCTCATCTATTCTTGCTCACATGTGTAAAATTCCATAGAAAAAAGATCGATAACAATGACACACTGACCCATATTTGTTTACTACCCTTTTTGTAAATGGCGTCGTATAACGTGACATTAGGCCGGTCAGTGGTAAATAAATCACATGATTTTGTCATAGGCCAACCAAATTTAAAAAAGTAAACCAGACTAAGAAAGTACAGTATTTTAGCATTTTCTGTGTAATTGTTTTGTCTGAAGAATTTTTTTTTAAATAGTTTGAAATTGAAGTATTAAAAATTAATTATGTGGTGCAAACACTGATCTTGCTTACCCATATAATAAAATATTTAATCCAGTGAATTTGGTGTTTTTGTTTTTGTCAATGCAATATATTAGACTGACTACATACTACCATATTTTTGTACAACAATTAATGACTGATTTCTGTTTATTTCAATCACAGAATGGTAACAATACAGTTTTGTTGATGCTATATATTTGTAATAATGACAAGTTTTTCCCCCCCAGATAATCTCATTTATCTGTCTGGTTTAATTTAATTCTCTGTTCAATTTATGCTATAAATTTTGATTATTCCTGTTAAATTAATTCGTTTTCTATCTTCTCGGTGAATATCATTTCATTACACCAAGAAGTAAGGGGTATATTTGTTATTAAAGCAGCAGTGGAAATGCAAAATAATCTGCCATTTTGTGACTAATGGAGAGCACTTGTATGTATTTTCCCGGTAAAATCAGCCATTTTCTATAAAATGGTGGAATCTGAATGATCAATCATCATATTTTCAAAGTATTTTAAAATACAATTGGCTGGCCTACATTCCAGAAAAGGTCATGATCTGTGATGACGATTACATCAACAAACCGGAAAGGTAAAAATGCTTGGGAAACACCATCGCTTAAAACATATTTAACAAGCATAATGATCAGGAAAAAAAGACATTAAGTAAAAAGGATCTTTTTTACATGCATGGAATTTATTCAATTCAATGTTATCTGTTTTAATCTCATCTTGTAATTTTTAAGTATAAAAGAATTCCCTATGTGTTTATGTATGCTATGAATATACAGAATGACGTCATCTGTCTCGTGCTGCGCGAGAATTGTAAATCAAAACAAATGACCGACTTTATTGCATGGCCGAGCAGATGTCCCAACATGATATATGCTATAGTTGGTTTAAATTGTAGACCACCATTGTTTAACATAATTATTTTGATCAATCTTCTTTGGAAATCAATACATTTCAAACTTGGGTCACAGTTAATATAGTCTTGTTTAGTTAAAAAACCAGACTTGGGATAACTAAAAATAAACATGTAATAATTTACCATAAATTACTGTATTTGTACTTTTTTTCACTTGAACCTCATGTATTAAAGTTGAAAGGACCAATGATATCTCGTAAAATTAACCAAGCATTGCAGTTATCCATGATATGTTCAATAAAAAGACAGAAATTTCAATTTGACCAATCCAAGATTGAAGATTATGAGTTTCAACAATACCTGGAACAGGCTGTTCTATAAGGTGATTATAATATCTGTGACTAGTAAACAGATGGAAACAGATACCATGGGTGACACGTCCTGCTCTACCCTTTCTCTGTACTGCATTAGCCTTAGATACCCATGCTGTATCTAAACTCTCCATACCTCTTGTGGGATCATATCTATAATTTAAAAAAAGGGCTACAAAGAGTGAAGTATAATACAACAGCAGCATGTCAACAAGGGAAAGTTGAACAAGTGTATATAAAAAGCAAGTGTGGACACAGTATTTTGCTTGACACAGTAATGTGTTGGACACAGCAATTTACTGGATCCACTGTAATTTGGGAATTTGTCTTATTTTACTATTTCAAGTGTTGGGTCCCTTTAGTCCCATTTACTTCAATTAAATTTTCGTCAAAGAGTGTGAATCCCACTCAGGTGAGGTGTACTCGATACAACATTATGTGATAAAGTTGGACAGTGATTTACAACAGGTCGGTGGTTTTCTTCGGGTACTCCGGTTTCCTCCACCAATAAAACTGACCGCCACAATATAACTGAAATAGTGTTGAAAGTGGTGTTAAACACCCTAAACCCATAACCTTTAAATATTTCAGAAGTCTGTTGAGTTTTGTCTCATTTTACTTTATATAAAAAATTACTGAAGTAAAGTCATTAAATAGAACGGTTAATTCTCAAATGTACATGTATCATTAAAGACTTAATACAAGATAAAACAAACAATACCTTTTTTCCTTCATTTTGCCAACATCAATGACAAAAACTATGTCATCAATTGTGATTGATGTTTCAGCTATATTTGTTGCAATAACAATTTTTGTAACTCCCTCAGGTGGCTTCCTACAATTAACAAAATTAAATATTTACAATGGTATTTTAAGAACAGTAAGGATCAGGATTATGTATGTTTTAAACCAGTTTTAGTGATATTGTGGTATTAGTATCATTGGTTAAGTAAATCAACGCACCCCAAGATAAATGTCTCTGACATACGATATCATATAAGGTTGGATCAAGTACGGTACATAAACTCACATATTTATTGGTTTGGTATGGTTTATGATGCTTAACGCCACTTTCAACAATATTTCAGTTATATCTTGGCAGTTAGTTTTATTGGTGGAGGACACCGGAGTACCCGGAGAAAACCACCGACCTGTCACAAGTCACTGACAAATTTTATCACATAATGTTGCATCGAGTACACCTCACCGTGAACAGGGTTCAAACTCACAACTTTAGTGGTGATAGGCACTGATTGCATAGGTAGTTGTAAATCCAACTACTATACGATCAGGACCACGATGGCCCCCATATTTATTGGTAACAGACACAGAATGAATAGGTACGTGGATGGCTATATAATATATTTTGACTATTTCGCAAAGAAAATTTATCAAAATTGTGAAGACTTTTTTTACAATAACAAAATTGTAGATATATAATTTAGTGTGCATGACATGTTTCTGTAACTGTCATCAGGCACGCTCACAACCAAAACACCAGAAAACCAAACAATTTAAAAGTTCCCGGGAGCAAGCAAACCAAAGGAGCCAAACATGACAGCCAAAGCTTATGCTTCAATGACAAACTATCAAAATGATACAACTGACAGATTTTTTTATTCAACTAATTTTGGAAGGTGTAACTTTTTGCACTACTTTTTTTTACTCCAACCCTTTATCATCTTTATTTTAACTAATATATATTTTCCTATCAATAAACAGTATAGAAACATACAGCTATTGTTATAATCCACCATTCTTAATAATAAACACATACATTCATTCTTGAACATATATATACGTGTACTAATATGCATTAAAAAAAATATATTAAATTTTCCTCAGTTATAATTAAAAAAAATTAAATTACAATCATTTTCAAATTTGTCTCAGTTATGATTTCAAACAATAAATATATACATGTACATGTAGTATGGTTTTTGTCAAGTTACGAAACATACTCACGTAAAAACCATTTGTTGGTCTTCACTTGATAAAGAAGAATGTAGAGGAACAATTTTATATCTAAAATAGATATTTACATGTAATTGTAATTAAAAACAAAGATATATATTTTATCAATTAACAAAATTCACAGGAATCTGTTGAAAATGTACTCCGATGCTAAAAATATTATATTATTTTAATATTACAAATCATATACAAATGTAATAGATTTAAAAAAAGACTATTGTCTTATTTATCATCAAAAAGGAAACAACAATAATGTCAGTCTATTGTGAAAATAGAAAGAATTCTAAAATATTAAGCTACAGCAGGTAATAAAGTGATTGATTGTTGTTCAATGCCAAGTAAGCAATTTTTCAGATATTACAGTAAGAACTAGTTACTTTTAAGGAAATGATCATGATATCTCCTTTGTTTTATATCAATGCGCTAAAGTTGAATTTCTATAGTTCTAGCTGCATTAAACAACATTCTGCAATTAGATATTCGACTCTGAGCCAGCAAGCCTTTGTTCTTACTTGCATTTAGTGCAGAAGCTGCAAATACCAATTTTAAAGTCTTTGGTGTTACATGATGAGGCCTTGGACAGAAGAACTACTGCATTCCAGGTGAGCACACTAATTAGTGAGGTGGTAATGCCTTAGAGCAAACAAAGGATATCAGTAATATAGAAAACAAATTAAGACAAAATAATTTTAGATTTTGACTTGATTTTGATTTTTGGTGTTTTAATGCCACTTTCAGCAATATTTCAGCTATATCATGGTGACCAGTTTTAGTGGTGAAAGAAGCCGGAGTACCCGGAGAGAACCACCAACCATGGGCAAGCAACTGGTAAACTTTATCACTTGCGGCTGCGAGTCAAGTGCACCCTTTTTTGTAATTTACAAGACCGGGTGCAAACCCACGTCGTATTGGTGATAGGCTTGTATGAGTTGTTAGGTAATCCAACTACCTAACTCATTGAGCCACCCGCGCCCTCAAATAATTTTAGAACAGATATCTGTATCGTTAATGGCTTTAGTAAATAGATTACTGCTCATAGTTGTTACTTACTTCCTTTGATTTCTGTGTCCAAATACAGGACTTGTATTGATTAAATCAAGTAATGTTTGTATGTCTGAGAATCCTTGTAGAAAAACTAATACTGATCCTTGGGGAAACTGCAAAGACAGAATCATAAATGTTTAACAAGATTCAATACAGTTAAACCTGTATATAAAGGACATTCAAGAGAACCCAAAAATGTGTCCTTTATGGGCAGTTGACCTTATTATAGGTTAAAATTACACGTATATGCACTATTCATTAATGGGAAAATTGAGACTGCCCTTTATAGTGAGTGAGTGAGTGAGTAAATGAGTGATTGTTGTTTAACGCCAACTCTGCAATTTTTCAGCTATATCATGGCAAGAACAAGTTAATTTTCAATGAGATGATGATGAGGTCCACTTTGTACTAGACCAACATGCTTACTTGGATTTTAGGTGTCGTTTAAAGCAGGATTGACTGTATTTTAATTTGTTTGTAGCTGGGCAAATCTAAACATGCTAAAAGGGGGGAGGATACTAAAATTAAGTATTACTTCTCTGTGGACAACTAAAATTTTCTAAGATCTCCAAATATCTATAAATGATGAATTACAAAATATATTTCATGATATCTATCTACATGAAGCCAGATATAATAATATAATAATATTACATAGTCTAGTCCACTTATAATGAAATTTTAAGGGGGAAAAACAATCTTTTAATTACATGTACATTTGTTTTATAACCAAAAAAATCTAAACATAACTAGGCCTGATATATACTCAAGGCCTAGGGGATTGATGGGGGGAAAATAATCTGTTCAATATAACCTTTTTTCACTACAATCGATTTCATTATAAGTGGATTGAACTGTATAAGTCTCCACATCATGTGACTAAAAACATACCTCATGATTACCCTCTACAATAAACTCCAGCAAGGCTAAAACAAGGTCAAAGTTTATTTTACTCATATCCATCATAGAAAGTGTCCTACAAACTGTTTTACTATAATCTAAAAATAAAATAACATGTTTTTATAGTTATATTTTTCAGCAATATGTCCTTCTTCGCTTGATAAGCTTAGCTTTAGGTTTATGGTGTTTAACACCACTTTCAACAACAATATTTAAATTAAATAGTGGCGATCTGTTTTATTGGTGGAGGAAGTCGGAGTACCCAGAGAAAACCATCGACCTGCCGCAAGTCACTGACAAACTTGACCACATAATGTTGTATCGAGTACACCTCGCTTGAGCAGGATTCAAATCACAATGCTAGAAAAAATAATATATTTCAATACTTAAATATTTAACACTACCCTGCAATTTTTATATATGGCCATTAAAATTAATTTGAAATTCAGTTGCAGTTTTTGATTTTCACTTTTGACCAAAAAGAATGCATTCAGTTTTACAAAGGTGGAGAGAAAGTTTATAGATGATAAGTCATTTACTACATCATTCTAGTTCTTTACTGAGCCTTTGAGAGATAAATACAGGATTTTTAGGGGAAAACATAATAGTACTGTCATCCACATACAGTAGGAGTTTACAGTCTGAGTTTATGCTTATGGAAATGTCATTTATATAAAAGAGGAAATGAAAGGGACCAAAATACGTCCCTGTGGTACTCCACAGCTTATATCTACCAAAATGGATTATGTACCATTAACATTAACCAACTTTTTTCTTCCTCTTACTTATGATTGGAACCATGTATTGTCAGATACTCCCATCATTTGAAGCTTGTTGCAAAGAAAATGACAGTTAATGGTATTGACTGTAAAATGTTTCTATATACCTTGATATCTCATCTTAAGTTGTTTCACACTCAGATTTTCATCTTTCACATGGTCAGCAGCAGGCTTAGAAGGGTCATTGTTAATAAATTCATTATCTTCATCATATTCCATACCATATCTAAATGTTGCATTAGATTTAAGTAAAGGTCTGGCATATGGAGATTTCTCTTCCATCACAAATCTACAACAATAAACAATCATAAATAAAAATGTAAGGGTCAAACCATAAGCTATGGGTGGTTTTAAAACTCACTTTTAGGAACAAGTTCTGACCATCATTTATTATCGTCTTATTATGGTTTTCAGATAAAGAAAAGCAATCAATGTGCTGATCATTAATTTACAAATTTATCAGGGGCCGTCATGGTCATGATAGTATGGTATTTGGATTTAAAACTACCTGTGCAATCAATGTCTATCACCACTAAAGTTGCTAATTTGAACCCCGTTCATGGCGAGGTGTACTCGATACAACATTATGTGGTTTTCTCCGGTTTTCTACAGCAATAAAACTGACAGCCATGATATAACTGAAATATTGTTGAAAGTGGCGTTAAACACTATAAACCAACCAACCTACAAATTTATCATCCCAAACTTTCAAATAAAAATTCAACGGTATTGTTATCACGTCCATCAGTCTGTCCATCCAACGACTTTTATAAAAATAAATTTAAACTTTCCACAACAGTTTTTATCTTGAATCATCAATAAACATTTGTAAATAACATTTCATATAAGTGACAATTTCAAATTTGAAGAAATTAAAAACGAAATAAACTAACCTGGTCATATCTAACACATCTTCCAGAAAATATTGGTCCACTGGGAAAGTCTTACCTGTTGAAAAAAGATCACTACCATGTCTCACAGTTTAATCATCAACAGTATAATACACTAGTTAAACGTTGCTTAAAATATCTTATATAAACTGGCCAATATACCGTATAAGTGGTTATTTTGGTGGGTATTTAATTTTCGCTTTCTTCGCGAGGATGTTAAATACGCGAAAAATGAAGTCCCCGAATTATTATTTCACGTTCAAATAGTATCACATAAATAGCCATTTTGCGAAATTTTGTGGCATAAATAAATGCATCCCATTTCAAGCCATTTTCGTCAAATTTTGCTCCCGCGAAATTAAACACTTATACGGTATACTGAAAACTTGACCAATTGGTAAACAAAAAGTACCGGTATTTAGAAAATGATAATAGTAATAATGATATAGACAATTGGACTAAAATATTAAATAGATGAAATATCAATCCCCTGTGGTATAATGGTTAGCATGCTCACCTAAAGTTACATTGCAATGAGATGATGATGATGTCCAGTTTGTACTAGACTAACATGCTTTGTTGGATTTACATAATGCTAGCTCAGTTTAACAGGTAGACATATCACTCTACTCAGACATATTATCCTGATTTCTAGCTAGCTCAGTTTAACAGGTAGACATATCACTCTACTCAGACACATTATCCTGATTTCTAGCTAGCTCAGTTTAACAGGTAGACATATCACTCTACTCAGACATATTATCCTGATTTCTAGCTAGCTCAGTTTAACAGGTAGACATATCACTCTACTCAGACACATTGATTTCTAGCTAGCTCAGTTTAACAGGTAGACATATCACTCTACTCAGACACATTATCCTGATTTCTAGCTAGCTCAGTTTAACAGGTAGACATATCACTCTACTCAGACATATCCTGATTTCTAGCTAGCTCAGTTTAACAGGTAGACATATCACTCTACTCAGACATATTATCCTGATTTCTAGCTAGCTCAGTTTAACAGGTAGACATATCACTCTACTCAGACACATTGATTTCTAGCTAGCTCAGTTTAACAGGTAGACATATCACTCTACTCAGACACATTGATTTCTAGCTAGCTCAGTTTAACAGGTAGACATATCACTCTACTCAGACATATTATCCTGATTTCTAGCTAGCTCAGTTTAACAGGTAGACATATCACTCTACTCAGACACATTGATTTCTAGCTAGCTCAGTTTAACAGGTAGACATATCACTCTACTCAGACATATTATCCTGATTTCTAGCTAGCTCAGTTTAACAGGTAGACATATCACTCTACTCAGACACATTATCCTGATTTCTAGCTAGCTCAGTTTAACAGGTAGACATATCACTCTACTCAGACACATTGATTTCTAGCTAGCTCAGATTAACAGGTAGACATATCACTCTACTCAGACACATTGATTTCTAGCTAGCTCAGTTTAACAGGTAGACATATCACTCTACTCAGACACATTATCCTGATTTCTAGCTAGCTCAGTTTAACAGGTAGACATATCACTCTACTCAGACACATTATCCTGATTTCTAGCTAGCTCAGTTTAACAGGTAGACATATCACTCTACTCAGACACATTATCCTGATTTCTAGCTAGCTCAGTTTAACAGGTAGACATATCACTCTACTCAGACATATCCTGATTTCTAGCTAGCTCAGTTTAACAGGTAGACATATCACTCTACTCAGACATATTATCCTGATTTCTAGCTAGCTCAGTTTAACAGGTAGACATATCACTCTACTCAGACACATTGATTTCTAGCTAGCTCAGATTAACAGGTAGACATATAACTCTACTCAGACACATTGATTTCTAGCTAGCTCAGTTTAACAGGTAGACATATCACTCTACTCAGACACATTATCCTGATTTCTAGCTAGCTCAGTTTAACAGGTAGACATATCACTCTACTCAGACACATTGATTTCTAGCTAGCTCAGATTAACAGGTAGACATATCACTCTACTCAGACACATTGATTTCTAGCTAGCTCAGTTTAACAGGTAGACATATCACTCTACTCAGACATATTATCCTGATTTCTAGCTAGCTCAGTTTAACAGGTAGACATATCACTCTACTCAGACACATTGATTTCTAGCTAGCTCAGATTAACAGGTAGACATATAACTCTACTCAGACACATTGATTTCTAGCTAGCTCAGTTTAACAGGTAGACATATCACTCTACTCAGACACATTATCCTGATTTCTAGCTAGCTCAGTTTAACAGGTAGACATATCACTCTACTCAGACACATTGATTTCTAGCTAGCTCAGATTAACAGGTAGACATATCACTCTACTCAGACACATTGATTTCTAGCTAGCTCAGTTTAACAGGTAGACATATCACTCTACTCAGACACATTATCCTGATTTCTAGCTAGCTCAGTTTAACAGGTAGACATATCACTCTACTCAGACACATTATCCTGATTTCTAGCTAGCTCAGTTTAACAGGTAGACATATCACTCTACTCAGACACATTATCCTGATTTCTAGCTAGCTCAGTTTAACAGGTAGACATATCACTCTACTCAGACATATCCTGATTTCTAGCTAGCTCAGTTTAACAGGTAGACATATCACTCTACTCAGACATATTATCCTGATTTCTAGCTAGCTCAGTTTAACAGGTAGACATATCACTCTACTCAGACACATTGATTTCTAGCTAGCTCAGATTAACAGGTAGACATATAACTCTACTCAGACACATTGATTTCTAGCTAGCTCAGTTTAACAGGTAGACATATCACTCTACTCAGACATATTATCCTGATTTCTAGCTAGCTCAGTTTAACAGGTAGACATATCACTCTACTCAGACACATTGATTTCTAGCTAGCTCAGTTTAACAGGTAGACATATCACTCTACTCAGACACATTATCCTGATTTCTAGCTAGCTCAGTTTAACAGGTAGACATATCACTCTACTCAGACATATTATCCTGATTTCTAGCTAGCTCAGTTTAACAGGTAGACATATCACTCTACTCAGACACATTATCCTGATTTCTAGCTAGCTCAGTTTAACAGGTAGACATATCACTCTACTCAGACATATTATCCTGATTTCTAGCTAGCTCAGTTTAACAGGTAGACATATTACTCTACTCAGACACATTATCCTGATTTCTAGCTAGCTCAGTTTAACAGGTAGACATATCACTCTACTCAGACACATTATCCTGATTTCTAGCTAGCTCAGTTTAACAGGTAGACATATCACTCTACTCAGACACATTGATTTCTAGTTAGCTCAGATTAACAGGTAGACATATCACTCTACTCAGACACATTGATTTCTAGCTAGCTCAGTTTAACGGGTAGACATATCACTCTACTCAGACACATTGATTTCTAGCTAGCTCAGATTAACAGGTAGACATATCACTCTACTCAGACACATTGATTTCTAGCTAGCTCAGTTTAACAGGTAGACATATCACTCTACTCAGACACATTGATTTCTAGCTAGCTCAGTTTAACAGGTAGACATATCACTCTACTCAGACACATTATCCTGATTTCTAGCTAGCTCAGTTTAACAGGTAGACATATCACTCTACTCAGACATATTATCCTGATTTCTAGCTAGCTCAGTTTAACAGGTAGACATATCACTCTACTCAGACATATTATCCTGATTTCTAGCTAGCTCAGTTTAACAGGTAGACATATCACTCTACTCAGACACATTATCCTGATTTCTAGCTAGCTCAGTTTAACAGGTAGACATATCACTCTACTCAGACATATTATCCTGATTTCTAGCTAGCTCAGTTTAACAGGTAGACATATCACTCTACTCAGACACATTATCCTGATTTCTAGCTAACTGGTCTTTGCTCTTACTCCTTAATGCTGCATAAATAGTGGAGAGGCAGTGAAAACCAATTTTATAATCTTTGCTTTGATTCGACCAGAGCTCATCCACGATCTACCACTCTCTCAAGGCGAGCATGCTAATCGTTACACCACCGATGCGGTTCACAAAATACCAAAAATATAATTTACATTGTATTACCTACTAATATGTATTTGACTTAATACCTTTAAATAGTTTAACAAAGATTATATATATATATATATATATATACAGTGGGACTTGTGCAATCCATTACCTGAGTTTTCTGACATCTTGTGACATCCAACAAGAATTTATGGTCCCAAAGTATTTCTGTTAACTAGAATAAAACCAGAGTATTCAGACATCCTGTCCAATCCGACACATTTCCCTGGTCCCTTGATGTGTCGGATTGGACATGTTCCACTGTATATATACAAGTTCTAAAACTGATCTCCAAAAACTAATGGCAGTGAACTGTCATAGTTGTTTAACTTACCAGGAATGTCAATGACTGGACACCCATTAAAATAAGCTGAGAAGAGTTCAGCATTTAATGTAGCACTCATTAGGATAATCTTTAGATCTGGTCTGGTGTACAATACATCTCTCAAGTACATAATCAAGAAATCACTACAACGAAAAAATCTTCTGTAATGTAACACTATTTTTGGTTTGTTTGTTTGGTTTATGGTGTTTAACGGCACTTTCAACAATATTTCAGTTATATCGTGGCAGTCAGTTTTATTGGTGGAGGAAACCGGAGTACCGCAACATGTCACAAGTCACTGGAAAACAACACTGTTTTTGAAATAATAAAATCTGTGAATGTATATATGAAAACAGAAAATCTAATTTCTCTCATTATATTTTTCTTCTCCAGATAATCAATAAATTAAATAAATACATTTTATTTTTATATTGTATTTTAATTAACTACGAATTTTGATATACCTTTGTAATACTGTCATTTTTGCGACTTGTCTATCTTTTCATAGGTCATGATCGCATGGTAGTTTGATTTGCAACTACCTATGTAATCAGTGCCTATCACCACTAAAGTTGTGAGTTCGAATCCCGCTCATGGCGACGTGTACTCGATACAACATTATGTGATAAAGTTTGTCAGCGACTTGCAGCAGGTATGAGGTCTTTTCTGAGTATTCCTGTTTCCTCCACCAATAATACTTACCACCACGATATAACTGAAATATTGTTGAAAGCGGTGCAAAACACCATAACTCTAACTCCTCATGCAATGAAATTTTTCTATGAACTCTGAATTCTGACCCAGTTAAATATTATCACGACTATAGGACAAGATGGACAGTAGGTCTAATTGATATCATAATAAAGAGAATCCTTAGGCTGATAATAAAAAAAATGAATGTAAAAAAATATATTGTCATATAGCATAAAAAAGTATTAAAAAATCATCAATAAAAAATTCGGTTTATGGCTGTTTTTAAAGAAAAGACAATCCATTACTTGTATAATAAATGATGTATACCATACCTCTCCTGTGATCTCTCATGGACCTCATCAATTAAGATATGTGTCACTCCCTCTAATTTAGGATCACCTTCTAATCTCCTTAACACAATACCAGTTGTACAAAACAACAGCCTTGTCATTGAAGACTGAAAAAAAAAAAACATCTCTACAAATAATGTGACTCCCTCTAACAAGTCTAGAATCACATTCTAACCTCCTCCAATACAATACCAGTTTTACAAAATATCAAGCCTGTAATTTGTAATTACAGATTGATATATAAGAATGAACATCTCTGATCCCTCTTTAAATAAAGCTTTTCATTTTTTTTATCATCAAAAATTAATCTTTTTAATTAGACAATCGGTAATAAATAATTAAAAAAAACCCAGATCTAATTGTAGGTGTTGCTTGCTTTTTATAAATGAAAGAATTAGAAACTAATCTCAACTAAGATGGTCATCAGAGCAACATGGCATCACAGTGGTCAATCATAGTGCTTTTAATGTAAAATCACATTCCGACGAATTATCTCCCTATATATATATATTTTCTTAATCAATATTCCCAATAACAATGTGTTAATAACAAACCACTGACTTTTCCATTTAACTTTTAAATTTCAAACAAGTAAGGGTTGAATATTACTGTACCGGGGTATACTATATTTTCTATACTATAAGTATATACAGACTACTGTAAACCAATAAATTTATGTTTTTGAATTTTGTTGCTTCATGACTGTTTTGCTTTCTTTAACCACTTGGAACTATTTTTTAACATTTGTATGTTGAATTTCTATATATGTGTAAACTGTGTATGAAATTAAATATTCAACATGTAAAATTAAAACTCTTATATATACTATTTGATTTAAAATAATAGGGTGATAATTATCCTCAAAACATTTAATCTATGAATACATCCTTTCTCACTAATTCAAATTATGAAACGCATTGAAAAGACAACAATTTCCATCATAATCCAATAAAAAAACTGACCAACAAAATTCAACAAAATAATGATAGACTGTTAATAACAGAACAAACAAGTTTACCTAGTATATGTACAGGTAATCATCTTATAGCCAGTACTATATGAGAACGAGAAATGGCAGCCAGCTTATTGCTTAAGTTAATAACAGAACAAACAAGCTTACCTAGTACATGTACAGGTAATCATCTTATAACCATTACTATATGAGAATGAGAATGAGAATGATGCCGTTTCTTTCTATTTTGATGTTTTGCCCCCAACTTTTAACCGAATTATTCGAGGATATAAACTTTCATTTTTTTTTGTCAGTGGGAAAGTCACAAAGGTTAATAGCACACAACTGTGAAAAGAAAGTTTAAGCAGCGATTGTCAACAAAA
The DNA here is from genome assembly GCA_963680875.1 of Bathymodiolus brooksi. Taxonomy (NCBI): domain Eukaryota; kingdom Metazoa; phylum Mollusca; class Bivalvia; order Mytilida; family Modiolidae; genus Bathymodiolus; species Bathymodiolus brooksi. The sequence goes on along the minus strand of OY804576.1, from coordinate 72,989,255 downwards.
CCTTTATTGGTTTACAGCATACAGTCAAATTTGTCTTATGTGATCTTCCAAGTGAACATTGAAAGAGGGTCACATAAGACAGGTGGTCACTAAATACGGCTTTAATTAATATGAAATGTACTGTAAAGGAAATTAAAATTTAGATAACATAATACAAGTTATTGCTTAATAATAGAGGTGGTCACTAAAGCTGGCTTGACTGTATGTCTAATGGGTAAATATACAATTTATGATATGGTTTTTGGAGAAAAAAAAAACCTTGAAAAGTTGTTGACCTATTATCTGATAGCAAAGATATCATACAACTTCCACAATAATCTGATCTGTTATAGTTTATGTTGCATACAAAGAATATATTGTCCTAAATAATTATTAACCTGGACTTTCTCTAATCTGATCTGATAACCAACACTTTTACCAAGTTTCTCAGCTCTCTCATCAGCAACTCTTTCAGCCACTGACATGGCAGAGATTCTTCTTGGTTGTGTACACAAGATATTACATAAATGTAAGCCCTTTCCCTTCAAGAATGAATCTAATATGAATTGAGGTACTTGTGTTGTTTTACCACACCTGAAATAGTCAAATAAAAAAATACTAGAAAACATAACAAACAGCATTTACAATGGCTGAAGAACGAGATTTTTTAAAGTATATTGAAACAAATTGTCATAAAAATTTGGGCAGTCTGATTTCTTAAAGCTTGAATTGAAAATTAAACTGTCCAAATAATTTTTTTTTTACCAAAGATATATTTAGTAATAGCCATTGCAAAAATAGTACATAACAAAAACTGTGTAGTGAAAAAGTATTTAGTAGCATTACGTCAGCTTGAATCAAGAATATTGCCCAGTCATTTTAATAATCATAAAGTACAAATGAGTAACAAGGACATGAAATCTAACAATCATTTAATTGAAAGAAGGCACAGAGACCTACTTCTTTTATATCAAAATTACATAGTTGCAATGGCCTAATTTAATACTGTATCAATAGCAGTCACAAATTTCATTCAAAATGATAAACAATGTATATATTTTTGTACATCACAATTCTATATTTAGATAATGTGAGTCATAACCTACTTTTTGCAGTCAAATCAGATAATAGTCAAGTCACAAAAACCTACATTTAGAGCAAATTAATATTAGAAGCATCATAACTTATCACTTTATTAATATATACAAAATAATAGACACAATTTGTATTCAGTTAGAGTGAGTGGTTGTTGTATAACACCAAATGAGAAATTTTTCAGCTATGGCGAGAACAAGTTTCATTCATTGAAATGATCATAACATCTGCTTTGTACTACATCAACATGCTTAATTGGATCTTTTAAATGTTTGCTCACTGAAACAATGGCCGTGGGTAGACATGTTGCTCCACTCAGGCACATTAACCTGATTTTGAGCCAAATTGTCTTTGCTCTTACTCCTTAAGGTTGTATGCTTAGAAGAGAAGCAACTTATACCAATTTCATAGTCTAAATGGTCTGATCTGAACGGAACTCAAACCCACAATCTTACACACTCGAGGTGATCATGCCACGGCCGTAGGCCGGGTCTGAATAAAGTGAGGCAAAGGGGGTCAATTTAGACAAATTTTTTATTTGCTTTCAAAAGGTTACACTTGCCATTTCAAAGGCGAGACATTTGCCTCATTTGCCTCCATTGCGCTACGGCCATGCATGCTAACCATTACCCCATCAATGTGGTTCAATCCAAATCGATTTTAGAATACCACCTAATAGCTAACCTACCCTGTCATACCACTGATAACAGTAACCTGGTTGCCATTTACAGTTGATAGTATCTCGTCCTGTTTGTTCCATACTGGTAATTTTCTTCTCTGAGACACCATAGATTTATAAGTAGAAGTGTTCTATCAAATAAAGAATGCCTTCATAAAGATTATATTACTAGAGTTTCATCTTGGTAGTTATTTTTTATATAAATCCCCTTTAACATATTGATACACTATTGTTTCATTTATCAGAAGATTGATTACAATCAAACATGAATCAACACATCTAACATTTTCTTAAAAAATTATGAGCATTTATAATTTATTCATTTTAACAAATTACAATGAAACCTGTCTAAACCAAGTCTCTTTCTGACCAACTTTTGTGTTCTAAATATAGACAGATATTCACATTGGGACTTTATTCAAAGTTTGGTTTATTCAGGAGTATGGTTTATGCTGGGTTCAGTTGAGATAGGTTTCACTGTAATTCATAAAATTACAACATCTAATGAAAATTCTATAGCAATGTATCTCTTGCAATTACAGTTAAAAATGACTCAAATAAATCAGGGATAAAAGAAAAGAGTAAACTTCTTAAAAATGCTAAATAAGTTACTGTTAATATTTTGTATCCCAAAAATGTAGTATGTGAGTACTAAAAACTTGCTGTTAAATGTAAGAAGTAAAGCGATGTACAATGTATTTATAAAAATGTAAGAAGTAAAGCGATGTACAATGTATTTATAAAAATGTAAGAAGTAAAGCGATGTACAATGTATTTATAAAAACAATAACTTTGAATATTTTATTTCCTGTTTTTTTCATTCTTACAGGTTACCTCAAATTACCTGTTTTCTTACGAAATCATCTTTTAATCTTCTGTTTTGTTTTAAGACTTCAGCAGGATTCCTGGTATTCATATTATCTGATTCTCTAGAAGTCGATCGTTTAATTTCCACTTTAACTTCAGTATCATCTTTCACTTCAGAGTCGACCATCCTCACCATAGCTTCCGTTTCTTTCTCGTAAATTTCTGACTCTACATTATCATTATTTTCAGAGCTTATCAATTTTTCGACCTCAACATCATTTTCATTATTTTGACTTTTTTTCAAAGATTGGTTGGCAAATTGTGGAAGACTAGATTGCATCGGCATCTTGTCTACAAGGTCTCTCAACAGTACTTCATCCTCTAACAAACTGACTAAAGAGTACATTATAGGTGATTGAGATTCAGACAACATCTTTGCTTCCTTATACATATGTTCTGTTATATTTAATGAGATATAGGGAGGAAAATTAGAATCTAATGCAGAAAATCCTATAATCGGAGGTTCCAATGGGTACATATTATCTTTTACAAAACGTAGATCAAGTTCAAAATGTTTATCAACTTCTTGCTTTAAATGTCTGGCGTCCACTTCTTGAACATTTTTATTTGGTATGTCATGGACATATTTACATCTACTTCCAAATCTACATGCACCTTTTAAATTAAATTTACAAATTTCTAATGATTTGGTAGATGTCAGTTGAGCTTGGTCTGATTTTTCTGGCTTGAAAACTAAATCTCTTAATGTATCACATTCAAATTTTAATGTCCATGATCTATTTGCTAACTTTTCTGTGAAACCATCTTCATAAATTGATTTAAGAACATCTATTTCTTCATTTCTTTGCTCCAGAACTTCATCAATAGTCATTCCATTTTCTTTCAGAATTTGTTCCATGCTTGTAACTTCACTTTCTTCTACATTGTTTTGGTTACTATGGAAACACTGTGTGAATAAGTATTCATATGCTGCACCAGTGTCATCATCGTTGACTTGTAATGCTTCTATACAACTCTGTCTTTCATAACCATACCTATGCAAAAACAATATCATAAACAGTATATTCTCTGGAAAAAAAACCACTATATAGTGCCCCTATACCTTAATTTTCTAGCTGTTTGGACAAAGTTTGACACATTTTATGTCCAAATATTTTGCTAAAAAATAGGGGGTTATTGTGTTTAATGCCACTTTCAACAATATTTTAGTTACATTGTGGTGGTCAGTTTTATTGGTGGAGGAAACTGGAGTACCCAGAGAAATCCAACGACCTGCCACAAGTCACTGACAAACTTTATCATATAAAGTTGTACCGAGTACACCTCGCCATGAGCAGGATTCAAACTCACACTTTTAGTGGTGTTAACAGGAAATTCTTCATCTCTGGTACAGAATATATGGTAGTACAGTAGAATATCATGTCAGTTTGAAAGGTCTATTGAAAACTAGGCATGGTCTTTATTTAAAAGTTATTTAAAAAAAAAACACGACTTGGATAATTGTATTTGAGAGACTACATGTTAAATAATATTACTGTAGAAATCTTGTCATCAGTCATCAATCTTCCAAAAAGTTTTGTATGTAAATTCTAATTAAATGAAAAAATGTATGATAGAATGTAAATTGTCTATTTTCACATTTAAAACTGTGAACATGATGAAAACTGACATGCATACATATACTTTGTCTATAGCAAAAGCCATATGATACGTTAGGGTTATTGGGAGAAATCATAGATTTTCTATTTTTAATTTGTATGTTTACCATAACTCTTTTCAACATTAAATTTTATTTTTTTTAAATACAAACCTCGACAATTTATTCAGTGCATAAAGATTAATGTGATCCGTATGTGACGGTTGACCCTGGCCCTTTAATTCGGCAAATGGAATAGAACCATCGATATATAGAGTGTTATCTGTCATCCAATACTGATTGTCATACCGTACATCTAAATCATCATATTCTTCTACTTCTCCAACATATTCCTCATCGCTGAAAATAAAAGAAGAAAAGTAAGATCTCCAGAATATGTTTACAAGTGAAGTCAAAAAATAGTGTCTATAATGAAGAAATGGGTGTTAACACAGATACTAATGGATTAATGACGAAAAACAACTTTTGTACCAATTACAATAAATATCTCTTATATCTCCTATAGGGAATAGCTCAAGTTGCTTGCAGATGACCTAAAATTGATCTTTTGTTCCTTTAATTTACAGCAAGCATGCACATCATACTTGTAAAATTAAATTGAGTGAATGAGTGAGTGAGTGATTGCTGTTTAATGTCAAATGAATAATTTTTCAGCTATATCATGGCAAGAACAAGTTATATTCAATAAAATGATGATGTCTGCTTTTTATTAGACCTACACGCTTATTTGGATTTTTATAGTGCTAGCTCAGTGCAACAGCAGTCCGTTGTTAGACATGCTGCTCCACTCTGACATATTATTCTGACTCCGATCCAACCAGTCTTAGTTCTTATCAATTCTGCATACTTAGCGAAGAAGCAGTAAATACCAATTTGACTCACTTGGGGCTCAAACCCAAACACTACCATACTCGAGGTGAGCATGCTAACCATTACACCATCAATACTGTTAAATTTGATTTAACAAATCAAAAACACTGTTATAGACATTTAATATGTATATAATGTGACTGCATCAAAATAGAAGATTCGTGTTTTTATAAATTATATAAATAAAAAGAATCAATAATAGCTCTAAGTTATTACACATAGTTTCTGTCACTCAGTCAGCAAGTCAACTGAAGAAAATAGCTGAGGTGAGTATAACTTTATTCTCTATTGTTTCAAACATACAATTTGAAGACCTCATATGATTAAAAATTCCAAGATTGGCATGAGCAATTGTCAAACTAAAGTGACCAAAGGTATGTTTATTTCACAGTGATGTCACAATCGAAAATGTCATTGAGCGTCTGACAATGGAAAACAAGTTCATTTTTGAAATGTCTTATTTGTGAAAACAAAAACAAAAAAATCTATATACGGTAAATAATATAGACCAACTACTTTCGCATTCCGGATATAAAAAATAAATCACTTGTACCCGAATAACAGTGGCAATTCACTCATGTGCTAATGGCCATTGGTGAATTACTACATTGTTTGGTTACTTGTGATTTATTTTCAATATTCTGAATGCAAGAATAATTATCCTATAATCAATCTATTGCAGTTTAGACAAAAAAATGCTTCTAAAACTGAGTACCTATCTGTTGGTGAAGATGGGAGATCGTCTCCATGGAGATTTTTTAGCATATCCCGCACCATGTCTTGATTCTCTATACTCATGTGTAATCTTTGCATCTGAACTTTGACATCCTTGACTTCTTCTTGACTGAAAAGTTACCATGGCATATATGTACTATTATATACATGAACACTTTTTCCAGCTGCATACACATACAATGAATTTTCATTAAATAGTCATCTGAAATACACAAACCTCATAATTTTGACAGTCATCTCCAATATGATATGCCATTTTCCATATAATCAATGACATAACTCCCCATGTGATGTGAACAAGTCAAAATAATCATTTTCATTATTAATACACTTCACCCTTAAAATCATCAATTATTGGAACAGGAACAACCTGGTGCCTGATTGACTGGAAATTTCAGATTGACTTGAGCCAGAATTTCGTATGGCCATAATGACTTGAGCGGGAATGGTTGGGTCCAGAGAGGATTGGGGTGGGAACAACTTGTTACAAACAATTAAGAAGTGACTGTGTCTGTGATACAAATTTAACAAAATAATAAAATACAACATTTTACATTTTACTTTAGGTTATACAAACTATTGAAATAAAAAATATCAATGACCTCGTATATTTGCTGGCATAGGAACTGCCACCTCTTGCTGAAAAATTATCTTTTCTCCTACTTTCGTTTTGCTTTCGATCGTCTTCTTTATCATGTCCATGATGTTGATCACGACCAGATTTTCCTCTGCCGCGTCCTCTATTGAACCGACCCCCACCTCGGTTAGGTTTTACTCTTTTCTTCCTCACAGATACTCTGTCTTCCATGATATATACTGCGCGTTAAATTGAAATTAACAAGAAATTTAACAACATGTGTCAAATTTTCGAGTTTGCAACTTTTAGGTGTCAAACATCAACATACTTTAATATTGTGATAACATATAACTTCAAACGTTTATATGACTCTGTTTTTGCAAGAAGGCTAACGTTTCCTCCAACGTCAAAGAGCTTCTTAAAAATGAAAGTAAGCTGAAAAGTATTCCCTATGACATCCCCTATGAAAAGTTAGTACATTCATTTAACTGAGTGATTGACTGCATATAATATAATCCATCGTTCTTGTATTTCTTTAAAGAGGTCAAGGATAAATCCTTGAAGAGATATATAGATATATTAGTCAAATTTTTAGTGCTTAGATGTTGCATGCAATTTTGCTTTCCTTATGTTATGCTTATATCAACAACTATTTGATTAAATGGAATTGGAGATCTGCAAACTGGATGACCTGCATTGAGCATGAGAAAGAAAATATTCTTTTTGGCACCGTCCCTTGATGCTCACTGCTGGTTATCCAAAAGCTCTGATCCCTTTCCATGTTCCAAACAATATTCCTTCCACATCAACATGGCCGGTCTGCACTAGACACAAGTAGGACTTTATTCCTTTTAGCATCGACTCAAGGTGTCTCTTGCAGATTGGTGATGAATCACCTGATATATATGTATATGTTCTCTCTCATCACCCCCACCCCCTCATATATATGTGAGTAAGTGTATGTACGTTTATGTGCATATATCTCTTTTCCTGCCCAAGTGTGCCTGCACCACAATTATTGATATTTCACCACGAATATTTAAGTTGATATATTGTTGTTGTGTATCAATCATAATTGTTATTTGTATTGTTGTTGTGTATCAATCATAATTGTTATTTGTATTGTTGTTGTGTATCAATCATAATTGTTATTTGTATTGTTGTTGTGTATCAATCATAATTGTTATTTGTATATGCCCTCCTGGGGCCCTGATTTGGTTAATAAACTTATTCTATTCTATTCTATATATGTATGTGCATCTTGCTAATGCTTCAACTGTTGTCTTATGTTATATGTCATGCATTGTGTATTTATTTGTTTTTAAATGTATGTGTTGTTACTATTTATATCGGCAAAAAGTTCTACAGAGGCTTATGTTTGTAATGTTGCACTGTAAACCCGACTTAAAAAATAAAGTTTTCTATTCTATAGATTTAAATATTAACACATACAATATTTGTACCTTTTTATTTAAGGCATAATTTACAGAATAGTTTTGGTTGCTAGGTGGATTCTAGAACTTTTATATTTTATCAGTTTGTTTTAATTGAACTCTGTGTCTCATGAAAAACTTTACTAAGACCTCTGAATTATATATATATTTTTTTTTTATTGTTGCCAAAAAGACATTAATATCACTGTCCACCATTTTTAAAATCTAATTAATAGTGAACCCTGTTTTACTATCAAGAACTATCCATTGACTCAAACGCAAAAACTTAACCAAGTCGCTAAAGTGTAAAATGTAGGTCATGGTGACCTAATTACTGGTGAATCCTCTTGTTGTATCCAAGATCTATCATATCCACTAACAAAATATCATGGCTTTACAGTATTCAGGATATGAACCAAATGCAAAAACTTAACTAAAGGGGGATATACGTACAGACGGACAAGTGTCAATCTACCTGTAAATACACCTCCACTTTCTTGATTGGGGCATAAAAATAACAAATTGTAAGTTATGTTGTTCTAAGTATAACCTCACTTGCTTCGACTATGTCTGTGGTAGAAATTCTGTAATAGATCTAAAAATTGTTTACATCGTTAAAGTTATAAAAACATAATTTATTATCAAGACCTGCAAAAAATATCACAATCCTACAAAAATTTGCAGAGAAAACCATAATGAAAATTTTCACATTCATTTACAGACAAAGTTACCCACTCAAGCGAGGGTATGTATCATGTGTATATTAACATGTCCTTACTGAGCTACACTGAACATTTAACTTCTCTGCTCATTCATCTCAGAATGCTCCTGCACTGGAGGATGGGACAACACCTGTCTCACTTATAAAATCATTCACCTGTCTCACTTATAAAATCTTTCAGAAAGTTCTCTGTCCATTTTCGCCATGAATGGGAACCTGTGTTAATGTATGCTACAGTACATCTCAAGACATTTCCTCATAAATGTCAGTGGTCACTCCAATGTCAGGCATCCCAGCAAAAATGTCTGAGATTGGAATACCTGCTGTGTTGTACAGTCAAACCTGTCTTATGTGACCTTCCAAGGTAACAGTGAAATTTGGCCACATAAGACAGGTGGTCGCTTAATACAGGTTTATTTGATATGAAATGCACTGTGAAAGGAAATGAAAATTAAGGTCACATATTACAAGTTATTGCTTAATAGGGGTGGTCACTAATGTAGGTTTGACTGTAATTAGGGCCCCGCCACTTTGTGGCGGACGCCCTATAGTGATCAGTCTGTCCGTCCGTGCGTCCATAAAAAATCGTGTCTGGGCTGTAACTTTTTTGTTGTTCAAGACAGGCTTTGCATATTTGGCATGCAGGTAGACCACCTCCAGATGATGTGTCGTGTACCATTGTTGGTGACCTTTGACCTTGAAATTTGACCTCAAGGTCAAACTGGTCCGTGCATCCATAACAAAACGTGTCCGGACTGTAACTTTTTTGTCGTTCAAGACAGGCTTTTCATATTTGGCATGTAGGTAGACCACCTCCAGACAATGTGTCGCGTACCATTGTTGGTGACCTTTGACCTTGAATTCTGACCTCAAGGTCAAACTGGTCCATGCGTCCATAACAAATCGTGTCTGGGCTGTAACTTTTTTGTCGTTCAAGACAGGCTTTTCATATTTGGCATGTAGATAGACCACTTCCAGACGATGTGTCGCGTACCATTGTTGGTGACCTTTGACCTTGAATTTTGACCTCAAGGTCAAACTGGTCCATGCGTCCATAACAAATCGTGTCTGGGCTGTAACTTTTTTGTCGTTCAAGACAGGCTTTTCATATTTGGCATGTAGGTAAACCACCTCCAGACGATGTTTCACGTACCATTGTTGGTGACCTTTGACCTTGAACTTTGACCTCAAGATCAAACTGGTCTGTGCATCCATAACAAATCGTGTCCGGGCTGTAACTTTTTTGTCGTTCAAGACAGGCTTTTCATATTTGGCATGTAGGTAGACCACCTCCAGACGATGTATCGCATACCATTGTTGGTGACCTTTGACCTTTAATTTTGACCTCAAGGTCAAATAGGTCCCTGTGTCCGTCACAAATCGTGTCCGGGCTGTAACTTTTTTGTCGTTCAAGATAGGCTTTTCATATTTGGCATGTAGGTAGACCACCTCCAGTGGTTATTAATTGTCACTAGGGTATATACTAGGTAAGAAATCTTATGTTTTTATGCTTTTGTTGTAATGCTTCTATATGGCACTATAGAAGATTTGAGGGACAGTGATATGTCAGCATCATATTCTCCCTCCAGTCTTCTAGTGTGATTTCTGTTTTGAATAAGTGATATTCATTAGGGCCCTGCCACTTTGTGGCGGACACATTATAATGATCACTCTGTCCGTCTGTGCGTCCGGTCCAAATCGTGTCCGCCCTAGAGATTTTTTATTTTTTCACATAGCTTTATGATATTTGGCATGTAGGTGCATTACCATGAGATGATGTGTCACATACCAGTATTGCCTCTGTACGACCTTGACCTTTGACCTCAGGCTCAATTATTGATTATGGAGGAGTATATTCGTGTCCGCCCCAGAAATGTTTAATTTTTCACATAGGTTTATGGCATTTGGCATGTATGTGCATTTCTAGGAGACGATGTGCCACATACCAATATTAAAAATTGTACACAATTACCATACATCCATTATTCCTGTCCTTCAGGTACACAAATTCCATCTTCACATGACACACTGGCAGGGCCCTCATGAGATGGCTCCCATCTCAATGGTATCTAGTTTACAATAAAAATCAGGATTTAAGATAAAAAAAAATATGCACCTGTCCATATTATGTACAGTTATAGGTAAAGAAGCTTATTTGACAATTGAAAATTACCTTTAGATTTGTTTTCAGAACTTGATGTAAAAATTATTATTTATTAAATTTGATATAGAGTTTTTGGCTTCACTTCGGACATGTTCTATCTTGTTTTCCATCGACTAATTACATTGTTAAGCTGAATGCGCAAAACAACCGCATTGATGGTGTAATGATTAGCGTGCTCACCTCGAGTGTGCCAGATCGTACGTTCGAGCCCAGATCAGGTCAAACTATGAAATTGGTATTTGTTGCTTCTCTGCTAAGTGTGCAATATTAAAGAGAAAGTGCAAAGACTGGTTGACTCGGAATCAGGATAATATGTCCGAGTGGGACAACATGTCTATCCGCGGACTATTGTTTATTAGTTAGCACTATACAAATCCAGCTAAACGTGTTGGTCTAGTACTAAGTGAACCTCACCATCATCTCATTGAAAATTAATTTGTTCTTGCCATGGTATAGCTCAAAAATAGCTGAGTTGGCATTAAGCAACAATCACTCACTCACTGAATGTGTGAACCCTGTCTATAAGATGAAGGATTCTCTGTCTTTCTCATTTTCTCTGTCTTTTTTTTACCAAAATGATGTGGATGCTCAAGCATACATGTAAGCTAAGCCACTGGTAGTAACTTCTTCTATGTGGAAACCAGGATTTTTTTTTGGAATTTTTATGTTATTGTTTTTAAAATATATATAAATGGGGTTATTTTGACATGTTAAAAATGTCATGGTTACAGTGTAGGTATGAATAAGTATTAAAAAATTACTTAACATTTTCTTTTTTTCATAATTTTTGCAACATTGTTTTACATTATATTTTTTTTAGATGTGATGTAAGGCAAAAAAAAAATGGGAGCACCTCCCAAAATAAATTAGTTCTATACATTGTAGAAACATACATTACTTGTTGGATGCAGAGCTGAATATTATCGCTACTGGTGGTTTATTAAAATAACCCATTTTATTTTAATTGCAGAATGTATGGCTTTGTGAGGCGAGATGTTAGAAGCAGTGTTTATAAGGCTGTCTCTGATTTTTTGGTAACAAATAGTGGAGATGACTGGAGAAAACTACCTGTTAATGCAGCATCCTTCAATCTTATGTTTGGAGAAAGAAATAAACTTCCCTTTGGTAGATTAGGTCAGTGTGAGAAGTTAACTTGGGAAACATCGACTAACTTTGCATTCTTAAATATTACATTTGTGGAGAGGAATTACTTTAGCTTCTTTTTTTAGTAAAATTAGTTAAGTGAATATATGAAATTATATATAAAATATTGTCAAGTGAGTGTCAACTTATATTGGGTAACCTAGACATGTTTAAGTTGACTGTGTGGGTGTTTCTGATGTTCGTCAGACATTCTACAATGTCAACAATTTAAATGATTTATTTTAAAATGTCGCTGGCGACTCAATTTTAAAAATTCAAGAGAAATTGATTTATATAATAAGATATAAATGTATAACATAAGTTCTAAATAATTTTTCTGTTATTTGTATATATAACACAATTGTTTTATAAATAAATGTTTTATTTCTAAGAGTCTGGTAGATGTGGAAATTTATTTCTAAAATTAGTTCATGCCACAATATAGCTGAAATACTGCTAAAGTTGGCATTAAACACCAATAAATCAATTAATATATTGGGATGTTTTAGAGTGTCCAACCTTTTCCTCCACATTGATGATTTTTATCTTAAAACCAAAGTACATGTACTTGAAAAAAACATGAACCTGCCTCTAATTTACTGACAAACTTTATAACATAATACTGTATCAAATACACAACTACTGTTAATTTGCATCATCATTAAAACTTCTATTATGTTCTCAAGAATAAAAAGTCAAAATTATCAATGACAAGATTTTACTTCATAGCCTCACCATGATTTTGTGTCCTCACAATTAAATCACTTCCATTTTGAAATAGACAATTATTTAAATAAATTTAATTTTTTTTATTCCAAAATTGTATATAGATAATAATTTGTTTTCATTCTGTTGTACTTGTTAATACATTTATTTTTCTTTTCAGGTCATGAACCTGGTCTTTTCCAGTTGGTTAATTATTACAGGGGTTCAGATGTTATCTGCCGGAAGACTGCAATGATCAGGTATATTGATTATAAAGTAGCCAGCAGTAATTTTTATATTTTTATAGGAGAGATGTTTAATAAGGAAAATTGCCTGTGTCATTTTGGTTGCCAGAAAAAAATACAAAGTACCGGTACTTTAGTGAAAATCAGTGAGTGAGTGAGTGAGTGATTGTTGTTTAGAGATAAATGAACAATTTTTCAGCTATATCATGGCGAGAACAAGTTATATACAATGAAATGATGATGATGTCTGCTTTTTATTAGACCTACACGCTTATTTGGATTTTTATAGTGTAAGCTCACTGAAACAACAGTTCGTGGGTAGACATGTAGCATAACAAGAGTAGACTGAAGTTATTGTCATAAAATGTTTGCTTTGTTAGTAATTATGACTAATAATGAACGGAAATTCCATTAGATATATGATTATATCCCATTTACTTTTATTTTAGGGTATTCAATGAAGAGTATAAAACTAAACCAACACTATTTCCAAAATGGTTACCAGTTTCTTTTATTATTTGTCCAAAAAACATAACAGAGAATCTTAATAAAATGGGTGAGACAGGAGTAGCTTCTATGAGGAAGGTGTCCCGACCTGACGATAGAAATGATCTCATTGAGATTAATGCAGCCATGGTAAAACAAGAAGGAAAAAGAATTGTCTGGATTGCCAAGTCATCTGCAGGGGCAAAAGGTATAGGTTTCTAAAATAAGGATAATATCAATACTCTTGGTATATTAGATATATTGGAGTCCTGTGGTAGTTAAATTAAAAATATGTGAATACACAAAACCATAGAACTCACGATACCATACGATCGAATTATACATGTAGTAAAATGGGTATTTTTACCAGAAGACTTGAATTAACTCAAAGTAAATTCATTGAGTCCTTTTAAATTTTTTTCCACTCTTATATGTTGTTTATTTAGTTTGAGTAAAATAGCGTTTGCAACCAAATTTATTGTCTATTACAATGTCAATATTTTAACAGGAATATTACAGTCAAACCTGTATTTTAATACCTTTCTAAAAAAATAAAAAAGTGGTCTTTTAGGACAGGTGACCACTTAAAAGAGGTTCAATTCATATGAAATTTTTTATGACAGGACAAGAAGAAAGTGACCTTTTAATACAGGTGACTGTTTAATAGAGGTGACCACATGAACAGGTTTGACTGTACCAGTATATGACATTGTTGACCAATCAGTCAAGTGATAGGAAACATCTAGGTTTATTTTGATGTCTAATTTCAACATCAGGGTATAACATGAAATATATTTTTTTAAGTTCATTGGTCTCTGTTCTCCCCCTACCATATCTTAATATGAAACCTGTGTTGTTGGGTTGTTTTTTTTTATCAAAAGGCCATTTGGAATCAGAACTTCCAAACCTATTTAGTGTCCATTGGTTTCATTTTTAGTGTCAGATTTTATTTCATAGCATTTTGCTATTAAGCTTTGATCCCTGTTGTTTTTGGAACAAAGAATCCCATTTACTCTAGGGATGTAATGCAGCATGGTAATTTTCAATAAACATTGTGTTATTTTAAAGGTTCTTAAGAAAAGTTTTTTAGTTGAATCCATATTAACCATGTATTTTTTTTAATTGCAGGAGAAGGGATCAGAATATCAGACAATGTTGATGAGTTGATAGCATTTATAGATACACAAACACAGGGTTTTATAGTACAGAAATATATAACAAATCCTTTTCTACTCGAGGGTGACAGAAAGTTTGATATACGGTAAGAATATATTATTTGAAGCAGGAACCGCCTACCTCTCCAGGGCACCTGTGTTCACCACAAGTTTTTAATGGGATTCGATCATTAGTTTTCTGTGTAGTTATTTGTAGATCTTTGTTTGTCCTTTTGTCCTTTTTCTTTTGGCCGTTGTATTGTCTGTCCTTCTTTGATTTACGGCTTCTGATTACCTCTTTGGTATCTTCAAACTCTCCTTAAGCATTCTTGGAACATTTTCAGATTTTTTTAGCATTGAAGTATAGAAAATAACTCTTATAAATGTTTTACGTTAATTTGGTGACCTCTCTTGAAGATGACATCAAAATGTACAAGTATAGCATTATACTGGCATAACTTCTTGTGTTCAAGTCAAATGGACCTACTACTTTAAATCAAATAACCCCAATACCGATATTCAAGTTTTAAGAGTGAAACAATTATTATGTACACGACGACATTAATACTTTGAGTTATCTAAGAAAAAAAATCTTATCTGTGTTCCAAGATAACAAGAGACGATGGTAGTTGTTTTTGAAATGCAAAAGTAGTTAATGTTTGAATCTAGGTCAAGCAAAATGATATCATATTTAAATATGAAATAACTGATTCTATTTTATTTTATTATATTTTTTTTTATTTATGATTTACAAGTAATAATTAACAAAAGCAAAACAATTTTAAATTAATAGAGCACTACCATCACTTTTCAAAATTATTAAAATGTCTATTTGCTGCGGTACTGTGAATAAAACATATCTGTTGCTATGACTACCATGTTGTCATTTTCTTGTGTAGAAGTTGTTTGCCATGGTTCTGTTTGATGATCGCCATCTGGTTGTAAAGTCTGTAATAAATGGGAAGATAACTTTTGTATTGACTCCCATTTCTGTTGTTTGTACTTGTTAAACATGACCTTCACACCAAGTATTGTTGACTTTCTCCTTTCTTGATTTAACTTCATTGTTGTGTTACCAAATAAGGTATTGGCAAAAATCTTGCTGTCCAAATACAAAAGTTGCATATCTGGCAATGAAAAAAAAGTATAAATCTTTAGATTTTTTGTATTTTTTTGCTGTTTCAAACCATTTTTTTTTTTTAAATTATGTTATAGTGATAAATTTTGAAAATCTACATAGGGTTTGAATTCAAGAAATTACCTTTTGAGATAAAACTGAAAAATACTATAGAATTGTTGGTTATTATGTTTGTATCAGTAAGACATTAGTATGTATGTATGGTTAGTAAAAATAACAAGTTATGAAGCTGGAAGGAAATACATGTTATCATTTAAATGGCAATAATAGATTTTAATCAAGCAAAACTAATAGATAAATTTTAATAATATATATCTTTATTCTCTAAAACCATTGTATTAACATGGGTACATTAATAACAGTTGAAAAAAAAGATACAAGAAAAAAAATAAACAAAAACTGGAAGATACAGGAATTTAGTGAGGGGAACACACAACTTTAGTAAATAAACAGACTGTTGAACCACCAATGTCACTCTATCTCTGAATATTTGTATATATGTGTACATTATTGCATGAGATATATTTTGAACAACTTTTTCTTTGCTATTATACATAATAGTTTTTCAAATCATTTATTTTCATTAATTTCAGATGCTAATTTTAATGTCTTTCCAAGTATAGTTAAAACAATTGGTTTGCTTATCTTGGAAATATTTTTGTCTTAAGTATTAATGACTAAAATATTTTAATGGAGGATTTTTAATTATTAGCATTGTTAATTTTTATATTTTAAAAGTTTAAAAGAACAACATTTTAAAAAAGCCGTACAGTTTTGACTTTCTTGTTTTATGGAAATAGTGATAGCAATAGTTTATGATACATACCAAGTACTGCTATCTGAGTTACTGCTTTATCATGCTGTAAAAGTAGACATTTCAGTTGTTTGGCATAGTTTATCATGGTAATTTCTTCCATTCTGTAGAACTGATGATATGCAGTTTAAGCTCATAAATATTCTATTATTTATATTATTTTTTTGTGTGGAAGATATGGGTTTTATATCATCTTCAATTTACTCATTTAATTCCATAGCTTGGGCTCAGGTAAATTTAGGGTTTCTATATTACATTCTTCAAAGGAAAAAAATCATATAATTAATTTATTATACTTTTTGAGTGATTAAAAAAATAATTAATTTATGGTTTCTATAGGATATCCTTCAAAGAAAAAAAAACAGATTATCGATTTATTTTAAAAATTGAGTGATTTAAAAAATTAATTAATTTATGGTTTCTTGTGCTATCAATTATCTTAATTAATAATAATTGAAAACTACAACAGATTTGTTTTTGTTATAAGTATTTATTGATGATAAATTAAGCTTTTAAAATTAACTTTTTATTTTTTTTAAATTTTTATCAGACATTTTTTACATATGGAAATTGATAAACGAATTTTTTATTTTTTAAATAATACCAATATTACCTTAATCTTTTTTTCTTTTTCTTTTTTATTCTTTTAATAAGACTTTTTTTTCATGGGAATAGAAATATGATTTTTTTATATTTAAAAAAATGAATGCTACCTTAATCAATTTTTTAAGCAAATCATTCAATGAGATTATGTCCGCTAAGTACTAGGCCAAAACACTTAACTGGATTTTTTTTAGTGCTAGCTCACTGAAACAACATCAAAGGTTAATATTCGTCATTGATAATTGATCTAATTATTAATTTTTCATCACAGATTTCTAATTCCCTACAATTATAATCAATTTACATTAATTTTATCAATTTTGACATGAAAGTTAAAAAAACATCTCTATAATTTTTTTCGTCATGATATAGCTGAAAAATTGCTCATTAGGTATTAATTAACTCATTCACTCCATTATAATGAATAAAAGTGAGTTAAGACAAGCTCCCTATAGTGATTGTTTTCTAAGACACCCACTGTTTGCCTATAATGAATATATTCAAGGTATTTAAAAAAAGAAAGCTTAGGATAGAAACAATGATTTATCATGTGATGTTTGATGTGTTTGTTATGGGAACTACAAAATAATATCACTTTACAGGTGCTGGGTGTTACTAGATAGCCATTACAATGTGTATTATTTTAAAGAAGGTGTTCTTCGCACAGCATCTGAGAGCTACAGTCCAGAGAATTATGATGATGTAACAAGTCACCTGACCAATCATGTGCTACAAAAAGAAATGTCACCTAACTTTGGTGAATATGAATGTGGAAATGAATTATTTTTTGATGAATTTAATAGGTAAATGCTATTGTTGGTTAAATTTAATGTTCGTAAAGTTTCACAAAATTAAAAAAGATGAATTTTGTTTTTAATCACTAGATAGATTAGTGAAATTGAAGAGCAAATGAGTTCTCGAAAACTTTTAGAAATAAGAATCCAGTCCGGTCATGAGGAACTCAAGTTGTATGTTTGATTTGACATACACGATCATGAAATGTGTACTTGATACAATATTTTGTGATAAAGTTTGTCAGTGACTTGCGACAGGTCGGTTGGTTTCCCTGGATACTCCGGTTTCCTCCACTAATAAAACTGAATGCCACGATATAGCTGAAATATTGTTGAAAGTGGTGTTAAACACCATAAACCAACCAATCTTACATAATGGAACACCTGGCACATAGAAATTAAGTCTATATTTCTATACACTGTGTTCTATTGTGAGCACAGTAATTGTATTGTAGATAATTAACAATTAAAAGTTTTCTATGTAAATACATTTCTTTATTCTTACACCTGACTCCACCCTTTTTTTAATAGGTATTTGAAGAGTAAGACAGGAGTAACAATGGATGCGACTATTATACCACAACTAAAAGATATCATTAAGAAGGTGCTGTTGTTAATTAAAGATGTAAGTAACAAATATATCATAACCACAATAATTGACGTTTTTTACTTCAATCTCCTAAAAAAAACACTATTTATTTTATTCTAACGTGAATGCAAGAAAGAGGTAGTGGAATATAACTTTTGAATTAGTAGTAGTAGTAAATTTTATTTAATATAGGCACATATATATAAACAAGCAAACAACTTTAGCTCCATTGAGCTCTTTAACCGACTATTATTATACAAGCATGCATAAACTAATAAACACAAAGATGATTCTGCTGAAAAGTGAACAAGATTAGATAAACAGAAATCTATGCATAAAATTAACAAAATCTAACCTTAAATCTCCTCATCGTTCAAAATCATATCAGGGTAAAATGAAGGCCTTAATAGACTTTTATGAATGAATATAGCCTATGACCTAAAAAGATTTATTGACGGAATAAGTACAGTCAAACTACTCTAAATATCACCTTTATATAACAAATCACTGTCAATAGAAAACACTCTTATTTTCTGCCTTGTGTGAATATGGTTAAACTTTATATAAAGGACATTTTTCTGGCTCCCTAGACTGCCTTTTATATGCAGGTGCAAATGTATAAACAAACATTCTGGGTTGTACCAGTTTCCGCTTGGTTTTTGTTCAGAGGAAGATTTATATGATTTTGCTTCAGGAAATATTAATTAAAAACATTTTAGGCTATGCCAGTTTCTGGTTGTCTGTAAAAACAATTTTCGTCATTTACCGATCATTTATTATTTGTTACAGAGAATAAGTACCAACATGTTGGGCTATGCCAGTTTCCAGTTATTTGGGTTTGATTTCTTACTAGACGATCAACTACAAGTTCATTTGATAGAAATTAATGGAGCCCCTGCTTGTGCTGAGTGAGTATATTGATATCTCTGTTGTCTCATCAATCTGAGTGAGTATATTGATATCTCTGTTGTCTCATCAAGCTGAGTGAGTATATTGATATCTCTGTTGTCTCATCAAGCTGAGTGAGTATATTGATATCACTGTTGTCTCATCAAGCTGAGTGAGTATATTGATATCTCTGTTCTCATCAAGCTGAGTGAGTATATTGATATCTCTGTTGTCTCATCAAGCTGAGTGAGTATATTGATATCTCTGTTGTCTCATCAAGCTGAGTGAGTATATTGATATCTCTGTTGTCTCATCAAGCTGAGTGAGTATATTGATATCTCTGTTTTCTCATCAAGCTGAGTGAGTATATTGATATCTCTGTTGTCTCATCAAGCTGAGTGAGTATATTGATATCTTTGTTGTCTCATCAAGCTGAGTGAGTATATTGATATCTCTGTTGTCTCATCAAGCTGAGTGAGTATATTGATATCTCTGTTGTCTCATCAAGCTGAGTGAGTATATTGATATCTCTGTTTTCTCATCAATCTGAGTGAGTATATTGATATCTCTGTTGTCTCATCAAGCTGAGTGAGCATATTGATATCTCTGTTGTCTCATCAAGCTGAGTGAGTATATTGATATCTTTGTTGTCTCATCAAGCTGAGTGAGTATATTGATATCTCTGTTCTCATCAAGCTGAGTGAGTATATTGATATCTCTGTTTTCTCATCAAGCTGAGTGAGTATATTGATATCTCTGTTTTCTCATCAAGCTGAGTGAGTATATTGATATCTCTGTTCTCATCAAGCTGAGTGAGTATATTGATATCTCTGTTCTCATCAAGCTGAGTGAGTATATTGATATCTCTGTTGTCACATCAAGCTGAGTGAGTATATTGATATCTCTGTTGTCTCATCAATCTGAGTGAGTATATTCATATCTCTGTTGTCTCATCAAGCTGAGTGAGTATATTGATATCTCTGTTTTCTCATCAAGCTGAGTGAGTATATTGATATCTCTGTTGTCTCATCAAGCTGAGTGAGTATATTGATATCTTTGTTGTCTCATCAAGCTGAGTGAGTATATTGATATCTCTGTTCTCATCAAGCTGAGTGAGTATATTGATATCTCTGTTTTCTCATCAAGCTGAGTGAGTATATTGATATCTCTGTTGTCTCATCAAGCTGAGTGAGTATATTGATATCTCTGTTCTCATCAAGCTGAGTGAGTATATTGATATCTCTGTTCTCATCGAGCTGAGTGAGTATATTGATATCTCTGTTGTCACATCAAGCTGAGTGAGTATATTGATATCTCTGTTGTCTCATCAATCTGAGTGAGTATATTCACATCTCTGTTGTCTCATCAAGCTGAGTGAGTATATTGATATCTCTGTTTTCTCATCAAGCTGAGTGAGTATATTGATATCTCTGTTGTCTCATCAAGCTGAGTGAGTATATTGATATCTGTGTTCTCATCAAGCTGAGTGAGTATATTGATATCTCTGTTCTCATCAAGCTGAGTGAGTATATTGATATCTCTGTTGTCACATCAAGCTGAGTGAGTATATTGATATCTCTGTTGTCTCATCAATCTGAGTGAGTATATTGATATCTCTGTTGTCTCATCAAGCTGAGTGAGTATATTGATATCTCTGTTGTCTCATCAAACTGAGTGAGTTTATTGATATCTCTGTTCTCATCAAGCTGAGTGAGTATATTGATATCTCTGTTGTCTCATCAAGCTGAGTGAGTATATTGATATCTCTGTTGTCTCATCAAGCTAAGTGAGTATATTGATATCTCTGTTGTCTCATCAAGCTGAGTGAGTATATTGTTATCTCTGTTGTCTCATCAAGCTGAGTGAGTATATTGATATCTCTGTTGTCTCATCAAGCTGAGTGAGTATATTGATATCTCTGTTGTCTCATCAAGCTGAGTGAGTATATTGATATCTCTGTTGTCTCATCAAACTGAGTGAGTTTATTGATATCTCTGTTCTCATCAAGCTGAGTGAGTATATTGATATCTCTGTTGTCTCATCAAGCTGAGTGAGTATATTGATATCTCTGTTGTCTCATCAAGCTAAGTGAGTATATTGATATCTCTGTTGTCTCATCAAGCTGAGTGAGTATATTGTTATCTTTGTTGTCTCATCAAGCTGAGTGAGTATATTGATATCTCTGTTCTCATCAAGCTGAGTGAGTATATTGATATCTCTGTTGTCTCATCAAGCTGAGTGAGTATATTGATATCTCTGTTGTCTCATCAAGCTGAGTGAGTATATTGTTATCTCTGTTTTCTCATCAAGCTGAGTGAGTATATTGATATCTCTGTTGTCTCATCAAGCTGAGTGAGTATATTGATATCTCTGTTGTCTCATCAAGCTGAGTGAGTATATTGTTATCTCTGTTGTCACATCAATTTATTTTAAGCTTTTTCATCCCAAGGTTTTGAGCAAAAAATATATTATTTTGAAGCTTTATCACAATATCATGAATATGTAACACTAAATGTATTGCTTGGGATAACTGGTTTTTGCAATAATAATATTATTAGGGGCCGTCGTGGTCGATATCGTATGGTAGTTGGATTTACAACTACCTGTGTAATAAGTGCTTATCACTACTAAATTTGTGAGTTCGAACCCCGTTCATGGTGAGTGTACAACATTATGTGATAAAGTTTGTCAGTGACTTGCGACAGGTCGGTGGTTTTCACTGGTTTCCTCCACCAATAAAAGTGAAATATTGTTGAAAATGGTGTTAAAACATCATAAACTTAAATCAATAATAATATTACACATGTTAAAATCTCTTCCAAAGACTAAAATATGTGTTATGTTTCATTTAAAGAAATTTTGTTATTTTCTACTTTTCAGAAAATTGTTACCAGACTTGGCCAGATCTTTAGTTCAGACAGCCATTGATCCTGTTTTTCGTCCAAAAAATGCAAAAGGAAGGGGAGATAATTGGTTCACTAAAATTTGAAACAGAGAATGCCATTTGATTTGTTCTTTGTTATACACAAGTGTGAATGTCTCTTTTTACAAGAATTTTACGTATTGTCACTAGTTGTATGTCTGAAGAAACTACATGTAAAAAATGTATTTATAAATATATGTATTTTATTTATTGTCATTTTTGTACCTCACAAAAATGGGAGTTTTTGACGATTGGACAGACAGAATTCCTGTTGATGTCATCTGTAGTCAACTTCTGTACTATGCTTAAATTCCATCTTAACTAATTCAAATTAATTATGTTCTGTTCATCAATTCAATGATACAGACCTGGGAGCCTTAATTTTACAAGTTCTTGATATTTCTAAAATTTGATTTGTATTATCTCTCTTCAATATGATTACAATTGAGCCTGTTTGAAAAACATTGTTAATGTGTTGATTCATTAGAAATCCAAAATGTATGTAATAAACACTTTTTAGTGTAGTTTAAATGAACCAGAAATATTTAAATCAAATTTTTGACAGAATTAAGTGTTTCCCGTGCTTGAAAGTGTTCATTTTTGGAAATCAAAATGAATTGTTTATGTTAAATTTATAATTGTTGTGTTTTATATTTTTGTCTCTTGGTAGATTGTACTCTTAGAGTGTAATGATCAAGAGTAAATCTGAATCAACATACTTTTAGTACACTCAAAACTGCCAAAAATATATATGTAAGAAGTTTTAGCCATTTTTGTAGCATTCCAAAACATTGATATACATTGTATATATATATATATATTTTGTGACAATCGTCAAATCTCATAATGTTAGTGAGTAAACAATATGTAAACTACCATATTAAAAACCTATACTGCCAAAAATATTCAGGTAAAAAGTCTTAGCCCATTTTGTAGCATTTCAAAATACTGATAAATATTTCTTTTGTGGCAAACCTCTTACCTCGTCATTTCATTGAGTAAACTCTTGCTATTAGACAACCTATGATTATATATATATCAGGTTCCTAGGGTACCGTGGTAGCTAAATTAAAAAAAAAAAGTGGCGAAAACTGGTTGAAATAGCATGTAAATACACGGTACCATAGGAACGGACTATAATTCTTCTGATGTCTGAAACTCACACAATTATATTTTTTTTCATACATGTATTAACTGTAAGCATTTGATTTGAATGGTTGACTTTTAAAGTTTTTATGACATTCTATCTAATTTGTTATGATGTCTAATTATTATTTTATAATGGCATTTTTTATTTGAATTTTTGATTAAGTATTTCTATATTTACATGTGTTTTTATTGTTTGACACTTGAAATTGTTTGTTTTTCTTTTTGATTCAGAACACTTTGTTTATTTATTAAGGTTTTATGAAGAGTATCAATGCAGAAATGTTGTTATATTATGTTTATCTCAGAACTTGTAAATGACAAGATATTTTCTTCAGGACTTATTGCCACTTTTCTGCCTTCATATTAAAACAGCCTTATTTTTCTTTTTTTAACCTTTAACTCTCTAATTGTTTTGATTAAATTGAGCATAAACTCAGCAGGTAATAAGAATATGACTGTGAGATATATCTATTGTTTCAAACTATTGATTACCCCAGTAGTCTCCCCTTTCTCTACTTTACATTAAAATATTGAGTTTTTCAGTTTCTGTTTAACTCGTCCTGGAGTTCTTACTCATATTAAATTTGATAGAGAGTAAGAATATAAAGTAGACATTATATCTTTGTTGTATTTGGTCAGTAATTATTTTCAAACATTAATAGATTTTTGTTTGACTTTATGTTAAGCCATGGACTTTTTATGGTTGTTATCAACTCATCATAAAGTTCTGAGGTTACGGCAAGCTGACAGTAAGATTATGCTGATAAGACATGCATATTGTTGAGATAATCTGGTTAGTTATTTTATCCTTTGTTATGATAAAGTTTCTTTAAAGATTAACTTTTTGCAATTTACTTCAAAATGTTGATTGTTCTTATATTGTTATTTCTATATAAAACTTTATACACAGTAATTCAGATTTGTTCTTCACTTTGTATAGAATACCGGTAATATACACAGTAATTCAGATTTGTTCTTCACTTTGTATAGAATACTGGTAATATACACAGTAATTCAGATTTGTTCTTCACTTTGTATGGAATACTGGTAATATACACAGTAATTTAGATTTGTTCTTCACTTTGTATGGAATACTGGTAATATACACAGTAATTCAGATTTGTTCTTCACTTTGTATGGAATACTGGTAATATACACAGTAATTCAGATTTGTTCTTCACTTTGTATGGAATACCGGTAATATACACAGTAATTCAGATTTGTTCTTCACTTTGTATAGAATACTGGTAATATACACAGTAATTCAGATTTGTTCTTCACTTTGTATGGAGGTAATATTGAACCATTATTGTTCTGGAGCCAAATATATATTATGTCAGCAGGTACATTAATGGTAGAAGTACTACAAAAATAGAATATTATCTGCCTATGCAGTTGGTGCCTATCACCACTAAGGTTGTAAGTTGGTCTCATGCTTTTGATGCAACTGTATTTCTCAGTGACTTGCTGCAGGTCTTTGATTTATTTTGTGCTCTAGTTTTCTCCACCAATTAAACTGACCACGACAATATAACTGAAATACTGAAACACCCAGAACACTAATCCAGAATAGAAATATTAAATGGTTTTATTAGCACATTTTTTGCTTCTTCATCAGACCCACTGCATAAATTGACACCAACCTTAATAGAAATGCTCCTGAAGAGATTTTGCTACTTTTCAGAGATTAGAAATCTGAGATGGCCACCTGAGCCTACGATCGGCTGAGACATTTTCACAGTGTTTTCCAACGCTACTTCATATGTAGTCACCAGACTTGCCAGAAATGATTTTCTAGTATTGGTTCTGAAATAGTGTTGTATCTTTTTCGGAGTGATTCGAAATCCAAGATGGTTGTCCTGGTCTTTGATTGTCCGACATATTTTCCACAATTTTTTCCAGGAAGACTGCATGTGAAATGACCAGACTTACTGTAGAAGAATCTGAAGATGTGTTGCTACATTTTATACAGATTTAGAATCCAAGATGGCCACTGGAACCATGGCCTCTTACTGGCCAAGACATTTTGGACATTTTTTTTACTGTACAAACATGTATAAGAATAAGAATAAGAATTTTTTATTGCCAATTAAGGTCCCACAAGGGGCAAACAATTTAATGCAATGATTGAAATGATTGGAGACATACAAAGATACATGTATACACACAAAAAAAAACAGAAAAAAAAAACAGGAAAACATATTTATGTTCAGTGACTGCACGGCCAGATCAGAGCCTATCAAATACCACCATAAATCAATTCACATTTAACATAACATGTATAATAACTATAATAATTCACCTAACCTAATGATATCTATAGGATCAGTTGTGTCCTTGCAGCAAAAAACATTCTTCAATAAAGCTACCTAATTTGTTTAAAACTTGTTCATGTTCATTGGTAAATAGCCAGACAAATTTTGATGATGTGTCCATGTATCTAAAATTTGGACATAAGTCAATAACTTTATCAAAAAATTTTACTCTAATATTTTCATATAAGGGATAGTCGACAATAAAATGTTTCTCATCTTCAATATCTCCCTTAGAACAATTTGTGCATTTTCTTTCTGGTCTTATAATGTTCTTATATCTGCCAGTTTCAATATTTAATGAATGAGCACTGACTCTTATCTTACAGATAAACTGTCGAATTTTAAAATGATTAAAATGATATGAATTCACCAGACTTTCTAGAAATATTATTCTGAAGAAGTGTTGTTACTTTTTGGAATAATTCCAAATAATATGTCCTTTGATTTTTCACTTCTTTTCATGAATTACTGCAAGTGGTTTGGTTGGTTTATGGTGTTTAACGCCACTTTCAACAATATTTCAGTTATATCGTGGCGGTCAGTTTTATTGGTGGAGGAAACCAGAGTACCCAGAGAAAACCACTGACCTGTCGCTAGTCACTGACAAATTTTATCACAAAATTTTGTATCGAGTACACCTTTAGTGGTGATAGACAGTGATGGCACAGGTGGTTGTAAATCCAACTACCCTACGATCACGACCACGATGGCCCCCAATTTGGTAATAATGTTTCTGGTATTGAGGTGTTATTTCTAATCGAAATCCTAGATGGCCACCCTAGCCTGTGATTCTCGGACACATTTTAGAAATATTCTTCAAAATTACTGCATATCAATTCACCAGAATGGTTATAAATATTCCATTAAGGGAGTGTTGTTACTCTTTGCAGCAGTTCCAAATCCAAGATGGTCGTACTGGTCTCTGATTGGCTGTAACAGTTTCTTTTTTATCTCCAGGACTACTGCATGTCAATTTTAAGTCTCCAGAAATGTTCCTCCAGAGGTTGATAATTTTCAGAGCTATTATTAAGTTTAATATGACTGCCTTTTATTGGCTGAGACAATAATGATTTTATGTCCAGAACCATTGCATCTCAAGTCACCAAACCTTCCAGAAATATCCCTATAGAGAGCCTGGTGAGTTGTAGCAATTTTTGACAGTACTACAGAACTACTGCATGACTTCTCAGACTTGCAATAAATGTTCCTCTTGAGGGTACTAAGAAGTGAACAAAATATTTCTTTGTGCATCAGACCTCTTGCATTGGCTCTTGCAAATACAATAAACAAAATGTTCAGTATTCTCTGTGGAATATCCACAATAACAAGATGGGTTATAAATCAAATTAGCATGAAATAAATCATTATGTAATGCACTACAATCATTCCTTATTCTAGTATGCAATGTATTTAAATATATGTTGCCAATATTACGAAAGGAGGGGGTTTTGTCATTTTTAAAGTAATGTTGTTTCAATTTGTATTTGAAGTATTAAGAATTTGGAAGTTGACGTATTCTCAGATCTAATGAATTCCATAACTTGGTCATCGACGGAAAACAATTCTGTTGAGATATCGATAATATGTTAGTTTGACTGATATTGTGGCGATCTCTTTAATTATAGCTATTAATTTCTCCAACACTGGGAGGAATCAAATCATATAAGAACTCAGGAGTATTACCAACATTTAATTTATAAAACATACATAATTTTGAAGCTTAAACTTTAAGTTTCATAATTTTTTAACCTCTCACCTAGTGCTAAGTTTTGCCCACCCCGTCACATTGTATATTGAATCCAAACTTGTGTAGCATGTTTAGCCCTGTAACAATACGGGACGCTTCCAATTGTAGTTTTTCTAGTCTATCAGAATTGACTTGCCCTCAGATGAATATTCCTAAATTGGTCTAATAAAAGTAAAATAAATATTTTCCAGGTATTCCCTCTTTAATCTAAATTTAGGTTTCTTCAAGGCATTAAGTTGCTTTGAAGTTCTCTGAATTAGGCTGTCTATATGTTTTGTCCATTGACAATCACTACTGAAAAGTATGCCTATATGTTTGTGCTTAACAGAATTAAGGACGATACCGTCGAAATCAAAGCTGAGCGTAACTGATGATGGTTATTCCAGATACGAGACGTGCGCGTTAAATTTGATATCGACGTATTTATTAATGGACATTCTTTAAATGTAGTCAATTTAATTAAAATCAGACTTCTCACTTGTCCCCTTCACTGAATATTTGCGGCGACAAGTGAGAGGTCTTATTTTAATCAGACTGAAAATGTAGTAAAATTAAGATTTTAACTAAGATCAGTGTTTTAATTCACGTATCGATTTTTTTATTCATTGAACAATTTTTAGAACTTATTCATTGGCTTATACTTGTTACTTCAATAACAGGTAAATATGGTACTCCGTCATCTGTTTCTAAATATAATCATTCAATTTGCAGTAAACGAGATTAAGATATAAGGTTTAAACTACTCATTGATAAGGTCCGTTTGAGTCAAGTATTGCTGAAAATACCGTAATCATTTAACAAGATATGGATCAGTGGACATGTGTAATATTTCTCATGTCGTAGTTCATATATGTGGAAATATAGTATTTTTGTATATTGTGTCCTTGTCATTTGAGTAATAGCTTGTATTACAACAAACATGGATCTCTATAGACATTTATGGTGTGTATTGATCGCATTTTTTATCTCGTTACAAACAATATGTCTATCTGAACAGTGCTATTGCTTAAAAAAACAAATTGACGGTATAATCAATCCTCTATTTTTCGAACAAAATCCACAAAATGGTCAGTTTTATGTGGCTCAACAGTCTGGTGTTATACATATATACTCTGAAGATTGGAAACAGGAATCAAGACCGTTGTTGAACTTAACAAATGACGTTTTTATTTCTGAAAATCCATACGACGAAAGAGGTTTACTAAGTTTAGCCCTTCATCCACAATTTCCGTCCAATAACCTAATATTTACGTACAGTATTCGGATGATCAATGGGAAGGAGTATGCTGTCATTTCTAAAATTAAGAATAGCGAAAAGTTCGCGAAGGAAGATATTCTATTAGCTATTGAACAACCTCACCATAGGAGGAATGGCGGTCAGGTAAGTCATGTTTGTATTATTCTATTAGCTATTGAACAGCCTCATCATAAGAGGAACTATGGCCTGTTTTATTCTGTTATCTATTGAACAGCCTCACCATAAGAGTAACCACGGTAGCGTAAGTCATGCTTGTTTTATTAGTTTAATGGTTCGTGAGCTAGCAATATCAACACAATAACATTGCTTTAACATCAAAGCTTACATTGGATATATGTTGACATGTAAAAATTCTGACGTATGCATTCTTTAAGCACAAAGGATAACCTAAGTGTTGGTATAAAGGAGATAAAGTTCTCGGCCTAAAGATCTTATTTTGATTCTCTACAGAATGACAGAGATCCGACCCCTTTATCAACTGATTATGCTTCTGGACATTGTCATTATTAATTTAGACTAAAGTTTACCTCTCGGTATCATTTGTCTTTAACCAACAATGTGTACCTTTTCCTTTTTTGTGAATTTCCTCTAAAATAAGTATCAAATTAATGATAGACGTGCGTGTGTCATTCTGATTCCATTCTCGCACTTGGCTTCATTCAAGAAAAGTATAACAATCCATGAACACACAAATTGAACACATAATTTCCATCAGAAATGTTTACAATATATTTACCTTTTCATACTGCAAGAAAATAAGCATTGAATTTAACGTTATTATTAGAGTGAGTATAAATTAACTAACTGTACACATGCCCTACAGCAAAGCAAAGACATTACATGCACATGTATATCTATTAATAAAAATAATTACTGCCCTTATTTAGAAACAGTATTTCTAAAAATTCTAGCTTAGCATTTTCTAAAGACATCTTTATCAAAAGTTGAAATATGAAAAAAGTCTATAATGACAAGCTAAAGATATTTAACTAATTTGTGTTGTAATTCAACTTTAAAATAACAGTTTGTTTACTAAAATGATTTGGCATTTTTACCTCTTCTAAAGAAATATAATGAATTGTATAATCTATTATATTGCATTTCTTCATTTGCAAATCCAGTTCTCACTTATAGATGTTATGTTAATGCGCTTAAGATTGAGACTTAGTAACACCAATATATTACTGGTACCCTGAATAAGGGTCAACCCCTACATTGGGGAAAAGGGGAGTTTGTTTAGGGTTTCAAGGGATAAGTTGCAAATCCAGTTCTCACTTATAGATGTTATGTTAATGGGCTTAAAATTGAGCCTTAGTAACACCAATAAGTATATTACTGGTACCCTGAATAAGGGTCAACCTTTACATATGGGTAAAGGGAGGAAAAGGGGAGTTTGTTAAGGGATGAGAAGGGAAAGGGCAAGGCAGGGTTAAGGTGGTAAAAGTAAGGGTGTGACAAAGGGGGAAGAGCTAAGGGGATTAAAGGAAGAAGGGCGGGGAAGGGGAAGGGTTAAGAGAGGGGGAAATATGGTGGGAATAAGGGGATGGGTTAAGTTTGGAAAAGGAGGAGGGTTAACCATAACCAACCCATTTGTGTCACAATGTAAAGAAACTTATAATGTGCAATGAAGTATTGTTGGAAGTGGGCAACGTGAAGCAACTTATTTTTAAAGTAGTGACTAATTGTAGGAATATATTGATGATACCATTAAATTACAGGGATGTCCTAAAGCGAAACATGGGCATTCCAATTTTCATGCAGCTGTTTCCACGCCCTCTTTTCAGCCAGTGAACGAATTTTGATAAAACTCTCAAAATAATCATGTAGGATTGTACAAAAATGTGTTAAAATTATGGTATGTGACTGTCTCTGCACACACAATGATTCTCGTGCTTCAGTATATAATGCCATTGTACAACTGGTATTTAAGCTCAAGCCTACCCTCAAATATGACAAATATTTTGCTACGGGAAACCTCAAATATAAATCTGATAAACATATAATAGTAGGTGGATGATGTTATTATGTGATAATGAAAATCTGAAACAAAAATTTTGAATTCACCCAGTGGCTCAGGGGAGAACATATAAAATATGCTTTGTGAAAGATACTTGATAAGTTTTATTGGTAAAATGTCGACTTCATATGCCAACATGTGTACATGTGTTTTAAGAATGAATACTTCAGAATGCTTATGCTAACAAACATACAGACAAAGGTGTACATGGCATATCATGTACAATTTGCGATGTCGTCAAGTCGACAAAACAACTCAACAAGATGTCATGAAAATGTCGATAAGTTGCAAAACAAGTGAACAGGTTGGTTTTAAATGTTGACAATTCGGAAGAAAACTAGACTTTCTGACATTTTAGTTCAGTTCAATGGGTGTACCTTCCTTAGATAAAATGAAACTATTTTAAAGATATGCTCAACAGCAACTTCCAGACGCAAATATGGAAGTGAGAGCATTTGGAACGATATTGACTGCCCTATTACTTGTACCCGCCATTAATTGTCAACCCCATTTAAGGAAACAGAGTATCAGAAAATAAAGTAGTGTATTTATATATTACCGTTTTCTTTTTCTCAACAGGTGTTATTTGGTAAAGGCGGCCATCTTTATGTGTCAGTAGGTGATGGTGGATCTCTTGATGAGAAAAACATATCGTATGCTCAGAGCAGGTAATAAAAATATATCTGACCGATGTTAATGTGGCCAAAAATGTTGCCCGAAGCTGTAATGCCATGCACAAACAACGGTTTTCCTGCTGGAATATCTCACTGAACGAATGCCGTACATATAAGAAGAGTTTGAAGATACCAAAGGGGTAATCAGAATCAGTAAATCGAAGAACAGACAACACAATGGCCAAAAGAAAAGAGACAAAAGGAAAAATAACGATCTACAAAGCATACACATAAAGCTAAAGATTGATTAACACGAACCCCACTAAAACCCGGGTTGAATTCAGGTGTCTCGGAAGGGTAGGCAGTTCCTGCTCCACCAGTGACACCGTCGTGTTAATCTAGCTACAAAACCCGGTGATAAGTCACGAATTAATGACGTAAATACTGAACGAATGACGTACATATAAGGCAACATATATATATCAGTGCAATGGTTAGCATGCTCGTCTCGAATGGGGTGGGTTGGGTCAAACCAAAGACTTGTAAAATTAGTACTTGTTCCTTCTCCACTAAGTACACAGTATTAATGAGTAAGAGCAAAAACTGGTTGGCTTGGAATCAGGATAATGTGTCCGAATGGAGCAACATGAGGACTTTTGTTAGAGTGAGCTAGCACTATACACATCCATAAGTGTGTTGGTCTAGAGCAAAGTGGACATGATCATCATTTCATTGAATGTAACTTGTTCTCGTCATGATATAATCCAATGGCTGAAAAATTTCCCATTTGGCATTAAGCAACAATCACTCACTCACTCACTTGCGTATTACCATTGATTGTATTTCAGACAAATATCAGTTAGAAACATATCATTGCAAATGAAATAGGTATTATTGAATCAGACTGATCGGGAGAAACTTTATACACACTGCCATCATAATACGAGAACGATTTTAAATTTAGTAAACAATGTGAAACTTTACATCATATGCACGACTTTTACCATACGTAATACTATTTTTAGCAAACGTGATACTATTTTTAACATACGTGATACTATTTTTAACATACGTGATACTATTTTTAACATACGTAATACTATTTTAGATCAAGTTTACTTGGCAAAATTTTACGACTAGATGTTGATAAAACTGAAGTAGTCAACGACCATATCCAGTTTTACTCTGTACCACAAGACAATCCTTTTGTTGGGAACCAGTCGTACAGATCAGAGATATTTGCCCTCGGTGCCAGGAACATGTGGCGTTGTAGTGTAGACAAAGGTATTTATTTTCATAAACTATGAAATATTCTGTAATAAAAATGAAAAACAAAAAATTCTACACTGTCAGAACATTTTCAAAATCCAATAAAACAATTCGTAGAAAGTAAAAGCACAACACAATATGTGTTGGACACCAATATGCGCAAGCAAACACAAATAACGTAAGTAATACATGAGCCCTCCTACAAACAACTGGAGGTAAAGACGAACTGAACATTAAGCGAGTTGTATGGACCCAAACATCACCTGTACCACATCAAGGAACATAAATACAAGAAGCAATGGGTGATAGATTATCATTACTTTTTGTTGTATGTACATTAATATTCCCAAGGGGACGGTAGCAGTCATCTCATGAAATACACAAAACACCTATACCTTGGTATGCTAATATATATAGGGTTTGGGGGAATTTCATGCACTGCTTGTTACTGGCCCCTGTGATATATTCTATAATATTCTACAATTTAAAACCACGGTGCTTTTTATGAATGAAAATGGTACCATTCTTCTCAAAATTCTATATGATTCTACAAAAGTAAATTTAGATGGTTGCCTCTTTGGTGTCTTCGAACTCTTCTTAATATGCTACGTTTGTATTGAAAAAAAGAACATGATAAAGTATTAATACATTACATATTAAACAGTTTCACAGTTCAGGGTATGTTAATCTTAACATGGACTTTATATTGACGACCATTTAAATAAAACAGGATAGTGGAAGAATCAAGTTACATATATACGGTCTTTAAATGTTATCAACAATAAAAACGTGAACTTCAGACTTTTATGTATGTATAACAATGCTATGTATAAAAGTGTTAACTGTATAAGATTTCACCTTTACAATTTATTTATTGTGGTAGAAAATCTTGACTTATTTGCATATAATAAGATCTTTGTCACAGGCTGTCAGAAATTGAATTTTTTGTTTATATTAAAAGTTGCCAATATTCGATGTTTTATACTAATAAAATGTTCTGAACAAAAAGCCAGGTTTAAAAAATCTGTTATAATGTCCTAATTAGTGAAAAGAATTCGAATGCTTAGCACCTTCTGTTGGTGGAATCGCCATTAACACATGACCTAATTATGAATCGGCTGCAGTTCCGAAGTTTGCCGAACAGCGTGTGATAACTGCTATGAATAACGGAGGAAGCATGTTGCATGTAAATTCATTAGAATTAATATAATTTAAGAAATATATCTATGAAATTGGATCCCGGGGTAATCAATTAGTATTATATAATGGTATTTAGTAAGAATGACACTTAAAATCGGAAATACGTGATGAAATCAATAAAAACTAACCCAAACTGTGGAAAGGGTCCCGATAAAGGAAAAATTGAAAACAAATTGTATTGCATATTATTGACAACACTTGAGTTGTCTTGATTTTATTTTCTTAAAAAAAAAAACCAGACATGAAGTTCATTATTTTAGTCTCTAATTCAAATAAGGGTAATAACAAAATTACCGAACTCCGAACAATCTTACAAAGTCAAAACTCATAAGTATATAAACAGACAAAATCAGTCAACAACCGGAAAACTGTTAAGAGATATCACCTAGCGTTTTCTCCTGAAAAAATATATATAAAAAACTACGATGCAATTCTACTGTCAAAATACAATTCGGCCGAAAAAAGATACTAAATTATGCTTACATGTTGAAAAATGGAGTAGTTAGGTATAGCATCTTTTTTTAATTTTTACACAAGGCTTGCTGAATCCTCCTTTTTGTGTCGTTTTCGTGTAGAATCCGTCAATGTTTATGTTCTTCCACGATTCGATTTTTGCACATCGGACATTTTCTTCATCAACAAATAATTTTGCACATGCACAAGCGCTTTCCCGAATGAGTTTACTGTCAGGTCGTGTGAATATTGGGCGGGTCAACATTGAATTCTTTCCTGGATGGAAGAAAATCAAACAGCGATGTATTTCCTTCGTTCTAGGCTATTTAGGTATGGTATTATGAAAATTTTCAACTGCAATTATTATAAAACATCGAATATTGGCAACTTTTAATATAAACAAATAATTCAATGCTGCCTTTAAATGTACATATGCATATTAAATTCACACGCACGTTAGTACACTTTGTTGAAGTATACCTTCAGTAAAAAAAAATTCTAAAGCAGGACACCAAAACCTAATTATAGTTATGTTCTATGTTTACATTAAAAGAAAGTTCAAACAGTGAAGGTCTGAGAGGGGAGACATGACAATAAAGTCTAAATGACGTGAACACATTTACAAATACATGTATGTCATATGTTGGGGAAGGCTACCAAATACTCTACAAGATGTTTACTATTCTACTGACTTTAATGAACTAACTGATCAGACATGTAATACATAATAGTGTCTGCAATGCGAGGGGGTCCTTGTTATCTTTGCACACAACATATGGGTTTTATAGCTTTAACCTCATGAACTTAGAACTATTTACTTTTCTGAAACATTTGAGAAACATTTGATTTAATGATGAATGTCACAATGTAGATTATCGATGTATGCATCACATTATTGTTGGACGAAATCAGACGAATATTCCTCAGTTACACATTGTTTATGTTGTTTTATGTTAAGCTGGTTCATCTAATAAACAAAACATCCCCATTGGTGTAATGGTAAGGGTGTTCGTTTAGAGTGCGGTAGTTCGTGGGTTCGCTCATCGTCTGTAACCAACGGCTAATCACTCTCCGATACTCTCCTCTACGCACGCATAATTAATTGATGTTTAACACAAGATGAACATTTGTTTTAGCTATATCATGGCGAGAGAACAATTTACTGTATGATGACCGACACACTTGTTATAGTGCTAGCTCACGAATATACACAGAAATATCTTTATTAAAATGTAAACTCCAACGAACTTGCATTTTTATTTTACAGATACGGATAATTTATATTGCGGCGATACTGGAGGAAAAGACGCAGAAGAAATAAACTGGATAAAATCCGGAAAAAATTATGGATGGAATATATTTGAAGGAAATAGTACTGCTATCCCAAGAGAAAATGAAACAATAGGTATGTATCATGCCGAATTTCAAATCATTGTAAATTTGATATAAAAAAAAAGTATTTCCAGCGATTAGTTTCGTTTAAATAAAAAGGTAGATATCCAATTTAGTGCACGTGACGCGTTTCTGTGATTACCCCCATCAGGTATGCTCAAAATCTAGAGCCAAATAATTCAAAAGTCTGTGAGAACATGAAGACCAAAGGGCCTAAACATGATGAACAAAATCGGCTATGTTTACCTATGTCCGAAGGAGGAGAAGATTTGTTTTAATAATAATAATTAAACAAACCTTATTAATAAAAAAAACTGCTGGGATGTGCTAATCTGGGTCACGGGTCACTGTAATCGGGCGGCTGTATCGAGAAACAGATACGGTCTTGAAAAAACCGTTGATACTCATAAAATACTGATAAATGCTATAAAATTTTATATTTGTCTTCAAGAAATATGATAGACAAAACCATGTGTGAAGTTTTATGACGAAATATCTCCGATTTCTATGTACATTTACGAGTTGAAGTTGCGGCTGTATCGAGAAACAGATACGGTGTTGAAAAAACTGTTGATACTCATACAATATTGATAAATGCAATACAATTTTATGTTTGTCTTCAAGAAATATGATAGACAAAACCATGTGTGAAGTTTTATGACGAAATATCTCCGATTTCTATGTAAATTTACGAGTTGAAGTGGGGAAACACCCACAGGTAATTTTAGCGATGTATTTTTATCTTGGACAAGAATAATGAGCGTCCTGATTGGATGACCAATTTAAAACACACTGACACCGCATGGTAAAAAGATGCATGTAAAAGAAATCTATGTTATATTTATTCATTTGTTTGATTCTGGAATATTGTTGATCATTGATTTAATTTTATTAGTGAATTTTACAGTTAAATAAATGTTATGTTTCGACGGTTTAAAGATAAAAATAAAAAATTGTTGCGACTAAAGCTTAAATCAGCGTTAAAAATTGAACAAATATCAGTGATTTTGTAAATGAGATTTATTTTAAATAGAAAATCTGAATTTATTATTTATTAATTTATTATTAATGATACAATTTTATATCCCTTGGGAGGGGGAGGGGGAGGGTGGCTATGATGAAAATTTGAAATAAAAACACAGGACCGGACTTTAAGCAAAAATAACAATCCAGGATTAGTTTTTTATAAAAAAGATCCTGGACCCTGTCAGGCCTGTGTTCATGAATTTTTTTTTTTTAAAGTTAATAATATGAAATATTGACATCCACACTTGCCTTTTGGACAGCACATTTCTGTGTCCACACTTGTTATATTATTAAAATATCTGCATGCATGAACATTTGAAAAGGGATTGAACCATAGCTATATTACATATTTGAAGCTCCAAAAATGGTTAACACAATAGAAATTAATGAGTTAATAACCCCAAACCAAGTAAGGTGGTGACCAGCCCTGTTCAATTTTATTCTATGAGAGTATTTGGAACATGGTTTTGTAATGTAATGGAATCATAAATGCTATACAATTAAAGGTTATTTTACTTAATTTAATCAAAATTTTTCAGTATTTCCTTGCGTAATTCATTTATACTACCAGCACAACATAGTGAGTGGATAATCTACTTATAATAGAAGAATAATCTCCAAATTTCAGTTGGCATAGGGCATGGTGCACTCATATAAATCTATATATAACATGTACAATGTATGATATACATATATAAACATATACATGTACATACATTGTGAAATGATTAAAATAACGAAAAGAAAAGAACAATGGCATCGTGGTGTGTAATAGAAGGTATGACTAAAATGAGTCAGATTACTTTGTCAAGTAACTCTGAGACTACACCAGAAAGATACAACAAAACAATTACAATGTGAATAAGGGCACACATGGATTAACTCGAATAATTCAGCGCCCTCTATCCGCTATCTCTACTCGAGATTAATGTAGCAAAGCGTAATATAACGACTGGATTATTCGGGTTACACATGGATAAGAAAAAATACGTAGATGCATTTCTGGAATGACCTTCATCAGGTAGGTTCAAAGTCAAAAGATTGGAAAGCTAAATAAATTTTTTGAGAGCAATAAAACCAAAGTGCCTAAACCAC
This sequence comes from Bathymodiolus brooksi, assembly GCA_963680875.1. Taxonomy (NCBI): domain Eukaryota; kingdom Metazoa; phylum Mollusca; class Bivalvia; order Mytilida; family Modiolidae; genus Bathymodiolus; species Bathymodiolus brooksi. Next base: position 72,951,500 of record OY804576.1, on the reverse strand, counting down.
GGCTGGTAATCGGCACAAGCAGAACAGTTGGTTCTGCAAAGAAATTCGTGAGGATAACTTCCGGTTTTGGTGGAGGAGAGTTCACGAAGACGCTTCGTAAGGTATGTACATGTCAAAAATTGAAATTTTCTTTTTTACTGCTCGAATATTGCAAAATCAGAGAATGCTATGCTGTGGCGAATGCTTTCACGATTAGAAACATGTATAGTTTATTCTTGTATATGAAGTGTAACTCTCGCAAAATCAATCGTCCCACGAAAAACATGACGAAAATTGTGACACTCTTACATTTCTAAGTTGTTCTTGACAAAGATGCAAGTTAAATTTTCAATATTTTTTCATCATGGGAGTCTAAATGTAATCGGGGATAAATTCCGATTCGTCAGAAGTAAATTGAAGTCTAGATAAATCTACAAACTGTCAATTTTCTCGTTTTCCTGCTTGAGGAGATCGGTTCTGATAAAGCACCTTGCGAATGCATGAGGAGATTTGCTAGTTTTGGTAGGACACATGTAATCCACTGTATAATCACAAATTTTGCATGTCTGTCTGGTAATAAATTCACGAACTGATGCCCTTCTTCCCGTCGGGTTTTTAAAAGTATAAAATTAATATTTCATTGTTCATGGGCTGTCCACCTAGAAAGAAACATTTCATTTAAGGAATCAATTCATAATTGTAACTGCGGTTTCCCATGATTTAACTTGTCATTATTGATCATTTGTTGTTTGTGACAACTTCCATTGTGTATTGGATACACAAGATTAACTTCCCTTACATTGGAAAAAATTGAAAATGCACTAAGATAATTTTATAATCAAGAATATTTAAACTTAATGTGAATCATATCTTTATAATTTCTAATACAAATGATACACTCTAAATTAAATATCATACAGTTGAGAATAATATTAATTTGTGGTAAAGGAGTGGGTATGATAAGGGTATATTTTGGCCCAATCTCAGAAACTGTTTATATAGATATAATATTAAACACAATCATTGAAAGGTAAGAATTTTTTTTTTTTGATGATTTCACTTTGTCCTTTGTTGCTTAGCAACGTAAATGAAGGAGGGTCCAAATAATCATTGGAAATTCAAATATGGTGGTTTTATTTTACATATCTTGCATAGTCTTTTCGACAAAATGTTATGTTCTGTGTATGTACACTCTAAAAATAATATTCCAATTCTCTCTGGTAGCATATAGTATTTTTGTCACCCTAGCAACGGTTTTGTAAACATTAAATTAGCCTATATTATTGCAATTAATGGTTGAATTTTGACAACTACGATCTTTTGACTTGATATTTGATTAAGCGGTACATTTTTGTCAAGCTATTCACACTACAAATGTCATTTCATATTTCAAAAATACATTTGGATATTTATATTCATAGTTATGCCCCGTCCATAGCAACAGGTTTCCCTATGCACAGTATTTTCCTGTGGATCTTCATGGACCTTTTATTTAATCAAGAAAAAAATTTCTACAACAGCACCTTAGCAGTTCTAGAGACATCTTATCATTTACTAACCAGTATATATTATAAGAATTCCTTAAACCTTACAATGTCCCTAGTAACCAAATATTATCCCTAGCAACGGCAGAAACTCGTCAATGCTGAGCTCTGTAAATTGCTTTTTTAAATCTTTTTATAACCGAATGTTGATCTTTTTATTTTTTAAATCATGAGAGGAAATTATTCTCAGTAATTAGAATGTCAAAGGAACCAAGTCAACTGCATAACATGGTAAAGCAGTGCTACAGCGGCAAGAGAGGATGTAATCCATGTTGAATAATTAAGAAATAAATCATGGAAGCCAGAATGTGTTGGGAGTTTTAACATGGATTAGCGGATATTATACGTTATTAGTCTCGAGATGTTATATATCCCTTTAAAACGGGATATATAACATCTAGAGACTGATAACATTTTTATCTGAATGTTCCAACATTAATAAGTATGTTCTTATTATAGGAAAAACATAAATACGTGTATCTTTGGACAAAGATCACAGAGAGCGATTATTGATTTTCTGTCATCTTGTGAAATGTGTGTCGTCTGCTGTGCACAATATAAATGGACAGCACATAGGTGAGAGCGATTATTGATTTTCTGTCACCGCACGGCTTCCCTGAAGTTTTAAAAGTACCCTTTTAGCCAATCAAAATTCTACTTGCAACGAGCACATCAGAGAATAGTATTTTATCCCGAGCCAGAAGCGAGGGATACAATTTAGTAATATCCGCCAATCCATGTTAAAACTCAAAACACATTCTGGCTTCCATGATTTATTTCGATTCTGATATGTCTAAGAGTACATCTACGGTGGTATTCTTTGATTGGAAGACGGTAATTTATATTTACGGTATCTTCAAACTTTTTTTGTTGAGAAAAGTAAAACGTGATAGATTATATAAATAGAATGCTTGGTAATACTGTATTATCGGTCATGGCCCATTAAAGTAAAATCATACCACTAAAATTCCAAGTAATACTACACATTTAGCACTGACTCATAAACGATAGACTATATCAATGGCATTCTTAGTAAGGATAACAAAAGGGCCATTGTAAACAAAACACCGAATATGTAAATCAAACCTGACATCGTGTACTATGTTAAAACATGCACGTTATATCGTTATATGTACTGTATTAGATGAATTATGAATTATCAAATATAATGTTTGTTTTTCCAAACTTTATTGAAATAAGTAAGAATAAAATATTGATCTCACGATGTTGTTATCGGCAGTCATGTGTGCTAAACAATTACGCCACCGCAACGTTAATATTAAGTTTTATTAATTAACTTTGATTTATTAGCCTTTATATGATCAAATCTGTCAATACAATATAAAAACTTTCATTCTGCCAATACGGCAAAAACTAGTCCAATACGGATATTTTCCGTATTGGCCCAATTCCAGTCAGTCCAATAACAACTAGATCAGAATCCGCTAAACATTTCGACAATTGCAAGGAAAAATCCCGAGAGATATTGGACTGGTTAATTAATAAAGGTATCATTACATGATGTTTTTCATATTGGCCTAGTTAAAGGTCCTCGGTCTGCTGTATTGGCATTCGGCTGCGCCTCAGGCCAATACAGCAGGCCTCGGACCTATAACTAGGCCAATATGAAAAACATCACGTAATAATACTATAATATATAAATCAAATTTACGTTAATACAATTATTCATCGGGAATTCACTTTGCGAAAGAGCCAAATAAATTATATTTGTTAAAGAAAATAAAATAATAATAAAAAGTAAAGGACTACTAAAAATAGAAAGTACCGATGTGTTTGCATGTCCAATGAATTAATTTCTAAGATAATCTGACGTACTAATTTTCTTTTTGGTTGCTTGTTTTGTTTTCTGTACTTTCTTGTGAAATGTGGGGATAATATTAAAGTATACTTTAGTATAGTAACACATGAAATTCCACTGAGGGTTAGAAAAAAAAACACGTCGGACTCAATGCACAATCAGGTCGGCAGTAAATCACCTCCAAAATTTATTTAACGTCAAAACTGTTTCATGAAAACTGTTCAAGTTTTACTCCCGTAGCAAAACAACTACGATAACCAACTTTATTTTGGATGAGATTAAAAGGTCGATTTCTATTTCTGTTTATTACGAATGAAAACGGTCAATAAAAAATGGCCGCTGACGAGAAATCGACCTTAAAATTATTTTTTTATTGCAGATTTCATACTCTCCACACTCGGGTACCAACACAAAAATTAAATGAGATATGTGTTTATGTATATTAAACATCATACTAAAATATGCCGTTGGTACCTGCTTGTGGTTATACTGAAAATTTACATTAAATACGCATTTCTTGTTAGATTTCATATATTTTCACGAAACGATAGACTTTTCATTGACTAGTGTGACGTCATCGCACGTGCAAATATGGAAAATTGTTACCAAAATAGTAGTTGGGGTAAAGGTCTTATAAAATCAAGAAACAACGAAAGCTATACGTTTCATTTAAAATTTGTCTATTTTTTAGGCCAATTTCTGCCCTTATCATACCTACTCCTTTGACGACAGTGGTCAAATCAGTACTAAAATTTATGATAAACGGGACGACTTCAATTTTAAGATCATAAATTTTCCAAATATGTGCAGCAAAATAACAGCTTCTCCTGCATATGGTGTTTACATCTCGCAATTGATTCGTTATGCAAGGGCCAGTAGCAATTATTCTGATTTCCTGAAACGTCATCTTCATCTGAGAAACAGGCTACTGGACCAGGGCTATAAAAAGATTCGCCTTATTCGATCTCTTAAAAAGTTTATATTCCGATACCAAGATCTTGTCGAAATATATTCCGTCTCTGCAGAAAAGATTATAAACGATGGATTTTCATATAGTGAAAATGTATAAAGATAAGGTTTCAACAAAAATGTCAAAAATATTTTTTTTATCAATGTGTGACGTAAAAGTGTTTTTGACATTTGGCGCTGATTTGACAACGGTTTTACCTGTTTTGTTCAAGTATTGTTGTAAATACTGTTATAGTGACAGCCGGAAACTTTGAGCCGTAATGAAAGGGGGAGGTTTGGCGCTTTAAAATCTGATTCAACCCACCATTTCTTTAGAAATGCCTGTACCAAGTCAGGGTCATTACGGTTTTCACAGTTTTCCGGTTGTTGACTGATTTTGTCTGTTTATATACTTATGAGTTTTGACTTTCCCTTTGTTAGATTGTTCGGAGTTCGGTAATTTTGTTATTACCCTTATTTTCTATTATGTAGTGTGTTATGTGTACACACTTGTAAATAAAAAAAGATCTCTGTTAGTAGTGGTTACAAGATGTAAAGCGCTTTACCGATTTTAAGGATATGTCCACAGTTTAATTGACATCTTGTGTTTAATTTATTCATGACTACTAGCACTAAGTGAATGTTTATTTACGTTAGACCTATGTATGTGCTGAAATCATGTAATATTATAACTTGTGTAGATCTGCGGTGAAGTTTCCGTCGTCTTTAGTAAAAAGGTTGCGCCGAAGAGATGTGTAAACCCGTTTGAAAGGATATAAATATTTTGAAATTGAAAGAGATTTTTTTAAATAAACTTGGTGTCCTGATTGATGGGGATTTTAAATTTGGTGTACTGCTACTTGTTTTTGTTCGTTTCCTTGGCGGTGATACAGGCAATCTATATCGAAATGGGTTTTTGTAAAGAGTCAATGTCAGTCCCCTTTTCATCTTTCCCTTGAATCCTGGCATCTCCTGAAAGTGGACAGAGAATAGTTTATTTTGATTAGAGTATTTATCAGTTTTGTGTTTAAAAGTGTCAATTTAACAATTTTTCAGAAAACAATTAACAAAACTAACAAATCTCCTCATGCATTCGTAATGTGCTCTATCAGAACCGATCTTGAGGAGATCGAAAACGAGAAAATTGACAGCTTGTAGATTTATCTAGACTTCAATTTACTTCTGACGAATCGGAATTTATCCCCGATTACATTTAGACTCCCATGATGAAAAAATAATGAAAATTTAACTTGCATCTTTGTCAAGAACAACTTAGAAATGTAAGAGTGTCACAATTTTCGTCATGTTTTTCGTGGGACGATTGATTTTGCGAGAGTTACACTTCATATACAAGAATAAACTATACATGTTTCTAATCGTGAAAGCATTCGCCACAGCATAGCATTCTCTGATTTTGCAATATTCGAGCAGTAAAAAAGAAAATTTCAATTTTTGATATGTACATACCTTGCGAAGCGTCTTCGTGAACTCTCCTCCACCAAAACCGGAAGTTATCCTCACGAATTTCTTTGCAGAACCAACTGTTCTGCTTGTGCCGATTACCAGCCGTGTAAACAGGATAGCTAAAACTGGCTAAGATCAAAGTTTTAAAGAATTATATGCTTAAAATAAGACAAATACACAAGAATAAAAGTTACGTCGAATTATGTTATATGGCAAAGCTTTAGTATCGATAATGTTGATGACAACATGCCTGATTATGTATTACATGAAATATTAATATACTTTCTTCTTGTTGTTCAGAACATGAGCTACCAATATACTCATATAAACACGGTGACAAAGGTTATGCTGTAGTTGGTGGATATGTATATAGAGGAAAGGCGTTTAAAAATCTCCAAGGAAAGTATATCTTTGGCGACTATGTCAGTGGGTATGTGTCAATATTAAGAGCATAGCTTGTGCAGTTCGTTCGGTATTTCCTATTTCAGTTGTTTTGGATTTGTTTTGATCTGGACTCCTAACCTTTAGATGTCTAATTACTAAATAAGTTTCAGATATACATGTGAAATGTCCTTTAAAATCACAATGTATTCAATTTAAGTACCCTTCTTGTTCTGAAAAATAAACGCGGAGTGAGATCTTGTAGTACGGAAGAGATAGCTACTCCTGTTTCATTATAGTGCCACTGTCGTAAAGTCATTATTTCCAAAGATAATCAAGGAAACGGATGTTCTCGAACTTTTATTGTCTGTCCTTCTTCTAATTATGGCTTACCCCATTGCAATCTTCAAACTTTTCTTATGGTATTTGGTTTGACACGACAGGGCTCGAATCCACGATCTACCATCTTTTTGACAACTGTATTTGTGTTGTGTTTTTTCCAATTTAGAATAATCTGAAACTTATGAATGTTATAGCAATAAACATAGATATAAGACTAAAATAAGTATTTGAAATAGTGTTCTACGATTACAGAGTCGTAGGTACCAGTTTCAAAATCGTGCTTGCTAGTTTGTGTCTGTCGTTCACACCAAATTGAAAAGTTTAAATCGTGTACACTACCTTAATAAAAACGTAGATATCAGATTTAGTGCGCACGACGCGTTTCTGGAATAACCTTCATCATGTACGCCCAAAATCGAAAGATTGGAAAGCCAAATAAATTAAAGTTTTGGGAGCAATAAAACCAAAGGGGATAAACAGGATAGCCAAGAACATTTTTCGATGGCACTCTAGGAGCTCCATTCAAAACCAACAAATATTATGCAATGTACATACGTCAAATATTTAAGCATAGTTATTACACATTACATAGGAATCTCAGAAAAAATGGAAGACTATTAAATGCGTCGGAAGTAAATGATCTCATTAACTTCTGCGTTGCAGCTGCAATAGTTCTAATTACGTTATTATGTACACTAATTTGAGACATTAATCAGAATATATATATATAAATTTTACAGAAAGTTATTCACTCTAGATCTGCCAGTACATGGTTCCAACAGTGTAGTACGTGATTTTAAAATGTGTGAAAAGAACAAATGTTCATGTAACAGCCGTGACAAGGCCGGATTGTTTTTATTATCATTTTCAACAGATAACCAAGGTAAAATACTTGTTTTGTAAATACCAACTATGTATTCCTCCGTTTAGTAAAACATATCTGAAAAAATGTTAAAGTTTTTAATGTTTTATTGAAAGAAATGTAGAGTAATTTTTGTGTAGATTTTCCATGTGCATTATCCATTGCAATCAAGCAACATCTTCAATAAACGATAGAGAAAATCGAAGGGGCAATCAAGAATGGACAATCCAGAAGAAGTGGCACAATGGATACACATGACACAGGACGAAGACAATCAAAGCAAATAACACAACACAGAAAACTTAAACAGAAGAGCAACACGGACTCTATCACAAACCGGCGGTGAACCCAGTTCCTGCTTCTTATGAAACACCCACTGGTTATTAATCCTGAACTCCCCCATTAACTTACGAGGGATTGTAGGGACCGATAATTATGTGTAAGAGATTGATAATAAAGGGGTCGCCGCGTTCTCAATAAAATGGTAGGTAGATTTACATATTCCAATTAAAATCCCACCAAAGTTTGAGAGTTCGATTCCTACTCTTGGACAGGTGTCCTCGATACAACTTGATGCGCATAAGTTTGTCAGTGGTTTCTTCCGAAATTGCGGTTTTCTCCACCAACAAAGTAGACACCAACACAATATGTATTTACTGAATGGAATACATATTTTTGTTTAAAATACTTTGTAAAAATGAATTAATACAAAGTTTTTAATGTCGTTTGCAGGTGAAATCTATATTCTTTCAAAACAGAAAGGAGAAATTTTGCAATTAATACCACCATTAAGGTAGGTTTATTTTGTTTCTAGTTTCTAAATAACAAATACGGTGTATGATTCAAGAACACATACATTGTATATTGAGTCATGGCATACAATTTGTACTTTATCTATAGTTGAGTATAGAACGAAGAAAAGACAGTATGTACAAATTACAATTTTAAAAGGTTGAGAGAAGAAAACATAGAAAACAAATAAACGTTTTAAAACATGGAAAAAAATTGACTTTCTTTGTCTTGAAATCACAATAAAGATATATGTTAACAAAATTAATAACACGCTGCTTGAGAGATAATCAGTAAGATGATAATAAATATTTGCAAAATAGTTGCTTTGATCAAAAGGAGAGGATATCTTTATCCAGTTTAACCCCGCCACAGTTATATACTTGTTGCAATCCAGAACATATGTTTTCATTAACTTAAGTTGTTATATGCCTCGTTGTCTGTGATGTGAGATCAGTCATGTGAGTTGGTCCTGTTATGATTGATGATATTGTAGATCATAACTGTTAACATTTTATTTCAATGGTCAGGTAATATCGAGTAAACGAAAGCAAAAAAATACCACACAGTTCTAAAACCCCACAGACAAATCGTAGAAAGAGGTAAGACCGGTACCCCTAACAAACAAATACATGACCGTTCACTTTCCTTTCTTGGTACATGCATTTCAATAAAAAAAAAATCGATTATGTTTGAAGTTGACCATTAAATAATATGACATTTACATTAACTACCTTTAATTAATCAGATATGTTTTATTTACTTTCTATTGTCTTTACAATATAATATAATATAATATATTTCATTATGATTGTAGTACTGTGACAACGTGTGGATCGGTGGAACTGTCATCGAATGCCTTCTTCACAATGATTTTAATGTCTGTGGTTACGATTTGGACCAGTGCTTAACATTATAATGATTTTGTATGACTCCTACAAGTTGAGTAACCGGTGGAGATGCCACACAATTGCAAAACATATCATTAAGCAAATGCTGATATCTTAATTTACATATTCAAATGTTTAATAATGAAACTATTTTGAATTGTTGAAGTTTTCAAATGTTATTTTATTATGCTTTTGTAACACTTACATGTTTATTCTATATGTCATAAACTATTATTATAAAATATATTTTAGTTGTTTTCTTTTTATAAACTGGGTTATTATAAATGTAGATTTGATATTAAGCAAGGTACAATATAACAGTAGTCAGTGTTTCGGCACTTGCTTGGTTTATTAGATATATTTATTATTTAAAATTACAGTTCATAAATAATGCAGTTATTATTTAAACTGAGGTTCTCATCGCTCAGGGATAATTGACCTTAGCCGGTTTTGGCGATCCTGTTTTGGCCATCCGGATTTTCTGTTCCCAAAAACTGATTTGGTTTCCGATATTTGACTTTGAACTTCCTGATGGTTATCCAGAAACTTGTCGTGCACACTAGATTAGATATTTACCTGTTTATTAGCAGTTTTCATGATTCATATTTTTGAGTTCATCAGAATCTTCCGATATTTCTGTAATTACATTGAAATTGACTAATGTAACTTTCATTGGAATGGTTAATACTTTGTAGAGTTGGGAGAACTTCATAGTAATATCAAACTCTTAATAAGACAATACAAATCCCACCAAAACAAAAGAACTGACACATTGCTACCTCCAAACAGTGGTGTATCTGAGATCAATAATTAAGGGATATGTACACATGTGTAGTTAAAAGTTTGACATTATTATTTGTCCAATTACAAAACTACATTAGTGGAGGGGGATTTGCTTACATGTGTTCATCCCTGTTTTCAGTAGAGTTCGTGTTGCTTACGCGTCAGTTTTCTGTGATGTACTGTGTTGTGTTAATCGTTCTTTGCCAGTTGTGTAGTCTATCCTTCGGTTTACAGTTTATAGTTGTCTCTTTAGTATCTTCAAACTTTTCAAAATGTTAAAATCAGAAAATGGGAGTGCAACAAAAAAAATGGACAATAGATCAGAAATAATGCATGTATTTAATATTTTGTAAAGTTTGAAAATACCAAAGTGGTAATCAGAATCCGTTTTTAGAGCGACATACAATACAATGACCAAAAGAAGGACAAAATGACAAAAAATAGTTGATAAAACACTACCTACACAGAAAACTAAAGATTAATCAAGACGAACCCCACTAAATACAGCCTCACTAAATACGGGAGTGAACTCGTGGTAAGAGATGTTGTAATTTAAACCTGTTATTACATGTACTATACAAGTGTCTGTGTAATGAAATGAAAATAAAAAACCATGCAAAATCATAGAAACGGGCAACATCGATATCCCAAACACATATGTATACATGACCACCCACGTTCCTGGCTTGGTACAGGCACTTTGATAAAACGATGCTGTACTAAGCTAGTTTTGTGGGGCTAAACCTCCCCTCATATTGAAATGATGGGGTCATGTAAGAGGTTTCCACATATATTTGAAATGCCAACCCTCACATATAACTGGGTGATCATCATTGTTATAAAGAAAGCCGAATCCTAATGATGAATTTAATCCATCGCGCATATATTGATTCTTCGTAATTTTAAAGATCATATGAGAAGATTTGTTTTAAAGCCTTGATTTAATAGTTTATTACCCAGAAGATGGTATGTTATTATTATGGAAATAGGTATCTAAACAAAACAAGTCATAAAACGTTTACCAATTAGTTTTTCAGTATATTAATATCTAAAGTTATTGAAGAAAACGTTGCTCAGCTGGATTTAAAATATGTTACCAATTAATAATTTTGATATACAACATTTATAAATAAATACAAACTTTGCCTAACTGCAAATTATTCAGAACCTAACAATTACGAAAGCCATTAAATGGCATTTTTTGTTTAATTTGTATAATAGAAACATAACAACAGCATAATATTTCTTCTTTTTTTAATTCACGAAGCTTAAACACAACCACACTATTAAATACTATATAAAATTCACAAACAAAAGCCACAATTTGTATCACACTTAATATAACATTCAAAATATATATACAAATATAAGTAATAATAAGTCAAATAAACAAAACACTGACTAAGGGAAACGATCTGCTTAGGGTTAGGGTTATTATGCTTAACGCCACTTTCAACTTTCACGGTCAGTTTTGTTGGTAGGTGTAAACGGAGCACCGTGGGGAAAACCACCGACATGCCCTGCCGCAAGTCACTGACAAATACTGCATTGAGCTCACATCTACCACGAGTGGGATTCAATCTTACAACTTTTGTTGTGATAGGCACTGATTGCACAGGTAGTTGTAAATTCAACTACCATACGATCACGACCACGACAATCCCGATCTATTTGGGAGCAGCCAATGAATTGTATCATTGAATCATTTAGTTGGTAAATAGAAGTAAACAGTTATAAAAAAAAAAAAGCTCTACAAATGAAAATTTATATCTTTTATATATATACGTGTATGAACTTTTTATATATAATAAAAACCATACACCATACAAATCACTACAATGTATACAGATAAGTAATAACTACTTCATATTAAAAATAATATTATTATCTGGAATAATAAATATTAAATATAATAAATATAATAAAATCATAGAGGTAATCATAGAAGGCACTCATACTGTCATTGCAACGATTATAATTTCAAAAAGAGGGTGTATTTGAGCATTAAGACGCTTTCTTCCATTATGTTATTTATTACTCCGGGACTGGGTTGCACAAGCCTCAATTAAATTTAAGTCTCAATTAAACCTTAAGTGTAAATTAATTTCATGAACATTTCAAGTAAATTTAAGTCTCAATTAACTTTTAATTAACATTTAAATTTAATTGAGGATTGTGCAACCCGGTCCATGTCTTTAGTAAATGAGCTAATTAGAATGTCCGTGTCACACCTGGGTGTCAGTTTTGTTCTTTGATTGGTCTATTAATGATGTAGATACTTCATGTCCGACTGGTGTTGATGTCCTGCCATGATGGTGTGGATCTTCACCCTTTAAATACAACAAGAAATATAATACAAACGCAGACAATTTTTCAATAAATTGTTTTCTTTGATGATCAATGGTGGTTTTTTTTTTACTGAAATGGACAGTGAGTGATCTACATTTGTATTAAAAATAGAAATGTAGATATCAAATTTAGTGGACACGACGCGTTTCTGGAATAACCTTCATGTATGCTTAAAGTCGAAAGGTTGGAAAGTGGTACTGATTTTACCTTTTTCTACGATTTTTCTGTTGGATTTCGCAACTGTTCCAACAGTATGGTATCTTTGTTTTTCATTTTAATACTATAAGGGGTTGAAATATAATACTTTACGTCTTTGAAACAATTTTTATTATTAATAACTAGATTTTTTTGATTTTTTTTATCAAGATAATTTTACCTCATGTGAGTAGTTTGGTTTGTAAAAAAAATGATTTCCTATTTTACTTGGATCATATTTTCCGTGTGACATATTTTCCGTGTGACATATTTCGCAAGCATTAAAGTGTAGAACATCCATCCTTGTCTCCAAGATGAGTATGATTAGTTTGGTTATAACTGGAGAGTATGCAATTCCTGCTCCACTAGTGACACCCGTTCTATTACTGTTAAATCACACCAGCTGTGTTGTCTTTGTCTTTGAATTTATGTTATTATATTCATAGAATTCACCCAGCTTTTTGATTTTTGATTTTTTTTTGGTAGATACACTATTGCCTCTAATATATTTTTAAATCTTATTTCAAATCTTAGACTGTTGTTCATGTGTTCAAGTAGTTGCTCTAGCTGTAAAGTATTGCAAGAATTATAATGATTTATTTTGAACATTGGTAAATTATAATTTTTCACTTATAATAAGACTATATTTAGATAAGAAAGAAAAGATATGGATGTAAAAAATAGTTTGAGGATACCAAAAGGGTAATCAGAAGTCGTAAATCGCAGAAGCACAGACAATACAGTGGCCAATTCAAAAAGGACAAACAACTATATACAAAACACTACTCAGAAAATTAAAGATTCAGTAACACGAACCCCACTAGAAACCCACTAGAAACCGGAGGTGAACTAAGAAATTTAAGAAAATATTAGCTCGAAACTTTAATAATAGAATCATATAAATCAGGAATCACTAATAGTAACTGACAAAAGATCTAATTCATATCTATATCTTGAAAGTAACTCAAAGGGGTAAACTTAGTCATAAATTTGATGAAAATCGCATGATTTTAATTTTCACCTTTTAAACTATATTTCTAATTAGTAGTACCAGGTAGTAATACACATCCATCGTGTCTTAACGAGGCATATACTACTGTAGAGCCCATTCTAGTCATAATGGCTTTCTAAATACTAATAGGTATTTACAATTTTGCTACCGTCTTTTGTATTCATGTCATATGTTTTTGTCAATGGCGTTGACGTCTGTCTGTGTGATATACCCTGAATATCGTGTTCCCCTTCTTACTTACCGATTCTGCCCATTTGAAGACTATGCACTCCACCACGGTGACTGCTACGCCAATCAACAGACCAATACCAAGTAGTATAAGTACACCTGAAAACGAGGCTGTATCCAATGAATGAAAGTCAGGTATTGTGTATTTTTCATCTGATCCATCGTATATATAATTTCTACACGAACCACTAAACCATTTTCTCTGCAAAGAGGCTATAAAACCCTGTTCGTGATATTTTAGAATATATCGTCCAATAAATTGTGTCCTGCTTGAGTTCTTAGGAAATCCTAAACTATATTGACGTTTTAATATGTCTTCATTTACAAAATAAAATTGACATCCATATTTCTGCATCTGATATTGCACCATCAGCGATTCAGTTATAAATACTTTCATCCCAGCAGGATAATTTGTTAATTCTTCCATACCATCATTTATGTTAGATACAAAACCTCCCACTCCTCCTGCCACAAGTTCTCTCTTGAGATCTTTTATATACTGCTGCTGGTTGTTTTCTCGTATAAATTCTTCCAACGCAGTACCTCGAATAACTACAAAATTTATGTTATGCCCAATTACGTCTTCAAGTCTTTGTAATTTCATGTATCCTGCAATTTCCTCTTCATTGGGACGTATCTGTAATAAACTTGTCAGTTTGCTGATATAGCATGATATAAAGATGATGACAAACATCCACCATGACGTCACCACTATTCTAGCACCTAGTGATCTTGGTGGTCTGACATAGCCTGCAATATTAAAACAGAACGAATATTATATAATTAAATTACAGAAAAGGTACATTCACAGTGTATTCCGTTTTCCTCCACCAATAAAACTGACCGCCACGATATAACTGAAATATTGTTGAAAGTGGCGTTAAACACCATAAACCTAAACCAAACCAGAAAAGGCACAGTAGCAGCTCGTCGCTTCGATTGATTGATCATCCGCTAATGAACATGTATGATGACATATATTATTATAAAAACTAGGGTTCTCGTCCCTCAGATATAGATGACCTTACCCGAATTTGGCTATCCGGTTTAAGCCCTTTGTTGCTTTGCCTCCAGTGTCACGCACACTAAATTAGATATCTACATTTTTATTACTTGAACAGGCTAAATCATTGGACTCCCTTGCTAATTAGAATATATAATGCAACATATTCCTTAAATTTTACCAGCCTTCGTGTAGGCGTATGCCGTAACAAACTATTTAGTTGTGTCCAACATGTTGTCCTATAAGAAGAGTTTGAAGATACCAAAGGGGTAATCAGAATCCGTATATCGAAGAAGAATAGACAACACATTGGCCAAAAGAAAAAGGACAAAAGGACAAACAACGATCTACAAAACATACACATAAAATTAAAGATCGAGTAACACGAACCCCACTAATATTTCTTTACGTTCCTAGTTACAATTTCCGCATAGAAACGAAGATCGGTTGTCTTTACCTCCAGTTGTTGGTAGGACGACTGATGTCTTATTTGTTATTTGAGTTTGTGTGAGTATAGTTGTGTCCAGCACGTCTTGACTATATGAGTAACATGGCGGATGTCTTATATGATGCAGGAACTGCTTACCCTTCGCCATCCACCTGGGTTCATCCCCGGTTTTTGGTGGGGTCCGTGTTGCTTATCTTTGTAGTTGTCTGTGTTGTGTTTTTGATTGGATCCGTGTTGCTCATCTATTTAGTTTTCTGTGTTGTGTTTTTGGTAGGATCCGTGTTGCTGATCTTTTTAGCTTTCTGTGTTGTGTTTTTGGTAGGATCCGTGTTGCTGATCTTTTTAGTTTTCTGTGTTGTGTTTTTGGTAGGATCTGTGTTGCTGATCTTTTTAGTTTTCTGTGTTGTGTTTTTGGTAGGATCCGTGTTGCTGATCTTTTTAGTTTTCTGTGTTGTGTTTTTGGTGGGGTCCGTGTTGCTCCTCTTTTTAGTTTTCTGTGTTGTGTTTTTGGTGGGATCTGTGTTGCTCATCTTTTTAGTTTTCTGTGTTGTGTTTTTGGTAGGATCCGTGTTGCTGATCTTTTTAGTTTTCTGTGTTGTGTTTTTGGTGGGGTCCGTGTTGCTCCTCTTTTTAGTTTTCTGTGTTGTGTTTTTGGTAGGATCCGTGTTGCTGATCTTTTTAGCTTTCTGTGTTGTGTTTTTGGTAGGATCCGTGTTGCTGATCTTTTTAGTTTTCTGTGTTGTGTTTTTGGTAGGATCCGTGTTGCTGATCTTTTTAGTTTTCTGTGTTGTGTTTTTGATAGGATCCGTGTTGCTGATCTTTTTAGCTTTCTGTGTTGTGTTTTTGGTAGGATCCGTGTTGCTGATCTTTTTAGCTTTCTGTGTTGTGTTTTTGGTAGGATCCGTGTTGCTGATCTTTTTAGTTTTCTGTGTTGTGTTTTTGGTAGGACCCATGTTGCTGATCTTTTTAGTTTTCTGTGTTGTGTTTTTGGTAGGATCTGTGTTGCTGATCTTTTTAGTTTTCTGTGTTGTGTTTTTGGTAGGACCCGTGTTGCTGATCTTTTTAGTTTTCTGTGTTGTGTTTTTGGTAGGATCCGTGTTGCTGATCTTTTTAGTTTTCTGTGTTGTGTTTTTGGTAGGATCTGTGTTGCTGATCTTTTTAGTTTTCTGTGTTGTGTTTTTGATAGGATCCGTGTTGCTGATCTTTTTAGTTTTCTGTGTTGTGTTTTTGGTAGGATCTGTGTTGCTGATCTTTTTAGTTTTCTGTGTTGTGTTTTTGGTAGGATCCGTGTTGCTGATCTTTTTAGTTTTCTGTGTTGTGTTTTTGGTGGGGTCCGTGTTGCTCCTCTTTTTAGTTTTCTGTGTTGTGTTTTTGGTGGGATCTGTGTTGCTCATCTTTTTAGTTTTCTGTGTTGTGTTTTTGGTAGGACCCGTGTTGCTGATCATTTTAGTTTTCTGTGTTGTGTTTTTGGTAGGATCCGTGTTGCTGATCTTTTTAGTTTTCTGTGTTGTGCTGTGTTTTATTTGTTTTGTTTCTTGTGCGTTTTTTGTTGTTGTTGCTTTGTTTGTCTTCGTCCTTTGTCTTGTGTGCCCAATGTAACCAGTGTCTTTGAATTGTCCATTCTTGATTGTCCCTTCGGTTTTCTCTAACGTTTAGTATGGCCAAGTTTTTTTAAGAATATACATGTACAACAAATTACAAGTATGTGTTTTAGTATATTCTGCCACATGACTCAGGCGTAAGCATCGATCAAAGTACACAAAAATAGAGGTTAAGTACTATCAAGATGTGTAAAATACTGTGAAAGTATTGTTTTCTCGCGGAGTACTAATATTCGTGGATTTCGTTGTTAACTGAAACCACTCAAATTTAAATCCAACAAAATAGAACGTGTCCATTCGTTGCTATAGTTCCAGTATTTAAAACCACGAATTCAAGAATACAAGGAACAATGCATTTTGGTGAAACCATGAAAATTGGTGCCAACGAATAAAAGTATTTTCACAGTATTATCTGGTCAATGTTCACTTCGAATTGACAGGGAAGAAAAGTTATATGAGAAAACAAACACAAAAACAAAAATCGTAGTTGTTACTTGGCCATACTAACCTTGGAGTGTCAGAGCGCTAATAGAAAACCAAAAGGAATTCATGCAGGTGAATGATTCCGATTCTCTTATTGTAGCCTCTCCATCACGAGCCATCCTTCTCCAATCATACGGATTAAAATATGAAATGACGTAGATTGCTGAACTTGTAACGAAGTATGCAGCCAAGGTTAACAACCAAACACTCGATTCAAATGGTACCCATATTCTCCTTAGACGATCTCCTACAGACTGTCTTGAATTCTCAGTTCTCCTTAAGACCATCCCTAAGTTACCAACTTGGAATGGTTGAGAAAAGTCTATGACATGGAGACGCTTAGATGTAACTGTTAGTGGTGCCGCTATCATATCAGCTCTCTAAATAAAACAAAAAATATTAATTTTGTAAGTTTGTAGTTTGCATGCTGAGTTTGCATTTAGAGTTAGAACGGTTATTGATATGTATCTTCACTTAAACAGCTAACCCTTCCGTAGCACCTGATATCACCCCCGGTTGCTCGATCGACATTAGTTTTCTGTGTAGTGCTTTGTAGATTATTGTTTGTCCTTTTTCGTTTGGTCATTGTATTTTCTGTTCCTTTTCCATTTACGGTTTCTGATTACCCCTTTGGTATCTTCAAACTTTTTTATAGCAATTTTTCAGTTATATAGTGACTATCTAACTTATTGAGTATACCCCTAATCAGTGATGTGTGGTCAGAAGTTGACGATCTTCCCATGTTTGCCATGCAATATTTTTATTTGACGTTTTTACTTGGTTCAATTGTCTTTTGTAGCTGCTCTATATAGGGAACTTAATATATAATATTCAATATGCGAATTTGACACGTCGTCAAATGTGTTTGATGGCTTGGTGTATGGTGCTTAACGCCAATTTCAACAATATTTCAGTTACATGTATATCGTGGCGGTAAATTTTATTGGTAGAGAAAACCGGAGTACCAAGAGAAAACCACTCACCTGTCGCAAGTCACTGACAAACTTTATCACATAATGTTGTATCGAGTATACCTCGCCATGAATATAGTTCGAACTCACAACGTTAGTGGTGATAGGCACTGATTGCACTGTCAAATTTGTGTTTGAATCAGATGGACAGACAAAGTATGTTCAAAGCGAATTTGAAGGAAATATGTGGTCGTGTAAACGCATCTTATAATGCTATTTCACCGTTGAGAAACCAATGATATCATTTACGTCGTCGGTATCGACGTTTTTACATGTTAAAGTTCATGTTTTATTAGATATGTTGTATTTGGAACATCCAACCCTCCAAATTTACCGTCTTTTCAACGATATAACTGAAATGTTGTTGAAAGTGGCGTTATACACCATAAACCAACCAAATGTCTTTTCAAGTCGACTATTTACCGTTGATGACATACCCCCAGATAAAATATTATTAAAAGGCATACCCCTGATAAAATATCATTAATCGTCCCAGTCCAGTTCCCATCAGGTTTTTCTGTGCCGAACTCGCCATCAGCAGCAGGAAGGAGACTATACGTGAAACCGGCATCTTCTGATAACTTATCCAATAGGTCTTTGATGTATCCCCTGTAGATAGGTACTCCATTTGACTTTGATGCTTCAACAAGATATGGTTCTTGCTAAAATATATAATAGTAACATTTTTTAAAATAACTTAAAGGGTGAAAAACGGGTAAAACAAATATCATATTTAATCAAATAAAGTCTTCCAAAACTATGGAAAAAAAGAAAAAAAACCCAATAAAAAACAATAAAAAAAAATGAAATAAAATTTAAAAAAATTCTAAGCAACTAGGAATGTTTATTTACATAGGTTGTCTACCCTGTTCATGTTTACGACTACTAGTACTACGAGATAACGAATGTAAATATATCACATGTTTTTATAACATTATTTCTAGGCAACAACACTTGATAATAGTGTTGGTAATATATTTACACACATGTAGATTAGTCTTGTGATATGATACTGACTCGCTTATTTCCCCTTTGTATATACATACTACATGTTCTTAGTATAATTATATAATCGAAAAGATAAAAAATACTACTATAATCCTGACATACAGTACACAATTGTTTCTGTGTAAGCCAATCCACAAGTTACATTTTCAGGTTTCCTTACAAGCTGCCTACTTCCGTCTCTTGCGTATAATTTTGTAATGCTTCACTTGTGTTGTTTCGTTTATGATTGGGATTTCCAAACATTACTATTTTATCTCAAACGTTGATGAATACATATCTAATTAAAAATAAGAAGACCGGTAAATTTAGGTACAGAAAGAAATACCGGTCTTTGTGTATTGAACGCAGTATGTAAGTGTAAAATCTTCAAATCGTATTTACAACGAATATAGCCAATTTCAAGAATAGTTTACAATATATTACTTTAACTTTTTAAATCGGTATTACTATCTCGATCACGATGTAGCCACCATTTTCCGAAGTACAGACGGCTAACCAAGAGATAAGGATCTATTTTTGTACTGTTACTTACAAGTATTGTTGTTATATTGAGATGTGTTCCCTGTAAAGAGAAATAAAATGGCATAAAACAAATATTTGTATTTATTGTAAATATGATATGAAAAAGAGGCCGTCGAGCCGTGATCAGGGGCGGTTCCAGGGGGGGGGGGGGGGTGCAACCGGCGCGCGCCTCCCTAAAATTTGAAAAAATTTGATTTTTTTGGCGTAAAATCGTGATTTTTCACACGAAATACCCCAAAAATGTTCGCGCCTCCCTCCGCTCGGCGCAATTTTTTTTAAAGTACGCCCCCCCTAATTTGAAATCCCGGATCCGCCCCTGGTGATCGTATGGTAGTTGGATTTACAACTACCTGTGCAATCAGTGCCTATCACCACTAACGTTGCGAGTTCAAACCCCGTTCACGGCGAGGTGTACTCGATACAGCATTATGTGATCAAGTTTGTCAGTGATTTGCGACACGGCAGTGGTTTTCTCCGGGTACTCCGGTTTCCTTCACCAATACAACTGACAATATAACTGAAATATTGCTGAAAGTGGCGTTAAACACCCTACACCTAAGCCTAAACCTGGCATGTGATGATATACGCGAACTGAGCCCAATATGATAATAAACGTTACTAGACCTTTTATTGTTGTCTTAGATCATTTCTAGAACTATTTTATTTCTATAGTAGATAGTGAGTTAGTGAGGGATTGTTTAACGCCAACTCAGCAATTTTTCAGCTATATCATGGCGAGAACAAAAAATATAAAGATTAAAGCAGAAACTGTGATGTTCCTTCATAGCCTTTGTGGAAAATGTATAAATTTATGGAAAAAAGTACAGAAAAAACATTGTATAAAGATCCCTATAGTTTTGAAAGATTTTAAAAGCCAACAAATTGGGAACTATATGGAATCCAACTTGATCTTAACAATTTCGTTAAGAAAAAAGTACACTACAATTTATTACTAATGTATGAAAACTGTGTTGACATACAACATCAAATGACATAACAATGTACTACATATGACATTACATACATCTTACATTAGGTTTTATGTTAAATATTTTCTGTATCTTTGTTTTAAAAGCATCGTTCATCATTAAACTACATCATTTTTTACATTGTCAATTATCTTAATTTTGTCAATCCACAGAAATTGCTACGTTGTTGTAATGTGAGCTTTTGCCATCACTTGGCGTCCGTCCGTAGTCTGTAAACTTTTTACTTTTCAATCTTCTCCTCTGAAACTACTTAGCGAATTGGAACCAAACTTTGCAGGAATGACGTTTTGAAGGTTCTCTATATAAATTACTCATTTCGGCTTGATCTTACATGGTAGATACAGTCATTCTTGTTTATGATTGGCCAATATATAAACAAATCTTCTCCTTTGAAACTAATGTGCCATTTGGAGCCAAACTTTACAGAAATCATCTTTAGAATGACCTATGCAAACATTTCTGTTTT
This sequence comes from Bathymodiolus brooksi, assembly GCA_963680875.1. NCBI lineage: Eukaryota > Metazoa > Mollusca > Bivalvia > Mytilida > Modiolidae > Bathymodiolus > Bathymodiolus brooksi. The sequence goes on along the minus strand of OY804576.1, from coordinate 72,930,424 downwards.
AGATTTGATCGGATAAAAACATGTCCGATATGTGCATTCTTGTTGCTGATTGGCCAATATACAAACAAGCTTTTCCTCTGAAATTACTATGCCAGTTGGAACACAATTTTGCAGGAATATAATTGTGTTTGGAAAGTCATCTATTAAATGAAAACCTTACTCTGTTACAATGCGACAAAAAACATGGCCGCCAATATCTAATTGTAGCTTTATATATGAGTATGGAATTACAACCCTGTAATTATTATTCATTATGGAAAAAAACATCTGCCAGTGCCAGGTTGTTTGGAAATCAGGTTTAACAATGCAAATTATCACCAAATCGAGAATTGTTTGTCACAGATAAAACACATCACGATACTGCCAATCAACATAATGTATATTTATAACAGGCATATAAATACTTTCAGGATACTTTAAATACACACCGGGACTGGGTTGCACAAACCTCAATTAAATTTAAGTCTCAATTAAACCTTAAGTGTAAATTAATTTCATGAACATTTCAAGTAAATTTAAGTCTCAATTAACTTTTAATTAACACCAAGGTTAATAGACAGCAGACAGTTAAATTTGAGCTACAATTAACGATGCTTTTGTTATCTATACCTTTGGCTATTGAAAGTATCCCAATGCTTGTAAGTGCCGTCACGATCGTGACCGTATGAAAAGAAAGTTTAAACAGTGATGGTCATTAATTTCTACCAATATCAACAAAACGAACAATCACGTCTTATCTTTAAAAGTGAACTCACTGAACACAAAAACAACCACGACATATGAGGTTGGAAATCCAGGTCCTGTACAATCAGTGCCTATCAAAACTAACGTTGTGGCTTCCAATCACGCTCATGGTGTACTCGATGCAACCTTGTGATAAAGTTTGTCAATAACTTAAGGTCGGTCGGTGGTGTTCTCTGGGTATTACGGTTTCCTCCACCACGATATAATTGAAATATTATTGAAAGTGGCGTTTAACACCATAAACCACTCAATACTTGTAAATACTATCTCGACTCATTATAGGCATCAGGATATGTCCAATAAGCATATTGATGCTTTAATTTAGCATCGGGATACTTTAAAAAGATCTGAAGATACCAAAGGAGAGACAGCCATTGGTCCAAAAAGCACTACGAACAAAATAAAAATTGGGCAACACGAACCCCACCAAAAATCGGCGATGAACATTTGTGTTACAGATGGATAGGAAGCTCATGCTCCATCAGTGTCACCCGTCATGTTAATTATGATAATAATCCGGTACAACAAGTGATTATCGTTGATAAGACATGAGCAATGAAAGGATGGGACGTGACTAGGACAAACCGATCATATCCGTGATGGCGAACATAAAACTGTCGACGTGATTACTGCAATTTCACCACTAGGCACTCTTGGTTTTGTAGCTTCCTTGTTAGAAACAATCCTCTATCAAAGAAATCCATACAGGAACCACAAGCTCTGGAATATCTATCAGCTTAGTGATTCATACTACATATGCAGGTGCTCTGGAATGTTGCTCTATTAAATGGAAAGTTTACAATGGGAAATCATTTCTCTTATCGTAAAGTTTCCTTTTCAACCACTAGCTGTTAATTTCTAGGTGTAGATCACGTAATGAAACAGATCAAACTGTTTCTGTGGTATTAGTTGCATAGATGCGATCAACATAGTTACCAAACTGTGAATTATTTTCTGAAGAACATCATCTATAGAGCGGAGTGTACAGTATCAGTCAATTTGGAATTATATTTATTCTTGTGACAAATCAACAGATCAGATATTCTCTAGGCTAATACTTAACTCCTCCTGTTGTAATGTAAATATTGTATGTATATGTATTTGTGTATCTTTTATTTGTTTGTCGTGTATATGCTATGTTGTATTCTTTCTGTTGTAACATCTATATTATTGTAATCTATGGTTTATTTTAGAATAAAGATTCTTGTCTTGTCTTGATAACATCACATACTCATTTAAGGTATCCCGATGCTTATTAGATGTATTCCGATATTTTTGGAAGAATGTCCTCTTGGAAAAATACAATAGTTACGATCATCTTATATTACAAAGTTACGATCATCCCTTCTGTAACTTACGATCATCTTGGTCATTTTTTCGATAGCAGCTTCCTCGATAATTGTGAAGCATTTAAAGTATTAAATTGAAACGTGTAAATTGTACGAAATTGTAAAGACCGTTTCTTCGTCGTTTTTGCGTTTGACAAATGTTTGCTGTAAACGGTGAAAAATGACAAAATTATGCAACAATTTTAACTTTTCAGAATGAAATTATATGACTATTCGATAAATTCTTCGGCTTCAATTTGACGCCCGACATCTTGGGAAGACATCAGATGGTAACTTAAGCTACGATCTTCTGTTTAACACCCGTGTATATGATACAATATATGAAATCTGAACTTTCTTGTGTCTTGTTTGCCATAATCACAAGTGTGAAATTGTGTTTCATTTTGTTGGCTTTATCCAGTGTCATGTCATCAACTTTACTGACAAAATTATGCAACAGTTTTAGCATTTCAGAATAAATTTAAAAAATAAAGTTTGTCAGTGGCTTGCGACAGGTCGGTGGTTTTCTCCGGGTACTCCGGTTTTCCCCAACAATAAAACTGACCGCCACGATATAACTGAAATGTTGTTGAAAGTGGCGTTAAACACCATAAACTACACCACAAATCATCAGAATAAAATTACATGGATATTCGATAAATTCCTCGGCTTCAAATACCCGTTTTCTAAAGACAGTTTGAGCGATACGTAAGTGTTGGCAGATTCCATGAATACAAGAATGAAAATCATTATTAACAGATGTGATTATCGTCTCGTGTACATTTTCCTTCAAAACAATTGTTTTGCCAAAACAGAAAATAGAAGGTGATTTAGAACAGACCGTAGAAACCATAAACATAAAAATCACAGGGCATATAATTTCTGTGGTGATTATTGAGTTTTTTTGTATTTACAACTAAATCGTAAACAAATAGTAACGTAGTACATTGTATTATCAATTTTAGAATTTTAACACTTTTTCCCGATATTTTGTTTTATTATTTACTTCAATTTATTGCAATGTTGGTTGTGAAAGCACATTTACTTGATGGAAATTATCAACCTGATCAATCCATTCATTATCCTCTTTCATATTAATATTGATGATAAAATATCGTGTTTGATCATATCATCATTCACGAGATTAGTACTCTGTGAAACACGCCATGAAGCCATGAAAATTGATAGATAAAAAAATATAGCAATAATCAGATGAATTGTAGAAATAGGCAAATAATTTGGTCTTACCTTAACTGAAAAAACTCCGTTTAATATATGCAAAACGACAGCTGTGAAAAATATATGCATGTCCATATTTTAATGCTTGTATTTATTTATAGTATCGATGTATTCCATTTATGCTACTGTGGATAGAAAAGGAGATCACATTTCACTGCTATTCAATGATGTGGTGTGCTGTGAGAGTGTAGATATAGTAGTTATTGTGTATTTAACGATGTAAACAAAAAGATACACATCGAGGGAGGTTGCCATTGTGAGTGGAATTAGTTTGCGGTTATGGTGTGTAGCGCCACTTTCAACAATATTTCAGTAATGTTGAGTGGAACGAAATCTTTATGAAATATGAATATTTTTTACAAAGCGACCGCATTAAAAATAACATATAAATAGTAATGATTGCAGTATTGCCTCTATTTCCGTAACCTTATAAAAACTTACTTATCAAGGTATGTAGTCGAATGACCTAACATCACTGACGTGGGTTCTCTTCCTACCTCAAAGGTTAAGGTTTCAAAATATCTACCAATGGTCGTAATTTCACATGTCTCTTCTGGTTTTTCTCTCGCATTTAGTCTGATAATCACGATATACTATAGCTAAACTTCTGCAAAGAACCAAACTGAAACCAAAATATGAATGTTCCTTGGCTGACTCTCCTTCGTTTTTTGTGTGTGGTGCTAATCGGTCTGCAATCTGCGGTTGGGATAGGGGCATATTGGTTAACAGGGTCGTGTGGGGAATGTTTTAATTTAATCTTCTTTTATGAAACGATTATATTTTTTAAACCACAAACTAAGTATGATATCTCATTGAATTTTCTTGACCAAATTAGATTTTTGAAAAATTGTTGAGAATTTGAAAACTTATTGCAACTGCCATAGAAGCTAATTACCAACACAATGATTAGTTTAAACATTTTTCATTGTTAAAGAAAACATAATTATATCTCCCATTTATGTTGTACACATTTTTATATCTATGAAAAATGTTTGAAACATAATCCCATTTTGACCTAATAGCAGATTTAAGAAATAAATCATGGCAGCCAGAATGTGTTGGGAGTTTTAACATGGATTGGCGGATATTAGTATTTTATCCCGAGCAAGAGGCGAGGGATAAAATCTATTAATATCCGCCAATCCATGTTAAAACTCAAAACACATTCTGGCTTCCATGTTTTATTTCGATTCTGATATGTCTAAGAGTACAAATACGGTAGTATGCTTTGATTGGAAGACGGTAATTTATATGTACGTTTGCGGAAAATGTCGCACACAATTTATGCTGCCAATGAAAAAGTCAGTCACATTCATCGGCGCATGTGCTGATGAGATTACACCGAATGGATAACTCGCTCGTTTGTTAACAAAGCGAAAGAAGGAGGTTATGTTAGAATGTGTCACAAGTCGAGTGAACCGTTCATTTTTAACCAGTGCTTCTTCGGATGTACACAATATTCTACTTTCAAAGGATCATTAACACACAAAACAGAAGAGAATGTTCTTTTATTATTAAATACAAGTCATCGTGTTCCATGAAATATAAAACGAACATGGGGAAATATGCATTTTAGTTATTAAACCTGTGTGCTCTATTGTTACATGCACGTGACATTATGAATCTTTAAATGTACATTAGAAAAAAAACTCAAATTGCACATTTTTCCAAGAGTTACAATATCATCCTCATAAAGTAATATATTAATATCAATGATTTATATTAAGAATTACATTCAGGTTATTTAAGATTCTAGATAGCTTTTCAGAATATTCACGATATATACTACATCGAATCCTGTCTAAACCGAACCTCCTTGGTACAAACTTTTGTGTTCGGAATAGACAGACGTTCGATTTATACAGGCTTAATAAACAAATATTTTCTAAAATGGAACTTTATTTTATGTTCCGTTTATACATGATTCTGCTTAATTCATGGTTCTGCTTAGACAGGTTTCTATTTTATACAATGCAACAGATAAAGTTCAGGCTTTCAGAACATACACCACAAGCACATGTGTGATCTTTAATCATGTTAGCTCTAAACAAGTCATATTGAAGTGCACTTGGTACAAATGTTTGTGTGCAGAAGGACATTGTGAATGAAAAACAAAAAAGACCACACTGTCGGAACAATTTCAAAATCAAATATCAAAATCGTAGATAGAGGCGAAATCGATACACCTAACACACAAATGCATTACCGCTCACTTTTCTTGCTTGGCACAGATACTTCAATGAAAAATGGCGGGGCTAAACTTGTTTTATGGGCTCAAACCTCCCCTCTTGGTGAAATGATGCGGTCATTGCACGTGCTTTCCACTTGTGAATAAAATGTCAACCCTCACATATAACCGGGTTATTTGAATCCGATTATGATAGTCTAGTCATATCCAGATGAAACAACTATCATTAATTAATTTCATCGCATTACAACTAAGCTGTATTCATTGGAAGGGGATCACATTTCAGTGTCACTAGAATGTTGCGTTCTGTAGGCGATATCATCTGTTCTGGGGTGAACGTCATACAGGTGTCACATTCTCATGTGTGATGATCATGTTGCAAATGGAAATGCGATTGCCAATGCGAGGGTGGTTGTGCTAAAGCGAAACTAGTAATATAATCGAGTTGGTATGAAGTGCCAGAAGTAGTCTTCTTGTTGTAACACGATCACATAGTGAACACGAACCATTTATTAATTTAGCGAATACGATCAAGTTGTACCTCAATTTTCTATACCCGGTGAATTAAAGTATGAAATATTAATGAAACTCAGGCATTTATAAAGAACGAGAAGGCTCAAAATGTTAACATTTTAATTTAAACACGTTTCGTTTTTCTTACAACACTATTTATATCTACAATGTGTATCTGTATACAATTAGAAATAAAACAAAAATCCTCCCTTTTGGAGTGAAGCTGTATATTAAAACAGACTCTCAGTAGTGTCGTATCACTCACTCGAAACGTTTCTCTCTTGCCATAAGTTGATTAAAGTACCACTACATAATAAGAATTCTAAATTAATAGACTTTGCAGTATTTTTAAGTTCTTAACTTGTATGTGGTCTAAAGATAGTAAAGGTTTAATAAACACAGATTCGAGTTTCAATATCTTGCAGCTTAAGGAAAGCATTGAAACTTTACCCGTGACGGACTTCTCATTACCTCATTACATGTAATATAATAGTCTCACTTACAAATTCGTCTGAATATGGAGGTAATGAGGGTTAGGGTAATGGTGTTTAACGCCACTTTCAACAATATTTCAGTTATATCATGGCGGTTGGAGGTAATGATAACTTCATGTTTAGAATTTAAAATTCCCAGCAACTCTCACTTTCAAAAATTCATAAACAATATTGAACTACAAAATGTACTTCATGCTGTTATTGTCTTCTGTTTACCACCAGATCCATCAAATCCTTGGAACAAATTGTCAATTATAAACAGAATGACTTTTCTGTAGACTGTTTCCATATTTGGTGTATACCTCTCTCCCAGTGTTTCTTTTACTGCTAGCAAGAACGGATCAGTAATAGACTGAAATACATCAATACAGTTTTAATAATGAGCTTACTAACATAAGTTTTAATATGATAGTATGTCGAAATATGAATGGCATAACCGATTTAAGGTCGTTGACTTCCGGCCATAAGACTGGCACCATTGATGTGGGTTCGCGCCCCGATACACATGTCGTGTATTAAGGTTTTCACACAAAATACCTAAGGTCGGGGATTGGTAGTCACAGTGTAGCTGAGAAATTACCGAGAATCACGATATTTAAAAACCAATTATTTTCACCACCATCCACATATCTGACTTTGCACCCGATAGCAATGCCCAATACAAGTGCTCATATTTCTAGACACCTATCCATGACTGGTGTTTCACCAGTAAAGTCAGAAGCGGAGCTGTACCTTTCATGATGTTTTTGTATTTTTGTAATCATAGAAATGGTCTAGGAAAAAGGACCACAAGAGCTACGGCTCTGCAGCTACGGTCAGGTCTATATAAATGTTCGGGCTTTCTTCATAAAGTCTCGTTGTCCCGATATAGTTGAAAGTGGTAATAGAGACAAAATCCCAAAACCTCGATCTAAACACATAATGATATTAGTGGTGAATCACCCATTAAACATCGATCTAAATACATAATGATATTAGTGGTGAATCACCCATTAAACCTCGATCTAAACACATAATGATATTAGTGGTGAATCACCCATTAAACCTCGATCTAAGCACATAATGATATTAGTGGTGAAACACCCATTAAACCTCGATCTAAGCACATAATGATATTAGTGGTGAATCACCCATTAAACCTCGATCTAAACACATAATGATATTAGTGGTGAAACACCCATTTATTTTTTTTACATATTCTGGACCCGATAATAACAAATGTCAATGATTTAATTCATTCAATCTTATGTTTATCCTTAAAAACATTCTTGGAAATAACACTTTGATGAAAGGAGAAATCTAATAAAGCGTCTCATTTCGATAAATTAAAAGATAAGAAGCTAAAAAGAAAAGAAAAAAGATACATGTAAATTGAACATCCAATTTTAATTAAATAGTGTAGAATAGAAGAATATGTAAATATTACTACTAACACGTTTTCATGGTGTTCTCTCTACATACTAGTATACAAGCTCTCGTTTTATTAACGCTTGTTCATTTTGATGATATCAATACATATTTGTAAATAAGTACAAACAATCATATGGTTGCAGCTATTATAAGTAATACAGCGCATTCTAATACAAACCAGATGATATCCAGAGCTTCTATCGCTCGCCTAGTTTATATAGGCAATGAACAAAACAAAAGCTTTCTCCTATACCAGTTTTACTGAAAACGATTATTGTCCATAAAAAGTCATGATTAGGTAGATATTTTTGAAAGGTGTCGGGAGGAAGTTCATAAGAAACTTAGAAAAAAAATATTTAACATTAGACTTAATAGTTTCGGAGAAGATACAAATTTGAAAAGTTAACAAACGACGACAGCGGGCGCAAAGTGATTGACAATACCTCACATAACCCTTTGAGTTAGGTGAGCTGAAAAGTGTATATTGGCCTGCATGCATATATGTGGCTCTGTCAATAAGTCTCACCTGAAGCCACTTTTCTCTGGACCTTAGAACTGACGTCTGAAATGTAAACAAGCTAATTATTATCGCCAAGTGTTACATGTCCCAGATGGATTTAGCATTATTTGGAAGGACATGCTAAGTAATGGTAAGGACCATAGAATCAGCATGAATTTTTTTCTCTATCTGAAAATTTAAAAAAAAGGAAAACATTTGGAATAAATTTTCTTGTTTGTCACAGAACACATAATAGCGAATTCCGAGGAAAAGAAGAAATTAAATTCAAAATTCGGCCATCTTGAATTTTGCAGAATTTGTGTTACATGCACCAACACTTCACTATTACTTTATTGTAAAGTTGAAGCTCAAGATCTCGAATTATTTTTAAATTACACAGGTGTTAACATTCAAAAGCGTAATTATACAATAACGAAGATAATAATTTTACAAAAGATTCGTTGTATACTATTTATTGAAAAATATAAACTGAAGATCTGAAAACATTTGAATTTTCAAGAAAATTTCTTTTTACGTACACAATAGTCCTTCCAATAAAAATATAGCTAAAGATCTCGGATTATCTTCGAATTACATACAAAAGTATCACTAATCTATTAAAAATGGCAACCATGCGGCCATCTTGAATTTTCCAGACTTTCACGACAAAATCTCAAACCGTTTTCATATTTCATGTGGTAACATAATCTGACGGACAGAAAGGACAGAAAGTGCAATCCTGTAATCCATCTACAGAAATCGTAGGCTTCTTATAACTTGTTTTTGTTTAGGAAAATTGATCTGTAAATGCCTACATTGGATCAACACAGGAAACCATTGGTGCACATTACAAATAATAAAATCATATGAAACTTAAACTTCAAATCTATTCGCTTACAACTGACTGTGAACACGCTTTAGTAGCAAGCGAAATAAAATGTTCATGAAATTTTATAAAATTGTAACATATTTAAACAAAATGTTGAATACCTACCAAAAAGAATTCCTTCTTGAAATCGGAGAACTTTCTGTGTCTTTGTCCTATGTCGTGCAACATTTCTGACACATATTTCATGTTGTGTAAATTGTAAATTGTTTCGTTCATCGTATGCATTACCATCATCACGTGTGTCGCTAAACCTTTTGATTCTCTAATTTCAGAAAGAGTTGTGCAGTTTTCAATGACGAAGAAAAACTTCTTCAGGTCTTCATGAGTTTCAAAAATCCTGAAACGTCAAAAAAGGAAACAACATGTACTAATGGTTTGGACCACTTTGCGTTAAATTCTATTTTGTCTTGGATGAAGTTGTACAAGATTATGTATTATTTTGGTTAAATAAAGTGCAAAAAAGATACAAGCTGGAAAACGGGCATGCTCGACAAAACCACAACCTAATAGAAGTTCCGTCGTTGGCGGGATCGTATAGTAGTCGGATTTACATGTACATGTACCTTAATTGACTATCAAAACTAAAACTGTGATTCCGCTTTACGCCCGTGGTTAAGGTGTACTCGATATGACTTTGTATGAAAAAGTTTGTCTTCAAATTTCTGCAAGTTGATTTTTTTTTACACAGTTACGGTGTATCTGATTTATTAATAAAAGTGGTGTTAAACACCGATATGAACCCCTTACCTTATAAACATGTTGATACCCGTATATTCCATCTGTCTAGAGATACCCTTCCATGACTGCTCGAGTAGAAATATTTCTCTGTCTGTCATATTCAGTTTAGAGAATGTTCCCGAGAATTCGATAGCTGGAATGCCCTTTTCATCACTGCCATTCTTAAAACTCTCTGTGAATTTGGGATACGTTCTTTTTTTCACAACTGCTACTGTACAGCCCATTTTGAAATATGAAACAAATAAACCCAACAAAAATTGAACTAGGTTGAACCACACCTCCTGATTACACTACTGAATTACAATAAGAGGATTTTGAAATATAATTTTTTTAATAATCCTTTTGAGGATTGAAAGAACTCTTATCTCACAGTTCCAGATCACAGAGAAAAATAGTATGTTGACACGGCAATAGCAAATAAATAATATTACAGGATGTGTTTTGATAGGATTCTTAAAATTGAATTGAAAAAATGATTAAACTTGTTCTCGGGCACCTGTTAAATAATATTATTTTGTAGAAAAAAATGCATTTCTCCAAATACATGCTCATTTGCTTGCACGCTGAAGAACTATAAATCATAATTCTAAGCATTAATTAAGTTTGTTATCCAGGAGGTTTGTTTTGTTCAAAGCCTTAAGATGCAGTAAACAAATGTTAGTCATTCTACGGAAAGAGTTGCAATAAACGGAAAATATTTGTTTTTGTTTTTGAGGTCATATTTCAGAACTAGTGGCTAATCTTTCGTCTGTATCGCTCACTTGGTTATTCATGCTCTGTAGTTTGATTATCAAACAAGTATATAACTTCGGAAAAAAAGATTTTTATTCATGATCCCATGATTGATCATAATTAAACAATGTCATGTAGTGACGGTCACCCAGTGAACATGGTCCAGGTGAGCTAAGACGAACAAACCCACCAATGAAAGACATTAATAAAATGTCTTGTAGATACATATACATGTATTCCTGAAATAGGTGGAGATGAATTCCAAATTAGTTAAACATCAATCAATCAATCAATCAATCAATCAATCAATCAATCAATCAATCAATCAATCAATCAATCAATCAATCAATCAATCAATCAATCAATCAATCAATCAATCAATTAACGAAATTAGTTTTGATTGAAGAAAATTGGCATACAAAAGATGAATCTTATTGTTCACAGATGACGTGCACATGCTGGCATAGTATTTCTTTACAATTTTATCGTTTCATATGGCACATTCCACGGTTACTCTATTTTCTATAGAAATCTAGCAACCTGTTCATATTGCATTGTAAGCAAGAATCCCGGCCATAATCAGGATGTACTGGTGCCTTTGTTCGTTCGTTCGTTCGAGAGATTGTTGTTGTAAACCACATTAGCAATTGTTCGGCTGTATTACTGCGAGAACAAGTTCCATTCGACGAGATGAAACAACTGTTCGCGGGTAGACATGTCAATCCACTCGGACACATTATCCATATTCTAAGCCAACAGTCTTTGCTCTTACGACTTAATGGAGAAGCAGCAAATACCAATTGTATAGTCGTTGGTTTGACATGACCTGGGAAATCATCTTATATTGCGATTTTAGTAAGAAACCAGCATTTTTTTTTAACTTGTTTAAAAACATGTCCCGGCTTTGTATCAATTAAATTCTTGAGATTGGTATTCATATCAAGATTAATATAAAAGATATTTACTGTGGCTTGTGAGTTATATATACCCCCTTCATTCGTAGGAGTTGTTGTATGCATAACCACTGCAACAATATATATGACAAATAATAAGGTCCAATATTTAGCAAAGAAAAGCCAGTTCATTTGATAGGTGTGCAATGCTATTAGATCTTTACTAAATGATCCCAGAAAGTAAACCATAATGTAATTGAAATCTATTCACTACTTTTTAGAGTTGTCTACCCTGTTATAACAGAAACATCAAAAATCATGGTTTCCTATTTCATGATACATTTATATGATCTGAATGAATTTTTTAGAGGTGCACAATGTCGGGAAATACAAACGAATCCCCAACAGTGTCACTGAATTCCATTCACTGGTTTCAGATTAAACAGATTGAAGGTGGGGACGACAAATGGAACTCCATATACCCAACACTCATTCGTTAGCAGGGGCATTATTATCAGTTTATTTATATCAAAATAATATTTCCTTCCATATCGAACAGATCCCATAAAAGATACACCTATTTCTTAATGATATGTAACCCATTACAGCCTATTCTATGCCCAGGGTTTGAGTCTTACAGACCCTGGGGCATTTGTACAAATCTCAATCAACAGGTCTCAATGATGCTCCACAACAACTACTGTCACATTTCTATTTTAAGCCACTACTAGCATTTCCACATGGAGGATCAACTTCACATGGAGGATCAACTTCATTTGTACAAGTTCGGTTCCATTTGGTTGAGAAGTTTTGCAGAACAATAAAATGGTAAACAACCAGTCCAGGCGCGTAGTAATCCGTACGCAAAAACGCAGTTGCGTACACATCGAAAATATTGACAAAAATGAAAACATGGTAAATCTAGGACATAAGGTAGGATAAAACTAAATTAATAAACTAAATCAAATTCAAACAAATACAAACATGTTAATAATTACTTAATGTACCTATATTCAATTCCGGAAACTACGATTATCATTTACGGAATCAGCATAGAACGGTGTGTGTTATATAAGTGCAATGCCGATCGATGGTCGTGCACGTGTTTTAGGAATGGAGTTTGGGGTGGGGGATTTGTTGTTAAGGTATAATTTTTTTTTATTTTGCTTGAAACAAACTAATCGTATTTCTTTTTAAAGGAAAACCACAACGCGACACCCAAAAAACAAAGAGCACATGGGATCGTTAACGTTATTGGAAGCATATTGATATTAGTTTACTTTTAGTAAACTTTTAAAATCTTCTGGAAACCTGGATACGTATCATATGGAACGAACCGGAATAAGAAAAAAAGTATTGGTTTAACGCGGATGGAATTTGCATTTTCCAGTCTGTACAGCCGGTGCACATCGACATCGTTTCGAATTGATTGAGATTACAGTTTATCATGTTTATACATTATCATACCATTGACAGAGAGTATAAATTATTTCTATTCGAGAAATGTTCCTTTGAAATAAAATTTGCGTAAAAATAGTGAAGACTAGCTAATATTTTGTTCAGGATAATCTCGAATTCTACAAGGAGAGCAAAGACTAAATGGTTTCTTGAACACACTTGGATGAAATATTCCAAAACTCAAGATAGTGTCTACTGTGCACCGTGTAGATTCTTTGGCCCATATGTTAATAGTATTCGATTCCAAATCAAGCTTAACCCACTACACATTTGACAAAATAAAATTTCTAAGTCAACTACATATTTGTATTATATTGCTCTACTTAATATTTTATTTCTCAAAATTTATGTTCAAAAGTTGACTTGTTGCTCATGAAAGTTGGGTTTCCGTGGGATCATTTTTAGTGCCAGGAAATTGCAAGAATGCAGGATTTTGCACCATTTACCCCAGACCCCCTGTCGTAAGGCCACCTCTGCGAGGTGGGGGAGGCTCCACCATACTTTTAAACAGATTTGAGTACACTTCATTTTGGGGTAGCTACGCTCCTGACAACCATGGAGGACCACATATCATGACAGACTGGCTGATTCTCACATATCTCTCAGCATTGTATAATAATTTCTGACTAATTAATTCTGGACACTTCAAAATTATCAGGGAGCTGTGGTGGTCGTATGGTAGTTGGAATTATAACTACCTACCACCACTAAAGTTGCGAGTTCGAATCCTACTCAGGTGAGGTGTACTCAGATGCAACATTATGTGATAAGTTTGTGAGTGACTTGCAGCTAGTTGGTAGTTTTCTACGGTTTCCGTCACCATATAACTGAAATATTGTTGAAATTGGTGTTTAACGCCATAACCCCCACCCCTCAAAATTATCTTCCTTTCAAATATGCAAGTGGAGACATATAACAACTTTTCTTACCAATTGTGCATACTTTGAGATATAAGAACTCAAGATCAACCAATAGTACCTACATTTACTATTCTTTCTTTCTAACATTGGAATATGCGGTCATTGCACGTGCTTTCCACTTGTGAGTAAAATGTCAACCCTCACATATAACCGGGTTATTTGAATCCGATTATGATAGTCTAGTCATATCCAGATGAAACAACTATCATTAATTAATTTCATCGCATTACAACTAAGCTGTATTCGTTGGAAGGGGATCACATTTCAGTGTCACTAGAATGTTGCGTTCTGTAGGCGATATCATCTGTTCTGGGGTGAACGTCATACAGGTGTCACATTCTCATGTGTGATGATCATGTTGCAAATGGAAATGCGATTGCCAATGCGAGGGTGGTTGTGCTAAAGCGAAACTAGTAATATAATCGAGTTGGTATGAAGTGCCAGAAGTAGTCTTCTTGTTGTAACACGATCACATAGTGAACACGAACCATTTATTAATTTAGCGAATACGATCAAGTTGTACCTCAATTTTCTATACCCGGTGAATTAAAGTATGAAATATTAATGAAACTCAGGCATTTATAAAGAACGAGAAGGCTCAAAATGTTAACATTTTAATTTAAACACGTTTCGTTTTTCTTACAACACTATTTATATCTACAATGTGTATCTGTATACAATTAGAAATAAAACAAAAATCCTCCCTTTTGGAGTGAAGCTGTATATTAAAACAGACTCTCAGTAGTGTCGTATCACTCACTCGAAACGTTTCTCTCTTGCCATAAGTTGATTAAAGTACCACTACATAATAAGAATTCTAAATTAATAGACTTTGCAGTATTTTTAAGTTCTTAACTTGTATGTGGTCTAAAGATAGTAAAGGTTTAATAAACACAGATTCGAGTTTCAATATCTTGCAGCTTAAGGTAAGCATTGAAACTTTACCCGTGACGGACTTCTCATTACCTCATTACATGTAATATAATAGTCTCACTTACAAATTCGTCTGAATATGGAGGTAATGAGGGTTAGGGTAATGGTGTTTAACGCCACTTTCAACAATATTTCAGTTATATCATGGCGGTTGGAGGTAATGATAACTTCATGTTTAGAATTTAAAATTCCCAGCAACTCTCACTTTCAAAAATTCATAAACAATATTGAACTACAAAATGTACTTCATGCTGTTATTGTCTTCTGTTTACCACCAGATCCACCAAATCCTTCGAACAAATTGTCAATTATAAACAGGATGACTTTTCTGTAGACTGTTTCCATATTTGGTGTATACCTCTCTCCCAGTGTTTCTTTTACTGCTAGCAAGAACGGATCAGTAATAGACTGAAATACATCAATATAGTTTTAATAATGAGCTTACTAACATAAGTTTTAATATGATAGTATGTCGAAATATGAATGGCATAACCGATTTAAGGTCGTTGACTTCCGGCCATAAGACTAGCACCATTGATGTGGGTTCGCGCCCCGATACACATCTCGTGTATTAAGGTTTTCACACAAAATACCTAAGGTCGGGGATTGGTAGTCACCGTGTAGCTGAGAAATTACCGAGAATCACGATATTTAAAAACCAATTATTTTCACCACCATCCACATATCTGACTTTGCACCCGATAGCAATGCCCAATACAAGTGCTCATATTTCTAGACACCTATCCATGACTGGTGTTTCACCAGTAAAGTCAGAAGCGGAACTGTACCTTTCATGATGTTTTTGTATTTTTGTAATCATAGAAATGGTCTAGGAAAAAGGACCACAAGAGCTACGGCTCTGCAGCTACGGTCAGGTCTATATAAATGTTCGGGCTTTCTTCATAAAGTCTCGTGGTCCCGATATAGTTGAAAGTGGTAATAGAGACAAAATCCCAAAACCTCGATCTAAACAAATAATGATATTAGTGGTGAATCACCCATTAAACCTCGATCTAAACACATAATGATATTAGTGGTGAATCACCCATTTTTTTTTTTTTACATATGCTGGACCCGATAATAACAAATGTCAATGTTTTAATTCATTCAATCTTATTTTTATCCTTAAAAACATTCTTGGAAATAACACTTCGATGAAAGGAGAAATCTAATAAAGCGTCTCATTTCGATAAATTAAAAGATAAGAAGCTAAAAAGAAAAGAAAAAAGATACATGTAAATTGAACATCCAATTTTAATTAAATAGTGTAGAATAGAAGAATATGTAAATATTACTACTAACACGTTTTCATTGTGTTCTCTCTACATACTAGTATACAAGCTCTCGCTTTATCAACGCTTGTTCATTTTGATGATATCAATACATATTTGTAAATAAGTACAAACAATCATATGGTTGCAGCTATTATAAGTGATGAAGCGCATTCTAATACAAACCAGATGATATCCAGAGCTTCTATCGCTCACCTAGTTTATATAGGCAATGAACAAAACAAAAGCTTTCTCCTATACCAGTTTTACTGAAAACGATTATTGTCCATAAAAAGTTATGATTATGTAGATATTTTTGAAAGGTGTCGGGAGGAAGTTCTTAAGAAACTTAGAAAAAAAATATTAAAATTAGACTTAATAGTTTCGGAGAAGTTAAAATTTGAAAAGTTAACAAACGACGACAGCGGACGCAAAGTGATTGACACTACCTCACATAACCCTTTGAGTTAGGTGAGCTGAAAAGTGTATATTGGCCTGCATGCATATATGTGGCTCTGTCAATAAGTCTCACCTGAAGCCACTTTTCTCTGGACCTTAAAACTGACATCTGAAATGTAAACAAGCTAATTATTATCGCCAAGCGTTACATGTCCCAGATGGATTTAGCATTATTTGGAAGGACATGCTAAATAATGGTAAGAACCATAGAATCAGCATGAATTTTTTTTCTCTATCTGAAAATTGAAAAAAAAAGGAAAACATTTGGAATAAATTTTCTTGTTTGTCACAGAACACATAATAGCGAATTCCGAGGAAAAGAAGAAATTAAATTCAAAATTCGGCCATCTTGAATTTTGCAGAATTTGTGTTACATGCACCAACACTTCATTACTACTTTATTGTAAAGTTGAAGCTCAAGATCTCGAATTATTTTCAAATTACACAGGTGTTAACATTCAAAAGCGTAATTATACAATAACGAAGATAATAATTTTACAAACATTTGAATTTTCAAGAAAATTTCTTTTTACGTACACAATAGTCCTTCCAATAAAAATATAGCTAAAGATCTCGGATTATCTTCGAATTACATACAAAAGTATCACTAATCTATTAAAAATGGCAACCATGCGGCCATCTTGAATTTTCCAGACTTTCACGACAAAATCTCAAACCGTTTTCAAATTTCATGTGGTAACATAATCTGACGGACAGAAAGGACAGAAAGTGCAATCCTGTAATCCATCTACAGAAATCGTAGGCTTCTTATAACTTGTTTTTTTTTAGGAAAATTGATCTGTAAATGCCTACATTGGATCAACCCAGGAAACCATTGGTGCACATTGTAAATAATAAAATCATATGAAACTTAAACTTCAAATCTATCCGCTTACAACTGACTGTGAACACGCTTAAGTAGCAAGCGGAATAAAATGTTCATGAAATTTTATAAAATTGTAACATATAAAAAATAAATATTGAATACCTACCAAAAAGAATTCCCTCTTGAAATCGGAGAACTGTCTGTGTCTTTGTCCTATGTCGTGCAACATTTCTGACACATATTTCATGTTGTGTAAATTGTAAATTGTTTCGCTCATTGTGTGCATTACCATCATCACGTGTGTCGCTAAACTTTTTGATTCTCTAATTTCAGAAAGAGTTGTGCAGTTTTCAATGACGAAGAAAAACTTCTTCAGGTCTTCATGAGTTTCAAAAATCCTGAAACGTCAAAAAAGGAAACAATATGTACTAATGTTTTGGACCACTTTGCGTTAAATTCTATTTTGTCTTGGATGAAGTTGTACAAGATTATGTATTAATTTGGTTAAATAAAGTGCAAAAAAGATACAAGCTGGAAAACGGGCATGCTCGACAAAACCACAACCTAACAGAAGTTCCGTCGTTGGCGGGATCGTATAGTAGTCGGATTTACATATACATGTACCTTAATTGACTATCAAAACTAAAACTGTGATTCCGCTTTACGCCCGTGGTTAAGGTGTACTCGATATGACTTTGTATGAAAAAGTTTGTCTTCAACTTTCTGCAAGTTGATTTTTTTACACAGTTACGGTGTATCTGATTTATTGATAAAAGTGGTGTTAAACACCGATATGAACCCCTTACCTTATAAACATGTTGATACCCGTATATTCCATCTGTCTAGAGATACCCTTCCATGACTGCTCGAGTAGAAAAATTTCTCTGTCTGTCATATTCAGTTTAGAGAGTGTTCCCGAGAATTCGATAGCTGGAATGCCCTTTTCATCACTGCCATTCTTAAAACTCTCTGTGAATTTGGGATACGTTCTTTTTTTCACAACTGCTACTGTGCAGCCCATTTTGAAATATGAAACAAATAAACTCAACAAAAATTTAACTAGGTTGAACCACACCTCCCGATTACAATAAGAGGATTTTGAAATATAATTTTCTTAATAATCCTTTTGAGGATTGAAAGAACTCTTATCTCACAGTTCCAGATCACAGAGAAAAATAGTATGTTGACACGGCAATAGTAAATAAATAATATTACAGGATGTGTTTTGATAGGATTCTTAAAATTGAATTGAAAAAATGATTAAACTTGTTCTCGGGCACCTGTTAGATAATATTATTTTGTAGAAAAAAATGCATTTCTCCAAATACATGCTCATTTGCTTGCACGCTGAAGAACTATAAATCATAATTCTAAGCATTAATTAAGTTTGTTATCCAGGAGGTTTGTTTTGTTCAAAGCCTTAAGATGCAGTAAACAAATGTTAGTCATTCTACGGAAAGAGTTGCAATAAACGGAAAATATTTGTTTTTGTTTTTGAGGTCATATTTCAGAACTAGTGGCTAATCTTTCGTCTGTATCGCTCACTTGGTTATTCATGCTCTGTAGTTTGATTATCAAACAAGTATATAACTTCGGAAAAAAAGATTTTTATTCATGATCCCATGATTGATCATAATTAAACAATGTCATGTAGTGACGGTCACCCAGTGAACATGGTCCAGGTGAGCTAAGACGAACAAACCCACCAATGAAAGACATTAATAAAATGTCTTGTAGATATATATACATGTATTCCTGAAATAGGTGGAGATGAATTCCAAATTAGTTAAACACCAATCAATCAATTAACGAAATTAGTTTTGATTGAAGAAAATTGGTATACAAAAGATGAATCTTATTGTTCACAGATGACGTGCACATGCTGGCATAGTATCTCTTTACAATTTTATCGTTTTATACGGCACATTCCACGGTTACTCTACTTTCTATAGAAATCTAGCAACCTGTTCATATTGCATTGTAAGCAAGAATCCCGGCCATAATCAGGATGTACTGGTGCCTTTGTTCGTTCGTTCGAGAGAGAGATTGTTGTTGTAAACCACATTAGCAATTGTTCGGCTGTATTACTGCGAGAACAAGTTCCATTCGACGAGATGAAACAACTGTTCGCGGGTAGACATGTCAATCCACTCGGACACATTATCCATATTCTAAGCCAACAGCCTTTGCTCTTACGACTTAATGGAGAAGCAACAAATACCAATGGAATAGTCGTTGGTTTGACATGACCTGGGAAATCATCTTATATTGCGATTTTAGTAAGAAACCAGCATTTTTTTTTTAACTTTTTTAAAAACATGTCCCGGCTTTGTATCAATTAAATTCTTGAGATTGGTATTAATATCAAGATTAATATAAAAGATATTTACTGTGGCCTGTGAGTTATATATACCCCCTTCATTCTTAGTTGTTGTTGGATGCATAACCACTGCAACAATATATATGACAATTAATAAGGTCCAATATTTAGCAAAGAAAAGCCAAAGTTCATTTGATAGGAGGTGTGCAATGCTATTAGATCTTTACTAAATGATCCCAGAAAGTAAACCATAATGTAATTGAAATCTATTCACTACTTTTTAGAGTTGCCTACCCTGTTATAACGGCAGAAACATCAAAAACCATGGTTTCCTATTTCATGATACATTTGTATGATCTGAATGATTTTTTTAGAGGTGAATACAAAAGAATCCCCAACAGTGTCACTGAATTCCATTCACTGGTTTCAGATTAAACAGATTGAAGGTGGGAACGACAAATGGAACTCCATATACCCAACACTCATTCGTTAGCAGGGGCATTATTATCAGTTTATTTATATTAAAACAATATTTCCTTCCATATCGAACAGATCCCATGAAAGCTACACCTGTTTTTTATGATATGTTACCCATTACAGCCTATTCTATGCCCAGGGTTCGAGTCTTACAGACCCTGGGGTATTTGTACAAATCCCAATCAACAGGTCTCAATGATGCTCCGCAACAACTACTGTCACATTTCTATTTTAAGCCACTACTAGCATTTCCACATGGAGGATCAACTTCATTTGTGCAAGTTCGGTTCCATTTCGTTGAGAAGTTTTGCAGAACAATAAAATGGTAAACAACCATGGAGGACCACATATCATGACAGACTGGCTGATTCTCACATATCTCTCAGCATTGTATAATAATTTCTGACTAATTAATTCTGGACACTTCAAAATTATCAGGGAGCTGTGGTGGTCGTATGGTAGTTGGAATTATAACTACCTATCACCACTAACGTTGCGAGTTCGAATCCTACTCAGGTGAGGTGTACTCAGATACAACATTATGCGACAAGTTTGTGAGTGACTTGCAGCTAGTTGGTAGTTTTCTCCGGTTTCCGCCACCATATAACTGAAATATTGTTGAAATTGGTGTTTAACGCCATAACCCCCACCCCTCAAAATTATCTTCCTTTCAAATATGCAAGTGGAGACATATAACAACTTTTCTTAGCAATTGTGCATACTTTGAGATATAAGAACTCAAAATCAACCAATAGTATCTACATTTACTATTCTTCCTTTCTAACATTGGAATATGGGGTACCTATAAAGTGCGAAACGAAATAGAAACGAAACGAAACGAAATCAACGAAAACGAAACGAAACGAAACGAAATCAACAAAAACGAAACGAAACGAAATCAACGAAATGAAAACGAAATAAAACGAAACCAACGAAAGCAAAACGAAATAGACTGATATGAAGAAAATGGAAGGAAAAAAATAAAATACAAAACGACATAAAGAAATTAAAAAAAAAAGATAATTCGATTTTTTAAATACAATAATTTTGATTAATTATAACCGGGAAACCCATCTTGCATGTCTGTCCGTTACAGTACTCCTCACGTACATTACTCGCAACTCAATTCAAGCCTGGTTTGCTTGCCGACAAACTTTCAGAAGTTCAAATGTCATATTTTTATTTGTGTTTGAGTGTGTGTCAGTATTTATGAATTATAAAGTTTCTGGAGTGGGCATATAGAAAAAAAGGGGGGATATGAGGGGGTAT
This sequence comes from Bathymodiolus brooksi, assembly GCA_963680875.1. NCBI lineage: Eukaryota > Metazoa > Mollusca > Bivalvia > Mytilida > Modiolidae > Bathymodiolus > Bathymodiolus brooksi. Next base: position 72,908,824 of record OY804576.1, on the reverse strand, counting down.
TTTTTATTTTTATAGATTGGGATATTGAGGGTTCATTTTTAGACTGATTTTATTACGTTTTTCGTTTGTATTCTTCATAAATTTGCCTATTCGCAAATCATACAGGATGGTCTTGAGTTTCAGATTCTTGGCACTATTTGACTACTGGATTTTCCCGACTTGTCACGTTTAATCCCCATGCACCCCCATGCTATCAGAACCCACCATTTTCCTGGGAAAATACCTGTACCAAGTCAGGAATGTGTTGTTTTTCATTTGTTCCGTTGATTGAAAACTCAGATGGTTGAGCTTCTTATCGGTTTTGTCTGTTTTTGTGGACTTTCCCTTTTGAATGCGCCTTGGAGTACGGTACCATTGTTATTACCTTTATTCGGTAGTGTACCAACAGATCTGGCGTAATGTCTTACCGTTGTTCTTTCCGAGATATACAGGGGTCAAAAAGACCCAACACTATAAACCTTTTATTTCAAATCCTATTGTTCTATTTTGAAGAACTAAAAAAAAAAAACCAACAGCAACATAACAGGACGTACAGTGAGCGCCCTCCTTACAGAAGAACTTCTGGGAAAAAAAATGCTTGCAAAAACTAAACATAAGAAACTCTGGAAGTTTTATTGAAATCCATTCTGTTGTTTAGGAAGAGTTATGGATAACGCAACAGTATCCTCTCTCTATTGTATAGCCTTGCATGACAATTACATAGCCTTAAATGACAAAGTCCAAAAGTGAAGAAATTTTAGCAAGAACTGTTAAAATGGGAAAACCAAAATAGAAGGTGCACAATGCCATTTGGTACTAAAGAATTCATGAAATTAATGAACCTTACCATATGGTATTAATGATTTCCTGTAAGATTCATTCAATTCCATCAAGTTGTTAAGGGGGAATTGCATAGGCAGTGAGGGAAGCACTCACGGACAAATACTATATACCCCCCTCCCATTGGATAGCGGGGGGGGGGGGGGGGGGGGGGTATAAAAATATGTGCTGTATCAAATTTTATTAATACCGGAAAAATTTTTGGAGGGGGGGTGATTTGGGTTTTTTTTAATATGAAAAGGGATCAAAGCCAAAGGGAAAAAAGGTACTTTTACAAGATATGTAGATTTTTTTTTAAATTTCGAAAATTAATTTTTGATAGGATTTGTATACCTCCGCCAAAAAAAGATTGGGGTATATAGGACTTCTGCTGTCCGTCCGGTCGTCACACTTTTTGTCTCTCCGACACACTTTTAAATTTTGCTCGGACGGGGATATTTATTAGTGAACTTTAACTACTGCACTTCTGTTATTTTAATTCCTCTCCTTTCAACAGACTTGACGTTGCTCTTATGGTTCCCAAATTTAAAAGAAGCCACTAAGTGAAAAGGACAAGACTCCCGCTGAATAAATGCATAGTATTCTTGTTCAATGGTGATCAAATCCTGTCCTCTCCTGATGAAAGACACTGAGACATGTGTGGGAAGTAGTCTAGCATCGTATTTCGTTTTGTTTTCGTTGATTTCGTTTTGCTTTCGTTGGTTTCGTTTTCATTTCGTTGATTTCGTTTCGTTTTTGTTGATTTCGTTTCGCTTCGTTTTCGTTGATTTCGTTTCGTTTCGTTTCGCACTTTATAAGTACCCGTAAATATTTTATAATAAAATACTTTCCATTGCTATAAAAACTAGAGGCTCAGGTGAGCCTGTATCGCTCACCTGACATAAATAAGTCCTCTTAAGAATGTCTGCATGCCGAATACATCTAAGTTAATAATCAAATCCCATACTGCCATAGGGTTCTATGTTAAAACTATGTCTGCTCATGGCAGCCATCTTGGATGGAGGTCGTGGTCACCGGACACAATTCTGAAAGTATAATACCCAAGGACCATCCATGCCATGTTTGCTTTAAATTGGCTGACTGGTTTCAGAAGAGAAGACTTAAAAAACAATTTTCCCATAGAGTCCTATGTTAAAACTATGTCCGCTGACGGCTGCCATTTTGAACCGAGATCGAGATCACTGAACACAATTTTGGAAGTTGACCACCTAAGGACCATCGATGACATGTTTGCTATATTGGCTTACTGGTTTCAGAGGAGAAGATTTTAAAAACATTTTCCCATAGGGTCCTATGTTAAAACTACAGTAGGTCCGCTGAAGGTGGCCATCTTGGATGGAGGTCAGGGTCACTGGACACAATTTGAAAATTGACGACTTAAGTACCATCCATGCCATGCTTGCTTTAAATTGGCTTACTGGTTTCAGAGGAGAAGATTTTTAAACATATTTCCCATAGGGTCCTATGTTAAAACTATGTCCGCTGACGGTGGCCATCTTGGATGGACGTCGGGGTCACAGGACATAATTTTGAAAGTTGACCATTTAAGGACCATTCATGCCATGTTTGCTTTAAATTGGCTTACTGGTTTCAGAGGAGAAGATTTTTAAACATTTTTTCCATAGGGTCCTATGTTAAAATTAAGTCGAGTCATGGCGGCCATCTTGAATTTCCGATCAGCAAACGATTCACAAGTTTAGTACAGGACCACCCAATGATCATTCCTGCAAAGTCACAATTCAATTGGCTTAGTGGTTTCTAACAAGAAGATTTTTTAAATTTCGACCAATCAGAACACATTATGGGCCCTGGCAGCCATGTTGGATATCCGATCAGCGCCACAAACAAAATCTTGTATATGATCATCCAATGAACATTTCTGCCAAGTTTGGTTCAAATCTGTTTTGTGGTTTCAGAAAAAAAGATGAAAATGTGAAATTCCCATAGGGTCCAATGTTAAACTAAGTCGAGTCATGGTGGCCATCTTGAATTTCCGATCAGCAAACGATTCACAAGTTTAGTACAGGATCACCCAATGATCATTCCTGCAAAGTCACAATTCAATTGGCTTAGTGGTTTCTAACAAGAAGATTTTTTAAATTTCGACCAATCAGAACACATTATGGGCCCTGGCAGCCATGTTGGATTTCCGATCAGCACCAAAAACAAAAATCTTGTATATGACCATCCAATGAACATTTCTGCCAAGTTTGGTTCAAATCTGTTTTGTAGTTTCAGAAAAAAAGATGAAAATGTGAAATTCCCATAAGGTCCAATGTTAAACTAAGTCGAGTCATGGTGGCCATCTTGAATTTCCGATCTGCAAACGATTCACAAGTTTAGTACAGGACCACCCAATGATCATTCCTGCAAAGTCACAATTCCATTGGTTTGGTGGTTTCTGACAAGAATATTTTCAAGGTTTCAACCAATCAGAATACGTTATTGGCCCTGGCAGCCATGTTGAATTTCCGATCTACACCAAAAACACAAATCTGGTAGAGGACCATCAAATGAACATTTATGGCAAGTTTGGTTGAAATCTGTTCAGCGGTTTCAGAGAAGAAGAGTTAAATGTGAAAAGTTAACGGACGGACGGACGACAGACGCTTACCCATGACAAAAGCTCACATGGCCTATGGCCAGGTGAGCTAAAAAGTATCCTAGTGTACAATAAACAGGTACATAATATTATTTCCGACACTGATTATTAAATCATGAGACGCATCTGTAATATTATTTCCGACGATTAATGATAAATCACCTGAACCATCAAATGAGTAACTCGAATAATACTGTACCCTCTAACGGCACTAGCGACCAGCGGGAGCGTAATACGACGACTGGATTATTCGGGTTATCAAATGGGATAATCCGGATAATATTTTATACTAAGGTATGAAATATTATGTCCGACGCTGATTATTAAATCACGAGACGCATCTATAATATTTTTTTCGACGCTCATTCATAAATCACCCGATCCATCAAATGAGCTAATCCGGATAATATTTTATACTAAGGTATGTAATATTATTTTCGACGCTGATTAATAAATCATCCGACTCATCTGGAAAATATTTTATAAATAAAATTTACAGGTAAATATATACCTGTATACGGAAAATATATTATAGCCAGAACACTGTCAATTTAAATGACAGATTGAGTAATCTTCAAACCCATTATAAAATCAATAAGTGTCATGTAAGTTTAAATATGTTATATTATATTATATAATTTTGTGTACTCCTAAACCAAAGCGGCTGAGGAAAAGTAACAAAAGAAAGTCAATTTAGTCTTATGAATATTATTAAAACACTACTTGTAATGATTTATATATTTATTTAAAAAATACTGCAGTAATAAAGAAGTATTTCACTAGCATTAAGTACATATTTATTTGCAGCAATGTTAATTAATTAATTGAGAAAATTAGTAACTTATAAAATCAGATTATTTCTTCTATAATATTTTTTTCCCGTTGAAAAGTTATATAATGTGCAATGTTATCCATGGATATATTTTGATATTAAATTTCTTCCACCTCATCTGGAAAATATATAATAGCATTGGAAGAAATTCAATATTGAAATATTGTCCAAGGATAATATTTTATATTAAAAATAATCTGCCGAAAGAATATTATGGAGGATAAAATAAAATGTTACATAATATAACACATCACTGTCTATAAAAGGCAGTTTCCTTTTCTCCATTTAAATAAAGAATACATATACATATAATCTGAACCTGTATAGAGAGGACAACTGTTTATTAAGGGGACATTTTCAGGCTCCATCGAGTGTTGTTTATGCAAAGATTTGACTGCAACTACAAATGTTGCCCTCATATAAATTAGAGGCTCACAATTATCATTTATGAAATATTTTGGCTTCAATCAGGATTGCACTTTTGAGTTTTTTCTTACATTAATTTTCCTAGAATGTCCTATGTTAAACTATGTGATGGATTTCACAAAACAAAAACCAACTCATATTTGGTAAGGAACATTCCCATTTTTTAAATTTAAATATTTAGACAATCAGAACTCATAACTGGTCCTGGATACCATGTGGAATCTTCAATCTACACCAAAAAATAAAAGTTCTGTAAAGGACCACCCTGTGAGCAATCCTGCCATCTGTGGTTCCGACACAAACATTGGGATTGCAGATGACAGATATGTGATAAGCTTAGGAAATTAGGTTGGTTGGTTTATGGTGTTTAATGCCACTTTCAACAATATTTCAGTTATATCTTGGCAGTCAGTTTTATTGGTGGAGGAAACCGGAGTACCTGGAGAAAACCACCGACCTGTCGGAAATCACTGACAAACTTGATCACATAAAGTTAGTTCGAACCCCGTTTATGGAGGGTGTTCGAACTAACTTTAGTGGTGATAGGCACTGATTGCATAGGTAGTTGTAAATCCAACTATCATACAACCATGGCCACGACGGCCCCATGACAGATTCAAAGTAATCCTAGGATAGAATACCAGAAACAACAAGTTTTATACTTTAATATTTTGAGAACCAAAACATACATATATTTTATAAACTCATCACTTGTTGAATAAATTGATTAATTAGATGTGAAAGTCTCACTATTTTATAAAAAAAACAAAAAACAAATTATCTGTCAATTCTGTCAATTATGATCAATCCATGATGCATAGATCCTACTTTACATACATAATTGGCACCAATGTTTTTTTTTCTTTCAAAGAGATACATTAATTATACAGAAATAAAAACCCTTTAAATGATATAATTATTTCCTCCATTCAACAGCCCATTCAAAATAACTAGTATTTGTAAATGCAATCTACTTCTCTGGATTTCTGTAAGATTTGTAAATATTTCTACGACAAAAATGTCAAATACTGTTCTCTGGTATTTACTGTTTTTACTGAGCCTGTATGACTAGGACTATTCCATTTAAGATGTCTAGAAGAAACAAGGGTTCGAAAGATTTAAAAAATAATTTATCAAGCGTTCATGTCCATTATGTAAAAGTGGACATCAGGAAAGTATGTATGACGGCTATGTAAATTTGAAACTACCTTCCTTCCCAAAATGTACTTTATAATGGAATAACCCTTAGCACAGACTTGCTATTTCACCTTGACCTACACAATAATGGAATAACCTGTAGCAGACTTGCTATTTCACCTTGACCTATGCATAATTAAAAACTAATCTAATAAATACATATAGTACAGATGGATTATCTTTCTGTTGACTAGACCTTTCATTCTTTGGGAATAAAAAACACATTGTTTATCATTTTCATTTATTGCCATATATTATGAACAGGATGGAAATACAGCGTCAATAAATTTACTAGTTGGAAATCTTTGGTTGATAAATAAAGCATCATTGTCCAGCTCGAATTGATCTTTAGTGATGAAAGTATTTATTGTAATAATTAAAGATACTATGCACAAAAAATCAACCCCCCCCCCCCCAAAAAAAAAGAAAAAGAAAAGAAAAGAATTTTTTTCTTTATAAATGTCAAACAATTTTCCTGTTTATAATTTTATCTACTGAGAAATAAAGGACCATACAAAACAAATAATAAAAAGAAAACAAGTTTTTTTAAATTTCATCACAGTATTCACAATTTTCTATGGGATTTCATGACATAAGTAAGTACTTTGATAGCAGTATATCTGGATCATAAACTAACAAATAGCACAATGCCTTGACCTTATAAGACAGGTGACCTCTTAAAAGAGGTTCAATTTATATAAACTTTTCTATGACAGGACAAGAAAACGGTGACCTTTTAATACAGGCGACTCTGCACAGGTTTGACTGTATCTCCAGTCACACATCAATTTTCAAAATAACAAGTAAAAACGTGATTAATATTTTTGACAACTCTCTATTATATCATATGGTCTTTTCCTTCTATATTTAAACAGTTGTAATATAGTATTCTGACCAATTGTTTTTCTATTTCTCAAAATAAATGAACCATATACATGTTGCTTCAGACATTTTTACATGGTGCCTAAAACATAGATACATGTGACACTGGTGTCTGTATATATAATATTAGAATAAGTTTTTAGGTTAATGGTATTTAATGCCACTTTCAACAATATTTTAGTTATATCGTGGTGGTCATTAGAACAAATGCAGTTCAGTTAGAAAGATTCTATGAACTAACAAGAGATGTGTGCAACATTTCCCGTGTGGAAATTGTCCCGAGGCAGTAGTCAGTCTGAGAGTAATCATAATGCCATTTGATACTTGATGTCAATATTAAAATGGTGGTCATAGTATCACATCCCATATACAATGTATAGATTGATTGGTGTTTAACACCTCATTTAGCAGTATTTCAGCTACATAATGGCATGCAATGTATAGATAGGTAGGAAATGTTCATGTTTGATTATTAGCAAGATTTTCCTACAAAAATAAACAAATGAACAAAAGTTATAGTCAAAATGTGATTGTTCATGAAAGTGTTGTAAAGAAATTTAATTAAAAATTCCACAACAGCGGATAGTAAATATTTAAGGACTGAACACACAAGTAACTGGGATTGTTTAATACACATGTTAAATGAATTGGTTCTTACATCATTTTATACAAAAGTAATTGTTTCCTTTACAAGATGACAAACCAAGAACCCAACATTTCAGAACGTTTTGTTAGCAGTGCAGCGGCATAGGATTGGACCAGAGAGTGGGATTGTTTTAGGATTGATACAAACAGTGTCTCCTCTTACATCTCTGCAGTGTATACAGAGATCTCACTTTGTCCTTTCAGAGACATGGTAATGATTTTTGATAACAACATACTATATTGGGGACAATTTCTCTAGAAACAATGTCTGATGCACATGTACATGTATATACTAACTGATTAAATTTTATGTCGGACATTTAACAAGTGTCTTACATTCCATTTATAATCCATATACGTTAATAATATATTATTCCATTTTATATTGTTAATACTGTGTAAACATATATATCAAGTTTAAATTATTATCATTATTGAAATCCAAAATACTATTACACAGATACGAAAACCCATTTAAGAAATTAAGGTAATGTTAATAATAATGTACAGGATATTTTTTCTACAACCTAATATTAAAGTTGATATATATATTTTTTGGTCAGGTATAGCTGAATAAATTTGAGGAAATTTGGGAGTTTTCCCCCTAATAATTGTTTGGAAAATAATTGAATCCAGAAGGAACTGATACTTTCAGCTGTAAAATTAATAAAAGCGACCACAAAGCATCAGAAACTTTAACAAAGTCATATCACTTTTTTGAACACTTACCGAGTTCATTTATACCCCTTACAATAACAGTTGTAAGAAATATTTACTGTGTTTTAATAGACGACATATTCTTTAATATACTATTTTATATCCCCCATAAAATTGTTTTTTGCAATAATACACAAATAATGTATTCCTGCTGGTACATTGCATAAGAATTCAATTTCACTACTATTATTAGGTTAATTTACACTTAATTATGCCAAACATAACAACAATACAATATTGTGTCGTCTCCCTCTGAAATATACTTCTGTTTCAAAATCTACAGAAGTCTAATATCTGGGTCATTTTCATTCATATACAGTGAAACCGGGTTTAAACCGAATCCTGAATAAAAAAAGACCTGTACAAACCAAACTTTATATAGAGTGTCAATGCAGGAAATCTTTGTTAATTTAACCTGTATAAACTGAACACCTGTCTATTCCAAACACAAAAGAAGGTCCCAAGGAAGTTCGGTTTAGACAGGTTTCATGGTAATTGACTAAAATATGTTTTAAAACAGAATATTGATGTCGATTTAACTTTTGAGGTTGGTGTTAGTTTCAATAAAATGTTTATGTAATTATTCAGTGTTTCCCAAAGTAAATTGGAGTTGAATGGACATTCGATCCAGTAAAGGAGTACGAATTACTGGACCCAGCATAAAGTTTACAGGATCATCACATACTCCACAGAGGAGGTGCTCAGATTCATACCGGTCATTTTGTCCAGTAATGAATAACCTTTTACTGGACATTGCCACATGTCTGAATGACTGATTATTATGTAATGGCAACATATTTTTAAATCAGAGGTAGATAAATATAATTGATTAAAGATAGTTCACAAGCTGTATACTCCATTATTACTTAAAATATAAATATCTAGGTCTCAGCATTCTTTCGATTTAGAAAGAAATATTGATATTATTTTTTTTTCATTATATTTCTATATTTATTAATCATGAATTATTTTCAATATATGAAGTATACTGACAATTGTGAGATGAGCATCTACGTAAATAAAAAATGAAATATGTAAATAAAATGCACAAAATGAAAATGAAACAAGAATTTGATATGCTTCAACACAATAAAAAAGAGCCATAAGACTTTATACTGTATAAATATATGTTAGATGATATTGAATACATAATTACACCTTATATAAGAATGCTGGATTATGATTGTTTAATAGCCGTGACATTTTATATACATTCAGGCCTTGAATTGTGAATTTGCAGATTTAACTTTTTTTCATGGTATTTGCAAAATCGTATTTGCCGTTTTTACCCTTCACCGAGACACTTGTAACAAAATTTGTAAAACGTTATCAGCTGAACGTTTTATGTAACATCATTCAGTAGAATTAAACAGATACATCATGTTAGGTCCTGAAAACGACAAACAAAAGGTATAAATTATTTAGCCAGTGTTCTAAATAATATTCGGTGTAATTAAACAGATATATCATGTTTGGGAGGGGTATTTGCGAAAAATACCAGTCTTGAGACTAAATTTCCCTCGCCATTCGGCTCCGGAAATTTTCGTCTTTCGACTGGTATTTTTCGCAAATACCCCTCCCAAACATGATATATCTGTATACAATCTTATACTTAATTGTCTTTAATAAATACTAGTCCAGTAGTGAGTAAAATACAAGTGTATGCCAGGTAAATACAATTTGTTAGTAATCATTAAAAAAAAAATCGTGGTATAATTTCTGATATCACAATATGTAATTAGGTCTTAGCAACAATTATTAATAAACTAACCTAGTGGTACAGTTTCTTTTAACGATAGCGTCTCATTTTGAAATTAAACTTGAAAAAAAAAAAAAAAATAATCATAACCTAGCCTTTTAACATAAAAGATTATGGTTTCATTTTGATGAGATGACATTAGAAACATTTTTACACAAAAAAAAAGCACTGAAAATACTGATGTGCCTTGTATTTTTTTTGGTCTACATAATCCTTAATATAATAATAGCTTCTTTATCTTGTGGTTTTTCAATTTATTTTGTTTCATCTATTGTATGGACGGATAGACCGTGAGTATCCCCCAAAAGAATTTGTGTCTGAAAGGGTTGCCTGTTCCTGTACTGTACTGCCATTATAATAGCTCATATTGCCGAGTACAAAATAAATCCATTAAATAGCACTAACTGTGTATCACTTTGTCATAAATACTGTATAAATCAATACAGCCTTGGTAATTGTCTTTAAAAATCTAATTTGTTAAATGTCTTTTGTACACTACACAAAAAATTCTTAAATACAAAATCTTTATACAAATTCTCCTGAATTTCTTTTCAAAAGAATTTCCCCTGACATATACACGTCATGTGTTCCGCGCATCGAAATGAACACAGCAGGATAATGTTGCCCGTGAGGTAAACACAAACAGTTGTTTGGGACACGGCCTTCCACTGTTGTGTTGACTGGTAATTAGTTATATCCTATGTGTACTCTCCTGGTCATACAAACACTTTGGCTAATGCATCGGCTCCTGCACTTGCTATGTAAGGCTTTGAAGGATGGAAAGCAACGTCAAATATCGATTCGTCAAATTTTTTCCTATGTGCAGTTATTTCTTGTACACAAGTTTTACTGTCCAAATTCCATAACCTTATCGAACAATCATGACCTGTTAAAAAAAAATACATAAACATAATTAACAAATGATCTATCTGATGCTATTAATAATGATTTAAGTTGTACGGGCTAAAAGAATGTTACTTTAAATAAATTAATGTGGGTTAAATGTGTCAAATTCCAAACAGAAGTGGAAAAATTCTATTTATAATTGTAAAAGAGGCCCCCTCATGCCAGGAGACTGTAATTGCTTCCATGATAAACAACTGACTGATCTGTATATTCAAATGTCATTATTTTGTCTCAGTATTATAGAAATCTAGTTAAAACTAACTAAATTCTGCCTTAGTAAATAACATTTTTTTTCTGTATAACACCATTTCTGTATTATCTGTGTTAGAATTATGGTTGTGGGATGTCAATTTCAAAATTATTTCATTTATATTGCGGCTGTCGATGTTATTGCTGGAAGAAACCAGAGAAAACACAGAGAAAACCACAGGCCTGTCGCAAATCCTTTACAAACTTTCATCATAAAAAGTGTTATCAAGTGTATCTTGCAACGGGTGTAAATAAAATTCGCAACTTGAGTGACGATAGGTAATGATTACATTGATGTGAATCCAACTACCATATGATCAAGGTTTTCTGCATTACCAACAAAACTGGTCAAATTACAACTTTCATAGAATATTTGCCATTCATATTTAACATAAGAGAACTATATACTTACTTCCTGACAATAAATATAACCCACTTGGATCAATTGCTAAACTAGTTACTGCATCTAAATGTGCCACCATAGAATGGATCATTTTACCTAGGATAAAGAGAAGTCATATAATTAATATAAATTAGATAACATGCACAAGTTTTAAAAGTGTTTTCATATCCCGTTTGTCCTAATCACAATCCAGTCCTTTCCTCATTCATGACATATCACTGGGTTTGTAACATGAGCATTAAGACAGGTGCCACTAGTGGAGTAGGAACTAATTAGTCTTCCAGAGCACCTGAGTTCATCCTCGGTTTTTAGTGGGGTTCGTGTTGCTCGATCTTTTGTTTTCTGTGTAGTGTTTTGTAGATCATTGTATGTCCTTTTGTCCTTCATCTTTTGGCCATTGTGTCGTCTTGTCTTTCAATTTGTGGATTCTGATTACCCCTTCGTTATCTTCAAACTTTTCTTTTTACAATAATGAAATGAAGGTATTATTAAATATTAAATATATATTTTGTACTGAATATAATACATGTATATGTTACATATTTCAAATCCTTCTTTTAGCATTTCCTTTGAAAATAACTAATTTCAGTTGCTGAGAAAACAATGGATGTTAGTCTGATTGATAATCAAAATATACATGTTTGTTAAGTATTAGGAAAGCAAAGTAAAGATATAAGCAAGGTAATAACAATAGCATACATATTTGACAATAGTTGGATTTCAATAGTGACTGGCTCACTGAAACAAGTCTATAATTGGACAGTCACTTTTGCTCTTTAATGCTGCAGGCTAAGCTGACCAGCATCAAATATCAATTTTATATTCTTTGATTTGAACTGACTGGTGAAAGAACACATCATCTACCACACTTAATGTGAGCATACTAACCATTACACCACAGAGGTGGTTGCAAAATATTTACAATGTTTACTATGATCAACTGAACTATGCTATGGGTAGTATGGTTCTGGTCTTAAAAATGTTTGATTACACTGAAAGAACCAAATCTCTGTTAACAATTTTCTGCTATACAGGAATAAATCTGAAATTCTTGTTAATTATACCATCGTATCAACCAGAAAACATTTATTTGAGATTGACCTGAAAGGCATTTCAGTATATATTTAATTATCTTCGAATTGGCATTTTTTTGTTTTTTTTTAAAGAAATACATTCAGTATATATTTATTTATCTTCGAATTGGCATTTTTTTAATTATTTGTTTTTAAAGAAATACAATGTATACTAATTCTAATTGCTAATAATACCTGTATTATTGTCAAAAAATCTAATGTGTCTGTCTTCATGTGCTGTGATAGTGACTGGAAGAGTCGGATGTGTTATAATTCTATTTATTTGATTACTAGAACTAGCATCTGAAAATATATAAATACTTTAAACACTTTGTCATGTATCACACTTTACCAAGTGGTCCCACACTCATTGTACAATAGACACTGATCCAGTGATATTCGCTTTGTACTAGATCAAAATGCTTACCGGTAGTTGATTTTTATAGTGCTAGCTCACTGAAACAATATTCCGCTGGTAGACATGTTGCTCCACTCGGACACATCATCCAGATTCCGAGCCAGCCATTCTTTGCTCTTTCTCTTTGCTCTTATTGGCACATACTTGGCAGAGGAGTAACAAATATCAAATCTATAGTCTTTAGATACGACGAGACTCAACCCATGATCTAACACACTTGAGGTGAACACTCTAACTATTACACCACTGATGTGGTATGTTCTCTATTAAATATATTCCAAATTTATTACTAGGAATATACAATTGTTTCTTCCAATTAATTGTTTTTAAACAAATAAGTCATCAACAAGAAAATGAATTTCCATACAATACCAAAATTCCTCGCTTTCATATCTTACTATAATTTTGTTCTTTCTTATTATAAAATGTCTTTTGTGGTACACCTAATTTTTTGAATTGGTTATAATATACAAAAACTGGTGTCTAATGAAAATATTACTGAATTCATTGTATATCAATAACATACCTATATTTATTTATCAATAACATACCTATATTTATTTATCAATAACATACCTATATTTATTTATCAATAACATACCTATATTTATTTATCAATAACATATCTATATTTATTTATCAATAACATACCTATATTTATTTATCAATAACATACCTATATTTATTTATCAATAACATACCTATATTTATTTATCAATAACATACCTATATTTATTTATCAATAACATACCTATATTTATTTATCAATAACATACCTATACTTATTTATCAATAGCATACCTATATTTATTTTAGTTTCTAAACAGAGTATTTGTTTAGTTGTTTCTAGATCATAGATGTATGTATTAGAAGATGTATAAGAAACTATCATTTGGCTAGGATCACAACGTACAAAGTCCACCGACGTTGGTACACCATCATCTGAAATAATACAATACTCTTATGTAGCAAGCAAGTAAAATCTAAAGATATGCAACAGCTATCGATGATTTGCAAATTTTTCCTTTGATCTTTACATGTGATACAAGTGTGATACAAACATATTATCATTGATTTCTAACATGAAGTTATATTGACGTCACTTAGATAAATCCCTGTTAAACTCACAATCGTCGATATGTTTTGTTCGAAGGCTTTTCATCACGTCTCACACCACAGGCTTCCCCTTCGATGTCTGAGAAATCCATTCTCGTAAAACAACTCAACGATAGCATATATGCAGCAAGCAAAATCAAAATATATGAAACAGATATCAATAAATACACATAACAAGTCATGACAAAGATAAATGCCACAATAACATTTGAAAAGATCTAATCTTTAATCTAGGAGAAGCATTCTCTGAAATTTTTCCTCTACTACCTGTAACGTATCACACTAGCAATATTTTACATCAGTGTTTTCATTGGTTGTTCTAAAGTTCACCTGGACTAGAGGTTAAATCAAGTTGTGTACTTTTTCTTAATATGTTGGTTGGTTGGTTGGTTATATGATGTTTAACACCACTTTCAACAATATTTCAGTTATATGGTGGCAGTCAGTTTTATTGGTAGAGGAAGCCGGAGTACCCGTAGAAAACCGGCCGACCTATTGCAAGTCACTGACAAACTTTATCACATAATGTTGTATCTCGCTCATTAATATGTCAACTTGCATGCAATGTATATATATTTAATTTTCAACAAATGGTCTATCTACATCGATCTATAGTGAGGGTTTTAAAATTGAAACTAGAAAAGAAGTATGCCCCCGCACTTGATAATTATGGACAAAGTTGTTTTGATAGGAGTGATTTAAAAAAAATGAAGTGTGTATGTAAGACACAAATGATGCCTTCACCTGACCATAAGAAATTATAAACAAGTCAACCTCCATTATGTGTATAAACATCGTACGAAATATTAAAGCTGTAGCTCCAAAACTGTAGGAGGAGATAGCCGGTGAAACCATGTATCTATATCTGGACGGACGAACAAAATGACTAAGTCCAACTACCTGTCATTTTGAGAATATTTGATGAAAATCAAAATCCTGTGGAATAAACATCCTACAAAATATTAAAGCTGTAGCTCCAAAACTGTAGGAGGAGATAGCCGGACAAACCATGTATCTATATATCTGGATGCACGAACGGACGGACAGGGGTAAATTAATATGCCCCCCCGACTCTTTGTTGCGAGGGAATAAAAAGGACTATCGAAAGTGGAATCTGTTTGTCTTATGACTGTAATGTCAACAAGATGTTGCACGCTACGTCGTGCTAAGAATACCCCCACTCGTTCATTTGTAAGTCGCACGGTAAACAGGAAGTAGATGTGCAGTAAACCTGGATAGGGGAAGACACAGTACAAGTCACCATGCCAAAACCATATATCAAATATAAAATCATTTCTTCCAGTAGAAGCTGAGATAACTGTTACGAAAGTTTTCATTACGGCAAACCTGAAAAATTCTAAGTCGCACTGTAAACAGGAAGTAGATGTGCGGTAAACCTGGAAAGGGGAGACACGGTACAAGTCACCATGCCAAAGCCATATATCAAATATAAAATCATTTCTTCCAGTAGAAGCTGAGATATCTGTTATGAAAGTGTGAACGGACGGACAAGGTGATTGCAATATAGCCCCCCTCTACGAGTGGGGGTATAAAAATATTTTTTTATTGTTAATTTCTGTTGTTTATGACATCGAAAGGAAATTGGTGGAAATTCTCATACAGAAATTCTTCCACTGTGGTGATTAAAAATATTATGAAAATTTAACAAACTGATTAAATAGTAAAATAAGAATAGGAAAAATGAATTGATCATATTACCAGTATCTGCTGTAAATGTATTTAGTAAAGGTGATTTAGCTCCAGGGCTCCATAATCTCACCGTTCCATCAGAAGAATTAGAAAGAAGTTGTGTTTTAGAACTGTGTATTGATAGACCCCATACAGCATCTGTATGACCTGTTAATGTTTCTTGTAGTACACTTGGATCTGAAATATCAAAGATACATGTAACTATAGAGCTATAAATACTTGATGAATTAAAATACCCGGTAGTATTATTTCCATATTCATTTAATAGGATGTAGCTATGCTACGGGCAAGAATAACCGGCTGTTTATTTTTCTTCAGATGGCAGTTATTTTTAATTCAGCTGTTTATTATAATTGCACTTTCTTTTTCTAAACCACACCCTTTAATATGATATTACATGCCAGTAAACTGAATTGAATTAACAATCCAACACGTTATATAAGATATTCTATTCATGTGCAACAAAGCATTGAATTTAAAGTGAACTTGTTGTGTAATCCCACTACTATTAAAAGTTATTAAAGCCACTTGAACTCTACTATCAAGGATGATGTTTGATATTTAACATCTTGAGGAAAACTTCCTAATTTGAATGTTCTTTGTCTAAGTCGTATAAGGAGGGTAAAAGCAAAAGTACTAATACTTTTTCAAGAGATAGGGACTCCTTAACAGAATACTTAATCTTATCTTTAGAAATCAACAATATACATTGATAGTAATTCTTTTAAATGGAAACTAGAAAAGAAGTATGCCCCTGCACTTGATAATTATGGACAAAGTTGTTTTGTTAGGAGTGATTTCTTAAAAATAAAATGTGTCTGTAAGACACAAATGATGCCCCCGCCTGACCATAAGAAATTATAAACAAGTCAAAAGTTCTTTAACACTATGTATGATGTTCTATCATACTCAACTTGTATACAGATAGTACCTTTAATTTTTCATTCCTGATATGTAAATATACAGGTTTACCTGTGGTGAAATGGGTCCAACTACCTGTCATTATCAAATATTTGATGAAAATCAAAATCCTGTAGACATGCACACCTCCATTATGTGTATAAACATCATACAAAATATTAAAGCTGTAGCTCCAAAACTGTAGGAGGAGTTAGCCAGACAAACCATGTTCCCTTTATGCAGCTGGTACGAAAAAAATGACGTCCAACTACCTGTCATTTTGAGAATATTTGAAGAAAATCAAAATCCTGTGTACATGCACACCTCCATTATATGTATAAACATCCTACAAAATATTAAAGCTGTAGCTCCAAAACTGTAGGAGGAGATAGCCAGACAAACCATGTATCTATATCCGGACGGACGAACGGACGGTCAGGGGTAAATTAATATGCCCCCCCTCCCCCCCGACTCACAGGGGCATAAAAAAATAATGTATCAACTATTAAGATAATTTGTGAGGAAAGAGTTATTTTGACAATAAAGATAATTTATCTTCA
This sequence comes from Bathymodiolus brooksi, assembly GCA_963680875.1. Taxonomy (NCBI): domain Eukaryota; kingdom Metazoa; phylum Mollusca; class Bivalvia; order Mytilida; family Modiolidae; genus Bathymodiolus; species Bathymodiolus brooksi. Next base: position 72,891,610 of record OY804576.1, on the reverse strand, counting down.
TAATCTCTACAGCCACAAATAACTACATACCAAATGAATCGTATGGATCTATATTTGAGTTGGGTATATTCCAACATTTGATTGTAGAATCAATTCCACCACTGTAGCACTGTTCCCCTGTTGCATTAATGGCTAAACACAAGACTGGCCCTATATGAGCTCTGAATGTATATACTGGTTCCACATCTAATGATGCAGCTCTGAAAAAATAAATAACATCAATTTTAGGTATATTGAATAAATAAATATAAGATTATCATATTTTTTTCATCTAATTTACTAACATAAGCCAATGTTTCGGCCAGCGACTTTCTTCAAATTGAAAAATTACATTCCTGCTTTTTAGTTTTCATTTTAAAGTGATGTAAAAGGAGGAATGTGAATGTATTACAATTTTCACCTCAAGAAGGTAACAGTTTTTATGGGAATTAAATGAACATCGATTAGGATAATAACTGGAACAGATTAATATTCTTCATTGCTAAATAGTCAAACCTGTCAATAGTGGTCACCTGGGGGAGATTGACAAAATGACCACTATATACAGGTGACCTTTATATGAAGGGTTTGATTATTCTACGAAATATTCTACATTAATTGTAAATAAGACTTTAATTACATGTTATGTTCTGCTTGTTATTTTTGTTCCTGTCGTAATGTTTCTACTATAGTTTACATTCATTGTTGATGAAATTATCTGAATATGATATGATTTGAACAAAACATACAAATAAGTAAATAAAGATATTTAATAAACAAAATCCTGAAACCAATCCCAGCATAATTGGTTAATGTTTACATTTCCAGTTACACGATGTTGACGTTTTCTTGAACTTGGAACATTGTTTTCAAAATCGTCAAAATCTCACATTTTCTTTAAAGAATGTTCATTATCTCAGTACGACCATAACCCATCTCCTCGGCCACAGCCTGACAACGTCCCCCAGCATCACAAATATTTATCGCTTTCACTTTGTCGTCTAATTTCAAAACTTTCATAGTTACGGCTGTTGATGATTTTGACATGATGCACTAAATACATAATACAATGTTTTCGATATTTTTGGTGAGTGAATTTTTAATCTCATTGTAATGAATTAAAATCTCAAATTACCCCTGGGTATGAACTGTCCTTTAAGTAATTTACTCTTCACAAAATGTTTAGGGTTTGTTTATTTAGTTAATTAAATAAATCAATATATTTTGTAACACCTCGGTATTTTTAGTGCATTTGAGAAAAATACCGATCTTCCGAAATCACTTCCGGTGTTATTTTAAAATATAAATTTATCGCTATACAAAGGTTTTACGCTAAAAATTACTAATAAATGATGACCGCTGGCCACATTGAACAGGTGACCGCTATATCGAATTAAAATATATAGTAAAACGAACCGGGAGAGCACGAAAGCGACCGTTATGAGCAGGTGACCGTTACGGCAGGTTTGACTGTAATACCTCTAATAATGTATGAAGTATAAATTACTGTTCCTGAAGCTAATCTAAAGGGGGACTAGAGGTATGGATCACATTTTTTCAATGTAATCTACATGTCTGTCCCTTTCATTTGCTATATTTTATATAAATATGCATCTTTAAGACTTCTATAAAAAATATTTTGTGGAAGATAACAAAGAAAATATTTGAATAAAACTTACTTTTTTGCAGGAACTGTTTTTTGTAAATTCCATAACTTCAACGTATGGTCTTCAGAGGCTGTTAATAAAACTGGTTCTACAGGATGGAAGGCCAAGGCTCTTACACCATCAAAATGACTGCAATGATAAAAATTAAAAATATCAAACTGTTGAAGAAGTTGATTACACAGAATAGATATCTTTAATGCAGGAAAATAAGACATTTTCAGAGTCTCATGAAAATGATATCACGGTTTGGTGTACACTCTTGATAAATAATGGTGAATTTTATCAATATATCAAAGTATCTATTTCATGTCTTCTGTGACTTTTGCTTCAGGTGAATTAAAAATTACAGTAAAACATCCCTATGATATATTATCATAGAGCTTACAGGGTCAAGATTCGTTTTTTTTATTATATATATTGTGACTATCATCCCTATTGGGGGAAGAGCGAGTGAGTGAGTGATTGTTGCTTAATGGCAACTCCGCAATTTTTCAGCTATATCATGGCGAGAACAAGTTAATTTTCAATGAAATGATGAAGTCCGCTTTGTACTAGACCAACATGCTTAGTTGGATTTTTATAGTGCTAACTCACTGAAACAACAGTCCGTTGATAGACATGTCGCCCCACTCAGACACGTTATCCTGATTCCGAGCGAACCAGTCTTTGCTCTTTCTCCTTAATGCTTCGTGCTTAGCGGAGAAGCAACAAATACCAATCCCACGATCTACCACACTTGAGGTGAGCACGCTAACCATAATATCACCGATGAGGTTATATTGGGGGAGGAAAGCCTTGACAGTTATTATGAACTGACCATTGAAACCCCCATCCCATCAACCAGAATGCTTAGTAATTGCCTAGAAGACAACAAATGTTTGAAACTGACACAAGAAAGACATATGCCCTATAGACTAGGCCCATGATCCAGTACAAGACAGTGTTACTATATAAAATTATCTTCTGTACCTTCTACTTGTTATATAACAAATATTGATTTTGAGATGAACCTGTATATCTAGGTATATTTCAATGCAAAATAAAATTGAAATATAACAGTTTTTTTTTTGTATTCAAGACACCATGAACTTACAATACACTAATTTCTACAATGCAAATTGGCACTAATCAGAAAACATTTTTTTTTAGGTCACTGGGACAAACAACATATACCAACTGAGAGGTGGATAGCAAAATGTGACAATATATATATATACTAAATATAATTAACTGAAGGTTGTTAAAAACTGATCTTATTGGAAAACTTGTAAAATCTTTACACTGATCTAGGAAAAAGCAAACACATATGTTTCGCCTTTCCACAACTTTCTCTGTTTCATGAAAGTCTGCCATCAACATTTTCATAGAAAATTTTAAACAACAATATAACAAAAAATCCATAACTTTACCTTCGTAACGTATACTTGGCACCCCATGTCTTCCTGTAAGGTTCTTTTGGTGATAAATTCTACAAAAAAAAAATCAAGTCAAGTTAGGAGAAAAAATCGGCATAATGAATATATTTTTTTGAAAGTGGCCCAACCAAGTTTAGTTAATTTCAGCCAACCATAAGGCATAATGGGTCTACCAGTACTATTGAATTTTCGAAAATGAAAATCATACCAAATATTTTTGCCATGTAAGGTTTCAATTGATTAGTCCAAAGGTTTGTGAGAAAAAGATTGATATGTGGCCCATTCAAGTATTATTTTTGCCATGTAAGGTTTCAATTGATTAGTCCAAAGGTTTGTGAGAAAAAGATTGATATGTGGCCCATTCAAATATTATTTTTGCCATGTAAGGTTTTGATTGATTAGTCCAAAGGTTTGTGAGAAAAAGATTGATATGTGGCCCATTCAAGTATTATTTTTGCCATGTAAGGTTTCAATTGATTAGTCCAAAGGTTTGTGAGAAAAAGATTGATATGTGGCCCATTCAAGTATTATTTTTTGCCATGTAAGGTTTCAACGAGTCAAGTGGTTTGTGAGAAAAAGATTGAAATGTTTAAAGTTCATGGATGCAGATGACAGTGATTAGGTCAAAACATACAAAAATGTACACATCTTATTAGACTTTGAACAATTTAGAAGAAAAGTGTTTTAATTTTCAATGTCTTACATCGTAGTTGTTATTAACAGGGTCAGATTCATCTTGAGGAGTTAGACCTGCTAATTCCCCCAGTCCTAAAGCAGCCTCTAAAGCATCTTCATCAGAGTTTATAATCTGTCGCTGATTTCCTGACGATGAAAATGTTATTGATCCTCCTCCTTGTACACCTACAAATGTAAACATAACACTTGACTTACATATCAACTTGTCTATGTGTTAAACTACTCTCTGTCTTCTCCGTTACCAATCCTAACACTCACATGTGTTAAAAGTCAATAGTCAATACAGTCAAACCTGTATTAAGAGGTCACCTTTCGGACAAAGAAAAAGTGGCCTTATATGACAGGTGACCTCTTAAGAGAGGTTCAATTCATATGAAATTTTCTATGATAGGACAAGAAGAATGTGACCTTTTAATACAGGTGATCTCATGGGCAGGTTTGACTGTATTTATTTTCCTAACACCCACATGCAGTCAAAAGTTAATTTCTTATTTTAAAGTGCTGTATAAATTAACTCAATTATTCTATTTTGCAACATATTAAAAAAAATATGGAAGTATTTTTATCATACCTCAATATTTAATGGGCAATTGAAATACATGTAGTACATGTAAAAGGAAGGAATCTCTTAACAATTATGTTGAATCGGTTGCACAATGACTTCAGATTTATATTTAGAATGTACAAGTATAAATGTAAAGTTAAAATGAAAAATGTTTTTAATAAGATTTCCAAATACTTAATTTCAATGCTATTGCATATTCATCTCAGTTTTCAACTTGCGAAAAAAATAAATAATTAAGAGTACAAGTAAATTAATTTTAAAAGGTGACCAGGAATTTGAATCTCTTTGGAAAAATTATTTTATACCTAGCATAAATTTCTACTATTTCGATACCAAAAAAATTGTTCATCCTTTCTTTAGGAAAAGTTTATTTACATCAAAACACATTTTACAGCATTTTCTAAAAATAAAACAAATGTTTACTTTAAATTGTTGTATTTGGTAAATTAACACTTTATGACTGCAATCTGAAATTTCATAAGGTAGTGTCTGACACAAGGCAACAATGTCAACTTTTCATTAATTAAAAAAAAATTGCATACATTCATTACATTTTGTTTATAAATTCTTGAGATTTTTTAAAACAAAAAACCAACTGTAGGGTTGTTGTATTCCTATATATCTAAGTAAAATTGATTATATTGTACATATAGCAGGAAATATTTGAAAGATCAAACAGATCCACTTCCTACACACTCCTATTATCAAATATTATAATGAGGTATCACTACTCACATAATGTTGTATCGAGTACATCTCGCCATGAGCGGGATTCGAACTCACAGCTTTAGTGGCGATAGGTACTGATTGCACAGGTAGTTGTAAATCCTACTACCATAGTCATAACCATGACAGCCCCTCTATAATATTGAAAATCTTTAGAAAAAAGAGTTTTCTCTCAAGATTAAAAAAAAAAAAAATTTAATGTACAAAATGGTATAAAACATATGACTCATTAAATGCTCAAATATGATCAAATGTATGTATGTCTCTTCTCATACAGAGATAACGATGTGTATCTACTTACCTACCTAGTATACTAAACAAGGTAACATTACCACTATATGATCATGACATTGTATCTACATACTACGTTGATTATAACGTACAAGCTAAGGGTGTGTGCATACAACATCGAACATTTACAATATGTTAATGATTGTTAAATATTAAATCAAAATTAGCATAACATTGTGTATAAGTATGATCAGGGACTTTCCCATGTGGTATTAAGCTAAATCCTAAAAACTAAAAATTTTATTTACAGGAATAAAAATAAATAATGCAGTGCTGATTCTTGTTGTACAGTAAAACTCATTTCAAACAAACATGACTATCATTATATAGCCTTTTTGTTGTTGTACTATAATCTATGTAAAAATTGGGTGTCAATCAATTTATTTAATCTGTGCAAAAATAGAGTGCTTATTAATTTAATTCATGAAAATTAATGGATGTTAATTTAATCAATATTAAAATTGAGTGTTAATCAATTTAATCAATATTAAAATTGAGCATTAAATCAATTTAATCAAAATCAAAATTTAGTGTTAAAATCAATTTAATCATGTTTGTTTACATTTGAATTTTACTGTACATTCATTGTATGATATTGATTTCAAATGAAGAGAAATGACTACAGAATTCAATTTCGTCCAAGGAAAGTCCCTGTAATTCAACATGAATCTATGATTTTGACATTTCCTTTACAATAATACATGATGAAATGACAAAGTCAGAGGTCTGTTGAAGCTGTCATTGAAGTACCAACTAATTTGCATACCCAATTCATCTATTTCGGGCATGCTATTTCCAGAGGAAGCAGATGACGATGAGGAACGAGATTGTCCCGACGATGCTGCTCCAGCATGCATATTATCGTCTTCATTGCCCAGATTAGCAAGCATGGCTTGTAACGCTGATCTTTTGGGTCCTGTCAACACATGAGATTAGTCAACGTAAGACATTTACCAAATCACATCACATTGACAAATAAAATTAAAGCTTTCAAAAGTGATATAAGGACGAGATGAATAAAACCTGGTTGCTTCATATTTTTATATTTACGTACAGAAAAAAACTCTACATAAGAAATAAGGGAACTTCCATTTAATCATAAATATCTCTTTCATAAAAGGTTTGAAGTCATTATAATGTTTACTTAATTACAGTCTTAGATTGATAGTAAAGTGGACTTGACTGATTGATTGATTGGCATTTAACACCAATTTGAATGAAATTCTGATGTTAAGTAAATGTGAACACAATGTTTAAAATCATTAGTTTCTGCATTTTGAAAGTTAATCCCTGTACATGTTAAAAAACCAATATTACTCATCCTAACTCGAAGTGAAAAAATAAAATAATTCAATAAAATTGATTAAAATTGATTAACCTGAATGCCTTTTGAAGGTAACACACGAATATGCATCATATTCTGTCTCCAAAAAGCTAAATTCCTCCATGTTTTGTCGCTAGGAATGTAATCTACATCTTATTTATAGGAAAACAATTTAGACTGAACTTCCTGTCTAGTTTTAAATATTGAAGGACTGTACATACATCTTTTCCTGTTTCTAATCATCACTTAAAGATATATAACAATCACAAAATTTGCTATTAAATAAGTCTTTATTTACACAATTTCCTCTACGACTTACATCTACTTTAATCTTATTAACTAACAAATTTTGCTCCAAGTAGTACTATAGAGGATTTATCTACCATTTTACTCATTTTTGAGTTTTCGTTTATATTAGGTATGTTCTTCCGTCACATTTTATTATATTTTTAGAAAACAAGTTGGCATATTGCCCACTGATGACTGATTAAATGTACATTTCACTGTATGATGATATTTAATACGATTATATTATTGGAAGAACTTAACATCACTCTTGTCTTACAGAATATGACAAAACAAACTTCGTAACATCAATAATATCTTATTTAATACGATTATATTATTGGAAGAATTTAACATCACTCTTGTCTTACAGAATATGACAAAACAAACTTCGTAACATCAATAATATCTTATTTAATACGATTATATTATTGGAAGAATTTAACATCACTCTTGTCTTACAGAATATGACAAAACAAACTTCGTAACATCAATAATATCTTATTTAATACGATTATATTATTGGAAGAATTCAACATCACTGTTGTCTTACAGAATATGACAAAACAAACTTCGTAACATCAATAATATCTCAGATCAAAAGTTAGCTTAACTAACTCAAAAACAAGTCTGAAGATCCACAGTATATACTGGGACTTCTACAGTGTATTCAGTGAGTCAACATGAATATCATATTTTCCTTACACACAGATTTTCTTTTATCTAAGCAGACCAGCTTTGTTTTAAGTTGCTTAACATCTTCATTACATAAGAACAAGAAATTAATTTACAGAATTTAATATCATACATTATTAGAAAGAAAAAAACTTTTGCTTGACATGTACTGGTGAAGAAGTTTTAGATTCTTAGAAGTGGGAAAAAAAAAGGTTATTTTGCGATGAAAATACCTTTAAATGAATAAATACAAAACGTAATGAGAGAGAAAAACCATAGTAACAAGTAATGCATAGCTGTTGAAAGGTACCCTTTCTTTGAAAAATGAACACTCAGCCTCTTCCTCTACTTAATGTTTATCTTCCTCATAGGATAATATCATTGAATTTACTGAATCAAATCCAATAAGTACATGTAATAAGGTTTTCAACAATCGATAAAAAAAAATTTCGTGGAGCATGAAATAAAGATCATTTTATTTCCTATTTGTGAACAAGTTTAAGTGAGATATCTGGTTAATGTTTTGTGAGAATGGAGATGTTTAGCAAAAACACAATACAGTGAAACCTGTTTAAACCGGTTTGTGTATAAACCAGAACCCTATAAACCAAACTTTAAATAAAGTCCCAAATGCAGGAAATTTTGGTTAGTTTAACCTCAATAAAATGAACACCTGTCTATTCCGAATACATAAGCTGGTACTAACGAGGTTTGGTATATAGACGTGTTTCAATGTACCCCAAAAAAAGACAAACAATATATTAGGAACATCAGGCCAGAAACAGATGAAAACTAGTACTCAACAGAACATACATTAGTTTGTGATAAATAGTCTATAAATGTGAAGACCTATGAATATCTTATAGCCAATAAGGGATTAGGGATTATGGTGTTTAATGCCTCTTTCAACAATATTTCAGTAATATCATGGCAGTCAGTTTCATTGGTGGAGGAAACCGGAGTACCCTGAGAAAACCATTGACCAACCAAGTCACTGACAAACTTTATCACATAATGTTGTATCGAGCACACCACGTTTAAGCCGGGTTGGAACTCCCAACGTTAGTGGTCAGTTGTAACTCCAACTACCATACGATCATGACCATGACGGCCCCTTAACATCCAATAAGAAATATTACATCAAATGTATCACAATAAGTTGTTCTACTACTCTCAATAATTTCCTTGAACAATAAAAACTTATGAGAAGCTTAATCATAGTGAATCCTATCTGGATTAAACCTCCTTTAGATCAGCTTTTGTTTTCGAAATAGACAGGTGTTCAAATTATACAGGTTGAATAAACAAAGATTTCCTACCCTGAAACTTTTTTTTCAGTTTTATTCATGGTTGGGTTTAGACAGGTTTCACTCTAGCAGCAGCAACAATTTCAGAGGCATTAAAACTAACCATGAATAAATTATATGCCACTTTTAAGCATCTCAAGACTTAAAATAGAAGATGCCATAGGCACAGATGTTCAGATTGTCATGTCAATATTGAAAATTCAATCAAATTTGAAACACAATTTGTTTTTAATATGACATGTTTAGAATAATTATATTAATTGTTTCAGATATTGCATGAACACATATTGTTATGGACAAACAAATTAAGACAGACAGAGTCCTTTGCAGGGGTATAACAAAGTCATATTTTAGAATTGACAGGCATTCATTCATTACACAAGAAACATACAATGAATTACATACAAGTGTAACGTTTGACTTTATAGATCGTGCATTAAAACAATCCATTTCCAATAATGTGTAAACAGTTTTGTAACAAATGATATCATTGGACAATAAACCTTGTGCGATATCATAACTTGTCCTAAATGGACATATCAAGCATTTCCTCATGCGAGAGAAAACAAAGACTCGCACACATAAAGAAGAACAAACCAAAGCCGTAAGAAACGAGAACGTATATGAAGTCCACTCTATTCTGTACAGCAGTATTTCTGGACTGGTAATAGTCCCTTTCTTTTAATAACATATTTTTCACAAGAGTTCCCCTTTTGAAAATATCATGGATATGTGCCTGTAGTTGTTAAAGGGGGAAAAATTTTAAATAAAAATCAACCAAGTCCCTATATCTGTAATCTGAACATTCATATAACCATAAATTTTAGTTATGTTTATTCCCTTGATTGGAGAATAAACTTGTCTTATGAATGTAGTTCTGTACAGATACACATAGACCCAATGAGAACATAATGTTGGCCTAGTTTAAGTTCGATTTTGCTAAATTGGTAAGACTGTCAATTTTGTATAAAGGTGGGGTTTCAATTGTAACTGGACATGGGTGGAGTTATACAACTCTGATGAACTGATGTATTTAAACATTGACCAATGATATTTACCGTAACGTTTCAAGTAGAAAACAATTTGTTCGTGTGATCTATCGATCTTGTCAAACACTACACTCGAATGCATATCATTGTAAAACAAACTATATTATGGCCATGTGATAACACAGTATTTCTATAACTTGCAGTGATGACGATTTTGGATGCTCAATCAAAACAAGAAACAGACTTTGCATAACAAAATCCATTGATTATTCATATTACAGTTACATGAATTAAAATCATTTAGGTCAATAACAACATAACAGTTTTTCAGTGTTCTGTGGTGGCTCCCATATTGAATGTTTGGAACTTCGGAAAGGTCCCTTAAATAATCAAGGATTCAAACAAATCGGTAATTCTGATATAACTTTAAGGATTCAATTTTTTTTTTATTCTTATAAGTGAAATTTTCTGCACTTATCAATAAACACCTTTTACTTTTTCAATTGTTCATGCTTACATTATCATGAGGAGCTACTTACAGACAGATACTAGTATCAGACCCAGAAGATTTTGGGACACTTAAAAAATGGGTGTCTTTAAACATTAAACCTTAATAGTGAATAAGATTGACATCTTAGCATGATGTTAATTAAAGAGTTTTGTCAGTTCAGCTAAGGGATTTGACAGTTTAATTAAAAGTTTTGACTGTAATTTTTAAGAACTTTTCTACTTGGACAACAAGATATGTTTTTTTTCTCATGAATTTAATCATTCAAAGCACTATTGACGAATCAAAAGTACATTGTGACAAAATCAGAACATGAGAAATTTACATGATTGATTGATGTTTAACATTAACTTTAGCAATATTTCAGCTATATCGTGGCATGAGAAATTTTCAAGTGTATGTATGGAAATAAGAACAGTGAAAATCAGGGTCAAGGTCAAATAAAATATATCTGGCTGACATGTGCACTACAAAACAAAGGGTGTAAAACCAATACAGTCATTTTACAATCAGAAAAGAAGTGACTTTTCTTTCAGATTTATTTTGAATATATATATTTCATTATAAATGAATTATAAAAGTAAAGAGCATTTACTATAGAAAAGCAAAACAGAAAACAGTCAACAAGAAGCTTCAAACATCTAAAAACAAATATTGAAATTAAAGTTTATTAGATAAAGACCCATAACTCTGGAATAACAAACTGATAATTGCAGACAGTTGTCATTCCTAATGTTTAATTATTTTTTTTAATTCCATTGAATTTGACTGAAACCAAAGGAACACATGAACAACCTACAGCTTAACATAATAGTCACTACATTTGGTAAAGTCTAAAGTCCCTATCTATTACATCGGGTGATGCAACGAGAAACAAAAAAAATAAATAAAAATTTGGCTTAATGCTTGAAATTTAAAGCAGCACATCTCATGCAGTTTTATAACAAATCTTAATTTCTTTTTTGTTACATCACAAGTGCATTCAATCAACCATTGTTGGCAACCAAAAATTCAGACCATTATCTTGCTTTTCAGGAAGGGACTGAATGCCTGCATTCTAATTGGTACAAACTTACAAGCATGGACAATAGTGTAATTTTATGAAAGACTTTCAAAAAGCAACCAGGCCTTTCATTTTGCCTAAAATACAACTATGTTGGGGAAAATCTTTCCTGTAGAAATTGTAACCAAAGCATGGTATACAACAATAATAACTTCACACAAGCTTCCCCTCCTTACCGTTATTTCAAAAACATAATGACAATAGAAAAATAACAATACAGAATCATGCAAGGGTTGAAACAACAATCATGCCAAGAAAACAGCTATTTCAAGTTCATTCTAGTGTTGTGTAAGCTCAAAGAACATATTGTTAAGTTCAAAAATAATCAAGTAAGCAAGACTCCAACAATGCTAAACATTTGAAAGCATTCTTTTAAGATTGTCAGAAGCATGTTTTCATCAAACAGTGGCATTCCAAAAATATCCATATTAATACAAAACGTGACAATATGGATGATTGTGTCTTACCGGAAATCAAAGTGTGTCATAGTTTGCGACTATCAATCGACCATCGATGAACTTACTTGTTTTTTTGCCTTTTCTTTCTTTTTCATACTGTTCTTTAAGTTTAGATATATGTTGTTGATCAACTTTCCATTCGTCGTCTTTTTTTTCTGTGTAATACACATACATGATACATCACTAGCTATGTTGTAGTGAATAATTTGTGAGCATCGTCATCATCATGATTGTGTTGTCTTTAAATTCTCAATTAATATCACTTTCATGCCATCAAATTAAGCCACGTTTCCATTAATTCACTTTTTTTTTATTTACCGAAAGAACTTTTTTGCTGTTTATTTTTTACTTGAAGGCATACAGTCGCTCAAATTGATTTTTTTTGTTTATATTAAAAGGTGCCAATATTCGATGTTTTATACTAATAAAATGTTCTGAACAAGAAGCCAGGTTTAAAACATATGCTATAATGTCATAATTAGTGAAAAGAATTCAAATGTATGTTGGTAAAATCGCCATTAACACACCTAATTATAAGTCGGTTGATTTTCCGAAGCTTGCCGGACACTGATAACTGCTATAAATAACCTGGAAGCATGCTTTTCATGTAAATTCATTATAATTAATATAATTTAAGAAATATATATATGAAATTGGATCGGGGGTAATCAGTTAATATTATATAATGGTATTTGGTAAGAATGACACTTAAAATCTGAAATATGTGATGTAATCAATAAAAACAAACCCAAACTTTGCAAAGGGGCCTGATAATGGGAAAATTGTAAACAAATTGTATTGCATATTATTGACAACACTTGAGTTGTTTCGATTATATTTTTTTCGAAAAAAAAAAAACATTCATGAAGTTAATTATTTTAGTCTCTAATTTAAGAGATATCACCTAACCTTTTCTCCTGAAAAAAAGAATATATAAAAAACTACGATGCAATTCTACTGTCAAAATACGATTCGGCCGTAAAAAGATACTAAATTATGCTCACCATATACGTGTTGAAAAATGGAGTAGGTTGGTAAAACACTTTTTTTTTAATTTTTACACGAAATCCTCATATTTGTGTCCGTTTTCGTGTAGAATCCATCAATATTTTTGTTTGTGCCATACATGTGCTTTTCCTTCCGCAAACACTTTACCGAATAGGTTCACTTTGTAGGTCAAGGAATATATGAATATTGTACGGGTCAACATTGAATTCTTTAATGGATCAAGAAAATCAAAAAGCGACGTATTTCATTCGTTCTAGGCTATTTACGTATGATATAATGAAACATTTCAACTGCAATTAGTATAAAACATCGAATATTGGCAACTTTTAATATAAACAAAAAAAATCAATTTGAGCGACTGTATGCCTTTAAAACAATACTATCATTTTCTTCAATTTCCATTTTTCATTACATTTTTTTTTGTCCTGAACAGAATAAAAATAAAATTGTGTTCTTCTCCAAAATACAAATTTGAGCAGGAAATGGAAGTAAAATGATACGATTAATTACAAAATCAAACAGAAGTTAGAGATTCAATATTTTTAAAGAAGCTGAGAAAAACTACAGAGGGACATTATTCCCAAAGATTTAAAAAAAATTAATCTGTGAACTTTCTTTCTGCATGATGCAGTCTTCATGCTAACCCACTTGCCAGAGGCCAAGGACAAGTAAAGCAAAGATTCGGACAAGTTGAAATTGTGAAGAAATTTGTTTGAATAAATAGAAAATTTGTCTAAATTTGGCATTCGGGCAAGTAGGTGAAAAAAAATAGGACAAAGACTGCGATGTACATCTGTTTCTGCTGGTGGAATGTATTTATTTCTTTAAACCAATCATAAATTTTACGAAATATTGAAAATGCTTGGAATTTTTTTTTGTTGCAATTAAAGCATTACTCATATGGTAATGTTATATTTCCAAATAAATTTATTTACCGAGAATAGTATTCAAATGAAAAGCATATGTTTCATCTGTTTCAATAGAGAAAACCAAATGAAAGCTCAATAATTCTACTTGATACACAAACCCCAATAAACAGAGCCTAGTAACTATAGGACAGGAGGATTTCTTAGCGATTAGTAATACACTTTTCTACATATTTCTATCCTTTAAACTATTTTCTCCAAAATAATTCTATAATTTCTAAAACATGCACAAAACCTCAAAATATATTCTACAGTTGAAGTTTCTACTCTGCTACAGGTCTACATAATGTTAAATGCATCTTTTGACATGGCAGTTTCACCTGTTCATATTTATTAAATGGATTTACTACTTTATGATGATACAAAGCCATTTTTATTAAAAATGCATGATTTATTTATCTTATACATGAACTTCTACTAATAACATGTATTTTTTGTTGTAAAAATGGACTTCAAAAACTTGTATAGACAAGTACTTACATCTTATGGACCTAATCAATAACAACTTGGGGACATTGATATGCTAACTACCTACTGTTAAACGGGAAACAAATTTACAGGAATAAGTCAAAATTCTAAAAGCTTTCAACAAGCAAGAAAAATATCTGGGGAGATTTTTCTGTTTCTTTCATAGGGTTCAGTCAAAATCCTAAATGCCTTCAACAAGCAAGAAAAATATTGGGAAGTTTTTTCTCAGTTTCTTTCAGTACCCGAATACAACAAAACTAATCTATAGATACAAAATAAAACAAATAGAAATATACCGAAATAAATTTGACCTACCCCACTCTGGCCCATCACCATGACTACGTGTTTCTCCAGCACCATCTTCATTCTCGGCAACAAGGAAATCAAATTCTCGCAATGCTTCTTCTGTTTCCTCATCACCAGCAATGATACCATCCACAACCTATATAAAAAACATCATCTTGTACAAAGTTGGTAAGGTTTTTGGTGATTAACACCACTTTATAAAGTATTACATTTATATCAGGGCATTCAGTTCTATTGGTGGAGAAAAGATGAGAAATACTTGGAGAAATCCACCAACCTGCAACAACTCACTGACTAACATTATTACATAATGTTGAATTGAGTAACACCTTGCAATGGGCAGGGAATCCAACTCACTACTTTAGTGGTGATTGGCACAGATTGCATACATATATGTAAATGTAACTGTTATCAGATTCCAGCCATGACAATCCCAAGGTGCTTTAGAAATAATTCTTACAAATTATATGTTATTTCACTTGAGGCATTCTAACCTGGGTTATATAAGTTGCCACAAGAAAGCTGTGTACCGTAATTTACGGACGATAGGTCGATATTTTTTTTCCTCAACACGCTGGCTTCGACCTATCGTCCACATCGACCTATACAAGGATGAAGTTAAAAAAATCTGGAATCCCTAAAAAAAAATCTAGATAAAAATGACGATTTTGTTTACAGTATACCTTGAATTTGCTGTAGGTTTTTTTTCTGAATAAGAAGACTGAAATCATCGATGTTCTTGGGGAATAAAAGTATACTAACAAGGGGTGCAATTCGGGGAAAAAATGTTCAACATCCGAAAAAAATCAATAATATTCAATGATTGAAGTGTTAGCGAAAATCAGTTCAATATTGAATTGTATAATAAACCAGAGGCTCTCAAGAGCCTGTATCGTTCACCTGGTAATAAAAAAAAACAATTGGTCCTATGTAAAAACTATGTCCTGCAGTGGTAGTCATCTTGGAATTACGATCAACATAAAAAACACAAAGTTTGTAAAGGACCTTCCAATGATTGATGCACAGTTTAGGTTCAATCAGTGCAATAGCTTCAGAGAAGAATATATTTCTGTATTTTCCCCATATGGTTCTGTGTTAATACTATGACCTGTGGTGGCAGCCATCTTGGATTTCCGATCGGCATAAAAAAAACACACCTTGTAGAGGACCTTCCAATGATCATTCCTGGGCAGTTTGGTTTCAACTGTCCAAGTGGTTTCAGAGAAGAAGCATTTTGAAACATTTTTCCCATAGGGTCCAATGTTAAACTAAGTCCTGCCGTAGCCGCCATTTTGAATTTCATATCAGAATAAAAAACGTAAATTTTGTAGAGGACCATTCAATGAACATTCATGTACAGTTTGGCTTTAATCATATTTGTAGTTTCTGAGAAGAAGGCATTTGAACATTTTCCCATAGGGTCCAATGTTAATCTATGTCCTGCGGTGGTGGCCATCTTGGATTTACGATCGGCATAAAAAACACACACCTTGTAAAGGACCTTCCAATGATCATTCCTGGGCAGTTTGGTTTCAATTATCCAAGTGGTTTCAGAGAAGAAGCGTTTTGAAACATTTTTCCCATAGGGTCCAATGTTAAACTAAGTCCTGCCGTAGCCGCCATTTTGAATTTCATATCGGAACAAAAAACGTAAATTTGTAGAGGACCATCCAATGAACGTTCATGTACAGTTTGGCTTTAATCATATTTGTAGTTTCTGAGAAGAAGGCATTTGAACATTTTCCCATAGGGTCCAATGTTAATCTATGTCCTGCGGTGGCGGCCATCTTGGATTTCCGACCGGCATAAAAAACAGAAAATTTGTAGAAGACCTTCCAATGATCATTCCTGGGCAGTTTGGTTTCAACTGTCCTAGTGGTTTCAGAGAAGAAGCATTTTGAAACATTTTTCCCATAGGGTCCAATGTTAAACTAAGTCCTGCCGTAGCCGCCATTTTGAATTTCATATCGGAACAAAAAACCTTAAGATTGTAGAGGACCATCCAATGAACATTCATGTACAGTTTGGCTTTAATCATATTTGTAGTTTCTGAGAAGAAGGCATTTGAACATTTTCCCATAGGGTCCAATGTTAATCTATGTATTGCGGTGGCGGCCATCTTGGATTTCCGATCGGCATAAAAAACATAAAATTTGTAGAGGACCTTCCAATGATCATTCCTAGGCAGTTTGGTTTCAATTATCCAAGTGGTTTCAGAGAAGAAGCGTTTTGAAACATTTTTCCCATAGGGTCCAATGTTAAACTAAGTCCTGCCGTAGCTGCCATTTTGAATTTCATACCGGAACAAAAAACGTAAAGTTTGTAGAGGACCATCTAATGAACATTCATGTACAGTTTGGCTTTAATCATATTTGTAGTTTCTGAGTAGAAGGCATTTGAATATTTTCCCATAGGGTCCAATGTTAATCTATGTCCTGTGGTGGCAGCCATCTTGGAATTCCGACCGGCATAAAAAACAGAAAATTTGTAGAGGACCTTCCAATGATCATTCCTGGGCAGTTTGGTTTCAACTGTCCAAGTGGTTTCAGAGAAGAAGCATTTTGAAACATTTTTCCCATAGGGTCCAATGTTAAACTAAGTCCTGCCGTAGCCGCCATTTTGAATTTCATATCGGAACAAAAAACCTTAAGATTGTAGAGGACCATCCAATGAACATTCATGTACAGTTTGGCTTTAATCATATTTGTAGTTTCTGAGAAGAAACCATTTGAACATTTTCCCATAGGGTCCAATGTTAATCTATGTATTGCGGTGGCGGCCATCTTGGATTTCCGATCGGCATAAAAAACATAAAAT
Source organism: Bathymodiolus brooksi (assembly GCA_963680875.1). Taxonomy (NCBI): domain Eukaryota; kingdom Metazoa; phylum Mollusca; class Bivalvia; order Mytilida; family Modiolidae; genus Bathymodiolus; species Bathymodiolus brooksi. The sequence continues at coordinate 72,874,137 of OY804576.1, read as the reverse complement.
TTGTAGAGGACCTTCCAATGATCATTCCTAGGCAGTTTGGTTTCAATTATCCAAGTGGTTTCAGAGAAGAAGCGTTTTGAAACATTTTTCCCATAGGGTCCAATGTTAAACTAAGTCCTGCCGTAGCCGCCATTTTGAATTTCATACCGGAACAAAAAACGTAAAGTTTGTAGAGGACCATCTAATGAACATTCATGTACAGTTTGGCTTTAATCATATTTGTAGTTTCTGAGTAGAAGGCATTTGAATATTTTCCCATAGGGTCCAATGTTAATCTATGTCCTGCGGTGGCGGCCATCTTGGATTTCCGATCGGCATAAAAAACAGAAAATTTGTAGAGGACCTTCCAATGATCATTCCTGGGCAGTTTGGTTTCAACTGTCCAAGTGGTTTCAGAGAAGAAGCATTTTGAAACATTTTTCCCATAGGGTCCAATGTTAAACTAAGTCCTACCGTAGCCGCCATTTTGAATTTCATATCGGAACAAAAAACCTTAAGATTGTAGAGGACCATCCAATGAACATTCATGTACAGTTTGGCTTTAATCATATTTGTAGTTTCTGAGAAGAAGGCATTTGAACATTTTCCCATAGGGTCCAATGTTAATCTATGTATTGCGGTGGCGGCCATCTTGGATTTCCGATCGGCATAAAAAACATAAAATTTGTAGAGGACCTTCCAATGATCATTCCTATGCAGTTTGGTTTCAATTATCCAAGTGGTTTCAGAGAAGAAGCGTTTTGAAACATTTTTCCCATAGGGTCCAATGTTAAACTAAGTCCTGCCGTAGCCGCCATTTTGAATTTCATATCGGAACAAAAAACCTTAAGATTGTAGAGGACCATCTAATGAACATTCATGTACAGTTTGGCTTTAATCATATTTGTAGTTTCTGAGAAGAAGGCATTTGAATATTTTCCCATAGGGTCCAATGTTAATCTATGTCCTGCGGTGGCGGCCATCTTGGATTTCCGACCAGCATAAAAAACAGAAAATTTGTAGAGGACCTTCCAATGATCATTCCTGGGCAGTTTGGTTTCAACTGTCCAAGTGGTTTCAGAGAAGAAGCATTTTGAAACATTTTTCCCATAGGGTCCAATGTTAAACTAAGTCCTGCCGTAGCCGCCATTTTGAATTTCATATCGGAACAAAAAACCTTAAGATTGTAGAGGACCATCCAATGAACATTCATGTACAGTTTGGCTTTAATCATATTTGTAGTTTCTGAGAAGAAGGCATTTGAACATTTTCCCATAGGGTCCAATGTTAATCTATGTCCTGCGATGGCGGCCATCTTGGATTTACGATCGGCATAAAAAACAGTAACTTGGTAAAGGACATTCCAATGATCATTCCTTTACAGTTTGGGTTCAGTCAGTTCATTAGTTTCAGAGAAGAAGATCTTTGAAATTTCAGCCAATCAGAGCATATTATTGGCCCTGGCAGCCATATTGAATATCCGACTGGAACGAAAAACAGTAACTTTGTAGAGGACCATCCAAGGAACATTCCTGCTAAGTTCGGTTTCAATCGGCCAAGTGGTTTCGGAGAAGAAGCTTGAAATGTGAAAAGTTTACAGACGACAGACGACAGACGACAGACGACAGACGACGGACGCCAAGTGATGGCAATAGTTCACCTGGACCTTTGGTCCAGGTGAACTAAATATATACTATAAAAAATGTATGTTGTTGAAAAAAAATCACAGGGTGGATCGTTTTACAATATAAAATTATTGTCACAAAATATCTAAATATAGCTATATAGGTTTTCCATCTACCACGAGCATGCGCACAGGGTTTTAGTAAAAAATGGCGTTGCATTACATCTCACAATAATTTGAATACACGTGGAGAACAAGCTTTTTATACTAAATATACTGGAAAATAATTATCGATTTCGTTAACTAGAATGTTCTACACTTGAATTGGTCAATTAGGAACAAATAAAATAATCACCATGAGATAATCAACACAGGTGAACATCAGTCGGCACTTAATTATCCTGATCAGCTGATTGAAAATTTACTGGACCGAGACGATCACATAATTTGTGTACTACTAATTAAACACAGCTTAAAGGTATGTCAATAAAACTGCACAAGGTGATACATTGTTTTGACAGCTTGATTATTTTATTGTATGAACATCCGTTTACCATCTATTGTGACACCCACAGATGGCCTAATTTGAATGTCATCGATGTCTGGCTACCAGACTCCCCGTAAAAAACAAGTTTAAAAACAAAATTTTATTTAATTTAATTTTCATAATTATTTCGTTTATGACACATAAGAATAGTATTCTTGAGTTAATACTTACATATACTTACCGAAGAACATCGTTATAGGGCAAATGTTTACCGATGTAAAAAAAAAAAAACACAAAAAAAGTTTGATGTGACGATACTTACCCAAGTTGTCATCGGCATCCTCGACCTATGGAATGCTTCGACCTATCTTAGTATTTCCCAAAAAATTTTGCCGAAAAGCAGCAATTCGACCTATCGTCCCCATCGACCTATAGTCCGTAAATTACGGTATATACTCACAACTTACTTCATATAAATCCACACATGGTATATTTTTTAAAGGGTATCTTAATCTACATTTGCTATAACGTATGACAGTGAACTTCATTCCAACATTTGCTAAAGAGGCTTTATTTAGTTGTAACGGCTAAATCAATTATTGCAATATGTATGTAACATCCAAAATCAAAAATAGAAGCAGGCCAATTTTGTTCATTAAGTCATTGTCTACACTGCAGTTCCAAATTAAAAAAAATATTGAAAGTTTACTCCATGGCTAATCTCTGGTCCACCGCGATATAACTGAAATATTTTTGAAAATGGTGTTAAACACCATTACCCCATACCCTCAATTGTCTTGTGGTCAAAATACTGAAGTTAAAAACTTAAAATGCACGAAAACAAGTAAACTCTAAATATTACAGAACTTACACCTACATTAGGACGCTTTACAATTCTTCTTACTTCACGTTTTTCATCAGCTGCCATAATATCTTCTTCATCACTGAAAAAAACCTAGTGTGTTAAAACATATATTTTAATGTATTTAGTCCTCTCAGTTAGCCATTGTCTGCTTTCTCATTTACTTTTAAATATGCAATTATACAGGGCTCACCACACTTGCAAAAACAGGGAGACTTGACTTCTCCCTCAGAAAAAAAGAGGGAGAATTTAAGGCATGACAGGGAGACTTCCAACAGCTTTATAGACATGTTTCCGCAAAATGTATTGTTTCTTTGCATCATTCAAAATAAAATTATTTGAAGTGTTTCTTTGCTAATATCTTGTTAATATCCTTCATATTTAATCTTTAATTCATGTTTTGTACTTGTATTATTGTTGTTGATCTTATATTTATTTATTATATGGCTTTAAACACCATAACCATATATTTATTTATTTTAGATTTTATTCGTTTCACATTGAAATCAATAATATTATATCAAAATTAGAGTCCCTCCCCTTGTTTCTATTATAATGCCGCCATGTTTAAATTTTGACAATTTTATTGTTTACCTTTGAAAAAGCTACAAATAACTCAAGTTGTGTTAAATAATATAATAATATAACACAATCCAACAACACATTTGGTACAGGAAGCATCTGTTTGATTATTTTTAGATACAGGATTTAATTTTCATCTGGAATTTCGTCAGTGCAAATTTACAAATTTGCCGCGATACTTTTCTCTAAACAAGTTAAATTTTCTTTATTGTTTGAATAAAGCCTTTTTCTCTCATTCTTATGTATTTTAACATTGATTACAATTGCTTTGTCAATCACCTTTACTTTAAAACATAGATTATTTGCAAGAAAGGAGCGACTTGCAAAAGGAAAAAAGGCAACTACAATTTCGCTTTGGAGTCAAGGGAGGGCGATTTCAGCTGATATAGGGCGAGAACTTCGCCTGTTTTTGGTGAGCCCTGTTATAAATTACAACCCATTTTTAAATACAACTATTATTTTAATCTTAATTTATAAGGCTAACTAAATGACGGCAAATTGTCCTTTTAAGAAATAAGAGAAACTCATTTTTAAGATGAAATAAAGACCACTCAATGTACATGCTTGGTCATACAATATAGAAGCCATATCTATATCCAATATATTTTTACCTCAAAGGTAATATAATATTATCTATAAGCATTCACTGACCACACTATTGCTTTGCTCATGATATTTTTGTTATTTCTGTGACCAACTGTATAACATGGGCAAGTGATTCAGGCCTTTCAATAAGGGGTGGTACCAGGTATTCATGAAAAATGTTCAAATTCCAAGAAAAAGTACCACCTGTAAATGGTGAAGTACTGGTACAATTGAAAAATATTGAAAGCAAATTGTTGATGCTAAGTGAGCAATTTATTAGCAGTATAACAGTGTTAAAAAAATGCTTTTTGATGAGAGGTAGATGCTTGCTCTGTAATACATCAAAATATTATGCTTTTTTAGTGCTAGCTCAGTACAACAATACAGACCACAAGTAGACATGTTGCTCCACTCAGATGCATCATCTTTATGCTGATTCAGCCAGTCTTGATTTTTATTATTACAGCAAGCTAAGTATAGAAGCAACAAATACCAATATTATAGTCCTTGGTTTTGACCTGACAGGAATATAATGCATGATCTTCCACTCTAAGATGAGCATTTTAACCTTTACAACACCAAGACGTAGAGATTTACAATCCTGTCAATTTTTATTGTCTATTAATCAAATTTCCTTATTTTTGCTTTAAGCGGATTTCAGGTGGCAATAGAAGACTAATTTTCAAAAGATATTTTCAACATGTATGCAGGCCTTTTAATAAGGGGCGGTACCAGGTACTTTTACCCGTTTAAAATGGCATTGGGTACCTCCTGATTTTAAAAGAGTATTGCAGAAGATATTCATGAAAATGTTCCAATTTTAATACAAAGTACAGACCATAAATAGTGATTTACTAGTAGACTTGAAAAATATTGAAAGTTTTGATATGTAGAGTCTTTGTAAAAAAATGCCTCTTGGTATATTGATTTCTAAAAATAGTCCAAGAGATAATGGATTAGCCAAGTTGACTTACTTGTCATCATCCTCGTCATCATCTTCATCATCATCATCATCCATGCCTTCATTATCTAGGAAGTCAAGTGTGGCAAGAACAGATTTTTCACTTTCCATAAAGATATCATCCACTAAGGAAGCAGGGACTTTCTTACCAGCAGGTCTAAGAAAGCACAAGAAGAATTCATTCCAGCATGCAGATATGGAGTAAGAAGAGTATGTCGTTTTCTTTTAAAACAGTTTTTGAGATACAAATAATGAAAATTTGCTCAATCTAGATAAAATATATTTCAGTTTGAGTAAAGTGTATATCATGCAAGCATTACAGCAGTCAACAATAGAAGTCTTCCAGTCAAAATCTTTTGATTTTACTTTTAGGAAAACATATTTACTAGGGAATAGATATACATTTTTTAACATTCTGACAAGTGTTGGTAAAATATTTCAGAATTGTTTATCAAATAATGATATCATGCTACATTCATGGACAAGATATATGATATATATATATCAATTTGCAATCTACATGTTTTCTCTTAAATGTTAATTCTTTACTCTATCACAAATGCATGCAAGCAAATATAAGTTGAAAAAGTTATTAAGTTATGTCTTTATAACTATTTCATGTATTTTCTGTTTTTTAAGCTAAGAAAAGGTACAGATAAAAGGAATAGAATTATTCTTAAGATTTCATATATGTATCGAAAAACTGTAATTCAACTTTAATTTTTGCAAGGGATTCAACAATTTTTCTTTTATTATTTCCATCCAAGAAAAACTAGATATGAACAGACATATCTATTTCATTTTCCTAATAATTGACATCGCCAAATAAAATCCTATATATGACAAATGGACCAAATAACCTGTTAGTGTTATGTGAATAATCAAGAAGATATATAACCTCTAGAATGGTTGACCACAAGAGAATGAAGTTGCTGCATTTTTTTTTACAGATTGCTATTGAAAACATAGTATAGTACATTGTACAAGATTTTCATCACATGGGGAGATAACCCAACATAACACAACTATTCCTGTTAACAAAGTTTAAAACTTACAATTTTTTGTGACACTGATATCATGTACCAATTACTGACAGAAACTGTCGTTAAACATAAAGAGAGAGAGAAAAAAAAGTAATTTTTCGAATGAGAGAGAATAAATTAACTCCTTGTCGAAGTGAAAAACTATACTTAATTCATCAATAACATTGTCACAACATTTTAAATTACAAGAACCATAACTGCAGAACAACAAAAGTGAAATTCATCAAAATCAAATCTGGCCTTTATTTTATCTATAGCAAATACATTACAAAATATCAATTTAATCTGTTAAGTGAAAACGATAATGCCAAACAACAAATAAAGTTGGTTTACAGAATGTGACATAGTCATAGGTAGGCTACTATTACATTTTATATGGATCCAATCTCTCAAAATACTGGTATATATATATAATGAAAATTGTTCCTAGCAGTGTGAATGACTTGTAACAGCAGTACACAGAAAAGGGGGGAGCGGAGAAAAAAAAAAAGATTAGGGTAATTTAGTTGGTTATTTTATGCATTGTATACAAAATTGAGAAATGATTTTTACTCAGACATACCTTGCTTTACTCTGGTCATTATTTCTCTTTGCTGGAGAAAGCTCTCCATTTAATAAAGCAGGCTGAGCTCCTTCAGCTTCATTTTCTGTATTTTGGGCTTGAAGTCCTAGTAGAGATCTTACTCTAGCTGATCGTACATCTATAATGGTGTCTGTATATCCTATTTCTTGTAAATATCTATCAAGAGAAATTGCATGTTACAACAGATTCCATCTTTTATTTATTTGCTTTCAAATCTTTTGACTTTGGGTGTACCTGATGAAGGTTACTCCAGAAAAGTGTTGTGCACATTCAATTTGACATCTATATTTGTTATTACTTTAAGTACTGATAGGTGTACCTGATGAAGGTTACTCCAGAAAAGTGTTGTGCACATTCAATTTGACATCTATATTTGTTATTACTTTAAGTACTGATAGGTGTACCTGATGAAGGTTACTCCAGAAAAGTGTTGTGTACATTCAATTTGACATCTATATTTGTTATTACTTTAAGTACTGATAGGTGTACCTGATGAAGGTTACTCCAGAAAAGTGTTGTGTACATTCAATTTGACATCTATATTTGTTATTACTTTAAGTACTGATAGGTGTACCTGATGAAGGTTACTCCAGAAAAGTGTTGTGTACATTCAATTTGACATCTATATTTGTTATTACTTTAAGTACTGATAGGTGTACCTGATGAAGGTTACTCCAGAAAAGTGTTGTGTACATTCAATTTGACATCTATATTTGTTATTACTTTAAGTACTGATAGGTGTACCTGATGAAGGTTACTCCAGAAAAGTGTTGTGTACATTCAATTTGACATCTATATTTGTTATTACTTTAAGTACTGATAGGTGTACCTGATGAAGGTTACTCCAGAAAAGTGTTGTGTACATTCAATTTGACATCTATATTTGTTATTACTTTAAGTACTGATAGGTGTACCTGATGAAGGTTACTCCAGAAAAGTGTTGTGTACATTCAATTTGACATCTATATTTGTTATTACTTTAAGTACTGATAGGTGTACCTGATGAAGGTTACTCCAGAAAAGTGTTGTGTACATTCAATTTGACATCTATATTTGTTATTACTTTAAGTACTGATAGGTGTACCTGATGAAGGTTACTCCAGAAAAGTGTTGTGTACATTCAATTTGACATCTATATTTGTTATTACTTTAAGTACTGATAGGTGTACCTGATGAAGGTTACTCCAGAAAAGTGTTGTGCACATTCAATTTGACATCTATATTTGTTATTACTTTAAGTACTGATAGGTGTACCTGATGAAGGTTACTCCAGAAAAGTGTTGTGTACATTCAATTTGACATCTATATTTGTTATTACTTTAAGTACTGATAGGTGTACCTGATGAAGGTTACTCCAGAAAAGTGTTGTGCACATTCAATTTGACATCTATATTTGTTATTACTTTAAGTACTGATAGGTGTACCTGATGAAGGTTACTCCAGAAAAGTGTTGTGTACATTCAATTTGACATCTATATTTGTTATTACTTTAAGTACTGATAGGTGTACCTGATGAAGGTTACTCCAGAAAAGTGTTGTGCACATTCAATTTGACATCTATATTTGTTATTACTTTAAGTACTGATAGGTGTACCTGATGAAGGTTACTCCAGAAAAGTGTTGTGTACATTCAATTTGACATCTATATTTGTTATTACTTTAAGTACTGATAGGTGTACCTGATGAAGGTTACTCCAGAAAAGTGTTGTGTACATTCAATTTGACATCTATATTTGTTATTACTTTAAGTACTGATAGGTGTACCTGATGAAGGTTACTCCAGAAAAGTGTTGTGCACATTCAATTTGACATCTATATTTGTTATTACTTTAAGTACTGATAGGTGTACCTGATGAAGGTTACTCCAGAAAAGTGTTGTGTACATTCAATTTGACATCTATATTTGTTATTACTTTAAGTACTGATAGGTGTACCTGATGAAGGTTACTCCAGAAAAGTGTTGTGCACATTCAATTTGACATCTATATTTGTTATTACTTTAAGTACTGATAGGTGTACCTGATGAAGGTTACTCCAGAAAAGTGTTGTGCACATTCAATTTGACATCTATATTTGTTATTACTTTAAGTACTGATAGGTGTACCTGATGAAGGTTACTCCAGAAAAGTGTTGTGTACATTCAATTTGACATCTATATTTGTTATTACTTTAAGTACTGATAGGTGTACCTGATGAAGGTTACTCCAGAAAAGTGTTGTGCACATTCAATTTGACATCTATATTTGTTATTACTTTAAGTACTGATAGGTGTACTTGATGAAGGTTACTCCAGAAAAGTGTTGTGCACATTCAATTTGACATCTATATTTGTTATTACTTTAAGTACTGATAGGTGTACCTGATGAAGGTTACTCCAGAAAAGTGTTGTGTACATTCAATTTGACATCTATATTTGTTATTACTTTAAGTACTGATAGGTGTACCTGATGAAGGTTACTCCAGAAAAGTGTTGTGCACATTCAATTTGACATCTATATTTGTTATTACTTTAAGTACTGATAGGTGTACCTGATGAAGGTTACTCCAGAAAAGTGTTGTGTACATTCAATTTGACATCTATATTTGTTATTACTTTAAGTACTGATAGGTGTACCTGATGAAGGTTACTCCAGAAAAGTGTTGTGTACATTCAATTTGACATCTATATTTGTTATTACTTTAAGTACTGATAGGTGTACCTGATGAAGGTTACTCCAGAAAAGTGTTGTGGACATTCAATTTGACATCTATATTTGTTATTACTTTAAGTACTGATAGGTGTACCTGATGAAGGTTACTCCAGAAAAGTGTTGTGTACATTCAATTTGACATCTATATTTGTTATTACTTTAAGTACTGATAGGTGTACCTGATGAAGGTTACTCCAGAAAAGTGTTGTGTACATTCAATTTGACATCTATATTTGTTATTACTTTAAGTACTGATAGGTGTACTTGATGAAGGTTACTCCAGAAAAGTGTTGTGTACATTCAATTTGACATCTATATTTGTTATTACTTTAAGTACTGATAGGTGTACCTGATGAAGGTTACTCCAGAAAAGTGTTGTGTACATTCAATTTGACATCTATATTTGTTATTACTTTAAGTACTGATAGGTGTACTTGATGAAGGTTACTCCAGAAAAGTGTTGTGTACATTCAATTTGACATCTATATTTGTTATTACTTTAAGTACTGATAGGTGTACCTGATGAAGGTTACTCCAGAAAAGTGTTGTGTACATTCAATTTGACATCTATATTTGTTATTACTTTAAGTACTGATAGGTGTACCTGATGAAGGTTACTCCAGAAAAGTGTTGTGTACATTCAATTTGACATCTATATTTGTTATTACTTTAAGTACTGATAGGTGTACCTGATGAAGGTTACTCCAGAAAAGTGTTGTGTACATTCAATTTGACATCTATATTTGTTATTACTTTAAGTACTGATAGGTGTACCTGATGAAGGTTACTCCAGAAAAGTGTTGTGTACATTCAATTTGACATCTATATTTGTTATTACTTTAAGTACTGATAGGTGTACCTGATGAAGGTTACTCCAGAAAAGTGTTGTGTACATTCAATTTGACATCTATATTTGTTATTACTTACGTACTGATAGGTGTACCTGATGAAGGTTACTCCAGAAAAGTGTTGTGTACATTAAATTTGACATCTATATTTGTTATTACTTTAAGTACTGATAGGTGTACCTGATGAAGGTTACTCCAGAAAAGTGTTGTGTACATTAAATTTGACATCTATATTTGTTATTACTTTAAGTACTGATAGGTGTACCTGATGAAGGTTACTCCAGAAAAGTGTTGTGTACATTCAATTTGACATCTATATTTGTTATTACTTTAAGTACTGATAGGTGTACCTGATGAAGGTTACTCCAGAAAAGTGTTGTGCACATTCAATTTGACATCTATATTTGTTATTACTTTAAGTACTGATAGGTGTACCTGATGAAGGTTACTCCAGAAAAGTGTTGTGCACATTCAATTTGACATCTATATTTGTTATTACTTTAAGTACTGATAGGTGTACCTGATGAAGGTTACTCCAGAAAAGTGTTGTGTACATTCAATTTGACATCTATATTTGTTATTACTTTAAGTACTGATAGGTGTACCTGATGAAGGTTACTCCAGAAAAGTGTTGTGCACATTCAATTTGACATCTATATTTGTTATTACTTTAAGTACTGATAGGTGTACCTGATGAAGGTTACTCCAGAAAAGTGTTGTGTACATTCAATTTGACATCTATATTTGTTATTACTTTAAGTACTGATAGGTGTACCTGATGAAGGTTACTCCAGAAAAGTGTTGTGCACATTCAATTTGACATCTATATTTGTTATTACTTTAAGTACTGATAGGTGTACCTGATGAAGGTTACTCCAGAAAAGTGTTGTGCACATTCAATTTGACATCTATATTTGTTATTACTTTAAGTACTGATAGGTGTACCTGATGAAGGTTACTCCAGAAAAGTGTTGTGCACATTCAATTTGACATCTATATTTGTTATTACTTTAAGTACTGATAGGTGTACCTGATGAAGGTTACTCCAGAAAAGTGTTGTGTACATTCAATTTGACATCTATATTTGTTATTACTTTAAGTACTGATAGGTGTACCTGATGAAGGTTACTCCAGAAAAGTGTTGTGGACATTCAATTTGACATCTATATTTGTTATTACTTTAAGTACTGATAGGTGTACCTGATGAAGGTTACTCCAGAAAAGTGTTGTGCACATTCAATTTGACATCTATATTTGTTATTACTTTAAGTACTGATAGGTGTGCCTGATGAAGGTTACTCCAGAAAAGTGTTGTGCACATTAAATTTGACATCTATATTTGTTATTACTTTAAGTACTGATAGGTGTACCTGATGAAGGTTACTCCAGAAAAGTGTTGTGCACATTCAATTTGACATCTATATTTGTTATTACTTTAAGTACTGATAGGTGTACCTGATGAAGGTTACTCCAGAAAAGTGTTGTGCACATTCAATTTGACATCTATATTTGTTATTACTTTAAGTACTGATAGGTGTACCTGATGAAGGTTACTCCAGAAAAGTGTTGTGTACATTCAATTTGACATCTATATTTGTTATTACTTTAAGTACTGATAGGTGTACCTGATGAAGGTTACTCCAGAAAAGTGTTGTGTACATTCAATTTGACATCTATATTTGTTATTACTTTAAGTACTGATAGGTGTACCTGATGAAGGTTACTCCAGAAAAGTGTTGTGTACATTCAATTTGACATCTATATTTGTTATTACTTTAAGTACTGATAGGTGTACCTGATGAAGGTTACTCCAGAAAAGTGTTGTGCACATTCAATTTGACATCTATATTTGTTATTACTTTAAGTACTGATAGGTGTACCTGATGAAGGTTACTCCAGAAAAGTGTTGTGTACATTAAATTTGACATCTATATTTGTTATTACTTTAAGTACTGATAGGTGTACCTGATGAAGGTTACTCCAGAAAAGTGTGGTGTACATTCAATTTGACATCTATATTTGTTATTACTTTAAGTACTGATAGGTGTACCTGATGAAGGTTACTCCAGAAAAGTGTTGTGTACATTAAATTTGACATCTATATTTGTTATTACTTTAAGTACTGATAGGTGTACCTGATGAAGGTTACTCCAGAAAAGTGTTGTGTACATTAAATTTGACATCTATATTTGTTATTACTTTAAGTACTGATAGGTGTACCTGATGAAGGTTACTCCAGAAAAGTGTTGTGTACATTAAATTTGACATCTATATTTGTTATTACTTTAAGTACTGATAGGTGTACCTGATGAAGGTTACTCCAGAAAAGTGTTGTGTACATTAAATTTGACATCTATATTTGTTATTACTTTAAGTACTGATAGGTGTACCTGATGAAGGTTACTCCAGAAAAGTGTTGTGTACATTAAATTTGACATCTATATTTGTTATTACTTTAAGTACTGATAGGTGTACCTGATGAAGGTTACTCCAGAAAAGTGTTGTGTACATTCAATTTGACATCTATATTTGTTATTACTTTAAGTACTGATAGGTGTACCTGATGAAGGTTACTCCAGAAAAGTGTTGTGTACATTAAATTTGACATCTATATTTGTTATTACTTTAAGTACTGATAGGTGTACCTGATGAAGGTTACTCCAGAAAAGTGTTGTGTACATTAAATTTGACATCTATATTTGTTATTACTTTAAGTACTGATAGGTGTACCTGATGAAGGTTACTCCAGAAAAGTGTTGTGTACATTAAATTTGACATCTATATTTGTTATTACTTACATACTGATAGGTGCACCTGATGAAGGTTACTCCAGAAAAGTGTTGTGTACATTAAATTTGACATCTATATTTGTTATTACTTTAAGTACTGATAGGTGTACCTGATGAAGGTTACTCCAGAAAAGTGTTGTGTACATTAAATTTGACATCTATATTTGTTATTACTTTAAGTACTGATAGGTGTACCTGATGAAGGTTACTCCAGAAAAGTGTTGTGTACATTAAATTTGACATCTATATTTGTTATTACTTTAAGTACTGATAGGTGTACCTGATGAAGGTTACTCCAGAAAAGTGTTGTGTACATTAAATTTGACATCTATATTTGTTATTACTTTAAGTACCGATAGGTGTACCTGATGAAGGTTACTCCAGAAAAGTGTTGTGTACATTCAATTTGACATCTATATTTGTTATTACTTTAAGTACTGATAGGTGTACCTGATGAAGGTTACTCCAGAAAAGTGTTGTGTACATTAAATTTGACATCTATATTTGTTATTACTTTAAGTACTGATAGGTGTACCTGATGAAGGTTACTCCAGAAAAGTGTTGTGTACATTAAATTTGACATCTATATTTGTTATTACTTTAAGTACTGATAGGTGTACCTGATGAAGGTTACTCCAGAAAAGTGTTGTGTACATTCAATTTGACATCTATATTTGTTATTACTTTAAGTACTGATAGGTGTACCTGATGAAGGTTACTCCAGAAAAGTGTTGTGCACATTCAATTTGACATCTATATTTGTTATTACTTTAAGTACTGATAGGTGTACCTGATGAAGGTTACTCCAGAAAAGTGTTGTGCACATTAAATTTGACATCTATATTTGTTATTACTTTAAGTACTGATAGGTGTACCTGATGAAGGTTACTCCAGAAAAGTGTTGTGCACATTCAATTTGACATCTATATTTGTTATTACTTTAAGTACTGATAGGTGTACCTGATGAAGGTTACTCCAGAAAAGTGTTGTGTACATTCAATTTGACATCTATATTTGTTATTACTTTAAGTACTGATAGGTGTACCTGATGAAGGTTACTCCAGAAAAGTGTTGTGCACATTCAATTTGACATCTATATTTGTTATTACTTTAAGTACTGATAGGTGTACCTGATGAAGGTTACTCCAGAAAAGTGTTGTGTACATTAAATTTGACATCTATATTTGTTATTACTTTAAGTACTGATAGGTGTACCTGATGAAGGTTACTCCAGAAAAGTGTTGTGTACATTCAATTTGACATCTATATTTGTTATTACTTTAAGTACTGATAGGTGTACCTGATGAAGGTTACTCCAGAAAAGTGTTGTGTACATTAAATTTGACATCTATATTTGTTATTACTTTAAGTACTGATAGGTGTACCTGATGAAGGTTACTCCAGAAAAGTGTTGTGTACATTCAATTTGACATCTATATTTGTTATTACTTTAAGTACTGATAGGTGTACCTGATGAAGGTTACTCCAGAAAAGTGTTGTGTACATTAAATTTGACATCTATATTTGTTATTACTTTAAGTACTGATAGGTGTACCTGATGAAGGTTACTCCAGAAAAGTGTTGTGTACATTAAATTTGACATCTATATTTGTTATTACTTTAAGTACTGATAGGTGTACCTGATGAAGGTTACTCCAGAAAAGTGTTGTGTACATTAAATTTGACATCTATATTTGTTATTACTTTAAGTACTGATAGGTGTACCTGATGAAGGTTACTCCAGAAAAGTGTTGTGTACATTAAATTTGACATCTATATTTGTTATTACTTACATACTGATAGGTGCACCTGATGAAGGTTACTCCAGAAAAGTGTTGTGTACATTAAATTTGACATCTATATTTGTTATTACTTTAAGTACTGATAGGTGTACCTGATGAAGGTTACTCCAGAAAAGTGTTGTGTACATTAAATTTGACATCTATATTTGTTATTACTTTAAGTACTGATAGGTGTACCTGATGAAGGTTACTCCAGAAAAGTGTTGTGTACATTAAATTTGACATCTATATTTGTTATTACTTTAAGTACTGATAGGTGTACCTGATGAAGGTTACTCCAGAAAAGTGTTGTGTACATTAAATTTGACATCTATATTTGTTATTACTTTAAGTACTGATAGGTGTACCTGATGAAGGTTACTCCAGAAAAGTGTTGTGTACATTAAATTTGACATCTATATTTGTTATTACTTTAAGTACTGATAGGTGTACCTGATGAAGGTTACTCCAGAAAAGTGTTGTGCACATTAAATTTGACATCTATATTTGTTATTACTTAAGTATTGATATTCATATTTTTATATTGGAAAAGATTAACAATCAAATACCCACTTTCTACCTAAATATGAATAATTAGCACACAATTTTCTTTGATCTTTTTAAAACAATTTGATTAAATTAATGATAAATATAGAAACCGCTTTAAAGGAAAATAAATAACACTGTACACAGGAAATGTCATTTACCACACAATATAACAAATTTATTATGAGGCAAAATTGTAGAAAAATAAGTTTATGTTTCAAAATTGTACAGATCTACATTTGGTTATAATTATGCACTTAAAATATGGCAATTTAAAACTTTTGCAAATGCAATGAAAAGGTTTTTTTGTGTGTGCCACAACATTGAACTGGATTTTGAGAGCTGACTTGCCATTCCTTGTTCAGTTTTATTATTGCTGCCAGGGCTCCCACTACTTTCAAATTAGAGGGAGAAGTGACTTCTCTTTCAGAGCACACAGGGAGAAGTGGGAGACAACAGAGAGAAGTGGGGAGACTTCTGGGAGAAGCTAATTGCGATTAATTGAAACATTGTTTCGCGACCCCTCTGATGTTACCCTGCCCAAATTTAGTACATAGCTAAAAAGCTGTCTGAACTGATTTGTTCTGGGTTTTTTTTATTCATAACTATCTTAAGGACATCTATTCAATGTCACATTTTTATTTCTGTCTACCCTGACTATTGGAGTCTTGCATAACAGTGATTTTTATATGCACCCCACCCCCTTTTCCTTTTGATATATTACTGTGTTGTGATCCAATACCACACAAATTGTAATAACTCATATTTGTGTGATCTTCAGCAGAAGAACGATGTCTCTGTCAATTTGCTCAATGGTCCAACTATATATAGGAGTACAGTACAGCAGGGAATGAAAATATAGCACAATCGTAAATTGCCACCGATAGTCAAAAACTGAAGAAAGTAAAGGCTGTAATTATTATTTGCCAGACCTCAAATCAGATTGCAACAACGGAGGAAAGCTACTGTAGTTCAAAGTTTATTTTTCAATTGGATAGTGTTAACGTTTGTAAACACATGTCTGTATGTAAATAAACAGTTCGATAGATCGTAATATTAACCCGTTGTTGAGTATAAAATACCAATGCAGATGGATAAATATCTGAAGTGTCTACGTGCATTTCAACGAATTTTGAATTGCAATCTTCGCATATATGAACATATTTGATATGAGAACTATGATTTTATGTCACAGAAATGAGAAAAAATAAATTCAAAGTTCGTTTTGTTGAAAGTAGCTTCGGACAAAAAGTTCAGTCAACATTTCCCGTAGCACAGTACCGCATTGCGTCTCCATACCAAAATGGCGCCATTGTTGTTTGCTTATGAAAAACAAATACAAATAGTTTTATTTTAAGCCGGGCATATATAAACAATAAACAAAACCTCTAATGAACGAAATTAAAGTTTCTATAAATTGTAATGGATTACTTTCCAAGAAAATCACTTTCAAAATACTTAATAATGGATAGGATATATTTCAATAAACACGTGCACGATATCGACAATTTCATAAATGACAAGTGGAGAAAATATGCAGGCGGCGACATAGGGCGACTCTTCAACATTACAAGGCGACTTGAACTTCGCTTTTGACAAACGAGAAAGCGAAGTCAACCTTCACAAGGTGACTTCTTTGCCTGAATTGCCCTCCAACGTGAGCCCTGGCTGCATGTTATGAAGAGAAAAAACAATCACCAATTTTTGAAGGACTGGTTTTTGACCAGAATGTACATGCAAGTTGAAACCAGATTGCCCATACCGTAAACACAACTTCTCCATCTGAACTCATTTCCAAAGAGACAGAGAAATATTATTCATTTTGAAGAACGAATTGATACTTCCAAAATTATACTTACTGTCGTAACAAATGTCTTCCTTGTCGCCATGATACATTACTATTTTGTGTTGTTATCTCATTTTCTACAGCTTCGTCTGGAAAAAAGTAATAAAAGATTTGAAATTTCATAAAATATAATTCAAGTATTACAATTCTATATAAAAACAAAATACATTATTTACTGGAAAATTTATTCAAATTTTATAATAAAGTAATTTTTTTTTATTAAATATCAAGTTTACAATGGAAATTCCATTGCTTGGTTCCCCGATGTAGCATATCAATTTCCAAGACTTGGATTTCCTATCTCCCGGGGGCTGCAATTTGTATCTCCAATATACCACTGATAAGCGACAAAATGGCCATTTAAGTGGCAAAACAAATTTGTTAAGATGTTAATTTCCTGGCGAAATAAAGTTTCCTTCCAATTATTGTCAAAGGGTAATAACTCTTGCTGACAATAAATCATCAAATATGTCATGACTTTCAACGATTATCTTCAGACAAAACCAAAAACTAGTTGCTACTACATCAACTAATCCAACAAAAAACTAGAGGCTCAGTGGGCTGAGCCTGTGTCGCTCACCTTTCATTCTGCTTTGAGGAAACTTAATACAGAACCTTCCATAGGTGCTTCCCACCAAGTTTCGGTTCATTTGGCTGAGCAGTTTCAGAGAAGAAGATTTTCAGAAATCGACCAATCAGAAACAAGAATGGCCTGTGGTGGCCATGTTAATTAACGGATGGGAACTAAATGAGCAATCTTTATAGAAGACCTTCCAAGGACGCTTCCTATCAAATTTTGATTCATTTGGCAAAGTGGTTTTAGAGGAGACGATTTTTTAGAAATCAACCAATCAGAAACAAGAATTGTCTGTGGTGGCCATGTTTGTTAACGGATCGAAACTAAATCAGCACTCTTTATAAAGGACCTTCCAAGGATGCTTCCTACCACGTTTCGATTCATTTGGCAAAGCGGTTTCAGAGGAGAAGATTTTTTAGAAATTAACCAATCAGAAACAAGAATTGCCTGTGGTGGCCATGTTTGTAAAAGGATCGGGACAAAATGAGCAATTTTCATAGAGGACCTGCCATAGATGCTTTCTACCAAGTTTCGGTTCATTTGGCCAAGATTTTTTTAAATCGGCCAATCAGAAACAAGAATTGCCTATGGCAGTCATGTTTATAAACGGAGCGGAACTAAATGAGCAATCTTTATAGAGGACCTTCCAAGGATGCTTCCTACCAATTTTCGATTCATTTGGCAAAGTGGTTTTAAAGGAGACGATTTTTTTAGAAATCAACCAATCAGAAACAAGAATTGCCTGTGGCGGCCATGTTTGTTAATGGATCGAAACTAAATCAGCAGTCTTTATAGAGGACCATCCAAGGATGCTTCCTACCAAGTTTCAATTCATTTGGCAAAGTGGTTTCAGAGGAGAAGATTTTTTTTTAGAAATTAACCCAATCAGAAACAAGAATTGCCTGTGGCGGCCATGTTTGTTAACGGATCGGCACAAAATGAGTAATCTTTATAGAGGACCTGTCATAGATGCTTCCTACCAAGTTTCGGTTCATTTGGCCAAGCGGTTTCAGAGGAGAATATTTTTTTAAATCGGCCAATCAGAAACTAGAATTGCCTGAAATGGATGGTCGCCCAGTTGCCAAATGTGACTAATATCTTATTCGGGCGACCAAAAGCTGCTCCAAATTAGGTAGTCACTGGCCCAACAAAAAACGTCTGGGCGATTGCCTAAAAGACCGTTAAAAATTGTTGTCTTACCGAAACGGGACATAAACTTCAACGGTAGATAACTCTTCTGTTCTAATCGAAAACGGTTTGTTACGAGCACAGCGATTGGTCCAAATACATTTTTACTGTTCTCCCCAATTATTTATTTTTATCGAGCCAATCAATACACGTTTCCTACACGTTTTCATGTAATACACAAATATTCACTAAATATTAGAAAAAAACCGTGTTTTTTTGTTTCTTTATGATTTAATTATTAAAATTGTTAACTTTCACGGATGAAATGGAAAGTTGTGAAGAGAATTCTGTCAACTTATAATGTTTGTGATCTTCCACAGTTCGGAAATTTATTCATTCAATCTGCTGCAAAATGTACATGTACGAATTTCATTTTACAGAAATCGGAAACCTTTTTGTGTCAATCCTTAGGTAATCATTGAAAAACTTTTCCCCAACAACAGAGAGAAAATCGTTGACAGTAATGTCAAACTACGGAAACGATCTGGCCTGTCACTTCTTTTAAACTTTTCATAGTTCATCTCTATATGGGGTGTTTTTGCAAATTCAGCTGCACACCTGTACCAAAATTACATTGAAGAGCATAAAAAAAATGTCACAAAATTTTTGGGCCACCATTATGCCATTTGGGCCAGTGATTCTAATTTTTTACTGGCCCAAAAAATTTTGGGCACTGGGCGGCCATGTTTGTTAATGGATCGGGACAAAATGAGCAATCTTTAGAGAGGACCTTCCATAGATGCTTCCTACCAAGTTTCACTTCATTTGGCCGAGGGGTTTCAGAGGAGAAGATTAAAATGTGAAAAGTTAACGATGACAGACGACATACGACGGATGCCAAGTGATGGAAAAAGCTCACATTGCCTTTGGCAAGGTGATCTAAAAAGAAAGAAAAAGTTTACCATCCTTCTTTTCAAAAGTTGGAGCTTTCAAATCATCTTGATTCATTTCTGTTCCATACTTCAATTTGTGATATTTTGACCTGAAACAGCATAAATTAAACAGTTATAAATGATACAAAATCAACTGTACATGGCTAATAATAAGTAGAAAATTTGGATGTTAAAATGCATTTCCAAGTAGGACTTCTTGAAAAATGTTTGTTATTGGAATGTTCCAGTTAAAAATTGGTAGTCAAATTCTTAAGGATTATGCTCTAGTTAATAACTATGAATCCATGTAAATTATCAACCTGGAATTTGGACCTCTTTTCTAAAATCAAATAGGTCATTTCTATTAACTCATTATAATGATCATTAGGAAAAAAACTGCACTAAAATTGGATGAATTTTTTTTTACAAATCACATTTTGGAAATCAGCACTTTTTGGCCCCATAATTATATGGATCTCATATAGGACTACCAAAATCCAACAATACATTCAATTAGATGTTGTTGTTTGGTGGTGTTTAACTCCACTTTCAACAATATTTCAGTTATATCGTGACGGTCAGTTTTATTGGAGGAAAAACCACCGAGCTGTCGCAAGTGACTGACAAACTTTATCACATAACGTTGTACACCTCACCCTGATCAAGATTCGAACCCACATCAGTGGTGATAGGCACTGATTACATAGGTAGTTGTAAACCGTATCAAAATTGGCTGAAAAATAAAAATTCTATATACCTCCAAATATCTCAAATTACAGATTTTGGGCTCTCTGGTTTCAGAGAAGAAGATTAAAATGTAAAAGTCTATGAACAACAAAAAGAAACACAAAGTGATGACAATAACTCATAAGACCCTTTGAGTCATGTGAGCTAAAAACAATAATTTTTTTGCGCGAGTGATTGTTGTTTAATGCCAACTCAGCAATTTTTCAGCTATATCATGACGAGAACAAGATAATTTTCAATGAGATGATGATAAGGTCTGCTTTGTTCTAGACCAACACGCCGAGTTGGATTTTTATAGTGCTAGCTTACTGAAACAACAGTCCGCGGTTTGACATGTCGCTCCACTCCGACACATTACTCTCAGGGATAGAAATTAACGGTCGCCCGGTCAGCCACGGCGAGTAAAATTTCAGCTGGGCGATCAAATATTACTTTGAGGTCGTCCAGTTGGGGAATGAAATTTATTCATTACTCCAAGTTTCCGCTGCCAACGGAGTTTATAGAAACGGCATTAAATTCCGTTTCATTTTTATTAAAATGTCAGACAGAAACTTGAATTTTTTTTATTTATTCTGTCAGACCGGCACATTCCTTTTTTTACTAAATAGAACGTCTCCTTCTTCTTCCTATACGTATTGTAAACATCCTTTTAGTAGGAACGAGCACCTGCAATACATGGAAATATATTACTGAGCACAGAAATAAGTTGACTGCCACACTCCCAAAGTATCAGATTGTTTGTATTTAATTAAATTTGTTTTGAGATGCTTATATATTGAAGATGACAACAGATTCATGTTCTTAACTGAAATTAAAAATGTAGGTAAACCGGATGTTGAAATTGATGTAAAATATTCGGAACGAGATCGGACAGTGAGATACGGATTGTTGGCCATAACTGCCTTATCTTATACAGAAAAACATTTAATTGAAAAAATTATTTACATGGAAATTGATTGATACTTGTAATTTAAACTTGTCTATTGCAATTGTACATTTTAGTGTATATCTATTTTCAATTGATATCCTAAAATTTTCCAAAAGAATAGATGTGTATTGGATACTTTTATACAGTTTATTTTATACCATACTATAGAATATATTTCAAATTTATAAACCTATGAAATAAAAATTATCTGCTACATTTTCCTTGTTTACAAATAAAAAAACCAATATAAAATAGTTAATACAATATCTGTATGCACACATATAATAATATACAGCATACAGTAAAAGGAATAATTAAATACAGATATTTACATATGCTGTATTCATTACATCCACTGGATACTGTGCACTATATGTATGCCGACTGACATAATTTAGCTCAATCACATAAAAACTACTTACTAAATTGCCATCAAACGTCATTATAGACAAGTTTGACATCACAAAAAATGCATTCCTAACAAAATTAGGATTTTTTTTATAGATCAGATCAGGACAAGACCTGATTAAATTTAATTATTGCTGGATCTATCACACAAATTAATTCAAAATATCTGGAAACTTTTTTTGCATGCCCATTCCTCTTTAAGAGTTTAAATTTTAAGTAGGTAGTTAATTCCTGTTTAGAAAATGTGGGAGTTTATCAGTGCCAGTGGCAATGGCATAAAACCTCCACAAAAGAGGAAGACAGACAAAGATAAAAATTCATACTGCTACAAGTATCTAAAAAGCCTGTATAATATTACCTGATTAAATGGGTTTTTAAAATGAATAATTATTCATTTTGTCCGAATGTTTTGATTTTTCTTTTTCATCGACTGAAAAATAAAACTGTGCCCCTAGAAATTAGAAGTCAGTAGCCCAGTTGGCTACTGGGAAAAAATAGTTAATTTCTGTCCCCGACTCTGATTCGGAGCCAACCAGTCTTTGCTCTTACTCCTTAATGCTGCGTGCTTAGCGCGCGAGAAGCAACAAATACCAATTTGATAGTCTTTGGTTTTACCCAACCAGGGCTTGAACCCACGATCTACCGCACTCGAGGCGAGCACGCTAACCATTACACCACCGATGCAATTTTTTTTGCAGCAATTAATTTGATTTGGATAAAATTCTAGGACTAAATCGCCTTGGATGGCTAAAAATAGTGATGGGAATTGGAATGAATATTTCATAATCGATCATCGGTTTCACATGCATAACTAATTATCAGTTATAATCGGAAAAAATGATGTTTTGTTGAAAACGACCTATTTTATGCATGAATGTTTTTTGTCATGTTTATTTTAAAGTTGTTTGACCAAATTAAACATGTTAAACTATTGTCTGAATGTATTAATGTATTGTTTTTATATTATATTACTGAATTATGTTTCATTACTAGATTGATCAGTGGTACAGTACCTTAAATAATTAGTGGTAACTGACTGCCTTTATCACATCAGATTATAAATCCATAGACAGTGAACAACCTTAATAAATTCTGGGGAAAATTCAACAAATGACAAACAATATCAAACATAAATAAATTTGATTGAACAGTCCATAGAAAACAGAACATTGTCATCCACACTCTTATAGTGTAGTTATCAGTATTATTACCAGTAGTATTTCATGTATTTATTCATGAAATGGATATTGCCAAAATTTGAAGGACTGAGTTGAGCCCTCTTTTTGTTCACTAAATGACCTGCAAGACTAAATACTCGTTTTTAGGGTACATACGATGCTGGAATGGCAAGATATATTTTGGTTAAAATGCTTAATCTTGGATAGAAGGCTGCATTTTTTCCCTATCACTGCAATATTGTTAAGTCAGTATAAGTCAGAGCAGCACCATGTCATGGCCGTGAATGTGTATTTGCTTTTCGGTCAGAAATCTACAAATTTGACAATTTGTTTTAGTTTTCAACTGTACTTATTATACTTTTTAATGGACATTAGAAATATAATTTCATTTGCAAATAAAAAAAAACAACTATTTAACACGATTTGATGAAATATGAAACTGGTATATTCTGCTTAATTACGTCACAAGATTTCCAGAAAATCAAAATGAAAGTAGAATTGTTCGATTAATTGGAAATAGATTTTTGGGATCGAGTTTTAGACATTAACCAACTGATTATCGGTTTTAATCGATCATCAGAACACCACTGGCTAAAAAGCAAGTTGATTGGTACAGATAAATGATTGCAGGAAGAATTCATGACCACTTTTCGATTGATAAAGGCTTTATAGTTCAAATATAGATGGGATTTCCCAAGATGACCCCATATGAAATCTCATGAAGTTAAATACCTTCTCGTATAAATATACAAATCAAAGATGGATTTTTTTAACGACTGTTTGGTATACAGAGGCATTTATGATGATAAATATATATACAAGATTAATGGATAATTAAACTGAAAATAATAGCTGGATATTGTTTTCCCCATAGTTTTGGAGAAAAAGGGGGTATGGCTATCCTGTCCCCTAGTACTTGTGGAATCTCCCAGTAGAGCCCTGAAATAGTATGTTGTAATCATGAATATATAAATGTCTGAACATATATATCAGTCAATAGGGACTTACCTTTCCTGTTTTAAAGCATATTCCAACATTTTTATTCTTCTGACCAAGTCTTGTTTTAAATTCTCTTGACCTTTTCTTTCTCCTTGTAAAAATGCAATTCTTGCCTGAAAATATATCAGAATATGTTTATCTCACCTATAAAGTTTTTTTTTTTTTAACAACAATATATTTTTATTCAAAATGCTTGTTACATTCTTACTTCAAAAGCCCAAGCTACTTATGAAGTATTTCATATTAATATTTTCTCACCTATAAAGTTAATTAAAGTCCAATGGATAATTTATTCTTTCTTATTAGTACTTTCACTGCTAATGCAGATCTTCAGGTAATGAAGGAGTTTTAATCATGTATTTGACATTAACAGTAGAAGAACGTTAACAATATACAGGGAGACTATAAGTTCTGATTTTCACGAACTATTAATGACATTAATGTACTACAATATTTAAGATATTACACAAACTATTTAAAAAATATTGCTCTAACTTCATGTACTATTAATCTTCAATATTTAAATTTATTGCACTACCACAAAGAAAATAAAAATGAATAAATTTTATTTAGTTATTTGTCAGTCAAACTTGGTTTCAACATATTACTATTACTAAGGGACCGATCATTTAACTTGCAAGGGGAGTTATGGTTTTCTGTTTCGTTCAGAATTTTTTTTTCAGACAACACGAGAGGTTTTTTTTGTCGCGCAATGCTCGAAAAGTTTTTCCAGAATAAAACAATGAATCAGATTTTGTTTTTTCTTCTACCAAAATCAGAATATATTTTCAGCAACATTGGGAATCAGAATACTTTTCTAGAAAAAACCATAACCCCCCCTGGAAGTTAAATGGTCCGTCCCTAAGTATGCTTTCTTTCTACTTCCAAACAAGTCATTTATTGCATTAATTTTTAAATAAAGGGAATAACAGGAAACATGTTCCGGAATAGTAGTTGGAAATGTTCGTTTGTGCGAATTATTGTCATCTCCTGGTGATTCATTTGAAAGATGTATCTACAAATGTACCAATTTACTCAAAGGTCCAACCAGAGAGTGGAAGCTTACTTAAAAATTTCTTATGTATCAAATAAAAGTGGGATAAAGGTATTAAAACTTGTTAATAATTTATGGGTTTTTTTTTAACACAAAAAGTGTTTATAGAAGCCAGTACAGATACGTTTATTAAATAAATACAAAAGGTCTAAATATGTAGACCTACACCAGTATCGGGTTCGTTCGCTCTAACTACACATTCACCCTGATAATATAATGAACATAATAAATATTGTAATTGAAATTAAAGAAGTAACGATATAGAACAGTTTTAATTAAAAAAATAAGTTTTTATTTAAGAAATTAAGCAGCTATTAGATATTGTTTGAAATGAATGATTGTTGATTTCATCATTACAATTAATTGATGCAAGCTTGGTTTGATTAAAAAAATTGCAAACAAAAGAATTATTTACTTTACAGCTTGTGTTCTTTGATCTTGTGTGTGTTTTGATAAACTTTTTTATTATCGAAATACCCTTTTTAGCATGTCAACACCATATTTAAAATTTCTCAATTTTTAAACGATCAAATATCATTAATACTTCATTTATTATCAATAACTTTCATATATATAATTATCAGGGCGAATGGACCCACTTTTAGGGCGAACAGGTAATAGGGTGAACAGACCCGGAACCACCTACACCTGTCAACATGTAAAAAAAAATACACTTTCTCGTCAATGGAATTGCAAATATTGATTAATTGTGACAAAAAAACGATCACCACAATGAGCAAATGTCATTGTAAGGTGTGCAATATACTTTCCGAAAGGAGTAAAAAATATGTCTCCACTTGTAGTAACATACATTGGCAATAACAAAGCAATGTGCATGTACTGCCCACTGTATGCACGATTTATGCACAGCTCGTTCTTGATTTAAAATATTCTTTACAATTATCAGACGACTGATAGCATTTCATAAATCATATCATTTAGAAGTTGACTTGTCATTATCTCTAAATATATTTAGCAACAACACAATACGATGAATCAAATGTCAAATGGGGCCGCCATATTGAATTTAGCAAAATGGCGTCTAAAGATATGTCAAATTTGTAAATACTGTTTACAAGAGATCTGTTGTTTGCTTTATGCGTATGCATCATTAACACAAATTGTGTTTAATTAAACTTAATGCGTATGTTGCAGACACAATAATGAAACTTTCTCACTTGAAGTTCTGCCCTTTCAACTTCCCATTGCGATCGCTCCATTTCGAAACGGGACCATTCTGTTTGTAAGAAATGCAATATTCCTGGCATAGAATATTGCGGTCTTTGGATTGATTCTTCTTGTTGTTTTGTCATCATGCCTATTGCTCCCGCAACGGGGCCTAGCTGCCCAACGTTTTGTGATCCTTCGCTATCGTTAATCATATTTTCAGAGGATCGCCATTTTCTTCATTTTTATTATTATGACAGAGGGCGCTTTGTAAATGACGCAAACTCTACTCGGAATTTTCACGATTTTTCATACATCGAAAAGGAAAATCTGATTTCCAAAGGCATTACCCCACCCGAGGTAACCCCCAAAAATGTTCGAAATGTTCATTTCAACCGGTAGGGTGGGCTTAGCTATCACACCTCTGTAGATGATTTTGCTTATTCATCAGTGATTGGTTAAATGAGCTTTTTTTTTCTGGTGAACAATACCGATAGAGAAAAATAACTATTTTTGTTATATTAAAACTGACACGCTAGATAATATTACAAAACTCCCAGCATAGAGTCATTCATATCAATCTGAACTTGAAAAGTTCGTTCAATATCAGATATAGGCCTGTTTTTTTACTCTCAAACTTGTTTATGGTTTAAAACAACCTGAAACATGTTTAAATCATGAACCATAAACCTGTTTAAGATAGATAAAAAACGCAATGGTTGAAGAACAATATTTAAGAGAAATGTTCTAGTTCATTGATTATTTTTTAACAAAGTAAAATTAATTCTTCATTAACAAATAAAACAATTCAACTCTTAAACAAACAAACAAACCAAAAAACAACAACAAAAAACAACAAATAAAATAATTTAATTCTTTATAAACAAATACAACAATGCAGAATGTCAATAAACAACTTGGAAATGGGTCTATAATACACAGATGTTCCTAAATACAAACATATACTGGTAATTAACAAGGTTCAAACATATTCAACCGTGCTTCGATCCCGGTTAAGATGTTCTTTAACCATTTAACCGCAAGGTTAAAACCACACCGTAAAAAAACACTCAACCATAAAAAAGTTTAAAACCAGGTTAATGGTTAAGAATTAAAAAAACAGGCCTATAATATTGGATCGAGTAACTTGGTGCTTTTTTAACCCTAGATATAATTTTTTTAAACCAGTTATTTGTCCTTTTCTTTCTGTGTTATAGCTGGTTGAACATTGTTCTTTTTCTTCAATTATTATATTATTTTAATAATATCAAGGATTTGTTTAGTATACTATACAAATCCTTGATAATATTAAGTTAATCTTTCTGTTTGGAGAGAATGCAGAAACCTGGCGGCTATTTATGGAAATGAAAAATGACCTATGTATAACATTAATTTATAGACCTACATATTTGAAATATTTGTTAACCAGTATTATGGTTTATGGTTAATCATACGATGATTATGGTAACACTGCATTTAGACTGTCATTCAGAGCAGGACAAATATAATGACTTGCTATTACTTTTAATCAATCAATAATAGGAATACCACAAGATAATAAATTAAAGATAATTTTTAATTGAGAATTATTAATACTTTTTAGTTAATGATGATTTTATTTGTTATATTAACAAAAGGGATAGGACACAAGTTTTACCAACTTATGAAGTCTTCTCCCATTAATACAATAAATTCACATAGTATAATGATCATTCTGAGCATGTATATAATACATATAGAAATATATTATAAATAATTAACGAATTTAGGGGCGGATCCAGGATTTGTGGTTAGGGGGAGCGTGAGTAGGCGAGGGGTCTGGGGACCGCATACGGTCCCCAGTGGGTCAAGGGCAGAGCCCCAGTAGGGGACCCAGGGGGGGGGGGGGGCAAGCCCCCCGGAAGCTCTGGGGGTTTGAGGAATTACAGACATTTATTTGAACGGCAATTTTGAACCAACCACACCATTTTTATCAGACCAAAAAAACTTGACTTTGAGTCTTAATTTTGTCGGATAATTGTTAACAGTATGTTTTTGTCAGATTATAAGAACCTAAAGTAAATTTTTTTTTGAACAACCGTGATGCGAATTGTTCAACTCATGATCACGATCACGATCTCGATATTTTAACCCTTCAAAGAATTATTGGTTTACTAGTTTTAACGCATTCCTCATTTCACTGTACTTTCGGTGCTTGTCCTTTCGGGTGGTTCTAGTTAATAATGCCCGTCCGGATGAAGCTTTTCTTTTCGTCGTTTGATTCATTCATGATTCGACCGTTCATGTTTATAGACAAACAAAAGCAGAAATTGTCAATATATGAACTTGTTGTTGATTTCTGATTAACTAGCGTAACTAAATTAGATGATCAGAATCGTTTCATGCAGCATTAATGTTAACATATTCGCCTTTGTTTGTCTATGAACAAGAACGAATCATACGTTTTCAATGAATGAACCAACGGCGAGACGAAAAGCTTCATCCGAGCGGACAGTAATATGATCATGAAGATGTATGTCTTCTGCGTGTAATTCATCAATTTGTATCTGGTTAGGGACCCCCCTATTAACTTGCAGGGGGAGGGGGGGACTATGGGGTTTTTTTTCATTCGGAATTTTTTTTTCGGACAACACGAGAGTTAGAATATTTATTTTTGTTGTCTCGCAAAGCGCGAAATTTTGTTTCCAGAATTTAACATTACGTTATATGACAAAAACTCTGAATCAGATTATTTTTTTTTCCTCCACCAAAATCAGAATATTTTTTCAGGAACATTGGGAATCAGAATATTTTTTTTAGAAAAAAAAAACATACTGACAGCAATCCATATATGAATCAGCGAACACACCCAACGTGTATTTACAATGTGTAGGAATATTTTACTACAGGTCACGAGTCAACCATTCATAAAAAAAGTTGTTTGTTGAACTGCTTAATTAACGTTGTATAATGTATGCTTTGCGAATTTTAGGGGGGGGGGGGGCGCACGCCCCGCACGCCCCCCTCTAAACACGCCTCTGGAATTAATAATAAGGTTGTGTTGGATGGATGCGAGGTTGGAGAGTAGATAATTATCGAGTAATTATACAACAAGGAATCTTTTTGAAGATTTAATAAAATTGAAAACGTGTTTGATGATATTAATATTTTCTTCGTAAGTTAAATCATGAAAATTTGCAACTAGATGCTGCAAGGATTGTAACTGGATTACCAATTTTCACAAAAACAGATAAATTGTACTCAGAAACAGGATGGACTGCTCTCTCTAGTAGAAGGCATAATAGGAAACTCCAGTTATTTTATAATATAAAGAATGGACATGCACCAAATTATCTTAGAGAACTTATTCCCCCTACTGTTCAAAGCAAACTATTTACCCCTTAAGAAACGGTGCGGATTTAATAATACCTTTTTGTAGACTCTCGATTACAACTGAATCTTTTATTCCATCTACTGTTAAACTCTGGAACCGGCTAGATCAATTTGATCGTAAACTTGACACATTAACTAAATTCAAAAAAGCCATTCGAAAGGAACAGTCAGATAACACAAAACGTATCCCGATACATTTTTATTATGGTCCTAGAAAACTTAATATTATTCTTACTCAACTTCGTAACTCGTATTCCTTTCTAAATTACGATCTATCAAAGGTTAATATAGTAAATGATGCTGCTTGTTCCTGTGGAGCTCCACGGGAAGATGCATTCCATTATTTTTTTACTTGTCCTAACTATACTGAAATAAGACTTATTATGATGAGCAATTTAAATTGGATACAGACAAGCGATCTGAATCTACTAACCTGTGGGTCCGATTAATAGTAATACTCAGTTTTACCGGTACTGATATGGTTTTATAAGATATATTTATCATTGGAATTTACAGTTCCTAAATAACAGTAATTATGTTATTTTATTATTAAAACCAAGGTTCATTCACAGTGGTTTCATCTCCTGTCGGTAACCTTAGCCGATTTCGGCCCATTAAAAAAATGGCGGTGTGTACTAAATTAGATCTACGTTTTTATTACCGTATTTTATAATAATAACAAAGTTAAGAGAGAGGCTTGGGAATAATTTTAGCTCACCGGCCTGACTCAAAGGATCATGTCAGGTATTGTCATCACCTAATGAGCGTCCGTCGTCGTCATCTGTAAACTTTTACATTTTAATGTTCATCTTTGTAATCACTGTGCCAATCTTGCCTGTCATTTTCAAACTGATTTGACACAACAAGTCCTATTATAATGATAGGACCCTATGTGAAATGAATAAATATTTTTTTAAAAATCTAGACTTGATTGAACATAAACTGTTTGACTGATCAGGTTTGATATATATGTATATTCATATTCGGAAGATTTGTTGAGAAATAATGATTTACTGTATTTCGCCGAGACAAAAACAGATAAATTGCCAGACGATATTAATTTTTCATACTATCAGTTCAAAACGGAAAATAGAAAGAAAGTAGTGAGAGTGAAATCAAGTGGGATTGTACATATATATATTTCGAGTTTTATGGCCGTCAGAATTTGTAAATAATAATCACTTGTTTTCTACGTACTACTAGTGTACAGTTGATCCAGTCAACACAGAGCTTAAGCAGGGACCGTCGTGGTCGTGATCGCATAATAGTTGGATATACAACAATTAACTGCCTGTGCAATCAGTGCCTATCACCACTAAAGTTGTGAGTTCGAACCCCGTTCATAGCGATGTGTGCTCGGTACAACATTATGTGATAAAGTTTGTCAGTGACTTGCGACAGGTCGATGGTTTTCTCCGGGTACTACGGTTTCCTCCACCAATAAAACTGACCGCCACGATATAACTGAAATATTGTTGAAAGTGGCGTTAAACATCATAAACCATAAACCAGAGCTTAAGCATGCCGTAGCAGACTTCGAAAGTGGTTTGTGGCGTGCCATGCAGACCATTTTCCAGAATATAGACATGCTTAAATGAGATAATGTAATGATTACTTATTGTTTTGCGATTGATAGAAATTAAAGATATATTATTACTGTAATACATTGCTATTATTATATCGTTTTCCTCTTGATTTTCACATAAAATGAGTTTCTGACAAATTAAGGTTGCATGTACAGGTGGTGTTGTGTGATGTCTGGTATTCTATTGTCTTGTGTGTACGACCAAGGAACGTCACTAGTGGAGAGTCTGGTACTTTGTCTACGTGTAGGTCATATTGTTGATCTGCTGCTGTCAACAAGTTGTTAACCGGATCTGTGGTGTAATGGTTATAGCGTGATCGCCTCGAGTCAAACCGAAGGTTATAAAATTGGTGCTTGTTGCTTCTCCGCTAAGGAGACAGAGCAAATACATTAGTATTAATTTGTTCGGATTCAGGATAACGTGTCCAAGTGGAGCATTCGTCTAGTACTAAGCGGACATCATCATCACTCACTCACTCACTCACTCACTCACTCACTCACCCACCCACCCACCCACTCACCCACTCACTCACTCAATTAGTTGTGTGATGTCTGGTATTCCATTGTCTTGTGTGTACGACCAAGGAACGTCACTAGTGGAGAGTCTTACGGACAGAACCGGATTAAAACAAAAAGGATTTATTCATTTGCTCCATAGTTAGGTGAACATCTCTTTGTTAAAAGTGTGGTGTATGTAATAGTTACCGACTGAGATCGAGGTGTTCAAGCTAGATGAACACCTGAGCCCGTGTTGCTCAAAGCACGGAACAAAGTTAATAATATGATCAAGTATGCAAGAGAGCAATTTTTCATCAATGCTAATGATATGTTAGATACAAATGGTAAGTCAAATCCAAAATCATACTGGAAATTGGTTAAAAAATTAATGGGGAACTGTAAACATTCCCCAAACATCCCTCCATTGCACAAATTGGACTCTGGTGAGTACGTTATAAATAATGAGGATAAAGCCAATATATTAAACAACTTTTTCTGCTCCATAACTGAAATAGAAAATTCTAATGTTCTTACCCCCGATTTTCATGATTGCACAGGTAATAGAATAGACACTCTACATATAACTTCAGATGAAGTTAAGGACATACTTGAATGTCTACAGCTTGGGAAAGCAGTAGGTAGCGATTTGATAAGTCACTGTATGCTAAAAAATACGGCTACTACAATTTGTAAACCCCTCCAGTTAATATTTAATTATTCCCTACAAACTAGAAAATTTCCAAAAATTTGGAAGTCGGCTATAGTTATTGCACTCTTTAAGAAAGGTATAAAATCTGACCCATCAAATTATCGACCTATTAGTCTACTTAGTTGTGTTGGGAAAGGTTTTGAACGTGTTGTTTTCAAATATATTTTTAATTTCTTATTGGACAACTCTCTTATTTATAAATATCAGTCTGGATTTATGCGCGGACACTCAACCGTGCACCAACTTATTGAAATTTACCACAATATTTGTTTATCATTAGAAAATCGTGAAGTTATGTGTACTGTATTTTGTGATATATCAAAAGTCTTTGATAAAGTTTGGCACCGTGGCCTACTTAAAAAATTAAAAGCTTATGGAATTTCCGGGAATTTGTTGCATTAGTTTGAAAATTACTTAAGTGACAGAAATCAAAAAGTTGTTCTACAAAATTGTCTTTCAGAAGTAGGGAACATTAAAGGTGGAGTACCACAAGGATCAGTGTTAGCCCAGTTTGCTATTCATATTATATATCAATGATATTACTGAAGATATTCAAAGTCTTTCACGATTGTTTGCTGATGATACATCACTATCGTATTCATCTTCTAATATAAATGAAATTGAACAAAGATTAAATTCAGATATAATGAAAATTTACAATTGGTCAACAAAATGGTTAGTGGATTTTAATCCCCAAAAAACTAAATGTATGCTATTTTCAACAAATCAGGGAAATATTAAACCTCAAATACTTTTCAATAATGAGGATGTTGAATTTGTAGTAAATCATAAACATTTGGGTGTTACGTTTTCATCGAATTGTAAATGGCATTGTCACATTCAAAATATATTAAAAAGCACATCTGGTCAACTGTCTATGCTACGTAAATTCAAAATTAAACTTAACAGGGAAAATCTCGAAAAAATATATTTGACTTATATAAAGCCATTATTAGAGTATGCGTGTGAACTGTGGGATGGTTGTATTATTTTGGATTTAAATAAAATTGAACAAATACAACACGAAGCTGCTAGAATTGTTACTGGGTTGCCAAAATTTGCAAGCATAGAATCCCTATATTTTGAAACTGGGTGGGAACCCCTCTATTCTCGTAGACATAGTAGACAATTAAACTTGTTCTACAAAATACGTAATAATGATAATCCTTTATATTTATATGATTGTTTACTGCCTTTTATACGAGAGGAAAATGAATTAAATTTGCGCAACCAAACCGAATTTAGAAATCCGTTCACTAGATTACAATTATTTGCAAACTCCTTTTTCCCTTCTACTATTAAGTCATGGAATAAATTAAGTCCACAATTAAGAAATGCACCTACTCTAAATAGATTCAAACAAGCAAATAAAAATCATACAATAAAACCCCCCAAATTTTACATTGCTGGATGTAGAATATTAAATATAATTCACACTAGACTGAGATATAGATCCAGTAGCTTGAATGCTGATCTTTTTCGTGTGCATTTGGCTAATGATCGAGGCTGTATATGTGGGTGTGCATTTGAAGATGCAATTCATTTTTATATTAGAATGTTGTCTTTACAACGAAGCAAGAGAAGAATTGAAATTAAAAAAAAAGACTAGTTTTTCTTCATGAACTTAAAATTGAAGTCCTACTTTTTGGCGATGACACCTTAACTGAGATGCAAAATCTGCAAATTTTCAACTCTGTACAACTTTACATCAAACGAACAAAACGTTTTACCCATTTATGATCAACACCCCCCCCCCCCCCCCTCTCCCAAATATATATTTGTTTAATTAATCAATCAATCAATCAATTTCTAGCAATAAAATATGTTTAATCTAAACGGGCGAGGGTGTTTATCTAGCTTGAACCCGAGATCGAAGTCGGTAACTGACTTACACTCTAGTGATATTGTTTATAAAAAATATATAATATCAAAAATATTGAATTTACTTGTACATATTTAGTCAATTAAATGCAGCCATTTTTGTCATCGATAAGTCACTTGAACACCTGGCACAGTGCCGAGTAGTCCGAGATTCCTCTGCCGTCCGACGGCTTTTTTTTTTGCTAGAGCCGTGGGACGTCAGAGAGCTCTACATAAGGAAAACAGCGGATTTGCCTCTTCAACTCTTGGTCGGCACATTTCCACGTTTTGTGGCTATCGGATTTTATTTTCTATCAGAAACGTATGTCTGAGACCCTTGAAGGAATAGAAGGAGTCGTATGCCACCTGGATGATGTTCTTGTTCACGGTATGAATCAAAATCTACATGATACGCGTTTAGAAGCCGTTCTTCATAAACTGAAAGAGACTGGCATAACATTAAATGCAGAGAAACGTGAATTCTCGCGAAGCAAAGTGAAATTTGTAGGACATATTATAGATGCTGACGGAATACGCGTCGATCCAGATAAGATTCAAGCTATCAAAGACATGAATCCGCCGTCGAATGTATCAGACGTTCGTCGTTTCCTAGGTATGGTTAACCAGCTAAGCAAATTTTCAGGTCGTCTAGCTCTCCTCACAGAACAATTGGGTGAACTATTGAAAAAGAAAAACGAATGGAGTTGGGGACATTTACAAGAATCAGCGTTCCGCGATATTAAGAAAGAGCTAAGTTCGACACCGTGTTTGGGACATTATGATCCAAATAAAGAGACAATCGTGTCAGCAGATTCGTCATCATTTGGCTTAGGAGCCGTTCTAAAACAGAAAATATCCGATGGAAAATAGATTCCAATTGCATATGCTAGCCGCAGTTTATCGCCTACCGAAGGTCGCTACGCGCAGATCAAAAAGGAAAGTCTTGCTTCTACATGGGCTTGTGAACGATTTTCTGATTATTTGATCGGAAAGACATTTCACATTGAAACGGACCATAAGCCGCTAGTTTCGTTGTTGGGTAACAAGAACCTTGAGGAGTTAACCCCAAGATTACAACGATGTCGCATGAGACTTATGAGATTCAGATATACTATTTCCCACGTTTCTGGAAAAGACTTAATTATAGCCGACGCGCTAAGCCGCGCACCGTCTACAAACATTGAAAAAAGTGAAAGTGACTGAAAATGACACAACTGCTTTTGTAGAGATGATTATGGAAAGTTTTCCCGCGTCGAATAATAGACTTGAGGAAATCCGCCGCGAACAAGCGAGTGATCCGATAATTCAGGAATCATCCCGTTTATGCCGTGAAGGATGGACAAAAAAATCGAAGGTAAGAACTGATTTACTTTCATATTGGCCGATGCGTGCAGAATTCGCAGTTCATGATGGATTTTTGCTTAAAGGTACAAGTTTAGTTATACCAGCTGTCCTGCAAAGAGACATTCTGAGTAGATTGCATGAAGCGCACCAAGGAATAGTGAAATGCCGCGAACGCGCGAGAAATACTGTTTGGTGGCTTGGAATTAATAAACAACTTGATGAAGTTGTTAGAAATTGTAGAACATGTGCCGAAACGAGAAGCGACAAAGCTGAGCCGATGATGTGTTCGGAATTTCCCAACCGACCATGGGAAAAAGTCGCGTCCGACTTATTTGAGCATAATAAACAGTCATATTTACTTGTGGTGGACTACTATTCGCGTTACATTGAGATAGCCAGGTTGCATAGTACAAGTTCAAACGCTGTAATCAACCATTTAAAATCAATATTTGCGCGACACGGAATTCCACAAACTTTCATATCTGATAACGGACCACAGTACTGTGGAAATGCGTTCCGTGAGTTTGCCAAAAGCTATGGACATGAGCATATTACGAGTAGCCCAAGATACCCGCAAAGTAACGGATTAGCCGAAAGAGCCGTTGGGTCTGTAAAACGTATGTTAACGAAGTCCGAGAATCCCTTCTTAGCGTTACTGGCGTACAGAACAACTCCTTTGGGAAATGGATACAGCCCGTCTGAATTGCTAATGGGACGACGTTTGCAGAGTACATTGCCGATTGTGAGTGATGAACTTAAGCCCAGACAAGCAAACAATGAAATCTTGCGTCAAAAGGAAAGAGACTATAAACAGAGACAAAAACTCAATTATGATAGACGCCATCGTGCAACCAATCTAGAAAAACTTGAACCAAATGACAATGTTTATGTTAAAGATCAGAAAATATGGGGAAAAGTTAAACAAGACTCTAACATCCCGCGTTCGTACATTGTTGAGACAGAAAGGGGTGACGTGAGGCGAAATAGAAGACACATAGCAAAAGTGAAAACTGACAATGATGAACAATCTGACATTGAAATAACAGTGCAAAAATCAGATGATTTACCAAAACAAAATGACTCAGAACATTATATTACACGTTCGGGGAGAATCTCAAAACCTCCAACGAGACTTGATTTGTAATTATCTTTCTGACTGTTATAAAAGTGTTAAATGTTTATTTTCTAAAAGCCAACAAAGGGGGATGTGGCATAAATCAAATGATAATTCAAGGTTAATCATCTATCTGTTTACAACCACACACAGACTACAGCTGCAGGTGTTTGTTTAGAACTCTGTCGCCATCAGTTCAGATAAGGTCGTTCCTCATCACATTCTTTAATATAATTGTTTTAGCACTTGTTTGTATCATAATATATGTCTGTATTATACGGTAATAAATAGCCTAGCTTATAATGTAGTTGAGTCAACACGCTCCCAAAACAGAAAATAAAATCCGATAGCCACAAAACGTGGAAATGTGCCGACCAAGAGTTGGAGAGGCAAATCCGCTGTTTTCCTTATGTAGAGCTCTCTGACGTCCCACGACTCTAACAAAAAAAAAAAAAAGCCGTCGGACGGCAGAGGAATTTCGGATTAAGTGCCGAAGTGTTCAAGTGACGTCACTATTTGTCCTGGGTCTAAGTCACGTGCGAATTCTTTTGACAAATACACTGTCGTGTACCCGATACGGAATGGTCATTTCAAGATGGCGGATTGTACATCGTCAAAAAGGTAGGTGTGCATATTTTGACTATTATCACTGGGGTAAACCTGATGACCGTAACTGTAATTACGGGCATCCCAAGATGGCGGACATGAAATTAGGTAAGAATCTTTTTTGTCGATTAAATTGTTTCTATAATGTATTTTAAATGACACATGCATTAGTACGATAGTAACCTATGAACTTTTCACAAGGAAATCACAAATTACGACTGAAAAATGTATATGAAAGAGAAAATCCGATTTAAAAAAATCACTAAGATGACCGTAACTGATCATAATTCGGCGGTGCAATTACTGTCATCTCAGTTTTCAGTTACGGTCATCTTAGCGATTTTTTAAAATCGGATTTTCTCTTCCATATACATATTTCAGTCGTAATTTGTGATTTCCTTGTGATAAATTCATAGATTACTATCGTACCAATACATGTGGCATTTAAAATACATTATAGAAACAATTTAATCGACAAAAAAGATTCTTACAGTTCCACGTCCGCCATCTTGGGATTACCGTAATTACAGTTACGGTCATCAGCTTTACCCCAGTGTATTATCGTTCTTTATAGTTTATCTTAGTGTCTATGAGTTACACGTTTAGATAGGGCAATCTTTTGTTTACTTCACCATTAAGTCAGTAAAGCTCGATCCTTTTGTTTTTATCGTAAGCTGCCTTCGCTAGTTGATCAATGCAGCGACAGAGATATCGAGGTATAGAATCCGATTTTATTTCACCAATTCCTACCGGTTAGTGACTTTTTGTATTAATATGTTGATGCCAAAGTTATTCAAACATGTG
The DNA here is from genome assembly GCA_963680875.1 of Bathymodiolus brooksi. Classification (NCBI taxonomy): domain Eukaryota; kingdom Metazoa; phylum Mollusca; class Bivalvia; order Mytilida; family Modiolidae; genus Bathymodiolus; species Bathymodiolus brooksi. Next base: position 72,835,921 of record OY804576.1, on the reverse strand, counting down.
AATTGTCCAACAAATGTGATTTCAGCCTTTGACAAGTCTTGTATCCCTCTTAAAACGTGTAGGAAAATTTTTTTACGTCACGGAACAGTCACGACAAAAACATGACAAAAATATATGGGAATGGTCTCATTTTTTGGCTGTAGGAATGGAACTTTCAAGTAAAGGAGTGGCCTTTTTTGCTTAGGAATGGTCTCCATCATTTAAGATATGCTTGTAGATTTTTTCATACAATGGTTATTACAAAAGAAGGGGGGAAATAATTAGCCTAGTCCTTTTATTTCAGCTTCTGCTGTATAGACAATGTTCTGTCTTTAAATAATAAGGTAATAAGAGATAATCTACATCTGATCTATCCCAGTGAGCTAGAAATTAAAGACACTATCATAACAGCTAAATCTGCTTCATACCTAGATTTACACCATAGGACGGTTGTACACAAAATTGAATGACAAACGTAACCATTTCAGTTTCCAAATAACGAATTTTCCTTTTCTGAGCAGTTATATACCTACATCTCCAGCGTATGGTGTTATACATATTACAGCTGATCCACTACTCCAGAGCTTGTGTCCCATACAGTGACTTTCTGGAGAGAACTAAAACACTGTCGCTTAGTATGCCAAGGTCTGCTAAGTGAGTACTCCCGAAAAAAGTTTATATTTATTTTGTAAAAGTAAGCTATGGCTACAAATAGTCAATATTTGAATGGACAATTAAGTGATGCTCAAATTGAGCAATTGATCCAGAGTTTACGTGGTATAAAACCAGTAGAAAATGACATTTTAGACGAAGAAAAAACTGTAAACAAAGAAAAAATGGCGTCTTACGCGGAGATCTTAAAAGACGATGGTAAAGAAAACGAAAATACAAACACAAACACAAACACAAAAAGTAATTCATCCAGTGAAAAGGTCAAACCAGTCTTTCTTAAAGACGAGGATGTTTTTGGTTCATCAATGAAACCAGCACGATCCTTGTGGTTGACAAATGTCGAGATATACAAGGCTATTGGAGTAAGGGTACCCTCACAGTGTATACAGCGTATCAGGGATATGTGGCGTATTTATATGGATAATGAGGAAGACAGACTGTCATTGTTGGTGCAGGGTTTAGTTTTGCGTGGCAGGCAAATCCCCTTTCATTCACAAAATCCATATAATCCTGGACGAACACAACCAGACACCATAAGGATAAAAGTAAAAAACGTGCCACTTTCTGCCGATGATGGACAGATCCATCGTGCCCTAACATTAGAGGGCTGTGAAATTCAAGGGTTATTCAGAGAGAGACTTAGGGTAGATGGAAAGTTAACCAACTGTGAAACAGGTGACAGACTGATTATAAGTAAAACATTAAAAAACCCAATCCCAAGAAAGCTTCAAATTGGTAAATATTGGGCTCTTGTATTCCATAGTGGTCAACTAGAATTCTCTACACATAACCAACAAAATAATAATACAAATAGAACAGACAAAGTACCTATGTGTTACAAATGCCTATCTCCTGGGCATTTTCTGTATGATTGTACAAATGACTGGGTGTGCAAAGCATGTCACAAAACAGGACACAAAATGATGGACTGCCCAAATAAGTTTACAGAGGATGAGTGTGAAGCACAAGATCACAATACAGAGAACAGCAATACAGATGTTCAGACAGACACTGTACAGAATACAACTACTGTCGAAATACACAATACAACACAAGAAGGTGAAAGTACAACTGATGATATTGAACAATTACAAAGTGTACAGAAAGTAACATTTTCTAAGACCGATTCAACCAAAAATTCAAAAGCAAGTGGGAAAAAAAATACATTGAAGCATGGACAAAAAACAATGGAAACATTTCTGAAAACACCAGTATCACATGGACCTAAACAGACAGTTAGAAGTCACACACCTCCAACTCCACCTGACAGACAAGATGACCAGACTAACAAGAACAATGGCTCAAAAAAAGCCAAGGTGTAATAACTGTATAACAGGTATCATTATTGATGCACATATCAACTTTTATCTTACTGGGTAAATCAATAAAAAAAAATTATAAAAACAAAAACAATGTATAAGCTCCAACATAGAGTTAAATTACCAGATGGTAGATTGAAATATATAATATGTAGACATATAAATATATGTGTACAAACAATTTATTTATATGCTCTTATTTTGAGTATGAGTGTGATTTATAATTGTAAAAAACTTCCTTTTCAAAGATATTTATTACATATAGTTGAATATGTCTTAAATGTAGTAGAACATGGTGTTTACAAATATCTATTTCTTAATGTAAAAGAAAATGAATTATCAGTGTATTCAAACTGCAAAAAAGTTTATATTTTCTTATCTGTAAAATATTACATATTGAAATGGATGAAAATCTGTATTTCTAAATTACAAACATACATCAGTATATTAACATTAATAGAAATCGTGTATCATGTTTACATTTTATTTAGTGAATATGCACTCCATTGGTTTCCCCTTGTGCTATTTATAGCTACACAGAGAGAAATAATATCTTTAACGGAATTAATCAAAGTAGAAAATGTTAATAAATATCTATTTCCGAAGCTGAACAAAAATGAAATATCAATGTTTTTATACTGCAAAAATGTTAATATATCATTACCATTTCGGAGCATCCGTTATCACTACCGGCTTGTAGTTTTTATTAAATTTATTATTGATATATAATCACTAATCCTCTGAACCATTCAGTCGGGAAGCCACGCACAGATTCCGTACCTCCAACAATGCAAAGTCAAATCCCGAAATCAAGGGACGTAACTCTATTTTTTTTAGACATGACGTTTTACAAGTGAGCGGCCATGCAATGTTTACGTCGTCACCCCATGTGTTTTTACTGAATATCTTCATAAATAAAACTGAAAGACGTATTCATTTTTATTGAATCCATTTTTTAAATAAAATTGTAACATGACTGACGCGTGAATACGTGTATTTATGATATCGTTTGCTTGAAATCAACGTTGGAACTCGGGATACCGCTGCAGATGAAATGTTGTAAAAAAAAATGGCGCTAAAAATAGACTCTTTAACTAAGTGGAACAATTGCATCCCATTGGCTGTTTATTAATAAATTTGGTAAAAATAGCTAGAATCACGTATTAGAGTATGGATTATTTGCATATTTCCCCATCATTCGTCACTAGAATTCCATATTTGGATGTAAACAAGAAGCACTATATTTCGAGATTCTAACCAAATATTTCTGTTTTTTTTCATAGATTGATCGATCTATTAGGATGAAAATGTGACTGTTTCTGTTTAAACACGAAAGAACCACTTGACCAATCATAGTCACACATATATAGAGTCATTTTATTCCATTTTTAACAACAAATCTTTCATTTTCGTTGACTCGTTCCATGGCATTTATGGACATGTCAAAATATTGACATAATTAATAAATACATTTTAGAAATAAAAAGGTCTGCATTATAATGTATGATCTTGTCATGCAGAGAATGGTGAAAGATTATGTTAAATTCACTCTAGATTAACATGGCATAGCATAAGGCTACATATTTAGTACAGGTCAAGCATTTACACACCCCCCCCCCCCCTTTTTTTTCATTTTCAGTCTGTTTTCCTGAAATACTTATTGATGTGTGAACATGCTACTTTTCAGTGCCAATGGTATTGACAACCTCCAGTTTTAGTTAGTTTTAGATCATTGTAGGTAGATATATGTATATACAGACTGGACATGGGATGTTTATTTTTTTTAACAAGAGTCTGAAAATACCAAAGGGGCAAAGTTACAGATTCTATGAGTATAAATGCAAAGTTTCCTGTGATGTTTATTGGTTGAATATTTGAATAAATAAAAATAAGAATATATGATAAGTCTTATATATATATTCATACAGGTTTGAAAATCAATATATATATTGAGTGAGCCTACATTTTAGACGTTTATATATATATATATATATATATGTTTTTTTCTTCTAAAATATCCATGAAGTAAAAAAAATGGACCAGCATTCCAATTATTTTTAAAGTACATCATCAAACAAATGCCATGAGTTTTCAAGACACCTTGTGTCATAAATTATAATAAAGTCATTCAGAAAAGAACTTTCTGATTGTGTAATTTGTGTAATTTGTGAAACTTCATCTGAAACTCAAAAGGTTTATTTCAATTTCAATTGAAAACCAGGACTTGTCTTAAACATTTCAAGAATGAATTAAATTTCTGTAAAGAATTTGGCTCAGAAGATAACTTATATTGTGGTACATATTGTTATAACAGTTGTAACACATTTTCTAGGTCAGAAAGTGGAGCTGAAACAAGATCTCAAACTTTTCAATTTCTTATAGATATATTGAACCAGAACCAAGTTGTTGAACAAGTTTCTACAGACATTTAGACCTGTATACACTCCAACATGTTGTTGAATTTGTTATTCATACTTTTTTTTTAGATGAAAAGGTACTTATGTTGCCTGTTGTTTATGAGAAATATAATTATCTTTTATCTATGAATATTAATGCCGAAATTTATAAATTTTCTTTTACAGAAAAGAATTTTTCAAAATGTGCCCATTTATTAACTTTTTTCCAGTCATTGGAACAAATAAAATAATTTGTTTAACTTCAATTTTAAACAATATTAACCAATACTTGGTTATTTTGCCAACAGAAAACACATTCATTCTATTCTAATCATTTAATTTACTTAGTGAAATTAGGAATTCTGGTTTGTCCTTTCTTGTGAATGCAAGTATTCTGTATGTGTCTTAAAATTATGTGAATGGTAGTCATTCAATATGCTCTTTTATGTGAATGCTAGTTATTCTGTATGTGTCTTTTATGTGAATGCTAGTCATTTTGTGTCTGTCTTTTATGTGAATGCTATAGTCAATTCTGTTTGTGAATGTCATGGTGGAAAAATTATTGCAATCTAAGTATCCATATTTGTAAATGCTGGTAATTTTGTGAATGTCTTGGAGAAAGAATTATTGCAAACTAAGTACCCATATTTGTAAATGCTGGTCATTTTGTGAATGTCCTGGAGAAAGAATTATTGCAACCTAAGTACTCATATTTGTAAATGCTGGTCATTTTGTGAATGTCAAGGGGAAAGAATTGTTACAACTTGACCACCCATATATGTTATAAAAGCTAGTTTGTAGTTGTGTCAAACACATGAATATTCCAAATACATTGATATTTACATTGTGAGATAAACATGAAACTTGGTAGCTTTCATTCAGATAATAAAATTTCCTAATTTCAAGAAAGATATTTGCTTACACTGATTTTTTTTTAATTTGCCTTGATATAATAGGAAGGGTTAAGATATCTGAATAAAATTTTTTATGCCCCTTTTTGTCTCAAGGTTACACTTTTTTTTAGATTTTTTTAACATGTTTTTTTTTTATAATATTTTCATATTTTTTCAATTCGCTTAATTTTTATTTACATGCCTTTATTTTTTCCACACATTTATTTCTTTCTATTTATCTTGTACCTGTTGTATTGAAATTAAAATAAATTGAAATTATTAATTGTTGTACATTCCCTGTGCAAGTCTAGTATCATAGATGATTTTTTTTTAAATTTAAAGTGATAATAAATAGTAATTCCCCAGTCTAAATTACAAAATGCACAATGTCTAAAACAATATTGCAATACAAATAATTCAATTAAACTTAAAAATACGGTATTAATACAAGAAAATTAAAAAAAGACATAGACACCCCTTTCCCAAATGAAATATACTCTTTCGGATGTACGCTTAGGTGTCGTTTATTGTTGATGTTAAGAAACACCACCGATGTGTTCCGAAAGACAATGAATTTCGATGTTTGGCAAATCGTCGATCCGACCAAGGTGGGTGTAGGGCTAAGTGGAACAATTGCATCCCACAAGACATTGACACTAGTTGTCGGTATGACAATGATCCTAGATGATTTCCTCAGGCAATGTATGTTACAGAAAGCCATCATATTGTTTTAATTAAATTTTCTCTTTTAAATAGAACCACCTTGACATTTGTTTTGAAATTGAGTCCACTTCAATTAGCAAAATTCGATGTTTGTACACAATATAAATAAAAACTGAAGTGATACAATAAATTTCTATTTATCCATAGACATCTTCCGTATATTTGAATTGATTTCAAGCATAAATATTTATTGTAAACCGACGTATTTTAAGCGAAGGGTTGAACGTCATTTTTCATCAAAAATGAAGCAAAAGGCACGTGACTGGGACTTGACTTTGGAGCTCTCCTGTCACGCTGGCTGTCCTACTGATTGGAACAATCATATCGTAATGGATTTTTTTTTTTTTTTTTTTTTTTTTTTTTTTAGCAACCATGCTTTTGATTTACTGGAGAGGGCGAGGGGTACCCGAAAGCGGAAAAGCTAGTAAGCCAGAAGAACCTGTGAGAAAACCACAAATTGTCAGGGAATATCACAGAGCTCATGAGGCAGAGATTCTTCCACATGTTCGGAGAGGATTATATCTTCAGGACTACTCACATTTTTCTGACTATAATTGTAATTGTTTGCAAATTGATAATAAAGATATAAAGAGTTGATTTCATAAAATTTATTTAAATAATAATGAATATTTTTTTTTAACAACAATATTTTTATGTAAAAAATGACTCCCTGTCAATATCACAAAGTATAAACAATTACAATATGTGTACAATTGCTGAAAGAGTTCTTAACCAAATTTACCCACATTAATTAGTGTTAAATTCAAAAGATCTAAATTTTAATGTTTCATCCCGATAATTCTGGCAGCAGTGGTCCACTATGGCTTGGTGATTGGAAGTATCAAATTGGCAGTAGTAACACTTGTACCTATAGATAAAAGAAACATTGCACAATGAAATGGAAAAGATTATAACAATTTAATAGCAAATAAGGCATTTCCGGTATTTTTTAAAGGCAAGATTGCTCATATGAAATAAGAAGATTTACATTAAAGACCACAAACGGAAATGAACTTCAATAATATTATTAATAAACATATCTTATATGATGGAGACCATTCCTAAACAAAAAAGACCATTCCTTTGCTTGAAAGTCCATTCCTACAGCCAAAAAATGAGACCATTCCCATACATTTTTGTCATGTTTTTGTCGTGACTTTTCCGTGACGTAAACAAAATTTTCCTACACGTTTTAAGAGGGATACAAGGCTTGTCAAAGGCTGAAATGACATTTGTTGGACTATTCACATGTTTGAATAACTTTGGCATCAACATATTAATACAAAAAGTCACTAACCGGTACGAATTGGTGAAATAAAATCGGATTCTACACCTCGATATCTTTGTCGCTGCATTGATCAACTAGCGAAGGCAGTTTACGATAAAAACAAAAGGATCGAGCTTTACTGACTTAATGGTGAAGTAGAAAACAGACTGCCCTATCTAAACGTGTAATTCATAGACACTAAGATAACCTATAAAGAACGATAATAGTCAAAATCTTCACACCTACCTTTTTGACGATGTACAATCCGCCGTCTTGAAATGACCATTCCGTATCGGGTATAGTCTGTTTGGTGACTCTGAAAATAGGGGAAAAAATTATTTAAAAATCAGGGATTTGCTTTCTATTGCTCTTTTTAACATTTTAGGCACACATTATTCAATACACATCTGAGTAAAAGTTGTCAAAGAAATAATTAAACAACCTGATTAATAAAAAACTGCTGAGATGTGCTAATCTGGGTCACGGGTCACTGTAATCGGGCGGCTGTATCGAGAAACAGATACGGTGTTGAAAAAACTGTTGATACTCATAAAATATTGATAAATGCTATAAAATTTTATGTTTGTCTTCAAGAAATATGATAGACAAAACCATGTGTGAAGTTTTATGACGAAATATCTCCGATTTCTATGTAAATTTACGAGTTGAAGTTGCGGCTGTATCGAGAAACAGATACGGTGTTGAAAAACCTGTTGATACTCACCAACCACCAACGAGAGTGGGAAAACCACTTCTCTAGATCATCCCCGGTCCGGATGGTGAAATCATCATGATCTGTCTCGGTTAATATGCAACCCTAGCTATGACCCTGACGGTGGCATAAATGCTTTGTTATACGTGAATACTATTTCAGATGCGTTCTAAATTTCTAAAGCATTTCGACGCCATTTCTCTACGGTTCAATCCAGCCTCTCAGATCGATACCGGGTAGCCGACTATCTACCCGTCTAATATCTTTTAAGTATTTTCATTCAAATTACGGATTTGTATATCATAAACATTCTAAAAGCAATTATTTCCCATTCATGTATGCAAACTTTATATTTGATATTTAGGTATATACTGTATCTTACAGCGATAACCGTACATTGTAGTTATTTTTTTTCATTAGCGCAAACAAATGTGGTGTGATGTGATATGGCATTGTCCGCTAACAATTACTTCCCAAATTATATTTCGCTTGACCGATAAAAATAATATTTTGACAGTGTCACTTGCCGCCTGCATCAATACGATGACTACATGTCCAGATAATACTTGGAGGTTATTGTCCTTATTGTTTCTAAGAAAATAAAATAAACACATCAGGTAGGGTTAATAGACTGAGAGTTTGAAGATCCCAAAGGGGTAATCAGAATCCGTAAATCGAAGGACAGACAACACAATGGCCAAAAGAAAAAGGACAAACGACGATTTAGAAAACATGCACATAAAACTAAAGATCGAGTAATACGAACCCCACTAAAAACCGGGGGTGAACTCAGGTGATCCGGAAGGGTGAGCAGTTCGTTCCACAAGTGGCACTCGTCGTGTTAATCTAGTTACAAACCCGGTGATGGTTTTTAGAAGAGTAAGCCAACGTTACAATAACTTCCCTTTGAATCGCTTATGACCATTGTGATAATAATTTTAGGCCATTTCCGAGTCATTTGGAATGTACCTTTTTATATTCTGTTTACATATTTATTTTGAATAAATTTCTTTGTTGTTTCAAATCTATTTTTCCTTTTATTCTTGTCCCTATCCATACAATCTTTGTTTAATGGGCTAAGATGGAAATATTAAACAAACAAACAAACAAACAAAAACAACAACATATGCATATAATATTATCTTGTTTCATCTTTACTTCAGTGGTATTGACAGCAATTGTATCCATATTTACTTTATTAACCTTAGGTGAATAGTGTGTAAATAGTCATACCATATTTCACTAATACTTTGAGGTCCATCTTCTCTAAATTACGTTTTTCAAGTAATAAAAAAAATCTCCATAGGGCCCAATACTAATTTTATCAGATTGTAAGTAAAGGAAGCTGCCATTATAATGAACAGCCTTACCTCACAGCTGGTAATCGGCACAAGCAGAACAGTTGGTTCTGCAAAGAAATTCGTGAGGATAACTTCCGGTTTTGGTGGAGGAGAGTTCACGAAGACGCTTCGCAAGGTATGTACATGTCAAAAATTGAAATTTGCTTTTTTACTGCTCGAATATTGCAAAATCAGAGAATGCTATGCTGTGGCGAATGCTTTCACGATTAGAAACATGTATAGTTTATTGTTGTATATGAAGTGTAACTCTCGCAAAATCAACCGTCCCACGAAAAACATGACGAAAATTGTGACACTCTTACATTTCTAAGTTGTTCTTGACAAAGATGCAAGTTAAATTTTCAATATTTTTTCATCGTGGGAGTCTAAATGTAATCGGGGATAAATTCCGATTCGTCAGAAGTAAATTGAAGTCTAGATAAATCTACAAACTGTCAATTTTCTCGTATTCCTGCTTGAGGAGATCGGTTCTGATAGACCACATTGCAAATGCATGAGGAGATTTGCTAGTTTTGTTAATTGTTTTCTGCAAAATTGATAAATTGACACTTTTAAACATAAAACTGATAAATACTCTAATCAAAATAAACTATTCTCTGTCCACTTTCAGGAGCCGATCTCCTCAAGCAGGAAAACGAGAAAATTGACAGTTTGTAGATTTATCTAGACTTCAATTTACTTCTGACGAATCGGAATTTATCCCTGATCACATTTAGACTCCCATGATGAAAAAATATTGAAAATTTAACTTGCATCTTTGTCAAGAACAACTTAGAAATGCACGAGTGTCACAATTTTCGTCATGTTTTTCGTGGGACGATTGATTTTGCGAGAGTTACACTTCATATACAAGAATAAACTATACATGTTTCTAATCGTGAAAGCATTCGCCACAGCATAGCATTCTCTGATTTTGCAATATTCGAGCAGTAAAAAAGAAAATTTCAATTTTTGACATGTACATACCTTGCGAAGCGTCTTCGTGAACTCTCCTCCACCAAAACCGGAAGTTATCCTCACGAATTTCTTTGCAGAACCAACTGTTCTTGCTTGTGCCGATTACCAGCCGTGTACTTACCTAGTAGCATTTCGTTGGTTTTCGAGTTTTGGGTTATGTGTTTAACGCCACGTTTTCGAGTTTACCAATAAAACTGTGGTGCATTTACCGAAAACCAACAGAAAGTTATTAGATAACCAACACATAAATTTATAAATACAGATCTTGGGGAAAAACAGATTTCTGTCTTTTCCCTTCGAATTTTTAGACCAAAGTTCAAATTTTGTGAACACGTGCTTCAAATTGGAGTTGTGTGTTATATACAAAGAGAAGAAATGGTCTGATACAACAAAAGTATTAATAATGATTGGTGTACACGTGTCCACTCTAACCTGGGAGATCGGATGGTGATTATAGAAAAATAACCGGATTTTAATATTGTGACATTGTAAATACATTGTGGTGGTAAATGAATATGAAAAGTGTCCCCATATTTACAATGTTTTCAAGTTCAGAGGTACCCCTGTTCTAGATTTTCAAATAAAATAGCGCTATATATGCTGGGAATCATAGTTTACACCATAAACATAATGTTGTGCAAGTCATTCTTACATTTTTTTACTTAAATCAAAATATATGAAAAATAATGTTGCATCATGAAAAACCGAAAACTTTGCAACTCATTATTACTGACGTATGATGTCTATGTGAAAACAACATTTTGTATAAATATCCAGCAACTCTTATTGTGTTTGAATCACTTTTGTTTTCAAGTAAAATATTGCAGGATATTTATATAAAAACAAATCGACTTTGGCATACCGAGTGCACCCTTTGATAAGTGTTATAATGAACCTTAAACAGGGAAATATCAAGGTCATCCCATTGAGATGGGGTGGGTGCATGTACTCTTCAAAGTCATTTAGGAAGAAAGAAAATAAGAATGGTCAAAATTTCTCCTTGTTTTACTCCCATGTTACAATTAAAAAATCCAGAGCAATCTAGACCAAGTCTTATACACGACTTGACATTGTGGTATATATTGTAACAGTAAAAAATTTTCCTTAGAGATTGGATTTTTGAAGAAAAAAAATTCCATAATCCCACTCTTCAAACAGTATCAAAAGCACTTGAAATCTACAAATGTACAATATATTTTTTTACAAAGAGAAAAGTATATAGAAATAGCGAAAATAGTACAAATACATTATCAACTGTAGAAAATCCCCTACGAAATCTTCATGCAACAGTTCAGTCTTCAACTGTTGTCCTAGAACAAACAATCTGCTTTTTCATGTTTTGTGTTTGTCGTGGTTTTGCCTCCCTTTTACATCTAAACTCTGTGTCACCAAGCTTTGTACTCCGTTGAAACTATGGCAAATGAAAACTACTTTCCGCGTTGGGTAAAAATACGTGAATGTGCTTGGAATTCTTCTAAATATCAACCGGTAGGTAAATAGAAGCCGAAAGAATGGCAGACGATGTAAGACAACATTTTCATATTCAACTCAAAAACAAACATCAGATAGACAGAAAGTTGTTTTGGTGTAAAATTTGTTAAAATCTATCCAGAAATGACTTCACAATAATATTTTGAAAATTCAAAATATGGTTTTGGTTGATTATATAGGGATTTTTTTTTACATGTGGCAATATTTTTGGCCACATGTTGTATAAGATATTCATGAAAAATGTTCAATTTTTAAGAAAAAGTACTGCCTGTAAATAGTGAAGTACTGGTACATTTGAAAAATTTTGAAAGCCCTGCAGGGTGCATGAAGCCAGTCCACCAAGCCCTTGCATAAACTGTAAACGAGAAGATGTGACTAAGTGCTACTGGCACCTCTCACAGGGGCGAAATCAACCACTGTTTTATACTTTTGTCAAAAATGCATATGCATTCAAAGATGATGACTGTATTTGTAGAATGTGTGAGGCTTGATTTAGAAAATCACTCGAAATGTCCCACGATACAGAAGCAACATCAAGCAAAAGAAAATATGATTCAGCCATAGATACAAGCTGTGCATTTGAAACAAATGATTTAAATTTAACAACAGCAAACTTTGACAGCTATGGTAATGTGTCATTTGACCCATGTGAATTTACACTCCATACTGCGGCTAATGCAGAAAATAATGACTGTAGTAAAAAACTTGTATGCTTTTTGCAACACATGAACATGTGTGAAACAAATGATGACCATTCGACATCAGTTAATGTTGACTTATGCAAGTCATGCTTTCAGATTTAGCTAGATCAGAATAACAACGAAGCATGTACATCTAATCAATTTTTTCTCTATTGATCACTACAAGAAATATAGAAATTTCAAACCCCAACTAGAATGTTGCTTTTGTGACAAAAGTATATACAGTCAAAGAAAGACCATTTAATTTAAGGGAAAGGATCTTCTAGAAAGAATAAAGTTAATTTTAAATTCTGATGCATTTGTATATGCAAATTTTCTATGGTAATGGCATCAGCATATTCAGTTAGAATTTAAATTAGAGCCCCATCCGGTTTTCTCCTATTATTCACATGTTTTATTATTTTTAATAAATAAATTTAGTTGAAGTTTTTGTGAATTTTATTTTGTAAAAAGTTATCAAATAATGGATCTTAGTACAGTATGATCTGCTTTTGTTTAAAAACAAAAGGTTAAAAACATTACACCCCTCGCCCCTTTTTATAAAGAAACATCTATAAAATATAACACGAGTTCTGCTCAAGAGTCATTACGAGGATGTACTATGCATGTGATAAAATTTTATATTTTTTTCATTATCATCATTTTCTTTCATTTGTCTTTTATAAGATCATTTACATTGAAAAAAGTATCACTTGTATCAAGTACATTGACATCAACATGCTCGTGGTGGGTTGCTAGGGAGCGCTATACATGAGTTGTATGGTGAATCCACCAATAAAACCGGTGGACGTGTTTGAATAACCTTATATGTTAAAAAACAGTTGAAAGTAATTTTTAATATGCCAAGATTTACCATTGCATATGAAAATATGACTGTTTTTTTTTTCTCAAGTTCATTCGATAAATTTAGTAGACCATTACAGTTGATTCTTGTTTTGTTATACCTTCATGGAACAACTTTACATGTATTTCGACCGAAAAGTCAGCTTACCAGGATTACTTTTACAGTAATATAATTGCTCCTTACTTAATACTGTTGTGGTTCCATAAAATCTCAAATTTGGACTCATCTGTTAAATTATATTTGATCAATTTAATAGCTGTAGATATAATAAACAATTATTCTGACTAATTTCAACATTTTTAATACAAAATAATATTTGTTTTATTGAGAAAACGCATTTACTTACACTCGTTCTATAAATAGAATGTTAAAAATTACGGAGTATGTGATGATTCTAGTTATCTCCCTTGAATCCAACCAAAATGTGACACGATCCATCTGACAGAAAACAATTCTATTGTATGTTTAATTACAGAAAATGTTTCTTTGAAATACTAATATAGAAATCTATGGAACTATATATATGATTTTCCATCACCCTTTCGGCAAATATTTTAATTTTTAATTTTTCGTGTTTTTTGAAACAACTTCCGCCATTTCCGTGTCGTTTTAATTTCTGCATTACTCCTTTGTTACAAGAAGTTCAAGCACGGGGCCTCAAATTTATATGAAAGAAACAATGTTCTATGTTTTTCTCGCTTCTTCGGTTATATTTGACGCTCGCAACGATTAAAACGAGTGAATTTTCAACACTTGGTCGATGTATTCTAAAACGTGTCCGATTCCGGTAAAAAATGTACGTGACAAATTAATTGAAATGACGCCATTATCGAGTCTGCTCTCCGACTGGTTATTGAAAATAAAGGAACAAAATTAAAGAAGCTAGGTAAACAACTCGGCGTCCCATTAGAAACAAAGATGGCGGCCATGTAATGTTAAATCTTCGTTGAGAAAGTCAAGGACTTATTCATTCATTCATTCAAATTGTCAAGGGAGAGTATAAAATTTGGACCATTTACCTTGTGATAGATTAAAGTATTTGGTTTTCAATGCAAAAGGGTAAGGAATGAGAATAGCATAAAAAACCGTATTTTTGAAAAAAAAATACATTTGGCCTTAAACAAACCGTTTACCTCTTGATTTAATGATAATTTTTGGCTTCTATGATAAAATAATTCAGCTTTACATAACTTTTTACAAGGACGTATATAGAAAGGATTGGCAACTGTGTGTACATTCTATGTAGTCGGAAACTACCTATCGCGATATGTGCGTGACTTCGCGAGATCGCAAATTCACTTTGGCGTCCCCCCATTAATGGCGGACAGCTGCTCACTTGACAAATAAATAAACATCATGTAAGTATTATAGCCATGAGTATACAATTGCAAATGAATCGTATATCATAACAAGTTGGTTTCAACAGAAACATATAAGTAAATGTTAACAAATCGTGTGCATGATCGTTGTATTGTCACCAATAATTTGCAATTTTCAAACATTTATTTGAGTAGTCCGAGATTCCTCTGTCGTTTAACGGCATTGATAATCTTGCTGTAGCCGTTCAACGACAGAGGGTGATACATACGGAAACCATCAAATTTGCCTCACAGCCATAGTATCGGCACATTTCCACGTTTCGTGGCTATCGGATTTTATTTTCTATCATAAACCTTATATAAATCGCTTCACCAATCATTTTTCTATTCATTCATAACCATCTTACCCTCAGAAAGTGGTGTTACACTCCATTACAGCACGATTTTGCCTTAGATCCTATTATTCCGCCATTTGACTTCCATTTTCGAATCTACACACGTGATCTCGCGATACTAACTGAATGATGACAGCAACGCATTGCATGATGGGAGCTAATTAATGCAGCGTGCCAAATTATTTGGAGCATTATTTGCATACGTAAACAACATTCAAATCACATGGAAGACGATACATTTAAGCGTATTCTGCAGGACAAACAGTCCATCTACAGATCAAAGAAGAGCAGAAGGAAATTATACAGAATGTGTTGGAAAGAAAAGATTCAATGGCAGAGTGTTACCAACGGGCTTCGGAAAGAGCATGTGTTACGTTCCCCCTTTTTGTTTTTGGACAAGGTACTACATTTTTTAGTTCACCTGGACCAAAGGTCCATGTGAACTATTGCCATCACTTGGCGTCTGTCGTCTGTCGTCTGTCGTCTGTCGTCTGTAAACTTTTCACATTTCAAGCTTCTTCTCCGAAACCACTTGGCCGATTGGAACCGAACTTAGCAGGAATGTTCCTTGGATGGTCCTCTACAAAGTTACTGTTTTTCGTTCCAGTCGGATATTCAATATGGCTGCCAGGGCCAATAATATGCTCTGATTGGCTGAAATTTCAAAGATCTTCTTCTCCGAAACTAATGAACTGACTGAACCCAAACTGTAAAGGAATGATCATTGGAATGTCCTTTACCAAGTTACTGTTTTTTATGCCGATCGGAAATCCAAGATGGCCGCCATCGCAGGACATAGATTAACATTGGACCCTATGGGAAAATGTTCAAATGCCTTCTTCTCAGAAACTACAAATATGATTAAAGCCAAACTGTACATGAATGTTCATTGGATGGTCCTCTACAATCTTAAGGTTTTTTGTTCCGATATGAAATTCAAAATGGCGGCTACGGCAGGACTTAGTTTAACATTGGACCCTATGGGAAAAATGTTTCAAAATGCTTCTTCTCTGAAACCACTTGGACAGTTGAAACCAAACTGCCCAGGAATGATCATTGGAAGGTCCTCTACAAATTTTCTGTTTTTTATGCCGGTCGGAAATCCAAGATGGCCGCCACCGCAAGACATAGATTAACATTGGACCCTATGGGAAAATGTTCAAATGCCTTCTTCTCAGAAACTACAAATATTATTAAAGCCAAACTGTACATGAATGTTCATTGGATGGTCCTCTACAATCTTAAGGTTTTTTGTTCCGATATGAAATTCAAAATGGCGGCTATGGCAGGACTTAGTTTAACATTGGACCCTATGGGAAAAATGTTTCAAAATGCTTCTTCTCTGAAACCACTTGGACAGTTGAAACCAAACTGCCCAGGAATGATCATTGGAAGGTCCTCTACAAATTTTCTGTTTTTTATGCCGGTCGGAAATCCAAGATGGCCGCCCCCGCAGGACATAGATTAACATTGGACCCTATGGGAAAATGTTCAAATGCCTTCTTCTCAGAAACTACAAATATTATTAAAGCTAAACTGTACATGAATGTTCATTGGATGGTCCTCTACAATCTTAAGGTTTTTTGTTCCGATATGAAATTCAAAATGGCGGCTACGGCAGGACTTAGTTTAACATTGGACCCTATGGGAAAAATGTTTCAAAATGCTTCTTCTCTGAAACCACTTGGACAGTTGAAACCAAACTGCCCAGGAATGATCATTGGAAGGTCCTCTACAAATTTTCTGTTTTTTATGCCGGTCGGAAATCCAAGATGGCCACCACCGCAGGACATAGATTAACATTGGACCCTATGGGAAAATGTTCAAATGCCTTCTTCTCAGAAACTACAAATATGATTAAAGCCAAACTGTACATGAATGTTCATTGGATGGTCCTCTACAAACTTTGCGTTTTTTGTTCCGATATAAAATTCAAAATGGCGGCTACGGCAGGACTTAGTTTAACATTGGACCCTATGGGAAAAATGTTTCAAAACGCTTCTTCTCTGAAACCACTTGGATAATTGAAACCAAACTGCCCAGGAATGATCATTGGAAGGTCCTCTACAAGGTGTGTGTTTTTTATGCCGATCGGAAATCCAAGATGGCCACCACCGCAGGACATAGATTAACATTGGACCCTATTGGAAAATGTTCAAATGCCTTCTTCTCAGAAACTACAAATATGATTAAAGCCAAACTGTACAAGAATGTTCATTGGATGGTCCTCTACAGACGTTAGGTTTTTTGTTCCGATATGAAATTCAAAATGGCGGCTACGGCAGGACTTAGTTTAACATTGGACCCTATGGGAAAAATGTTTCAAAACGCTTCTTCTCTGAAACCACTTGGACAATTGAATCCAAACTGCCCAGGAATGATCATTGGAAGGTCCTCTACAAAGTTTCTGTTTTTTTATGCCGATCGAAAATTCAAGATGGCCACCACCGCAGGACATAGATTAACATTGGACCCTATGGGAAAATGTTCAAATGCCTTCTTCTCAGAAACTACAAATATGATTAAAGCCAAACTGTCCATATGTGTGTACATTGGATGGTCCTCTACAAACTTTACGTTTTTTGTTCCGATATGAAATTCAAAATGGCGGCTACGGCAGGACTTAGTTTAACATTGGACCCTATGGGAAAAATGTTTCAAAACGCTTCTTCTCTGAAACCACTTGGATAATTGAAACCAAACTGCCCAGGAATGATCATTGGAAGGTCCTCTACAAGGTGTGTGTTTTTTATGCCGATCGGAAATCCAAGATGGCCACCACCGCAGGACATAGATTAACATTGGACCCTATGGAAAAATGTTCAAATGCCTTCTTCTCAGAAACTACAAATATGATTAAAGCCAAACTGTACATGAATGTTCATTGAATGGTCCTCTACAAAAGATACGTTTTTTATTCTGATATGAAATTCAAAATGGCGGCTACGGCAGGACTTAGTTTAACATTGGACCCTATGGGAAAAATGTTTCAAAATGCTTCTTCTCTGAAACCACTAGGACAGTTGAAACCAAACTGCCCAGGAATGATCATTGGAAGGTCCTGTTTTTTATGCCGATCGGAAATCCAAGATGGCTGCCACCACAGGTCATAGTATTAACACAGAACCATATGGGGAAAATACAGAAATATATTCTTCTCTGAAGCTATTGCACTGATTGAACCTAAACTGTGCATCAATCATTGGAAGGTCCTTTACAAACTTTGTGTTTTTTATGTTGATCGTAATTCCAAGATGACGCAGGACATAGTTTTTACATAGGACCAATTGGTTTTTTTTATTACCAGGTGAACGATACAGGCTCTTGAGAGCCTCTGGTTTTTTTTTATGGTTATCTGTAATTCACTAAATTTGCTGTTAAAATCATTACCAATCAATATAATCAACTGTATTAAATTTTATGTTAATTGTTCTGCCTTAACAGGCGCCTATGATTGGCAATAAAAATATTTGTTTGTTTGTTTATATGCAAATTATCTCCCATGATACATTGCGGTAATCGTAGTTTTCTCGTAGTCACGTGACAAATGTTTGAAAAATGGAAGACAAATGTCGAAATCATAGGTTCTAAGGCAAAATCGTGCTGTAATGGAGTGTAACACCACTTTCTGAGGGTAAGATGTTTATGAATGAATAGAAAAATGATTGGTGAAGCGATTTATATAAGGTTTATGATAGAAAATAAAATCCGATAGCCACGAAACGTGGAAATGTGCTGACCCAGAGTTGGAGAAGCAAATCCGCTGTTTTCCGTATGTATCACCCTCTGTCGTTGAACGGCTACAGCAAGATTATCAATGCCGTTAAACGACAGAGGAATCTCGGACTATTATTTGAGGTCCTCGACGGAAGTGACCACCTCGACATGTGCATCCTAAAACTCTCCAGCCTGGCATTTCAGGATGATAATTTTTTGTTCTATCTCCTACCAGTATATGTCAATAATTGTAGAACAAATTTCTATGCTGCCCCATTTGTATTATTTTCTTATTTTACCAATTTTATAACCTGATATTTTTGCTCCCCCCAAAATGGAACATGTGACCACCTCGACATGTGCATCCTAAAACTCTCCAGTCTGGCATTTCAGGATGATAATTTTTTGTTCTATCTCCTACTAGTATATGTCAATAATTGTAGAACAAATTTCTAAGCTGCCCCATTTGTATTTTTTTCTTATTTTACCAATTTTGTAACCTGATATTTTTGCTCTCCCCCCAAAAAGGCAAAATGGGACATGTGACCACCTTGACATGTGCATCCTAAAACTCTCCAATCTGGCATTTCAGGATGATATTTTTTTGTTCTATCTCCTACTAGTATATGTCAATAATTGTAGAACAAATTTCTATCCTGCCCCATTTGTATTTTTTTCATATTTTACCAATTTTATAACCTGATATTTTTGCTCACCCCCAAAATGGGACATGTGACCACCTCGACATATGCATCCTAAAACTCTCCAGTCTAGCATTACAGGATGATAATTTTTTGTTCTATCTCCTACCGGTATGTCAATAATTGTAGAAAAAATTTCTATGCAGTCCCATTTGTTGTATTTTTTTATTTTACTTTTTTATGGCCCTGCCCTGAAACAACGAAATGGGTCATAGTGACCACACCATCATGTGCAACCTAAAACTCTCCAGCCTGGCCTTTCAAGATGATAACTTTTGGCTCCATCTCCTACTGATATACAATGTATGTCAATAATTGTACAAGAAATTCCTCTGCAGTCCTGTGTATTTTTTTTTACTGTTTACTGACAAATTTATAACCGGCCTGTTTTGAGGTAAGACAGAGTGTCCATGCACCAGTCCTCAATATTTGCAAGTGCAACATATAACTCTCCAGTCTAGAATTTCAGGACAATATTTTTTGCTTCCTGATATCTCTACCAGTATGTAAATGATTGTGGAAGAGGTTTGTGCAGTTCCATTTGTAGTGTATTTTATTTACCAATTTTACAAGATACCAACCATTTTATAATGGGAACACCTGAGAAATTTAATTGCTATAACTAAAAATGAAGAAAAAAATTCATGACAAAACATCAAGAAATTTTTTGGTACAAAATAAAATGTGCATTTTTTCCTACATCATGTGTACATAGCACAAACATACATCCAACAAATTTTCTAAGCAACAATTTTGTGCTACTTACATCACTAAGTGAGAAATATTTTATTGAAAATACAAGAGCATATCCAACCAGGCACAGCAGGGATAGAATTTAATGGGAATTGATGTCTAGACTGCAGGGCTAGACTGATTTAATCTATTCTAGCCCTGAAGGAAAATGTCTAGACCTGTATTTGCGGTGAGCTTCTGCTAAGGGGTTTTGGGGGCATGCCCGCCCTTGAACATTTTTAATAATTACATGCAAAATCCTGCATTCTGAGTATGTTTTGAATGTAAGAGATGTGCAAAAATTGTGTCAAAAAAGTGAATTTTTTTTGGTTTCAAAGATTGAAAAACGTTAATAAAAGGCAAATATTTAAATAAGTTTGTTTTATTCTGAATTTTTATTTGTCCTCAGGTTCCAGTTCATAATCTGACTCCATCTCTGAATACTCTAATTCCTCCTCCTCCTCCAGTAATCTAAGGTGTCTTTTTTGAAATTATCGGTGCCGTTAACAAATTTACAGTCTGGGTCGTCTTTCCCAAATTTTGTACACCACTTCACCAGTGACTGTCACAGGACTTCAGCTGACTTTCTCTGTCAAAATGTAGCCATTTGTACATTTGAAGCCATTGTATTCCTTTTTGTGGCATCGTATGCCTTATTACTTTCACGGGTGTCAACTTTCCGTTTAGACTTCGGTTTTGAAACTCCCGGTAAGAATTTCCACATATTTTGTTATTGAAAAAGTAACCTTGAACTCGTGATCATAGTCATATAAGTTCTTACATATAGAGGAGACCTGAGTAGTTTATTTCAAGTGCCGACATGACCGAGGATTTTACATAAGATATTATTATACGTCCTTGCTTTTTATCAGAAAAAGTGGGGGGGGGGATTTAATTTTGCGCCTACCCCCCCCCCCCCCCCTCACTTTTGAAAGTATGTATAATACAATTGGAGTCACACATAAGCATAGTTGCTTATATAAATCTGTTTCCATTACTATGATTAGACAAATGATTATTTTACAGTTCAGTAAATTATAGTACAGTATATATAATTAGCTAACTTTTAAGGAAAAAAAGATACAATGTATCTATATTTTTTTTTAACTATGAAAGTAAATCGCCTTCGTGGCATATACAAGAATATTAGTAGCGTAGACATAGTCTGATGGTATATTACTACATGGTGTGGGTGTTAGGTTCGGTCAAGCATTGTAAACAAATTGGTGTATTACAAGAGGTATTTTCAAAATACACAATACACATAACATATATACATGTCAATTAGATAGTCTACAACATATTTTATTATTCAGCGAAACAAAAAACTGTCCGCTTTTCTGACCACGTATGATTTTATAAACGTAAATGTAGATATGTCGCTCCGCTTGAACACATTAGTATTATTTCGAGCAAATCAGTCTTCGTTCGTACTCCTTATTAATGCTGCGTGCTTAAAGGAGCATATTTATTTATTGGCTTTGGTTTAACCCGACCGATCATCGAACCTACGATATACCACATTCCATGAATGCACGTTAACCATTGCACCACCGAGACAGTTTGTGCATTACTAAGCCCTAGTAGTAATGTAATTCATAAAACTGTTGATATAGAACGATGTAAAAGAAACCCCACTGAATTATCTTAAATTTATTTTTCTAATTGTAATGTCTTTAAGATAAAACATTATTTTAAAAGACACCATAAGTGTACTATATCTTGTTGATTTCCAGTAAAATATAAATGATTGAAAATATGATAAATGTGTACGATAAAAGTGTCGGAAGAAAATTATATTCGCTATTCCACTTATGAAGGGTGCACTCGATATGACAAAGTTGATTTTTTTTAATCTAAGTTTCTTAGCATCTTTCTATATTTTACTTCAAAGCAAAAATGAATAAAAAAAAACCAATAAGAGTTACTTGATATTTATGTTAGATGCTGTGTTTACAAAGACACGATACACTGCTTATAATGGGTTGTAAAGTTTTCGGGTTTTCAAGATGTAACACAATTTGTTTTATAGAATTTTGTTTTAAGTAATAAAAAAGTGAAAACAAATAGCACATCACCATGTTTATGGTACAAGGTAAGGAGTCCCAGTATTATATATAGGTTATTTAATTTGAAAATGTAGAAAAAGTACCTCTCAACTTTTTGTAAAACATTGTAAATATGGCGTACATTTGACAAGCTTTCCCACTTCTGAAACAATGTTAAGGCATTAAAAATACAGCTAAAAAATATTAAAATAGTAGGAGTTCATACCTTTGACCATACAATCTTTGAATTTTGCAATAATTCAGCTACAAAAATTACAGAGTTCATAGAAAATTATGACTATTCTGCGCAAGACGACTTTGGCTAATGACAATTCTATGCACACTGCTAAATTACTTTTAATGTTGTACGTTTTAGTATTCCCATTTAAAACATGTTAATCATGTAATTTCTAGATTTTTAAAATTATTTAAGATGAATTCATTTTTTTTTTATCACATTGAGTGTCTAAGTTAATAGTAATTTTTTTCACGCCACGATATAGCTGAAAAATTGCTAATGTTGGCTTTAAATACCAATCAATCAATCAATCAATCAATCAATCAATCAATCAATCAATCAATCAATCAATCAATCAATCTTTTATCACATTGCAAGTCGAACACACCATTGACAAGTGTTATAATGATTTATGAACCTAGTGGTTAAAATATATGATTGATTGATTGATTGATTGATTTATTTATTGTGTTTAACGCCACTTTCATCAATATTTCAGCTATATCATGGCGAACAGTTTTAGTGGTGGATGAAGCCGGAGTGCCCGGAGAGAACCACCGACCATGGACAAGCAACTGGTAAGCTTTATCACTTGCGGCTGCGAGTTGAGTACACCCTTTCTGTAATTTACAAAGCCCGGCGCGAACCCATGCCGTATTGGTGATAGGCTTGTAGGAGTTGTTAGGTAATCCAACTACCTACCTCATTGAGCCACCCGGACCCTGTTAAAATACAAGTGTCGTATTAGTTCGCGAGGTGGCTATAGTGTCAAATTAAATTTGTTGCACGATTGTGACACCTGTATAATCAGTCTTATGTAGAAGCATACATTATAGCCACTAATGTTTTATTATTTTTGTGTATCATAGTAAACTGCGACTGAACAGTAAACTACCACGGATACTAAAATTACTAATGTTATTAATATATCATAATTAAATGTAAGGGATACTTCAACATGAGTAATACCTTAAATAATAGGAAAAATACTCCAAGAGAGGAAAATTGTTACAAACAGGGGTGGTGTGGTGGCATATCCCTTAGTACCAGTGTGAGCTACTCTTATTAAAAAACATTATTAAGAAAAAACTCCTGGAACGTGCTAATCTGGGTCACGTGTCACTGTAATCGGGCGGATGTATCGAGAAACAGATACGGTGTTGAAAAAACTGTTGATACTCATGAAATATTGATAAATGCAATAAAATTTTATGTTTGTCTTCAAGAAATATGATAGACAAAACCGTGTGTGAAGTTTTATGACGAAATATCTCCGATTTCTATGTAAATTTACGAGTTGAAGTTGCGGCTGTATCGAGAAACAGATACGGTGTTGAAAAAAACTGCTGATACTCATAAAATATTGATAACTGCAATAAAATTTTATGTTTGTCTTCAAGAAATATGATAGAAAAAACCATGTGTGAAGTTTTATGACGAAATATCTCCGATTTCTATGTAAATTTACGAGTTGAAGTGGGGAAACACCCACAGTTAATTTTAGCGATGTATTTTTATGTTAAACAAGAATAATGAGCGTCCTGATTGAATGACCGATTTAAAACACACTGACTCCGCATGGTAAAAAGATGCATGTAAAAGAAATCTATGTTATATTTATTCATTTGTTTGATTCTGGAATATTGATGAAAGTTTGAAATAAAAACACAGGACAGGACTTTAAGCAAAAATAATAATCCAGGATTAGTTTTTTATTAAAAAAATCCAGGACCCCTGTGTCCATGATTTTTTTTTTTAAAGTTAATAATATAAAATATTGACATCCACACCTGCCTTTTGGACAGCACATTTTTGTGTCCACACTTTTAAGATTAGACAAATAAGACTTAACTGTCTGTGTCAATATTAAAAACCGGACTTTAAAAGTGATATTCAACATTGGATTTAATCCTGTTTGTAAATGTATTTTAAAGTAATGACTGTTTAGTCTTTGTTCACTAATGATTTTTTTGGGACAATTTTAAGCAGATTTTTATTTCTGTGTCGTTTATATAACTGTTTATTCTGCTAGTTGTTACAGACAATATTGATCTTACAATTATAGAACAACCATGTTCAATATGCAAAGTCTTTATTACATACAAATAACATAAGTTCTATATAATGTTTAAATACAGGATATGTTAGTTGTAATACATACACACATACAATTTTGTGTTAAGCTCATTATATTTTGGTACAGCATTTACCACTACACAAATTTTTTGGTGGGGTAATTAATTTATAAAATTTATTCATACCACGATATTGCTAAGATTGGTGTTGAATACCAATCAATCAATCAATGAATGACACAGATTAATACCACTTTACAGTGCAATCATATTAATAGGTGATGCAGGTACGACATTTGTTTTGTATTTTCAAACAAAAAACTCAAAAGATTTAAGGATTGATCGCAATTTTTGTTTGGTTCATGAAGAAATAACCTCAATCAGTTTGTACACACCGTGTGTACAACCTGATTGAGGTTATTTCGAATGAACCGAACAAATAATTTCGATCAATACTTATAAATTAATTCAAACTTTTTTTGCTATGATATTGAAAAATATATTTATTTGTTCAAAATAAGGCAAATAATCGGAAATAAATTTAAATAACCCCAAAGGTGCCTCATTTAAAGAAAATTACCCGATGACAGCGGCACACGACGTTTATTTTTAGATTCCGTACATTGACAAATAACCTGAACTTTTTAAATCAATCAAAACACGTATAAAATGACATGTGACTCTAAAATTAATTTATTCACACATAGTGAATCTAGTATTGTGCAAAAGTATACCATGCGGACCTAATGTAAAAGTGGCCTCTAATTTCGGTAAGACATACTTTTTGCAGGAGTGATGTTAAAACGTACGATGCCCTTGTCCGACCTTCCGAATATTGTGCCGACACCAACCAAATAACCCCGACAACATTTCCTGATATAAAACTGAGGTGAAAATTCATTGGCTCATACAGGGAGTTTTTAAAAAGGGCGATCTTGGTAATTATTCACTAGATCAGCCACTGAAGTTTCATCCAAATCAAAGACGACAGCATTGGTAACATGCTTTGTCACATTTACATTGTAAAATCCAACTAAGCGTGTTGGTCTAGCACGTTGTGTCCAGTTGTGTAAACGGCCACAAAAACAAATACCTATTTCTAATCAAGGTGAGCGATACATGTTCCTAAGAGCCTCTAGTGGTCCATACCTTATATCTCGAGCGGCTAAACATATCACCCTACTTATTCATTCTCTCGGTGTACAATAATATTGTATTTAAAATGGGAGCAGACTTCACGATTTGAAAAAAATTGTGCCTGGCGCCTTTACTCTATTTTTAATATCAAAATTCTGACATATGTGTTAACTCAACATTTTACAACATATATTGTGTTCTCATAAATGACCTGTATTGTTCGAAGTAAGCAGATCGGAACAAAGTGATTATTCATTTTTAAATCACATAGTTATGTTGTTTAATATTGATTGGATACTGGTTAAAGTTCAATTCACTGAAGCCTCAGAACTTCCCAGTGTGTCTCCGGGTGGCAGATAGGGGAAGTCTGATCGATGTTCTGAGTTATTTGGGTGGGGGTGGGGGAGGGTTGTCAGGGTATAATACGGAGAGATAAAGACCTTTATATAGTTTTATATATTGTTGAACTTCTGAATATTATATAGCTACAATATTTTTCGCTGGAGTTAAAACAATATTCAGTCAGTCAATTGTTTTGTTACATATTGTCATAATACTTTTCAGCAATATGTACGAGGTGAAAACAGACGGTCGTGTTCAATTCGACCGCTCAAGACCTTGACTTTTATATGTTCAAGGTCAACTATTGACCATTTATTTATTTCAATATATCATAGTCGTCATTTCAAGCATATGTGAGAAGCTTTCTGATTCGAAGCTGCTGCAATTTGTCTTTTACATGTAAGGAATTTGGCCCCTTATGATTTGTCCTTCTCCATACTCAAGGCACTCGTTATTCATGCCCCGTCTTAAGAGCGAGTGTTGCATTTGATTTGTTCCGCACAATTAGATGTTGGGATTAGGGGGTTATGATGTTTAACGCCACTTTCAACACTATTTCAGTTATATAGTGGCGGTCAGTGTTATTGATGGAGTACCCTGAGAAAACCACCGACCTGTCGTAAGTCACTGACAAACTTTATCACATAATGTTGTATCGAGTACGTATCGCCTGAGCGAGATTCGAATTCACAACGTTAGTGGTGATGGGCACTGATTCACATGTAGTTATAAATCCAGCTAGCATACGATCACGACCACGACGGCCCCAAATTAAATGTTGGACCTTTGTGTCAAGGTGAATGGCGGGGAGCTAGTGGTAAGGACATAAAACACTATGATTCTTTTACCAATAGAATAGGTTCGCTCTCGTCTCACGTTGAAGTGTACTCGACTTGCGACTCTCGGATGTTTACATCTAAAACTCGAGCAATTTGAACTATTAAACCTGATCGCCATAATATATAGCTCTAAAATATATATACAAATGTAGCTGAAAGTGATGTTCGACAGACATGCAATTATTTCCGAGTGCAAATTCCAAATTTGTGTCGGCGTATAATGTATAATGTGGAAAAGTGTTGCATGAAAGTGTATACAATTTAGTGTTAATCATACACATTTCGTGCTAAGTCAGAGGAGTTTATGATAGCATACTGTCTCAAGTTAATCGGTGGCTTTTTGTGATGAAACGAAGGCATATTTGCATGTACATGTATTATACAATTCGCGAGTCTCCAGTCTCCAAGTTTATCTTTGTAACTATGAAAAGAAATTTAAACAGTGATGATCAACAATTCCACCAGTATCAAGAACAAAAACCTGAACAATCACTTTCCATATCAACTCATTGAACATTAGCTTGCATGTGTTTAGCATACCTCTAATTAATGCGTCAGGCATTGGATATTGTGTTATGCAATTTGAATTCGATGGACAATATTAACTTGCAAAAAACAAATATTATTCTATCATTGCATGATTATGTGACATCATCAGAATGAGCTCTACACTAGATCTTATATAAGTGACCTCTGATCTTCCTTCATTTAAGCTATGCCGTCAATTATCTTTTATTTTTAAATCAATGCATAACATTCCTTATGTGATGCCTTTTTTGCAGGGTACCCTGCTGAACAGTAAGTTGGATGAGTTAATCGTTACAGTTATTTTGTGTAATGCAATACAATTAATGGAAGCAACCAAGCTGATTGATTATATTTACATGCAATATATTTTTTATGAAAACAAAAGTATGCCGTCGCGTAAAAAAATGTAATGATTTCTGAAATAGCACCAATTCATATTCATTTGACAATTCGTATTCATAGTCATTGTGAGAGTGATTTGATTGGTTCCGATAGCCACGGAGAACGTGACAAATTGATACCGATAGCCATCGAGAAAGTAGGCAAATCATACCCGTGACTGTTGAGAAAGTGAACAACATATTGCTTTGCTTAGGATTCTGTTAAAAACGTGAAAAAGTCTACCATCTACGATGCCTCAAACAAATAAGACAATATTCTTATGGATAGTTGCTGCGAGTTGTCTACTGACGACGCTTACTATCATTATCAGAGATATTAATAGAACTCCAGTGTCGATTGATGTGTACAATGTTTCCTCCGAACCCAGACTAACTTGTGGATATACAAAATTGTACCCCGGAGGATATGGATCACAGGTCCATGACATGATGTTTGCGTGGTCCTGGGCTCTTCAACATAATGTGATATATAAAGGAGTTGTAGGTTCATTTGATCAAAATTTGATTGATTTAATTCGATTGTTAAAGTTGCCATTCCAATTACAAGTTAGACCTTTCGAAGATTGCATATTACTTTCAAACTATAAATCAGATCGTTGGGTTCATATGAACAACTTTTTCAAAAGACCAAATTATAATAGGAATGTTAAAACAAACAGAACAATTGTTGTTCATATACGTAGGGGTGACGTAAACATGGACTACGAACAAACAGGTGATTACTACAGGTACATACCCAACTCGTATTTTCTCAATTTGTTAGAAAAAATTCGTCGAACGAATGATCACGTGATTATATTTTCTCAAAAAACAGAATCATTTGAAGAATTTGTGAATGAAGGTTACGATGTTAAGTTGGACACTTCAGTTGTTCAAGCTTGGAAAACTATAATTGAATCTGATGTATTTATAATGTCAAGAAGTTCATTTTCCTATGTCCCGGCATTGTTTGCTCATGGGGCAGTATATTATAACGAGTTTTGGTGCAAACCATTGAGTCATTGGCTTGTAAATACAACATTTGATTTTCAAATCAACAGAGTGAATAAGACTCCAATGAAAGAAACAATTTTACCGTGTAAAGGTGGTGAATTTGGAGCGGATACAATTCAGTCGTATGCTTGTATAATTTCTAAACAAATAGTTAAAATTCGGCATATGCCTCATTGGGCTCAAGTAGTTTATCCGTGCTGGTCGTGGTTTGCAGAAAAACGAGCGAAAAACTGTATTTTTCTTGTTAAAGATGGATTATCAAGTGGATGGTTTAGCTTTATGGCCGAGAGAATGGGTTGTCTCGTGATTCATAAGCAACCTAAAATGTGTACAGTACTAGGACTCTTAGATAAACGTATTAGTGTTGATCCTGGTGAGACATACTCTTGGCTGTCTAGTCCACTCGATGCTGCAAAACTACAATGCAACACGTTTCGCCAAGGATTTGTCAATAGAGGCATTGGCATCATAAGAAGAAAACACGACAGACACATTAGTAATATAGAAAAAATGAACATTACGAAAGAACTTGTGTATTTTGAACATATATCATATCTTAATCAAGCAAGATGGATGTACGAGCATGATATTATAATTAGTGCACACGGTGCCGCCATAACTCATTCAATATTTGTACAAAAATGTACAGCTGTTATTCAGCTTTATCCTGAACATTATTATCCTAACAAGTTTTTTGAGCC
Organism: Bathymodiolus brooksi; assembly: GCA_963680875.1. NCBI lineage: Eukaryota > Metazoa > Mollusca > Bivalvia > Mytilida > Modiolidae > Bathymodiolus > Bathymodiolus brooksi. The sequence continues at coordinate 72,806,440 of OY804576.1, read as the reverse complement.
ATTAATAATAGAATCGGGAGGAATACCAATAACTTGGATCAAAAACAAATATATTGGTAATAATGCTACATTAGCGGCAGCAAATGACGCCATGTTGGATGAAGACTTTAAGAAAGAACATCTAAGTCGTGGGAAATGGAAGCTTAAAGACATAGATGTAGATATCAAGACACTTAATTCATTGATACAATTAGCAAAGGAAAAACAGCAAAAGTGTCGAAATCAAACTGATGTTTAGCTTATTTGCAGTGTCCGCGTCCAGAATGTGCATGATAGTTTGTTAACTGAACGCCAATATGGCGGACATTATATGTAGTCCGATATACTCTTATTTAATGTCTAAATTATATACACTATTAATCACTTTGTCGTTGTTGAAGTGATCGTACATCAGGTGAATATGTGCGTATCATCACGCAATGTATGAGCTCGATTCCCAGGCGTGATCAGGTTTACTCGATACAACTTTATGTGATAATGTTTGTCAGTGACTTACTGTAGGCCGGTTGATTTCTCCTGGTATTCTGGCCCCTGTTCTCTGTTCAAAGTGGCAATCGTTACAGGGGCAGATCCAAGATTTCAAGTTAGGGGGGGGGGGGGCGCACTTAAAAAAATTGCGCCGAGCGGAGGGAGGCGCGAAAATTTTGGGGGTATTTCGTGTGAAAAATCACGATTTTATGCCAAGAAATCATATTTTTTTCCAATTTTGGGGGGGCGCGCGCCGGGTGCGCCCCACCATTGGATCCGCCCCTGCGTTACTAAATATGGAAATTTATTTAAATTGCAAAATAAAATTACAATCAATGAAAGACTATGATACGGGGAAGTACATTATCTGTATTAAGACTGAATTAAATTGTTATTCAACAGAGACAATATGCTATTGAATTAAAAACAAAATGGCAAAAACATTTACACATTTATTCTTGACTAGGCCGAAACTTGCTATGTCTGACGAGTTGTATGAGATAAGTTATGGTTTGATGTAAAAACGTTTATTACACAATTTGCAAAATATGACACATTTTGTATACTAGTATAGACGTTTTCAGAAATCGGTGATTACCTAGTTATCGTTCGTGGACGTTAGGTGGTGTTGCTATCGTCCGCCATTGCGAAAGTGTAACAATCGGTTGTTCTTCTTCTTCTTTGGTTACGGAAAACCATAATGTAATGATGTTTACTTTCCGGCGCATGCCTGGTAAAATGTTTTCAAATTTATAAAAATTTTCGGAACGTAGAAAATTAGTTTGATATAATTGTTATTATTATTTTTTAGTTTTATATTATTGTTTACACTAGTTACGATTAATCAGTATTCATAATTGGATTAGATAAACACGCTTCAGTTAATATTTTATGGGTTATTCCCGTGATTTTGGCCGATTATTTCGAAATAGATGGATTATTGAATTGAACTTAAACGGTTATTGTTTAAATTGTTCAGAATCACAAAGTTCAGGACCAGGTCGGACAAATCTATACGGTCATCAATATTATCAAAATTAAAGAATTAGCTAGTCATTTTGCCAGATGTGGGCTAACAGATCGATCTGTAGCTATTCAGATTTTAACCTTGCTTATGTGGCAGAATTTCAATACAAAACGGGGTACGCAACAAAAAAAAAACGGTCGGTAAGGAAACCCTCAACACACATTTTTTACTAACGGTATATATTTTGTACGAAAGAACTAAGTTCCCTTCGAATATTGTCTTCACTTCATAAAGCCACAAAGTCGCATATTTTTATGATGTAGGGAGCACTTATGCAATTGACCAAAAAAATCAATCATTTGCACAATGATAGAGTGGCAAATATGTGGAGGAATAATGTTTCTTCCGTATGCGGTAGAGGATAACATAGAAAGGAAAAAAAACTGAGTTAAATGTTGTCTTAAATGAAAGTTTAAATACTATAAACAAAGGAAACGGGAACAAAGTGAGCAGTGTAGGAATTATTGTTTTTCATGTAGAAGCCGCATGAAATAATTAACAATTTACAAAGAGGTATCACATTTCTGTAGATAAATCTTGAAATAAATCTTGATTCTGTAAGAAGTAAAAATGAACGACATGATGTCCTGCAACAAAATTCGGCGATTTTTTTTTCTTTTAGTTTTTTGTCATTATAATTCAGTAATATATATTTTTATCATTTTTAACCCTTTGTGGGAAGGGGGTAGAGTTTAACTGTCGTATTGCAAATCAAATACATTTAAGAATCAACCCAATACATAAATTAAATTTTTGTGTTTTAGTGATGTCTTTGCTATAACTTGTTATGCAATACACAGTTAATTATCAGTTATAATGATAGTTATCTTTCTACAATATGAATTTAACACCTTTGTTGCCAAATGACACGACTGTCTATTCCCCTAAGTGCCAAACCCGGGAAGCATCGCATCGCTGTTGACACGGTCGACCTTCAGCAGACTACAAGTCTAGAAAGCGCTACCACTTCCTTAACACGTCAATATTAAATTTTAATTAATCTTCAAAAACATATAAAATTAAAGAATAAATCAATATAAAACTGAAATCCTAGCAAAGAAATTTAAAAAAGAAGACAAATGGGGTGAAAAATGCCCGTCCGGTTCACGTACCTGAAACCTGGGAGCAAAGGTTCCTCATGAAACTTTTTTTTCAGATAAAGAAATTCAGATATTCAGATGTTTTAATTTGATAAAACTTAAATTCCTTTTCATCTTCACTACAGAAATTGACCGACAAAAAGTTTTAATTTGTTTTACAATTTAACAAACAAAAAATAAATAAAAATAAAACAGAATTGAAAAATGCACCTTAATATGTCACATTCAAAGTTAAGTTCTTTCTTATAAGTTAGGCACACTTTTTATCATTATTACTTCACTTTATATCGTATAGTAATAATTTCAAAAAGCGTATATTATAATTTATATATTTACTTTTTAATTTCATACAAAATATTAATTTGATTACCCCTTTTTTCTTATGCTTGAAAAGAAACAAAAAAACAAAAAAGGAAAAAAAGTGCATGCAGTTTTTTATCAAGTAGGATTTATACTGATTTTGTATGGGGAATATAAGGGTAATTTAAAAAAACAATACATACCAGGTAATTTATTTGTTATCATTATATCATTGTCATTATATCTCCGTTTACAAATCACTTCACAGCAGGTGTTATCATTGAATTTCAAGCCGAAATAACAGTATATTGTGACACCTGTACTAGAGAAACCATACATTAGCGTATCGATAAACCCCGAGAACATAAGATTTTGACACTTTACTAATGGCGGACACACTCGGAAGTCGATAATGGCCGCGCCCATGTTTTTAAGAATAAAAAGGTCTATATGCAATGGCGAAAGTGAATGACACATAACGGCATATCCGAGCTGATATGGCGTTATCAGTCCAACCGTGATCATAGCGCAATATCAGCCCGGTCTGATGCCCCATATCAGCCTTGCCCATATTTCAAGGTGAATTAATTGTTTTATAATAAATAGATTAAAACACGACCTTTCCATATTGGTCTGCTTATCACCCCTGGACCGTTTTCGCCCAGCGGATTCTCGTTGGGTCGACATGGGATGTCTCTGAATGATGACCAAAACAATATGGAAAAGGCCATGCTTTAAACTTATGGGGTTGATTTAAGATCGTTGAATCGAAGATAAAATTATGGATATGATCTATGTACAATATTGAACGAAAAAGGTTTAATTTTCTTCCTCAAAACGGCGCTGAATGAATGTATGTTCATACGATATACTTTTTTTGTTTAACAACAGACAACACTTACCTTTCCTGTTTATGTGATCTGGATTAAGGTTATGTATACATTTGTATGTTTATGTTGTTTAACGGAACTCAACAATATTTCATTTATGTCGTGGCCAGGGGCGGATCCAGAATTTGTGGTTAGGGGGGTCGTGAGTAGGCGAGGGGTCTGGGGACCGCATACGGTCCCCAGTGGGTCCAGGGCAGAGCCCCGATAGGGGGCCCAGAGGGTCCAAGCCCCCCGGAAGCTCTGAGGGTTTGAGGAATTACAGACATTTATTTGAACGACAATATTGAACCAACCACACCATTTTTATCAGACCAAAAAAACTTGACTTTGAGTCTTAATTTTGTCGGATAATTGTTAACAGTATGTTTTTGTCAGATTATAAGAACCTAAAGTAAAACTTTTTTTGAACAACCGTGATGCGAATTGTTCAACTCATGACTGATCGATCACGATATTTTAACCCTTCAAAGAACTATTGGTTTACTAGTTTTAACGCATTCCTCATTTCACTGTACTTTCGGTGCTTGTCCTTTCGGGTGGTTCTAGTTAATACTGCCCGTCCGGATGAAGCTTTTCTTTTCGTCGTTTGATTCATTCATTGAAAACGTATGATTCGACCGTTCTTGTTTATAGACAAACAAAAGCAGAAATTGTCAATACATGAACTTGTTGTTGATTTCTGATTAACTAGCGTAACTAAATTAGATGATCAGAATCGTCTCATGCAGCATTAATGTTAACATATTCGCCTTTGTTTGTCTATAAACAAGAACGAATCATACGTTTTCAGTGAATGAACCAACGGCGAAACGAAAAGTTTCATCCGAGCGGATAGTAATATGATCATGAAGATGTCTTCTGCGTGTAATTCATCAATTTGTATCTGGTTAGAGACCGACCATTTGACTTGCAAGGGGGGTGGGGGGTATGTTTCGCTCATAAATTCTTTTTCGGACAACACGAGAGTTAACATATTTATTTTATTTGTCGCGAAATTTTTTCAAAGTATTTAACATTAGATTACATGACAAAAACTCTGAATCAAATTATTATTTTTTTCCTCCACCATAATCAGAATATTTTTTCAGCAACATTGGGAATCAGAATATTTTTTTAGAAAAAAAACATAGCCCCCCCCCCCCTTTCCCCTGGAAGTTAAATGGTCCGTCCCTTATGAATGATACTGATGTTGAAAGAACATCAGTATTAGGATTTAAGTTTACTAAATGCTTTGTTCTGCAAAGATTTGTTTTTCTTATAGTTGTAAAATTGACTGAAGAAATAATGTTTAATTAGCGTGAGAAAATAGTAGATGTCTGGTACCTCGGAACCAATCAGAATGGAATAATCTTTGAACTACTGACAGCAATCCATATATGAATCAGCGAACACATCCAACGTGTATTTACAATGTGTAGGAATATTTTACTACAGGTCACGAGTCAGCCATTCATGAAAAATTTGTTTGTTGAACTGCTTAATTAACGTTGCATAACATATGCTTTGCAAATTTTAGGGGGGGGGGGGGCGCACGGCCCCCTCTAAAGCCGCCTCTGGTGGCGATCACTTTTATTGACGGAGGAAACAGGAGTACACTGAGAAAACGACCGACCTGTTTCAAGTCACTGACAAACTTTATCACATAATGTTGTATCGAGTACACCTCGCTATGAACGGGGTTCGAACTCACAACGTTAGTGGGGATAGACACTGATTGCATGCATAGGTAAGCCGGTGTAAATCCAACCACCATACGACCATGGCATCCCTTGATCCGGATTAAGAAACAACAGTCAAAGCCGAATGTGACAAATGCAAACTTCTTGTATATAACGAAATAAGAAAAAATACCATTCACCACATTGTCTGATATTTTAAATACCTTCTTAATCATCTTAAAAACAATCTCGACCAGAGTTGTCGTTCTTTACTCTCACTTGATGTGATAGAAAGGAACGATAACTCCGGCAGAGATGGCTTAAATCTATGAAGATGTGATTCAAAGATACGCGTTCAAATCTACGAAGACATTCCGCAGGTGGTGGATAGGGGGAGTCAACTCGAGGATGGGTGTGTGTGTGTGGATGTCATGTCATAATACGGAAAACCTGACCCTAGACCATGTAGCGGCAAGCGTGTTTGGAGAGTACTCCCTGTACGTTAGCTCTTTTGTAGATTTCGAAAAAAGAGTAGGTGCATTGTAGCCGCTACACAAGACAACATTTTTCGTCCCTACCCAACTTTCCATACCTTTTCAGCGTCAGTAAAAAGTCGTTGATACGGTTGACCTGTCACTTCCCTCATTATGAACAGATATATCATGTTTGGGAGGGGTATTTGCGAAAAATACCAGTCGAGAGACGAACAATTTCCCGAGCCGAAAGGCGAAGGCAATTTAGTCTCAAGACTGATATTTTTCGCAAATACCCCTCCCAAACATGATATATCTGTTTAATTACACCGAATATTATTTAGAACACTGGCTAAATAAATAATACCTTTTGTTTGTCCTTTTCAGGAATGTTCTTTTTTTTATTGTTTGTCACTTGGCAGTTGTTAAATTTTTACTATAGAACTGTTCCCTTCAGCAGGTACAGTGGTAGTATTTCGATTTGTTTTGTTAGACAGTGGTTGAAGTATTCCGAATGAATTTGGCGGTTTGCGGCACGTGAGGGTAAAAAAGTGAAATACGTTTTCGCAAAGTTAAATCCTTTACTTCGGAACACTTCCGGGTTTCAAATTTGATTAATCACGTTACTTTGTGTATAAAGGTAAAGCAGAAATATTCCGAATGAATTTGGCGGTTTGATGCACGCGAGGGTAAAAAAGTTAAATCCTCATGCAAATACCCCGGCAGCGGTAACAATGAACGAAATTAATCCTAAATATGAAAATACACGAAACATACACCGGCTATTAACCAATCAAAATCCAGGATTCTTATATAAGGTGTAATTATGAACAGATCGATATATCATGTTTGGGAGGGGTATTTGCGAAAAATACCAGTCGAGAGACGAAAATGGCGAGGGAAAATTAGTCTCAAGACTGGCGAGGGAAATTTAGTCTCAAGACTGGTATTTTTCGCAAATACCCCTCCCAAGCATGATATATCTGTTCAATTACACTGAATATAATGCCCCCGTCACACTCGGACAAAGACCACGCAGAATGCAGTACGTCCTAGAAGTTCTCTTTTTTTCTTTTTAGTTCACCTGGACCAAAATTGCCATCACTTGGCGTCCGTCGTCTGTTGTCCGTCGTCTGTTGTCTGTCGTCTTTAAATTTTTCACATTTCAAGCTTCTTCTCCGAAACCACTGTGCCAATTTGAACCAAACTTAGCAGAAATGTTCCTTGGATGGTCCTCTACAAAGTTACTGTTTTTCGTTCCAGTCGGATATTCAACATGGCTGCCAGGGCCAATAATATGCTCTGATTGGCTGAAATTTCAAAGATCTTGTTCTCTGAAACTAATGAACTGACTGAACCCAAACTGTAAATGAATGATCATTGGAATGTCCTTTACCAAGTTACTGTTTTTTATGCCGATCGGAAATCCAAGATGGCCGCCACCGCAGGACATAGATTAACATTGGACCCTATGGGAAAATGTTCAAATGCCTTCTTCTCAGAAACTACAAATATAATTAAAGCCAAACTGTACATGAAAGTTCATTGGATGGTCCTCTACAATCTTAAGGTTTTTTGCTCCGATATGAAATTCAAAATGGCGGCTACGGCAGGACTTAGTTTAACATTGGACCCTATGGGAAAAATGTTTCAAAATGCTTCTTCTCTGAAACCACTTGGACAATTGAAACCAAACTGCCCGGGAATGATCATCGGAAGGTCCTTTACCAAGTTACTGTTTTTTATGCCGATCGGAAATCCAAGATGGCCGCCACCGCAGGACATAGATTAACATTGGACCCTATGGGAAAGTGTTCAAATGCCTTCTTCTCAGAAACTACAAATATGATTAAAGCCAAACTGTACATGAATGTTCATTGGATGGTCCTCTACAATCTTAAGGTTTTTTGTTCCGATATGAAATTCAAAATGGCGGCTACGGCAGGACTTAGTTTAACATTGGACCCTATGGGAAAAATGTTTCAAAATGCTTCTTCTCTGAAACCACTAGGACAGTTGAAACCAAACTTCCCGGGAATGATCATTGGAAGGTCCTCTACAAATTTTTTATTTTTTATGCTGATCGGAAATCCAAGATGGCCACCACTGCAATACATAGATTAACATTGAACCCTATGGGAAAATGTTCAAATGCCTTCTTCTCAGAAACTACAAATATTATTAAAGCCAAACTGTACATGAATGTTCATTGGATGGTCCTCTACAAAATTTAGATTTTTTGTTCCGATATGAAATTCAAAATGGTGGCTACAGCAGGATATAGTTTAACATTGGACCCTATGGGAAAAATGTTTCAAAATGCTTCTTCTCTGAAACCACTTGGATAATTGAAACCAAACTGCCCAGGAATGATCATTGGAAGGTCCTCTACAAAGTTTCTGTTTTTTTATGCCGATCAAAAATTCAAGATGGCCGCCACCGCAGGACATAGATTAACATTGGACCCTATGGGAATATGTTCAAATGCCTTCTTCTCAGAAACTACAAATATGATTAAAGCCAAACTGTACATGAATGTTCATTGGATGGTCCTCTACAAACTGTACGTTTTTTGTTCCGATATGAAATTCAAAATGGCGGCTACGACAGGACTTAGTTTAACATTGGACCCTATGGGAAAAATGTTTCAAAACGCTTCTTCTCTGAAACCACTTGGATAATTGAAACCAAACTACCCAGGAATGATCATTGGAAGGTCCTCTACAAGGTGTGTGTTTTTTATGCCGATCGGATATCCAAGATGGCCACCACCGCAGGACATAGATTAACATTGGACCCTATGGGAAAATGTTCAAATGCCTTCTTCTCAGAAACTACAAATATGATTAAAGCCAAACTGTACATGAATGTTCATTGGATGGTCCTCTACAAACTTTACGTTTTTTGTTCCGATATGAAATTCAAAATGGCGGCTACGGCAGGACTTAGTTTAACATTGGACCCAATGGGGGAAATGTTTCAAAACGCTTCTTCTCTGAAACCACTTGGACAATTGAAACCAAACTGCCCAGGAATGATCATTGGAAGGTCCTCTACAAAGTTTCTGGTTTTTTATGCCGATCGAAAATTCAAGATGGCCACCACCGCAGGACATAGATTAACATTGGACCCTATGGGAAAATGTTCAAATGCCTTCTTCTCAGAAACTACAAATATGATTAAAGCCAAACTGTACATGAATGTTCATTGGATGGTCCTCTACAATCTTAAGGTTTTTTGTTCCGATATGAAATTCAAAATGGCGGCTACGGCAGGACTTAGTTTAACATTGGACCCTATGGGAAAAATGTTTCAAAATGCTTCTTCTCTGAAACCACTAGGACAGTTGAAACCAAACTTCCCGGGAATAATCATTGGAAGGTCCTCTACAAATTTTTTATTTTTTATGCTGATCGGAAATCCAAGATGGCCACCACTGCAATACATAGATTAACATTGAACCCTATGGGAAAATGTTCAAATGCCTTCTTCTCAGAAACTACAAATATTATTAAAGCCAAACTGTACATGAATGTTCATTGGATGGTCCTCTACAAAATTTAGATTTTTTGTTCCGATATGAAATTCAAAATGGTGGCTACAGCAGGATTTAGTTTAACATTGGACCCTATGGGAAAAATGTTTCAAAACGCTTCTTCTCTGAAACCACTTGGATAATTGAAACCAAACTGCCCAGGAATGATCATTGGAAGGTCCTCTACAAAGTTTCTGTTTTTTTATGCCGATCAAAAATTCAAGATGGCCGCCACCGCAGGACATAGATTAACATTGGACCCTATGGGAATATGTTCAAATGCCTTCTTCTCAGAAACTACAAATATGATTAAAGCCAAACTGTACATGAATGTTCATTGGATGGTCCTCTACAAACTTTACGTTTTTTGTTCCGATATGAAATTCAAAATGGCGGCTACGACAGGACTTAGTTTAACATTGGACCCGATGGGAAAAATGTTTCAAAACGCTTCTTCTCTGAAACCACTTGGATAATTGAAACCAAACTACCCAGGAATGATCATTGGAAGGTCCTCTACAAGGTGTGTGTTTTTTATGCCGATCGGATATCCAAGATGGCCACCACCGCAGGACATAGATTAACATTGGACCCTATGGGAAAATGTTCAAATGCCTTCTTCTCAGAAACTACAAATATGATTAAAGCCAAACTGTACATGAATGTTCATTGGATGGTCCTCTACAATCTTAAGGTTTTTTGTTCCGATATGAAATTCAAAATGGCGGCTACGGCAGGACTTAGTTTAACATTGGACCCTATGGGAAAAATGTTTCAAAATGCTTCTTCTCTGAAACCACTTGGACAATTGAAACCAAACTGCCCAGGAATGATCATTGGAATGTCCTTTACCAAGTTACTGTTTTTTATGCCGATCGGAAATCCAAGATGGCCACCACCGCAGGACATAGATTAACATTGGACCCTATGGGAAAATGTTCAAATGCCTTCTTCTCAGAAACTACAAATATGATTAAAGCCAAACTGTACATGAATGTTCATTGGATGGTCCTCTACAATCTTAAGGTTTTTTGTTCCGATATGAAATTCAAAATGGCGGCTACGGCAGGACTTAGTTTAACATTGGACCCTATGGGAAAAATGTTTCAAAATGCTTCTTCTCTGAAACCACTCGGATAATTGAAATCAAACTGCCCAGGAATGATCATTGGAAGGTCCTTTACCAAGTTACTGTTTTTTATGCCGATCGGAAATCCAAGATGGCCGCCACCGCAGGACATAGATTAACACAGGACCCAATGGGAAAATGTTCAAATGCCTTCTTCTCAGAAACTACAAATATGATTAAAGCCAAACTGTACATGAATGTTCATTGGATGGTCCTCTACAAAATTTAGATTTTTTGTTCCGATATGAAATTCAAAATGGTGGCTACAGCAGGATTTAGTTTAACATTGGACCCTATGGGAAAAATGTTTCAAAACGCTTCTTCTCTGAAACCACTTGGATAATTGAAACCAAACTGCCCAGGAATGATCATTGGAAGGTCCTCTACAAAGTTTCTGTTTTTTTATGCCGGTCAAAAATTCAAGATGGCCGCCACCGCAGGACATAGATTAACATTGGACCCTATGGGAATATGTTCAAATGCCTTCTTCTCAGAAACTACAAATATGATTAAAGCCAAACTGTACATGAATGTTCATTGGATGGTCCTCTACAAACTTTACGTTTTTTGTTCCGATATGAAATTCAAAATGGCGGCTACGACAGGACTTAGTTTAACATTGGACCCTATGGGGAAAATGTTTCAAAACGCTTCTTCTCTGAAACCACTTGGATAATTGAAACCAAACTACCCAGGAATGATCATTGGAAGGACCTCTACAAGGTGTGTGTTTTTTATGCCGATCGGATATCCAAGATGGCCACCACCGCAGGACATAGATTAACATTGGACCCTATGGGAAAATGTTCAAATGCCTTCTTCTCAGAAACTACAAATATGATTAAAGCCAAACTGTACATGAATGTTCATTGGATGGTCCTCTACAAACTTTACGTTTTTTGTTCCGATATGAAATTCAAAATGGCGGTTACGGCAGGACTTAGTTTAACATTGGACCCAATGGGGGAAATGTTTCAAAACGCTTCTTCTCTGAAACCACTTGGACAATTGAATCCAAACTGCCCAGGAATGATCATTGGAAGGTCCTCTACAAAGTTTCTGTTTTTTTATGCCGATCGAAAATTCAAGATGGCCACCACCGCAATACATAGATTAACATTGGACCCTATGGGAAAATGTTCAAATGCCTTCTTCTCAGAAACTACACATATGATTAAAGCCAAACTGTACATGAATGTTCATTGGATGGTCCTCTACAAACTGTACGTTTTTTGTTCCGATATGAAATTCAAAATGGCGGCTACGACAGGACTTAGTTTAACATTGGACCCTATGGGAAAAATGTTTCAAAACGCTTCTTCTCTGAAACCACTTGGACAATTGAAACCAAACTGCCCAGGAATGATCATTGGAAGGTCCTCTACACGATGTATTTGTTTTTTATGCCGATCGGAAATCCAAGATGGCCACCACCGCAGGACATAGATTAACATTGGACCCTATGGGAAAATGTTCAAATGCCTTCTTCTCAGAAACTACACATATGATTAAAGCCAAACTGTACATGAATGTTCATTGGATGGTCCTCTACAAACTGTACGTTTTTTGTTCCGATATGAAATTCAAAATGGCGGCTACGACAGGACTTAGTTTAACATTGGACCCTATGGGAAAAATGTTTCAAAACGCTTCTTCTCTGAAACCACTTGGACAATTGAAACCAAACTGCCCAGGAATGATCATTGGAAGGTCCTCTACAAAGTTTCTGGTTTTTTATGCCGATCGAAAATTCAAGATGGCCACCACCGCAGGACATAGATTAACATTGGACCCTATGGGAAAATGTTCAAATGCCTTCTTCTCAGAAACTACAAATATGATTAAAGCCAAACTGTACATGAATGTTCATTGGATGGTCCTCTACAATCTTAAGGTTTTTTGTTCCGATATGAAATTCAAAATGGCGGCTATGGCAGGACTTAGTTTAACATTGGACCCTATGGGAAAAATGTTTCAAAACGCTTCTTCTTTGAAACCACTTGGATAATTGAAACCAAACTACCCAGGAATGATCATTGGAAGGTCCTCTACACGATGTATTTGTTTTTTATGCCGATCGGAAATCCAAGATGGCCACCACCGCAGGACATAGATTAACATTGGACCCTATGGGAAAATGTTCAAATGCCTTCTTCTCAGAAACTACAAATATTATTAAAGCCAAACTGTACATGAATGTTCATTGGATGATCCTCTACAAACTTTACGTTTTTTGTTCTGATATGAAATTCAAAATGGCGGCTACGGCAGGACTTAGTTTAACATTGGACCCTATGGGAAAAATGTTTCAAAACGCTTCTTCTCTGAAACCACTTGGACAATTGAATCCAAACTGCCCAGGAATGATCATTGGAAGGTCCTCTACAAAGTTTCTGTTTTTTTATGCCGATCGAAAATTCAAGATGGCCACCACCGCAATACATAGATTAACATTGGACCCTATGGGAAAATGTTCAAATGCCTTCTTCTCAGAAACTACACATATGATTAAAGCCAAACTGTACATGAATGTTCATTGGATGGTCCTCTACAAACTTTACGTTTTTGTTCCGATATGAAATTCAAAATGGCGGCTACGGCAGGACTTAATTTAACATTGGACCCTATGGGAAAAATGTTTCAAAACGCTTCTTCTCTGAAACCACTTGGATAATTGAAACCAAACTGCCCAGGAATGATCATTGGAAGGTCCTCTACAAATTTTATGTTTTTTATGCCGATCGGAAATCCAAGATGGCCGCCACCGCAATACATAGATTAACATTGGACCCTATGGGAAAATGTTCAAATGCCTTCTTCTCAGAAACTACAAATATGATTAAAGCCAAACTGTACATGAATGTTCATTGGATGGTCCTCTACAAACTGTACGTTTTTTGTTCCGATATGAAATTCAAAATGGCGGCTACGGCAGGACTTAGTTTAACATTGGACCCTATGGGGGAAATGTTTCAAAACGCTTCTTCTCTGAAACCACTTGGACAATTGAATCCAAACTGCCCAGGAATGATCATTGGAAGGTCCTCTACAAAGTTTCTGTTTTTTTTATGCCGATCGGAAATCCAAGATGGCCGCCACTGCAATACATAGATTAACATTGGACCCTATGGGAAAATGTTCAAATGCCTTCTTCTCAGAAACTACAAATATGATTAAAGCCAAACTGTACATGAATGTTCATTGGATGGTCCTCTACAAATTTTACGTTTTTTGTTCCGATATGAAATTCAAAATGGCGGCTACGACAGGACTTAGTTTAACATTGGACCCTATGGGAAAAATGTTTCAAAACGCTTCTTCTCTGAAACCACTTGGACAATTGAATCCAAACTGCCCAGGAATGATCATTGGAAGGTCCTCTACAAAGTTTCTGGTTTTTTATGCCGATCGAAAATTCAAGATGGCCACCACCGCAGGACATAGATTAACATTGGACCCTATGGGAAAATGTTCAAATGCCTTCTTCTCAGAAACTACAAATATGATTAAAGCCAAACTGTACATGAATGTTCATTGGATGGTCCTCTACAATCTTAAGGTTTTTTGTTCCGGTATGAAATTCAAAATGGCGGCTATGGCAGAACTTAGTTTAACATTGGACCCTATGGGAAAAATGTTTCAAAACGCTTCTTCTTTGAAACCACTTGGATAATTGAAACCAAACTGCCCAGGAATGATCATTGGAAGGTTCTCTACACGATGTATTTGTTTTTATGCCGATCGGAAATCCAAGATGGCCACCACCGCAGGACATAGATTAACATTGGACCCTATGGGAAAATGTTCAAATGCCTTCTTCTCAGAAACTACAAATATTATTAAAGCCAAACTGTACATGAATGTTCATTGGATGGTCCTCTACAAAATTTAGATTTTTTGTTCCGATATGAAATTCAAAATGGTGGCTACAGCAGGATTTAGTTTAACATTGGACCCTATGGGAAAAATGTTTCAAAACGCTTCTTCTCTGAAACCACTTGGATAATTGAAACCAAACTGCCCAGGAATGATCATTGGAAGGTCCTCTACAAAGTTTCTGTTTTTTTATGCCGATCAAAAATTCAAGATGGCCGCCACCGCAGGACATAGATTAACATTGGACCCTATGGGAATATGTTCAAATGCCTTCTTCTCAGAAACTACAAATATGATTAAAGCCAAACTGTACATGAATGTTCATTGGATGGTCCTCTACAAACTTTACGTTTTTTGTTCCGATATGAAATTCAAAATGGCGGCTACGACAGGACTTAGTTTAACATTGGACCCGATGGGAAAAATGTTTCAAAACGCTTCTTCTCTGAAACCACTTGGATAATTGAAACCAAACTACCCAGGAATGATCATTGGAAGGTCCTCTACAAGGTGTGTGTTTTTTATGCCGATCGGATATCCAAGATGGCCACCACCGCAGGACATAGATTAACATTGGACCCTATGGGAAAATGTTCAAATGCCTTCTTCTCAGAAACTACAAATATGATTAAAGCCAAACTGTACATGAATGTTCATTGGATGGTCCTCTACAAACTTTACGTTTTTTGTTCCGATATGAAATTCAAAATGGCGGCTACGGCAGGACTTAGTTTAACATTGGACCCAATGGGGGAAATGTTTCAAAACGCTTCTTCTCTGAAACCACTTGGACAATTGAATCCAAACTGCCCAGGAATGATCATTGGAAGGTCCTCTACAAAGTTTCTGTTTTTTTATGCCGATCGAAAATTCAAGATGGCCACCACCGCAATACATAGATTAACATTGGACCCTATGGGAAAATGTTCAAATGCCTTCTTCTCAGAAACTACACATATGATTAAAGCCAAACTGTACATGAATGTTCATTGGATGGTCCTCTACAAACTGTACGTTTTTTGTTCCGATATGAAATTCAAAATGGCGGCTACGGCAGGACTTAATTTAACATTGGACCCTATGGGGAAAATGTTTCAAAACGCTTCTTCTCTGAAACCACTTGGATAATTGAATCCAAACTGCCCAGGAATGATCATTGGAAGGTCCTCTACAAATTTTATGTTTTTTATGCCGATCGGAAATCCAAGATGGCCGCCACCGCAGGACATAGATTAACATTGGACCCTATGGGAAAGTGTTCAAATGCCTTCTTCTCAGAAACTACAAATATGATTAAAGCCAAACTGTACATGAATGTTCATTGGATGGTCCTCTACAATCTTAAGGTTTTTTGTTCCGATATGAAATTCAAAATGGCGGCTACGGCAGGACTTAGTTTAACATTGGACCCTATGGGAAAAATGTTTCAAAATGCTTCTTCTCTGAAACCACTTGGACAATTGAAACCAAACTGCCCAGGAATGATCATTGGAATGTCCTTTACCAAGTTACTGTTTTTTATGCCGATCGGAAATCCAAGATGGCCACCACCGCAGGACATAGATTAACATTGGACCCTATGGGAAAATGTTCAAATGCCTTCTTCTCAGAAACTACAAATATGATTAAAGCCAAACTGTACATGAATGTTCATTGGATGGTCCTCTACAATCTTAAGGTTTTTTGTTCCGATATGAAATTCAAAATGGCGGCTACGGCAGGACTTAGTTTAACATTGGACCCTATGGGAAAAATGTTTCAAAATGCTTCTTCTCTGAAACCACTCGGATAATTGAAATCAAACTGCCCAGGAATGATCATTGGAAGGTCCTTTACCAAGTTACTGTTTTTTATGCCGATCGGAAATCCAAGATGGCCGCCACCGCAGGACATAGATTAACACAGGACCCAATGGGAAAATGTTCAAATGCCTTCTTCTCAGAAACTACAAATATGATTAAAGCCAAACTGTACATGAATGTTCATTGGATGGTCCTCTACAAAATTTAGATTTTTTGTTCCGATATGAAATTCAAAATGGTGGCTACAGCAGGATTTAGTTTAACATTGGACCCTATGGGAAAAATGTTTCAAAACGCTTCTTCTCTGAAACCACTTGGATAATTGAAACCAAACTGCCCAGGAATGATCATTGGAAGGTCCTCTACAAATTTTATGTTTTTTATGCCGATCGGAAATCCAAGATGGCCGCCACCGCAATACATAGATTAACATTGGACCCTATGGGAAAATGTTCAAATGCCTTCTTCTCAGAAACTACAAATATGATTAAAGCCAAACTGTACATGAATGTTCATTGGATGGTCCTCTACAAACTGTACGTTTTTTGTTCCGATATGAAATTCAAAATGGCGGCTACGGCAGGACTTAGTTTAACATTGGACCCTATGGGGGAAATGTTTCAAAACGCTTCTTCTCTGAAACCACTTGGACAATTGAATCCAAACTGCCCAGGAATGATCATTGGAAGGTCCTCTACAAAGTTTCTGTTTTTTTTATGCCGATCGGAAATCCAAGATGGCCGCCACTGCAATACATAGATTAACATTGGACCCTATGGGAAAATGTTCAAATGCCTTCTTCTCAGAAACTACAAATATGATTAAAGCCAAACTGTACATGAATGTTCATTGGATGGTCCTCTACAAATTTTACGTTTTTTGTTCCGATATGAAATTCAAAATGGCGGCTACGACAGGACTTAGTTTAACATTGGACCCTATGGGAAAAATGTTTCAAAACGCTTCTTCTCTGAAACCACTTGGACAATTGAATCCAAACTGCCCAGGAATGATCATTGGAAGGTCCTCTACAAAGTTTCTGGTTTTTTATGCCGATCGAAAATTCAAGATGGCCACCACCGCAGGACATAGATTAACATTGGACCCTATGGGAAAATGTTCAAATGCCTTCTTCTCAGAAACTACAAATATGATTAAAGCCAAACTGTACATGAATGTTCATTGGATGGTCCTCTACAATCTTAAGGTTTTTTGTTCCGGTATGAAATTCAAAATGGCGGCTATGGCAGAACTTAGTTTAACATTGGACCCTATGGGAAAAATGTTTCAAAACGCTTCTTCTTTGAAACCACTTGGATAATTGAAACCAAACTGCCCAGGAATGATCATTGGAAGGTTCTCTACACGATGTATTTGTTTTTATGCCGATCGGAAATCCAAGATGGCCACCACCGCAGGACATAGATTAACATTGGACCCTATGGGAAAATGTTCAAATGCCTTCTTCTCAGAAACTACAAATATTATTAAAGCCAAACTGTACATGAATGTTCATTGGATGATCCTCTACAAACTTTACGTTTTTTGTTCTGATATGAAATTCAAAATGGTGGCTACGGCAGGACTTAGTTTAACATTGGACCCTAAGGGAAAAATGTTTCAAAACGCTTCTTCTCTGAAACCACTTGGACAATTGAATCCAAACTGCCCAGGAATGATCATTGGAAGGTCCTCTACAAAGTTTATGTTTTTTTATGCCGATCGAAAATTCAAGATGGCCACCACCGCAATACATAGATTAACATTGGACCCTATGGGAAAATGTTCAAATGCCTTCTTCTCAGAAACTACACATATGATTAAAGCCAAACTGTACATGAATGTTCATTGGATGGTCCTCTACAAACTGTACGTTTTTTGTTCCGATATGAAATTCAAAATGGCGGCTACGGCAGGACTTAATTTAACATTGGACCCTATGGGGAAAATGTTTCAAAACGCTTCTTCTCTGAAACCACTTGGATAATTGAAACCAAACTACCCAGGAATGATCATTGGAAGGTCCTCTACAAATTTTATGTTTTTTATGCCGATCGGAAATCCAAGATGGCCGCCACTGCAATACATAGATTAACATTGGACCCTATGGGAAAATGTTGAAATGCCTTCTTCTCAGAAACTACAAATATGATTAAAGCCAAACTGTACATGAATGTTCATTGGATGGTCCTCTACAAACTTTACGTTTTTTGTTCCGATATGAAATTCAAAATGGCGGCTACGACAGGACTTAGTTTAACATTGGACCCTATGGGAAAAATGTTTCAAAACGCTTCTTCTCTGAAACCACTTGGACAATTGAATCCAAACTGCCCAGGAATGATCATTGGAAGGTCTTCTACAAAGTTTCTGGTTTTTTATGCCGATCGGAAATTCAAGATGGCCACCACCGCAGGACATAGATTAACATTGGACCCTATGGGAAAATGTTCAAATGCCTTCTTCTCAGAAACTACAAATATGATTAAAGCCAAACTGTACATGAATGTTCATTGGATGGTCCTCTACAAACTGTACGTTTTTTGTTCCGATATGAAATTCAAAATGGCGGCTACGGCAGGACTTAATTTACCATTGGACCCTATGGGGGAAATGTTTCAAAACGCTTCTTCTCTGAAACCAATAGGACAGTTGAAACCAAACTGCCCAGGAATGATCATTGGAAGGTCCTCTACAAGGTGTGTGTTTTTTATGCCGATCGGAAATCCAAGATGGCCGCCACTGCAATACATAGATTAACATTGGACCCTATGGGAAAATGTTCAAATGCCTTCTTCTCAGAAACTACAAATATGATTAAAGCCAAACTGTACATGAATGTTCATTGGATGGTCCTCTACAAACTTTACGTTTTTTGTTCCGATATGAAATTCAAAATGGCGGCTACGACAGGACTTAGTTTAACATTGGACCCTATGGGAAAAATGTTTCAAAACGCTTCTTCTCTGAAACCACTTGGACAATTGAATCCAAACTGCCCAGGAATGATCATTGGAAGGTCCTCTGCAAAGTTTCTGTTTTTTTATGCCGATCGAAAATTCAAGATGGCCACCACCGCAGGACATAGATTAACATTGGACCCTATGGGAAAATGTTCAAATGCCTTCTTCTCAGAAACTACAAATATGATTAAAGCCAAACTGTACATGAATGTTCATTGGATGGTCCTCTACAATCTTAAGGTTTTTTGTTCCGGTATGAAATTCAAAATGGCGGCTATGGCAGAACTTAGTTTAACATTGGACCCTAAGGAAAAAATGTTTCAAAACGCTTCTTCTTTGAAACCACTTGGATAATTGAAACCAAACTGCCCAGGAATGATCATTGGAAGGTCCTCTACACGATGTATTTGTTTTTATGCCGATCGGAAATTCAAGATGGCCACCACCGCAATACATAGATTAACATTGGACCCTATGGGAAAATGTTCAAATGCCTTCTTCTCAGAAACTACAGATATGATTAAAGCCAAACTGTACATGAATGTTCATTGGATGGGCCTCTACAAACTATACGTTTTTTGTTCCGATATGAAATTCAAAATGGCGGC
The DNA here is from genome assembly GCA_963680875.1 of Bathymodiolus brooksi. Taxonomy (NCBI): domain Eukaryota; kingdom Metazoa; phylum Mollusca; class Bivalvia; order Mytilida; family Modiolidae; genus Bathymodiolus; species Bathymodiolus brooksi. Next base: position 72,786,611 of record OY804576.1, on the reverse strand, counting down.
TACGGCAGGACTTAATTTAACATTGGACCCTAAGGGAAAAATGTTTCAAAACGCTTCTTCTCTGAAACCACTTGGATAATTGAAACCAAACTGCCCAGGAATGATCATTGGAAGGTCCTCTACAAATTTTATGTTTTTTATGCCGATCGGAAATCCAAGATGGCCGCCACCGCAAAACATAGATTAACATTGGACCCTATGGGAAAATGTTCAAATGCCTTCTTCTCAGAAACTACAAATATGATTAAAGCCAAACTGTACATGAATGTTCATTGGATGGTCCTCTACAAACTGTACGTTTTTTGTTCCGATATGAAATTCAAAATGGCGGCTACGGCAGGACTTAATTTAACATTGGACCCTATGGGAAAAATGTTTCAAAACGCTTCTTCTCTGAAACCACTTGGATAATTGAAACCAAACTGCCCAGGAATGATCATTGGAAGGTCCTCTACAAATTTTATGTTTTTTATGCCGATCGGAAATCCAAGATGGCCGCCACTGCAATACATAGATTAACATTGGACCCTATGGGAAAATGTTCAAATGCCTTCTTCTCAGAAACTACCAATATTATTAAAGCCAAACTGTACATGAATGTTCATTGGATGATCCTCTACAAACTTTACGTTTTTTGTTCTGATATGAAATTCAAAATGGCGGCTACGGCAGGACTTAGTTTAACATTGGACCCTAAGGGAAAAATGTTTCAAAACGCTTCTTCTCTGAAACCACTTGGACAATTGAATCCAAACTGCCCAGGAATGATCATTGGAAGGTCCTCTACAAAGTTTTTGTTTTTTTATGCCGATCGAAAATTCAAGATGGCCACCACCGCAATACATAGATTAACATTGGACCCTATGGGAAAATGTTGAAATGCCTTCTTCTCAGAAACTACACATATGATTAAAGCCAAACTGTACATGAATGTTCATTGGATGGTCCTCTACAAACTGTACGTTTTTTGTTCCGATATGAAATTCAAAATGGCGGCTACGACAGGACTTAGTTTAACATTGGACCCTATGGGAAAAATGTTTCAAAACGCTTCTTCTCTGAAACCACTTGGACAATTGAATCCAAACTGCCCAGGAATGATCATTGGAAGGTCCTCTACAAAGTTTCTGGTTTTTTATGCCGATCGAAAATTCAAGATGGCCACCACCGCAGGACATAGATTAACATTGGACCTTATGGGAAAATGTTCAAATGCCTTCTTCTCAGAAACTACAAATATGATTAAAGCCAAACTGTACATGAATGTTCATTGGATGGTCCTCTACAATCTTAAGGTTTTTTGTTCCGGTATGAAATTCAAAATGGCGGCTATGGTAGGACTTAATTTAACATTGGACCCTATGGGAAAAATGTTTCAAAACGCTTCTTCTCTGAAACCACTTGGATAATTGAAACCAAACTGCCCAGGAATGATCATTGGAAGGTCCTCTACAAATTTTATGTTTTTTATGCCGATCGGAAATCCAAGATGGCCGCCACTGCAATACATAGATTAACATTGGACCCTATGGGAAAATGTTCAAATGCCTTCTTCTCAGAAACTACCAATATTATTAAAGCCAAACTGTACATGAATGTTCATTGGATGGTCCTCTACAATCTTAAGGTTTTTTGTTCCGGTATGAAATTCAAAATGGCGGCTATGGTAGGACTTAGTTTAACATTGGACCCTATGGGAAAAATGTTTCAAAACGCTTCTTCTTTGAAACCACTTGGATAATTGAAACCAAACTGCCCAGGAATGATCATTGAAAGGTCCTCTACACGATGTATTTGTTTTTTAATGCCGATCGGAAATCCAAGATGGCCACCACCGCAGGACATAGATTAACATTGGACCCTATGGGAAAATGTTCAAATGCCTTCTTCTCAGAAACTACAAATATTATTAAAGCCAAACTGTACATGAATGTTCATTGGATGATCCTCTACAAACTTTACGTTTTTTGTTCTGATATGAAATTCAAAATGGCGGCTACGGCAGGACTTAGTTTAACATTGGACCCTATGGGAAAAATGTTTCAAAACGCTTCTTCTCTGAAACCACTTGGACAATTGAATCCAAACTGCCCAGGAATGATCATTGGATGGTCCTCTACAAACTGTACGTTTTTTGTTCCGAAATGAAATTCAAAATGGCGGCTACGGCAGGACTTAGTTTAACATTGGACCCTATGGGGGAAATGTTTCAAAACGCTTCTTCTCTGAAACCAATAGGACAGTTGAAACCAAACTGCCCAGGAATGATCATTGGAAGGTCCTCTACAAGGTGTTTGTTTTTTATGCCGATCGGAAATCCAAGATGGCCGCCACTGCAATACATAGATTAACATTGGACCCTATGGGAAAATGTTCAAATGCCTTCTTCTCAGAAACTACAAATATGATTAAAGCCAAACTGTACATGAATGTTCATTGGATGGTCCTCTACAAACTTTACGTTTTTTGTTCCGATATGAAATTCAAAATGGCGGCTACGACAGGACTTAGTTTAACATTGGACCCTATGGGAAAAATGTTTCAAAACGCTTCTTCTCTGAAACCACTTGGACAATTGAATCCAAACTGCCCAGGAATGATCATTGGAAGGTCCTCTACAAAGTTTCTGGTTTTTTATGCCGATCGAAAATTCAAGATGGCCACCACCGCAGGACATAGATTAACATTGGACCCTATGGGAAAATGTTCAAATGCCTTCTTCTCAGAAACTACAAATATGATTAAAGCCAAACTGTACATGAATGTTCATTGGATGGTCCTCTACAATCTTAAGGTTTTTTGTTCCGGTATGAAATTCAAAATGGCGGCTATGGCAGGACTTAGTTTAACATTGGACCCTATGGGAAAAATGTTTCAAAACGCTTCTTCTTTGAAACCACTTGGATAATTGAAACCAAACTGCCCAGGAATGATCATTAGAAGGTCCTCTACACGATGTATTTGTTTTTTATGCCGATCGGAAATCCAAGATGGCCACCACCGCAGGACATAGATTAACATTGGACCCTATGGGAAAATGTTCAAATGCCTTCTTCTCAGAAACTACAAATATTATTAAAGCCAAACTGTACATGAATGTTCATTGGATGATCCTCTACAAACTTTACGTTTTTTGTTCTGATATGAAATTCAAAATGGCGGCTACGGCAGGACTTAGTTTAACATTGGACCCTATGGGAAAATGTTCAAATGCCTTCTTCTCAGAAACTACAAATATGATTAAAGCCAAACTGTACATGAATGTTCATTGGATGGTCCTCTACAATCTTAAGGTTTTTTGTTCCGGTATGAAATTCAAAATGGCGGCTATGGTAGGACTTAATTTAACATTGGACCCTATGGGAAAAATGTTTCAAAACGCTTCTTCTCTGAAACCACTTGGATAATTGAAACCAAACTGCCCAGGAATGATCATTGGAAGGTCCTCTACAAATTTTATGTTTTTTATGCCGATCGGAAATCCAAGATGCCGCCACTGCAATACATAGATTAACATTGGACCCTATGGGAAAATGTTCAAATGCCTTCTTCTCAGAAACTACAAATATTATTAAAGCCAAACTGTACATGAATGTTCATTGGATGATCCTCTACAAACTTTACGTTTTTTGTTCTGATATGAAATTCAAAATGGCGGCTACGGCAGGACTTAGTTTAACATTGGACCCTATGGGAAAAATGTTTCAAAACGCTTCTTCTCTGAAACCACTTGGACAATTGAATCCAAACTGCCCAGGAATGATCATTGGATGGTCCTCTACAAACTGTACGTTTTTTGTTCCGAAATGAAATTCAAAATGGCGGCTACGGCAGGACTTAGTTTAACATTGGACCCTATGGGGGAAATGTTTCAAAACGCTTCTTCTCTGAAACCAATAGGACAGTTGAAACCAAACTGCCCAGGAATGATCATTGGAAGGTCCTCTACAAGGTGTTTGTTTTTTATGCCGATCGGAAATCCAAGATGGCCGCCACTGCAATACATAGATTAACATTGGACCCTATGGGAAAATGTTCAAATGCCTTCTTCTCAGAAACTACAAATATGATTAAAGCCAAACTGTACATGAATGTTCATTGGATGGTCCTCTACAAACTTTACGTTTTTTGTTCCGATATGAAATTCAAAATGGCGGCTACGACAGGACTTAGTTTAACATTGGACCCTATGGGAAAAATGTTTCAAAACGCTTCTTCTCTGAAACCACTTGGACAATTGAATCCAAACTGCCCAGGAATGATCATTGGATGGTCCTCTACAAACTGTACGTTTTTTGTTCCGATATGAAATTCAAAATGGCGGCTACGGCAGGACTTAGTTTAACATTGGACCCTATGGGGGAAATGTTTCAAAACGCTTCTTCTCTGAAACCAATAGGACAGTTGAAACCAAACTGCCCAGGAATGATCATTGGAAGGTCCTCTACAAGGTGTGTGTTTTTTATGCCGATCGGAAATCCAAGATGGCCGCCACTGCAATACATAGATTAACATTGGACCCTATGGGAAAATGTTCAAATGCCTTCTTCTCAGAAACTACAAATATGATTAAAGCCAAACTGTACATGAATGTTCATTGGATGGTCCTCTACAAACTTTACGTTTTTTGTTCCGATATGAAATTCAAAATGGCGGCTACGACAGGACTTAGTTTAACATTGGACCCTATGGGAAAAATGTTTCAAAACGCTTCTTCTCTGAAACCACTTGGACAATTGAATCCAAACTGCCCAGGAATGATCATTGGAAGGTCCTCTACAAAGTTTCTGGTTTTTTATGCCGATCGAAAATTCAAGATGGCCACCACCGCAGGACATAGATTAACATTGGACCCTATGGGAAAATGTTCAAATGCCTTCTTCTCAGAAACTACAAATATGATTAAAGCCAAACTGTACATGAATGTTCATTGGATGGTCCTCTACAATCTTAAGGTTTTTTGTTCCGGTATGAAATTCAAAATGGCGGCTATGGCAGGACTTAGTTTAACATTGGACCCTATGGGAAAAATGTTTCAAAACGCTTCTTCTTTGAAACCACTTGGATAATTGAAACCAAACTGCCCAGGAATGGTCATTGAAAGGTCCTCTACACGATGTATTTGTTTTTTTATGCCGATCGGAAATCCAAGATGGCCACCACCGCAGGACATAGATTAACATTGGACCCTATGGGAAAATGTTCAAATGCCTTCTTCTCAGAAACTACAAATATTATTAAAGCCAAACTGTACATGAATGTTCATTGGATGATCCTCTACAAACTTTACGTTTTTTGTTCTGATATGAAATTCAAAATGGCGGCTACGGCAGGACTTAGTTTAACATTGGACCCTATGGAAAAAATGTTTCAAAACGCTTCTTCTCTGAAACCACTTGGACAATTGAATCCAAACTGCCCAGGAATGATCATTGGATGGTCCTCTACAAACTGTACGTTTTTTGTTCCGAAATGAAATTCAAAATGGCGGCTACGGCAGGACTTAGTTTAACATTGGACCCTATGGGGGAAATGTTTCAAAACGCTTCTTCTCTGAAACCAATAGGACAGTTGAAACCAAACTGCCCAGGAATGATCATTGGAAGGTCCTCTACAAGGTGTTTGTTTTTTATGCCGATCGGAAATCCAAGATGGCCGCCACTGCAATACATAGATTAACATTGGACCCTATGGGAAAATGTTCAAATGCCTTCTTCTCAGAAACTACAAATATGATTAAAGCCAAACTGTACATGAATGTTCATTGGATGGTCCTCTACAAACTTTACGTTTTTTGTTCCGATATGAAATTCAAAATGGCGGCTACGACAGGACTTAGTTTAACATTGGACCCTATGGGAAAAATGTTTCAAAACGCTTCTTCTCTGAAACCACTTGGACAATTGAATCCAAACTGCCCAGGAATGATCATTGGAAGGTCCTCTACAAAGTTTCTGGTTTTTTATGCCGATCGAAAATTCAAGATGGCCACCACCGCAGGACATAGATTAACATTGGACCCTATGGGAAAATGTTCAAATGCCTTCTTCTCAGAAACTACAAATATGATTAAAGCCAAACTGTACATGAATGTTCATTGGATGGTCCTCTACAATCTTAAGGTTTTTTGTTCCGGTATGAAATTCAAAATGGCGGCTATGGCAGGACTTAGTTTAACATTGGACCCTATGGGAAAAATGTTTCAAAACGCTTCTTCTTTGAAACCACTTGGATAATTGAAACCAAACTGCCCAGGAATGATCATTAGAAGGTCCTCTACACGATGTATTTGTTTTTTATGCCGATCGGAAATCCAAGATGGCCACCACCGCAGGACATAGATTAACATTGGACCCTATGGGAAAATGTTCAAATGCCTTCTTCTCAGAAACTACAAATATTATTAAAGCCAAACTGTACATGAATGTTCATTGGATGATCCTCTACAAACTGTACGTTTTTTGTTCTGATATGAAATTCAAAATGGCGGCTACGGCAGGACTTAGTTTAACATTGGACCCTAAGGGAAAAATGTTTCAAAACGCTTCTTCTCTGAAACCACTTGGACAATTGAATCCAAACTGCCCAGGAATGATCATTGGAAGGTCCTCTACAAAGTTTCTGTTTTTTTATGCCGATCGAAAATTCAAGATGGCCACCACCGCAATACATAGATTAACATTGGACCCTATGGGAAAATGTTCAAATGCCTTCTTCTCAGAAACTACACATATGATTAAAGCCAAACTGTACATGAATGTTCATTGGATGGTCCTCTACAAACTGTACGTTTTTTGTTCCGATATGAAATTCAAAATGGCGGCTACGACAGGACTTAGTTTAACATTGGACCCTATGGGAAAAATGTTTCAAAACGCTTCTTCTCTGAAACCACTTGGACAATTGAATCCAAACTGCCCAGGAATGATCATTGGAAGGTCCTCTACAAAGTTTCTGGTTTTTTATGCCGATCGAAAATTCAAGATGGCCACCACCGCAGGACATAGATTAACATTGGACCTTATGGGAAAATGTTCAAATGCCTTCTTCTCAGAAACTACAAATATGATTAAAGCCAAACTGTACATGAATGTTCATTGGATGGTCCTCTACAATCTTAAGGTTTTTTGTTCCGGTATGAAATTCAAAATGGCGGCTATGGTAGGACTTAGTTTAACATTGGACCCTATGGGAAAAATGTTTCAAAACGCTTCTTCTTTGAAACCACTTGGATAATTGAAACCAAACTGCCCAGGAATGATCATTGAAAGGTCCTCTACACGATGTATTTGTTTTTTAATGCCGATCGGAAATCCAAGATGGCCACCACCGCAGGACATAGATTAACATTGGACCCTATGGGAAAATGTTCAAATGCCTTCTTCTCAGAAACTACAAATATTATTAAAGCCAAACTGTACATGAATGTTCATTGGATGATCCTCTACAAACTTTACGTTTTTTGTTCTGATATGAAATTCAAAATGGCGGCTACGGCAGGACTTAGTTTAACATTGGACCCTATGGGAAAAATGTTTCAAAACGCTTCTTCTCTGAAACCACTTGGACAATTGAATCCAAACTGCCCAGGAATGATCATTGGATGGTCCTCTACAAACTGTACGTTTTTTGTTCCGAAATGAAATTCAAAATGGCGGCTACGGCAGGACTTAGTTTAACATTGGACCCTATGGGGGAAATGTTTCAAAACGCTTCTTCTCTGAAACCAATAGGACAGTTGAAACCAAACTGCCCAGGAATGATCATTGGAAGGTCCTCTACAAGGTGTTTGTTTTTTATGCCGATCGGAAATCCAAGATGGCCGCCACTGCAATACATAGATTAACATTGGACCCTATGGGAAAATGTTCAAATGCCTTCTTCTCAGAAACTACAAATATGATTAAAGCCAAACTGTACATGAATGTTCATTGGATGGTCCTCTACAAACTTTACGTTTTTTGTTCCGATATGAAATTCAAAATGGCGGCTACGACAGGACTTAGTTTAACATTGGACCCTATGGGAAAAATGTTTCAAAACGCTTCTTCTCTGAAACCACTTGGACAATTGAATCCAAACTGCCCAGGAATGATCATTGGAAGGTCCTCTACAAAGTTTCTGGTTTTTTATGCCGATCGAAAATTCAAGATGGCCACCACCGCAGGACATAGATTAACATTGGACCCTATGGGAAAATGTTCAAATGCCTTCTTCTCAGAAACTACAAATATGATTAAAGCCAAACTGTACATGAATGTTCATTGGATGGTCCTCTACAATCTTAAGGTTTTTTGTTCCGGTATGAAATTCAAAATGGCGGCTATGGCAGGACTTAGTTTAACATTGGACCCTATGGGAAAAATGTTTCAAAACGCTTCTTCTTTGAAACCACTTGGATAATTGAAACCAAACTGCCCAGGAATGATCATTAGAAGGTCCTCTACACGATGTATTTGTTTTTTATGCCGATCGGAAATCCAAGATGGCCACCACCGCAGGACATAGATTAACATTGGACCCTATGGGAAAATGTTCAAATGCCTTCTTCTCAGAAACTACAAATATTATTAAAGCCAAACTGTACATGAATGTTCATTGGATGATCCTCTACAAACTTTACGTTTTTTGTTCTGATATGAAATTCAAAATGGCGGCTACGGCAGGACTTAGTTTAACATTGGACCCTAAGGGAAAAATGTTTCAAAACGCTTCTTCTCTGAAACCACTTGGACAATTGAATCCAAACTGCCCAGGAATGATCATTGGAAGGTCCTCTACAAAGTTTCTGTTTTTTTATGCCGATCGAAAATTCAAGATGGCCACCACCGCAATACATAGATTAACATTGGACCCTATGGGAAAATGTTCAAATGCCTTCTTCTCAGAAACTACACATATGATTAAAGCCAAACTGTACATGAATGTTCATTGGATGGTCCTCTACAAACTGTACGTTTTTTGTTCCGATATGAAATTCAAAATGGCGGCTACGACAGGACTTAGTTTAACATTGGACCCTATGGGAAAAATGTTTCAAAACGCTTCTTCTCTGAAACCACTTGGACAATTGAATCCAAACTGCCCAGGAATGATCATTGGAAGGTCCTCTACAAAGTTTCTGGTTTTTTATGCCGATCGAAAATTCAAGATGGCCACCACCGCAGGACATAGATTAACATTGGACCTTATGGGAAAATGTTCAAATGCCTTCTTCTCAGAAACTACAAATATGATTAAAGCCAAACTGTACATGAATGTTCATTGGATGGTCCTCTACAATCTTAAGGTTTTTTGTTCCGGTATGAAATTCAAAATGGCGGCTATGGTAGGACTTAGTTTAACATTGGACCCTATGGGAAAAATGTTTCAAAACGCTTCTTCTTTGAAACCACTTGGATAATTGAAACCAAACTGCCCAGGAATGATCATTGAAAGGTCCTCTACACGATGTATTTGTTTTTTAATGCCGATCGGAAATCCAAGATGGCCACCACCGCAGGACATAGATTAACATTGGACCCTATGGGAAAATGTTCAAATGCCTTCTTCTCAGAAACTACAAATATTATTAAAGCCAAACTGTACATGAATGTTCATTGGATGATCCTCTACAAACTTTACGTTTTTTGTTCTGATATGAAATTCAAAATGGCGGCTACGGCAGGACTTAGTTTAACATTGGACCCTATGGGAAAAATGTTTCAAAACGCTTCTTCTCTGAAACCACTTGGACAATTGAATCCAAACTGCCCAGGAATGATCATTGGATGGTCCTCTACAAACTGTACGTTTTTTGTTCCGAAATGAAATTCAAAATGGCGGCTACGGCAGGACTTAGTTTAACATTGGACCCTATGGGGGAAATGTTTCAAAACGCTTCTTCTCTGAAACCAATAGGACAGTTGAAACCAAACTGCCCAGGAATGATCATTGGAAGGTCCTCTACAAGGTGTTTGTTTTTTATGCCGATCGGAAATCCAAGATGGCCGCCACTGCAATACATAGATTAACATTGGACCCTATGGGAAAATGTTCAAATGCCTTCTTCTCAGAAACTACAAATATGATTAAAGCCAAACTGTACATGAATGTTCATTGGATGGTCCTCTACAAACTTTACGTTTTTTGTTCCGATATGAAATTCAAAATGGCGGCTACGACAGGACTTAGTTTAACATTGGACCCTATGGGAAAAATGTTTCAAAACGCTTCTTCTCTGAAACCACTTGGACAATTGAATCCAAACTGCCCAGGAATGATCATTGGATGGTCCTCTACAATCTGTACGTTTTTTGTTCCGATATGAAATTCAAAATGGCGGCTACGGCAGGACTTAGTTTAACATTGGACCCTATGGGGGAAATGTTTCAAAACGCTTCTTCTCTGAAACCAATAGGACAGTTGAAACCAAACTGCCCAGGAATGATCATTGGAAGGTCCTCTACAAGGTGTGTGTTTTTTATGCCGATCGGAAATCCAAGATGGCCGCCACTGCAATACATAGATTAACATTGGACCCTATGGGAAAATGTTCAAATGCCTTCTTCTCAGAAACTACAAATATGATTAAAGCCAAACTGTACATGAATGTTCATTGGATGGTCCTCTACAAACTTTACGTTTTTTGTTCCGATATGAAATTCAAAATGGCGGCTACGACAGGACTTAGTTTAACATTGGACCCTATGGGAAAAATGTTTCAAAACGCTTCTTCTCTGAAACCACTTGGACAATTGAATCCAAACTGCCCAGGAATGATCATTGGAAGGTCCTCTACAAAGTTTCTGGTTTTTTATGCCGATCGAAAATTCAAGATGGCCACCACCGCAGGACATAGATTAACATTGGACCCTATGGGAAAATGTTCAAATGCCTTCTTCTCAGAAACTACAAATATGATTAAAGCCAAACTGTACATGAATGTTCATTGGATGGTCCTCTACAATCTTAAGGTTTTTTGTTCCGGTATGAAATTCAAAATGGCGGCTATGGCAGGACTTAGTTTAACATTGGACCCTATGGGAAAAATGTTTCAAAACGCTTCTTCTTTGAAACCACTTGGATAATTGAAACCAAACTGCCCAGGAATGATCATTAGAAGGTCCTCTACACGATGTATTTGTTTTTTATGCCGATCGGAAATCCAAGATGGCCACCACCGCAGGACATAGATTAACATTGGACCCTATGGGAAAATGTTCAAATGCCTTCTTCTCAGAAACTACAAATATTATTAAAGCCAAACTGTACATGAATGTTCATTGGATGATCCTCTACAAACTTTACGTTTTTTGTTCTGATATGAAATTCAAAATGGCGGCTACGGCAGGACTTAGTTTAACATTGGACCCTAAGGGAAAAATGTTTCAAAACGCTTCTTCTCTGAAACCACTTGGACAATTGAATCCAAACTGCCCAGGAATGATCATTGGAAGGTCCTCTACAAAGTTTCTGTTTTTTTATGCCGATCGAAAATTCAAGATGGCCACCACCGCAATACATAGATTAACATTGGACCCTATGGGAAAATGTTCAAATGCCTTCTTCTCAGAAACTACACATATGAATAAAGCCAAACTGTACATGAATGTTCATTGGATGGTCCTCTACAAACTGTACGTTTTTTGTTCCGATATGAAATTCAAAATGGCGGCTATGGCAGGACTTAATTTAACATTGGACCCTATGGGAAAAATGTTTCAAAACGCTTCTTCTCTGAAACCACTTGGATAATTGAAACCAAACTGCCCAGGAATGATCATTGGAAGGTCCTCTACAAATGTTATGTTTTTTATGCCGATCGGAAATCCAATATGGCCGCCACCGCAATACATAGATTAACATTGGACCCTATGGGAAAATGTTCAAATGCCTTCTTCTCAGAAACTACAAATATTATTAAAGCCAAACTGTACATGAATGTTCATTGGATGGTCCTCTACAAACTGTACGTTTTTTGTTCCGATATGAAATTCAAAATGGCGGCTACGGCAGGACTTAGTTTAACATTGGACCCTATGGGGGAAATGTTTCAAAACGCTTCTTCTCTGAAACCAATAAGACAGTTGAAACCAAACTGCTCAGGAATGATCATTGGAAGGTCCTCTACAAGGTGTGTGTTTTTTATGCCGATCGGAAATCCAAGATGGCCGCCACTGCAATACATAGATTAACATTGGACCCTATGGGAAAATGTTCAAATGCCTTCTTCTCAGAAACTACAAATATGATTAAAGCCAAACTGTACATGAATGTTCATTGGATGGTCCTCTACAAACTCTATGTTTTTTGTTCCGATATGAAATTCAAAATGGCGGCTACGACAGGACTTAGTTTAACATTGGACCCTATGGGAAAAATGTTTCAAAACGCTTCTTCTCTGAAACCACTTGGACAATTGAATCCAAACTGCCCAGGAATGATCATTGGAAGGTCCTCTACAAAGTTTCTGGTTTTTTATGCCGATCGAAAATTCAAGATGGCCACCACCGCAGGACATAGATTAACATTGGACCCTATGGGAAAATGTTCAAATGCCTTCTCAGAAACTACAAATATGATTAAAGCCAAACTGTACATGAATGTTCATTGGATGGTCCTCTACAATCTTAAGGTTTTTTGTTCCGATATGAAATTCAAAATGGCGGCTATGGCAGGACTTAGTTTAACATTGGACCCTATGGGAAAAATGTTTCAAAACGCTTCTTCTTTGAAACCACTTGGATAATTGAAACCAAACTGCCCAGGAATGATCATTGGAAGGTCCTCTACACGATGTATTTGTTTTTTATGCCGATCGGAAATCCAAGATGGCCACCACCGCAGGACATAGATTAACATTGGACCCTATGGGAAAATGTTAAATGCCTTCTTCTCAGAAACTACAAATATTATTAAAGCCAAACTGTACATGAATGTTCATTGGATGATCCTCTACAAACTTTACGTTTTTTGTTATGATATGAAATTCAAAATGGCGGCTACGGCAGGACTTAGTTTAACATTGGACCCTATGGGGAAAATGTTTCAAAATGCTTCTTCTCTGAAACCACTTGGACAGTTGAAACCAAACTGCCCAGGAATGATCATTGGAAGGTCCTCTGTTTTTTATGCCGATCGGAAATCCAAGATGGCTGCCACAACAGGTCATAGTATTAACACAGGACCATATGGGGAAAATACAGAAATATATTCTTCTCTGAAGCTATTGGACTGATTGAACCTAAAATGTGCATCAATCATTGGAAGGTCCTTTACACACTTTGTGTTTTTTATGTTGATCGTAATTCCAAGATGACTACCACTGCAGGACATAGTTTTTACATAGGACCAATTGTTTTTTTTTATTACCAGGTGAACGATACAGGCTCTTGAGAGCCTCTGGTTTTGTTAAACACAAAACAATGTCCATAATTGGTTTAAATAAACATTTTTTAAACTCTCCCTTGTTGACATGTAGGGGTCTTGTCATGGTGATGTTTATAAAAATTAAATATACAAGGTTTGTGAAATTTATTACAGGGTGATTAAAATTCTTGCCTTATGTTTTGAACAAATATATCATATATTGAATTGTTTTTCTAAAAGTGCTTATTTAGCACCTGGAAACTGACTCCTGTATGATAGCATGGTAAGTGGTCCACAGGGGTGGGCAATGCTTGGCATGTTATCAGGGCAGGACTTTCCACTTTTTGTTCTCATCCTTTATTGACAATTACTTTTTGTTTCAGATATTCTTTTGTATATATACATTTTGTATAGCGGAGGTCTAGGAACTGCTCCACTCTTGTCTGCCCTTCTGTTGATCTATAATGTTAATGGGGTACTTAGTTTTTGCAATCTGTAATTGAAAAGGAGGGTGGACATATGATTTTTCTCAAAACAAACTAATTTTTAATTGCAGTTACACATTTTCCAATAAAATTTCCTACATGTACATTTGAGACATACAATGCACATGTACTCATATAGATATCAAATTCCTGTGTATGATGGTGACAAACAATATGTGTATCTTCTCATGTTGGTCATCTTTCTTAGGTTATGTACTACCCGTACCACAAAAATGTATATTTCCGTCCAATTTCAGATATAATCCGTTTAGGACATGTGAAATACATGTAAGTTAACCTGTTTGTCCCCAATGTTATGAAGGTGCAGGGAAATTCATGCATTTGTTTTATGGAATGTACATGTATATGTAGTGCTGTAGTCCCAGTATAGTTGAATGTATAGTCTAGTCATTCATTGCTTGTTATTATGAATTATATTGCATGTTATTTTAGAAAATCATTGCATGTTTTTAATCGTTTAGTCATTCTGCATGTTACTCTAGTTTCTCAAGGATATTTCTAGTCATTCAGGAATTATTCTAGTCAGTGCATGTTTAATATAGTGCATAATACTCATTTTATATTATTACATTTTGTTTCATTTTATTCAATTGTCTTTCTACTTTGTTTCATTTGAGAACTTCATCACATGAACACCAATGATTGAAACCATAATCAAAAGCTGCAGGTTTATTGATGACTTGTGAATTTAATCAAGAAAGATATATGTGCATTTTGTTTAGTTGAACCATGCATGCAGCTTTGTTCTACTCAAGTACAAAAAAGGGTGCACTCAACTCGCAGCCGCAAGTGGAGAAAGTTTGTCAGTTGCTTGTCCTGGGTCGGTGGTTCTCTCCGGGTACTCCAGCTTCCTCCACCACTAAAACTGGTCGACATGATATAGCTGAAATATTGCTGAAAGTGGCGTTAAAATCCCAAAAATCTAATCAAATCAAATTTACTCAAGTAATGAAACTAATTCAGGCATAATTCACATATGTTGCTGTAACTGTATATACATGTTGTCCTTATTCCTCTAAATGTTTAACTGTTTATATGCTTTAATGTTTGTGTTGAATGGTTGTGACTTTATTTGGTGTTGTCATACTTGTATTTGTGTTTTACCCAATCTGGCTTTTGGGTATTGTTTTTCTCATGTGTATGTTGAAAGCCAGGAGCAAAACTCTCGTGTTTGAATAGCCTGATATATTAAAAAAAACCAGTTGAAAGTAATTTTTAATATTCCAAGATTTACCATTGCATATGAAAATATGACTGTTTTTTTTCTCAAGTTCATTCGATAGATTTAGTAGACCATCACAGTTGATTCTTGTTTTGTTATACCTTCATGGAACAACTTTACATGTATTTCGACCGAAAAGTCAGCTTAACAGGATTAATATTACAGTGATGTAATTGCTCCTTACTGTTGTGGTTCCATAAAAAAATAAAATCTCAAATTTGGACTCATCTGTTAAATTATATTTGATCAATTTAATAGCTGTAGATATAATGGACAATTATTCTGACTAATTTCAACATTTTTAATACAAAATAATATGTTTTATAGACCTATTTCACATTAACCTATTTTTGTTGTAAGCGGCCTTAGTCCAAAGTCCAATCGGAGTAAAATCCGGGTGGTAAGCGGCCTTTCTGTTTGGATTATACGATTATTTTCTATATCCACATCACATCATTTTTCAACCTTTTCGAAGTTTTATTCACGTTATTTATTTGCAAAATTTTATTATACATCTACAAATGGATCCTGGTGATCAACTCTACACTCTTGATGAGCTTTGATGTTGGAAAGTCGAGAATCTCGGAGTTCTTGACGATGAGACTGAGAGATCGAACGAAGGAGGAGCTAGCGGCCTTGTGTTTTTCGGCATGCAAGTTGAACTTGCCTTTGGTGCCATCACAAGATGATGTTTTGAAGGACAACAAGAGATGCTACGACAACATTTTGAGTGAGTGTGGAATTACAGACCCCCTTCAGATTTATTCTGGTTGGCTTGATGAACATGATCATGGTATGCAGTTTGGCCACCACATTTTTTAACAGACATAACGCAGTTCTTGTTAGCCCATGGTGATGTAGCATTGACAAATGACATGCTGAAAGACTATAAGGTTGGCAAGGCCTATGAATATTTTTCAAGTGGGTGGCTACAGGAGGGATATTTCTTAAAGGCTAAGTCGACAACAACAACAACTTGTGTATTTTAAGAACAAAGTGTTCACCATCACAGACACTGGATGATGACCCCCACAATGTATAGATATTGCGCCAAAGAAGATGATGGTTTGACAGAAGGAGTTTATTGTTCTTGCACTGCAGGGTATGAAATTTATGCATGTTTTTTTAAATTCTCTATCATGTCTATGCAGTGCCAATTCAGGACCATTAGATAATAACAGAAGGGATTGCAACCAATGATGGGCAATCTTGGCTGAAATGTTCCTAACAAATTCATGACAAAATGTTGTAGTTACTATGGTGTCAATGAATCAGTACATTTCAATAATGTTTGAGAGATGTCAGTTCAAATCTCTCTGGAAGCTAATGATCGGAGTACTGTATTAGGTTTGTCAACTACATGTACTAACAATTACAATAAATGTATATAGCTTCTATAGTACAAGGTAGTACATTTCAATAATGTTGAAAAGATGTCAGTTCAAATCTGACTGGAAGCTAATCTATGGGTTTATTTTAATATATGCTTGATCATGTTGACTGCATTAACTAACTTGGACACAAGTCCCTAGCTTAATGAAAGTTTTGAAGAACTACTCCTTTTTCAGTGTGATTTTTACACGACTGCAAAAATGTTGTGTAATGGTTAGCATGCTCACCTTGAATGTGGTAGATCCATGGGTTCTAGCCCCTGTCTAGTCAAACCAAAGATTATAAAATTGGTAAGAATGCAGCATTAAGGACTAAGAACAAAGAATTGTCGGGTCAGAATCAGAATAATGTTTCAGAGTGGAACGACATATCTACCCACAGACTGTTGTTTCAATGAACTAGCACTCTAAAAATCCAACTAAGGGTGTTGGTCTTTTAATTTTTTGTATCTAAATGTGTTTCCTGTTGCTCATGCTTAAATAGTTTACACATCACATGTTATAGTTTATGTTTCTTGTTGTTTATTGTTTAAAAATTCTATGAATAGAATGTTTTTACCCCCAATATGAGTGTTGTTTTTCATGTAAAATTATTGAATATTTTGGGCTTTGTTCATTTACCTGAGAAAGTCTTAGACAAATATTTTGAAATTAAAGGAGTTTTGAACCTTATTACATGTAGTATGTGGTTTGGGGGGGGGAGGGGGGGAGGTGGAACTTTAGTCAGATTTTTTAACTTCTCCATTCAATAACAAAAGGATAGAGAAAATTGTATAGTGTCCCCCGATATTAACTTTTTGATGTTAAAAGCAATATAATTTTCATTCAATCATTAACTTAAGACTTCACCAGGATGAGGGGAATGTGTTTTAATTTATTACTCATTCTTCAATGTTCCAGTTCATAGTTTTGTTATTTTACAACATTGTTATTATACATGTACCCGGTAGCTGACCTTTTAACAATGTTTTGTTTTTGCAATAAATATTTCTTGTTAATGAGTATTTGTTTAATTTTTGTCCTCTATGATTTACAAAAGTTATCAGTTGAATCATTTACAAAGTACATGTGCATGTACATATTTTGCCCAACAAAGACTGACTTGTTCCTGAATATAGCACTTTTTCCATACTAATCCTTATATGTTATTATTGGTCTCCTGACATTGGCATAAACAAGAAAAGATGGAGTGCCTCACGAACAGAAACCACAGCATTATAATGTGCTTGACATACATGTAAGAATGTTCATAACTGTTAATGTATAGCCCTGTATCAGGGCATACTATTTAACACCTCCCTATATTTTTGAGCTAGAGTTTTTGTAATATTTTGTAGTGTGTTTAATGTACAAATACTAAAGGTGTGCATTCTTACAGGATTTTGACTTCTAAAAAATCATAAAATGATATAGTTGAACCAAGTCATTTTCAAATTAGTACATCAAAAGTGTCTTACACACACAGACTTTATACATTCTCTAACAAAAGGGGCATACCAGTTTTAAGTTGGGCCTTTTAAAAAGTTTTATTTGATGCTCCATAATTTAAACATAACAAATAAAAATTGACTATGTATTTCCTTTATATTTCAACTAAAAATAAATCCTAAAAATTCACAATCCTGTTTAAATTATGTACAAATAAAAACCACTCATATAAACATAATGAGCAAATAAACAATCAAAATATAGACAATTCTGAATGTTTTGGTGTAAAATTGGTTAAAATCTATCCAAAAATTACTTCACAATAATTTTTTGAAAAAATATGGTTTTGGTTTATTATATAGGGATTTTTTTTTACATGTCATGTGGCAATACTTTTGGCCACATACTGTATAGCTGAATATTCACACGATTTCTCATTATTTTCAAGATCTACGGGATACATGTAGGCATAAATTATTTTCCTAACCAACAAATTCACGAAAACTTCCTTACGACCGTGACGATATGTGCATAACTGCCACGATGAATAAACTGCGTCACCGTGTTTACAAATGCAATGACGTCTTGTTTACGTTTTTTACTCCGATTGACCTTTGAACCATAATGGCGGCGGTAACGTGAGATTGGTAGCGGCGGTAACGTGAAATTGGTCTATTGAGAAAACATGCATTGACTTACACTCGTTCTATAAATACGAGTATGTGATGATTCTAGTTATCTCCCTTGAATCCAACCAAAATGTGACACGATCCATCTGACAGAAAAAAGTTCTATTGTATGTTTAATTACAGAAAATGTTTCTTTGAAATACTACTATAGAAATCTATTGAACTATATATATCGTCACGGTATGTGTTTTCGTGCGCCATCTGTTTTCGTTTTATCCATTTTATTTTGATTTCCACAGCGCACGCATTATTTTTGACGTGTCTTCCGGTTTCTATTTATGGAACATAAACGGATCTCCTGTACTTGGCGATCACTAGTATAATTTTTTTTTTTCCAGTATTGTGAATTTTTTTCAAATTTTTTTACAATACTGGTATACCAGTAATGTAATTAAGATATTGGTATTGTAATTCAATTATGAAATTGGATTGCTTCATATTAGAAGGTTCATGTTATCAACTGTTGAAAAGCATACTAAAAGTACAAGTTCATTGTGTATCATTTTATTGGCATTTATAACATCGTATCAGTAATACATCACAATACACAACAACCCCACAGGCGCATGGGGCATGGATTTCGTTTCCTCCTCCCCCTTTTCTCTACTACCCCCCCTTTTTTCAAAATTTTCATATAAATCATTCCTTTTTCAAAATTTTCATAATCATTCGTTTTTTCTTCATTTGACAATATCAGTAGACGTCATACATCATGAATAATACATGTATTCTGTGTCCACATTTTTTCGACTGATACAGTATAAGAGAGAAGGTATGCAACTCCATTTTCATATTTCGCGCCATATCGCTCACCTTGGTTGGGAAACCCCAGTGTTTTTTTTACACTTTTTACCTTGTCTACATATGGCACTATCGTATCAAACTGTTTTTAAGACACTTACCTAATTGCCCATGTTCGTATTTCAGTCCGTACGTCGATCTTTTCCAAGAAATCTCGCCGAGAATAGCGAAGCAGCTTCGTTTCTAGGTCAAACTACATCATACAAGACGGAAGTGCAACAACGATAACACGGGGTTTTTTACGAATGGAATATTTGCAATGAAAAACCCAGTTGCGCTCCGAATATTTTTCCCGGAATTTTTTGGCGGAAAATATAAATCGCTGAAAAAACATAACAGCAGACGGATTATTTCCAGCATTTCGTAAAAATGGCACAACGACCATCTGAATATGGAAACACTGAAATAATTTCATGGTAAATAACTGTAGATATGATTGAATGGTTAGAACTGAAGTCAAAATTTCAATGAAAAGAAATATTCAGCTTGCCTCTACTTCAAATTATTAAAATCATACCCAAACAAATACATATACAGCTAAAAAAATACAAAATAAATAAAAAAAACAAAGGAAGAAGAAGCTGAGAACAGCTATAGAATGGGACTATGGCATTTTACCCCCTTCCTCAATAAAAGGGCTCCCAACTGATAAAAATGTGCGGTCCATAGATTTACCCAAAAACACGTAAAAAAAAACATCATAAGGGAACGACCATTTAACTTGAAAGGGAGGGGGGTTATGGTTTTTTTCTGAAAATGATGCTGAAAAAAATATTCTGATTTTGGTGGAGGAAAAAAAAAATCTGATTCAGAGTTTTTGTCATATAACATAATGTTAAATTCTGGAAAAAAAATTCGCGCTTTGCGCGACAAAAAAATAAATATTCTAACTCTTGTTTTGTCCGAAAAAAAATTCATTTAATTACAAACACCTAGGTTTTTTTTTTATCCTTGTATACATGTATATATATATGCCTGTGGGGATGCAATTGAAAATAATATTTTCCATTATTTTTATGTTTGTCCATTGTTCATAAGACACAGCATACAACTTTTTAATTCTCTAAGAAAGTTTCAAGATGTTTTAAATTTGGATATATTATTGAAAGGCTCACCAATCCTTACTGTAGAGGAGAATACTGAGATATTCGATGCTGTTCACCATTTCATTACTGGTAGTAGAAGATTCACATGATTCAATAAATTTTCTTTGTATTTGGTTATATAACATTGAAAAGTCTTCTTATATATACATGTAGCTCCAAATCTTTAATTTTTTCAGCTTAATTATTAGCTGTAAATCTTTCAATTATTCAGGTCTTCCTTCCACCTCCCCCCTTTACCCAATTTGTACTTGCCTATCTCAATCACAATCACTATTTTGTTTAGATATTTCCCTTATTTACTTATTTGTCTCTTCTTCCTCCATCTCTCCCAAATTCCCTTTATTCAATCATAAATATATATACTGAAAAAGAGTTAATTCATATTGATATGGTGGACCTCACTTAATTAGTGATTTTGATTTCATAATTTCAGTTTACATGTTGTATATATTGTGTGTTAAATGTAAGTTCAGTCTATCCATCATGCTATGCCAATTCATCATCATTAATATTATAAATAATAATAGCTTAAATATAAAGCCATAATTTGGAATTATATCATACCTATTAAAAAGGGGGAAAAAAAGGAAAAAAAACCTTTTTTTGTATGATCCTGCTATTAATATACATATTATATCATACCTATAAACAAAAAAAAAGAAAAGAAAGGGAAAAATCTTTTTTGTTTTGATTGTATGATTCTGCTATTAATATACATGTGTTTATGCTTGGTAATTAAGATGAATTGCATGTATACATGATGGGTAGATTGCTCTATGTCTTATGTAAATTGTGTTCTAATTGTTCCATCTTGTTGTTGGAGAGAATTTGTATAGGCATAGCCTGTTATCCAATCCTATTGATTTATCAATAAAATAATTGAAATAAATATAAAAAATGGCAGCCATGCAATTTTGTTTTTCTGAAGTGTGTGGGTTTTTTTTCTGAATTAAGAGTTTTACTGTTTATTTGAGAACTATGCACACAATATAATTTTTTTTATTAATAACTTTAAAGCAAATTTACCAATCCACTTACAAAATGAGTTAATGCGTCTGACATTTCAACAGAATTAATGGGTTATTTTTATAACAAGATTTGGTTTCTTCTGGAAATAAGTAAATGCACAACCCAAGGAAAATAGTAAAAGTCTCTCCTGTG
This sequence comes from Bathymodiolus brooksi, assembly GCA_963680875.1. Lineage (NCBI taxonomy): Eukaryota > Metazoa > Mollusca > Bivalvia > Mytilida > Modiolidae > Bathymodiolus > Bathymodiolus brooksi. The sequence continues at coordinate 72,764,957 of OY804576.1, read as the reverse complement.
TTGTTTACCTCTGTGTCTCAAACTTTTGACGATTTTTGTCGTCAAAAATGTTTTACCAGTCCCTGCCTGGCCAAGAATAAGCAAGTTATAGCCACTCAAAGCAAGCTCGTATGCCTGAAGTTGGTCTTCGTCCATTTTTCATCTGTTATTTACGGTTTTACAAGGTTACATGTGGTTTCTAAAATATTCCGGGAAAAATATTCGGAGCGCATCTGGGATTTTCATTGCAAGTATTCCATTCGTAAAAAAACCCGTGTTATCGTTGTTGCACTTCCGTCTTGTATGATGTAGTTTGACCTAGAAACGAAGCTGCTTCGCTATTCTCGGCGAGATTTCTTGGAAAAGATCGACGTACGGACTGAAATACGAACATGGGCAATTAGGTAAGTGTCTTAGAAACAGTTTGATACGACAGTGCCATATGTAGACAAGGTAAAAAGTGTAAAAAACACTGGGGTTTCCCAACCAAGGTGAGCGATATGGCGCGAAATATGAAAATGGAGTTGCATACCTTCTCTCTTATACTGTATCAGTCGAAAAAATGTGGACACAGAATACATGTATTATTCATGATGTATGACGTCTACTGATATTGTCAAATGAAGAAAAAACGAATGATTATGAAAATTTTGAAAAAGGAATGATTTATATGAAAATTTTGAAAAAAGGGGGGGGGTAGTAGAGAAAAGGGGGAGGAGGAAACGAAATCCATGCCCCATGCGCCTGTGAACAATCCATTATGGATAGAGTCAAGATTATTATACAGCGACACAAGAACAACTACTTCAAGAACTGGTCTACCCAGGAACTAACATTTCCACAATACCTATTACAATACTTACTACAATACTATACATATGTAAAAAAATATTTTTTTTAAATCACAATACTGGTACAATACTGGTATACAATACTGGGACAAATTTTTATACCAGTATTGTGCACAATACTAGTATACCAGTATTGTGATCGCCAAGTACAGGAGATCCACATAAACAAGACTACAGCGTGACATCTGTAAAATATGTTAAAGTTTGCTTTTTAAAACGTAAGTACCAAGAACAGTGAACCTACCTACTGAACCATACTTTTTGTAATGCTAAAAATTTACTTCATTTATAAAGTAGCTGGGAAAAAATCCAGAAGGGCTATATAAAATTTAACTATGTCATCTGCCTCTCAGACACCAGACACCGCCTCTTCCTGTTATGTAACTGTCATGGGGTCACTGATCGTACTTGTAAACAAAAGATCTGACTGAAATGTGCCTGTTTCTTATATAAAATACATGTCACTTTGTAGTGCATTGTGGTTTCAGCACTAAAAAAACCCATCAAAAGTAAACACAATTTTGAAAGTGGTAATTTTCAAACATTCTGTTATTTTATTTAGATGTAGTATGATTTGGTAGATGGCCAGAACCATGAAATTTTAAAATCGGCCATTTCCGGATTATATATTCGTTTCCATCCCGTATATCGGCCTTGTTTTTACTTCACACGAAAACAGATGACGCCATTTTACTAACAACAAAAGTTGCCAGATAATCGAGAGTATATTAAAATACAAGAATGGCTTTAAAAACAATCTTATGTACAAAGACATATTTAACTAGCCATTCTTTGAAAATTCCAATCGTCATATGAATGAAGGGTTAGCACTGTTAATCGCTATATATGAAAATCGATAATAGCACGAAAACCGATAACACGATGGTATGTTTTGTTCTGTTCTGTTTTGAAAAATTCTATGGTTAAATTTTACTGTTCTTGTTCAATTGTTATTTATTAGAAAAAAAATCTGCCAAAATATGTTTTATTTGGTTAAAATCACAATTAATAATGTAAAATTTAATTTAAAAATCATGAGTCACATTGTGTCCCACCGGTGCATCCATACAATCAGAATTTCTCATTGCACCGGAACGAGGTAAACAAACTTCAAGATGTATACCTTCCAACAAAAATGGCGAATTCTGATAACCATAATCAAGAAAATTTAGACATACTACAGATCATGATCGACAAGTACGTAGATAGTCACACCATCATCATTTGCGGGGATATGAATGGTAGCCTCAGTATTGAAAGAAACAACAGTCATGATGCCAAGTTAAAATCATTTATGAAACTAAATGAATTCCACCTGCACACAGATGTCAGAAACCAATCAACTTTCTATCATCATGACGGAAAGTCAAAATCTCAAATCGACTACATCATTGCAAATGACGATGTAATAGAATCTATCACTTTTTTCGATCAAGACCATCTAAACTCATCTACACATATCCCAGTCAAGGCTAAGTTATCTAGCAAAATGGCAACTATGAAGACAAAAACGAGAACAAGCCGTACAGCATATAAGTTGCTCTGGGACAAAACGGATCGCCAGGAATATGAAAACACCTTTAACTGTATTCTAACACAAAATATGGATAAGTCGGAAGAAGATACAATTGACAAAAAACTGGACTATCTGACACGAGTAATGTGCGAAACTGCTGAACAAATCGTACCAAAACGCCTAATTCGCCTAGATGGATTTAAATGGAAGGCTTCCCCAAAAGTCCGAGAGCTAATCGGAACAAGTAAATACAAACATAGATTATGGGATCAGGCTGGCAGACCCAGAGACCGACATAGCCTATTTCTTGACAAAAAAGAGGCACAAAAGGCTCTTAGAAAACAGCAACGAAAAGAAAGAGCAATAGAGAGAGAGCTCTTTATGAAAAAGTTAGAAAGTGAACCAGACCAAAAGACCTTTTTCCAATTAATCCGGAGAAACCATGCAGAAGTCAGATCAAAAATACCAGACTGCATTAAAAAGGGAGAGAAAACTGCGTGTACGCCAGAAGAACAACGAGATCTCTTTGCTGAATATTTCAAAGAACTAGCAACTCCAAAGGATGCACCTAACTTCAATAACCAACACTTGAAAGAAAGCGAAAGACGGCTCAAACTAATTAACGAAATATCAAAATCTGAAGAGAAAAAGAAAATAATTGTAACTATCGAAGAAGTAGAAAAGGCTATACAAAAGCTGAACAGCGGAAAATCGGCTGATGAGTATGGTATTACAGCAGAACACGTCAAATTTGCTGGAAGCAAAATTTACACTTTATACCAGGATATATTTAATCAAATATTCCAAGAAGGGAAGATAGCACAGAGTTTTAAAACGGGAGTAATTACTCCGATCCTTAAAAAAAGTAAAGATCAAATGCTAACAGAGAACTATAGAGGAATAATGATAACATCAGTCCATGGAAAAGTCTTTGAATATATACTACTAGAAAAAACAACAATAGCCAAAGATGGTCAATCAAACATGCAATTTGGATTTGCAGAAGGGCTCTCCCCAAATATGGCTGCTCTAATACTGAGCGAAGTCTGTTCTAACATCACAGCAAAAGATATACTGTTTATTACAACACTAGATAGTCAGAAAGCATTTGACGTGGTCAACCACCAGATACTTATGGATAAACTGTATCATCTAGGAGTAAATTTGGAGTTCTGGGACATAATAGTTGATCTATATCAGGGACTTACGTCAACGGTGAAATGGAATGGCGACACCAGCCTCAGCTTCTCCATAAACCAGGGAGTTCGTCAAGGGGGTGTTCTCTCAACTCATCTGTATAAACAATACTTAAACGAGCTACTCAATGATCTGGAAAATCACAACATTGGTCCTACCTGTGCCGACGATATAGTACTACTATCACTTAACAACAACGAAATGCAGGAAATGTTAGACATAGTACTCGATTATGCAGGAGACCATAGATTCCAAATACACCCAGTCAAGAGCAATGCCATTATAAAAACTGTAGGAAAAAGAAAGATAGACAGGGTAGCAGAAAAACAAAATGAACTTAAACTTGAAGATAATACACTGCACTTCAAATCGGAAACTCCACATCTTGGCTTAACAAGATCAAGCTCGGATGAAAATAGAATTAACATAGAGGAAAGAATAGCTTTAGCTAGGAGAACGCTTTACTCATTAATAAAAACAGGAGTTGATGGCACAAATGGGCTGAACCCAAGAACATCATGCAAAATCTACCAAGTCTACGTGATCCCAAGATTACTATATGGCCTTGAAACACTAAATCTAAAAAAGAAGGATATGGCAACCCTCTCCAGCTTCCATATAGGTACACTAAAACGTCTACAATCTCTACCAATCATGACAGCAAATTCCGCTGTATACCTGTTGTTGGGAACATTACCAATATCCGCCGAACTGCACAAAAGACAACTGAGCCTGCTCCACCAAATAGCGATGAGTGAAAATGCTTCAATTAGAGAAATAGCCTGGAGACAGTACAATGTGGGCAGACCTGCTAGCTTTTTCATCAGAATAGTTGGCATACTAGACCTGTACGAACTGCCACCCTTTACTGAGGTAATGAATGGACACTTCAAAAAAATTGAATGGAAAGGTATTGTAAAAAGGTCAATCAACACCTACTGGAATACAAAGTTACAACTGGACTGCCAGAGTAAATCATCCTTGAGTCTGCTCAGTACTATATCGCTAGAGATGGGGAAAACTCATATTGTTTGGGGCTCGATCAACAATTCAGTCCGAGATGTAAGACAGGCCATCACAAAGGCAAGAATGCCAACAGGAACATACATGCTACAAACACTAAAGAGCAAGTTTAACCAGTCCGAGGTGGATCCGACCTGCCCAATATGCAGACTGGAAACAGAAACCATAACTCACGTTATTACAAGCTGCCCACTATATAATGAGATCAGGAAAGAACACTTTGTAAAAATTAAGGGAACAGTTATAACTGCTATTGGCTTTGATAGTTGGAAAAGAAATTTCAATAAAAAGGACATTATATGCCAGCTAGTCATTGACTGTCAAAAACTGGTGGATTCTGGTCTGCTGCCAAAGATTGATGATCTAATATATGATATTGAAATAGCATCAAAGGTCCTATGTCACGCCATACATACAAAAAGACTAAACTTCAACTGTGCTGAATAAAGGCTGGTATTGATGGCAGTCTCTGTGTAACATCCGCCACATCTCTATCCATTTATGTCACCATAGATGGTGACTATTATAAATTTACTTATTGTTACTTTATTTTTAGATTTTATAATAAGTTCTTAACTTTTTATTCCTTTTTGTCACTGCTTGTGATATGATTTGTATGAATCCTCAATATCGTTAATTGAGCTTTTAGATTTTAAAATAAGTCAACTACACGTTCCACAATTTAGGTTTTTTAGATTTTAAGAATAATATAGTTTTATATCTTACTATAAGCCCAATATATAGGATAGGTCGATTCAGGTGCGTCTGAATCCTATGAAAATTACAGGAACTTAACCGCCGTTGCATATTAATGACAGTAATAAGCAAATAGTAAAGTAGTAGCAGGACATTATAGAATTAACTTTCCTTAACTTTATCGCTACCCTATCTACACGTGCGGGTTCCGCAAATATCTTTGTATATAATTCCAGTGTACATATACCTGATTCATTCAAATTGGTGGAGGAATTTCATGGTCATCACAAAATTGGTGGTGGGAAAAAAAGAGTGCTCCTAGACTGGAGGGAAAACGAAAAAGAAGAAGAAGAAGATGGCGCCCTTCAACAACCAAACTTTGTAGATGTAACTAAAGGTTAGTATGCAAGGTTGCAGTTTCAGTTTTACATTTTTTGGAAGTTAAATGCATGTATTTTCTCTAGATGTTTTTATTTCTTTCGTGCACAGCAGATCGGTATCGAAATTTACCGGAAAAACATTTGACCACCGGAACGGGGTTAAAGCAGTATATATATGATTTTCCATCACCCTTTCGGCAAATATTTTAATTTTTCGTGTTTTTTGAAACAACTTCCGCCATTTCCGTGTCGTTTTAATTTCTGCATTAACCTTTGTTTCAACACTTGGTCGATGTATTCTAAAACGTGTCCGATTCCGGTAAAAAATGTACGTGACAAATTAATTGAAATGACGCCATTATCGAGTCTGCTCTCCGCAATTATTTCCCATTCATGTATGCAAACTTTATATTTGATATTTAGGTATATACTGTATCCAACCGCGATAACCGTACATTGTAGTTTGTTTTTTTCATTAGCGCAAACAAATGTGGTGTGATGTGATATGTCATTGTCCGCTAACAATTACTTCCCAAATTATATTTCGCTTGACCGATAAAAATAATATTTTGACAGTGTCACTTGCCGCCTGCATCAATACGATGACTACATGTCCAGATAATACTTGGAGGTTATTGTCCTTATTGTTTCTAAGAAAATAAAATAAACACATCAGGTAGGGTTAATAGACTGAGAGTTTGAAGATCCCAAAGGGGTAATCAGAATCCGTAAATCGAAGGACAGACAACACAATGGCCAAAAGAAAAAGGACAAACGACGATTTAGAAAACATGCACATAAAACTAAAGATCGAGTAATACGAACCCCACTAAAAACAGGGGGTGAACTCAGGTGCTCCGGAAGGGTGAGCAGTTCGTTCCACAAGTGACACTCGTCGTGTTAATCTAGTTACAAACCCGGTGATGGTTTTTAGAAGAGTAAGCTAACGTTACAATAACTTCCCTTTGAATCGCTTATGACCATTGTGATAATAATTTTAGGCCATTTCCGAGTCATTTGGAATGTACCTTTTTATATTCTGTTTACATATTTATTTTGAATAAATTTCTTTGTTAAACAACAGACGACATACTAGATGAGGATGAAACAGCAAATTTAAGCGGAGATGAAAGCTTGACACACCTAAAAGCAACAATCGACAGCAGTAAGAAACAAGAAGCTCCAAGAAAAGAAACAGATCAAAAACTGAAAAAACAGAAGGGTTCAAATCGGTCAAACAAGAAGACAAGCGAGAAATCAAACTGCGTATGTGAAGGCAGAATCACAAATAGTGATATGATTCGTTGCAACTGGTGCATGGATTGGTACCATGACCTATGCGTAGGCATAACCAAAAGCGAGACCGTAGTATTTTGGGTTTGCCCGGAGTGTAGACAACTGCCAAAAACCGTTAAACTATTAGAACAACAACTTATGCCTTATGTTAGTGAAAATGAAAAACTCCGTAAACAACTAGAAGAAAACACCAAGGACAGGGAACGATTGCAGGCCGAGAACAGCCGACTTCGAAAAAGGATCAGTACTACAGAAGTACAGAACCGTCTTGAATCCGTGACGCGAGCAACCACTAGTAATCTGGTGACAGTACCAGAAACTGAAGAACAAAACACCCCACTGACTGGAGAAGCAAGTGTCGAAAGCAACATCAAAAAAGCATCTGGATCTCTTTTAGCAGGAAGCTCCATAATCCGAGACATAAACAATAAGAACTACCAACTCGATATGAAACCGTTATGTGTTCGTGGTGGCAAAGCTAATGACATCACTAACGAACTACTTAACTTACCAAAGGAGACTAAATTTGAAAACGTTATGTTATTAGTCGGTAGCAACGACTGTACAAGCTCATCATTTAACGAAACAACTTTCCAGGAAGACTATACAAACCTCTTTCAGGTGGTTAAGTTGATCGCGGAGAACATAGTACTCGTAAGTCTCTGTCCCAGATTAGATGATGCAAGCGTAAATATAAGGAGAGGTAACATCATTATTGAAAAACTGGCGAATGACGAGAACTGTCACTATGTCGATAACGAATCTTCTTTTAGATTACTCAATGGCTCTATCAACACTGCTCTGTATAATAAAGATGGCATCCACCTCAACTATCATGGCACCAGAAAACTGGCTCACAACTTAGAAATCAAACAAAAGGTAAAACACAATAATACTCAGGAACACTCAAACAGGAATCAACGTGGAAACAGGAAACGTGAATTACATACAAAATCCAGAGCTTCAGAGTCAAAGTATCCACTTGTAGATGACAATGATGATTTCGATTACGACTTTAACTATTTGAGCAAGACAACACCTGTTCCAAAAACGGGTTGCTTCATATGTGGTGAATCAAATCATAATGCTTATAAATGTAGACATGTATCACCCGTTGAATGCCATAATTGTCACGAGTTTGGTCACAAAGCTAAATTTTGTTGGGCTAAAAAATAGGTCGTCGGCCAAGAAGGGTGTGCCGAAAGTAACGGCGGCCCAGTGAAGATAGATATGGTTTCGAAAACAAGTAGACATCACAAGAGAGGTGGTAAAAGTAAGAATAAAGTTAAAGATAAATCCCAATCCATAACAATAGATTTTTTGAATATAAGAGATATAACAAGTAAAATGGGTGATCTTAATTGTCATCTTAAATCTGAAAAGGTTTGTATTTCTATTTTCGGTTGTGCAGAAACGTTCTCAACTTCGGACGAAAAACCATATAACTTAGACAATGACTATCAATGGGTTGGTAAATGCCGAAAGGGTAATAAGACTAAAGGAGGGATAGGTTTGTGCGTCTCTCGCGAGCTCACGATTTTAGACGACAACCTGACTGACAGTAAGACCGACTCATTTGAAAGACTTTGGTCGCTCATTAGAATAAAAGATATGAAAACTGCGGTCGGAGTAGCATATTTTCCTAATGACGGAATTGATAAAGAAAAAACAGACGCATTATTTTATGAATTACTAGAAAATATTACCAACTTCAATAATCTTGGTTATAATATAATTCTGATGGGGACTTCAACGGAAGATGTGTAGACATATGTCCCCATACTGGCAAAACCATATTAAAGAGAGTCTCATCATATAACGGCGAACGACTCCTGCGTTTTATTGATGCAAGTGATCTAACTATATTGAACACATTTGGCTGTTGTTCAGGGTTGTTTACTCGTATCTTAAACAATCAAAGGTCAGCAATTGATTATATTTTGATGTCTAAAGAAATGGTTCAAAAGGTAAAAGGTGTGTTTATTGACGAGGAAGGCAAATATGATCTTCATAGTGATCATGTTATAATTAGCGCCGACCTTGAGCTAAACAATAAACCAATCAATTGTAATGATCCAAAAGGGGAATCAGTACTCAAGTGGAAAATAAATGAAAATACTGATTGGGAATCCTTCCAAACTTATCTTAAGAAAGCATTCGAAATATCTCCTTTACCCATATGTAATAATGTAAATACGATATGGGAAACATGGAAAAATAATATCGATAATACTGCCAACCACATCATCGGAAAACATAAAAAAGTTAAAAATTATAAAAAGTTTTGGGATAAAGAACTGGAGGGACTGATAAAGTCTAGACAAGCTTCTAATAGACTAAAACGTTCCCATGACAAATTAAGACAGTCTGACAGTCACGTAGGAAAACTTCTTACTGATTCGTATATGAAACGGAAGAAAGCCGTACAAGAAGCTGTACAACGGAAATTTAATGCAGATAAAATGCGCTTAATTAATAATAAGTGCATTAATTCTAAAAATAAAGCTAAAGGTTTCTGGGAAATGCTACGCGATAAAAAAAACTAATGTTACTCCTTCTCAGATTATAGATCCGGTCGATAAAACAACTATTATCGACAAAAAGGGCAAAATTGAAAAATGTCTTATAAAACATTTTGGCGATATTGTGAGAGACTCGACTCATAAAAATGAAGCCCATACGAATTATGTTAAAAAATTCATTTCTCAAGCACAAAACGATAAAATTCTGACAAAAAATATGTTTTCTCTGAATATACAAGCCGATATCGTTCAACGAGCTCTAGTTTCATTGAAATCTGGCAAAGCGGTTGGTCTTGACGGAATTCCAAACGAGTTTCTAAAATTCCTCTTTCCCTTGAATCCTGGCATCTCCTGAAAGTGGACAGAGAATAGTTTATTTTGATTAGAGTATTTATCAGTTTTATGTTTAAAAGTGTCAATTTATCAATTTTGCAGAAAACAATTAACAAAACTAGCAAATCTCCTCATGCATTCGCAATGTGCTCTATCAGAACCGATCTCCTCAAGCAGGAAAACGAGAAAATTGACAGTTTGTAGATTTATCTAGACTTCAATTTACTTCTGACGAATCGGAATTTATCCCCGATTACATTTAGACTCCTACGATGAAAAAAATATTGAAAATTCAACTTGCATCTTTGTCAAGAACAACTTAGAAATGTAAGAGTGTCACAATTTTCGTCATGTTTTTCATGGGACGATTGATTTTGCGAGAGTTACACTTCATATACAACAATAAACTATGCATGTTTCTAATCGTGAAAGCATTCGCCACAGCATAGCATTCTCTGATTTTGCAATATTCGAGCAGTAAAAAAGTAAATTTCAATTTTTGACATGTACATACCTTGCGAAGCGTCTTTGCGAACTGTCCTCCACCAAAACCGGAAGTTATCCTCACGAATTTCTTTGCAGAATCGACTGTTCTGCTTGTGCCGATTACCAGCCGTGTACCTGTTCTTTCCTGTCTGTTGTTATGCTAATTTCAGTCACATGGGAATGCCATATTAGGCTAAAGATTCAAGATGTTTTGAATAATTGATAAACAGTTTGACCATATGATATTTGTTTGTAAACAATTAATAACTGCTGGTCACATGAGACCCTTATATGGACATGTCCCTTGTTATTCACTCATGCTGATTTATAAAAAAAAATTAAATTAACACTTAAAAAAATGATACCAAAATCAAATAAATGTTAATTTCGTGAAAGTATAATTTATATAAATATATAAATTAAATAATATTCTTGTTAAATACTTGTTTTCTACCAAAAATTAAACAATTCATATACAATGTTAATTTCTTATATGCAAATTAGATAAACATTTTTTTCATGATTTTCTTGCTTCAAATTATGTTATATAAAGTTTATGTATATTGTAAATAAGTAGTGAAAATACCTGTGAAAGCTTCTGCTGAAAAAAGGGGAATTAATTTGGAAAATTTACAAATATTTTGGGGCCGAAAGTAAACGAAAAGCTCCATTTTATGCATGGAATAAAGTCATTGATAGAACTGTACAAGCTCTGGACATTAGCCGTTCATTTCTGAATAAGATATTGAAAAAAGAACATGTGGAACTTACTGGAAAATCTGTGAATAAATGCAAAGATTCTTTGGATAGTTTTGATAAAGACTTAATAAGGAGAGTAGTAGTTGGATTTTTTTTCTCGAAAAATGAATATGTTTCAATTAGAAAATTGCGTGTCACTTTGGAGAAAAACCAATTTTTAAAATTGTCAAAATATAAACTTTGTAAAACTTTGCATGAACTTGGTTTTAGATATGCAAAAATAAATGGTAATAAAAAGGCTCTTGTTGAAAGAAAAGACCTCGTTAATAAAAGAATAATTTTTTTACGTACAATTAAACAAAAAAGAAATGAAGGATATAGCATTGTTTACTTGGACGAAACTTGGGTTGATACCCACCATACAGCATCCCATCAGTGGACACCACCTAACCCTTCAGATGCCCGAAAAATTCCCCTTAATAAAGGACAAAGATTCGTAATTTGACATGCAGGATGTAAAACTGTTTTTTTACCTGGATGTGAATTAGTTTTTAAAACTTTAAGCACAGATGGAAGAGATGAATTCTGTCATATTTAATAAATGGGTAGAAGAACAGTTAGTTTCCGCACTTCCACCTAAAAGTCTTGTTGTAATGGACAATGCGTCTTACCATAGTGTAATAAAGGAAGGTACCAAAGCACCAACATCAGCTACAAGAAAGGGGGATATGCAAAAGTGGCTCAAAGACAAAAAAAAATCCTTTTGATGGTAAAATGAAAACAAATGAATTATATGAAATCATTTAACTGAAGAAACCCGAACCAGTTCATAAGACAGATGAATTTTTACGTGGGAAAGGTCATGATGTTTTGCGCCTCCCCCCATACCATTGTGAATTTAACCCTATCGAAATGGTATGGGGGGATGTCAAGGGTTATGTTGGACGGGAAAATAACACTTTTAAAACTAATGATGTAAAACACTTAATAATAAAAGGATTTAAAACCATAACCTCAGAAAAGTGGACTAACTTTTGTAATCATGTTGAAAACAAAATAGAACCACAATATGGGAAATCTGACCACATTATAGAGGAAATTCCAAAAATTATTATAAATTTAGACAGTGATAGTGACACTGATTCAGAGGGGGATCATGACAGTGAGGGTGAAACTACTGATATGTACTGGTCAGAATAAACAACGTTTTCAGGTAATTTTGATCTCTATTATTAACCTCTATGCACATAAAGGGAATGGGTAGTTTGCATGTACTTTAAAGGGATATTGTCTACCAGCTGCGTAATTTTTTCATACCCAAAATTATTGTCGATTTCCGTACTGACCTTCATAAAATGAAGATTAACACCGAGTTATGTTGCAAAAGATACGAAAAAGACCCAAAACTTTCGTTATCAGAATTATTGTCCGGATGACAATATTCAAATCTGTTCATATGGCCTTCTATGCGAACACGTCTTGAGCATGCGCACTGTTTAGAAACAATAAACAACATGTGGTTCTTGGGCAAAAGAGAAACTGTCAACGCGTGGAAGAAAGCGGACTTTGACGGATTCAGAGATAAAGAGGAATAGAAGTGAAGTATCTTCCAAATGGAACAAATGCAGGATATATGTAGGGGATCAGATGGACCGTTGCCGTTGGATGAAGCGAACTCAAGGAAATGCTTGATTATTGTTGATAGGTAAGCCGAGCATGTTGCCTTCTTTTCTCAATCGTTTTTCATATTTTATGAATTTATGATGATGCCTATGATCATTTTCGGTAGATATTAATCAATATATGTAATTTTGCACCTGGCAGCAGCAAATTATTGTCAATGAGTAGCATAAAACGGCCGTATTTGCGAGGTAAACAAACACAAATTTTAAGAGGCCAGCAAAAGGGAAATGGGAGTGCAAAAATGATATCAATGACAATGCAGTTTATTATTATCAATTTAAAAAAAAATATCGAATCAATTCATTTTTAATGCAAGAATTAAAACTGTACATGGCTTAATGAAAACCCTATAAAGTTCTTTTTATTTAAGCAAATTTATTTCTTTGATATAATTAGGCTTTTAATTTTATCAAATTTCAACAACATGGACATGACACTTAGTTTTGGGAACCAAAAGTATATACCTTACTTTCTGCGAATTATCACTATAATGGAAAATCAGTATGTATTTTTCAAATAAAAGCTTTCTATTTAAAGAAGCTTCATTTCAATTGCACTTTTAGTTTGGATCCTGTAAGTATAATATATAATTATAAACAAGGTTTTGAAGAAATGATATGAATATCCATTGAAATTTTCAAGTTTCAGAACTTTTTTTATATATGACTACAAAATTTTACTGAAATTTCAGAAATGTCCTAAAATGCATATTTTAGACCATGGCTAAATGAAAATCATTTTCAATTCCTTTATGCAAACAAGTTTATATCTTGGGTACTGGAAATACATTACATAAATAAGGTTAAAAGTACTTTTCAATAAGTTTGAACATAACACTTTGTTATGGGAGCCAAAATTATATCTTCCTGTCTGAATTATCACTATAGTGGAAAATCAGTATGTATCTTTAATATAAAAAGCTTTCCATTTAAATAAGTGTCATTTCAGTAGCATTTTTAGTTTGGATCCTGTAAGTATGATACATAAACAAGGTTTTTAAAAAATAATATGAAGATCCATAGAAATTTGCAAGTTTCAGAAACTTTTCTATATATGTGACTATAAAATTTTACTGAAATGTCCTGAACTGTATATTTTAGACTATGACTAAATGAAAATCGTTTTCAATTTCCTTATGCAAACCAAGTTTATTTCTTGACTATTCTAAAAACATTACATTAACTAGTTTTTTACTACATTTCAACAATTTTGGACATAATTTTTAGTTCAGGGAGCCAAAATTATACTTTACTATCTTAGAATTATCAACATAGACATGATAGAGGGAAATCAATATGTATTTTTCATATAAAGGCTTTCTATTTAAAGAATTGTCATTTGAACTGCTTTTTATCCCCTCGCCAACGAAGTTGCCAAGGGATATAGTAACGCTACCGTCCATCCGTCACATCCTTGTGAACACTCTAGAATCAATATCCTTCAATGGATTTTGACCAAACTTGGTACATACTTAGTCCTTAAGAGAATCTGGAACCCTATTGATTTTCAAAGTCAAAGGTCAAGGTCACCGGGTAAAATTTTTAGGCAAGGGGATACGCCACGCTTTGCCCTTGTTTAGTTTGGATCTTGTAAGTATGATTTATAAACAAGATTTTTAAGAAATAATGTGAAGATCCATAGCAATTTGCATGTTTCACAGTGTGTGAATTTAACAGTAGACCGATGGCCCATGTCTGTGTTAAAATCATGCAGGTTTTTGTAAAATTATCTAAATTTTTTAGGCAAATTACTACAAAAACTGGTAATTTCAGACAAATGTGATTTTGTAGTGATTGATATTTGTACTTTTGATTTAGATATTCTGACCAAGGTAATTCTAGAGTAGAAGAAATGAGCAGCCATCACATTTCAACGAAACGGATGAAACTGGAGAAATCAAGTTCATTTGTGAACCCATTTGAGTATGTTCATTTTGTTAAAGATTAGACATATTCTACATTATGTTTATAGGTAACATTGTCAATATTGTTCAACACAGTCACTCGTATAACAGTTTCCTATTAATTATTGTGGCTTGCATAGTGATACTACTAGTAGCTATATTATATAGGGATCATGTTGGCTTCTGCGTCATCGTTACATTTTTATCAATCCACAAGCTGAAATGGCCAGTCCTCTTTAGCTACTTACGGGAATGAAACCAAACTGGGACAGAATTGACGCACGTCTGGCGCACCAAATTTTTTCCTGGAACTTTGATGTAATTTTGTCTCTTTATATTGGGTTGTGTAGATGTGTGCTGGATACATGTATATAGATTTAATATTATTTTGAAAAGCTTTTTCGTTATACAGCTGCACATCAGAACCATATAGCAAAATTTGTTTCGATATTATACACATACACTGTAATAAACAATTATTTTTTATTCTTACAGTCTCTCAATAGATATTACTGAAGAGGGCAGTGATGTTGGTGATGATTCTGACGATGGAGATTTTGAACCTAGCCTCAACTTCACTCCAAGGTTTGTCATGTTAATTTCATGTTTCAGTTGTAACTTACATACTTGAAATTTTGTCTTAATAACAGAACCATGCATGATCATATGTCATAGGAGCTTTATTATACCCCCACTCCACTGGAAGGGGGAGGGGGTATACTGTTTTACCTCTGTCCATCCGTTCGTCCCAAGATGTTCATAACATTTTTCTCAGTAATTATTTATGGCAGCAATCTGATATTTGATCATAGGCTTCAGAAGGGTCAATCGAAAGTCGCAAACCCGCTGTGTTGTCCATGGTCAAGTCCGGTAGAAGTCCCATCCGATGAAGGGAAAGACATCAACAACAAATGAAGATCAGGTCTGATTTGGGTAACAGACACCCTGTAACAATTGACCAGCTCGTGATGCCTGCCGTAGAACTTCTTGAGGGATGACCACAACCTAAAATCTGTCTACAAATCACTCAAGTCCTTCATAAAGTGGACTTGTAATGATATGTTTAGTTTGTTATTCACTATACATTCGAGATATTCATCTTGAATTGAAAGATAGGGCTCCATAGTTCATAATCTCAATTCTATTGTTTTATTCTTGTGAATTACATTGTATGTATTTTTCTACTTCAGGTGGCAGAGAAGTTACAACAAAAAGACAACTAGATGGTCTGTGCAGCCTGTTAAAGCTGACAAGTCATATTCCTATGTTCCAAGACTATTAAGGGTCATCATTTGTATGAGACTGCAAGATAATGAAGGAATGAATTAACATGTGCAGTTGGAAGTAGATGATCCCAGAAGAATCTCGGTCCATCTTGCACCAATTCCACAACCTCCAACTCGGGATGATATTGTAGCATCTCAGAAATCCAGATTTGAAGACCAAGACAAAACAATTGACTATATTGTCGCATAAAATAAATTTAGATTGTCACTCTTTATTTTTCCTGGTCTAACAGAAGTTCTGCACATTTAGAGCAGAAAAGTACCCAAGTCAGGATAATGGCCATTACAAATTGTCCAATGCACAATAATGATAGCTGGTGGCCATTTTGAATTTTCAAATGGTGCAAACAGTAACAACACATGTTAAAGACATTCATAGGAACATATATACCAGATTTCAATTCAATCCCTTCAGCGGTTCTTGAGAAGAAGTTTCTTGAAAATCGACCAATCAGAATTTTCAAAGTCACATGGTGGCTATGTTTTTTGACGAATCTGCACAAAAGTAACAACTCTTGTGTAGGACCTCATAGAAAACATCTCTGCCAAGTTTGGTTTTGAATTATATAAAAGACTGTCAGTCCATTTTAGAAGAAATTGTCAGTGCTGATAGAACAAAAAATAATAATAAGATGGCAAAACTTTCAAATTAAATTTACAATTCCAACTGACCAACTTGTGAAATTAACAACTCATTAGGGTTGATTTATTTTTTATTTTTGGTGTTTTAACGCCACTTTCAGCAATATTTCAGCTATATCATGGCGACCAGTTTTAGTGGTGGAGGAAGCCAGAGTACCCGGACAACCACCGACCATAGGAAAGCAAGTGGTAAACTTTATCATTATAGGGTATATGGGATAAAATACAAAATATTTCATTAACAAGTTTTAATTAAATCGTCTAGGAATGAAACCCTTGTATTGTCCATATAGATCAGGATACTCGTCCCTAATTTTCCAAGTACAACAGCATGGGATCACACGTCTGACCCCAGCTCCAAGTCGGCCATGTGCCCAAATGGTATACTGGCGGTAGGCTGCATACCTATTGGATCTGTTGTAATCCTCATCATGGGGCATTACTACAAGTTCCTCTCGAAACATTCTAGCAACCCCCAACACTGCCTCATCAAGGACAATCCGATCAAAGTCCTGTAATAAAGACAAGAGATTTAATAAAAACAGAGTAAAGACAGATGG
Source organism: Bathymodiolus brooksi (assembly GCA_963680875.1). Lineage (NCBI taxonomy): Eukaryota > Metazoa > Mollusca > Bivalvia > Mytilida > Modiolidae > Bathymodiolus > Bathymodiolus brooksi. The sequence goes on along the minus strand of OY804576.1, from coordinate 72,747,905 downwards.
TTATACATTCATCTAGAAAAATGAGCTCTATTTAAAAAAGAAATATAATTCATTATAAGTGAAATAGTTTGCACAAATTCAGTTTAGAGAAATGAAAAAAAGTCTTATTTTGGAAGGAAAGATTTTCTCGTGGGACTTTCTTATGACCACAGTTTTATTTCGTTTTTTGTTGGTATATGGGAGAACCATTTTGGTCTTGCAATTTTTTTTTATCAATTTACCCCTCAAGCTATTCAATTTTAATTTTATGTTTTTTTTTCCTAAAAATTATTTTGATTCTGAATCTTGAAGAAAAAAATTTGGCTGGACAGGAGAAAAAAATATATTCTGACTTGACATTTTCACAGTATAATCATATACTTGCCATTCTCACAGTATAATCATATACAAAATTTTGAAGAAAAAAAATTATTCCAGCACTTCGCCAATCTAATTAAAATTAGATCTACGCGCTTGCTCCCTATTTTAGATCTAATTATACCCCCGGTCCCCGAAGGGGGAGGGGGGTATACTGTTTTACCTCTGTCCGTCCTTCCAAAATATTTTTCGTCACATTTTTCTCAGCAACTATTGATGGCAGAAATCTGATATTTGGTCACAAGCTTCACATAGGTATGTCATATCGTGGGAAGCGTTTTTGGAACCATCAGATTCCTACTTCCTGTTTGCCGACTTAGTTGGTTTTTATCCATATTGAACATATATGCACATTTTTCTCAACAACTATTGATGGCAGAAATCTGGTATTTGGTCACAAGCTTCATATAGGTACCCCATATCATGGGAAGTGGCAGGGGTATCATAAGTGAGCATTAGATCACAGTTCACCTTGTTTTAATTAGATTGGCACTTCGCCGGAAAATAAGAAAATATGATTTCTGTGGCGTCTGAAAAAAACATTTCTACGGCGAAAAAACGTGACATAGCCCCCTTCAAGGTAAATGGTCAGTCCCATATTATTTTGCAGCAACTGTCTTGTGGAACTAGAAGTAAGGTCTCTTTTGTTTCTAATCCAGCCCAAATTTCTCTGAAACATTCCAGTCAATTAACAAATAAAACAACACTGGCTACGTCATTCGTTTTCATCAGACATGTATTTCACTGTGTTCTACATGTATGTCTCTGTTTTCATATTGTCGGTAAACTGGCTAAAATAAATTAATTTAACACGTGTATCAAAATCTCGGGAAACAACTTCATAACTTATAAGAAGAAAAAAACTAATTTAGTTATTTTTAACGCCGGCAAAAATTTTCGATCGAAAATACGTAGTTGAGCTTGTCCCCATAGGGTGCCTCCTGGCATGTTTTCAATGGTTATCGTGGAAATATCGGCTGAATCTGTTAAGGCATGTAGTTTTCATCAAAGAAAATCTATTCCTGATACAGAAATTATTTATTCTACGTCTTTTAGATACAATCGATTCGCAAATAGCTTTTTTCCTCAACTTTTATAGAAACTTACCTCAATATCCATGCTGCAGCATCCGGGCTACTGACATAAAAATAGATAAATAAATAGAGTTGGCCTCGCCCAGGTCAGTGCATAATTAATTAGCTTCCGGTAACGATGATCAGCTTTTTTAGTCGAAAAAACAACGTTTCGGAGCGTATTCATCAATAATTCGGTGTTTAATCTTCATTTTATGAAGGTCAGTACGGAAATCGACAATAATTTTGGGTATGAAAAAATTACGCAGCTGGTAGACAATATCCCTTTAAATGCTCCACAATCAGTTATGTAATAATGTATCATCATTATTGATTTTTACCTGAACAGGTGTAAATCTAATTTGAATATTGTCCATATTTGGTATGGTCAGTACGTAAACATCTGATGTAACATGCTAATGATGAAATCAGCTGACTTGCTGTTTGTCAATACTGACCACATGTTGCTGTTCATTTCAGTAGTACTTACTCCCATGTTTGTTACATGGCAAAATGACATAATTTTACAATTAAGTCCTATGGCAAACTTTTTTATTCTTTAATGAATTTTTTTGATAAATTCACCTATAATATGTAATAATAAGTCCTTAATATAAATATAATTAAAAAGAAAATCTGACAACCCGTTGAATTTTTAGGAATTTTTTTCCCTATCTTCAGAGTCACCAAACAGACTATACACGACAGTGAAATATGTATTTCCAAAATTTGAATACCTATCGATAACAATAGAACTAGTCAATCGTAACTACTCGGCCATTCTCGCTACCCTACAAATAACCTCGTACGTAGATAGTAGAAATTCTTCTTAAATTGTTTCCCGGAAGTTAAGCTAAGTTAAGCCGCATAAATATATAGTCCACGAAAATCCAATATGGAAGACATACTAAGTAAAATCTAATCATGCAAAACTAATTAAAACTTTAACTTTTATCCATGAAAATAATTGAAATATAGAAAATTGTTTAAAATATAACTTTATCAAACTTTCATGTAACTGACATGAGAAAAGTAGTGCGATTTATACGCCTAATACATACGAGGTTATTTGTAGGGTAGCGAGAATGGCCGAGTAGATACGATTGTAGAACTAGTGTGTAAGTATTGCATACCCACACTTTACTCCCTCGGTTGTGATGGTTCAGTAGATTTCATGTAGTTCATGGTTACTAATCGTTCGGGGAGCTTGTTTAAGTTTCACCTGACGGAAATTTTTATTTTTCTTGACATTTTGAATTATGTAACAAAATCAACCCATTGCTATTTAAATTTACTCTACCCTATCCATGGGGCGAACTACAAAATGTATATTGAAAAAAATAGAGTGGGTGCAAAAAGAGGGGCGATTTTTCCTGGCGTTGATCAAAATTTAACTTGGCAAATTACATACCCTAAAATTGCTTTAACATGTATCGTTTCTTCCATTGAAAATAAAGCAAAATCAATCTGTTTATATTTTCGATCGAAAATTGCACCACGAAATTTTCCTCTTGTAGGTAGAAAACGAATTTTATACATTTCATGCCCGAAACGAAATTTTTGTGGTTACAATCGTGGTAGTAGACTCACTCTCCGTATTAACACAATAAACCTGCGACATTATTTTAAATATCAGAAGTAATTGATAACGATCAAAATCGTACAAATCAGCATGGCATGGTCAAATTGTCCGCAAATGATCGTGCAAATCAGCGGGGTTTTAGTGGGGTTCAGTAAAGTGTGACGGAAACTAGTGGTATATTCGTCATACGGACATATTTTTTTTAAATACATGTATATATAAAAAAGACTTACTATGGTACAAGCTACTTACCTAGTAGCATTTCGTTGGTTTTCGAGTTTTGGGTTATGTGTTTAACGCCACGTTTTCGAGTTTACCAATAAAACTGTGGTGCATTTACCGAAAACCAACAGAAAGTTATTAGATAACCAACACATAAATTTATAAATACAGATCTTGGGAAAAACAGATTTCTGTCTTTTCCCTTCGAATTTTTAGACCAAAGTTCAAATTTTGTGAACACGTGCTTCAAATTGGAGTTGTGTGTTATATACAAAGAGAAGAAATGGTCTGGATAAACTAAAAAAAAAGTATTAATAATGATTAGTGTACACGTGTCCACTCCAACCCGGGAGATCGGATGGTGATTATAGAAAAATAACCGGATTTTAATATTGTGACATTGTAAACACATTGTAGTGGTAATTAAATATGAAAAGTGTCCCATAAATTGGGAGGTATATATTGTGTATTGTTTCACATATTTCTGGATTGTCAAACGCTATATATGGAAACTTGAAACAAAAAGAAAATATACTGCAGATGAAAAAAACCACCAAGGATCTCAGATATGAAATTTTAAAATTCGGGTATGTACACAATATTTACATAGCATATTAATTATTGGTTGATTGTTGTTTAAATTCAAGCGAGTAATATTTCAACTATACATGTATAACGAACACAAGTGTACACATTATAAATAGACATATACGTAACTGATTAGGTGCTTATGTAGATACGATAACGTAACCCACAGTCCGCTTGTGGAGCACAAACCTCAGTCCGCTTGTGGAGCACAAACCTCAGTCCGCTTGTGGAGCACACACCTCAGTCCGCTTGTGGAGCACAAACCTCAGTCCGCTCGTGGAGCACAAACCTCAGTCCGCGTGTGGAGCACAAGCGGACTGAGGGTTACGTTATCGTATCTAGTGCTTATGGACTGATGTTTGAATTATTACCCCAAAAGGGGGTATGGATATGGTCGAGTAATATTGTCTTTATATGGTCCAGGAGGCCGTCGTGATCATATGGTAGTTGGATTTATAACTACTTGTGCAATTAGTGCCTATCACCACTAATGTTGTGAGTTCGAATCCCACTCAGGCGAGGTGTACTCGATACAACATTATGTGATAATGTGTCAGTGATTTGCGGCAGGTCAGTGGTTTTCTCCGGGTACTCCGGTTTCCTCCACCAATTAAACTGACCGCCACGATATAACTGCAATATTGTTGAAAGTGTTGTTAAACACCATAACTCTAACCCTAACCCCTTCAGTTGTCCATCAATGCCCACTCCTTGTAGAAAGTTTTCCTTTGTGCGTAAACCGGGGAATAGAAATAGGAATTGTGAAGCCACTCGTGCGTATGGTTAAGGACTATTCAAAGTCCAGTCAAGAACAATTTAGGTTTATTTATTTCAGTAGTTGTTTCTGAGAAAATATGTTAGGTCTTATATAAAACCTGACCAGCGGTAATGACCATCTTTGATCTATGATCGACAAAAGAATATGCAAAACTGTGATGACTGTTAAATACTAGTATCGGCTATCAGTTTGCAGAGACGCTTGTGGCAAAGAACTACCCTTTTTGTTTTTAGCTCAGTTGAGCTTTTCTGATCAAAATGTGTCCGACGTCCGTCCGTCTGTCTGTCTATCCGTCCGTATGTCGTAAACGTTGCACATTTTCAACTTATTCAGAATCACTGCATGCCCAGCCACCAAACTTACCAAAATTGTTCCTCTAGAAGTTTTGTATATTTTTTAATCGATAAGAAATCCAAGATGGCTGTCCTTGCCTCTGATTGGCCGGGGCATTTTATAACTTATTCTCCAGAACTACTGCATGTGAAGCCAGCACACTTGCCAGAAATGTTCCTCTATAAGTCTTCAAGAGGTGTTGTTTTTCAGAGCGATTCAAATCCAACATGACCGCCCGTCCTCTGATTGGCCGATACATTTTTTACTTTAATAAAAAACCTAATTCATTTGAAGTCACTAGATTGTTCCTGTATGGGTTCTGATTAAGTGGTATTCTTTTGTGAAGTGATTTCAAATCGAAGATGGCCGCCCTGACCTCTGATTGGCTGAAACATTTTTGATCTCCTTAGCTGGTTTACAGGCTGTTTTAATCCATAAACATACATTTTTATTGCAAGGATCATTATGTAATCTCGATTAGTTATCCGTTATCACAATTAATTTAAGCGTTATCTCGATGTAACCGTTTGTTTTCTCGATTTAATCATTCGTTATCTCCATTTAGTAATTCGTCATCTCAATGTTTTATGTTGTCTCGATTTAGTTATCTGCTATCTTGATTTAGTAATTCGTTATGTCGATTCAACTAATCGCTTTCCCAATTAATAATTCGTTATCTCGATTTAGCAATTCGTTATCGGGTTTTGATAGGTTGCTTTCTCGATTTATTTACCCCTGATCACGATTAAGTTAAACGTTATCTCTCTTTAATTATTCGTTATACCAATCTAGTTATTCATTATTCGCCAACCCGATAAATAGTTAAATGCATTTTATACTGTTTAAAACCAGTGTAAAATAATATTAATTTCGAGTTGATAAAAATTTGGGCGACTACGTGTGAAAACAGTACACACAATATTTGATATTTGTCCTATAAAGGAATGTCCTTTTTTGTTATTTAAAACTATTGTATACAATGGTAGAATAAACGAAACTTTAGGCTAAATCGAGCTACTATATATCCCCTTTGATCAAATCTCAGTTCAGACCTATTGTCCTTATAAGCTGAAAATAATCCCGGACAAAACATGTTTTTCCATTTAAATGGTATCGAGTGTAATTAACGGTCAATTCCATATTATACGTGTATTTTACTTTAAATCATTCAACTGTTGTTACTGGTATACATATGTACTTTGGTATTTACTCTCCGATTGGATCGATGTATTCTTGTTATTCAAGGTCAGTAATTTTTCTTCAGTATATATTCATTTCCTTGTAATATACCATTTGAAATAAAAACGTAGATATTTTTTTTTATCATAAAAAAACCCCCATGGTATTATATGGATACAACAACATTGGACATTTCTATAACAGTCTTCTTAATTCTTGAATTTATTTGATATAAATATATATATATCTAAATAAAAACTGAAAACATTACTGGTCCGAACAAAGTTTTACTGGTCTTGGGTCGGAGGTCCGGCGCTCATCATGAGGACTGGCTATATCGTCTTCTGACTGATTCATGATTATTTTTAAACGATTGATTGAAAGTGTTTTTGTCAGTATTATATAGAAATTTTAATTGGACTTTGCCAAGTTGTTGCTCGCTTAAATATATTCAAACCACTGGGCATTTATTTAATCGACTATTTTTAAAGCGACACGATACTATATAAAAAAGGAGGCTCTGACAAAAAGGGACAAAATAACCGTGGTAAATGGGAGTTTACTCCCCCCTTTTATAGGCCATGAAAACACCCAGTAAATGATAAGTTGAAGCCTTTTAAGATCTTTGCCTTGAACAGTAAGCAATTATTGACTGGGTTGGAGGATAACAGCTGTTTTGATTGCCCGGAAGACTGAACTGTTGCCCGAAGTCGAAGGCTGAGACAACACAAAAAACAACAAACAAACTCTTTTATTAACCTCGGACACATTGGTGTACATGAAAACAAAAAAGGTACATTACACAAGAAGTGAATGACGAACAGACAGTTGACACACATGACAAAAGGATAAACAATCAGGAAGTCCATGCAACATATCCATTTAAGGTTCATTATAACACTTTTCAAGGGTGTGTTCGACTTGCAATTTAACATAGAAAGACACAAATGCATCTTAAATGGATAAAGCATATGTAAATGCAACAGCTTATAGTCACAATATTTTACATGGGATACTTTGTATAACAATAAAAGAAGGAAATATAAAACGGGTTGTGCAGAATTGCCATTTGCCAAAGTCACCTTCGCCGGCTCAATATTAAAAGAGTGCATGATCAAACTCAGGAATTACCACTGTTTATATAGTCATAAGTTGCCTCAAAATTATATCAGAAGTGGAAAAAGTTGTCAAATGGACACCATATTTACAATGTTTTCAAGTTCAGAGGTACCCCTGTTCTAGATTTTCAAATAAAATAGCGCTATATATGCTGGGAATCATAGTCTACACCATAAACATAATGTTGTGCAAGTCATTCTTACATTTTTTTACTTAAATCAAAATATATGAAAAATAATGTTGCATCATGAAAAACCGAAAACTTTGCAACTCATTATTACTGACGTATGATGTCTATGTGAAAACAACATTTTGTATAAATATCCAGTAACTCTTATTGTGTTTGAATCACTTTTGTTTTCAAGTAAAATATTGCAGGATATTTATATAAAAACAAATCGACTTTGGCATACCGAGTGCACCCTTTGATAAGTGTTATAATGAACCTTAAACAGGGAAATATCAAGGTCATCCCATTGAGATGGGGTGGGTGCATGTACTCTTCAAAGTCATTTAGGAAGAAAGAAAATAAGAATGGTCAAAATTTCTCCTTGTTTTACTCCCATGTTACAATTAAAAAATCCAGAGCAATCTAGACCAAGTCTTATACACGACTTGACATTGTGGTATATATTGTAACAGTAAAAAATTTTCCTTAGAGATTGGATTTTTGAAGAAAAAAAATTCCATAATCCCACTCTTCAAACAGTATCAAAAGCACTTGAAATCTACAAATGTACAATATATTTTTTTACAAAGAGAAAAGTATATAGAAATAGCGAAAATAGTACAAATACATTATCAACTGTAGAAAATCCCCTACGAAATCTTCATGCAACAGTTCAGTCTTCAACTGTTGTCCTAGAACAAACAATCTGCTTTTTCATGTTTTGTGTTTGTCGTGGTTTTGCCTCCCTTTTACATCTAAACTCTGTGTCACCAAGCTTTGTACTCCGTTGAAACTATGGCAAATGAAAACTACTTTCCGCGTTGGGTAAAAATACGTGAATGTGCTTGGAATTCTTCTAAATATCAACCGGTAGGTAAATAGAAGCCGAAAGAATGGCAGACGATGTAAGACAACATTTTCATATTCAACTCAAAAACAAACATCAGATAGACAGAAAGTTGTTATTGAAAATAAAGGAACAAAATTAAAGAAGCTAGGTAAACAACTCGGCGTCCCATTAGAAACAAAGATGGCGGCCATGTAATGTTAAATCTTCGTTGAGAAAGTCAAGGACTTATTCATTCATTCAAATTGTCAAGGGAGAGTATAAAATTTGGACCATTTACCTTGTGATGGATTAAAGTATTTGGTTTTCAATGCAAAAGGGTAAGGAATGAGAATAGCATAAAAAACCGTATTTTAAAAAAAAAAATACATTTGGCCTTAAACAAACCGTTTACCTCTTGATTTAATGATAATTTTTGGCTTCTATGATAAAATAATTCAGCTTTACATAACTTTTTATCAGAAAAAGTGTGGGGGGGGGATTTAATTTTGCGCCTACCCCCCCCCCCCCTCACTTTTGAAAGTGTGTATAATACAATTGGAGTCACACATAAGCATAGTTGCTTATATAAATCTGTTTCCATTACTATGATTAGACAAATGATTATTTTACAGTTCAGTAAATTATAGTACAGTATATATAATTAGCACTTTTAAGGAAAAAAAGATACAATGTATCTATAGTTTTTTTTAACTATGAAAGTAAATCGCCTTCGTGGCATATACAAGAATATTAGTAGCGTATACATAGTCTGATGGTATATTACTACATGGTGTGGGTGTTAGGTTCAGTCAAGCATTGTAAACAAATTGGTGTATTACAAGAGGTATTTTCAAAATACACAATACACATAACATATATACATGTCAATTAGATAGTCTACAACATATTTTATTATTCAGCGAAACAAAAAACTGTCCGCTTTTCTGACCACGTATGATTTTATAAACGTAAATGTAGATATGTCGCTCCGCTTGAACACATTAGTATTATTTCGAGCAAATCAGTCTTCGTTCGTACTCCTTATTAATGCTGCGTGCTTAAAGGAGCATATTTATTTATTGGCTTTGGTTTAACCCGACCGATCATCGAACCTACGATATACCACATTCCATGAATGCACGTTAACCATTGCACCACCGAGACAGTTTGTGCATTACTAAGCCCTAGTAGTAATGTAATTCATAAAACTGTTGATATAGAACGATGTAAAAGAAACCCCACTGAATTATCTTAAATTTATTTTTCTAATTGTAATGTCTTTAAGATAAAACATTATTTTAAAAGACACCATAAGTGTACTATATCTTGTTGATTTCCAGTAAAATATAAATGATTGAAAATATGATAAATGTGTACGATAAAAGTGTCGGAAGAAAATTATATTCGCTATTCCACTTATGAAGGGTGCACTCGATATGACAAAGTTGATTTTTTTTAATCTAAGTTTCTTAGCATCTTTCTATATTTTACTTCAAAGCAAAAATGAATAAAAAAAAACCAATAAGAGTTACTTGATATTTATGTTAGATGCTGTGTTTACAAAGACACGATACACTGCTTATAATGGGTTGTAAAGTTTTCGGGTTTTCAAGATGTAACACAATTTGTTTTATAGAATTTTGTTTTAAGTAATAAAAAAGTGAAAACAAATAGCACATCACCATGTTTATGGTACAAGGTAAGGAGTCCCAGTATTATATATAGGTTATTTAATTTGAAAATGTAGAAAAAGTACCTCTCAACTTTTTGTAAAACATTGTAAATATGGCGTACATTTGACAAGCTTTCCCACTTCTGAAACAATGTTAAGGCATTAAAAATACAGCTAAAAAATATTAAAATAGTAGGAGTTCATACCTTTGACCATACAATCTTTGAATTTTGCAATAATTCAGCTACAAAAATTACAGAGTTCATAGAAAATTATGACTATTCTGCGCAAGACGACTTTGGCTAATGACAATTCTATGCACACTGCTAAATTACTTTTAATGTTGTACGTTTTAGTATTCCCATTTAAAACATGTTAATCATGTAATTTCTAGATTTTTAAAATTATTTAAGATGAATTCATTTTTTTTTATCACATTGAGTGTCTAAGTTAATAGTAATTTTTTTCACGCCATGATATAGCTGAAAAATTGCTAATGTTGGCTTTAAATACCAATCAATCAATCAATCAATCAATCAATCAATCAATCAATCAATCAATCTTTTATCACATTGCAAGTCGAACACACCATTGACAAGTGTTATAATGATTTATGAACCTAGTGGTTAAAATATATGATTGATTGATTGATTGATTGATTTATTTATTGTGTTTAACGCCACTTTCATCAATATTTCAGCTATATCATGGCGAACAGTTTTAGTGGTGGATGAAGCCGGAGTGCCCGGAGAGAACCACCGACCATGGACAAGCAACTGCTAAGCTTTATCACTTGCGGCTGCGAGTTGAGTACACCCTTTCTGTAATTTACAAAGCCGGACGCGAACCCATGCCGTATTGGTGATAGGCTTGTAGGAGTTGTTAGGTAATCCAACTACCTACCTCATTGAGCCACCCGGACCCTGTTAAAATACAAGTGTCGTATTAGTTCGCGAGGTGGCTATAGTGTCAAATTAAATTTGTTGCACGATTGTGACACCTGTATAATCAGTCTTATGTAGAAGCATACATTATAGCCACTAATGTTTTATTATTTTTGTGTATCATAGTAAACTGCGACTGAACAGTAAACTACCACGGATACTAAAATTACTAATGTTATTAATATATCATAATTAAATGTAAGGGATACTTCAACATGAGTAATACCTTAAATAATAGGAAAAATACTTCAAGAGAGGAAAATTGTTACAAACAGGGGTGGTGTGGTGGCATATCCCTTAGTACCAGTGTGAGCTACTCTTATTAAACAACATTATTAAGAAAAAACTCCTGGAACGTGCTAATCTGGGTCACGTGTCACTGTAATCGGGCGGATGTATCGAGAAACAGATACGGTGTTGAAAAAACTGTTGATACTCATGAAATATTGATAAATGCAATACAATTTTATGTTTGTCTTCAAGAAATATGATAGACAAAACCGTGTGTGAAGTTTTATGACGAAATATCTCCGATTTCTATGTAAATTTACGAGTTGAAGTGGGGAAACACCCACAGGTAATTTTAGCGATGTATTTTTATGTTAAACAAGAATAATGAGCGTCCTGATTGAATGACCGATTTAAAACACACTGACTCCGCATGGTAAAAAGATGCATGTAAAAGAAATCTATGTTATATTTATTCATTTGTTTGATTCTGGAATATTGATGAAAGTTTGAAATAAAAACACAGGACCGGACTTTAAGCAAAAATAATAATCCAGGATTAGTTTTTTATTAAAAAAATCCAGGACCCCTGTGTCCATGATTTTTTTTTTTAAAGTTAATAATATAAAATATTGACATCCACACCTGCCTTTTGGACAGCACATTTTTGTGTCCACACTTTTAAGATTAGACAAATAAGACTTAACTGTCTGTGTCAATATTAAAAACCGGACTTTAAAAGTGATATTTAACATTGGATTTAATCCTGTTTGTAAATGTATTTTAAAGTAATGACTGTTTAGTCTTTGTTCACTAATGATTTTTTTGGGACAATTTTAAGCAGATTTTTATTTCTGTGTCGTTTATATAACTGTTTATTCTGATAGTTGTTACAGACAATATTGATCTTACAATTATAGAACAACCATGTTCAATATGCAAAGTCTTTATTACATACAAATAACATAAGTTCTATATAATGTTTAAATACAGGATATGTTAGTTGTAATACATACACACATATAATTTTGTGTTAAGCTCATTATATTTTGGTACAGCATTTACCACTACACAGATTTTTTGGTGGGGTAATTAATTTATAAAATTTATTCATACCACGATATTGCTAAGATTGGTGTTGAATACCAATCAATCAATCAATGAATGACACAGATTAATACCACTTTACAGTGCAATCATATTAATGGGTGATGCAGGTACGACATTTGTTTTGTATTTTCAAACAAAAAACTCAAAAGATTTAAGGATTGATCGCAATTTTTGTTTGGTTCATGAAGAAATAACCTCAATCAGTTTGTACACACCGTGTGTACAACCTGATTGAGGTTATTTCGAATGAACCGAACAAATAATTTCGATCAATACTTATAAATTAATTCAAACTTTTTTTGCTATGATATTGAAAAATATATTTATTTGTTCAAAATAAGGCAAATAATCGGAAATAAATTTAAATAACCCCAAAGGTGCCTCATTTAAAGAAAATTACCCGATGACAGCGGCACACGACGTTTATTTTTAGATTCCGTACATTGACAAATAACCTGAACTTTTTAAATCAATCAAAACACGTATAAAATGACATGTGACTCTAAAATTAATTTATTCACACATAGTGAATCTAGTATTGTGCAAAAGTATACCATGCGGACCTAATGTAAAAGTGGCCTCTAATTTCGGTAAGACATACTTTTTGCAGGAGTGATGTTAAAACGTACGATGCCCTTGTCCGACCTTCGGAATATTGTGCCGACACCAACCAAATAACCCCGACAACATTTCCTGATATAAAACTGAGGTCAAAATTCATTGGCTCATACAGGGAGTTTTTAAAAAGGGCGATCTTGGTAATTATTCACTAGATCAGCCACTGAAGTTTCATCCAAATCAAAGACGACAGCATTGGTAACATGCTTTGTCACATTTACATTGTAAAATCCAACTAAGCGTGTTGGTCTAGCACGTTGTGTCCAGTTGTGTAAACGGCCACAAAAACAAATACCTATTTCTAATCAAGGTGAGCGATACATGTTCCTAAGAGCCTCTAGTGGTCCATACCTTATATCTCGAGCGGCTAAACATATCACCCTACTTATTCATTCTCTCGGTGTACAATAATATTGTATTTAAAATGGGAGCAGACTTCACGATTTGAAAAAAATTGTGCCTGGCGCCTTTACTCTATTTTTAATATCAAAATTCTGACATATGTGTTAACTCAACATTTTACAAAATATATTGTGTTCTCATAAATGACCTGTATTGTTCGAAGTAAGCAGATCGGAACAAAGTGATTATTCATTTTTAAATCACATAGTTATGTTGTTTAATATTGATTGGATACTGGTTAAAGTTCAATTCACTGAAGCCTCAGAACTTCCCAGTGTGTCTCCGGGTGGCAGATAGGGGAAGTCTTATCGATGTTCTGAGTTATTTGGGTGGGGGTGGGGGAGGGTTGTCAGGGTATAATACGGAGAGATAAAGACCTTTATATAGTTTTATATATTGTTGAACTTCTGAATATTATATAGCTACAATATTTTTCGCTGGAGTTTAAACAATATTCAGTCAGTCAATTGTTTTGTTACATATTGTCATAATACTTTTCAGCAATATGTACGAGGTGAAAACAGACGGTCGTGTTCAATTCGACCGCTCAAGACCTTGACTTTTATATGTTCAAGGTCAACTATTGACCATTTATTTATTTCAATATATCATAGTCGTCATTTCAAGCATATGTGAGAAGCTTTCTGATTCGAAGCTGCTGCAATTTGTCTTTTACATGTAAGGAATTTGGCCCCTTATGATTTGGCCTTCTCCATACTCAAGGCACTCGTTATGCATGCCCCGTCTTAAGAGCGAGTGTTGCATTTGATTTGTTCCGCACAATTAGATGTTGGGATTAGGGGGTTATGATGTTTAACGCCACTTTCAACACTATTTCAGTTATATAGTGGCGGTCAGTGTTATTGATGGAGTACCCTGAGAAAACCACCGACCTGTCGTAAGTCACTGACAAACTTTATCATATAATGTTGTATCGAGTACGTATCGCCTGAGCGAGATTCGAATTCACAACGTTAGTGGTGATGGGCACTGATTCACATGTAGTTATAAATCCAGCTAGCATACGATCACGACCACGACGGCCCCAAATTAAATGTTGGACCTTTGTGTCAAGGTGAATGGCGGGGAGCTAGTGGTAAGGACATAAAACACTATGATTCTTTTACCAATAGAATAGGTTCGCTCTCGTCTCACGTTGAAGTGTACTCGACTTGCGACTCTCGGATGTTTACATCTAAAACTCGAGCAATTTGAACTATTAAACCTGATCGCCACAATATATAGCTCTAAAATATATATACAAATGTAGCTGAAAGTGATGTTCGACAGACATGCAATTATTTCCGAGTGCAAATTCCAAATTTGTGTCGGCGTATAATGTGGGAAAGTGTTGCATGAAAGTGTATACAATTTAGTGTTAATCATACACATTTCGTGCTAAGTCAGAGGAGTTTATGATAGCATACTGTCTCAAGTTAATCGGTGGCTTTTTGTGATGAAACGAAGGCATATTTGCATGTACATGTATTATACAATTCGCGAGTCTCCAGTCTCCAAGTTTATCTTTGTAACTATGAAAAGAAATTTAAACAGTGATGATCAACAATTCCACCAGTATCAAGAACAAAAACCTGAACAATCACTTTCCATATCAACTCATTGAACATTAGCTTGCATGTGTTTAGCATACCTCTAATTAATGCGTCAGGCATTGGATATTGTGTTATGCAATTTGAATTCGATGGACAATATTAACTTGCAAAAAACAAATATTATTCTATCATTGCATGATTATGTGACATCATCAGAATGAGCTCTACACTAGATCTTATATAAGTGACCTCTGATCTTCCTTCATTTAAGCTATGCCGTCAATTATCTTTTATTTTTAAATCAATGCATAACATTCCTTATGTGATGCCTTTTTTGCAGGGTACCCTGCTGAACAGTAAGTTGGATGAGTTAATCGTTACAGTTATTTTGTGTAATGCAATACAATTAATGGAAGCAACCAAGCTGATTGATTATATTTACATGCAATATATTTTTTATGAAAACAAAAGTATGCCGTCGCGTAAAAAAATGTAATGATTTCTGAAATAGCACCAATTCATATTCATTTGACAATTCGTATTCATAGTCATTGTGAGAGTGATTTGATTGGTTCCGATAGCCACGGAGAACGTGACAAATTGATACCGATAGCCATCGAGAAAGTAGGCAAATCATACCCGTGACCGTTGAGAAAGTGAACAACATATTGCTTTGCTTAGGATTCTGTTAAAAACGTGAAAAAGTCTACCATCTACGATGCCTCAAACAAATAAGACAATATTCTTATGGATAGTTGCTGCGAGTTGTCTACTGACGACGCTTACTATCATTATCAGAGATATTAATAGAACTCCAGTGTCGATTGATGTGTACAATGTTTCCTCCGAACCCAGACTAACTTGTGGATATACAAAATTGTACCCCGGAGGATATGGATCACAGGTCCATGACATGATGTTTGCGTGGTCCTGGGCTCTTCAACATAATGTGATATATAAAGGAGTTGTAGGTTCATTTGATCAAAATTTGATTGATTTAATTCGATTGTTAAAGTTGCCATTCCAATTACAAGTTAGACCTTTCGAAGATTGCATATTACTTTCAAACTATAAATCAGATCGTTGGGTTCATATGAACAACTTTTTCAAAAGACCAAATTATAATAGGAATGTTAAAACAAACAGAACAATTGTTGTTCATATACGTAGGGGTGACGTAAACATGGACTACGAACAAACAGGTGATTACTACAGGTACATACCCAACTCGTATTTTCTCAATTTGTTAGAAAAAATTCGTCGAACGAATGATCACGTGATTATATTTTCTCAAAAAACAGAATCATTTGAAGAATTTGTGAATGAAGGTTACGATGTTAAGTTGGACACTTCAGTTGTTCAAGCTTGGAAAACTATAATTGAATCTGATGTATTTATAATGTCAAGAAGTTCATTTTCCTATGTCCCGGCATTGTTTGCTCATGGGGCAGTATATTATAACGAGTTTTGGTGCAAACCATTGAGTCATTGGCTTGTAAATACAACATTTGATTTTCAAATCAACAGAGTGAATAAGACTCCAATGAAAGAAACAATTTTACCGTGTAAAGGTGGTGAATTTGGAGCGGATACAATTCAGTCGTATGCTTGTATAATTTCTAAACAAATAGTTAAAATTCGGCATATGCCTCATTGGGCTCAAGTAGTTTATCCGTGCTGGTCGTGGTTTGCAGAAAAACGAGCGAAAAACTGTATTTTTCTTGTTAAAGATGGATTATCAAGTGGATGGTTTAGCTTTATGGCCGAGAGAATGGGTTGTCTCGTGATTCATAAGCAACCTAAAATGTGTACAGTACTAGGACTCTTAGATAAACGTATTAGTGTTGATCCTGGTGAGACATACTCTTGGCTGTCTAGTCCACTCGATGCTGCAAAACTACAATGCAACACGTTTCGCCAAGGATTTGTCAATAGAGGCATTGGCATCATAAGAAGAAAACACGACAGACACATTAGTAATATAGAAAAAATGAACATTACGAAAGAACTTGTGTATTTTGAACATATATCATATCTTAATCAAGCAAGATGGATGTACGAGCATGATATTATAATTAGTGCACACGGTGCCGCCATAACTCATTCAATATTTGTACAAAAATGTACAGCTGTTATTCAGCTTTATCCTGAACATTATTATCCTAACAAGTTTTTTGAGCCATTAATAATAGAATCGGGAGGAATACCAATAACTTGGATCAAAAACAAATATATTGGTAATAATGCTACATTAGCGACAGCAAATGACGCCATGTTGGATGAAGACTTTAAGAAAGAACATCTAAGTCGTGGGAAATGGAAGCTTAAAGACATAGATGTAGATATCAAGACACTTAATTCATTGATACAATTAGCAAAGGAAAAACAGCAAAAGTGTCGAAATCAAACTGATGTTTAGCTTATTTGCAGTGTCCGCGTCCAGAATGTGCATGATAGTTTGTTAACTGAACGCCAATATGGCGGACATTATTTGTAGTCCGATATACTCTTATTTAATGTCTAAATTATATACACTATTAATCACTTTGTCGTTGTTGAAGTGATCGTACATCAGGTGAATATGTGCGTATCATCACGCAATGTATGAGCTCGATTCCCAGGCGTGATCAGGTTTACTCGATACAACTTTATGTGATAATGTTTGTCAGTGACTTACTATAGTCCGGTTGATTTCTCCTGTTATTCTGGCCCCTGTTCTCTGTTCAAAGTGGCAATCGTTACAGGGGCGGATCCAGGATTTCAAGTTAGGGGGGAGCACTTAAAAAAATTGCGGAGGGAGGCGCGAAAAGTTTTGGGGTATTTCGTGTGAAAAATCACGATTTTATGCCAAAAAATCATATTTTTTTCCAATTTTAGGGGGGGGCCTGCGTTACTAAATATGGAAATTTATTTAAATTGCAAAATAAAATTACAATCAATGAAAGACTATGATACGGGGAAGTACATTATCTGTATTAAGACTGAATTAAATTGTTATTCAACAGAGACAATATGCTATTGAATTAAAAACAAAATGGCAAAAACATTTACACATTTATTCTTGACTAGGCCGAAACTTGCTATGTCTGACGAGTTGTATGAGATAAGTTATGGTTTGATGTAAAAACGTTTATTACACAATTTGCAAAATATGACACATTTTGTATACTAGTATATGCAATGGCGAAAGTGAATGACACATAACGGCATATCCGAGCTGATATGGCGTTATCAGTCCAACCGTGATCATAGCGCAATATCAGCCCAGTCTGATGCCCCATATCAGCCTTGCCCATATTTCAAGGTGAATTAATTGTTGTATAATAAATAGATTAAAACGTTAGTGGGGATATACACTGATTGCATGCATAGGTAGGCTGGTGTAAATCCAACCACAATACGACCATGACAGCCCTTGATCCGGATTAAGAAACAACAGTCAAAGCCGAATGTGACAAATGCAAACTTCTTGTATATAACGAAATAAGAAAAAATACCATTCACCACATTGTCTGATATTTTAAATATCTTCTTAATCATCTTAAAAACAACATCGACCAGAGTTGTCGTTCTTTACTCTCACTTGATGTGATAGAAAGGAACGATAACCCCGGCAGAGATTGCTTAAATCTATGAAGATGTGATTCAAAGATACACGTTCAACCTAAAAAAAAATCTACGAAGACATTCCGCGGGTGGTGGATAGGGGGAGTCAACTCGAGGATGGGTGTGTGTGTGTGTGTGTGTGTGGATGTCATGTCATAATACGGAAAACCTTACCCTAGACCATGTAGCGGCAAGCGTATTTGGAGAGTACTCCCTGTACGTTAGCTCTTTTGTAGATTTCGAAAAAAGAGTAGGTGCATTGTAGTCGCTACACAAGACAACATTTTTCGTCCCTACCCAACTTTCCATACCTTTTCAGCGTCAGTAAAAAGTCGTTGATACGGTTGACCTGTCACTTCCCTCATTATGAACAGATATATCATGTTTGGAGGGGTATTTGCGAAAAATACCAGTCGAGAGATGAAAAATTTCCCGACCCGAAAGGCGAAGGAAATTTAGTCTCAAGACTGGTATTTTTCGCAAATACCCCTCCCAAATATGATATATCTGTTTAATTACACCGAATATTATTTAGAACACTGGCTAAATAAATAATACCTTTTGTTTGTCCTTTTCAGGAATGTTCTTTTTTTATTGTTTGTCACTTGGCAGTTGTTGATTTTTTACTATAGAACTGTTCCCTTCAGCAGGTACAGTGGTAGTATTTCGATTTGTTTTGTTAGACAGTGGTTGAAGTATTCCGGATGAATTTGGCGGTTTGCGGCACGTGAGGGTAAAAAAGTGAAATACGTTTTCGCAAAGTTAAATCCTTTACTTCGGAACACTTCCGGGTTTCAAATTTGATTAATCACGTTACTTTGCGTATAAAGGTAAAGAAGAAATATTCCGAATGAATTTGGCGGTTTGATGCACGCGAGGGTAAAAAAGTTAAATCCTCATGCAAATACCCCGGCAGCGGTAACAATGAACGAAATTAATCCTAAATATGAAAATACACGAAACATACACCGGCTATTAACCAATCAAAATCCAGGATTCTTATATAAGGTGTAATTATGAACAGATCGATATATCATGTTTGGGAGGGGTATTTGCGAAAAATACCAGTCGAGAGACGAAAATGGCGAGGGAAATTTAGTCTCAAGACTGGTATTTTTCGCAAATACCCCTCCCAAGCATGATATATCTGTTTAATTACACTGAATATAATGCCCCCGTCACACTCAGACAAAGACCACGCAGAATGCAGTACGTCCTAGAAGTTCTAATTAACGTAGCAGAAACTTGCTTAAATTTGAAAATAAATCTCGCTTTCCAGTTCATACTACGACCAAGTTAAGTTTTCACCACGTTTACCACGTTGGTTGTAGGTTATTACTACGTAAGTAGTATATGGGAACAGCTCAAGTCGCATTTGTGGTAGATGTCGACGTCACCGGAAGTGGTGAACCGGAAATTATACATGTTATCTTCCCGCCAACATTCAAATTTCCCGCCAAAATTCAAATTTTCCCGCTAAAATTTGAATTCAATTTGAATTCATAGCAACAAATCAAATTGACCAATGGGAGCGTTTCCCACCGAAAAATATATATCGATGAATCCTAAGAACCAATCGGAAGCCGCCTCTTTTTTTATGCGATGAATTCGGTAAAACGGAACCCATGAAAACCTTCGACAGTTCCTACCAATCAAAGAAAAACACTCCTTGTATTATTGTCTGGGCACCTATAAAGTGCGAAACGAAATCAACAAAAACGAAACGAAATCAACGAAATGAAAACGAAATAAAACGAAACCAACGAAGGCAAAACGAAATCAACGAAAACAAAACGAAATAGAAAATAAAAGAAAAAATAATAGGGGCCTAAAAGAAATCAAACCTATTTTCACAATTTTCCACACATGTCTGTCTTTCATCAGGAGAGGACAGTATTTGTCACCATTGAACAAGAATACTATGCATTTATTCAGCGGGAGTCTGTCCTTTTGACTTGGTGGCTTCTTTTAAGTTTGGGAACCATAAGAGCAACGTCAAGTCTGTTGAAAGGAGAGGAATTAAAATTAAAAAAACAGAAGTGGAGTAGTTAAAGTTCACTAATAGATACCCCTGTCCGAGCAAAATTTAAAAGTGTGTCGGAGAGACGAGAAAGCGTGACGACCGAACGGACAAACGAACCGAAAGGACAGCAGAAGTCCTATATACCCCAATCTTTTTTTGGCGGAAGTATGCAAATCCTATCAGAAAATAACTTTAGAAATTAAAAAAAAAATTACATATCTTGTAAAAGTACCTTTTTTTCCCTTTGATCCCTTTTCATAAAAAAAACCCCAAATCACCCTCCCACTCCAAAAAAAACTTCCGGTATAAATAAAATTTGATGCGGCACACAATTGTATACCCCCCCCCCCACTATAGTATATGTCCATTTGTCCATGAGTGCTTCCCTCACTGCCTATGCAATTCCTTCTTAACAACTTGATGTAATGGAATGAATCTTACAGGAAATCTTTAATACCGTATGGCAAGGTTCATTAATTTCATGAATTCTTTAGTACCAAATGGCATTGTGCACCTTCTATTTTTGTTTCCCCATTTTAACAGTTCTTGCTAAAATTTCTTCACTTTTGGACTTTTGTCATTTAAGGCTATGTAATTGTCATACAAGACTATACAATAGAGAAAGGATACTGTTGCGTTATCCATAGCTCTTCCTAAATAAGGGTAATAACAAAAGTCTTATGCTTAGTTTTTACAAGCATTAATTTTTCCAGAAGTTCTTCTGTAAGGAGGGGGCTCACTGTAAGTCCTGTTTTGTTGTTGTTGTTTTCTTTTTTAGTTCTTCAAAATAGGACAATAAAATTTGAAATAAAAAGTTTATAATGTTGGGTCTTTTTGACCCCTGTATATCTCGGAAAGAACAACGGTAAGACATTACGCCAGATCTGTTGGCACGCTACCGAATAAAGGTAATAACAACGGTACCATTCTCCAAGGCGCATTCAAAAGGGAAAGTCCACAAAAACAGACAAAACCGATAAGAAGCTCAACCATCTGAGTTTTCAATCAACGGAACAACTGAAAAACAACACATTCCTGACTTGGTACAGGCATTTTCCCAGGAAAATGGTGGGTTCTGATAGCAGATAGGCAGATGCCACTCGTCTAACCCTAAGACGTTACCTAGTATAAAAACAATCGGTACATGTAAATTCTCTAATCCTAAGACATGACCAAATGTGAAACTAGAAAACAACTATCATATTCCCGACTTGGTACAGGCATTTCCCAAGAAAATGGTGGGTTAAACCAGGTTTTACGACGCGTCAAACCTCCCACTTGTATGACAGTCGTTAATAGTTCCGTCATATTGACAAACGAAAAACGTAATAAAATCAGACGAAACATGAACCCTCAATATCCCAATCTATGAAAATACTGCGTTTGTCGTGTTGGTCGTTTTTACCTCACCTGGCCAAAGGCCATGTGAGCTTTTGCCATCACTTGGCATCCGTCGTCCGTCCATCCGTCGTACGTCGTAAACTTTCACATTTAAATCTTCTCCTCTGAAACCCCTGAACCAAATTAACCCAGACCTGGCAGGGATGGTCCTTGGGTGGGTCCCTTTCAAAATTGTGTCCGACAGATCCGCCCTCCATTCAAGTTAGCTGCTGTTACTAAAAATAAAAATTTATTTAGTTGTTAATTCCTGCTTTATTACAAATCAAAATGAACTCAAATTTTAACTGCAGCTACATGGCAATGAGTAGGTTAACATATATTCTGGGTTTTTCTGTGAGATTTTTCAGCCAGTTTTTTCCGTTTAGGAATATTATGAGATAAAAATCACATCAAAATCTTTTGCTCAGAAATTTGAGATGAAATGATCTTTGGGTGGCCCACTTTCAAAATTATGTGTAAACACCCCTATCAACTTTAGATGTCAAATTGAAAACCAGTTGAGCGATTACAGACTCATGGGAGCCTCTAGTTCTTAAACAAAAGGGACCAAAACCTCTTTTTTTCAATGCTATAGCCCTTATTTTGTACCTGCGTTTAAATTTCATGGATATGCGTTAAATTGAACTGAAGTTATTGCACGGAACAGTGTAACAACCTACATATGAATTACGATGACAGGCCCATACTTTGACTACATTTTGTTTGCGGTCGTAAAGGGTGGTTTTTGTATATTGCATCATTTTTTAAAACTAGTTGTTGATCCAATACATTGACCACTGGGTCACCTGACGTGAAAAATTTGTGCTAGAAACATTCATATAAACCTTCCTGAGAGACCCATTTTCCTCAGGTTACTCGTGTTTCATAAAATTTACACCCCCCCCCCCCCAGAAAAGGATGTGGGGTAGGATCTTTTTTCCGGGACTCCCGGATCGAGCCATTTTAAGCTCGGGAATACAGGATCCAGGAATTCCTCATTCAGATTTCGGGAAGTCGGAATTGCATTTTTTTAATTAAGGAATTCGGGGTTGAAAGTTTTTTAAGTTCGGGATTTCGGGCTCATATCCCCCTTTTTTCTATATATGCCCACCCCAGAAACTTTATAATTCATAAATACTGACACACACAAACACAAATAAAAATATGACATTTGAATTTCTGAAAGTTTGTCGGCAAGCAAACTCGGCTTGGTTTGAGTTGCGGGTAATGTACGTGAGGAGCACTGTAACGAACAGACATGCAAGATGAGTTATAATTAATCAAAATTATTGTATTTAAAAAATCGAATTATCATTTTTTTTTTATTTCTTTATTTCGTTTTGTCTTTTATTTTTTTTCTTCCATTTTCTTTATATCAGTCTATTTCGTTTTGTTTTAGTTGATTTCGTTTTGCTTTCGTTGGTTTCCTTTCATTTCGTTTTCATTTCGTTGATTTCGTTTCGTATCGTTTCGTTTTCGTTTATTTCATTTCGTTTCGTTTCTATTTCGTTTCGCACTTTATAGGTACCTATTATTGTCTACGTTATAAACTTGGCTATTTATCATCCACTATTTGAACTTGAAAATTTATCATTCACTATTTGAAGGTAAGTCCTCTAATATTTTTTTTCTTTTTCTAACTAAGTAAATAATTTAAAATGTGTAGTAAGAGAAAACACAAATACTTAAAAATTCAATATAAATTATGGGCGAAGAATTCGATTTTGTTTGATAGACGGTATAAAAGAAAGTTTTAATATTAAGGTTGAAAAAGGATATATGTTTTAATGCGTAACGGAAAAGTCTGGTCGGAACTGAGGATTATCTTAACAGATTAGAATTAACGTGACACAAAGTTTATTAAATTTTGTTTATTGTTGACTATTCCTTGTATTATTGTCTACGTTATAAATTTGGATATTTGTCATTCACTATTT
The DNA here is from genome assembly GCA_963680875.1 of Bathymodiolus brooksi. NCBI lineage: Eukaryota > Metazoa > Mollusca > Bivalvia > Mytilida > Modiolidae > Bathymodiolus > Bathymodiolus brooksi. Next base: position 72,724,203 of record OY804576.1, on the reverse strand, counting down.
GAAGGTAAGTCATCTAATATTTACTTTTTTAAGAATTAAAGTTGATTTTATTGGTCGTACTTAAAAATTAACAAGATATGATTATAATCTAACGATTATGAAGTCTCCCAAACCGGCCACTGACAACAGGTTTAAAAAATAAATCAAAAGCTACCTTTGAAATCGAACAATGTTGAATTTTTGCGGTATTGTGGCGGCCATTTTGAAAATGGCGACCGGTAGAAATTTTTGGATGTCGGGAATCAATTCAGGACATCATAATCTACATACATATGAAATTTCGTTGAAATCGAACAATGTTGAATTTGTGCGTTGTTGTGGCGGCCATTTTGAAAATGACGACCGGTAGAAATTTTTCGATGTCAGCAATCAATTCGGGATATCATAATCTACCCACATATGAAATGTCGTTGAAATCGAACAATGTTGAATTTGTGCGGTATTGTGGTGACCATTTTGAAAATGGCGACCGGCAGAAATTTTTCGATCTCAGGAATCAATTCGGGACATCATAATCTACCCACCTATCAAATTTTGATGATATCGGACAATGTTGAATTTGTGCGGTATTGTGGCGGCCATTTTGAAAATGGTGACCGGTAGAAAATTTTCAATGTTGGGAATCAATTCGGGACATCATTATCTACCCACATATCAAATTTGGATGACATCGGACAATGTTGAATTTTTACCGCCCATTCTTTATGTCGTGTTTTGGTAGCCATTTTGAAAATGGCAGACATCGTGAAAATTTTGAAAACACAGAATTGCTCCTATAATGGTGACCTATCACTATGTCAAATTTTATGTCTCTATCATTATCCATTTAGAAGTTATCAACATTAATGTGCGAAATTTCAAGTTTCCCATAGGATTCTATAATAACACCCACCCCCTTTGAACCTCTAAAAATATAGCTTTGACCCCCTTTCCCACAAATCAGAAAACTTTAGGCTCAACTAGATGCATATATCTATAACTCCACCAAGTTTCATGAAATTCTGTCCAGTAGTTTCTGAGATCTGCCGCGGACAAGTTCATGTGCCAAAGAAAGAAAGGAGAAAGAGAAAGAGAACAAGATATGATTATAATCTAACGATTATGAAGTCTCCCAAACCGGTCACAGACAACCGGTTTAAAAAATAAATTAAAAGCTACCTTTGAAATCGAACAATGTTGAATTTTTGCGGTATTGTGGCGGCCATTTTGAAAATGGCGACCGATAGAAATTTTTCGATGTCAGGAATCATTTCGGGACATCATAATCTACCCACATATGAAATGTCGTTGAAATCGGACAATGTTGAATTTGTGCGGTATTGTGGCGGCCATTTTGAAAATGGCGACCGGTAGAAATTTTTCGATGTCAGGAATCATTTCGGGACATCATAATCTACCCACATATGAAATGTCGTTGAAATTGGACAATGTTGAATTTGTGCGGTATTGTGGCGGCCATTTTGAAAATGGTGACCGGTAGAAATTTTTCAATGTCGGGAATCAATTCGGGACATCATTATCTACCAATATATCAAATTTTGATGATATCGGAGAATGTTGAATATTTGCGGTATTGTGGAGGCCATTTTGAAAATGGCGATCGGTAGAAATTTTTCAATGTCGGCAATCAATTCGGGACATCATTATCTACCCACATATCAAATTTTGATGATATCGGGCAATGTTGAATTTTTGCGGTATTGTGGCGGCCATTTTGAAAATGGCGACCGGTAGAAATTTTTCAATGTTGGGAATCAATTCGGGACATCATTATCTACCCACATATCAAATTTTGATGATATCGGGCAATGTTGAATTTTTACCGCCCATTTTTTATACCGTGTTTTGGCAGCCATTTTGAAAATGGCAGACATCTCCAAAATTTTGAAAACGCAGAATTGCTCCTCTAATGGTGACCTATCACTATGTCAAATTGTATGTCTCTATCATTATTCATTTAGAAGTTATCAACATTAATGTACGAAATTTCAACTTTCCCATAGGATTCTATAGTAACCCCCACCCCCTTTGAACCCCTCAACATATGACTTTGACCCCCTTTACCACTAAGCTGAAAACTTTAAGACCAACTAGAAACATATATCTATAACTCCACAAAATTTCATGAAATTCTGTCCAGTAGTTTCTGAGATCTGCCGTGGAAAAGTTCATGGTCCGCGGAAAGAAAGGAGAAAGAGAAAGAAAAAGAGAAAGATAAGAAAAAAAAAAATAATAAGAAGAAACGGAGCAAAAACAATAAGTCTCCAATGAATAAGAATAATAACTAGAATTGCCATTGCAAAGCAATAGCGGACATCACTCCACCCCATTATTTTGGTACATTGGTTACCATGGCAACGGCGCCATTTTGAATTTGTTCAACCCCCCCAAAAGCTGCCACACACTACGGTGGATATTCCTACAAAGTTTGATGAAGTTTGATGAAAGGAATCCAAATATTTTTGAAATCCCCCTTTTTTGTTTCCATGGCAACTGCGGCAAAGTTTGTCCAACCGATTCCGATTTTTTTGGCTTATCTCGTTCCACTAGATGTGGATGTTGTTCCTATCAAGTTTCATTCTGTCCCTAAGCATTTTTTCTGTGGTCCTCGAAAATTAAATATTATTTTAACTCAGCTAAGAAATTCAGCTTCTTTTTTGAATTTTGATTTATTTCGAGTTGGAATCGTATCTGACCCATCTTGTCGATGTGGTGCAGCCCTTGAAAATTTAAAGCATTTCTTTTTTGATTGTCCTATATACATACAAGCCAGAACTATATTGATAAGTAATATCAACAGGGTTACAACTTGCTACACTCTAGATATTGAATTTCTGACATGTGGCAATGATAATTTAACTTATGAACAAAATTGTATTATATTTAAATATGTTTTTGATTATATTAAATGTTCAAAAAGATTCCTTATTGTATAACTGGAATTGAATTGGGTGAACATGCACATCATATGAATCCATCTTAATTTTATTTTTCTTTCTGTTTGTGAATATTTATCATTTATCATTGATTCGTTATTAGTGCTACATATAGTAATGCATGCCTTTTATGTACTTCTTTATTGTAACATATTGTAATTTGGAGAAGACTTCATAAGTTTGTTTAACTTGTGTCTAATCCATTTTGTCTGTTTAATTGGCAAATAAAATATGTTTAAACTAATCAAGTTTCATCAATTTCTGTTCGGCGAGTAACCTGCTATGATCATTTTTGTGTTTTTCATTTTTTTAGCATTTTGGCCGTTTCCATGGCAACGGCAGCCATTTTGAAAAAATCAACCCTTTTACGCACAACTTCACATGGCATATGATATTCCTACAAGGTTTCATAAAGTTTGATCAAGGCATCTCCGAGAAATCGATCGGACAAAAATGTGTGGAAGAATAAGAATAATAGTGAAAAAGAAACGTAGAATAGCAATACATCACCCGACAACACTTATTCAAACAGTAAACACTCAACTAAAAATTACTCCTAGATGTTTGTGAGTGTTTACTGTTTGAATAAGTGTTGTAGGAGTAATTTTTAGTTGTGATTGTAAGTGGACTAAGCATATTAATACCATAATTGAAAGAGCTTCAAAACAATTAAACATTTTGAGAAAATTAAAATTTAAACTTAATAGGCAATATCTGGAAAATATCTATATTACATTTATTAGACCTATATTAGAATATGGATCTGAAGTGTGGGATAATTGTGGAGCTGTCAACTCTGATAGATTGGAAAAAGTACAAACTGAAGCTGCGCGAATAGTAACAGGGCTTACTTCATATGCTAGCTTAGATTCTATTTATTGTGAAACTGGGTGGGAAAAGTTAACTGTAAGACGGGAAGTTAAAAAACTTAACTTATTTTATAAAATCATAAATAATGAAGCCCCAGAATATTTATCAGAGTTGATACCCCCAACAGTTGCCGAATCGAATAACTATAATCTACGAAATCGTCACAATATAAGTCAACCAGCAAACAAACTATCAAAATACCAAAACTCATTCTTTCCGTCGACTATTAAGACCTGGAATACCCTTGATTTAAATATTCGAGAAGTTCCAACCTTTTTCACATTAAAAAAAAAGGCTCCAATTTAAATATTTTAGAAATAAGAAAATACCATGTTACTTTTCGTCAGGTGACAGATACTTGAATGTTTTGCAAAGTAGGTTAAGAAATAGATGTAGTGCATTCAATAGTGATTTGTATCGTGCTAATTTGATTCCGAATGCATTATGTTCATGTGGAAAATCGGATGAAACTGCTAAACATTTTTTATTACATTGTAAAAATTATATTGTACAAAGAAATATTTTTCTTATAGGAATTCGAGAAATTAGTAATGATTTACCAATAGATGAGCTTACTTTATTATCTGGCAATGAAATTCTCAACGACGAAAAAAATACAAAAATTTTCTTACAAGTTCAAAAATTCATTCAAGACACAGGTCGTTTCACAATAAATTGACTACTGTATGAGAATGTGTGCTGATGTTTATATTGTTTACCGTTCGCGACTGACCTCGAAAGTTTATTTCTATTGTTCTTTTTTTCTTTTCCTTTCTTTTTTTTTCTTTTTGTTTACAACAGTATGCGACAATGGATAACTCATCTTTAATACCATATTATAATACATAAAGTGAACTAAAAGTACTTACATTTGGAGAAATAATGTATTATCAATCCAATAACTTAACAACACGTGCTATAGGTCTATGTCCCAGTTTTCTTTTTTTATACTCGGGTCTGTTTGATTGGTTACATTTAATGGTATTCCATTGTTGCATTCTGCTTTATTGCTACATTTTTTGTTTCATGTCTTCATGCGAAAATTTTAGAGAAATAATGTAATAATAATGCTTATCATATTGTATATTGTATGTATATGGAGAAGACAATACTAAGTTGAAAAACTTGTGTCTGATCCTTTTGTCATTATTTAGACAATAAAATATGTTTAAATTAAAATTAAATTAAATGTAATAAGAATAGTGAAAAAGAAACGTAGAATAGCAATACATCACCCGACAGCAGTCGGGGTGATGTAATAATAGTGAAAAAGAAACGTAGAATAGCAATACATCACCCGACAGCAGTCAGGGTGATGTAATAATAGTGAAAAAGACACGTAGAATAGCAATACATCACCCGACAGCAGTCAGGGTGATGTAATAATAGTGAAAAAGACACGTAGAATAGCAATACATCACCCGACAGTAGTCGGGGTGATGTAATAATAGTGAAAAAGACACGTAGAATAGCAATACATCACCCGACAGCAGTCGGGGTGATGTAATAATAATAATAATAATAATAATAATAATAGTGAAAAAGAAACGTAGAATAGCAATACATCACCCGACAGCAGTCGGGGTGATGTAATAATAGTGAAAAAGACACGTAGAATAGCAATACATCACCCGACAGTAGTCGGGGTGATGTAATAATAGTGAAAAAGACACGTAGAATAGCAATACATCACCCGACAGCAGTCGGGGTGATGTAATAATAGTGAAAAAGAAACGTAGAATAGCAATACATCACCCGACAGCAGTCGGGGTGATGTAATAATAGTAGTGAAAAAGAAACGTAGAATAGCAATACATCACCCGACAGCAGTCGGGGTGATGTAATAATAGTAGTGAAAAAGAAACGTAGAATAGCAATACATCACCCGACAGCAGTCGGGGTGATGTAATAATAGTGAAAAAGACACGTAGAATAGCAATACATCACCCGACAGCAGTCGGGGTGATGTAATAATAGTGAAAAAGACACGTAGAATAGCAATACATCACCCGACAGCAGTCGGGGTGATGTAATAATAGTGAAAAAGAAACGTAGAATAGCAATACATCACCCGACAGCAGTCGGGGTGATGTAATTATAGTACTGAAAAAGAAACGTAGAATAACAATACATCACCCGACAGCAGTCGGGGTGATGTAATAATAGTGAAAAAGAAACGTAGAATAGCAATACATCACCCGACAGCAGTCGGGGTGATGTAATTATAGTACTGAAAAAGAAACGTAGAATAACAATACATCACCCGACAGCAGTCGGGGTGATGTAATAATAGTAGTGAAAAAGAAACGTAGAATAGCAATACATCACCCGACAGCAGTCGGGGTGATGTAATAATAGTGAAAAAGACACGTAGAATAGCAATACATCACCCGACAGCAGTCGGGGTGATGTAATAATAGTGAAAAAGACACGTAGAATAGCAATACATCACCCGACAGCAGTCGGGGTGATGTAATAATAGTGAAAAAGACACGTAGAATAGCAATACATCACCCGACAGCAGTCGGGGTGATGTAATAATAGTGAAAAAGAAACGTAGAATAGCAATACATCACCCGACAGCAGTCGGGGTGATGTAATTATAGTACTGAAAAAGAAACGTAGAATAACAATACATCACCCGACAGCAGTCGGGGTGATGTAATAATAGTGAAAAAGAAACGTAGAATAGCAATACATCACCCGACAGCAGTCGGGGTGATGTAATAATAGTGAAAAAGACACGTAGAATAGCAATACATCACCCGATAGCAGTCGGGGTGATGTAATAATAGTGAAAAAGACACGTAGAATAGCAATACATCACCCGACAGCAGTCGGGGTGATGTAATAATAGTGAAAAAGACACGTAGAATAGCAATACATCACCCGACAGCAGTCGGGGTGATGTAATAATAGTGAAAAAGAAACGTAGAATAGCAATACATCACCCGACAGCAGTCGGGGTGATGTAATAATAGTAGTGAAAAAGAAACGTAGAATAGCAATACATCACCCGACAACAGTCGGGGTGATGTAATAATAATAATAATAATAATAATAATAATAATAGTGAAAAAGAAACGTAGAATAGCAATACATCACCCGACAGCAGTCGGGGTGATGTAATAATAGTGAAAAAGACACGTAGAATAGCAATACATCACCCGACAGCAGTCGGGGTGATGTAATAATAGTGAAAAAGAAACGTAGAATAGCAATACATCACCCGACAGCAGTCGGGGTGATGTAATAATAGTAGTGAAAAAGAAACGTAGAATAGCAATACATCACCCGACAACAGTCGGGGTGATGTAATAATAATAATAATAATAATAATAATAATAATAGTGAAAAAGAAACGTAGAATAGCAATACATCACCCGACAACAGTCGGGGTGATGTAATAATAATAAGAAGAAACGGAGCAAAAACAATAAGTCTCCCAAACGTTGTTTGGGAGACTTAATTATCAAACAACAAAATTTCATTGTACAATAATACCCCCAGCAAAGCTATTGTAAATGCGGCCTCTAATATCACATACAGGCCGCTAATAGAGGCCGATGATACAGGCCGTTAATAAGGGCCGATGATACAGGTTGCTGTACTTTAATAATTTGACCCATTTTTGGGACAAGGTTGATATCGTTTACGTAATGCATTTCTCTTACTATTATCACACTATTGTTCGAACAGTGGATTATTTTTAAAAATCTTTATTCTTTTGTTCTTGAATATATGAACTTTAACCTTTTACTGTTTTAGGCTTAAAAACGCGTTTTACTTAGTTTTGGGCTTTCGTGTCTCGAAACACTGCTGTGCTTTTCAAAGTCTATTTTGACTTTCAAAACTTCCATCTAACCACTCGGCTACGGTGACCACACTACTATACGCTATGATTAGTATGTTTGACTCTTGATAGTAAACTTTGTGAAAAAAATTATCAACAATTTGTTTAAAAAAGCAAGTATTTCAAATCTGGCAGAATGTATGTTCAGAACTGACGAGTATGTGAACTTTTAAAATGTATTCTCGCAGTACAAAAACAACTAACGAACCGACCGCAAGTTATAACAAATCAGACAGACCACAGGTGAAGATTTGGAACACTTGAAAGACCTTGAAATATCTAAATATAAACGATTCTTTTCATTTGAAAGACCTTGAAATATATAAATATAAACAAGAATCGAAAGGACGTTGACCGATAAAAATTTGGCCCCTTCTTTAGTTTGATGTTTCTTGTCTCGTGTATCTAAATACATAGTATCGATTCCCTCCGGAGCCTCGTTATTTTTCTTTCCTTTTTTTCACACTATATTTGATAGTTATGCTAAATTCGTAGTCTTGGTTCAAATGTAAATGCATAATAAAACAGTTACGTTATTTTTATCCGTAACACCACAAGATATGGTCCGGTATCGGAGAAATCATCTACACCATGTTTTGCACAAATCTCTTCACAAAGACAGATTTTCCACTTCCGATTGGTCCCGAGATCACGCTGGTAAAAGGATATATCCATGGCATGAAATGATTTGGGTCTGGTCCGTCAGCACACACAAAGTTATCGGGGTCTTTTGTTGGTATGATCCAGAAAGGTTCCTCTGTTTTCCATTGTATTTCGTGCTGCTGCTGCTCGGGGTTATATGACTGCTGTTGCTGCTCTGGGGTAAACATATATGGCTGTTGCTGCTGCTCTGGGGTGTATGACTGCTTAAGTGTAGACTTTTGTTGACCGTGTTTGCTTTTTAAGTGGTGTTTTAAGTCTGCAGGCCACATAGGTCATATTGCATAAACTACAAGTATTACTCATGTTGTCGTTTCGGATGTTGGGGTACGACTGACTGAATTAGGGTGGATGGGGCATATTTATAACAAACAAAATCATACATTTCTATCTTTTTTATTTTACAAGTCTGTTCTATACAAGGGAACTTACTGTCTCAGTTCTGGCTCTTTCTTCCAACAATGGGATTGTTTTTATCAGTTCTTTCCATTCTCCAAAGTGTAAAGCCACACCTGTCTTGGTAGGAGGGTAGGTCCATTCGTCTTTGGGAATAAAGTGTCTTCTGATATGAACACAGACGCAAGGTGCCTTGATGGTGATGAAAACGTCGTCTCCGATATGGTATCGCCACTCTACTGGTTCTTTTTCTGTGACTCTGGTAAGCAAATCGTCGATGACGTCCGACATGTTGCACATGGCCTTCCATTAATCCAAATGTAAGCTCACTCCTTCTTTCGTAGGGACTGTGTCATCTTTCGAGAATAGTAAGTATACTCTCTTTGTTCCATTCCATTCTTTAAACTCAAAATACAACAATCTTCCTAAATGTACCCTGAGCAGTTGGATGTCGCTAGCCATCGGTACGATGTCTTCTATTTGTGCGGTATCGGGCGTCTGTGAGCCGTCTTGTATCTGACTGATCTCTGCTGTCATCTGTAAGATGTCTTATGTCCTCTTTATTAGCACCCATCGCGTCCCTGGTTACACACTTCAATAATAAAGGACGAAGTCCTTCTAACGGTAAGCTGTCCGATTTTTCCTTCTATATTGATAGCCAAAAATCTGCTCACCGGAAGTTTAGAAAATAGATCAATTGATAATTTAGAAACGCAAAAGAAATCTATTTCAATGAAAAATTCCCAATTCTTTGATTATTTACTCTATGCAAAATCGAAATAAACTTGAAATAAAATTCTAATAAAAAAATCTCTTTCTACGAAACTCCCGAGGGAAGAGCGGCGTAGCCATAACAAATCGGCTACACAATTTATTCAAAATAAAAGATAATAGCCCACCGGACGCAATTACGAACGGACACAATTACGAACGAAATAAAAAGTATGTCCCCTAATTGTTCCTTCAAAACATGAATTAAAAAAATGCTTTTATAAATAGATACCCCGCTAAATTACACGCGTTTTGGGAGAAAATTATTCACGCGCAGTTGTTGAATGTTGCAGACGACGGGTTTTCAAAAACAGTCAATATAATACATTTTCCTTACCTTGATCTATCCCAAAATGTCAAAATCCGTGATGTACCATATTCATTGAAGAATCCAAGGAATTCCGAATGCAAACTGGCACACATTTATGGTATGCATAAAGGAAAGGTTTTTATGTCATGTGTATTATATACAAATGGATATGTGAACGTAAATGAATGAATGCTCTTTCAATTTTAACAGTTGTCATTAAATAATGTACACTAGAAAGGTTATTATGATGTCGTTCGAAATTGTGTCCGGATCTCGGTCACAGAGTGACTAGAACGGGGTCATGAAAATCTGTTTAAAACCCGTAACAATTCATTGAATAATATATGGGCTATGATTCAAAAGGAATATTGGTGTTTAATCTGAAATATGAACATGCAATCAGCTTCATCAATTTGGTCAAATTTATTATCAAATGTCAATAGCTCCTGAGAGCTTGTGTTTATTGTTATTCAAAAACCGAATTCAAATAAAGTTTTCTTATCTTATCTTATCTTATATCGAAATTGTTCGTAATTGCGTCCGGTGAGGCTAACGTGTACGGATCATCTTATTATTGAAATTTGAGGATTTCGTCCTTCAAGCAGGTTGCCTGTCTCATATTACAAGGAATAGTGAACAATACGTCCGTTCACTTCGAGAATTACTGAAAAAGTGATGGATTTTGAATTTGAAAAATACAAGTGCAGGGTTCTTCTCCGATTGGTTGGAACTGTCGAAGGTTTTCATTGGTTCCGTTTTACCGAATTCATCGCATAAAAAAAAGAGGCGGCTTCCGATTGGTTCTTAGGATTAATCGATATATTTTTTTCGGTGGGAAACGCTCCCATTGGTCAATTTGAATTGTTGCTATGAATTCAAATTTTAGCGGGCAATTTTGAATGTTGGCGGGAAGATTACATAGGTCATTTCTGGTTCACCACTTCCGGTCACGCAACTTCCGGTGACGTCACCATCCACCACACAATCCTCCACAAATGCGACTTGAGCTGTCCCCATATACTACTTACGTGCTGGATCAAGTTCTAAGTACGTGCATCACGTTTTCACTACGTCCTCAATACGACGATGCAATTCGCACTACGACCTTAGTACGTTCCTGTCACGTCAAAGTTGAATTTCACTAAATTAATTTGTTTCCCTTAAATACGTGTGTCTGGAGCCCCCTTTTCCCGGTTGACCCCCCTTTTTCCACAAAGTTGAATTTCACTAAATAAATTATTTTCCCTTAAATACGTGTAATTCAACTTTGTGGAAAAAGGGGGGTCAACCGGGAAAAGGGGGTCCAGACGTCGAGTGCATGTGTCCTTAAAAATAAAATCGCAAGTTGTGCATCTAGAAGAGCTTACAAGTTGTCCTTGAAGTAGCAAATTATAAAGCATGTATTTGTGACTCATTTTTCAACGTTTTGATGAAAAATGATTATCTGAATACAGTTTTTATACAGAATACATGTCAATAGTACATAAGTTTACATAAGTACTGGGAACCTGTCGAAAACGTTGCATAAACGTATCAAGAACTTGGAGATCGTGATAGGGTCGTACTGCAGTCTTCTACAACGTACTACAAACTTATCACAGTCTTCGACAACGTAGTGTGAACTTACCACAGTCTTCGTAGAAACTTGGTATGGACGTAATGAAAACTTGATACACGTAGCACGAACGCAGTGGCAACGTAATAAGAACGGCATAAAATCGTTTGCCGTCCGCGCTACGTCAAAGGGAACCGTGGCAAGTTTATGTTACGTATCCATCACGTCCTCTCGGTTTTTACTAGGTTCTCATCACGAATGTACGACGTCCTATCTGCGCTACGTCCTTGCTACAGATTTTTTAAACATGTTCAAAATTCTGTCACGTCCTTGAAGTCCTTTAAGACAATAATAGGTCCATACCAGTTTGCACTACGGTTCCGCTGCGTTGTAGAGGTTTTTGGTAGGTTCACCTACTTTTTCGCAATTTTTAATGAACGTAGTGTGAACTTGGTCTAGTGTGACGGGGGTATTTATACAAAAGGTCATGTAAGCTGGATACTATCACCACTTTGCGTTCGTCGTCGTCTTCCGTAAATTTCTACATTTTAATTTTAATCTTCTTCTCTGAATTACCACTGGGCCAATTGAAACTAAACAATGTTCATTGGATGGTTCACTACAAAGTAATATTTTAGTTCAGATCGGAAATCCATGATACAGAAACAAGATGCCCTAAGGCCCACACAATTGGTGTTTTGTTTATGTAAAGCGTTTACAATTTTTATGATTTTTTCTTTATTTTCTTTAAAATTACCCTTTTTATGGCTCTTCCCGTTTTCATAATATAAGATAATAAAAATGGAATCGAAAGTCAAAATCTATCATTTTTATTTTAAGTTCGATTTTGATACTTTTTTCTTTAGATCCCTATGAAATTTTCTGCGTGATGTTTACAAATAAATTTGATCTAGCTCTTATAGTTTGCGAGATTTAAAAGCGTCAATGGGAGCCAAAAAGAGACCAACGCTCAAACTGATAACTTAAAAAAGATTTAAGTCCGAATTTACATTTTTTTCTATTTTATTCCCCAGAAAAAATTCCTATCTGACTTGTTCGAACAGATTTGCTGTAGCTCTTACAGTTTCCGAGATATGTGGAATCCAAGAGTCCGTAAATTGTATTCGCATGACGAAGACAGGGCGTGTTTTGGTATGCCGTAGTCCATTTATCCACGCTAAATTTCGGACATTTTTACACGACCTTGGTATTGATGAAAGTACAATGCCTTTCGTTTTTGAAGTTTCCCGCTTTTGACGTTTGAGGGTATTTTTCCACATTTTGTAATTTAGTTTACTCATGACATTGATATCCCACCTACAGAATGATCAAAGTAAGCTTACATTTGATTTTCATGTTTTTCAGCCCCAGAGATATAAAACATTGCATATGCTAAATTTTGCACATTTTCCGATTTTACTGTTGGGGTACGGGTGTATGAAAATTTTGAAGATCCGAAGCCGTAATTGGAAGAAGTACAGACAAAGCATTGGTCAAAGGAAGGCTTTAAGGGGTTGTAATAAAACATCAAATTTAGTACGAACGACGTGTTTCTGGAATAACCTTCATCAGGTACGCCCAAATCCAAAAGATTGGAAAACTAAATAATTTTTAAAGTATTTGGGAGCATGAAAGCCAAAAGGCCTAAACAGGATAGCCAAAATAGGCTAAGATCACATCATGAAAGCCAAAAGGCCTAAACAGGATAGCCAAAATAGGCTAAGATCACATCATGAAAGCCAAAAGGCCTAAACAGGATAGCTAAAATAGGCTAAGATCACATCATGAAAACCAAAAGGCCTAAACAGGATAGCTAAAATAGGCTAAGATCACATCATGAAAGCCAAAAGGCCTAAACAGGATAGCTAAAATAGGCTAAGATCACATCATGAAAGCCAAAAGGCCTAAACAGGATAGCTAAAATAGGCTAAGATCACATCATGAAAACCAAAAGGCCTAAACAGGATAGCTAAAATAGGCTAAGATCACATCATGAAAGCCAAAAGGCCTAAACAGGATAGCTAAAATAGGCTAAGATCACATATACCTGAGGGAGGAGTACCTTAGTTTTAATAATAATTCAATAATTTAGCAACTGTAAATTTCGACAATAAATCATGTTAGTGCCGAAGCACTGACTACTGGTTGGATGATACCCTCGACGACTAATAATAATCCACCAGGAGAGGTATCGACCCAATGATAGTAATAAAACATAGATATCAGATTTAGTGTAAATGTTGCGCAAAGTACATTTCAGTTGAAGAGCAGACTTGCAAAAATTCGAATTTTCCGGTCCGTGGAATATTAAAAAATCCAAGGGAGATAATCGTAAATATTTTGTATTTGATGAAACATGTTTAGTTTTGATGAATTGATTTTAAAACATGATCATTTTTTCTGTTCGAGTTCTCTTTCTTTTAACATTTATATTTTTTAACTTTTGTAAAATCACTCGGAAAAGGCACAATTACAAGCTTATTTTCTTAACATTGACGTTTGAATTAAAATGTTTTAGGACATAAGGAAAATATAAATGAATTTTAAAATATTACATGAAAAGATTACACAAGAAACCAGAATATCACATACATGTACGTGGATATTTCTGTAAAACCTATCAAAACGTTTGTTTTGTTTTAGTTAGAATTACGTTAATCAAAGCTCAAATCTACCTCACATGATTGCTTTCAGAGTGTTGACTTGTTAAGCTTTTATGTAGAGGGAGTGTTGTTTTTTGGAGTGTTAAATAAAACTGACTTCCATGATATAGTTGAAATATTGTTTATAGTGGCGTTAAACTATAACATTCTAAGCGTATGTAAGCTAGTGTTGAAAATGTATGTCATGGTCAAAGCGTTGTTATGAGTCCGATATTTGGTGGAAAATATTTCCCCTTATCCTTAGCGTGTTTAACCAGGTCAGGGGCGTAGGACTTCTCCCCTCTCCTCATTACACACACACGTTTTTGGCAAAAAAAATAATAAAACGCTGAAATTGGAATATGGAATCGATCAAAAGAAGAAAATAGAAAATTGTTATATAACCCACAATCTTCTGTCCACTCGGAAATGTTCCTCCCACTTTCGGTCTACTATTAAAACTTGTCCCCGACTACTCCCTGGGAGTCGATAAAATGCGACCTAATCATGACCGATTCCGCCATGCGTCAAAACTCAAAAAACAGTTAGTCGTACAGACTTTGGGTTTTCACTATTGATCTTTAACTCATGTGACTTGGGAAATGGTCACTAGGTCAAACGTCATGGATGACCTTGACTTTTGACATTCAACCAAATTTCTCGAAGATTTAACCCCATATAAGTGTAGATCGCACGAGAACATTATATAATTTGTATACAATATTTACACTATAATTCAACAAATAATATATAAATGTAGAAAATATAATCTAATCGATACCATTACTAAGATATTTCACATTTTATTGACTCACAGACAAACCAAACCAATAAGTTTATCTAAAAAATTCAAGCACAATACAATATTAAAAATATACAGTAAATAAATATAAAAGATCCAAAACTTGGACAACACGCATTCATAAAAAAAAAATGCACGACTTAAGACGCAGTGGTTACTTAAGAAATAAATCATGGAAGCCAGAATGTGTTTTGAGTTTTAACATGGATTGGTGGATATTAGTATTTTAAAATTTACTAATATCCGCCAACCCATGTTAAAACTCAAAACACATTCTGGCTTCCATGATTTATTTCGATTCTGATATGTCTAAGAGGTCATATACGGTAGTATACTTTGATTGGAAGACGGTAATTTATATTTACGTTTGCGGACAATGTCGCACACAATTTATGCTGCCAAATTCGAGCAGACGATAATTCATCAACATGTACATTTACCACGGGAAAGTCAGTCACATGCACCGGCGCATCAGTGCTAATGAGATTATACACAATCGATAAATCGTTCGTTTATTTACAAAGTGAAAGAAGGACGTGATGTTAGAATATGAAATTATAAATGAGACTAACCACATTGGTGGTGTAATGGTTAGCGTTCTCGCCTCGAGTGTGGTAGATCGTGAGTTCAAACCCCGGTGGGGTCAAACCAAAGACTATAAAATTGGCATTTGTTGTTGCTTCTCTAAGCACGGAACATTAAGAAAGAAGAGCAAAGACATGTTGGCTCGGAATCCGGATAATGTGTCCGAGTCGAGCGACATGACTACACGCGGACTGTTGTTTCAGTGAGCTAGCATTATAAAAACACAACTAAGCGTGTTGATCCAATACAAAGCGGACATCATTATCACCTCATATAGAATATCTGAAAAATTGCAACAATTGCTCATATTAAAAATTCCTAGTCAGTTTTGGAGAATGAAAGACGGTGACAGGATACATAACATGATTTGATATTATGGGAAAAAAATCATGAGTATTGCCTTCACCGTTTATTTGTGTATATCTCTTTAATACAACGCCACGATATATCTGAAATACTGCTAAAGTTGGCGTTTAACACCAATCAATCAATCTTTAATACATTTCTTATTTACATTTTTAGAGCAATCAAGATACATTATTTCAAGAGGAATATTACGATTACACAAGACAAATACAAGTAAAAAGAGGAAAGTAAGAAATCAAATGTGTTAGAAGAGGAGCAACCTAGTACCTAACATTTGAAACAGTAATCACTCCTCAATCATTCGAAACATCTATTTAAAAGAGGAATTAAAATGTCAGTGTCCACGTATCGCATGGGATTCCTTTTGATTTCTGTTTTTATTGTCGTACTAATATTCCAAAAATACAGCCTTACATGTGATAATTTGGATGACAACAAATCCGCCAAGACAATGAATGGTTACTTTTACAATAAGGGCACGGGAGTTCTCGTTCAACCATTGGATACGAACATTCAAACAAGGAGATCCAGGTATAATGCCACAAGGTTAAAGGATTTCTTCAAAGAGAATAGAAAATCGGCTCTTGGCGTGCAACAGTTTGATCCGGAAAAGTATGTACCAAATAAATCGACTGAATATGATTACAAAGCGGAAATGAACAACCTGTTGAAGCATAAGCCGGAAGCAGACGATTCCAGGTTAATCGAAATAATACGTAACTACTTTATCGAACAGCCATCGACAGAACCATATGACCTGGAATATCCTGACCGATTAGAATTTTCAGCTGGACAGACTCCGTTAATAGACAGTAGACTAAAATATATAGTAAGTATAACTTCTGAATGCAAGAAATAAGCAGTCAAACTAATGAATTTTAGTTGCAAAGAATGAAATATCCGTTTTCTCTAATTCAAATTAAAACTGGACGTTTTTATTCTTTTAATTTGTTTAAATCCGCGAATCCACTAATGGGTAAGAAAATAAAGACCATTCGATGTTTATTATTGCCACTCCCCTTGCCTGGGGTCTGAAGGATGGTTCCAGCAATTAGACGTGACATAGGGCTATTTGGTTTGCACGGTTATCCGTGTTTATCGTCACATTCAGCAATTTTGTAGATATATCGTGACTATGAGACGTCATTGAGGGGGAAAGCCCAGACAGCTATATTTAACTGACAGGGGAAACACTCTACCATGGAAATTCTATTCTATTATCCATAACACTTGAGGTGGATATCCGCGGTGTTGGATATGACTGTGGTCAGATTTCAACGATTTTGACTACTCCATCAACTATGCCCTGACGTGACATGCATTGGGTCATAATTGTATCTGTAAATTGAACAGCCGTTATGATGAACAATTGATATATGCAAAAAGTTGTAAAACGTAAATAAAATCGAATCCAAAGTAAAAAAGTCCGCAAGCATCATTCATAGTTACCTCCAAAAATTCTCGGACGATTAACTGTTAAAAAATTCCAGCTCAAATCAATACTTTTGCCATGATATGTTTTATACTCTTTCCAAAATTTGAAATTTTTAACAATATCTAAACAAAGTAGCTTAATTGAGGGTAACATATTTTGGCTTAAATTATGCTCTTAAATATTAAGGCATTTTCGTTCGGAACTTTCGCATGTGTCGTATTAATATCATTCTAACGATAATGCAATCAATATGGCTACGCAATTTAATTAGAATTAAACGTTTGCTGTATCTTTTTTGTAATTTTATTTCTGGCGACACATAAACGATGTTTGTATATCACCAGAATTAAAATTACAAAAAAGGTGTAAGCATCGGTGTTATAGTGTATCGCCAGAAATAAAATTACAAAAAAGGTGTAACATCGGTGTTATAGTGTATCGCCAGAAATAAAATTACAAAAAAGGTGTAACATCGGTGTTATAGTGTATCGCCAGAAATAAAATTACAAAAAAGGTGTAACATCGGTGTTATAGTGTATCGCCAGAAATAAAATTACAAAAGATACAACAAACGCGTAATTTTAATTAGATTGTTTGGAAACGCGAACAAGATTAAGTCCTAGAGAACGACTAGAATGAACATATTCATATAATTCTTGAAATGTTTTTATTGATACTTTTACAGGAAGGAGGTTTTTATGTAGAATGTGGAGCGCTAGACGGAGAAACAAGTTCTACGTCATTCTTCTTCGAGAGAGCAAGAAAATGGAATGGTTTACTGATAGAGGCGGACCCATCAAACTATGCATTGTTGAAATCTAAGCACAGGAAAGCCTTTTCCGTGAACGCCTGTCTTAGTACTACACCTAACCCTTCTAAAGTAAGTGATATTATTCTAACACCCAAGAGAACCACGAGATAGAAAACTAGCACTCATTTCCCCAATGTGTGTACTGCCCACTGGTTATGCAATACCAATCGAGGACAGGGCCTAAGCGAATATTGCTTGTTTGTGGAATGCCACGCCCTATACGCATAAAAGACAATATAGCAGCCCAACAAGCCGGAGAGGCTACACACTGTTTCTATGCGCATATACGAACGGGTCTGGATAGCATAGTCAAGTCATATTAAACTCGGCGGGAAAAAAACAATAGTTACAAAACAGTTCCTTTATTGCTGTATATTAGTGGCCACAAGACCAAGTGACTCATACATCGAAGGGAGTTGGACAGTCTCATGTCTAGTCATTGACTTTTGCAGGTAAATAGAATGAAACATTTACAGAAACATTGTTTATGATTCTGTGTCTGGAATTACTACACAGTGAATGTCTCTTTCAACCATACAGAACTGCTCAGTTTTCGGCCGCTTGTGGATATTGTGCTGTCAAATATTTCGAACGTTTTGATACTATTGTCTACATTGATGAGGTATAAGCTATCTAACTGTACTTATAGCGATTGTAAATTGATGGCGGGTACAATATGTATATCTAACTGCATATATATCATGCATGAGTGAGTGTAAATTAAAGAAATATATGAGATATCTAACTGCACATCTATCATATAAATTAATGAGATATATATATTTATTAAATGATAAGGAATTTTGCTTTTCGCTGATTGGCCTAAACAGCATTTTCTCAACTCTACCTCAGAGTGAGTATACCTCGCGTGCAGTGAGTACATCTCGCTTGAGGTATATTCGGTCTTGTCTATTTTTTTTTATTGTCTATTCGGTGTTTCAACGTTGTCCAACCAGACGAGATTTCATTTCCAGTCGGCCAATCAAATTGCAAAAAATTTCAAAAATTTCAAAATTTCAAAATTTAACAAAATTTTCAAAAACATTTAAAAATTTCATATAAAATTTCAAAATTGAAAAAAAAAAAAAAACAATTATAAAATTGAAAAAATAATAATTTTAAAGTTCAAAATTTAATTTTTTTTTTATAAATTTCAAAATTTATAAAATTTCATGAGGTTTCAAAATTTTCATCATATTTCAAAATTTTAATATTTAAATAATCTTGAAAAATGCTAAAACAATTGTAGCCTATTTTGTTGAATATACTGTTGAAAAGTTTGAAAAATTCCTTATTATTTAATAAAGCAGTTATTGACTTAATTATTTTCGCAATTTGTCAGTTCAAAGATCTTTTTTTGCAATATAAATGTCAATGCTTGGAAAAGGTCAATGTAAAATATGTGATTAAAAGATTATGACATGAAATTTTCCATATCGTCCCTGGTATCAACCCTCGACCCATATCAGCCTACTCATGACTATTAGTTCCGTATAGTCATGAGTAGACCTCATTAAAAGTCAATAATTGTATAATATCATATATTTAGATTAAAATACAGGTGTTTTGCATATGCTATATCAATGATTGTCCCAAGCCTATATCGTGTGTACCCTATATCGCATGCCCTATATCGCATACCCTATATCGTATACCCAAAAAATTTCAAAATTTCAAAATTTCAAAAAAAAAATCTAAATTAAAAAAAATTTAAATTTCAAAATTTCCCAATATTTCATAAAATTTCTAAACTTTTCAAAAGTGTTTTAAAATCTAAAAAGATTCAAAATTTTCATAAAATACATTTTCATAAAATACATTTCAAAGGCATGGTTGAAATATATGATATAATAAGAGATTATTACATGACATTTTCCATATCGGCCCTGGTAGGCTGATATGGGTCGAGGGTTGATACCAGGGACGATATGGAAAATTTCATGTCATAATCTTTTAATCACATATTTTACATTGACCTTTTCCAAGCATTGACATTTATATTGCAAAAAAAGATCTTTGAACTGACAAATTGCGAAAATAAATCCTTAAGAGAGTTG
Source organism: Bathymodiolus brooksi (assembly GCA_963680875.1). NCBI lineage: Eukaryota > Metazoa > Mollusca > Bivalvia > Mytilida > Modiolidae > Bathymodiolus > Bathymodiolus brooksi. The sequence continues at coordinate 72,704,154 of OY804576.1, read as the reverse complement.
CCTTTGTTCAACTTGTAAATATTTTTGCTTCGAGTTTGGTTTAAAAAATATACCAAACAATGTCGATCTGTACAATGACGTTAGAAACTGTTTGTAAAATCTACCCAAGACGTTGACATTTGAATGGAAATTCCTATTCAACACGACGTATACATTTTAGTTAATTATTCCGTTTCAAGTTATTTAAACTTTATTCCAATATATGTGTTAATTTGATTGAAATACGATTTTATGCATATCTTTATGCATCATCTTTCCTTAAACTTTGACATATAATCTTCGAGAAAACTGCGCAGGTTGAATTCGGGGGCAAATACGGATATATGAGGGCAAATACGGATATTTGAGAGCAAATACGGATATTTGCCCCGTATTTGCCCTGAGGGTAAATAACCAACACTGACTTTTAGCAATTATTGGACATGCAAAAACGAACATATTGCAACAAAAGATGTGATAATGAACATTACATGTCAAAATCTGTATCACATGTCGTATCAACCCTCGATCTATATCACCCCTTGGGCCGGTGGCCCTTGGGGTGATGCAGGGTTCTCGGGTTGATATGGCATGTGATACAGATTTTGACATGTAATATTCAGTATATATACAGTCAAACCTGTGTTATGAGGACACGTTTGGGACAAATCAAAAGTGACCTTATAAGACAGGTGACCTCTTAAAGGAGGTTAATTCATGTGAAATTTACTATAACAGGACAAGTAAAAGGTGACCTTTCAATACAGGTGACTGCTTAATAGAGGTGACCACATGGGCAGGTTTGACTGAATAAGATAGCTAACTACTTATCTATCACAAGTAAATTTATTGCTCATTTCATTTTCTGCAGGTAACTTTCAACAAAGCATTCCAAAGAGGAAGAGTCATGGAGGATAAGGATGCCAAACAATGGATTAAGGGTCAAGGCCTTCGTCCAGATACAGTGGAAATCGAATGTTTTCCATTCTATTCGCTTATGTTAGCTTTAAACAGAACTACTGTAGATTTTTTTAGTTTAGACGTAGAAGGAGACGAAATAAAAATTCTAAAAACAATTCCATTTGATAAGATAAATATAAAAATGTTAACTGTGGAGTATTTACATTCACCTGGTGGTGAAAAATCATTACAGACATTTATGGATAAGAAAGGATATGAGGTTGTAGCAAATGTAAGAAAAGGATTCTCTGTTGGAGACCTAATTTTTATGAAAAAGGGTTTACAAAAGTTCAAAAGAAAGCAAAAATTGTGAACACCAAGACAATTGGAAGCATTCAGAAATAAAAGAACAAGAAACCCTTTCCAAGACTTGGCATAAAGCAACAATCACTCACTCACTCTACTTATAGACTTGCTATTTGTGTTCATTTCGACTCATTTTTGTTTTTGTTCGCTGAAGTTGTATTCAAATTTTAATGAATCGTTAATTTAGCAGTAACAAAACATATAATATTTGGGACATATATTATTGGGACATGCATAATTGATGATGCTGGGAGACCAGCTGCACACAAAAAAAATAACGAAAATACACGGTTTAAAGTCGAATCTCGCCAAACGACGTTTTATGCTCATGTTTTGAAGGTACATTTGTATCTATTAACTTTTAACGCAAAAAAAAAACTTTCAACAAAAAAAAAATTACCAGACGACATTATTCCTTAAAATCATACAATTAAAGTTTAAATATGTTTGGTGTGTATTTATAGCATACTTTATTTGAGGGTTAGGGTTATGGCGTTCAACAATATTTCAGTTATATCGTGGCGGTCAGTTTTAGTGGTGATATGCACTGGTTGCACCGGTAGTTGCAAATCCACGACGCTAGGCTAAGAATACATTTTTGTATTATTATAATGGTACACAACCCATCATGTGATGTGACAGATTTACCTTTATTTGTAAATAATGACACTTTTCACCCATTTAGTTAAATCGATTCACCACAGAAAAACTTATTTGAAGTTCAATTAAAGATTATGTAGTGTTGTTTTTGAATTAATAAATGTATTGGAATGAAATGTGTGGAAATAGTAACACCGCCAGGGTTTTGCCAGGTGGTAATGATATCATTTGAACAATAGAAGGTAAAAAATTATTGTAATTTAATTTAAATTATTTATTCGTTTTTTAACGTAAAAATGTTTAACAAAAACATTTTGTGCACGTGTCACAAGTATTTTTACCTTAATACCAAATAACTACATCAGAATCCAAGCTAACGTTGTCCATGTTAGTACCGGATTAATGATCAAACAAGATCTAGAATATCCGATCTGACAACCAAACCAAGCTAATGTCTGTGTAAGTATTTGATTAAACAGAATCAAAAATGTACACATAACCCCACCAAGCTAATGTTGCCCGTTTAGGATATGGATTAGGGTTATGGTGTTTTACGCCACTTTCAACAGTATTTTAGTTAAATCGTGGAGGTCAGTTTTATTGGTGGAGGAAACCGGAGAAACCCACAGACCTGCCACAAGTAACTGACAAACTTTATCACCTAATTTTGTATCGAGTACACTTCGCCATGAGCATGTTGTCTGTTAAGTACCGCGTAAACTTGCAAAGAAATAACACCAGGTGGTGATCTGGAGAATACTTTCTACTTTATTGATAAACCGATATTGGTTATTTATATACGAGAGATCGCCTTAATAACTAGACCACCTCCCAATTATATCAAAAGATATTTGTATGTAGTTATGCAGCTTAAATGTTGCATGTACCATTATATTCTTGGTAAGACTATCTAAATGAGCACTACTGGCACACAACTAGACCGATCGGGTACGAATGACTCGTAATCTTCACTACGACGCAAAGGCCGTAACTACCATTGAGGCAAGTGAGGCAATTGCCTCACTAAAAATTCCGTCAATTTGTTCACCCCATTTGTCTTCTTTTTTAAATTTCTTTGCTAGGATTTATTCTTTAATTTTATATGTTTTTGAAGATTAATTAAAATTTAATATTGACGTGTTAAGGAAGTGGTAGCGCTTTCTAGACTTGTAGTCTGCTGAAGGTCGACCGTGTTAACAGCGATGCGATGCTTCCCGGGTTTGGCACTTGGGGGGAATAGACAGTCGTGTCATTTTGCAACAAAGGTGTTAAATTCATATTGTAGAAAGATAACTATCATTATAACTGATAATTAACTGTGTATTGCATAACAAGTTATAGCAAAGACATCACTAAAACACAAAAATTTAATTTATGTATTGGGTTGATTCTTAAATGTATTTGATTTGCAATATGACAGTTAAACTCTACCCCCTTCCCACAAAGGGTTAAAAATGATAAAAATATATATTACTGAATTATAATGACAAAAAACTAAAAGAAAAAAAAATCGCCGAATTTTGTTGCAGGATATCATGTCGTTCATTTTTACTTCTTACAGAATCAAGATTTATTTCAAGATTTATCTACAGAAATGTGATACCTCTTTGTAAATTGTTAATTATTTTATGCGGCTTCTACATGAAAAACAATAATTCCTACACTGCTCACTTTGTTCCCGTTTCCTTTGTTTATATTATTTAAACTTTCATTTAAGACAACATTTAATTCAGTTTGTTTTCCTTTCTATGTTATCCTCTACCGCATACGGAAGGAACATTATTCCTCCACATATTTGCTACTCTATCGTTGTGCAAATGATTGATTTTTTGGTCAATTGCATAAGTGCTCCCTACATCATAAAAATATGCGACTTTGTGAAGTGAAGACAATATTCGAAGGGAACTTAGTTCTTTTGTACAAAATATATACCGTTAGTAAAAAATGTGTGTTGAGGGTTTCCATACCGACCGTTTTTTGTTGTTGCGTACCCCGTTTTGTATTGAAATGCTGCCACATAAGCAAGGTTAAAATCTGAATAGCTACAGATCGATCTGTTAGCCCACATCTGGCAAAATGACTAGCTAATTCTTTAATTTTGATAATATTGATGACCGTATAGATTTGTCCGACCTGGTCCTGAACTTTGTGATTCTGAACAATTTAAACAATAACCGTTTAAGTTCAATTCAATAATCCATATTTCGAAATATTCGGCCAAAATCATGGGAATAAGCCATAAAATATTAACTGAAGCGTGTTTATCTAATCCAATTATGAATACTGATTAATCGTAACTAGTGTAAACAACCGATTGTTACACTTTCGTAATGGCGGACGATAGTAACACCACCTAGCGTCCACGAACGATAACTAGGTAATCACCGATTTCTGAAAACGTCTATACTACTGATAATCTAACACAAATAAACTTCACAACGAAAAATTCAATTATATTAAATTTTGGTGTGATTTAAATGTAATTATAAGAATTATTGGATTAAATGAATCGTTAATTTAGCAGTAACAAAACATATAATATCAAATCGTTCTGTCATTAGCAATTCACTAAACTCGGTAATTTTGATACAGCCTCGACCAAGTCAATATGCTCTCAAATGTGACACACTGAAAATTGAGTAATTTCATACAAATTTAATTTCACTTCTTGAAATGTGCATATCGCGCATGAAATTTAAAAGAATAACATATTTATTTCTGTGTCGATACAACACTTATTATGGTCTTCCATGAGGAACAAGACCATACCTTCATTGAAATGGGGCCGTCGTGGTCGTATGGTAGTTGAATTTACAATTACTATCTATGCAATCAGTGCCCGTAACCACTAACGTTGTGAGTTCGATTCCCGCTCATGGCGGGGTGTACACCATAACCATAACCCTAACCACCTTCATTGAAGTTGCTAGTTACTATTTATTTTCGAGGAAAATGTTGTATTGTGAAATTCACAAATGTATTAACAGGTAGAGTAAAGTTAATATCGCCATCAAAAAGCCAGCCTAGCATAACATTTGATAGGTAATAGTACCGTCACGAGAATAAATCGCTTGAAAAATCAACAATAACATATTAAGGTACTATTACCGTCAAGTGTGTACAAGACTTGACACATTAACAAAGATACACTTATTATTTTAATGCACATATGCATTTCTGTATTCAACTTTCTAATTTATGAACTGCATCGGTTGTGTAATGGTTGGCATCCTCACCTCATGTACGGTAGATCGTATTTGGGTCCCGTTCGTGCCAAACCAAAGACTATAATATTGGTATTTACAGTAGCGTAGATAGTGGGTGATGGGACTGGGCGGCACTTTTGGGTCTTTTGTTTAAACCTGAATAGGCTGTATTGAAATCAAAGTGGTTTTAATGTCGGTTGCACTACTTAAGTTGAAGGATCTTTTTATATTTCGAGTAACTTAAACCATGGCATATGTATTTAAGCGATTTGTATCTTGGTCGAACAATAAACATTATTTAGCGATGTATTCATGACTGTTTTATCATTGTTGACAATGAGAAACCCGTGAACGGACACATGGTGCGTCTTTTACTGCCTAAGCACTAAGTGTGGGAGACACCATCTTGGTTGTTATATAAATTTCAGTTATTTTCCTTGATAGAAGTTCGTTTGAGGGAATGTGTTGCTCTATTTGTCTGGCCAGACGTATTTTGTGCATGGTTAGGTTGTTTTTTGGTGATTTGGCCAGTTGTTTTGGTCGCGTTCTGGTCAGCTCTTAAGGACCAACCGTCTTTTACCTTTTAAAAAGAGTTCCATCTAAACTTGTTTTTCCAAATTAGTTTATTTGTATTCCGGCTTATTTACTTTCCTTGCTACTAAATTACCATCAATATAGTATTTGCTTTGTGATCAAGTCACATTCCGTACGTTCTATTCTCCGATACTTGGCGGTATTCTAAGGTATGTTTGACTAAATAGTGTGTATCATACGCATTTTACGACGGTTAAACATAGTGTTTCACCAACAATATTTTCATGGTTTTCTTATCACGCAACATGCAGAATCGAATACAGTCTAATTAAAATTAGATCTCCGCGCTTGCTACCCATTACCTATCGGTTGTTTAATAGTCGCCGCGTGGAAGCTCCTGTTCCGGTTTTTGGTATACAGTATACGGGGGTTAGGATTATGGTTATGGTGTTTAACGCCACTTTCAACAATATTTCAGCTATATCGTGGCGGTCAGTTTTATTAGTAGGGGAAATGAGTACCCAGAAAAACCACCGACCTGTTGCAAGTCACTGACAAATTTTATCACATAATGTTGTATCGAGTACACATCGCCTGAACGAGATTCGAATTCAAAACGTTAAGAAGAATGAGCTTGCACTCCGACAAAGATGTAAAGACGTATCTTTTAAAATGCCGGTCAGATGACAATGAAAAAATGAGCTGCTATAGAAAGTTCAATAGAGGCTTTAACTTTTATAAAGACAATTATATACACGACATTCCCTTTTAACTTCTATAAAAAAAAGTTATTTACTTATTTAACATATTTTTCTCTGGATTTGTAACATTTTTGTACAAATAACTCCAAATCTGTATTTTCATAATACCAATGAACATGTTACATAATTAACTTTCTGAAATGTTTTGGATGATTGTCACCAGATTTTTCTGCAAAACGGAAATACTGCGCGATTTTCTTTGTACACTGAAAGCGGGAATATTTTCTTTTAAAAAGGTTTTCTCTCCTTTCATTAAAAAGCGTATTTGATTTTTTTCATTACACTCGAGCGGTCGAAGACAAGGCAAGATAAATTTGAAAGCATTGTTAGAAATAATAGAATCTGTTGTTTCTTCACCATTTGTAAAAGCAGAAGCGGATTCGGTAGAATATTTTGTACTGTGTTTGAAACGGTATGTGCGTCTTCATTAGCAATGTGCCCTTATCAGATAGGTGAACACCTGCATCTAACATTTGCCGACCATCTCGACTTGTACAGTCAACAAGCAAATCCCAATGTTCGGTTTCCGTCAGAGCAGATCCCACTTTTTTCTGAATGAATAATGTCCCTCGTCTGGAATATTTTGAATAGGAAATAAAACGATCACGAACGCGGCTTTTTTCTGTTTTTAATATATCAAGAACAAGCAATCGGTCTATCGTTTAAAAAACAATGGTGTATTTGGAGATCGCACCTCTGTCCATTGAAACTTATCTGTCATATTAAAGATGTATTTTTAGACATATATGCACTTCTCGACCGCTACCCATGATTTCGGATACCGTCTAAGTACTGACGACAAATAGGTTATTTTGCAATAAATGCATTTACAGTCTCATAATCTTACAGCCAAAAATGCCGTTCTGAAGCTAAGCTTAACAATGTAGACAAACAAACAAAAGGACTGATGGGATTCGAACCACCTTCTAGAACTATCCATTCCATCACAAGGCAGCGCCAATACGATCATGACTACTGTGCTCCCGCATTTAGTCAAGTAAATTTATTACTTAGATTAGTGATGGGGTAAAATGCGAATTAGTATACATAGCAGACGATTTGATTTCTCAACTGCAGATTTAAGAAAATAACTACCAAGCACATTTTTGCAGCAAAATATAAAAAAGGCTCTGATGGTTTGCTTCCGATTAAAAGACATGTGCTAAATTGCTTTATTTTCAGTGATGTTCGGAAAAAAAAAAAAAAAAAAAGTCCTTATAACGGTAAGCTGTCCGATTTTTCCTTCTATATTGATAGCCAAATATCTGTTCACCGGAAGTTTAAAAAATAGATCTATTGATAATTTAGAAACGCAAAAGAAATATATTTCAATGAAAAATTCCCAATTCTTTAATTATTTACTCTATGCAAAATCGAAATAAACTTGAAATAAAATTCTAATAAAAAAATCTCTTTCTACGAAACTCCCGACGGAAGAGCGGCGTACAGTAGGTAAAATGAGCCATAACAAATCGGCTACAAAATTCATTCAAAATAAAAGATAATAGCCTCACCGGACGCAATTACGAACGAAATAAAAAGTATGTCTCCTAATTGTTCCTTCAAAACATGAATTAAAAAAATGAGTTTTATAAATAGATACCCCGCTAAATTACTCGTGTTTTGGGAGAAAATTATTCATGCGCAGTTGTTGAATGTTGCAGACGACGGGTTTTCATATTTGTAAACAGAAAATGATCGACAATTGCACTTGGAATCTATCGCTAAAATTCATTGAGGTACGCATATTTTGTTATCTTATGCCTGTAATTGGAAAGAATATGATCTCCTGGTTCTATGCATATGTAGAACACATTGAAATTAAAACAAAAACAGTCAATATAATACATTTTCCTTACCTTGATCTATCCCAAAATGTCAAAATCCGTGATGTACCTTATTCATTGAAGAATCCAAGGAATTCCGAATGCAAACTGGCACACATTTATGGTATGAATAAAGGAAAGGTTTTTATTTCATGTGTATTATATACAAATGGATATGTGAACGTAAATGAATGAATGTTCTTTCAATTTTAAGAGTTGTCATTAAATAATTTACACTAGAAAGTTATTATGATGTCGTTCGAAATTGTGTCCGGATCTAGGTCACAGAGTGACTAGAACGGGGTCATGAAAATCTGTTTAAAACCCGTAACAATGCATTGAATAATATATGGGCTATGATTCAAAAGGAATATTGGTATTTAATCTGAAATATGAACATGCAATCAGCTTCATCAATTTGGTCAAATTTATTATCAAATGTCAATATCATCGAAATTGTTCGTATTCGTAATTGCGTCCGGTGAGGCTAACGTGTACGGATCATCGTATTATTGAAATTTTAGGACTTCGTCCTTCAAACAGGTTGCCTGTCTCATATTAAAGGACGAAGTCCCTATAACGGTAGGCCGTCCGATTTTTCCTTCTATATTGATAGCCAAATATCTGTTCACCGGAAGTTTAAAAATTAGATCAATTGATAATTTAGAAACGCAAAAGAAATATATTTCAATGAAAATTTCCAATTCTTTAATTATTTACTCTATGTAAAATCGAAATAAACTTGAAATAAAATTCTAATAAAAAAATCTCTTTCTACGAAACTCCCGACAGAAGAGCGGCGTACAGTAGGTAAAATGAACGGAACAGCCGTAACAAATCGGCTACAAAATTCATTCAAAATAACTCGTACAGATCATCGTATTATTGAAATTTTAGGACTTCGTCCTTCAAACAGGTTGCCTGTCTCATATTATTGATAAAGGAAAATATGAAATTAACAGCTTGCATGTATATTCGTGTTCTGATTTCATATGTAAGGAAATATTCGTTGTGCGGCTTTCGAAAAATCAATACAAATCTACTGTATACACTCACAATTCTTATAATAGGTAAAGAAAAAAGAAATTAATATAAATATAGCCTCCATTTTTATCACTTTAACCGAAATTAATAACGAAACACATTATGTTGCTAGAAAAATAAAAAACAAAAAACAAAACAAACCCCCCTCCCCCCCAAAAAAACAACAAAAAAACAAGCCAAAACTGCTCCGATAGGATTTGCACTCTCAGTATAAATCTGCAGGGGTCGCGAAGCAGCGACTATACGATCACGGCTATGGTACAATGATAAAATTTGTAAGTTTTGTTTTCTTTTTTGTGGTATATATTAGGTGTACCTGATGTAAATTGGTGCAACTCTATAATAAAGCAAACGATGCCTATATTTCATAAAATCATATTTAAGCATATTTTCCATAAAAGGAAAAGTCTTTATATGTTACCAAAGGGAAAATGTATATGCATGTTAAAAAGGAAGTTTTGTGTTGCAAGTTTTTGATTTTTATCAATTGTAATTTTGTTTGTTTTCGTGTTTTTCTCCTTTACACCAGCATTGAAAGCACTTGTATCTGCAAAAGTTTCCATTTTTTTAAGATCAGAGTCAAATCTTCATTTTCCCCATCCAGCTTTTGGAAGGAGCGGATGCCGGCTGTCTAACTCTACGGTCATATTTCTACCCGACGTCTCTGACGTTTGGAAAAGGCCAAATCCGGTAAAAACCCTAAATGTTCCTTTTTTATTACAAAATCCGCAGTGGAACCAAAGAATGAATAGTCATGAACCATGTATATAACTAAAGGTAAAATATTCAATTTCTTGAATGGAGCCTGTGGGAATTTTTATGGGAATCTGCATTGATCTCTTGAAAAAAAGAAAAGAAAACTAAATATCATGCAAAAATAGACATCGAGCAGATAAAATATCTTGAACATTTCAAGATTAAGATAATCCCCTGGAAAAGAAAATAAAGCAAATGATTCCACTGTGAAAGTCGGATTTTCGAGAAAATGCTACATCTTTGAATATAAAACACTGAATTTATTAATTATTACGGTCATTCAGGATATGAAATAAAAATACAGATCTCATAGAATCCACCGATATCGGTCGATATAAAAAGCTAAATAAAATAATTCCAATAAATCGGATTTTATTTGAATAAGAATATATAGTTTTTTCAATTTTTTAAACGTTTTGTGACGTTTACAGTTATGTAACCGGAAGTGTACATACCCATTGTCAGGAAAAGATAACTCGATTCAAGAACGATAACTCTAGTTATCGCAAATCGGAAATACGGTACATCATGACTTTTGACTAGGTGTTGACTGTTGAACCATGACGAACTACCTCCCCCCTTTTTTTTGCTTTTGCTGATGGAATCTAATATCATAATCAAACCAAACCGAACCTAACCTAAAATAATATATATAAGAATTACATAAGATCTACTACATGAGCGCCTTGCAGTTGAGAAATCTTATCATACTGTGGTCTATAGAGCGACAATCGACAGATGAAATAGTTTTTTTGACAATGTCATTGGAGAATTTGCCAACAAAAAAGCAAGAAAAGTTACTTGTTTTCATTTTAGAAATAAAGATACTATTTTACGTTTGTTCCTGCGTGTGGTTTTTTGTTTTTTGCTAAAATCTTACTATTAAAGTTTAAGCATGACTGGTGTGTATTTATAGCATACTATATTTGAGGGTTAGGGGCTAGGGTTATGGTGTTTAACGCCACTTTCAACAATATTTCAGTTATTGGTGGCGAAAACCACCAATCTGTCGCAAGTCACTGACAAATTTTATCACATAATGTTGCATCGAGTACACTTCGCCATGAGCGGGATTCTAACTCACAACTTAAGTGGTGTTAGGTACTGATTGCACAGGTAGTTGTAAATCCAACTACCATATGATCACGACCATGACGACCCCTACTATATTTGAGTATGTGAAAGTAATATCATTATAATGTGATGTGACAGATTTACATTTATTTTAAAATAATGACACTTTTTTGCCACTTTAGTTAAATCGATTCAGTACAGTAATCTTTCTTGAAGTTCAAATATAGATTATGTAGTGTTGTTTTTGAATTAATAAATGTATTAGAAGGAAATGTGTAGAAAAAGTTACAATTACACTATTCTAACCAGAGGTTTTTTGCCATGTAATGACATTTTAACAATAGAAGGTAAAAGTTTATTCTAGTTTATTTTACATTATTTATTCGTTTTATAAAGTAAAAATATGTAACAGAAACATTTTGTGCACATGTCACAAGTATTGTTTTCCCCCAATCAAGTAACTACATAAGAATCCTTATGTTTATTGTTATTCAAAAACCGAATTCAAATAAAGTTTTCTTATCTTATCTTATCTAATCCAAACTAAGGTTGTCCATGTTAGTACATGATTAACGATAAAACAAGATCTAGAATATACGAACTGACAACCAAGCCAAGCTAATGTCTGTGTAAGTATTTGATCAAACAGAATAAAAAATGTATATATTGCCACACAAAGCTAATGTTGTCTATTTAAGGTGGTGATCTGGAGAAGATTTTCTACTTTGTTGATAAACCGATAGTTGTTATTATATACGAGAGATCGTCTTAATAACTAGACCACATCCGAATTCTGTCAAGGAATACCCGGTATTTAAATGTAGTATTTTAGCTTAAATGTTGCATTTATCATTATATTATTGGGGAGACTATCTGAATGAGCACTACTAGGACGGTTCAGAGACGAATGACTCGTAATCTTCACTGCGTTCTCAAATGATGTACATTTTTAAAATATTTTGACTGTTAAAATACTTATGAAATATAGAATGCTACAATGCACATGTTGTCATGGACAAATGTTTTATACTTTTTACCGTTGCTACACGCCAATATTCAAATTCTTTCATTTTGATGATACAATTTCAATTTTTTGTCTTTGACGAAGACCATTAATATATTTGCCGCATGATTATGGTGGTAAACGCCATTTTCATCAATATTTTAGTTATATCGTGGCGGTTAGTTTTATTGTTGGAGGAAACCGGTGTTACATACTCATTTTTCCCCCTACTCATTCTTCCCCCCGGAAAAATGAGTATATACTAGTTTTTCCCCCCGGAAAGATCAGTATATACTCATTTTTCCACCCGGAAAGATCAGTATATACTCATCTTTCCCCCTGATTTTTAGGGGGGAAATCTGAGTATATACTGAAGTTTCCCCCTCATACTCAATTCCCCCCCCCTTTGCACTGATAGACTATACAAGGGCAATAACTCCTATAAGGGGTCGACCCTATGGAGACTTTTGTAGAGCTTTTGATGCTGAAGAAGGAAGATCACCTCTATTTTTCTCTATATGTAATACTTTTTGAAATATTAGCCAATGACTGCAGTTTGACCCCTATGTTCTATTTTTAGCCATGGCGGCCATGTTTTTTCATCGACGGATATATAATTCACAAACTATAGTCTACACACCCTAAGGATCATTCATACCAAGTTTGGTTAAATTATGTTCAGTGGTTCTCAAGAAGAATATCAAAATGTAAAAAGTTAACGGACGGACGTCGGACGGACGGAAGGACGACGAACGCAATGTGAAGGACGGGGGGGTTCCGACCACCGGAACCCCCCTGGATTCGCCAATGGTTATCTGTTAATTTATTCTTAAGAATTTCAACTGTTTACAGTACACCGAGACACAACATAATTAGCTTTAAACTAAACAAACTATTTTGTGGTAGCTTGTTTGTTTGTAATCGATCATTTTAAATAAAGATCAGTAACTATAGAATGGCAGTGTCCATCAATGACGCATAACTATGAACGATACAATTATTAGTTCTACTGTCAAGAGTGTGGATTTGTTTTACCGAACATAATTATACCAATTTATCATATTATGTTCATTTCAAATAATGAACTAAACGGTAACAGTATTCTCTAAATTAAACTACTACTACGAGGGGGGGAAGGACCCTTTTCAGGACTCCGGGGTGGTGTTTTTTTTAAGCTCGAGAATTCGGGATTGACCATTTCGGGATTCGGGATTGAAATTTTATTATATTCGGGACTTCTGGATTTCAAGTTTTTTAGTTCGGGACTAAGGGGATTTCAAGTTTTTTAGTTCGGGGTTTCGGGGTCAGACCCCCTCCTAACCCCCTCTACTATATCAGCACAACTATTTTTTGCTTCGTTTCATGATCAAATTATTATAAAATTGAGCCATCTTGATAAATGCGTTTGTCTCCATCTTTTTTGATTGATCTACCGAAAGTGGTAGCACTATAATACCATATTCACACGTATTCCGGATTGAAACTGAATCATTAAATCGAATTTAAATCCGTTATAATTGTCATATCGGATTTGAAATCAGTTAGCGTTCGCATATGGTCAACCAATGCGTAATTGTTCGTCTGCATTGAATTTATCTGTGGTTTGCATATTGACTAAAAATTGTACTGAGGGATCTGGTGTTTGTTTAGATCGGATGAGGGATTTTTTCCGATTCGTCAACAAATGGTCATCAGGAGACATTGGAAACATTGTTAGTTTTTCAATAATCTTTTTTCAAGAAACACTGAAGCGATGGTATGGAAACGTGATTTGTATGTTCATTTTAAGGTCCTTGACAGGTCTTGTTACTTTTTGAGCCCATCGGAAATTCAAAATCGTTGCCAGCGGAGGTCAAAGTTTGCTTTGAAACCATATGTAAAGCAACATTTTCATGGTCTACTTGGAAAACACTGAACAGAATTTAACCACACTTGGCAGAGGTGTTCACTATTATGTCCTACGCAAGTGTTGTTACTTTTCATGCCGATTCGTTAAAAAATGAATAAAAGAAGAATGTGTCTGAGGACACGGAGTTCTCCGCTTTCAGCTAAGTGGGCCTAACTTCCAAGCCGTATATGGGATCTGGCTGCAATTGAACCTGACCTGCATATTATGGTTGTAAACATTGTCTTGAAATTTCAGAGTCCTTTACAGGTGATAATGGTTTTTATGCCGATCGGAAATTCAAAATGGTCGACAGCGAAGGTTAAAATTGCTTTGAAAACCTATGAATTACATTTTCGTAATCTCATTGAGAACCACTGAACATAATTTAACCAATTTAACTTTGGGGGTGTTCACTATGAGGTACTACACAAGTGTTGTTTCTTTGGTGCAGATCGATAGGAGACTTTGAACATTCTGATTAATCGATTTTCAAGAACCACTGAAGGCGTTGTCGGGGGAAATTTATTAAAGTAGTCGTCCTCCTCACTACCTTTCTCACCCTTCCTCTCCATCCTCTTCCTCACTGCCTCTCTCTCTCTCTCCTTCTTCTCCATCCTCCTCCTCACTACCTCCCTCCCTCATTCCTCTTCTCTACTTATCTCCCTCCTTGCTCTCCTCTTCTCACTACCTCTCTCCCTCCTTCCTCTCAATCATCCTCACTACCTCTCTCCTTCATTCTTCCTCTTCTCTACTTATTTCCCTCCTTCCTCTCCTCTTCTTACTACCTCTCTCCCTTCTTCCTCTCCATCCTACTCACTGCCTCTCTCCCTCCTTCCTCTCAATCCTCCTCCTCACTACTTCTCCTCACTCATTCCTCTCCATCCACTTCCTCATTACCTATCTCCCTCCTTCCTCTCAGTCATCCTCACTACCTCTCTCCCTCCTTCCTCTCGGTCATCCTCACTACCTCTCTCCCTCCTTCCTCCCAGTCATCCTCACCACCTCTCCATCCTTCATTCCTTTCAATCCGCCACCTCATTACCTCTCTTCTCTTTCCTGTAATATTATCATCCACCTCATTACCTGTCTTTCTTCCGTCTCCATCCTCCTTATTTAACTCTTCCTAATTACCTTCTCCGTATTCTTTTCTCCTCCGTCGTCATCATCATCCTCCTTATTACCTCCTCTTCACTATTTCTCTCCTCCTCGTTTACTTCGTCCTTTCTATCCTCTTCCTTCAAATCTCCTCTTCAATACCTGTTTCACTACTTCCTCATCATTATCCTCCTCACTATCTCCATCCTTTTCCATATTGACTCCCTCCCTAATTCCTCCCCGTCATCCTCCTTATTTATACCTCTAGTATCTCTCCTTCCTCTCCATCGTCTTTTTGCCATTCTCCCTCCGTCCTCTCTATCCTTCTCTTTATATTCCTTCCTTCTTGCCCTCTTCCTCATACCTGTCAGCTGTGCCTTCCAGCACTTAGCAAACTTGAGTTTTTCTCACTTGCACTAAGGAAGATCGCTTTATCACTCAAGTGTTTTTCCCATCCTTTCCTCCTACCTCCTTATCCGTTCTCACTCCATGTTCATGCTTGCCTTAGTTATTACTATTATCATTGTTGATACCCTCTTTCGTCCACATTTAACTATTATGTCTTCCACCATATACATGAATATAAGTGTACACAAGAAAAACCCTATTAAAATAGGAGAGGGGAAAAACTAGTATGGGGGGAAAAATGAGTATGTGTTAACACATACTTGGATTTCCGAGGGGAAAATTCAGTATATACTCATTTTTCCGGGGGGAAAACTGAGTATATACTCATTTTTCCGGGGAGAAAAATGAGTATGGGGAAAAAATGAGTATGTAACACCGGCGGAGTACCCGCAGAAAATCACTGACCTGTCGCAAGTAACTGACAAACTTTATCACATAATGTTGTATCGAGTACACCTACCCAACATCTTCAAATGTAACTTCTCGCCATGATATATCTGACATTTGCTGATTTGGCGTTAAACAACATTAAATCACTCTTTATCTGATTTGATATGTTGGTATTACACGTGGTAATTGTCTGTACTATCTATTTAAGTACATATCTTTAATAAGATTAATATTTACATTTCAGCAGAATTGAAATACTAATTCAAGAGGAGTATTACTATTACATAAGATAAATACCACTAAAGTGATGAGCGTAAGAAAATAAGCTCAAAATAGTAACATACTTTTGAAAATTATCAATTCACGTTAAACAACAATCACTCATACATTAAAAGAGAAATTAAAATGGCAGTGTACAGGTATCACGTGGGAATTACTTTTACTGCAGTCTTCATTGTGTTACTAATCTTCAAGACATTGAACATAGTAAATCAGTATCAACGATCTCATTCCAACTTTCAAACAAAGCGGTCAGGATACAGTGCCACAACCTTCAGGGGTCTTTTCGATGAGAACAGAAAATCTGCTCTTACTGTGCAACAATTTAATCCTGACAAATATGTACAACATAAATCCACTGAATTTGATTACAAAACAGAACTGAACAACTTGTTGAAGCAGACGACTCGAGCAGACGATCCAAGATTAATCCACATACTTCGTAACTACATAATTGAACAACCATCGACAGAACCATATAGCCTGACTCATCCTGAAAAGTTAGAATTTTCTGCTGCACAAACACCGTTAGTAGACAGTGTACTAAAGTACATGGTAAGTATCACCTCTACTTCAAGAAATAAACAGGCAAACCAATGTTCTCTTCACTCGAAAATGAGAAAAAAAATAAACAAAATACACGAGACAAAACAAAACAAAAAAGAACAAAAATTTCCAAACGCATATCTGATCTAATCTGTGTCACATGGATCTTTTTCTAAAATAGGGTACTTATTTTATATATGCCCATTACTTACCCCTTTCCACGGAAAATGAAATACTATAATAAATCACAAGGCAAAATGGTCCACGTTATATTCTCTTTTGACAATTTTAATGAATGAATACCTCCTTTACTTTCTCTACTGAGATGTAACATTATATTGTCGCTATCTTTGTTTCTAATAGGACGCTGAGTTGTTTCCCTCGCTTCGTTAATTTTTGCTTCTACACTTTCAATATAAACTGTTTGTTTGTTTTAAGCCACATCTGACTTAAATATAAAATAATGTTTTGAAACTTTATCAGTTTTTAACTAAGGTAAGTTGCCGACGTTTGACCGAACACATCCCTTTACACCACTACTAAAACTGGTCCCCCGGGCTCACTCACTCACTCACTCACTCACTCACTCACTCACTCACTCCCTCACTCCCTCCCTCCCTCCCTCACTCACTCACTCACTCACTCACTCAATCAATCAATCAATCAATCAATCAATCACTCAATCAACTAAATAATAATAATAAAAACAACATCAAATCTGCTGTCTAAGACATTCTCGTCTGGGATTCACAATTCATCCTCGTTATAATTCAACCAATATGGCTACGTGAAAAAGATCAAAATGTGAGAATGACAAGAATGTTTATCTTTATAATATTTATATGATAATTCTTTAATTATTTTTATTCGTGCTAACAGGAAGGAGGTTTTTATGTAGAATGTGGAGCCCTCGACGGAGAAACAAGTTCTAACACACTATTCTTGGAGAGAGTTAGGAAGTGGAACGGTCTATTAATAGAGGCAAACCCATCAAGTTATGCATTGTTGAAATCTAAACACAGGAAAGCTTTCACCGTGAACGCAGGACTTAGTATTACACCTGCCCCTTCTAAAGTAAGTGACATATGTTAACACTGCGAGGGAACAATGGGGAAACAACTATAAACCATTGTTAAGTAGTCATTTGTCAGCTATTATACACTGCAAACATTTAGACCCTATTTACTGTATATGTATCCTCATGTTCTTCGGGAAATCCGAGCTTCCAACAACGGGCTTATACCAGTGTTACTATTGTTTTTATTATAATATACATATCCATGCTTGAAACAAGTCTGAGATCTAAGAAAGTCCTTGACGTGAACTCCCCACCCCCGCCCCTATATCAGCAATACAAAACGGCTCAAATAATCAACCAATTACATAATGAATCGATCTCGTGCAAATTTATGCGAGATATTTCACAAGTAAAAAGTATCTAATTATTCAGCTATAACAGTTGACACAAATTAATAGGAGAAATACAATATATCTTACTGTATATCTATAGCAATCCAATCAATGGAATATATCTTGGGAGCCTGAGTGGCTCAATGAGTTAGGTAGTTGGATTACCTAACAATGCATACAAGCCTATCACCAATACGGCGTGGGTTCGCACCCGGCTTTGTAAATTACCACAAGATGTGCACTCGATTCGCAGCCGCAAGTGATACAGTTTCCAGTTGCTTGCCCATGGTCGGTGGTTCTCTCCGATATCTGACTGTACATTTATCACATGTACCTTAACGGCTGATAGAAGATATCTAACTACATTTATCACATGTACTTTAACAGCTGATATCAGATATCTGACTGCACATCTATCACTTGTAAATTAACAGCTGAATAAGATATCGGACTGCACATCTATCACTTGTAAATTAACAGCTGATATAAGATATCTAACTGTACATATATCACATGTACTTTAACGGATGATATAAGATATCTGACTATACATTTATCACATGTACCTTAACAGCTGATATAAGAGATCTGACTGTACATATATCACATGTACTTTAACGGCTGATATAAGATATCTAACTGTACATATATCATATATCACATGTACTTTAACGGCTGATATAAGATATCTGACTATACATATATCACATGTACTTTAACGGTTGATATAAGATATCTAACTGTACATATATCACATGTACCTTAACATCTGATAAAAGAGATCTGACTGTACATTTATCACATGTACATTAACAGCTGATATAAGATATCTGACTATACATTTATCACATGTACCTTAACAGCTGATATAAGATATCTAACTGTACATATATCACATGTACCTTAACAGCTGATAGAAGATATCTGACTGTACATATATCACATGTACCTTAACAGCTGATATAAGATATCTGACTATAGATTTATCACATGTACTTTAACAGCTGATATACGATATCTAACTGTACATATATCACATGTACCTTAACAGCTGATATAAGATATCTGACTATACATTTATCATATGTACCTTAACAGCTGATATAAGATATCTGACTATACATTTATCACATGTACCTTAACAGCTGATATAAGATATCTACTTGTACATATATCATATATCACATGTACTTTAACAGCTGATATAAGATATCTAACTGTACATATATCACATGTACCTTAACAGCTGATATAAGATATCTGACTATACATTTATCACATGTGCATTAACAGCTGATATAAGATATCTACCTGTACATATATCATATATCACATGTACTTTAACAGTTGATATAAGATATCTAACTATACATATATCACATGTACTTTAACGGCTGATATAAGATATCTAACTGTACATATATCACATGTACTTTAACGGCTGATATAATATATCTGACTACATTTATCACATGTACTGTAACAACTGATATAAGATATCTAACTGTACATATATCATATATCACATGTACTTTAACAGTTGATATAAGATATCTAACTATACATATATCACATGTACTTTAACGGCTGATATAAGATATCTAACTGTACATATATCACATGTATTTTAACGGCTGATATAATATATCTGACTACATGTATCACATGTACTTTAACAACTGATATAAGATATCTAACTGTACATTTATCACATGTACTTTAACGGCTGATATAAGATATCTGACTACATTTATCGCATGTACTTTAACAACTGATATAAGATATCTAACTGTATATTTATCACATGTACTTTAACGGCTGATATAAGATATCTGACTGCACATCTATCACTTGTAAATTAACAGCTGATATAAAATATCTCACTGTACATTTATCACATGCACCTTAACAGCTGATATAAGATATCTAACTGCACATTTATGACATGTGAGTTATCGGGACATGAAATATCTTACTAAACATTTATCGCATATACGTTAATGGGAGATATCATATATGACTGCACATCTATAACGTACAATTTAATAGGAGATATAAGATATCATACTCCACATCTATCGTCTGTAATGTTAATGGGATATAGGTTTGGTTTATAATGTTTAACGCCACTTTCAACAATATTTCAGTTATATCATGCCGGTCAGTTTTATTGGTGGAGGAAACCGGAGTACCCAGAGAAAACCACGACCTGTCATAAGTCACTGACAAACTTTATCACATGATGTTGTATCGAGTAGACCTCGCCTGATCGGGATTCGAACTCTTAACATTAGTGGTGATAGGCACTGATTGCCTATGTGGTAATAAATCCAACTACCATACGATCATGACCACGACGGCCCCTAATGGGAGATATAATTAATGTATCTTGTTGTACATAATGGCATGTGAATTAATGGGAGATATAAGATATCTAATACTGTATGACTATTGCACATCTATTATCACAGGTTTATTACTTGATAATTATAATTGCATTTTCAGGTAACATTCAACAAAGCGTTCCAAACAGGAAGAATCGCGGAAGACATGGAGGCGCAAAACTGGATCAAACGTAACGGCATTCCTCTAGATCCTGTGGAAATTGAATGTTTTCCATTCTATTCGTTTATGTTAGCTTTAAACAGAACTACTGTAGATTTTTTTAGCTTAGACGTAGAAGGAGATGAATTTAAAGTTCTGAAAACAATTCCATTTGATAAGATAAATATAAAAATGTTCACTATTGAGTATTTACATGAACCAGGAGGTGTACATGCGTTACAGTCATTTATGGAAAGTAAAGGGTACTGGCTTGTAGCAAATATACGAAGACAATACGTTGTTGGAGATTTAATATTCATTAAAAAAAGTCTAAGAGATTAAATAAAAACCTTTATCTTAGAAATGCACAAAAAAATAATATAAACGAAATTTCGAACAAGACAAAGTGGAAGCGAATCTATGCAGATCAAAATTTGTATTTGTTTATGTCTGTATTGCTATTGGAGATCCAATTATCAAGAGTGGTGGGTTGGGATCCCATTGACATGTTTAACTCCACCACATTTGTGTGCCCGTCACAAACCAGGACCTGTATTTCCACCAGCATATGTCGTGTATTTTGTGTTCAATGATTCGAAGGGCGAATTAGCTGCTTGATTTGCTATTGCCCCGCAACCAAGCTAAAGAAGTAGACTGGTTTCAAAGTGTCTCCTATCTGTAAACACAAACTTGTTTACTACATAAATTTTGTTTTGTTTTAAGGTCCAGTGTACTCTTATTTTGTATCTATATGTATTAGGACATGGTGGAATGGAAGAATGGGGTCTCTATGACATTAACCTTTGACCATGAGATTAATCGATTTTTATCCTACACGAAAAGTTGGAAGAAACCAAACAGACAATCAGAAACTACATTACTCACTTTTGAAACAGACCAGTTCCTATTTTTAGCGATGTGAGATTTTCTTATCTTGCACTAGTGCAAGACAAAAAAATCACGTGCGTTTTACCGGCAAATGCATGCTGTACAGTTCTCCATGCTTTTCCTTTTTAAAATAAACAATTCACTGTATATAAGTTTTCAATCTTTTATAAACACGCAAATCCTAACAATCAGCCATATTATTACATAATAACCTTCACGCAATACACAAAAATATGGAACTTCTTTTTTGATTGACATGAAGGGGAAATAACTCACATTGTTTACATGATCGTCTGAAACTAAAAACAGCTGATAAAAGTGAGAAATAAAATCAAACACCGGCAAAAAGTGCAAGACAAGGAAATCTCCGACACTCTCGAGTAAGATTTCAATCGTTCGCTGACGAGGCTCGCCGAGTCAGCGAACGATTGAAATCTTACCCTCGGGTGTCGGAGATTTCCCTGTCTTGCACTTTTGCCGGTATTAGATTCTATATATCTTCAAATCGAAGGACATTCAATACAATGGACAAAATGTCAAACAATGACATACAAAACGGTACATATTAAACTAAAGATTGAACAACATGAACCCCACAAAAACCGGGAGTTAACTAACGTTCTCGATCAGGGTAGGCAGTTTCTGCTCCATTAGTGGCACCCATCGTTTTACCCTTGTTACAAACGCGGTGAAATGTCATGAATTAGGACTTGATTGTGATTACGACCAACGCAACACATTCTTGGTCATTTGTGACAGATATTCTGCAACAGTTAACCAAGTCATGGTGGCGACCGTACACCTTTCGAGGTGATGACTTAAATAGAAACTCTTGGTTCATTAGCTTGTTTGTTAGCAGCAAGCCCCTATCAAGAAAATCATAGGAACCACATAATATTGAACATCGTATAAAATGAGAGAAATATACCAGTACTACATATGCAGGTCCTGATGAATGGTGCCACTGAGATATAAAAATGAAACGTTCACAATGGGGAGATTGAAATCCTCTATATTTTCGTGAGGTTTCGTTCTTAAAGTCCCATACTGTCGATTTCTATGCGTAGGTCAAGGTATGAAGCAGACCTAGCTGTATCTGTGATATCATTTTTTTCAAGATAGTTGCGATCAACGTAATCACCAAACTTAGAATTATATAATGAAAAGACATCATCAGTAACTCGTTGGTCGGTTTTGATCACTGATATAATAAATGTTAATAATTTAGATAGAGGTTTTGTGCAATTAAAGGAACACAAAAAACAGACCTAAGATTGTCTGTGATTTCCCCTTTCGTAAGTGTCATCGGGGTATATGCATAGGGTTGCAAAGCGAATTTTCGATACCCAATTCCTTTATCAAGAAAT
Source organism: Bathymodiolus brooksi (assembly GCA_963680875.1). Taxonomy (NCBI): domain Eukaryota; kingdom Metazoa; phylum Mollusca; class Bivalvia; order Mytilida; family Modiolidae; genus Bathymodiolus; species Bathymodiolus brooksi. Next base: position 72,681,290 of record OY804576.1, on the reverse strand, counting down.
CTGTGTAATGTGATTTAAACACAAAATCGAAATTGTTGGGGGCTTTGTCTGCAGAGACAACAACTTTGTCCTGAAGGCAGAACTGTGTATTAAGGCCCACTTCCTTCATATTTTATATGTTTATGCATTAGGAAATGGTCGAGTGTAGCATATATATACATGTATATGAATGAAATCACTATGACTTTAACCTGTGACCACAGGTCAAATAATTTTAATTTTTCTTCATACAAATCCATGGCAGAACCTTTTTTGTCTTCAAGTCAATTATCTTCACATTTTGCATATGTATTAATTGTCAAGTTCAAATAAGCTATTTTTAACATTGATAAGGTTTCTGGTGCCAAATTAAGGGGGGACATGTTCTAGTTCATGACAACAATAGTGCTTAAGACGGGCGCGGTATCATTTCGCAGACCTTGCACATAGCACCTCTAATTGGTATTCGTTGAATTGTTGACCATCGATAAACACGCATCATACTGAAATAAAAGAACTATATGGCATGGATAGCACTAACTCCTGCACATAACGGAAGTTGGACTGCTCTCCTTGAAACATTTGGCTCTCTTTTCAACTGTCTTTAGTGACATTCACCGTGAAATCCCTTTCCTCAACCAGTGATGGTTAAGACATGGGTAAAATAAGAAGCTAAGACACCTGACTGACATATTTGCAATAGACAGAGAGAGACATGGACTACGAGCTAGAGATTCGTCTGAACATGTTTATAAATGTTCCTTTAATAATCAAATGATAATTTATGTACATGGTTTGAAGTTTCTGTGAAGATAATATTTAAATATTTTCCCATTAGGTCATCTTAATACATCTTCTTTCAGTAGTAAACATCGTTGATTTCCTATCAACATGAAACGCATAACGTTGTAGAGAAGAACATAACATCTGTATTGAACCATCGTATGATCAATAAGGCAGTTTATTTCAATCATGTTTCTTTTTTTCTGTTTTTAAATTCCAAAATTCATATCATTGTAATGCACACTACAATATCAGGGGCGGATCCAGGATTTCAAGTTAGGGGGGGGGGGGGGGGGGCGCAGTTAAAAAAATTGCGCCGAGCGGAGGGAGGCGCGAAAATTTTTGGGGTATTTCGTGTGAAAAATCACGATTTTAGGCAAAAAAATCATATTTTTTCCAATTTTAGGGGGGGCGCGCGCCGGGTGCGCCCCCCCGGATCCGCCCCTGAATATAATACAAAAATATTTAATACAATTGTGCTTTGCAGTTTGCAAAGTTATCTAATTCAAATGTTTGGAAGTATTTTTTAAGTCAAGATAAATCAGAAGGCAGTGAAAGATGACAGGAAGGAGAGAAAGACAATTATGTATTTTAAGAATTAACAAAAAATAAAAAATAGTTGTGAGTTTAGGTAAGCTTAGCCATATGTATGTAGTATCTATTAAGGGAATCCTGATACATGACGGTTGTGAACTACAATATTACCGCATCGGTGGCGTAATGGTTAACGTGATCACCTCGAGTGCGGTAGATCGTGGGGTTCGAGCCCCGGTCGGGTCAAACCAAAGACAATAAAATTAGTATTTGTTGCTTCTCCGCTAAGCACGCAGCATTAAGGAAAAAGAGCAAAGACTGGTTGGCTCGGTATCCCGATAATGTGTACGTTTGGAGTGACATGTTTAATCGCGGACTGTTGTTTCAGTGAGCTAGCACTATAAAAATCCAAAGTGCTGAGCGTGTTGGTCTAGTACAAAGCGGACCTCATCATCATCTCATTAAAAATTGACTTGTTCTCGTCATGATATAGCTGAAAAATTGCTGAGTTGGCATTAAACAGCAGTCACTCACTCACTCAGATATCTGACGGTTGTAAACTACAATATAATCAAACTAAAAAGTTAAGCTAAAATACTGTAGTTTTTATTGAAATGGTTTTCACATTTTTTGCAGTAATATTATTTTCTAGATTAAACATATGTTTCACCTTTTGTTTAATGTATATTTAACGTAATGTAAAAGCATCTGGTATTATATTGTTTGATATTGAGAATATCCATATTTTCAGTGTTACCTTTGTAAACTTTCATAACATTACCAAACAAAAGGAGTGAGTGAGTGATTGTTGTTTGTTGCAATTTTTCAGTTATATCATGGCGTGAACAAGTTAATTTTCAATTAAATGATGATGAGGTCCTCTTTGTACTAGACCAACACGCTGAGTTGGATTTTTATAGTGCTAGTTCACTGAAACAACAATCCGTGGATAGACATGTCGCCCCAACTCGGACACATTATCCTGATTCCGAGCCAACCAGTTTTGCTCTTTCTCCCTAATGCCGCCTGCTTGGCGGAGAAGAAACAAATACGAATTTCATAGTCCTTGGTTTGACCCGATCGGGGCTCGAACCCACGATCTACTGCACTCGAGGCGAGCACGCTAACCATTACACCACCGATACTGTTCCAAACAAAAGACGGTAGGAGTTATCGAACTTTTTCGATTACATTTTGTACATATTTCGCATTCCTATAAAAATATGTTGAGGTGTTTCAACTTCATTGGGACAAAGTTTAAAGTTTTCTAACAGCTTGATTTTATGAAGACATTTATTTGTTACTTAAACCTTGTAGTTTATTCTATACTTAAGCCATTGTAATTTTGTCTTTTTGGTAACAGTTAGCTGTGGAACCCTAGCTATTGAGGTATTTTAACTAACACGACCAAAGACCATGTGAACAGTTGCATTCGATTTTCTCTAGAAACCACTGAACTAAATCAAACTAAGCTTGGTTGGGGTGGTCTTTGGGTTGTCTTCTTTCAATTTTGTCCGACAACACGCCTTCATTCAAGAGTGAGTGAGTGAGTGATTGTTGCTGAACGCCAAATGAGCAATTTTTCAGCTATATCATTGCGAGAACAAGCTAATTTTCAATGAGATGATATCTGCTTTGCTCTAGACCAACACGCTGAGTTGGATTTTTATAGTGCTAGCTCACTGAAACAACAGTCCGCGGGTAGACATGTCGCTTCATTTGGACACATTATTCTGATTCCGAGACGACCATTCTTTGTTCTTTCTCCTTAATGTTGCGTGCTTAACAAAGAAGCATCAAATACCAATTTTATTGTCTTTGGTTTGACCCCACAGGGGCTCGAACCCACGATCTACCTTACTCGGAGCGAGCACGCTAACCATTACCCCACAAACGCGGTCCCCATTCAAGATAGCGACTGTTACTGAAAATAGGAGATTGCTGCTTAATTGTAATTCAAAATGATCTCAAATTGTACCTGCAATTGAATGGTAATGAGTAGTTTAGCATATATTCAGGGATTTACACTGACAATTTCTGTTCAGTCGATTTATGCCGAATATGCAAATTAGGTATATTTAGAATAAAAAAAATCACATTTAAATATCCTCCGAACCCATTGAATGAACCCAAATTAAAATAACCTTGACTGGAATGGTCCTTGGGTGGTTCCCTTTCAAAATGGTGTCTGAAAAGCCTACTCTCCCTTCAAATTCTGTAAAATGATTCATGTGACACAGAGTCAGTAGATCAAATGTGCATTTGAACGTTTTTGTTCTGTATTTTGCTTTGTTTTTTGTTTTTGTTTGTTTGTTAGTTTTTGTTTGTTTGTTTTGATTACTTTTTATGTTGTTTTCCTTTTTAGGTTTTTTTTTTGTTTTTGTATTTGTTTTATTGTTTTTTTAAAGTTGATTTGATTGACCTAAAATGAAATTGAAAGTTGTGTTTCATAACTCTTGTCATTTTTTTTTCAAATGAACAATAAAATAAATATAGCATCACTCAGTACTATTGAAACCATCACAATCCTCTATTTTCAAAACAGATGCCATCAACATAATCACCAAATTTATAATGAAAAGATCATCATTATAACCTGAAATTAAATTATCGGGATACCTTCTTTTCGTTTTTATTTAGAAGCCTCTGTATGAAATCTGCCTCGTACGAATAAAAGAACTAATCTGCGAGAAGAGGAGCAGCACAGTTGGTACCCATATGAATGTCGACAATGTTGAAACATACGTCTACCAAACAAATTATATGTTGTCAAGCAAAAACTCGAACATTTGGATAATGTCACTCTCAAAGATCTTTTTGTTAGAATCAGACTAGTTTTTAACAATATAAGATTTGCCCCTTCCTAAAACAAGGTATTTGTAATTTCAATAGCCATTCTTTTTATAAATACAATTTTTTAGTTTTGAGTGTGGAATAGTTGTGTAGAGGTTAGAGAAGTCAAATGTATTAATACCATTGCATAAGGAGAAGGACATTGGTTGTACTTTACAATTTTTGAACCGCCGATAGTTAAGATATTAATAATTTGGATAGAGGGTTTGTACAATTTAGGTATTCATTAGAGTTAAGGAAGGTCCAGTTTTTCATCTTTGGTTGAGATTCCAAAAGGAACACAAAAACAGACCTATATATGATTGTCGTTAAAGATTCAAACTTCAAATTGTAATGCTCGTTTAATGTTGTTTCAATCGTAACTACTCGGCCATTCTCGCTACCCTACAATTAATTGCCGAGTAGTTACGATTGATGTTGATGGTATTTTCCTTACCTCAAAGCTAAAACCCCGAGAGTTCCGAACGTCATTTTTTTTTTTTTTTTTTTTATAGGTGGCGCTGTTACTTTCACTTTGAGTCCATGGAGTTTTCTACTCGGGCGAATTCCTGACAAAAACGACCGCTGCGCCTTCACAAGAGGTAGTCGAGGGGAGGTCATGATATTTTTTGAAAAGAATAAGGTCTTGGGAGTTGAACCAAACAGGGTTTTGAATATATTAGAAGATATTTAAAAAACAAACACGACTTGAAGCGAGCCGGGGTAAAAAAGGTGTCCGCCCTTGTACATGTTTATGCATTGATAGTAGCATATATTTACGTGGATAGTGACAAGGTCCTGTGCTTCAAACTTGTCCGTCCGGTCGTCGAATATTCTGCCCCATTTGGTTTGTTTGTTTTGATGGTGTTCAACTGCCTTGTCTGACTTTCTGAAGAAGGAAAAGAAGAAAAGAAAAAAATAGAGAGGAGGGCACAGGCACTTGTTTCTATCAATGGGGGGGGGGGGGGGGGGGGGGGGCCTTCCTCCCTCTTATAATAGTAAGAGGGAGGAAGGGCACCCATTGATAGAAACAAGTGTAAGAGGGAGGAAGGACCCCCCATTGATAGAAACAAGTGCCTGTGGAGGGGAAGAGAAGGACTGAAAGCCAACTTTATCCAGTTTTCATCATCTACAGTTTTGACATTTTTTACCTGTAGCCTGGATTATTATTTAGTTTGTTATCGGTTTTTTTTACTGGTTGTAGTGACTGAAAATAACCTGTGTGGGTTGTCGATGCTTCACGTCCACCATAATGATACTGTCGGCCAGTTAATTCAGAAGCTGTTCTCAAAAGATGGGATCGATATCCATCTTGCATTCACCGACTAAGTACTGTCATTTGAAATTATTCATTAAAATATTATTTTAAAAATAAATCAGTTGTGTAATAGAAGTTTGACGGTGTGGTCGCTATTTACGATAGTTACTGGTATATAAAATTATAAAGCGTCCCAATGATATAGAAATCAATAACAAAAAATCTATTATTTTGGGCCCTTAAGTCACAATTTTCAACTGGGAGAACTTTGTCCCCATTTACATGGGGCCTCAATCGGCCAACGCCATACCCCTGCCTCACCTGTTTTAAACCCCTAGTTACGGTCCTGGCTATATACGTCTTTAATGATCGATAACCAGGCACAGTTTCAAAAATAATAGACTCATTACAATGGGAGAATTTACAAAGCAGGAGACCAATAAGCATGGCTAACTCTATGATATAAAATTAATTGGAGGTTAGTAGAAGTTCCATCAGATTTTTTAACTCGGACACGCATACTCTGGAGGAGGCGTGGGAGTGTTTCATATAAAACATAAATTTTCGTCCAATAAAGACTCATACAAACATTCTTTCTTTCATCGTACTATTTCTGATTTGAACAAGACACCAGAGACCACAGGGACTTTAAGTGGGGTAATACATTGACAGTAAAATAAAATTCAGTGGGGCAAATTTAATGACCTGGAGCAAGTTCCTGTGGCAGAAACCTTGTGATTTTTAAGTGGGTAATCCATTGACAGTAAAATAAAATTCAGTGGGGAAAATTTAATGGCCTGGAGCCAAAAAGTCTCTGTGCCAAAAACCTCGTAATATTGGTTGATTGGATCTTGTATAGAATCTACACAAAATTACAATTCTTTTATTTATTCTTTTAAAAGATCAGAGGAAAAAAGAGTTTTTCCTGACAATTTGTAATAATATTTGGTAAAACTTGATATTTTCGTAGGTTGCAGTATGATCAAGTTTATATACATTTTTAGCAAAGCGGGAAAACCAAGAATAGTGAGATATTATGATAATCCACCAGAACCGCTTCGATTGGTTACTCAGAATGACGTTTCAAGAATATGTTTGGCTCACTCTAAACAGGTACAAATCGTGTTATTTATTGGATATGTTATATTTTGTTACTAAGAAAAGATATGGTTATGGATGTAAATGAATATGAGAGACTATCCAATTTTTCACTTACATGTAGATACATACCAAAGTCACAGTAGGGTCTTCATTAAAGACGTAGCATCCGATCAGCCTGATCGGGAGACATGCGAATTAAAATGTCATTATTTATAGTAAAGTGGGCTGGGAGTTACTGATAAACAACAGCTGATAATGGTAAACATAAGCACAATGACATGGATGAGGACTCTTAACGTGAATATATAAACACAACATCAAACACATAAAATTAGATTTCTAAATTTACATACTTAAAAAGTTACGTCATTAAGCAGCATAACTTGCAACCTACAATTAGTGCGAAACTGCCCATAGCATGCAGTTGAGCAGTACACTCTACTTATGTCGATAACCGCTATATCTTGACAACTTTGTCATCTTGATGTTATTTGGTGTAGAGAATTTAGTTTCTCAGATGCAGGGTTTAGGTTTATGGTGTTTAATGCCACTTTCAACAATATTTCAGCTATATTATGGCAGAGATGCAGTGTTATCACCAAGGAAACAAAATAATTATATCGGTCATGGGTGAAGTAATCTTAGAAATACTGCATATTTTGTGTCCAACATCACATTACGAGGTTGCAAATACATACAAAAACATTTGGGTCACCAGTAGGACACCACTAGAAAAGTGCCTTTATTTTTTTATTTTTTTCACAGGAGGGAATAATAGATTATACTGATTATACAGTGGTATACCGTTACTATGGAAACATGGTGTTTACAGCAGGGATTACAAATGACGAGGTACTGATTTTGTTTATCTTCATGTAATACTGTTCCCAATAATGTGTTTGACAGAAGATGTGACCTGGAATAGGAAATGGTCTTGGCTCTTTGCTTCGCTTATGTTAAAATTCTGCATTTCCTCTCACAATCGTGTGTCTCTTCTTGCAGTCAAACTGTTTCATGTTCTGTCAACAATTCATAAATATCTCAATTTTAGATGGAAAATAGTCTATGTTGAACAAAAAAATTCATTTTTTTTTCATATCTGCTTTATAAATAATACAGTATATATTACATGTAAATTACTGTAGTTTAGCACAGTCTGTGATTTGGGAAAGAATTTTTTTTTTTCCATTGATAGGGTCTATATTTTTTTCAGAATGAATTGGCAGTTATGGAACTTTTACAGAATCTGGTGGAAATAATGATGAAATATTTTAATAAAGTTGTAAGTTAATTTATATAATGTACTGCACAAAGTCTACAAGGATGAATTTATTGACGTTTTCATTACCATGATTAAAAGTGCTACTTTACCATGACAATTAGAAATATACATTACCATGAACCGCATCGGTGGTGTAATGGTTGGCATGCTCGTCTCGAGTGCGGTAGATCGTGGGTTTGAGCCTAGATCTTGTCAAACCAAAGACTATGAAATTTGTATCTGTTGCTTCTCCACTAAACATGCAGCATTAAGGAGAAAGAGCAGGGCTCGAAATCAGGATAATGTGTCCGAGTGGGGTGACATGTCTATTTGTTGTTTCAGTGAGCTAGCACTATAAAAATTCAATTAAGCATGTTGGTCTAGTACAAAGCAGACCTTATCATCAACTCATTGAAAATTGACTTGTTCTTGCCTTTATATAGCTGAAAAATTGCTGAATTGGCATTAAGCAACAATCACTCACTGAATTACCGCGACTTTCCTATACATTAGTGCAACCAGTTAGATTGTCATGGAACACAAGTTCTTCCATAATATATGTTCCAAGTGGTTCCGTCAGGGATAACATATAGAACCAATATTATTCATATAACCATTGTGATTATACAGTGTTCTCGCTAGTCCATTTTTACAGGGCGCAGCGCCCACCCTTGTACGAGTGATGCCCTGCCCTTTTTCTCTATTTGTAGCAGCGCCCTGCCCTTTGTGACTAACGTGAATGTCTTTTTCCATACCTATTACTAGTTCATAATAACAGATTTTTCATATTAAAAGTCACGATTAGCATTATTGTGTAAGACCGCCATTTTTTTTCCAGGTAAGTTGTTCACGTGATGATTTATTATTGTTGTTTTGGTTTATTTGGGTTTATTACATACTTGGTTCAAATAAAGGCATTTTTGTATGACCAGTATGACCGGAAGTAAGCTGTCTATATTTTCACACCCCGGGAAAATAACCGGTTATTGGATTACTACAAGATCATTTCCATATCGAGGCCCATATTGCCCGGGCCAATATGGGCCTCGACTTCGTCTCGGGCCAATATGGGTGTCTCTTTTCTAGATGTTGGAAGTATGTAATAAATAGTTTAATACATGGGCATTTCCATAATAGCCTGGTTATCATCCCTCCGTCTCGGGCCAATATGGGGGTCTCGGGATGATAACCAGGCCAATATGGAAATGTCCATATATTAATCTGTATTTATTTCTTATTTATATTAAATATTTAAAATTGTTTACTATAGAAAATACCGTTTTAATCTTTCAGTTTTATAAATAGATAAATAATCGTGATTTTGAAAATTATTGAATTATGAAGTACTGGTTCCCAGCATATATTTCTGTCAACATTCGTTTAACGCGCGGTAACAGATCAAGGTAAACACATGCTGATTGTGTGATTAGGCTATTTGTAGCTTTCGGCGAGTGATTAAAGTTGAATTTTAATGTTTTGTCAGGAAATTTCATTCTTCTAATCTTAATGATTAATTCTAATTACGATGACAATTAAGATAACAATAGCTGTTGAAAGAAAGTAAAAAACTAAATCATTTAATATTATTTATTTTTTTTAATTTCACCCACAAAGGACGGATATTAAAGCTCGTTTTAACATATATTTTTTCAACTCGTGACGAAGGATGTTTCTTTTCAATTTAATTGTAAAAACAATCAAAAAATACTTTGCAGTATGCATTTCCACAGTGTTTGGATGGAGATTATATTAATATGAATGTCTGAATAAAGTTACCTATAGTTATACTAATATAAAAAAAAAGTTTGAAGTATAACTATGTTACAGTTGTGGAAATATGTAATTGTAAGAAGTAGAGGTAGAAAATACATAATTAGATAATAAAAAACATTACTTAGTGACTTCTATTTACTGAAGAGAAGTGCCCTTTTCAAGTCAATCTTTGTGCATTAAAGTGCCCTTTTTCAGCCAACGTTTACACATAAAAGTGCCCTTTTCAGAAGTAGCACCCAATGCATAGGATTTCTTCTTTTCATGATTTGTTATAGTCAATGTACAATGTATGAATATGTAAATTTCATTAGCATGCCTCGCTCTTTTATTGGATAAAATACTATCTCATTAATTATAGTATAACTATTCTCTGAATTCAGAATATCGAAAATATATCATGAGTAACCAAACAAAGCAGTATTTCACATATGTGTGTTAGAGCTAGTTATTCACCAAGGAGTGATTTATTTTTGATATTTGGAATGCAAGAGTAGTTATGCTATTTATAACTTAGATTTAGCATTTTTATTTGCACAAATAAGACATTTAAAAAAGTAACTTATATTTCATTGTCAGACACTCAATGATATTTTGATTGTAATGACGTTGGCACTGTGACATAAAGCAGTGAAATACATGTTAAATTTCACTGAGTGAACATGGTGAAATAAAAATATTTCTTACACTTGGAAGGGGCTGTCGTGGTCGTGATTCTATGGTAGTTGGATTTACAACTACCTGTGCAATCTGTGCCTATCACCACTAAAGTTGTGAGTTCGAACTCTGCTCAGGCGAAGTGTGCTCGATACAACATTATGTGATACAGTTTGTCAGTGACTTGCAGAAGGTCGGTGGTATTCTCGGGGAACTCTGGTTTTGTCCACCAATAAAACTGACAGCCACGATATAACTGAAATATTGTTGAAAGTGGCATTAAGCACCATAAACCAAACCAAACCTTTAACCTGGATATCTCAGTATTTCAAGGACATCTAATACTATGTAAAAGAATGATATCTTAAATACACCTGCTGCATGAACATCTGATACAACTTAGTAAGTTTAACCTTACATCTAGCATGTTTTACATATGATTTTTATTCGGATTAGCATAAAATATAGGTAGAATATAAAGTATGTTTTATTTTTATATTTTCAGTCAGAGGCAGATGTATCCTTTCTTTTATGATAATGTGGGGAAAAACAGTTCTGTTGGTAACTGATTTTATAACTGTAAAATCTGTTTGAAATTTTTTGTTTTGTCAGAGGTTATTCTGAGAACAGGTACAAGACACTATATCAATAAAAACAGCATACATAATATTTAATTGTTTAGACAATAAATTGAGAAATTTTAAATATGAGGCATGCTAAAAAGTGTACATTTCGATAATGTTACATTGCAGTCCCTTGGAATAAGTAAAGCAGGTAAAGATGAGTGAATCGAGAGTCTGTAGAAATTGTATATGTCCATACATGTATATTATACATTTACTTTTATTTCAAATAATTTGAAACTGCATGGGGTCTCAGACTCAGTATTGATTACTGTATTTTGACCATGGAAATTATTGAGATCTATCATAAATGTATATTATTGTTCATCGGGCAACATTCCTAAATATGGGAATGACAAAAGCTTTTGGATTTTTTCCAACTATAGACCAAGAATATAACAAAAAACAAGTAGATAGTAAGTATTTTTTTATTGAGATCATAGTCAGTTCAACAATAAATGCACATAATCTCTCCCTTCTTTCATCAAACTCTCATTGAAATGGATATACTTCTTTACAATTTAAATTAAAATATGTTTTATGTTCATTAAAATACTTTTTAATTACCAGGGCGAACGGACCCACTTTTAGGGAAAAGACGGACCCAATATCATCTACCCTATATAGGCTTAGGTCACAGGGACTCGCAGTTATATTTACATATCACCAGGTATGTGTTAAAAAGAAGAAGGGAGGACACTTTTTGGGGGGCCAAAAGTGAAAGTAGAGTTTCGGCACCTTTTTAGCTCACCTGACCCAAATGGTCATGTGAGGTATTGCCATCACTTGGCGTCAGTCGTCCGTCCGTTAACTTTTCATATTTTAATCTACTCCTCTGAAACAACTGAACCAAATGGAACCAAACTTGGCAGAAAGCATCTATATAAGGTCCTCTATAAAGTTTCTTCATTTCGTCCCATTCCGCCAACCAATATGGCCGCCAAGGGCAATTCTTGTTTCTGATTGGCCAATGTTAAAAAAATCTTCTCCTCTGAAACTGCTTGGCCAAATGGAGCCAAACTTGGCAGGAAGCATCTATGTAAGATCCTCTATAAAACTTCTTCATTTAATTCCATTCGGCCAACAAACATGGCCGCTGTTACTAAAAATAGAACATATGGTAAAATTACATGTTTTTGGTAACAACTCAAAAACCGTTAATAATATCAGAAATTTGATGGGGTAAAAATGATCAGCACAGGAAGATCTAACTACCCTGAAATTTTGAAGAAAATCTGATTACCTATCTTGGAGTTATTGCCCTTTTTTCGTCAAATTTTCAAAATTTTAATAATTTTCGTTTTTTATTTCAAAAACTATAAGAGATAGACGTTAAGTTTAAACAGCAAACATGTGCAGCATGTCAAGATCTACATGCCCTGCAATTTTGAAGTAAATCTGATTACCCGTCTAGGAGTTATTCCCCTTTTTTCATCATTTTTTAGCTCACCTGACCCAAAGGGCCATGTGAGGTATTGCCATCACTTAGCGTCCGTCGTCCGTCCGTTAACTTTTTCATATTTTAATCTTCTCCTCTGAAACAACTTGGCCAAATGGAACCAAACTTGGCAGTAAGCATCTATGTAAGATCCTCTATAAAGTTTCTCCATTTTCGTTCCATTTGGCCTATAAACATGGCCGCCAAGAATAATTCTTTTTTCTGATTGGCTAATGTTAAAAAAATCTTCTCCTCTGAAACAGCTTGGCCAAATGGAGCCAAACTTGGCATAGATGGTCCCTGGGTGTGTCCCTTTTAAAATTGTGTCCGACAGCCCCACCCTCCATTCAAGATGGCTGCTGTTTTTTAAGGTAATGATTATCTCCCTTTGAAATTTGCTTCAGTATCATTCTATTGTCAGGTGAGCGATACAGGCTCAGTGGGCTGAGCCTCTAGTTTGGCTTCAAAAATGGTTGTCTTTGTTTTTCCCATAAAATTAATGCATATATCGTTATTTTTTGCTGATTGACTGGTCTACAGTGGAATAACACTCGTCATAAATTACAATGGGTGTAGGTATATATTATTTTTACCACTGGTTTGGACTCAAAGCATTTGAAGGACGTCATATTAGAATTAATAATAATAACTTTTTTTTATTTATTAATTTGCTAGTTTATAAGAATGATAATCAGACGAGCATTAGAAACCTCTGTAATTTTCTAGTAAGGAAAAACAAAAGCGTTTAAAATAATTAAGTTTAACTGTGATATTTAAATTACAAATTTTTTTTACATTATGTACCATTCCTTGACATACATGCAGATTATATTAAATATGGATAAAGTCTATATGATACTTGATGAAATGATAATAGAAGGATACATCTCAGAAACCAATCAAGACAGAATTCTGGCTCCTCTACAACTGCTGGACACTGTGAGAAAATGATATCTGTCCTCTAATGCAGCTGACCTTACAGATGTATTTACAATGAATAAGGGACCATTAGGTAGTCAGGAAGAAGTGATAGAAGGATCTTCCTGGATGTACCAAAATGGGAATTATTTCTTAAGAAATAATATTTCAGGTTTCAGTTGACATTCTAAAGTACAGAGCTGAACACTATATATATATATACAGTCAAACCTGTATTAAGAGTTCACCTTTCGGACAAGGAAAAAGTTGCCTTATAAGACAGATGACCTCTTAAAAGAGGTTCAATTCATATTAACTTTTCTATGAGAGGACAAGAAAAAGGTGACCTTTTAATACAGGTGACTGTTTACTAGAGGTGACATTATGGGCAGGTTTTACTACCATACTTCAGACAGTGTACATTAATAACAGGAGACAATCATACATTTTTATACGACCTAAAACATTTTGCAGTCATATTATGTTATGGCACTGTTGCCGTCCGTCTATAGACATAAAGTTGTATGGAGTACATGTTGATATGAGCTTGATTCAAACTCACGACTGAGTGGTGACAAGCACTAAGTAATAGATCCAACTAGTAATTAAATAAGTTGTTTTATATTTTATTCCAAATTATATTGACCTATTTTTATTCTGGTCTCTCACAAAGACCAATAATTTCTTTAGAAGTTCATGATTTTATTGATATAAAATGTTAGAAATAGCAGTTATTATTTTTTTGCCCCAACAGATTCTACCTTGTTAGCTAGTTGTTTACTACAAACATTCACTGGCCCTACTATTGTATTGTCCATGTTTATGTGGGCAATCATTTTTTTCATTAGATGTGGTGTTTTTGAGTGAAAGTATTTTGTATTGCTGTTGTAAATCTAGTTTTCAAGAGGAGGAGTAACTGGTTTAAAACTGCCACAATTTTGTGTCTGTCTCAATCCAGGACCTGGATTTCCATCAGCAATATGTTCTTTTTTTTTTGTGTTCAATGATTTTAGGTGAGAGGTAGTCGTTTCTTTTGTTGTTATTTATTGAAATGTTGACATTGTTGTTTAAACTTTCTTTTCATAACAGATTGCATAGATAGATGTATATCTGACTACCATACAATCATGTCCACGATGGCCCATCTGGACTAAACAGTTGAGCCTTATTACAAATATAGTTATCTTATTTATTATTGTTAATTTTAGAATGATATGGTCTGTTTTCTACCCAAGGCAACAGGAAATCTATAATAACATACACAATTTAGTTTAGTGGGCAATTGTTCAGCTATATCATGGCAAGAACAAGTTACATTTCATTGAGATGATGTTCACTTTGTACTAGACCAATACTCTGAGTTAATTTAAACATATTTCATTGTCTAAATAATGACAAAAGGATCAGACACAAGTTTTTCAACTTAGTATTGTCTTCTCCATGAGAGTTGGATTTTTATAGAGCTAGCTCACTGAAACAAGATTCTGCGGATTAGACATGTTGTTCCACTCAGACACACTATCCTGATTCCGAGCCAACCAGTCTTTACTTACTATTTAATACTGCATCCTTAGCAGAGAAGTAGCAAATACCAATTCTATAATTGTTAGTTTGACCCAACTATGGCTTGAACCCACGATCTACAGCACCCCAACCATGGCTTGAACCCACGATCTACAGCACCCCAACCATGGCTTGAACCCACGATCTACAGCACCCCAACCATGGCTTGAACCCACGATCTACAGCACCCCAACCATGGCTTGAACCCACGATCTACAGCACCCCAACCATGGCTTGAACCCACGATCTACAGCAACCATGGCTTGAACCCACGATCTACAGCACCCCAACCATGGCTTGAACCCACAATCTACAGCACCTCAACCATGGCTTGAACCCACGATCTACAGCACCCCAACCATGGCTTGAACCCACGATCTACAGCACCCCAACCATGGCTTGAACCCACGAGCTACAGCACCCCAACCATGGCTTGAACCCACGATCTACAGCACCCCAACCATGGCTTGAACCCACGATCTACAGCACCCCAACCATGGCTTGAACCCACAATCTACAGCACCCCAACCATGGCTTGAACCCACGATCTACAGCACCCCAACCATGGCTTGAACCCACGATCTACAGCACCCCAACCATGGCTTGAACCCACAATCTACAGCACTCCAACCATGGCTTGAACCCACGATCTACAGCACCCCAACCATGGCTTGAACCCACGATCTACAGCACCCCAACCATGGCTTGAACCCACGATCTACAGCACCCCAACCATGGCTTGAACCCACGATCTACAGCACCCCAACCATGGCTTGAACCCACGATCTACAGCACCCCAACCATGGCTTGAACCCACGATCTACAGCACCCCAACCATGGCTTGAACCCACGATCTACAGCACCCCAACCATGGCTTGAACCCACGATCTACAGCACCCCAACCATGGCTTGAACCCACGATCTACAGCACCCCAACCATGGCTTGAACCCACGATCTACAGCACCCCAACCATGGCTTGAACCCACGATCTACAGCACCCCAACCATGGCTTGAACCCACGATCTACAGCACCCCAACCATGGCTTGAACCCACGATCTACAGCACCCCAACCATGGCTTGAACCCACGATCTACAGCACCCCAACCATGGCTTGAACCCACGATCTACAGCACCCCAACCATGGCTTGAACCCACAATCTACAGCACCTCAACCATGGCTTGAACCCACGATCTACAGCACCCCAACCATGGCTTGAACCCACGATCTACAGCACCCCAACCATGGCTTGAACCCACGAGCTACAGCACCCCAACCATGGCTTGAACCCACAATCTACAGCACCCCAACCATGGCTTGAACCCACGATCTACAGCACCCCAACCATGGCTTGAACCCACGATCTACAGCACCCCAACCATGGCTTGAACCCACGATCTACAGCACCCCAACCATGGCTTGAACCCACGATCTACAGCACCCCAACCATGGCTTGAACCCACGATCTACAGCACCCCAACCATGGCTTGAACCCACGATCTACAGCACCCCAACCATGGCTTGAACCCACGATCTACAGCACCCCAACCATGGCTTGAACCCACGATCTACAGCACCCCAACCATGGCTTGAACCCACGATCTACAGCACCCCAACCATGGCTTGAACCCACGATCTACAGCACCCCAACCATGGCTTGAACCCACGATCTACAGCACCCCAACCATGGCTTGAACCCACAATCTACAGCACCCTAACCATGGCTTGAACCCACGATCTACAGCACCCCAACCATGGCTTGAACCCACGATCTACAGCACCCCAACCATGGCTTGAACCCACGATCTACAACACCCCAACCATGGCTTGAACCCACAATCTACAGCACCCCAACCATGGCTTGAACCCACGATCTACAGCACCCCAACCATGGCTTGAACCCACGATCTACAGCACCCCAACCATGGCTTGAACCCACAATCTACAGCACCCCAACCATGGCTTAAACCCACAATCTACAGCACCCCAACCATGGCTTGAACCCACAATCTACAGCACCCCAACCATGGCTTGAACCCACGATCTACAGCACCCCAACCATGGCTTGAACCCACGATCTACAGCACCCCAACCATGGCTTGAACCCACGATCTACAGCACCCCAACCATGGCTTGAACCCACGATCTACAGCACCCCAACCATGGCTTGAACCCACGATCTACAGCACCCCAACCATGGCTTGAACCCACAATCTACAGCACCCCAACCATGGCTTGAACCCACGATCTACAGCACCCCAACCATGGCTTGAACCCACGATCTACAGCACCCCAACCATGGCTTGAACCCACGATCTACAGCACCCCAACCATGGCTTGAACCCACGATCTACAGCACCCTAACCATGGCTTGAACCCACGATCTACAGCACCCCAACCATGGCTTGAACCCACGATCTACAGCACCCCAACCATGGCTTGAACCCACGATCTACAGCACCCCAACCATGGCTTGAACCCACGATCTACAGCACCCCAACCATGGCTTGAACCCACGATCTACAGCACCCCAACCATGGCTTGAACCCACGATCTACAGCACCCCAACCATGGCTTGAACCCACGATCTACAGCACCCCAACCATGGCTTGAACCCACGATCTACAGCACCCCAACCATGGCTTGAACCCACGATCTACAGCACCCCAACCATGGCTTGAACCCACAATCTACAGCACCCCAACCATGGCTTGAACCCACGATCTACAGCACCCCAACCATGGCTTGAACCCACGATCTACAGCACCCCAACCATGGCTTGAACCCACGATCTACAGCACCCCAACCATGGCTTGAACCCACGATCTACAGCACCCCAACCATGGCTTGAACCCACGATCTACAGCACCCCAACCATGGCTTGAACCCACGATCTACAGCACCCCAACCATGGCTTGAACCCACGATCTACAGCACCCCAACCATGGCTTGAACCCACGATCTACAGCACCCCAACCATGGCTTGAACCCACAATCTACAGCACCCCAACCATGGCTTGAACCCACGATCTACAGCACCCCAACCATGGCTTGAACCCACGATCTACAGCACCCCAACCATGGCTTGAACCCACAATCTACAGCACCACAACCATGGCTTGAACCCACGATCGACAGCACCCCAACCATGGCTTGAAAGCACGATCTACAGCACCCCAACCATGGCTTGAACCCACGATCTACTGCACCACAACCATGGCTTGAACCCACGATATACAGCACCCCAACCATGGCTTGAACCCACGATCTACAGCACCCCAACCATGGCTTGAACCCACGATCTACAGCACCCCAACCATGGCTTGAACCCACGATCTACAGCACCCCAACCATGGCTTGAACCCACGATCTACAGCACCCCAACCATGGCTTGAACCCACAATCTACAGCACCCCAACCATGGCTTGAACCCACGATCTACAGCACCCCAACCATGGCTTGAACCCACGATCTACAGCACCCCAACCATGGCTTGAACCCACGATCTACAACACCCCAACCATGGCTTGAACCCACGATCTACAGCACCCCAACCATGGCTTGAACCCACGATCTACAGCACCCCAACCATGGCTTGAACCCACGATATACAGCACCCCAACCATGGCTTGAACCAACAATCTACAGCGCCCCAACCATGGCTTGAACCCACAATCTACAGCACCCCAACCATGGCTTGAACCCACAATCTACAGCACCCCAACCATGGCTTGAACCCACGATCTACAGCACCCCAACCATGGCTTGAACCCACGATCTACAGCATCCCAACCATGGCTTGAACCCACGATCTACAGCACCCCAACCATGGCTTGAACCCACGATCTACAGCACCCCAACCATGGCTTGAACCCACGATCTACAGCACCCCAACCATGGCTTGAACCCACGATCTACAGCACCCCAACCATGGCTTGAACCCACGATCTACAGCACCCCAACCATGGCTTGAACCCACGATCTACAGCACCCCAACCATGGCTTGAACCCACGATCTACAGCATCCCAACCATGGCTTGAACCCACGATCTACAGCACCCCAACCATGGCTTGAACCCACGATCTACAGCACCCCAACCATGGCTTGAACCCACGATCTACAGCACCCCAACCATGGCTTGAACCCACGATCTACAGCACCCCAACCATGGCTTGAACCCACAATCTACAGCACCCTAACCATGGCTTGAACCCACGATCTACAGCACCCCAACCATGGCTTGAACCCACGATCTACAGCACCCCAACCATGGCTTGAACCCACGATCTACAACACCCCAACCATGGCTTGAACCCACAATCTACAGCACCCCAACCATGGCTTGAACCCACGATCTACAGCACCCCAACCATGGCTTGAACCCACGATCTACAGCACCCCAACCATGGCTTGAACCCACAATCTACAGCACCCCAACCATGGCTTAAACCCACAATCTACAGCACCCCAACCATGGCTTGAACCCACAATCTACAGCACCCCAACCATGGCTTGAACCCACGATCTACAGCACCCCAACCATGGCTTGAACCCACGATCTACAGCACCCCAACCATGGCTTGAACCCACGATCTACAGCACCCCAACCATGGCTTGAACCCACGATCTACAGCACCCCAACCATGGCTTGAACCCACGATCTACAGCACCCCAACCATGGCTTGAACCCACGATCTACAGCACCCCAACCATGGCTTGAACCCACGATCTACAGCACCCTAACCATGGCTTGAACCCACGATCTACAGCACCCCAACCATGGCTTGAACCCACGATCTACAGCACCCCAACCATGGCTTGAACCCACGATCTACAGCACCCCAACCATGGCTTGAACCCACGATCTACAGCACCCCAACCATGGCTTGAACCCACGATCTACAGCACCCCAACCATGGCTTGAACCCACAATCTACAGCACCCCAACCATGGCTTGAACCCACGATCTACAGCACCCCAACCATGGCTTGAACCCACGATCTACAGCACCCCAACCATGGCTTGAACCCACGATCTACAGCACCCCAACCATGGCTTGAACCCACGATCTACAGCACCCTAACCATGGCTTGAACCCACGATCTACAGCACCCCAACCATGGCTTGAACCCACGATCTACAGCACCCCAACCATGGCTTGAACCCACGATCTACAGCACCCCAACCATGGCTTGAACCCACGATCTACAGCACCCCAACCATGGCTTGAACCCACGATCTACAGCACCCCAACCATGGCTTGAACCCACGATCTACAGCACCCCAACCATGGCTTGAACCCACGATCTACAGCACCCCAACCATGGCTTGAACCCACGATCTACAGCACCCCAACCATGGCTTGAACCCACGATCTACAGCACCCCAACCATGGCTTGAACCCACAATCTACAGCACCCCAACCATGGCTTGAACCCACGATCTACAGCACCCCAACCATGGCTTGAACCCACGATCTACAGCACCCCAACCATGGCTTGAACCCACGATCTACAGCACCCCAACCATGGCTTGAACCCACGATCTACAGCACCCCAACCATGGCTTGAACCCACGATCTACAGCACCCCAACCATGGCTTGAACCCACGATCTACAGCACCCCAACCATGGCTTGAACCCACGATCTACAGCACCCCAACCATGGCTTGAACCCACGATCTACAGCACCCCAACCATGGCTTGAACCCACGATCTACAGCACCCCAACCATGGCTTGAACCCACAATCTACAGCACCCCAACCATGGCTTGAACCCACGATCTACAGCACCCCAACCATGGCTTGAACCCACGATCTACAGCACCCCAACCATGGCTTGAACCCACAATCTACAGCACCACAACCATGGCTTGAACCCACGATCGACAGCACCCCAACCATGGCTTGAAAGCACGATCTACAGCACCCCAACCATGGCTTGAACCCACGATCTACTGCACCACAACCATGGCTTGAACCCACGATATACAGCACCCCAACCATGGCTTGAACCCACGATCTACAGCACCCCAACCATGGCTTGAACCCACGATCTACAGCACCCCAACCATGGCTTGAACCCACGATCTACAGCACCCCAACCATGGCTTGAACCCACGATCTACAGCACCCCAACCATGGCTTGAACCCACAATCTACAGCACCCCAACCATGGCTTGAACCCACGATCTACAGCACCCCAACCATGGCTTGAACCCACGATCTACAGCACCCCAACCATGGCTTGAACCCACGATCTACAACACCCCAACCATGGCTTGAACCCACGATCTACAGCACCCCAACCATGGCTTGAACCCACGATCTACAGCACCCCAACCATGGCTTGAACCCACGATATACAGCACCCCAACCATGGCTTGAACCAACAATCTACAGCGCCCCAACCATGGCTTGAACCCACAATCTACAGCACCCCAACCATGGCTTGAACCCACAATCTACAGCACCCCAACCATGGCTTGAACCCACGATCTACAGCACCCCAACCATGGCTTGAACCCACGATCTACAGCATCCCAACCATGGCTTGAACCCACGATCTACAGCACCCCAACCATGGCTTGAACCCACGATCTACAGCACCCCAACCATGGCTTGAACCCACGATCTACAGCACCCCAACCATGGCTTGAACCCACGATCTACAGCACCCCAACCATGGCTTGAACCCACGATCTACAGCACCCCAACCATGGCTTGAACCCACAATCTACAGCACCCCAACCATGGCTTGAACCCACGATCTACAGCACCCCAACCATGGCTTGAACCTACGATCTACAGCACCCCAACCATGGCTTGAACCCACGATCTACAGCACCCCAACCATGGCTTGAACCCACAATCTACAGCACCCCAACCATGGCTTGAACCCACGATCTACAGCACCCCAACCATGGCTTGAACCCACGATCTACAGCACCCCAACCATGGCTTGAACCCACGATCTACAGCACCCCAACCATGGCTTGAACCCACGATCTACAGCACCCCAACCATGGCTTGAACCCACGATCTACAGCACCCCAACCATGGCTTGAACCCACGATCTACAGCACCCCCACCATGGCTTGAACCCACGATCTACAGCACCCCAACCATGGCTTGAACCCACGATCTACAGCACCCCAACCATGGCTTGAACCCACAATCTACAGCACCCCAACCATGGCTTGAACCCACGATCTACAGCACCCCAACCATGGCTTGAACCCACGATCTACAGCACCCCAACCATGGCTTGAACCCACGATCTACAGCACCCCAACCATGGCTTGAACCCACGATCTACAGCACCCCAACCATGGCTTGAACCCACGATCTACAGCACCCCAACCATGGCTTGAACCCACGATCTACAGCACCCCAACCATGGCTTGAACCCACGATCTACAGCACCCCAACCATGGCTTGAACCCACAATCTACAGCACCCCAACCATGGCTTGAACCCACGATCTACAGCACCCCAACCATGGCTTGAACCCACGATCTACAGCACCCCAACCATGGCTTGAACCCACGATCTTACAGCACCCCAACCATGGCTTGAACCCACGATCTACAGCACCCCAACCATGGCTTGAACCCACGATCTACAGCACCCCAACCATGGCTTGAACCCACGATCTACAGCACCCCAGCCATGGCTTGAACCCACGATCTACAGCACCCCAACCATGGCTTGAACCCACGATCTACAGCACCCTAACCATGGCTTGAACCCACGATCTACAGCACCCCAACCATGGCTTGAACCCACGATCTACAGCACCCCAACCATGGCTTGAACCCACGATCTACAGCACCCCAACCATGGCTTGAACCCACGATCTACAGCACCCCAACCATGGCTTGAACCCACGATCTACAGCACCCCAACCATGGCTTGAACCCACGATCTACAGCACCCCAACCATGGCTTGAACCCACGATCTACAGCACCCCAACCATGGCTTGAACCCACGATCTACAGCACCCCAACCATGGCTTGAACCCACGATCTACAGCACCCCAACCATGGCTTGAACCCACGATCTACAGCACCCCAACCATGGCTTGAACCCACGATCTACAGCACCCAACCATGGCTTGAACCCACGATCTACAGCACCCCAACCATGGCTTGAACCCACAATCTACAGCACCCCAACCATGGCTTGAACCCACGATCTACAGCACCCCAACCATGGCTTGAACCCACGATCTACAGCACCCCAACCATGGCTTGAACCCACGATCTACAGCACCCCAACCATGGCTTGAACCCACGATCTACAGCACCCCAACCATGGCTTGAACCCACGATCTACAGCACCCCAACCATGGCTTGAACCCACGATCTACAGCACCCCAACCATGGCTTGAACCCACAATCTACAGCACCCCAACCATGGCTTGAACCCACGATCTACAGCACCCCAACCATGGCTTGAACTCACGATCTACAGCACCCCAACCATGGCTTGAACCCACAATCTACAGCACCCCAACCATGGCTTGAACCCACGATCTACAGCACTTTATTTGAGCATGCTAACCATTACACAACCATGCATGGACATTGATTGATATGGTTGATGTTGACAGATAATCCATATGATAATAATAAATAGGTTAGGAACAGTGCTTTAATTGCTGTTCTTCATCACATTACTGCATGGTCTTTAAAGACGTAACATTTTAAGTATGAAAATTTAGAAATCTAATTGTATGTGTTTGATGTTGTGTTTATATATTCATGTAAAAGTCCTCATCCATGTCATTGTGCTTATGTTTACCATTATCAGCTGTTGTTTATCAGTAACTCCCAGCCCACTTTACTATAAATAATGACATTTTAATGCACATGTCTCCCGATCAGATGTTTCTGGTTTAAGTTGTAATATGATTGGCCCTAGCCTGTTGATATTAAATTTGAAACCAATAATTAGCACAGATGTGTCATTGTGCTGGTCAGATATATTACTAAATTGGAATAAATTAAGTTTACACGTACTGTCATCAGTTCGTTTCTCAGATCAACTGACAAGACCATTTGAAATTGGCATTAACGGAAATGAATGGAAGACTGAAACATTGTACAGGCAAACCTGATTAAAAGACCACATGTGGTAAGAAAAAAACCTGTTTTGAAAGACAATCGTATTTAATGTAGGATGAATGTGAAGATACCAAAGGGTAAATCAGAATCTGTAAATCTAAGGACAGACAATACAACGCCAAAAGAAAAAGAACAAATAATGATATACAAAACACTACACATAAAATTAAAGATTGAGCAACAGGAACCTCACTAAAAACCAGGAGTGAACTTGGGTGCTCCAGAAAGGTAAGCAGGAAGCTAAGCAGTTCCTGCTCCACTAGTCGCAACCATCATGCTACTCTAGTTAATGTAGTACATTCCATATAAATTTACCTGTAATAAGGACCACCTGTGTTTAGAGACCATGCTTTGACTCTCCACTGAGTGATCTTGGAATACAGGTTTGAATGTATCTAAAAGGAAACATTTTATGAAGCACAAGTACTATTATGTCCCCCTTAGACGGGAGTATAAAAAAAAAGGCTAATCTAATATACATGTAATATTCTGATTGGGCCATTTTTGGAGCACAAGTATGGAGTAAGAAAATCTCAGAGGTCATATGACCAAAAGGCCTCGTCTGCTATATTCTAGGCTAATACATTACAGATGTTCATCTTTTTTGCACTGTGCATACCAAAACAAAAAAAGATTAATATGCATATTTTATTAGTGACATCATGAACAGGCACATGTTTGCAAAGAACTCATTATTATAATACCAACTGTCTATACAAATAAATAAAAACAAAAACAACAAGACGGAAAATGAACATTCTTTAAAATTCATCATGTTATTTAAATTAGTAAAAATGTGCAAGTCATATCAGGGATATCAAATGATATACATGTACATTAATATACCAGTATATCATTTTAATTTAACATTTGAATTTTTTTTTCAAAAGAACAAAATTGTTTTTCTTTCATTAAAATGTCTGCATCAGAATTTGTGAGTATGTTAACTTTTCAGAAGAAACGTATACATATTTCCTGCCTATAACAATGCAATGGAAAAAAAGTGACCACACTAAGACGACAAAAGTTAATGTTGTCACCTTATTTTTGGATGAGTCTCTCTCCCTTATCAGAGAAAAAAAGCAGCACATTTGATTCTTTAAATCATGAAAACTTAGCAGTTGCTGACAACAGGAGATATTTTTAAAAATACAATTAATGGAATGACAATAAGCACATGGAAAATAACTGTCCCCATGAACACCCATTTCATATCATTATACAAAAAAGATTTATATGCGACATCAGTCTGGACACTTGACAAATTCATTCTTAAATACCCAGTAAACAAAATAATATATAAAAAATTCAAATGTTTTTTTTTTTTTTATTATTTTTTTTTTTTTTTAGAAAATATGATCTCAATGTAAGCAGTCACAATAATTGATAGGAATACAAAGTGTACAGTAGATGCCAAATAGTACTGCTTATTTCCCTTTACCAGAATCTTCTTTATTGAAAATAAAATTATTTTGGTTGAATGTCACATGACACAAATAAAAAGCCTACAGAATCAAAACAGTTAAAATGAAGTCTGGTCAGTTGACACAAAGCCAACTGATATGATCACTCCTTGATGTATGTGCAGACCAACTATAGTTCACCAATAACATACATGTATGTCACTGAGAAACTGGCCTGGTCCATCAAGCTTGATACAAATTTAACAGTCAATGGACCAAGGTCAGCTCACATGTAGCTCCTTGTCTAGATTAAACAAGGGCAGTAAATATAAAATAGATCAAATAGCATAAACTTCATATTTAATAAAGTAATGAAACCATTAAAATTAGGTCATTCTGGATTAATGTGGTGTAGGTACAGGTACATTTGATGATAAATATAATCAATTATAGTTGATGTCCACTGGAAAATTGACCTCACCATAAAAACATAAACCAATTTCCACCAAACTTAACTAAGTCATGGAAATAGATATCAACATTAGGTATCGGGTGGATTTCTGACGAGTGGCTTGTACACTCTTAGCTGATCTTGGCGACCAACGAAGACGATTATTGAGAGAGTTTGTCATAAAAACTTAATGCTGCCACCACCCGAAAAGTAATACCCATATCCCCAACCAACTTCTGTGATTTTCATAACAGTTGGACTGATCATATAACAAATAAAGTAAAATCTAATTGATAAAGTTACAGATTAATCTTTGGACATTAAAATTTAAGAATTTCAATATTGTACTGGATATTTTGATCATTTCTGAAAAGCTGAATGAAAAACATTTGTAGAAATATTAATAACAATATATATATTTGATGCAGATAATAAAACAATTGAATATAAAACATTAAAAGCTATTTATAAGTAAACATATAAGAAACAAGAAGTAATCGTATAACAATCCATATCTGGGGGGAAAAAACCAAACAAACCAAGCATCAAAATTCATTTAACAAAAATATGCCAACAAAATTGTTGACAAATACCTGAGAATAACAAATTATTGATAATATTTCCTTAATGGACAAAAATATCCAATAAAATATACCAGTAATTCTCCAGATTGAAGCAAGTTCTTCAATCTTACAGTGTTATTCTATGGTATAGTATCTTCTCATATATTTCATATAAAATTTCAACCCAATGTAGTATATAACATGATATCATTAATTGTATAGAAACAATGTACATATATAATATTTTGAGTCCATTTAGAATATAAACTAGTATTGTGATAATGTGAATTCATTTAATTTCGTTGGTACCAATTTTCGTGGATTGGGAAAAAAAGGCATTTCGTGGGATAGTTAAATTCGTGGATTGCCGATTACAAAAAATAAAAAAAAGGTTTTGAAATACTTAAATTCGTGGATTTTCACTTCAAATTCGTAGATTTTGAGTGTCGCGATTCTACGGTAAAGTGTTCATTTTAAGTAAATTTACAAGTACGCCAAACAAATATGGATCATTGTTGTACATTACCAGCTTGTTACAATTTTGATAATTATTTGATTGCATAATTAATACTTCTTTGAAGAAGCCCACAAATTAAATCAATAACATCCAATCAGAAATAATTTGTAATCATCGAAAGATGATCAAAAGATAAGAAGCGGGCATGCAATGTTTGCATCCCAAGCCGTGAATCTACTCATTGAGCAACTTGTCATAAATACCGAGAAAATATTTTTGACAGTACCATTTACATTTGTTTCTTAATTAATATTTCACAAAAAGGGTATGTTTTTTGCTAAGCTTCACACTAGGAGTCAAAACTTAATTATAATTATTTGTACTCTACGGGAACATGACATGCCATAAATGATACATATAAAAAAGTTGCATTAAACGGTAAAGAAAAAAGGTGTGAAATTTTATGTCACAGAAGTTAAACATCACGTGTCAACAAATTAAAATCCTGACCTCCGGGCATATATGATACCAATATACCGACCATTAATCTGATTATTATCACCAATAAACTTTATGATTGTCAATCAAAATGTTTACACAGCAATTATAAAAGGCGACAATAATGTTAATATGTGTATGTTAATATTGTTTTTATTTATGTGTTAAAGTACTGTTGAATATTGATGTGAAATAATAAAATACATATAGTGAGTTTTGTCTACTAGTATATAATACCTCGTATCAGGTTGGCTTTGATGCATTGAATCAACAATCCATTAAACAATACAAAAATACCGGTAGTTATTACCACAAAATGTTTTCATAAATTTATGTCACAACAATAAACAATTTATTCCAAGAGTTTACATGTTGATCAATCACAAAATGACACAGGTACATTTATTTTAGATTCACAAGACATGCATTACAATTACATCATGTCACAATGTTGAATTACCTACATGGCTACAAACGTTTGTGTTGTCAAAACCTTGCTTACCGCCAAACGGAAATCAAATGGTCATTTTTCGTCGAACATTTAAATTCGTGGTTTGCTGGCACCCACGAAAACCACGAAAATTGGTATACCACGAATAAAAATGAATTCACAGTATACATGTATTTAATATTTGGTATATAAAATATACTTATGTTTGAGATTTGCGGATCTTCATTTAATGACTAAATTAACCCAAAATTCAAACCTTTGCTAAAAAACATTTTACTCTCCATCAATCTGAAAAAAATTGACATCATAGAAAATAAATGAATTCAGTTTTTTTATTGACTTGTTGACAAAGATAAATAATATGGACGAAAATAAATTAATTCGTGAATTTTTTTTTTTAATTTAACAAATAGTAAAATAGGACATTGTTCACATGAGTAACCCTTAGATGTGATTTCAAGCTGAGATAAGTAGATTTAGGTTTTTGAATACACTTAATCCATATTGATGGGAATCAAGGTTGGACTATGGTATTTAACGCTACTTTCAACAATATTAGTTTTATTGGTGGAGGAAATGGGAGTACCCGGAGAAAAACCACCATCTGTCGCAAGTCACTGACAAACATTATCACATAATGTTGTATGGAGTACACCTCACCATGAACAGGGTTCGAACTCATAACTTTAGTGATAGGAATCAAAGGCTATCTTGTAGAAGTGTAGTTAACATCAGAAGTATTGGTTACAATTGTGTCAAATGATTCTACATCCCTGTCAGCTGTTATTAGGTCACTCCTACAAATACTTGTTTTAACATTCAAATGTTTGGTCACGCATGACCCAGTTTATTTTTAATCTTCCACGAGGTTAAAAGGTATTGGTACAAGATCTAGAAGTCCAACAATTATTTGATTTTGAAATGTTTAAAGAAAAATCTATTTATATTTTTAATTTACTTGATTATTCTAGAATAAAATATCCGGGAAAAAGAACAAAATCTAGGTTTAACTATAATATACTTGTTTAAATTGAAGAAAATAACAGACAATTTTTTAACAAATACTCAACAATCTCTGAATAGTAAGTAATAACATCTATTGTTTTAAATTTAAACCATGAAGAAGTGCATGTGCTACAAGTTTGATGGAAAATACAATTTAATGATACTGTTGCTAAATGGATTAAAAATATATCCATTTTGAAATTAAATAACGTTCATAATATTTTTCTGAAGTATACTTTCTACATCACAGAATGTAAGGTGTTATTCAAAGTATTTCTAATCTAATGTTAAATAAACATCAAAGATGCTGCCAGTCGAACGTTAGTAGATTCGTATTTGTCTCTAGACTGTGAGCAATAGTCTCTGGTAAACTGTGACTAAACCATAACTTTTGAAGATTTCTGTAGCTGTCTGTGCAAAGGCGAAGAGGATTTCCACGTCTTAAATGATAAAATTATTACAATTAATAATACGATAAACTTATTACAATTAATAATATGATAAATTTATTACAATTAATAATACGATAAAATTATTACAATTAATAATACGATAAAATTATTATAATTAATATAAGTAGAACCTCATTATTTCAAACGATTAAGTAATTTCCTTGAATAAATCAAAGCAATCATTTGGTTCGTATATACATGTAGTTAGCTCTCAGCATAATTTACCTGTGCAATCAGTGCCTATCGCCACTTAAGTTGTGAGTTCGAATCCCACTCATGGCGAGGTGTACTCTATACAACTTTATGTGGTTAAGTTTGTCAGTGACTTGCGACAGGTCTGTGGTTTTCTCTGGGTACTCTGGTTTCCTCCACCAATAAAACTGAAATATTGTTGGAAGTGGCACTGGGCACCATAACTCCTAACCCAGCCTAATTTAATACATATAAATCAAATACATTGTACTGGGATAGTTTGAGGTAAAATCACTGGTTCCTTCATTGTCAGCCTCTACCACCATTGTACCGCTTGCCTTTTAGATCAAGCTATATTTTGGTAATATGAGAAGTCGACAATATATCAAGATTATAAACTACATGATATTTGGAAATTTGGACCTTCAAATTTGAAAATTTATCAAAACTATTAAAGATAACAGTGAAAGCATAGTTTCTTTATTTTAGTGTTTATCTGCATCTGGTGAATGAACAAATAAACAATTTTTAATGGCAAGAACAAGTTACATTCAACGAGATGATTTGTTTTCTTTGTACTAGACTGACACGCTTAGTTGGATTATTTTTTATAGTGCTGGAGCACTGAAACAACAGTGTGAGGGTGGCATGTCGCTTCACTAGTACACATTATCCTGATTCTGAGCTAACCAGTCTTTGATCTTTCTCCTTAATGCTGCATGCTTAGCGGAGAAACATCAAATACCAATATTATATTCTCTAGTTAGACCCCACTGGGGCTCGAACCCATGATCTACCACACTCAAAGAGAGCATGCTTTTATTAATCAACGATGCTGTATTTATATATCTGCATCCATTGTAATATTGTCATAATTGTATACATATATACCTGAGGCCTTGATCTGTTTCTCCGTAGCTGTCAAGATATGGAGGTGGAACAAAACATCCCTTTGTCTTCCCAGTAAGCAATAAAATCTGACATTCTCTTACTCTATAAACAATTCAGGATATTGTAAGTAAAAAGTCAGTTTTGTCATCCAAAATCTAGAGGCTCACCTGAGCATAATATATCATTCATCATTAACTGCTTGGTGTAGTTTAAGAGAAAACAAATTTATTCATATTCCCATTTTTAAACAATATCCTGTGTTGTTGGCCACCTTGGATTTCAGATAAGAATAGTTTTGAAATAGTATTGCTTTAGAGTCTATTTAAATTTATTCTGCAAAGGCAGCAACCTTGAAATTCCTATCCAAACAAAAATTGAAAAGTCCAGCCAATTCGTGTACAGTCTGAGTTCAATTATATTTCAAGTTTCCCCACACAATTTAAAAAAATTAATTTCCCCATATGTTCCTATGTTAAAAGCATGTTCTACAATGAACTGTGATATTTATTTAAGAATAAATATGCACATGTTGTAACTTTACTAAACATTTATTTAATGCCGGAATATTTAAAGAAAAAATAAAATGTCATTCTTTGCCGAGTTAAATACAATGTACATGTATAATTTACCTGAGAAATATCCCAACGCCGGCTCCACATCTATAGGAGTGTTCAGTAGCAGCTCCTACCTTGGCACCATCTAATTCTGTCTGACAACAATAGCTCTGAGAACATAACATCTGTCCACATACCAGACACATTGTAGGAGCTCTGGTATCATCTCCATTTGATTTGGGACACCTAAATCAAGATAGCGAAAAATAGTACCCTCGAAAAATTGTAACAAAAGATTACTTATGTCAGTCCTTGATAGTAGTAACTTCAACCCAACATGTTAACTTTTCGTATTCTTTACATGATCAATGTGGAGTATTTCTATCAAGTGTGTTTTGTGAACTTTTTATTTTGTACAAAACGTATACTATATATTTAATTATTGGTATTTTTATGTAAAGTTGAAGTGTTTTCCGGTATTTCGTTTTCATTGTGTATCCAATTATCTCCCGTGTAACCATACAATTCAATTCTATTTATAGTTTTCAGGCCAACTGATCATGTCAAGCTGTTTTATGATCATGACCTCCTATTATAATTAAGACATACACAAATGTACGTTTCAAGAACAAACTTTATTTACAAAATTACAAAAAATACTGCCATAATTACAGGTACACTGAGTGTCAATAGTAGAAATAAAATGCTAAAATCAGTGTGCGTCAAAGCGTGAAATCATACTGTAAATGTGAAACAGATAATTAGGGTAATCATAGTCGGCAATTGTCAACACATTCTTTGATACATGCTTTTTCCCACCCCCTAATTAAAGTTTCTTTTGTTACTTGCTGGAATGCAGCAACGATCCAAGATGCATGAATGGGTTTGATAGTAGACAGTTTTATATCAATTTTAACATCACTTGCTGCTTTTCCCAAGGAGGTGGTGTCTGATGGGTGTAGGAGCCAACGTTTTAACATCGTGTCACTACTAGTATTTGAAAGTTTTACTAGTAATTTTATAATGAGTGAACATAAGTTAACTTACTATTAAGATAAAAGAGAATGAGCAGATTTCACATGACAAATGTAATACGACTCAATCTTGTCAGTATAAAACGTCGTCTGCTAATAAACTGGGTGACCGAAAAGTTTTTTTTTTATTGCTTTTGCGAAAAAAGGTACCCACGAATTTCTCCAGTTGGGAGAAACCTAGTTCTAATAATAAAACCCTAAATGCTCGCTTACTCGCAAGGGTTATAACGGGATGCCATTACACGTAATGGAGCAGCCGCCGAGATTTTTTGCGCTCGCTTACAGAGCTTCTGATGCCTGCATTTATCAATAATAAGACATAACCTTTCCTTTTGTCCATTATTATAACAAGTTTTTATCACCTACCAGTATTTTAGAAAGTAATTCCCACAAAATAAAAATCCATGTTTACTTTCACTTTCTGAACATTTTGAATTTCGTCATTTCCGGCCTCATTATTTGGATGTCGATACCATATTTGGCGATTTAGGTGCGAATGTTTACATCAGAAATACCATATTTAGAAAAGCTCCGCCTTCCGTAGTTTCCGGTTATGGAAAACGATCGATAAATTTGAACAAGGTGGTTGCTACCTTTGAAAAGCATATATTTCTCAGCCAAACCGATTTAACAAGGACTGGGATCATCAGTAATAGTTATAATGAAATGTTTGAAGCGTAAATAGTGAGTTTTTATGTTTCAACTGCAACTTTTTTTTTGCTCCATTGTGACGAATGGGACTGCGTTGTAGCTCTGCCGAGACACAAGTTGTCACAGGAGCTACATTATTGCAGCTAGGAGAAACCGTGAAAATTAATACTTTTACAGTAATGCTTGATATCCTCTCCAAATTATTTCAAAATGTAGCAGTGGATATTCATAAAATAGTTATGATACATTCAAACCTGCCCATGGCAGCCCCATGCGGTCACCTCTATTAAGCAGTCATATGTATTAAAAGGTCACCTTTTTCTTGTCCTATCATAGAGAAATTTCATATGAACTGAACCTCATTTAAGAGGACTTATTAGGCACCTTTTTCTTTATCCCAAAGGTGACCTCTTAATACAGGTTGGACTATATGAAATAGACATTCACTGTCAATCATATATCAAATCTATAATATAAATGTACAATACTATCATGTCTGAGTGGCTAAGGTCCAAGTCTAAAGGCAAGTCTAGCATCACTAATGCAAGTTCATACACTGATACTGGTAGTCACAAAATTGCTGAAAAATTGCTCCCATTTGACAAATATACAGCAATAACCTAACTCTCCTTGTCTTGTCACTTAAATATTGTTATATAAATTAATCTTAGAGTCACATGTCATTTTATACGTGTTTTGATTGGTTTAAAAAAGTTGGTTATTTTCATATGTACTGAATCTGAAAATAGACGTCGTTCTCAAGGCGTTGTGTGCCGCTGTCATCAGGCGATTTTCTTTAAATGGGGCACCTTTGGGGTTATTTAAATTTATTTCCGATTATTTGCCTTATTTTGAAAAAATAAATATATTTTTCAATATCATAACAAAAAAAGTTGAATTAATTTATAAGGATTGATCGAAAGTATTTGTTCGGTTCATTTGAAATAACCTCAATCAGGTTGTACACACCCTTGCGTAACCCGCATGAACTGAACAAAAATTGCGATCAATCCTTAAATACTGTAAGATCTGTTATAAAATACACATCAGATCACTGTCTATAAAGATCATTTCTCACTTTGTGTACATGTTTGTACATGTAATTTATACCTCTAAATAAAGAACACCTGCTAATATTAGTTATGTTTTAATACGCTCCCGAAGTTCGGGAGCGTTAATGGTAGAAATATGAATATGTACTACTATGGCACTTCAAAATCTTCAACAATATGGCTGTCAAACCGGAAATAAATTAAAAGAAAAATCATGTGACCTAAACTGGAACTCTAGTCGAGATAAAAATGAAACAATGTTCGGTAGCGGATACGAAAACTGTCCGGAGTTTGGAGTTTTAGGTGGTGTTATTTTTAAGCTTGATATTTTGTAAACAGGAAGAAAAATTACTGTTCTTCAGGAGCGTTTCAGGTTGCACCTGCCTCATATTATCCAAATGAATAGTAAAGATCAGTCTTAAGCAAATCATGATTAAAGCAAATAAATGCTTTATGAATGAAACATTGATTCTAACTAGACGTGTCAATGTTAAATATCTTTGTAAATATATGATAGACTCAGATCAGCATCCAGACTTGAATTGGTGTCCACTCCTCAAATCGGCATCCAATGACGTCATTATCTCAAATTACGGTCCGATTTAAGGGTATTCTCAAATCGACGTCCTTTCCAAATTCTCAGATCTATGGCTGATTAATTGGTTAGGGTTAGCATTATGGTTATGGCATATGACTGACATCATTGGACGTTGATTTGAGAAAGTGAGAAACTGCCATAGATTTGAGAATTAGACATTGATTCAAGAAAGTGAGAAATGGCCATAGTTATGAAAATTGGACACCGATTTGAGAATTTGAAAAAAGGACAAAGATCTGAGGTACAGATGTCTGTGACATAGAAATTGGACATGGATTTGAGGATTGGATGTTGATAATAGGCTGGACGTCGATCTAAGTCTTACACACATATATATATATATTATTAAATCAGAAAACCCCTGTCTATTCAACAGGTTTTTAGTTTACATTTGCACATTATTGATTGTATTGGTATTTTAGTTCCCTATACCTTCACAAATTTAGTTCTATGACAAATTATGATAGTGTCAATAGCCTTAATAAGGTCCTATATGAAGAAAACATAACTTACGTAAAGGTTGAATCTCTGTTGATAAGCTCACTATAATCATCTGGTAAGGGGACCAGTTTATTAATAGGTAGAGGATAAGTAATTATTTTATCACTACTAGCAGAAAATCTATCCTTCAACAAACTATTACTACACCATCTGAAAAAAAGAAGAAGAAAAAAATGAATTCATAATAAATACAACTGCAGACTAGGTGCCATTATTTCACTCATTTTAGAGTATAAATTATTCTCTGTTGAAGATCCTACAGTGACTGTGAAATGTAGAACAACAATAAAATAGATGTTTCTTTACTTTAATTTATATCTAAGTGTAATGTTGGGTAGTTGTTCATGTTCATTTACATCCATATCCTTTCTTACTAATTTCTTTCACATCTAAAATAACATTTCTTATAACTTTTTGTGAGTATAAACAAATATTACAAACTAAAAATAAATGCCTTGGCAACACCTTTTAAAATGTTTGTTTAAATAAGAAATTAAAATGAAATGATACTATAAAATTATATCTATAGATGTAGTAATTATTGTAAATCAAATTAAATTATTGGTACTTTGGACATTTTTCCTTTGATCTCAGAGTGATATATATGATATTGTCAGTATCAACAAACTTACTCTGATTCTGAACATTTCTGAAAAACGTCAAACACATTATGACATCACAGATATAAGTAAATGTCAGCATTGAAGGTCACGACATACATGATCACAGTATCACAGCTCGTCCTCTTGGACTCGCTGCATTAAAACAGATAATGTCTGTCTCAACCTTCAAAACTGCCGTTATTCTATATCTATCAATGACAAAAAAATCAAGAAAATCTTATCTGTATAATTGATATTTTGTTTATGTTTCTACAAAATATACACACTGATTGTACATTTTGTTGATAGTGATTGAATTATTGACTATCACTGTTTAAACTCTCTTTTAATAACTCTATATTTTACCTCATAACTAATGTTTGGATGATGTCCCCTTGAGTTTCAAATAAACTGGACAGATGTGTAGAAATAGCTAAATATTTACACAATGGTTCAAACTGATCACAGTCTGCTTCTGAAATATATAATTATAATCCTATATATCTTATAATAGTATACCTTTATATCTTCCCTATTTGTCTTTGTAAAGTGATCCGGTCCATACCACAGTATATAGACCCGGGCCAGGTCCATATAATGTTTTCTTCCGTATTTTGTCAGAACTCGTTTTTGGTTTTAGATATATATATACAATAACAAAAAAACATGTCGTCTGACAAAGTAGTTTGAAGTTGGTTTTATTGAGTATAATATAACAAATAGTTCATGGCACATTGGGCAAAAATGGCAGTTTATAAACCTTTGGTCCAAATAATATTTTGTGGGCGACATCCCGGTCCATAAATTGCCATATGGCCCTTAGTTCCTGATGTCACATTACCAAATCCTCAATAAACATACTATCGTTGATATGTTTGGCTGGAATGAATTTCTCAGCACATCTCACATCTCAGGCCTTGCCTTAAATGTGATATTGCTCTGAGAAAATCCATTCTTGCAAAACAAATCTGGTTGGTAGATTCCCTTAGACTTTATATATATATACGTCTGAAAATTAAACCAAACAGTGTTAGAATTAGATTTTAGAGCTGTCAAATTTTTGTTCTTCCCTCGACGGGATTTGAACTCACCATTGATACACTGCAGCACCATTCGCTTAGCTTTACGTCCAGCGCCCTAGACCACTCGACCACATCCACTCCCTATATATATATATATGTTAGCGAGAACAAGTTACATTCGATGAGATGATGATGATATTCGCTTTTTACTTGACCAAAATGCTTAGTTGCTAGCTAACTGAAACAGTCTGCAGGTAGAAATGTAGTTCCGCTCTGACAAATTATCCTGATTCCTAAGCCAACCAGTCTTTGTTCTTTTTTCTAAATGCTGCATGCTTAGCGGAGAAGCAACAAATACCAGTAGTCTGACCATTACATCACGAATGCAATTATATGTGATAAAGACTTCAGAAACTTGTACAAAATGAAGTACAATGGGTTGATTTGATTTTTGTAATTTTAACGCCACTTTCAGCAATATTTCAGTTATATCATGGCGACCAGTTTTAGTGGTGGAAGAAGCCGGAGTACCCGGAGAGAACCACCGACCATGGGCAAGCAACTGGTAAACTTTATCACTTGCGACTGCGAGTCGAGTGCACCCTTTTTTGTAATTTACAAAGCCGAGCGCGAACCCACGGCGTATTGGTGATAGGCTTGTATGAGTTGCTAGGTAATCCAACTACCTAACTCATTGAGCCACCCGGGCCCTTAAGTACAATTGGCATAGTAATGTTAGTTATATGATGATTTAGTATAGTAGGGATTAGGATTATGGTGTTTAATGCCACTTTCAACAATATTTCAGCTATATCATGGCAGCCAGTTTTATTAGTGGAGGAAACTGCAGTACCCTGAGCAAACCACTGATAATGTTGCATCAAGTACACCCCAGCTGAGCGGAATTCTAACTCACAACGTTGGTGGTGATAGGCACTGATTGCGTAGGTTGTTGTAAATCCAACTACTATACGATCACAACAACCCCTTGGTATAGTTGGAAATTAAGTTACCTTCTAATGTACTTGTGCATGTATGTTACTTTAAAAATATTTTAATGCTCAAAAAGACAAAAGGATAAGATACAAGTTAAAGCAAAGTACACAGTTTTCTCCCAGTACGTTGATGTTGGTTATGTGTTGATTTAATATAGCGAAAAATATAATTATTTTGCAGTACACTTGCACAGTAATGTTGGTTATATAGTGATTTAGTACAGTAGAAGAAGAAATTACCTTGCAGTACACTTGGCACAGGGATGTTGGTAATATGGTGATACAATACAGCAGCACATCGTAAGAAAGGAAGACTGGCCTCTCTTATCATCTGAGTGACCTGCCATGGTTGTGGGGTTGTTTGAGATTTCAAACTATAAAAATTTACAAACAATGAATAATACATAAATATTGTAATATATTTAGCTGAAATGAAAAGTAGAAATATTTTCATTTTGAAGACAAACCTCACAT
Organism: Bathymodiolus brooksi; assembly: GCA_963680875.1. Taxonomy (NCBI): domain Eukaryota; kingdom Metazoa; phylum Mollusca; class Bivalvia; order Mytilida; family Modiolidae; genus Bathymodiolus; species Bathymodiolus brooksi. The sequence goes on along the minus strand of OY804576.1, from coordinate 72,643,598 downwards.
ACACAGGTATTGTACGGTTTTTAAACTATCTCCAATAGCGATCGACTTATCATTATCCTTCCTTTTCACCAAAAGCATTTTTGTCTATATTGTTATACTTATATTTTTACTTATTGTAACATGTCTATAAAACTAGATTAACCCTGCCACTTTCAACTGAAGTGCCTGTATCAAGCCAGGAAAGCGATCGGTCATGTGTTTATGTGTAATGTGTATCGTTTTGCTTCTTTCTATGATTTTTCTATTGGATTTTGGTAATGTTCTGACAGTGTACTATTTTGTTGTTTTTCTATAGGATTTTGGTAATGTTCTGACAGTGTAGTATTTTTTTGTTTTTCTATTAGATTTTGGTAATGTTCTGACAGTGTAGTATTTTTTTGTTTTTCTATTAGATTTTGGTAATGTTCTGACAGTGTACTATTTTTTTGTTTTTCTATTAGATTTTGGTAATGTTCTGACAGTGTAGTATTTTTTTGTTTTTCTATTAGATTTTGGTAATGTTCTGACAGTGTACTATTTTTTTGTTTTTCTATAGGATTTTGGTAATGTTCTGACAGTGTAGTATTTTGTTGTTTTTCTATTAGATTTTGGTAATGTTCTGACAGTGTAGTATTTTTTTGTTTTTCTATTAGATTTTAGTAATGTTCTGACAGTGTACTATTTTTTTGTTTTTCTATAGGATTTTGGTAATGTTCTGACAGTGTAGTATTTTGTTGTTTTTCTATTAGATTTTAGTAATGTTCTGACAGTGTAGTATTTTGTTGTTTTTCTATTAGATTTTGGTAATGTTCTGACAGTGTAATATTTTGTTGTTTTTCTATTAGATTTTGGTAATGTTCTGACAGTGTAGTATTTTTTTGTTTTTCTATTAGATTTTGGTAATGTTCTGACAGTGTAGTATTATTTTGTTTTTCTATTAGATTTTGGTAATGTTCTGACAGTGTAGTATTCTTTTGTTTTTCTATTAGATTTTGGTAATGTTCTGACAGTGTAGTATTATTTTATTTTTCTATTAGATTTTGGTAATGTTCTGACAGTGTAGTATTTTGTTGTTTTTCTATTAGATTTTGGTAATGTTCTGACAGTGTAGTATTTTGTTGTTTTTCTATTAGATTTTGGTAATGTTCTGATAGTGTAGTATTATTTTGTTTTTCGTTTCATATTTATCGTAAATTTAAAGAGGTTCTTATTAGTATCAAGAATTCCAACTTGGTAGATATTAATTGTCGTTTGAGCAGTTTTTCAGCTATATTTTGGCAGAACAAGTCTTAATTTTACCTATTTACAATCTTCCCACTATCAAGCACACTCAAGGGGAGCATGCAAACCACTACACCACAGATGATGTTGTCTATCATTGATGCAGGTTTATTAGTTTTAAACAATCAAATTCTTACCCAGCTAACTGTCTGACATTCGTGTATGTTTTCAACATCTTATCAGCCTCAGCATCTACTTCAATTTCCATTGCACCTAGTGAATACACAATAAAATCTATCAATCATTAAATATGTGGAACATTTCAACAACAAAAGGTTAAAAATTAGGTCATAGCACATGACAACTTTTTGAAGGCTATTCTAAACAACATGTCAAACACAAAGGGTAAAAAATTAGGTAATAGCACATGACAACTCTTAACATGGCAAGTGCATTTATGTAATTTTTTCATGATATTCTTTTACAGAGCTGCAATGAATATTTTCTTTTTTCCCTGTTGACTGTTTTCTACTTCATATCACATTCCCATTCAACATAAAAAGGAAGTTAAATGTAATTGTTTCATATGTATCATATAAATTTTTCGGGGACGTTGTGGTCATGATCGTATGGTAGTTGGATTTATAACTACCAATGCAACAGTATGTGATAACGTTTGTCAGTGACTTGCCGCAGGTTGGTGGTGTTCTCCGCGTACTCCAGTTTCCTCCACCAATAAAACTGACCACCATGATATAACTGAAATATGGTTGAAAGTGTCGTTAAACACCATAAACTATAACCCTATACAAGTAGCTCTAGCGCTTAAAAAAAACCTTTGATTTACAAATAACAAACAATGCTTTGCTTTTTTGCATATCTCTGTTTCCTTGCATTTAATTAGATAAAACAACAACATTTTAAAAGTTTACACAATGATAATTCCATTTGATATATAAAATTCATATGCCTCTGTATCACATTTTGAAGTTCCAATTTTCATGTATAAAAAAAAAGAGAAATTATTTCTATCTTGAAAACAACCAATAAAGAAAGATATTTCATTGAATCCATTCAAAATACTTGAATACAAGCAAAATAGATCTGTGTAAATTCACAGTTGGGAAAAGAGGGAGGTTAGTGTCAGCTTTATTAGTGGAAGAAACAGGAGTACCCGGAGAAAACCACTGCCCTGCCACAAGTCACTGACAAACTTTATCACATAATGTTGTATCGAGAACATCTTGCCGTGAGCAGGATTCTAAATCACACTTAAGTGGTGGTAGGCACTGATTACATAAGGTATTCATCTACCATACGATCACGACAGCACCCAGATGGGAAGGTCTGTCTGTGAAAAATGGAATGTTGTCATCAAAGATAAGCTTCCAGAGCCACCCACACAGTTGACAAGAAACATATGCAAGGTGTTTTTGAAACATTTCATATGCTTCATATAAGGATTGTATTATTTAAGCTGTAAGGTTTCTATTTTGTAAGCTTAATACTTTTCTGACTTCAATTAAAACATGATATTTATTTATCTGAAGCGAATGTGTGTAAAAATGGCCATTTTGTGAACATCACCATACAATGAAGTTTTTAAAATCATGTTGTTTTACTCCTAAATGAAATTATAAGAATTCAATATGACTTTGTTGGATAGGAAGTTTATTGATGTGTAAAGTCTGTTTTTCACTCACAAAATTTACATAAATATTTTCTTTGTGAATGATACAGCCTATTTTACACATTGATGTGAAGGTTAGACAAAACTATACACTTACTATGAGAAGATATATCACAGACTAGCATGATCTGTACCAGATGAGCTGTAAATACAAGTTCTAAAGCATGGTGATTGTTTATTCCTCCTGTAGGAATGATTGACAATGGTGACCTTTGACCTTCAACATGGAGTGAAGGTAATGTCATGGTTAACAAGGTCAAGTAGTGGAAAAGATCGAGATCAAGTAAACACATGCTTTCACTGGTCTGTGATGAATCCATAATCAAAACTACAAGTGAAAAAACAAATTCAATTTTATAATACAGAATAATTAATTACAATCTACTATGTACTAGTCCATTGTTATGATTAAAATTACTGAAAAGAATTTATACAAAGGTGTGAATAAGTCGAGCGAGTAATTGTTGCTCAGCACCAAATGAGCAATTTTTGAGCTAAATCATGGCACAGTTATCGACTTTAGCAGTGGTCCGGTGGCCCACGGCCAGTGAAAATTGATTCGGACCAGTGACTTTTGCCAATTTTTTTCAATAGAATCTATATAAATATTCTAATTTTGAAGTTTTCTGGCCAGTAAATTCGAAAGTCTAATTTCGAAGACTGATGGCGAGAAGATTTTTACATCTAATGAAAAGATGATATGTCCACTTTCTACTAGACCAACATGCTCAATTGGATCTTTATTGTGCTAGCTTACTGAAACAACAGGCCATGGGTAGACATGTTGCTCCACTTGGACACATTATCCTGATTTTGAGTCAACCTGTCTTTGTTCTTACCCCTTAAAACTGCCTTCTTAGCAGAGAAGCAGCAAATATTAATTCTAAGATGATAAAGCACCACAATGATGGATGCAAAAAGATAGTAATACCTCACATGGTCCTTTTGGTCAAAGTGAGTGAAAAAAAAACTGGAAAATATATTCATTTTTCTCTCTCTGAAATAAAATAAACTTACATGACAGAACTTTAAGACAATGTTGCTTAACCAGATCAGAATTCATAATTTGGCCACAAACAGCAGCAAACTTGATAACAGACGACAAACAATCTGACTGTCTTGATGATAAAGAGCCAAACAAAGGCTTCTGTTCTTGTCGCAATATTTGCTCTGAAATAAAATGAATATTTGTTGATACTAATCAGTGGCTGTATACTGCAAATAAAGTTTTGATCATGACATGTTAGTGAAGTAAGTTAACATGTATATTTGTAACAATATATCTTAATATTAAAGTCAGTAAACATATTACAATCAGTGCTTATCACCACTGATGTTGTGAGATCGAATGTCTATCAGGGCGAGGTGTACAACATTATGTGATAAAGTTTGTCGATCGGTGGTTTTCCCCAAGTCCTGCGGTTTCCTCCACCAATAAAACTGACTGCCATGATCATATAATTGAAATATTGTTGAAAGTGGCGTGAAACACCATCAAACAAACAAACAAACAAACAAACAGACATAAAAATACAATCATTCCAATAATTTTAAACCACAACATAAAAAATAATTGAAAATTTAATGTACAGAAAACATGAAGTTGTGTAAGAAAAATTTGAACATACCAAAGAGGTAATCAATCAGAAGCCGTAATTCTAATGTTATAAATTTATCTAGGAGCAGAATAAGATTAAATACTGACCTATAGACTGTATGGTAAAGGCACATGTACTCCAAGCCATGATTGGTACTCTGGCATTTGATTCATCAGGTTCAACTCCCAAACCAAACTAGAAACACCATATATATACTTTCTAAATACATACAATGCAAATAAAGGCCTAACATTTCTGTAGCCACTGCCAGATTATAACAATCTAGTTAAACCTCAGATAATTATTTTTTTTGGACATTTTAAAGTAAAAAATAAATTCCATTCATAGTAGTTGTTAGCTAAATTTCCATTTGACTCAAACACATTGTGGCTCAACTACGTATACATACATTTGTTACGGAAAAAATGTTTTAGAAATCAGATGATACATACTTAACTCACTCTCAAAAATTAATTATGACATTCAAAAATGTATTTCATGAAAATTTATACATATTTTCTGTAGCCTCAATGAATAAAGTGCTCAACTAACTTTGAAAAGGTTACAGGTATATATTTTCCTTTGGATAGTCACATGAAAGTGACATTTTACAGGTATTGATCAAGTTTTATTGTGTATAAAATGCTGCCCGTCTTGAATATGTTACACTGTGTATTTCATCCATTTGCTGACATATACCAGCAAGAAAATTGTCAACTCATTCTCCTCTGTTAATTCTGTAGTATAGTCACACAGACAAATGAAATATGACTAAAACTATAGATAGATAACACTATATTATACACTTACAGAGAATGAGTAAAACTATAGATAGATAACACTATATTATACACTTACAGAGAATGAGTAAAACTATAGATAGATAACACTATATTATACACTTACAGAGAATGAGTAAAACTAGAGATAGATAACACTATATTATACACTTACAGAGAATGAGTAAAACTATAGATAGATAACACTATATTATACACTTACAGAGAATGAGTAAAACTATAGATAGATAACACTATATTATACACTTAGAGAATGAGTAAAACTATAGATAGATAACACTATATTATACACTTACAGAGAATGAGTAAAACTATAGATAGATAACACTATATTATACACTTACAGAGAATGAGTAAAACTATAGATAGATAACACTATATTATACACTTACAGAGAATGAGTAAAACTATAGATAGATAACACTATATTATACACTTACAGAGAATGAGTAAAACTATAGATAGATAACACTATATTATACACTTACAGAGAATGAGTAAAACTATAGATAGATAACACTATATTATACACTTACAGAGAATGAGTAAAACTATAGATAGATAACACTATATTATACACTTACAGAGAATGAGTAAAACTATAGATAGATAACACTATATTATACACTTACAGAGAATGAGTAAAACTAGAGATAGATAACACTATATTATACACTTACAGAGAATGAGTAAAACTATAGATAGATAACACTATATTATACACTTACAGAGAATGAGTAAAACTATAGATAGATAACACTATATTATACACTTACAGAGAATGAGTAAAACTAGAGATAGATAACACTATATTATACACTTACAGAGAATGAGTAAAACTATAGATAGATAACACTATATTATACACTTACAGAGTAAGCATCTGAGGCAAACTTTTTTATCATATCTTTCATACTATCAGAAAATTGATCACTGAAACAAACAAAACAAATCATGTATTTCACTTTATTATTATGATATACATTTACAGATTTGATCAACAAAGGCTAAATCTCTTCAGAACAAAATGTTCAGTGAGGGGAAGATAAGAGATGATTGTTCGCTTTGTTGATATTAATGGAATTGTTGACTGTTCAAACTTTCTTTTCATATTTAATATTTCAACAGTTTTTTAATTTCCTAGATGTCTGTCACTTGGCATAATACAAAGTCGACCGACATAAAAGTAAACGAAAGAATAATTTGATATGTGTATCTAACTGATCAGACATGCTAAATGAGAAATGTCATCAGATTTTGTAAGAGTAGTGATTACAAGGCTCCAATATCTCAATATAACAAAGACGACAAACATAAGAAAATCTGGAAAAAATTATGTGAGTTATCTCCCTTGGTGGCAATCGAGCATGAAACATAAAAAAAAGTCTGACATCCAATGAAGGAGGGGTTGGAACCAAAAGAAAATTATAACACATATAATGACAATTGACAAAGTTGTCTTATGTGAGTCATTTTATTTTGGGAACATGAAATTAAGTGTAAAATTTATGCAATAGTCATAACCCCAGAACACTTATAGAGACTTGTCCTATCAAAACCGATAACATGTAAGAACATTTAAAGTACCATTATTTATAAGGTTGGATCTCACGCCTTACGGTTTATGAGAAGATGATTATGAAACATACCTTGTATCGTCGCTGACATAATCCCACAGTGATTGGAAATTTCTAGCCACACTCTCAGCCAACATCTTTGTCACAGTAGGTAATGGACATGGTTTAAATAACATAAAATCATCTACAAATATACAAAGATATCTGTTTTCTTTAGCTGAATTACATAATAGCAATTTTTATTAAATTTACATGCAAGTTTAGGATTTCAGATCATTGATCTTCTGAGAAAGATTTTTAAATAAAAAAAATAATTCTTTAGTCTTCTATGTTAAATTTTAAGCCTGAAATGGTGGCCTTCTTGGATTTCATGATAAACAAAAAGCAAACTTTGTACACTGAAATCTGTCTAAACTGACCTCCTTGGGACCAGTTTTGTGTTCAGAATAGACAGGCGTTAGGTTAAAAGATTTGATACATTTCCATTTTACTTAAAGTTCGGTTTATACAGGATTTCCTTTTATTCAGGGTTCGACTTAGACAGGTTTCATTATATATGACCATACAAGGAGCCTCTTTGCCAAGTTTTCCTTAAATGACTAAGTGATTTTCTGAGAGGAACAATTTTCCGAACATTTTCCCTGTGTGGCCTATGTGATACTTTCCTGTGTGATGGTAGTCATAATTTAATTTAGATTGACACAACATAAATTTTGTAAGGACTATCTAATCACAATTCCTGTAGTTTGGAATCAATCAAGTTTGTAAATTCAGGGAACAAGCTGTTTTTTTTATACAGGTGGGTTTTCTTAGTTTTCCTACATTACAAAAATATAATCTTCACCGAGAACTAAACAGGAAATGCTAGTCAAGTTTGCCTTAAATAATTTCGACGTTTCAAAGAAGACAACGAATGAAAATAACTAAAGGATGTTGCAAATGACAATGTATATAAAGTAATCAAAATAGATCATGTAGCCCTTTAGGTTCATGTGAGGTAACAATAAATATATATGTTTGTTACTAGTCATTGTAAACTTTAACCAAGACTATTTTTAAGGCAGTAATTAAGACAAAGAGTTATCACCTAAATCATCTTCTTCTTTGGCTTTCTCTATACTATTCTGTACAGTTTTCTGTAATCCATCGATCCAATCATTAAAACTTAAATATATATTCTTTTGATCACTGAAAAAAAATTATTTATATGAAAATGGTGTATTTTTATCATTCACCTAGCCTGGTACATCTGACTATGTATATGCTGGAGTCATAAGATACGTATATATCACATGAATTAAATGATAATTAATGTCATTCATTTGCCAGTTCTAGCTTTGGTTTTCTATTCTATTATAGTTTACTATATGCTGGTCTGTAAAACAAACATGTTCTTTTATAAAAAAGCATAATTGAGCTGAAATGTTATCACTATGACGTACCAGATGTTGACATTTTCAACATTCTACCATATGAAAATGACGTCCAATGTGGAAACAAGATTTTCTATAATGTCAAAACTGTATAAAAATTGTTGAATTTTAAAAATTAAGAGCTGTGTACCATAATATATAAGTTATTCAGATGCTATGACATTATTATACAATTATTAACCTTATAAGAGTGTGATATGACGGATTGTCTCCCAGAGAAAGATGTCACCCGAGTGTTTGCTTAAGGTTGGCATAAACTTTCGAGGGGAGACAATCCGTCATATCACCCTCTTACAAGGTTGATAATTGTTTTATTACATCGAATATCCTACACAGTGTCATAATTATTTGGTCTAGTTCAAATCTGACAACAGATACCAAGTGATGACCCATATTCAGTAAATTCTGCTAGTCATGTCAGTGCGGTTGATATAAACATGTGACCTAACGTCCAACGGTTGATCGAACGGAATGTCAAATGTCATGTGACGTTCTTTAGACTAATCAAATTCAAGATAACTATATGAGTATGTAATAAATACCATATGTAGAACCTGAATAACATGTAATATATAATTACACTGCACTGGTTCTATTTGAGCAGCTAAACTGCATGGTCTGGATACATTTTTCCTATATATACGGTCACTGACAAAGACATAGATTTTTCTGATACCTGATTCATGTCGAGTGATGGTAAGAAACGGTAACAGTATAACTGTGGATGTTACAGTGGAAACCATCAAAAATGATTAGAACTAGGCTTGTTTCTGCTCTTTTTAGATAATTTGGCAGTTGTTTTGGGCTTTCTGACATTGCAGGATAAAGGTAATACACATACATTGTCAGAAAATATAAAATTCATGTGCACTTGCTGCAAAACATTGCAGAAAAGCTCGCCAAAGCCTCGTTTTACTACATGTTTCTAAAGACCTATCTATACGTTATTCTGAAGAGTAGTAAAAGTGTACATACAACATAGATTGATGATTAATGCCACTGTCAACAATATTTCAGTTGTATCGCAGCAGCCATTTTTCTGGATTGGGGAAACCATAGACCTACCGTTTGTTACTGACAAACTTTATCCCATAATTTTGTATTGAGTACACCTCGCAATGGGCAAGAATGCAAGTAACAACTTTAGTGGTGAGAGGCACTGAATGCCTTTTAATATTCATACATAACAAACAGAAAATGAAACAAAAATAATCAAGGAAATACTCACCTGTCTTTAGAAAGACTAGACAATGCAGGAACAATAGGTATCACAGTATTGCTTATACATTCACATAGAGGACAAAGGAACTCCATGTGGTCTACATTATAACTTAAACTAGGTCTAAATCTAAAAGGTCTGCCTCGTCTCTCTTTAGCCAGTAATGCATCAAAAAACCTGCAACAGAAATAAGAAGGCATAGGAATTCCATGTGGTCTACATTTCAAAAACTAGGTCTAAATATGAACGGTCTGATTGTCCCTGTAATAGACATTGGAAAAGAAATCATCCTATTTCTGCCCCAAAGTTTTTAAAAGTATTTTTTCACCAATAACCATACAATAACACATAAGGAGCTCTCATGTCCTATACAGAGTTTCAAATTCAATATCATTGCTTTGTGAAAGTCTGGGGACATGCAGTAGCATGGAAAGAAACATTAAAATACATTTGCATCTGCAAGCTCTTCGGAAGTCTCCCAGATTTTCCCTCACTTCACACAAGAGAAGTCATATCACCCTATTTTTTTTTACAAACTGTGGTGAGCCCTTACTATTTTGCTTAGTACATTATCTTACCTCTGCCAGCAGTCGGCATGCATCACATGACCACAAGAATTAGTATGTACGCCAGTGTTGAGATCAGAGGGCATAAATGTTGGATCATGTTTTTCAGCATTTGACAATACTTTACTGCGATTCTGAGATAGCACTGTAGATCTGCAATACAAGAAAACATAGAAATTCAACCCATATAAACCATACCTGCCACCTGAGGATGCTCTGAGCATCTCTGGGTTTTAGAACTGGGAAAATTCACCAGTACCCAGTGATGGGGATAAATAATTTGTTCAATATAACTGATCTTTCATTATACATGTAAGTGGACTGTACTGTATTTTGTCAGTTCAAAAATGTATTGATGCTGTTTGGAGGGTTATGGTGTTTAATGCCACTTTCAACAATTTTCAATTATATCATGGCAGTCAGTTTTATTGGTGGAGGTAACCGGAGTACTCAGAGAAAACAACTAACCTGTCGCAAGTCACTGGCAAACTTTATCACATAATGTTGTATTGAGTACACCTCACCTGAGTGGGATTCAAACTCACAACATTAATGATAACAGGCACTGATTTCATAGGTAGTCATAAATCCAACTACCATCAATCACGACCACAACGGCCCCTGATGCTGTTTGAATAAATGTAAGTATATGAATACTACAATAAAAGAACACACATTTTTTTCCCTCTTAAAATCAAAACAATCATTATTTTTGTAAGCATACCTTTGAATATAAGCAGCTAATACCATAGCTCTGGAATTATGTCTAACATCCTGTTCTTCTTGGCAAAGGATACATGTAACGTGCTGAACACCAACATATCCTACAGAGGTCTGTTTTCTACCCAAGGCAACAGGAAATCTATTGTCAGGTGCACTGAAATACACATAATAACAAAGACAATTTATTTTAGTTCAGTCCTCACGATGAGCACCGGTCCTCCTGTCCAAGACCAGTAAAACTTTGTTCGAACCAGTAAAATTTTCAGTTTTTTTAAGAATTATATAAAAATTAATTCAAGGATTTGATTCAGAACAGTAAATTCAAATGTTCATTTCAAGGACTGTTACGTGAGCGAGCGATTGTTGTTTAATGTCAAATATACAATTTTTCAGATATATGGTGGCAAGAACAAGTTACATTTTGATGAGATGATGATGATGTCCACTTTGCACTAGACCAACACAATTGGATCTTTATAGTGCTAGCTCACTGAAACAGCAGTCTGCTGTTAGACATGTCACTCCACACATTACTCTGATTTTGAGTAAACTAGCTAGTCTTTGCTCTTACTCTTTATTGCTGCCTATGAGAGAAGAAGCAAAATCCAATTTTATAGCCTTTGGTTTGACCTGATCAGGCTTGAACCCATAATCTACCACACTCGATGTGAGCATGCTAACTATTACACTGCCGATGTGGGAGTGGGTGGGGGTATTGGGATTAAATTACATACAACCCTGCCAAAAATAGTATTGAATATGCATTAATCAATATATCAAATAAATCTTAAGGCCTCAAGATAAAATAATATTTAGTGAAAATCTTTTCAATATGCCAAAACATTGGCGAGTGTAATTTCTGAATTCTTTTCTATTGGGAAAGCATTAGTTTACCCAATGGTTGTAAAGTTAATGGAATAGCCCAACATCAATTTACCTAACATCCATATCTGATGGTGTTTTAGATAACTCAGCATCTGTACTTTCAAACAAGTCAGCATTATCTTGTATAAAATTCTTCTGCATTTTGGACATTTTTGCCATGATTTTTTCTCTTCTTTTTGCAGCAATTTGAGCTTTTAGTTTCTTTGCAGACTCTATTTCCTGTCTAGTACTGGCTGATAACTTGTCTAACGTATTGGCGCTTATTGAAGAGTTTGTCATCTGTCGAATCTCCATAAATTGCTGAAAGAAAACAACATATTATATTGTTTATCTGTATGTATGCTTGTCAACACATAAATGTTAAAGTTATACAAAATCAAAGTACTATCGAATGTGGGTGTAAATTCACTTTTTCCAGCATTTCAACCCATAAAAAATTATTTTATTTTAGGAACTGATACCATCCACTCATATTTTACTATTGTAAAGTTCAAAGAAGAAAACACAAACATGAAAAGATGTCACAAATAAAAAATATTATGGCCATTTATATAAAAAATATTTGTGGGAGAAAATAAGTCATATTTAAATAAAATGATCTTCTTCTAAAAAAGTACATGTATATAATTATATGAGCACAAATTAATATAAAAACGTTTTTACAGATTTAAGAACTTTATCAGATTTTTGTTTGCTTTGCTGGCAGCAAATTTGAATCATAAAATATATTAACTTCACAGGAGCTTCTCTAAGTTTAAGGAAATTGAACAGATGTTTGATGGTTGGTTTAGAATTATGGTGTTTAATGCCACTTTCAAAAATATTTCTGTTATATCATGATGGTCAGTTTTATTGGTGGAGGAAACCGGAGTACCCGGATAAACAGATGTTTGAAGAAGTTATAAAAGATTAAAAGAAAACTTTACATAAAAGTGTTAACTATAAAGTAAAAATATGCCGAAAAAAAATATCTTAATTTTTTGATGAAATGGTAACGAATGGGGAAATTATTTAAAAAATATTAACAGGAATAATTTTTTTTTTTACAATTATATGAAGATTTGACAATGTTATTTATATCTAAAATGACATTAATTATATGCATAATTAAATTTGTGAAAAAAAAAAAAAAAAAATCAGCCAATCAGAATGCATGATTGCCACTTGTACAAGTTGTAGCCATGTTTATTTTTCAATTTCCAAATTGAATGAAATTCACAAACAAAGTAGAAGACCATGCAATTTGCTTGGTACAATGGATTCTAAGAAAAAGATTGAAATACAAAAAGACTCTCTGATTAGTTTAACCCCCTCTGATTACACTATCTTACTTGGCCCTTGGGCTAAGAGTGCTAAATAGCTTTAAAATGTAAGATATACCTTGACAACCCATGTCAACAAATCTTTTGTAGAATCATGTGAAATGTTACGATGATCTGTAACTAAAGACTCTAACAATGTCAATATATTTCTGTCATCTGAAAAAATATATAACTAAGAATTAAACAAAACAAAATATTGATACTATTCTAATAATACATGTATAATAATAAAATTGCATACTGTTTATCATTGAAAAACACACTGATGGATAGTTCTAAAATAAAATAGACAGGATATGTCACAGAATTTCTTGTTAAGAATTTTTGCTTTCTACTCCTGGTTTCAATTTTTCATTAATTTTACTTGTTACCACTATTTGGGGTTAAAATAAACACACTGATGGATAGTTCTAAAATAAAATAGACAGGATATGTCACAGAATTTCTTGTTAAGAATTTTTGCTTTCTACTCCTGGTTTCAATTTTTCATTAATTTTACTTGCTACCACTATTTGGGGTTAATATATTTTTAGGAAAATAATGATATTCATGATAAAACAACAACAAACAATGGCTTGAATGAATTAATTAATTAAAAAAAAACTTGCTGGAAGACAATAATTGAAAATGGTGGAAGGTTGTGCTTTCCATGACAGAAAAGAAATATATACCTTTCAAAGCCCTGGATAAGAAATCAAAGTTATGATTTCCCTCCATTATAGCCCTTCTTTGTTCATGCAGGGCTAGTCCTACTAAGTGTAATACCTGTGAAAACACAACAGTTTGATATTTAAAAAAAAAAAAAATTTATACATCTTTTCTAAATTAACAAACAATAGCCAATCTAATCTTTTCTACCCCATCATAATAACCATTACAATTATACTGTCTACAAAAAAAAATTTAAGCTGTCTTTTAAAATATTTACAACGGAAAGGCTATACAAAATGATCTATGTCAAGTTAGTTTCAAAGATTTTCTCCTTTGTACGTACTCATAAAATGTTCATAAAGGAATATGTAAGCAACGATTTAACTTTTTTTTTTTTATATACAAACCCTGTCCAATTGAGCTTCTGACCATGACCTTGACCTCACAGCAACTGTTCTTTGCAATACAAGATGCATAATGTGCACCATAATATCACACTGTAACAAACTAACTAGTGGTTGAAACAGTGGTTCTACTCTTGGTGGTACAGGTGGTGGCAAAGCTAAAAAAAAAAAAACATTTTTAATTGTAAGGTTATATTTTGTTTGGGTCAGAAATTATATTGCAAATGTCTGCTAGTAAACTCATTATTGATAATTTTCGTGCAATAACATGTTATCATATGGCAGAGCTGTTAAAAAACCCATTACGTTCTAATACGTGCAACGCATACTAACATAAAGTATTTACTAAATAAAAACAAACACTTGTTTATAGGAACATATTGTCGGTGTGTGCACCTAGTTTATGAATAATAAACTAAAATAATTAATGTCTTTTATCGAAGCACATATTGGCCACTGCAGTTCATCAATCATATAGTTACAGATATCTACAAAATAGAGAATTGAACATAAATACCTGTATACCTGTCTAAATCAAACCCTGAATAAACTGGAACCCTGTATGAACTGAACTCTTATCTTTGTTAATTTTACCTGCATAAACCAAACACCTGTCTATTCCGTATACAAAAGTTGGTCCCTAGAAGTTCGGTTTTTAGCATGTTTCACTGTGTTAGTGTGTATTACTATGTAGAAGCTAGATAAGATTATCATGTCTTTCTAGGTTTGGTTTGGTTTTTGGTGTATCAACAATATTTCAGTTATATCATGGCAGTCAGTTTTATTGGTGGGGGAAACCAGAATACCCAGGGAAAACCACCAATCTACTGCAAGTCACTGACAAATTTTATCCTATAATGTTGTATCGAGTACACCTCGTAACGAGCAGGATTCGAACTCGCAAGGTTAGTGGTGATAATCACTGATTGCAGGGGTAGTTGTAAATCCAACTATCATACGATGATGACCACAACAACCCCTACAGTGAATGGATATTGGTCATAATTTGACATACCATAATCATCTTTGGAATCTTTCTTTCTCTTCATCTGAGCTTCTTCTGACTGTAGAAAGAAAAAAGGACTTCAACATGAAAATTAAATTTGTCAATTTTTTCAGTTTTGTTCATATTATTGAAGATTTATTTTTCTTCAAATAAATAAAGTATAAACTGATGTGTTGGTAAAAAAACACAGCTGTTTTAAGTAAATAAGTGGTACAAAAATCATTGCTATGTAGTTAAAATTTAATTTTGAATTTTTTTTGTGAACAAAAAAATGCATAAATGAAAGATCATTATTTAGTTTAGATATAGGAGAAATAAGTAATTAAATATATACCAGTGGGAATCTATATTTCCTCATGGTTATTCATCTTTCAGAAAGACTAAGAAATAGACTGATAAGACACATCACCTTCTTCTTTTGATTATTGAATTGGATGTTTAACACCACTTTCAACAATATTTCAGTTATATTGTGGTGGTAAGTTTAAAAGAACAAAGATGCCCAGCTATAATATTTATTGACAGAAGTAAAGTGTAGTGCTCAACTGCAGGATATGGGCCATTTCACAATCATTTTATGGTACGAGTTGTTCATTATTGAAGACGCTTCTATGACTGTAAAATGAACAGGCAATAAAAGTGCTGTTCCTTTACCTTAATTTGTGTACAAGTGCAAAATAGGACAATCTCTCGTGTTCATTGAATCCATACCCTGTCTTATTACAATATATATACAAAATGTATTATATGTTATTCAGCTATCAGACAGGGTATATAATGTGACATTTCCGGCTTATGATCTATATTCCCTGAGGCGCAGCTGAAATATATTACGGATTTAACCATTTTTTTGTTAAATACAGAACCAAACTGTCGTATAAATTTTTTTTAAATTTTTTTTTTTTGTTTGTTTCCTTTTTGTTTGTTTATTTTTATTTTCCTTTTGTTTTTTTAACACGTACATAGTCCCAATTCATATTTAAAACCTTATTAAATATTTTGCATCTTTTATTTTCATTTTCCGTATTTCTAGATGTCCCTTTTCGTACCTCTGACATTCTTTGTTCAATGACGTCAAATATTTGTCATGTGATATTTTATGTACTGAGGTGTCTCATAAAGGAAAATCCTGTTCAATATTTCTAAATCAACACAATTTCATATGCAGTAAATTTAATAAACTTTATAATTATAACATTAATATATTACATAACAAAACAACGGGTTTGTGAAACAATTTCAATAATTAAAATGTTAACAATAAGCAAAAACTTGGTGTGGCCCCGTGACCTCGAAAGTTTTAAAGGCGGAAACTTTAACACACTTTCACTTGTTGATTGTTATGTTCAAATTTGTAATGGTACAGCCGTGGAACATGGGAGTTTGCTGAATTGTTCTGGTATTTGTGATGGAATTAACTGTTGTAAGAGTGTTATAATCACAAAATAAATCATCATAATTTACATCCAAAATGTCAACGACGTCCGTAACCGACGATGAAACATGTGTATTGATTGGCTCTCATTTGAACAAGTGATGTTGAACTTGAACTGTTTTGTGTCGGCGGCATGAGTTGCAACTGGGAAGTACTGTGTGGTGGCATTATTGAGGATAGTTGAGATGGTTGCTCTCCACGAACAGAACTTGTGATAATGTCTTCCATAACTTGTTTTTCCTTTGATGAAACACGTTGATATACTGCAACTGACGAAGGCAGATTTGTGTCCGGTAACTGCCATAATTTGTGCCATTGAACAGTTTCTTCCGAGGATAGTTGCACCCGTTGCACGAATTGAGTGGTTGGTGTAGATTTGTGAAAGGTATATTTTAATTTTTTATTGAAGAAAAGAATATCTTTTTTGTTCATACAACCGTTTTGAGTTTAAAAACAGCATTTAATTTGGTAAAAATACATTTATTATTCCGTATTATGATATTGATTCAGTGAAGCGTAAATATTTCTGTTTTTGTCAACCACGTTGTTATTGTTTTTTGGGGCCCAAATGAGGGAGACCGAAAACGTACATATATACCCCGTCTGTTTTCCGAATATATGCTGACATTCAGGGTTGAATAACCAATGAAAATATGCGTAACAAACTAAATTCGTAATATAACACATTATTGCTTTAGACTGTCAGAAATTGTTACAATACCTTAGATTGTTCAGATCTACTATAGTGATAGAAGTATGGGTCATATTCTTTGTAGAATTCTTCTTTCAGATCAAATATTCCCTTTCCTCCCATTGTTGTACCTGGCTTCCTGCAGATATAAGTTATCATTCGTATGTATATCTTTAATGTTGACAGTCGTCAAAATGAAAATTTGAATTTACTGGTCAGAATCAAATTCTTAAATCTATTCTTATATACTTCTAAATAAAAACTGATAATTTTACTGGCTGGAACAAATTTTTACTGGTCTTGGGCCGGAGGACCGGTGCTCATCGTGATGACTGTGTTGACATTTTTTATAATAAAAGAAAAAATAAATTGTATGTTTATCTATAATGTTGACATTTTTTGTTCCTAATACAAGTAACAAGACAAAATAAATATTTATTTTGCCTGGCCTTATGCAAGCTTTCAATATCATGATAAAAAAAAAAATATTTCAGATTTTAAAGATTGCTAGAAACTTTACAAACAAATAAAGAATAAAAAAAAATTTCATTCAATTTTAGAGACTTACTTAAAAACAGCAATATCATTGACGACTTCCTCAATTCCTGTTTCATGATTACTCTGAAAATACATGTATTAATAAACTTTAAATATAGGTTAGGGCTATGGTGTTAAACCTCACTTTCAACAATTTTCAGTTATATCGTGGCGGTCAGTTTTATTGATGGAGGAAACCGGAGTGGAGTACCCAGAGAAAACCACTGATCTGTCACAAGTCAGACAAACTTTATCACATAATGTTGTATCGAGTACCCTCACCATGAACAGGGTTCAAACTCACAACTTTAATGGTGATAGGCAGATTACACAGGTAGTTGTAAATCCAACTACCATACGATCACAACTGCCCCCATGTATAATAAAAGTTAAATTTATGTGTTATATTCACAAATATTATGAATCTGATAAACACAGAATAACAGCAGCTTTGAACGTCGAGACAGACATTATCACAAGTCATGCAGTGAGTCTGATAGGAAGGGCTGTGAAACTAGTGATAATGTACATGTATGTCGAGACCTTCAAAACTAATGTTATAGTTTTTATCTGTAACATCAAAATGTGTTTGATGTCACACTGACTGATAATTTTCAGCATCAGAGTCAGTTTGTTGAAACAGATAATCTAACTCAGTGAGATCAAAGGTAAAATGTCCAAATTACTGAATTGTTGAAACAAGGCTACAGGATTCTTATACATTCAACATTATATTAATCATGGTTGCATAATAAAATGTCAATACCAAACAACCTTGAAATAAGATTTGAATGCGTGAGTGATTGTTGTTTAATGCCAAGTAAGCAACTTTTCAGCTATATCATGGGGAAATCAACTTACTATTTGATGAGATAGTGATAATGTCTGCTTTTTACTAGATCAATGTCTTAGATGGATTTTTATATTGTTAGCTCAATGAAACAATAGTCCACACACAAGACAAATTATCTTATCACTATGCCAACCCGACTTTGCTTTTACTCATTAATTATATATGCTCAGCAGAGGAGCAGCAAATGCTTATTTTATATTCTTTGATTTGACCGGACCAGGGAAGGAACCCAGGCTCTACTGCACACGAGGCAAGAATGCTAACTATTAGAACACTGAGATGAGATTGGTTGATTTGATTTGATTTTTGGTGTTTAATGCCACTTTCAGCAATATTTCAACTATATCATGGTGACCAGTTTTAGTGGTGGAAGAAGCCGGAGTACCGGGAGAGAACCACCGACCATGGGCAAGCAACTGGTAAACTTTATCACTTGCGAACCCTTGCCGTATTGGTGATAGGCTTGTATGAGTTGTTAGGTAATCCAACAACCTAACTCATTGAGACACCCGGGCCCTGAGATGAGATTGGCATATACATCCATAAGTACAAAACTGTACTAACATTTTCTGGTAATCCTTTGCCAAGTTCACTATGAGACATTGGTGCTATACACAGCTGGTGAATGATCTCCCTTTTGGTGATATCCTGTTCCTGTATCTTTCCTATACCAAGTACATAACGTTCACCTGTGGAAAAAAATGTGTAAAACAAACTCAATTGTTCAGTCTTGAAAATGTAAATCTTGCTATAGTTATATGTATACAGTATATATAAATGAGGTCTAAAACATTTTGAAATTTTGTAAAAACTTAAAAGTCGTTAAAGATATTGTGACCTGTTTTCTGTATTAAAATTTGACGTTGTAACAAGTGGTTAGAAAACTGAAGTATATCTGTACGTAGAGATAAGGACTGGGTTGCACAAACCTCAATTAAAATTAAGTCTCAATTAAACCTTAAGTGTAAATTAATTTCATATACATTTCAAGTAAGTTTAAGTGTCAATTAAGACTTAATTGACATTTCCAATTTAATTGAGATTTGTGCAACCCAGTCAAGGTCTTTTTCAACTCTATTGCAGGAATGAACCATGATGAAAAATTAATTATGACTTGTTCCTGATGCACAATTTCTTTTAAGAAGCTTTAATAAATGTCCAAGGATAAAATACTGTTATATGACTTCAGGTTTTCACATTTATTTTGACTGTAAAATAAACTTAAGTTTTTCTGTTTGTTCATTTGATAGGGTTTTCTTAACATTAAAGCTTTTGTCACAATACATTCAAAATGAACCACATTATGTACCATCAAGCCTCATTATTTAAAAAAAAAAAAAAAAAAAAAAATGTTTCCTTGTATAACTAAAACAAGCTAAAGTTAGAATATGTATTATTTACAATAGTTAAAAGGTGAATCTACTGTGGTTAACTTTAAAATTCTACTAATTAGACATAAAATAGTCAGCCCATTTACTTATACATTCAAACCTGCTTTAGTGACCACTTCTATTAAGCAATAACTTGGAATATGTGACCTTAATTTTAATTTCCCTTCAATGCACATTTCATATTAATTAAACCTGTCTTATTTGACATATTTCAATGTTCCCTAGGCACATAAGACAGAAGGTGAGCTAAAAATAATTTCTGGTTGAATTGATGCATTACTTACTTATAATGATAATAAGCAGATTAAGAAATTCTTCAGCTAAAGTGACTGTCAGTCTAACAAGGTCATCCTGTCCTGATTGTGTGTCATACTCTGGTCTACAATCACAGACATATAGGTTGTATAAATATAATGCCACATTTAATTGTACAATGTAACACATTTCATTCATATGCTATAGTATTGCTATAAGTGAAGATAAGTCCACCAGTGAAAATGAGTGAGTTAATGATTGCCAAATGTGAGCAATTTTTCAGCTACATCAAATGGCGAGAACAAGTTATCTTTTTAACGAGACGATGATGAAATCTGTTTTGAACTATACTAACATGCTGAGTTTGGATTTTAAAATGGCTAATTTACTAAAACAATAGTCTATAGGTAAAAATGTGGCTCCACCTGGACAAATTCTCTAAGTTAACTAGTCTTTGTTCTTACTCCTTATTGCTACATACTTAGTGCAGAAGCATCAAATACCAACTTAAAGTCTTTGAACCATCAATCTAACACACCCAAAGTGAACATGCTAGCCATTACACCACACAGATAGTTTGTAAAACATGCACAAGGTGCATTATACATTGTATTTCATATATTTAAGAATTTGATATAACCTGTATTTTCTCCCTTTTATTCTCAGATAACCATTTACTTTACTTGACTGATTGATTGGTGATGAATGCAAACTTTTAGCAGTAATTCAGCTATATCATGACGTGAATATATTTTACAAATTTATTCCTTCACCTGGAAGACCCTTATAAATAAGCCATACATGTATTTGTGTATAAAACAATCAGATTATATGTAAAAATAAAATAAAAATTAAAAGAATATTAATTTCTTTTAAAAATTTTAAAATTCTGTCGCCTGCGATAAGCACTTACTTCACCCAAGACAGAAGATTATTATACTTGTTCATAAGGTGTATCAAAAATGAGTTGCTGTCCATTACACTGGCACCAATCTAAAGGAAAAAAACCATACAATGAAATTTTAACAAATAACAATGCTTTAAAAGATAAAATCACTAAGAAACTATAAAAATTTAAATAAAAAAAATGCATTTAATAATTATCTATATGGTCACTTATCAAGATGACTAATTTGAACGAAAAAAAACCCCAAATGTCAATATTAAATATATATTTTTATAACTTTTTAACAGGAAGAAGTTCTTTTTAGACAAAAATCCTGCAGATAAAAAGGTTCTCCATTGGGACAGGTCTACCATGTGTACATCTCCATCTGGAATGAAGAAAAACTGAATCATCCCTACACCACCTCATCACAAAGCACTTATATATTTTATTCCTTCTCTAAATCACTTAATATAGCACTCTTCTGTCCAATAACAGCAAGCAAATGTATTTTATCAGTTTTATTCCTTTCACTAATTAGTGCAATGTATGACAGTAATCCCCCCCTCCCCCTCTCCCATTTGCTAAATATACATATTGACAATTAAATGTACAAAATCCAACTTTTTGTACTCTCTACCTTACCCTTGAGCAACTGATTTAATGTAAATTCTATTTTACCCAGGAAACGAAAAATATATGACTTCTTCTTGTTTCCGAATCCTTTTAAGTATTTGGTATACTTGCATTCTACTTTGTATTATGCATCATAATTAATAAAATAAGCTTGCACTAAGAAAAATTGATGTATTAAACTCGTTTATTTTAATTGTCAAATGATATGATGTAAAATAATAATATTAAGAAAGAGAACTGTTGACACTAAGTTGTCATGGTAACATACCTGTAACATACAAATATCTTTGTCATACATCTCCTTTCTACATTTCACATTATGATAGAAAAATATCTGAAAAATAAATTGAAATAATAGGCTTTAAAGTGACAGTGTCTATGAATTTGTCAGATATTTTAAATCAGATTTTTTCTCCCAAACTTGAACAGATGTGAGTAAAAATTCACCTAAAACAGACAAAAACACCGAAAAGTGGTTTTCACGAAATATTTCGGGGGAAATGTGTTAGCAAGCAATTTGTGTCTGGGCTACTCTAATTCAAGTCAATCAAGATAACTCTGCCTCTGTATGGTGAACTGTGCACGTGCGGAATCAGTTTGAAACATCGTATATGTTGTTTACAAACTAAAATTGTTACAAAAATGGCTCATAATTTGAGTTTTGATTGATAAATTATGTTCTTATAGGTAAGTATGACTAATTTATCCTTAAACATGTATGAATTATACATCTTAGTCTAAAGGTAGGTTACATAAACTGTTTACGACATCATGCATGCCTTTGTTTTGATAAATCTGGGTTAATGGGTCATGAATAATTCATGAGCTTGGCCAGCAGACGATGTTTAATTACATCTAATTAAACAAATTTCTGTTTATCTGAGATGGTTATTTTGTCATTTTATTGATTTATCTATCTTATTTTCAAGTTGTTGTCAAACTTAAAAATTATGAAAAATCGTGGACACTGTCACTTTAATAAACATGTATAACAAGGTATAATCAAAAGTAATTTTTGATGCAAAACCATAAGCACAGCACCCCCCTCCCCCTCCCTCCTATTTTTAATCTTTTGGGTAAGCTACGTGCAATCTACAGGAAGTTGAACAAATGTACATATCAAACTGACAATGATTTACACTGTTAAAATTCCCTGTGCAATGGCAGCTTCGGTCTTTCTTATGATATACTCAGACAGCAATATCTACATTAAAATTGGTTCTATCAACCTGTCAAAACAATACACACATCTCCATATGATTATAAGCAACCATGTAAAATATCAAGGAATTTTAAATGTAGGAAGAATTGCAATGGCAATCTTCAAAAAGGACAATAACTCCTTCAAACATAGTCCGACCATACTTTGATGATGATAAGCAAATTTCCATAGGGTAATAAGCAAGCATGTTTTAAACTTTAAAGAATTCCCTTATAAAATGTAGGAGTTGTGCAGACAAACATTTTGATGAAATATTCTAAGCTGAAAAGGGCAATGACTCCTTCAAAAATTGTCCTATCAAACTGCTGTAATGATATGCTATTCTCCTAATGGTAATAAGCAAGAGTGCAAAGTTTAAAGGAATTCCCTTATCAAATGTAGGAGGAGTTCCAAGTACAAATTTTTCTGGCGGATAAGACGGACAGGATGAAAACAATATGGCTCTCCCAGAATTAAATTTTCATGTCAGAACATTCTTTAAACATCTTGTTTTATCTTAAATTTTGATTTCACAATTTGAATGATATAGAATAGCCAATAGAGTGTTAGTTTCCAACATGTTAAATTACCTGGTTTAACAAAGAATATCCATTCCTTCTCCACATGCCAGCCTGTGTTTGTGCTACCATTACTTGTATTCTCAATGGAGGCTCTATAATTTCTGCCATATCAAGTTTCTACAGAAAACAAAATCTAACATTTTAAACAATCAGTTTTTTAATGATATTAGTCAAACCTGCCCATGTGGACACCTCTATTAAGCAGTCACCTGTATTAAAAGGTCACCTTTATCTTGCCATCACAGAAAATTTAATTTCATTAAACCTCTTTTAAGAGATCACCTGTCTTAAAAGACCACTTTTTCTTTGTCCCAAAGGTGACCTCTTTATACAGGTTTGACTGTAGTTGCTGATCTGATATTGACTTTTAACTAGCAACTACAAAAGCTATTGCCCAAAACAAATACAGGTACTTGTTCAATCAAAATTTAATACATCAATTGGTTGAATGAGAAAAAAAAATGCTTTAAAAAATTAAGTCGGTACTATGTATTAAATATTACAATTTTTAATAGTTTTTATTTTGTAATATACATGTACTTACCTCAATATGAAGCTCAGGACTGTTCCACAAAAGACCATGTTTTCCAAAATGTAAACATAAACCTGAAAAAAAAGGAAAAGTCAAGTAAGTAATACTTACTTGTTGAAGATATAAACAACAAATACAGTCTATATTGCAATGTTTGCCAGTGAACACAAAAAAAACCTGTATATAAAGGTCACTGAAGGGAATCTGAAAATCTACCCTTTATAAGCAGTTGCTTTTTATTATTAGGTTCAAATTATATGCACTATTCATTAAATTGAGAAAACAAAACTGTCCTTTATAGACAGTGATCTGTTATTTACAGATGCCACTTTAAGGCAAGTTTGACTGTATAACAAACATCTATTTCTTCACTTCTATAAATTTTATGGACCAATAAATAGGTGCTTAATACCATTTTCAACATTTCAGTTTTATCATGACAGCTTTATTGGTAAAGGAAACCATGGTCTTTATATGGAATACACAATGTCACTAACACAAGTCAAACTCACAAAACTTATTACTGATAGTCAAATTGCACACTGTAAATCAAGGCAGATTATCATACAATCCCAGAGAACCTAATTTGTCTACAATATTCACATAAAGAACTAGTTACAATAAATGCCACACTTAACCATGTAAACAGAAAATATAACAGGACATTAGTATCTGGTTTTTCTTTCATACAAAAAACAAAAAAAATTTACTGGGTTCAATTAAACTGAAACATGTGCTGCTTGTTTAAAATGTGACCAGAAAATGAACAAATTATGTATATTAATGAAGACAACAATATAATGGACATATGTGTGTCGAGATTCTGCAATAAAAACACTGAAAAGCTTACCTGCTAGAATCCTAGATAAAGGTATATGAATAGATACTGGTTGTGTTGCCACACTATACTTCAAACACTTCGCCTTGTGTTCACAAACTACAAGTTGTAAAATATAACATCAACTTCTATAAAACATAACAATCAGCAGATCTTCATCATTGAAGATCTTACTGTGACTGTTCCCTGAGGAACAGTAATAAAACACTGCTGAACACTGGATTTTATTTGAGTCTTTGCTTGATTATCTTTCATGTTTTTTCTTATAACTAAATATAGAATTCTTATTAAAATCATATCAAAACATGTACATTCAAGGGTCAAAAGTATTTCCACACTAAGATATTTAAGAAATAAAAAATAAATCATGGAAGACAGAATGTGTTTTGAGTTTTAACATGGGTTGGCGGATATTAGTATTTTATCCCGAGCAAGAGGCGAGGGATAAAATTTACTAATATCGTTTGTGTACAAAGCGAAAGAAGGACGTCATGTTAGAATTCCCTATATATTTCATATAAAACCATTTATTTAAACAAAATTCTCCTGAAGTCATTCCTTATCTGATTATTAAATGCAGAAATAAATAGATTTAAAAACAAAGTTTATTTTTTTCACCAAATTCTACTATATAATCATATAAAATTGTGACGTCAAGAATTTACATTTGTGTTTAAATCATAAATGCTTGTAAATAAAAGTTCGAAAAAATTACATGAAGATATTAAAATAAACTCTAATAATTCTACTATTAAAGGTGAAAATTTCATGAAAATCGGCTAAGGAATGACTTCATGAGAATGTTATGAAAATAAGTGGTTTTATATGAAATATATAGGAAAATATCTTAGTGTGGAAATACTTTTGACCTGTGACTGTAGTAAGTGTATTGAAGTTTCAGTGATTTTCATGATATAATTACACACAGAAGTAATACTGTAAATGTACTTTTATATGTAGGTACCAATTTTCAAGGTTTCTAAAAAAATGCATTTATCAGTGGGTTTTTGAATTTGTGTCGTCAATTATTGCAAGTAACAAATCAATGGAAATATTGTACTTTGTTGGATTTTGACTCTCGTTGGATTTAATCAAGCACGAATTTGACGGAAATTAGTATCCCACGAATTATAATACTATCGCAGTAATAAAATTAAGATTGATAATTCTATGGTTGCAATTATCATGTTAAACGGATGAAATGAATTTACTTATACTTAAATAAAGAACACAAACAATTGTACATACCAGTTTCATCTTCTCTCTTCACTGTAGCTGGCTTATCTTTACATTTCAACAAGAACTCCAATGTCAATCTAAAAGCTTCAATTAGAACTGATCTCTGAAATATATGAAATTCTGATTTTTGAATACATGTATACAGAAATGTTTTTTTTCTTCTATAATTTACATTTTTGAGGGTACAATAAAAGATCCTGTCTACAGAACATTATAAAGACAAAGAATACAGGTACAAAACAAAAAAGACAATTACTGGTGTCAGCTGCATCAAACAAATGTCAAATCAATTATTTATTTGGCAAAGTGAGGACATAAACAGAAATGTACATCTTAAAAATAAAATGCTATTACTGGAATGTCATTTTCTATAGTTTGAAAAAATATATATAAGAGTTATTTGTCCATTTAAAACGGTAATAGACCATTTCCACCTTTATGGCTTGGCTTTGGGTTTATGGTGTTTAATGCCACTTTCAATAACATTTCAGTTTTATTGGTGGAGGAAACTGGAGTACCCAGAGAAAACCACCGACCTGTCTCAAGTCACTGACAAACTTTATCACATAAATGTTGTATCGAGTACACCTTTATGACTTGATTACAGGTTTTATACTTATTTTATATAAATTATTTACCTTTAATGTGAGCTAAAATGGTCCATTTTTCATGTAAAGTTAAAGGAACATAACATGTAATTTGTTCATAACAGTACACAGTTTTCATATTGTAACATCATTATTCACAATTATGCAGTAAGGTGAAATTTAACATCTAACATAACATTTACTTACATCAGTACCACACCATTTTAAGAACTCTGTTATAACATCATCTTGTTTCAGTTGTAAGTTAAATGCTCCTTCCCATTCTGGTTCATACTCTAAGTGTACACCTACTTGTCTGATAACAGCATCCATACCCTGAAATTCACAAGGCATAAAAGTAAAATATTACATACAAGCCAAACACACTAAAGATTGAGATCTTCAACTGAGTCACTTTCACAAGTGGAGTACATTTTTGATTGACAACCTAATGTTGGTGATCTCGAAAAATATTCATAAATCGATCTATAAATATCTAAAAATTTTGAATGATTAGGATTATGGGTATCTATTTAATGTCATCTTCAACAATATATATGTTTAATTGATAGAGGAAACTTGAGTATCAGGAAAAAACCATTGGCCCTTCATAAGTCGCTAACAAATGTTAGCATATAAAAAGGTACTGAATGTAGCTCACCATAAAGGTGTTATGGGTGAATGAGTGATTGTTGTTTAACGCCAAGTGAACAATTTCTCAGATATATCATGACAAGAACAAGTTACATTTCCATGAAATGATGTCCGAATTGTATTAGACCAACACGCTTAGTTGAATTTTTCTATTGCTAGCTGATTGAGACACTCACGATCTACATCACTTGAGGTGGTCACATTAACCAATACACTACCAATCCAGTAGTGGTGTTAGTTATTCATAGCATAATTAGATGTAAACTGATTACCATATGATCAACACCACTGAACTATCCAATTTTTCTGAGGTAATTATTAAATCTTGAGTCAAAGTTACTGTAAATTATATTTATTGCTTTAAATGTGAAGTTAATTCTGTGAACATATTTTGCATATTGGATAAAATTGACAAAGGTAAGAAAAGTAGAGATTGTTGGTTTATCTCCAGTGTGTTTAATGATGTTGAAGGAGGAGAATTCAATGTAGAGAGAGAAGTATTCCCTTCAATGTGAGATAACTAACATATACGTATAATTTAGATGTTTACTTATATATAGACCTTGATAATACAATTTGCTTTGCTGATATTGGTGGAATTAATCACCTTCACTGTTTAAACTTTCTTTTCATAATAGCTCATTTCAGTCAGATGAAAATAGTAAAATAATTAAACGAAGTCTCAGAAAATAAAAATCTCAATAAACTATTCATTATATTATTATTTTTAATAAGAATAAAGATCTTACAGTTTCAAATTTAATTACTGTCTTGTAATCTCTCTTTGACAATCAAATAATTACCTGCATCATTTTCAGCATTTTAAGAAAAGATTTAAACCCACGGAGAAAACTCTGTCTAAGCTGGTCATTCCATTCTTCTGGCAATGGTTTACATAACAAGGCATATCTGCAAAAAAAGTTACAAATTATGACTAGAGGCTCCCAGGAGTCTGTAATCATTCAACTGGTTTTCAATTTGATTTTTAAATTTGATAGAAAAATTTCAGCTAATTCTTTTTTTCTCCCTACTAATAGTAATTCCAGCCATCTTGCATGGAGGATGGAGGGTGGGGGTGTCACACATATTTTTGAAAGTAGATCAACCTAAGATCAATTAGACAGCTCAAATTTCTAAGCAGAAGATTTTAATGTGATTTTGTTCTCAAAATATGCATAATCGGTATTAATCGGCTGAAAGAAAAATTTCACAGAAAAACAAAGATTACATGTTAAATTACTCATTTCCATGTAGCTGCAGTTAAAATGTGATCTCATTCTGACTTATAATAAAGCAGCAGTAAACAAAAACAAAATTCTATTTTCAGCATTGGCAGTCATCTTGAATGGAAGGTGAGGCTGTCTGACACAATTTTTAAAGGGGTCCAAGGACATTCCCTGCAAAGTTTGGCTTAAGTTGGTTAAGTGGTTTCAGAGGAGAAGATTTAAATGTGAAAGTTTATGACAGACAACCACCAAGGCATGGCAAAAGTTCACATGGTTTGTCACCCTGTGAGCTAAGTGTTTTGGTTTTATTTTTATACAGCAAGAAAGTGGGACTTCATAAGCACACAATCTGGTTATCTTTAAAAGTTCCTAACTGTATTTTCAACCACTGAATTGTTTTTATGTCTCTTTCAACTGAAACATATTAAATACAATAATCACACCATTATCCTCAATTCATAAATTTTATACAACGTTATACTTACTTAACATCATATAAGACATAACAAGCTCTTTTAAACGATGTACTTCTCTCATTTCTCTCAAAAGAAAGCTTCCCATCATCTGAAAAGAAAATACCAGATAATTCTATCATTCAGACTTATTAACATAATCAAATATCTGAATAAATCTAATAAAGGGCTCTGCTGAGTACAGCATGATATGACTGCAGCATGTCAACAAGGGAAAGTTGAACAAGTGTATATTAAAAGACACCAGATAATTCTATCATTCAGATTTATTAACATAATTAAATATTTTTCTAAAATTGAAAAATACAAGCAATGCTTTCAAACTAGTTTGGGCGATCCCTTAACGAAATGTAAATTTTCTGGCCTGACATTATGAAATATTAGCAGATTCTGGAATGTTAATAAATCTTCCTTATCATATCTGTTTTAATTCACTACCTGGACAAAAATATTATAAAAATATGATGTAAAAATGAACTTAAAACATCTTTACTTATTATATTCATGTGTTAAAAAAACATCAAACTCAAAAAATGTCTTCCGCCATTTTTACGATATATCTGAAATATTGCTAAAGTTGGTGTTAAACACCAATCAATCAAGTCCATCATCTTTCTATTAAAGTAAACAGAAAAACAAGACATTGTACTTACTGTTTTTCTTTTCCTCACAGAACTTGAGGAACGTTGAGATAATAACATCTAACAAATCATAATCTGTAACCAGCATCCTTGCCTATAACAGATACACAGTTTTATTTTATCCATTATTGTCTTTTTTTTTCTAATATACTACTATGGCAGAACAATTTAATTACAGCCAAACCTGTATCAAGAGCTCACCTTTGGGACAAAGAAAAAGTGGTCTTACAAGACAGGTGACCTTTTTTAAGAGAGGTTAAATTCATAAGAAATCTTCTATGACAGGACAAGAAAAATGTGACCTTTTAATACAGGTGACTGCTTAATACAGGTGACCGAATATGGGCATATTTGACTGCAAAATGTTATTTTTTAAATGCTAGTGATATTTCAGACAGCAAATAATAAACCAGAGGCTCTCAAGAGCCTGTATCGTTCACCTGGTTATAAAAAAAACAATTGGTCATATGTAAAAACTATGTCCTGCAGTGGTAGTCATCTTGGAATTACGATCAACATAAAAAACACAAAGTTTGTAAAGGACCTTCCAATGATTGATGCACAGTTTAGGTTCAATCAGTGCAATAGCTTCAGAGAAGAAGATATTTCTGTATTTTCCCGATATGGTACTGTGTTAATACTATGACCTGTGGTGGCAGCCATCTTGGATTTCCGATCGGCATAAAAAACAAAAAATTCGTAGAGGACCTTCCAATGATCATTCCTGGGCAGTTTGGTTTCAGAGAAGAAGCGTTTTGAAACATTTTTCCCAAAGGTTTCAATGTTAAACAAGTCCTGCCGTAGCCGCCATTTGGAATTTCATATCAGAACAAAAAACGTAAAGTTTGTAGAGGACCATCCAATGAACATTCATGTACAGTTTGGCTTTAATAATATTTGTAGTTTCTGAGAAGGCATTTGAACATTTTCCCATAGGGTCCAATGTTAATCTATGTATTGCGGTGGCGGCCATCTTGGATTTCCGATCGACATAAAAAACAAAAATTTTGTAGAGGACATTCCAATGATCATTCCTGGGCAGTTTGGTTTCAATTGTCCAAGTGGTTTCAGAGAAGAAGCGTTTTGAAACATTTTTCCCATAGGGTCCAATGTTAAACTATGTCCTGCCGTAGCCGCCATTTGGAATTTCATACCAGAACCAAAAACGTAAAGTTTGTAGAGGACCATCTAATGAACATTCTTGTACAGTTTGGCTTTAATAATATTTGTAGTTTCTGAGAAGAAGGCATTTGAATATTTTCCCATAGGGTCCAATGTTAATCTATGTCCTGCGGTGGCGGCCATCTTGAATTTTCGATCGGCGTAAAAAAACCATAAACTTTGTAGAGGACCTTCCAATGACTATTCCTGGGCAGTTTGGTTTCAATTGTCCAAGTGGTTTAAGAGAAGAAGCATTTTGAAACATTTTTCCCCATAGGGTCCAATGTTAAACTAAGTCCTGCCGTACCCGCCATTTTGAATTTCATATCGGAACAAAAACGTAAAGTTTGTAGAGGACCATCCAATGAACATTCATGTACAGTTTGGCTTTAATAATATTTGTAGTTTCTGAGAAGAAGGCATTTGAACATTTTCTCATAGGGTCCAATGTTAATCTATGTATTGCGGTGGCAGCCATCTTGGATTTCCGATCAGCATAAAAAACATAAAATTTGTAGAGGACCTTCCAATGATCATTCCTGGGCAGTTTGTTTTCAACTGTCCTAGTGGTTTCAGAGAAGAAGCGTTTTGAAACATTTTCCTCATAGGGTCCAATGTTAAACTAAGTCCTGCCGTAGCCGCCATTTTGAATTTCATATCGGAACAAAAAACGTAAAGTTTGTAGAGGACCATCCAATGAACATTCATGTACAGTTTGGCTTTAATAATATTTGTAGTTTCTGAGAAGAAGGCATTTGAACATTTTCCCATAGGGTCCAATGTTAATCTATGTATTGCGGTGGCAGCCATCTTGGATTTCCGATCGACATAAAAAACATAAATTTTGTAGAGGACCTTCCAATGATCATTCCTGGGCAGTTTGGTTTCAATTGTCCAAGTGGTTTCAGAGAAGAAGCGTTTTGAAACATTTTTCCCATAGGGTCCAATGTTAAACTAAGTCCTGCCGTAGCCGCCATTTGGAATTTCATATCGGAACAAAAAACCTTAAGATTGTAGAGGACCATCCAATGAACATTCATGTACAGTTTGGCTTTAATAATATTTGTAGTTTCTGAGAAGAAGGCATTTGAACATTTTCCCATAGAGTCCAATGTTAATCTATGTATTGCGGTGGCGGCCATCTTGGATTTCCGATCGGCATAAAAAACATAAAATTTGTAGAGGACCTTCCAATGATCATTCCTGGGCAGTTTGGTTTCAATTGTCCAAGTGGTTTCAGAGAAGAAGCGTTTTGAAACATTTTTCCCATAGGGTCCAATGTTAAACTAAGTCCTGCCGTAGCCGCCATTTTGAATTTCATATCGGAACAAAAAACGTAAAGTTTGTAGAGGACCATCCAATGAACATTCATGTACAGTTTGGCTTTAATAATATTTGTAGTTTCTGAGAAGAAGGCATTTGAACATTTTCCCATAGGGTCCAATGTTAATCTATGTATTGCGGTGGCGGCCATCTTGGATTTCCGATAGGCATAAAAAACATAAAATTTGTAGAGGACCTTCCAATGATCATTCCTGGGCAGTTTGGTTTCAACTGTCCTAGTGGTTTCAGAGAAGAAGCGTTTTGAAACATTTTCCCCATAGGGTCCAATGTTAAACTAAGTCCTGCCGTACCCGCCATTTGGAATTTCATATCGGAACAAAAAACGTAAAGTTTGTAGAGGACCATCCAATGAACATTCATGTACAGTTTGGCTTTAATAATATTTGTAGTTTCTGAGAAGAAGGCATTTGAACATTTTCCCATAGGGTCCAATGTTAATCTATGTATTGCGGTGGTGGCCATCTTGGATTTCCGATCTGCATAAAAAACATACAATTTCCCCATAGGGTCCAATGTTAAACTAAGTCCTGCCGTAGCCGCCATTTTGAATTTCATATCGGAACAAAAAACGTAAAGTTTGTAGAGGACCATCCAATGAACATTCATGTACAGTTTGGCTTTAATCATATTTGTAGTTTCTGAGAAGAAGGCATTTGAATATTTTCCCATAGGGTCCAATGTTAATCTATGTATTGCGGTGGTGGCCATCTTGGGTTTCCGATCGGCATAAAAAACATATAATTTGTAGAGGACCTTCCAATGATCATTCCTGGGCAGTTTGGTTTCAACTGTCCTAGTGGTTTCAGAGAAGAAGCGTTTTGAAACATTTTCCTCATAGGGTCCAATGTTAAACTAAGTCCTGCCGTAGCCGCCATTTGGAATTTAATACCGGAACAAAAAACGTAAAGTTTGTAGAGGACCATCTAATGAACATTCTTGTACAGTTTGGCTTTAATAATATTTGTAGTTTCTGAGAAGAAGGCATTTGAATATTTTCCCATAGGGTCCAATGTTAATCTATGTATTGCGGTGGCAGCCATCTTGGATTTCCGATCGGCATAAAAAACATAAATTTGTAGAGGATCTTCCAATGATCATTCCTGGGCAGTTTGGTTTCAACTGTCCTAGTGGTTTCAGAGAAGAAGCGTTTTGAAACATTTTCCCCATAGGGTCCAATGTTAAACTAAGTCCTGCCGTACCCGCCATTTGGAATTTCATATCGGAACAAAAAACCTTAAGATTGTAGAGGACCATCCAATGAACATTCATGTACAGTTTGGCTTTAATAATATTTGTAGTTTCTGAGAAGAAGGCATTTGAACATTTTCCCATAGGGTCCAATGTTAATCTATGTATTGCGGTGGCGGCCATCTTGGATTTCCGATCGGCATAAAAAACATAAAATTTGTAGAGGACCTTCCAATGATCATTCCTGGGCAGTTTGGTTTCAATTGTCCTAGTGGTTTCAGAGAAGAAGCGTTTTGAAACATTTTTCCCATAGGGTCCAATGTTAAACTAAGTCCTGCCGTAGCCGCCATTTTGAATTTCATATCGGAACAAAAAACGTAAAGTTTGTAGAGGACCATCCAATGAACATTCATGTACAGTTTGGCTTTAATCATATTTGTAGTTTCTGAGAAGAAGGCATTTGAACATTTTCCCATAGGGTCCAATGTTAATCTATGTATTGCGGTGGCGGCCATCTTGGATTTCCGATCGGCATAAAAATCATAAAATTTGTAGAGGAACTTCCAATGATCATTCCTGGGCAGTTTAGTTTCAACTGTCCTAGTGGTTTCAGAGAAGAAGCGTTTTGAAACATTTTCCCCATAGGGTCCAATGTTAAACTAAGTCCTGCCGTACCCGCCATTTGGAATTTCATATCGGAACAAAAAACGTAAAGTTTGTAGAGGACCATCCAATGAACATTCATGTACAGTTTGGCTTTAATCATATTTGTAGTTTCTGAGAAGAAGGCATTTGAACATTTTCCCATAGGGTCCAATGTTAATCTATGTATTGCGGTGGTGGCCATCTTGGATTTCCGATCGGCATAAAAAACATACAATTTCCCCATAGGGTCCAATGTTAAACTAAGTCCTGCCGTAGCCGCCATTTTGAATTTCATATCGGAACAAAAAACGTAAAGTTTGTAGAGGACCATCCAATGAACATTCATGTACAGTTTGGCTTTAATCATATTTGTAGTTTCTGAGAAGAAGGCATTTGAACATTTTCCCATAGGGTCCAATGTTAATCTATGTATTGCGGTGGCGGCCATCTTGGATTTCCGATCGGCATAAAAAACATATAATTTGTAGAGGACCTTCCAATGATCATTCCTGGGCAGTTTGGTTTCAACTGTCCTAGTGGTTTCAGAGAAGAAGCGTTTTGAAACATTTTCCTCATAGGGTCCAATGTTAAACTAAGTCCTGCCGTAGCCGCCATTTGGAATTTCATACCGGAAAAAAAAACGTAAAGTTTGTAGAGGACCATCCAATGAACATTCATGTACAGTTTGGCTTTAATAATATTTGTAGTTTCTGAGAAGAAGGCATTTGAACATTTTCCCATAGGGTCCAATGTTAATCTATGTATTGCGGTGGCAGCCATCTTGGATTTCCGATCGACATAAAAAACATTTATTTTGTAGAGGACCTTCCAATGATCATTCCTGGGCAGTTTGGTTTCAATTGTCCAAGTGGTTTCAGAGAAGAAGCGTTTTGAAACATTTTTCCCATAGGGTCCAATGTTAAACTAAGTCCTGCCGTAGCCGCCATTTGGAATTTCATACCGGAACAAAAAACGTACAGTTTGTAGAGGACCATCCAATGAACATTCTTGTACAGTTTGGCTTTAATAATATTTGTAGTTTCTGAGAAGAAGGCATTTCAACATTTTCCCATAGGGTCCAATGTTAATCTATGTATTGCGGTGGCGGCCATCTTGGATTTCCGATCGGCATAAAAAACATAAATTTGTAGAGGATCTTCCAATGATCATTCCTGGGCAGTTTGGTTTCAACTGTCCTAGTGGTTTCAGAGAAGAAGCGTTTTGAAACATTTTCCCCATAGGGTCCAATGTTAAACTAAGTCCTGCCGTACCCGCCATTTTGAATTTCATATCGGAACAAAAAACCTTAAGATTGTAGAGGACCATCCAATGAACATTCATGTACAGTTTGGCTTTAATAATATTTGTAGTTTCTGAGAAGAAGGCATTTGAACATTTTCCCATAGGGTCCAATGTTAATCTATGTATTGCGGTGGCGGCCATCTTGGATTTCCAATCGGCATAAAAAACATATAATTTGTAGAGGACCTTCCAATGATCATTCCTGGGCAGTTTGGTTTCAACTGTCCTAGTGGTTTCAGAGAAGAAGCGTTTTGAAACATTTTCCTCATAGGGTCCAATGTTAAACTAAGTCCTGCCGTAGCCGCCATTTGGAATTTCATACCGGAACAAAAAACGTAAAGTTTGTAGAGGACCATCTAATGAACATTCTTGTACAGTTTGGCTTTAATAATATTTGTAGTTTCTGAGAAGAAGGCATTTGAATATTTTCCCATAGGGTCCAATGTTAATCTATGTATTGCGGTGGCGGCCATCTTGAATTTTCGATCGGCGTAAAAAAAACATAAACTTTGTAGAGGACCTTCCAATGACTATTCCTGGGCAGTTTGGTTTCAATTGTCCAAGTGGTTTCAGAGAAGAAGCGTTTTGAAACATTTTTCCCATAGGGTCCAATGTTAAACTAAGTCCTGCCGTACCCGCCATTTTGAATTTCATATCGGAACAAAAACGTAAAGTTTGTCGAGGACCATCCAATGAACATTCATGTACAGTTTGGCTTTAATAATATTTGTAGTTTCTGAGAAGAAGGCATTTGAACATTTTCCCATAGGGTCCAATGTTAATCTATGTATTGCGGTGGCGGCCATCTTGGATTTCCGATCAGCATAAAAAACATAAAATTTGTAGAGGACCTTCCAATGATCATTCCTGGGCAGTTTGATTTCAACTGTCCTAGTGGTTTCAGAGAAGAAGCGTTTTGAAACATTTTCCTCATAGGGTCCAATGTTAAACTAAGTCCTGCCGTAGCCGCCATTTTGAATTTCATATCGGAACAAAAAACGTACAGTTTGTAGAGGACCATCCAATGAACATTCATGTACAGTTTGGCTTTAATAATATTTGTAGTTTCTGAGAAGAAGGCATTTGAACATTTTCCCATAGGGTCCAATGTTAATCTATGTATTGCGGTGGCAGCCATCTTGGATTTCCGATCGACATAAAAAACATTTATTTTGTAGAGGAACTTCCAATGATCATTCCTGGGCAGTTTGGTTTCAATTGTCCAAGTGGTTTCAGAGAAGAAGCGTTTTGAAACATTTTTCCCATAGGGTCCAATGTTAAACTAAGTCCTGCCGTAGCCGCCATTTGGAATTTCATACCGGAACAAAAAACGTAAAGTTTGTAGAGGACCATCCAATGAACATTCTTGTACAGTTTGGCTTTAATAATATTTGTAGTTTCTGAGAAGAAGGCATTTGAACATTTTCCCATAGGGTCCAATGTTAATCTATGTATTGCGGTGGCGGCCATCTTGGATTTCCGATCGGCATAAAAAACATAAATTTGTAGAGGATCTTCCAATGATCATTCCTGGGAAGTTTGGTTTCAACTGTCCTAGTGGTTTCCGAGAAGAAGCGTTTTGAAACATTTTCCTCATAGGGTCCAATGTTAAACTAAGTCTTGCCGTACCCGCCATTTTGAATTTCATATCGGAACAAAAAACCTTAAGATTGTAGAGGACCATCCAATGAACATTCATGTACAGTTTGGCTTTAATAATATTTGTAGTTTCTGAGAAGAAGGCATTTGAACATTTTCCCATAGGGTCCAATGTTAATCTATGTATTGCGGTGGCGGCCATCTTGGATTTCCGATCGGCATAAAAAACATAAAATTTGTAGAGGACCTTCCAATGATCATTCCTGGGCAGTCTGGTTTCAATTGTCCTAGTGGTTTCAGAGAAGAAGCGTTTTGAAACATTTTCCCCATAGGGTCCAATGTTAAACTAAGTCCTGCCATAGCCGCCATTTTGAATTTCATATCGGAACAAAAAACGTAAAGTTTGTAGAGGACCATCCAATGAACATTCATGTACAGTTTGGCTTTAATCATATTTGTAGTTTCTGAGAAGAAGGCATTTGAACATTTTCCCATAGGGTCCAATGTTAATCTATGTATTGCGGTGGTGGCCATCTTGGATTTCCGATCGGCATAAAAAACATAAAATTTGTAGAGGACCTTCCAATGATCATTCCTGGGCAGTTTGGTTTCAATTGTCCTAGTGGTTTCAGAGAAGAAGCGTTTTGAAACATTTTCCCCATAGGGTCCAATGTTAAACTAAGTCCTGCCGTACCGGCCATTTGGAATTTCATATCGGAACAAAAACGTAAAGTTTGTAGAGGACCATCCAATGAACATTCATGTACAGTTTGGCTTTAATAATATTTGTAATTTCTGAGAAGAAGGCATTTGAACATTTTCCCATAGGGTCCAATGTTAATCTATGTATTGCGGTGGTGGCCATCTTGGATTTCCGATCGGCATAAAAAACATACAATTTCCCCATAGGGTCCAATGTTAAACTAAGTCCTGCCATAGCCGCCATTTTGAATTTCATATCAGAACAAAAAACGTAAAGTTTGTAGAGGACCATCCAATGAACATTCATGTACAGTTTGGCTTTAATCATATTTGTAGTTTCTGAGAGGAAGGCATTTGAACATTTTCCCATAGGGTCCAATGTTAATCTATGTATTGCGGTGGCGGCCATCTTGGATTTCCGATCGGCATAAAAAACATATAATTTGTAGAGGACCTTCCAATGATCATTCCTGGGCAGTTTGGTTTCAACTGTCCTAGTGGTTTCAGAGAAGAAGCGTTTTGAAACATTTTCCTCATAGGGTCCAATGTTAAACTAAGTCCTGCCGTAGCCGCCATTTGGAATTTCATATCGGAACAAAAAACGTACAGTTTGTAGAGGACCATCCAATGAACATTCATGTACAGTTTGGCTTTAATCATATTTGTAGTTTCTGAGAAGAAGGCATTTCAACATTTTCCCTTAGGGTCCAATGTTAATCTATGTCCTGCGGTGGCGGCCATCTTGGATTTCCGATCGGCATAAAAAACATAAAATTTGTAGAGGACCTTCCAATGATCATTCCTGGGCAGTTTGGTTTCAATTGTGCTAGTGGTTTCAGAGAAGAAGCGTTTTGAAACATTTTCCCCATAGGGTCCAATGTTAAACTAAGTCCTGCCGTAGCCGCCATTTGGAATTTCATACCGGAACAAAAAACGTACAGTTTGTAGAGGACCATCCAATGAACATTCTTGTACAGTTTGGCTTTAATAATATTTGTAGTTTCTGAGAAGAAGGCATTTGAACATTTTCCCATAGGGTCCAATGTTAATCTATGTATTGCGGTGGCGGCCATCTTGGATTTCCGATCGGCATAAAAAACATAAATTTGTAGAGGATCTTCCAATGATCATTCCTGGGCAGTTTGGTTTCAACTGTCCTAGTGGTTTCAGAGAAGAAGCGTTTTGAAACATTTTCCCCATAGGGTCCAATGTTAAACTAAGTCCTGCCGTACCCGCCATTTGGAATTTCATATCGGAACAAAAAACGTAAAGTTTGTAGAGGACCATCTAATGAACATTCTTGTACAGTTTGGCTTTAATAATATTTGTAGTTTCTGAGAAGAAGGCATTTGAATATTTTCCCATAGGGTCCAATGTTAATCTATGTATTGCGGTGGCGGCCATCTTGAATTTTCGATCGGCGTAAAAAAAACATAAACTTTGTAGAGGACCTTCCAATGACTATTCCTGGGCAGTTTGGTTTCAATTGTCCTAGTGGTTTCAGAGAAGAAGCGTTTTGAAACATTTTTCCCATAGGGTCCAATGTTAAACTAAGTCCTGCCGTAGCCGCCATTTTGAATTTCATATCGGAACAAAAACGTAAAGTTTGTCGAGGACCATCCAATGAACATTCATGTACAGTTTGGCTTTAATAATATTTGTAGTTTCTGAGAAGAAGGCATTTGAACATTTTCCCATAGGGTCCAATGTTAATCTATGTATTGCGGTGGCGGCCATCTTGGATTTCCGATCAGCATAAAAAACATAAAATTTGTAGAGGACCTTCCAATGATCATTCCTGGGCAGTTTGATTTCAACTGTCCTAGTGGTTTCAGAGAAGAAGCGTTTTGAAACATTTTCCTCATAGGGTCCAATGTTAAACTAAGTCCTGCCGTAGCCGCCATTTTGAATTTCATATCGGAACATAAAACGTACAGTTTGTAGAGGACCATCCAATGAACATTCATGTACAGTTTGGCTTTAATAATATTTGTAGTTTCTGAGAAGAAGGCATTTGAACATTTTCCCATAGGGTCCAATGTTAATCTATGTATTGCGGTGGCAGCCATCTTGGATTTCCGATCGACATAAAAAACATTTATTTTGTAGAGGACCTTCCAATGATCATTCCTGGGCAGTTTGGTTTCAATTGTCCAAGTGGTTTCAGAGAAGAAGCGTTTTGAAACATTTTTCCCATAGGGTCCAATGTTAAACTAAGTCCTGCCGTAGCCGCCATTTGGAATTTCATACCGGAACAAAAAACGTAAAGTTTGTAGAGGACCATCCAATGAACATTCTTGTACAGTTTGGCTTTAATAATATTTGTAGTTTCTGAGAAGAAGGCATTTCAACATTTTCCCATAGGGTCCAATGTTAATCTATGTCCTGCGGTGGCGGCCATCTTGGATTTCCGATCGGCATAAAAAACAGAAACTTTGTAGAGGACCTTCCAATGATCATTCCTGGGCAGTTTGGTTTCAATTGTGCTAGTGGTTTCAGAGAAGAAGCGTTTTGAAACATTTTCCCCATAGGGTCCAATGTTAAACTAAGTCCTGCCGTAGCCGCCATTTGGAATTTCATACCGGAACAAAAAACGTACAGTTTGTAGAGGACCATCCAATGAACATTCTTGTACAGTTTGGCTTTAATAATATTTGTAGTTTCTGAGAAGAAGGCATTTGAACATTTTCCCATAGGGTCCAATGTTAATCTATGTATTGCGGTGGCGGCCATCTTGGATTTCCGATCGGCATAAAAAACATAAATTTGTAGAGGATCTTCCAATGATCATTCCTGGGCAGTTTGGTTTCAACTGTCCTAGTGGTTTCAGAGAAGAAGCGTTTTGAAACATTTTCCCCATAGGGTCCAATGTTAAACTAAGTCCTGCCGTACCCGCCATTTGGAATTTCATATCGGAACAAAAAACGTAAAGTTTGTAGAGGACCATCCAATGAACATTCATGTACAGTTTGGCTTTAATCATATTTGTAGTTTCTGAGAAGAAGGCATTTCAACATTTTCCCTTAGGGTCCAATGTTAATCTATGTCCTGCGGTGGCGGCCATCTTGGAT
Organism: Bathymodiolus brooksi; assembly: GCA_963680875.1. Lineage (NCBI taxonomy): Eukaryota > Metazoa > Mollusca > Bivalvia > Mytilida > Modiolidae > Bathymodiolus > Bathymodiolus brooksi. Next base: position 72,602,856 of record OY804576.1, on the reverse strand, counting down.
TTCCGATCGGCATAAAAAACAGAAAATTTGTAGAGTACCTTCCAATGACCATTCCTGAGCAGTTTGGTTTCAATTGTCCAAGTGGTTTCAGAGAAGAAGCGTTTTGAAACATTTTCCCCATAGGGTCCAATGTTAAACTAAGTCCTGCCGTAGCCGCCATTTGGAATTTCATACCGGAACAAAAAACGTACAGTTTGTAGAGGACCATCCAATGAACATTCTTGTACAGTTTGGCTTTAATAATATTTGTAGTTTCTGAGAAGAAGGCATTTGAACATTTTCTCATAGGGTCCAATGTTAATCTATGTATTGCGGTGGTGGCCATCTTGGATTTCCGATCGGCATAAAAAACATAAATTTGTAGAGGATCTTCCAATGATCATTCCTGGGCAGTTTGGTTTCAATTGTCCTAGTGGTTTCAGAGAAGAAGCGTTTTGAAACATTTTCCTCATAGGGTCCAATGTTAAACTAAGTCCTGCCGTAGCCGCCATTTTGAATTTCATATCGGAACAAAAAACGTACAGTTTGTAGAGGACCATCCAATGAACATTCATGTACAGTTTGGCTTTAATCATATTTGTAGTTTCTGAGAAGAAGGCATTTGAACATTTTCCCTTAGGGTCCAATGTTAATCTATGTCCTGCGGTGGCGGCCATCTTGGATTTCCGATCGGCATAAAAAACAGAAATTTTGTAGAGGACCTTCCAATGATCATTCCTGGGCAGTTTGGTTTCAATTGTCCTAGTGGTTTCAGAGAAGAAGCATTTTGAAACATTTTTCCCATAGGGTCCAATGTTAAACTAAGTCCTGCCGTAGCCGCCATTTGGAATTTCATACCGGAACAAAAAACGTACAGTTTGTAGAGGACCATCCAATGAACATTCTTGTACAGTTTGGCTTTAATCATATTTGTAGTTTCTGAGAAGAAGGCATTTGAACATTTTCCCATAGGGTCCAATGTTAATCTATGTATTGCGGTGGCGGCCATCTTGGATTTCCGATCGGCATAAAAAACATAAAATTTGTAGAGGACCTTCCAATGATCATTCCTGGGCAGTTTGGTTTCAACTGTCCTAGTGGTTTCAGAGAAGAAGCGTTTTGAAACATTTTCCCCATAGGGTCCAATGTTAAACAAGTCCTGCCGTAGCCGCCATTTGGAATTTCATATCGGAACAAAAAACGTAAAGTTTGTAGAGGACCATCCAATGAACATTCATGTACAGTTTGGCTTTAATAATATTTGTAGTTTCTGAGAAGAAGGCATTTGAACATTTTCCCATAGGGTCCAATGTTAATCTATGTATTGCGGTGGTGGCCATCTTGGTTTTCCGATCGGCATAAAAAACATACAATTTCCCCATAGGGTCCAATGTTAAACTAAGTCCTGCCGTAGCCGCCATTTTGAATTTCATATCGGAACAAAAAACGTAAAGTTTGTAGAGGACCATCCAATGAACATTCATGTACAGTTTGGCTTTAATCATATTTGTAGTTTCTGAGAAGAAGGCATTTCAACATTTTCCCATAGGGTCCAATGTAATCTATGTATTGCGGTGGCGGCCATCTTGGATTTCCGATCGGCATAAAAAACATATAATTTGTAGAGGACCTTCTAATGATCATTCCTGGGCAGTTTGGTTTCAATTGTCCTAGTGGTTTCAGAGAAGAAGCGTTTTGAAACATTTTTCTCATAGGGTCCAATGTTAAACTAAGTCCTGCCGTAGCCGCCATTTGGAATTTCATATCGGAACAAAAAACGTACAGTTTGTAGAGGACCATCCAATGAACATTCATGTACAGTTTGGCTTTAATCATATTTGTAGTTTCTGAGAAGAAGGCATTTCAACATTTTCCCTTAGGGTCCAATGTTAATCTATGTCCTGCGGTGGCGGCCATCTTGGATTTCCGATCGGCATAAAAAACAGAAACTTTGTAGAGGACCTTCCAATGATCATTCCTGGGCAGTTTGGTTTCAATTGTGCTAGTGGTTTCAGAGAAGAAGCGTTTTGAAACATTTTCCCCATAGGGTCCAATGTTAAACTAAGTCCTGCCATAGCCGCCATTTTGAATTTCATATCGGAACAAAAAACGTAAAGTTTGTAGAGGACCATCCAATGAACATTCATGTACAGTTTGGCTTTAATCATATTTGTAGTTTCTGAGAAGAAGGCATTTGAACATTTTCCCATAGGGTCCAATGTTAATCTATGTATTGCGGTGGTGGCCATCTTGGATTTCCGATCGGCATAAAAAACATAAAATTTGTAGAGGACCTTCCAATGATCATTCCTGGGCAGTTTGGTTTCAATTGTCCTAGTGGTTTCAGAGAAGAAGCGTTTTGAAACATTTTCCCCATAGGGTCCAATGTTAAACTAAGTCCTGCCGTACCGGCCATTTGGAATTTCATATCGGAACAAAAACGTAAAGTTTGTAGAGGACCATCCAATGAACATTCATGTACAGTTTGGCTTTAATAATATTTGTAATTTCTGAGAAGAAGGCATTTGAACATTTTCCCATAGGGTCCAATGTTAATCTATGTATTGCGGTGGTGGCCATCTTGGATTTCCGATCGGCATAAAAAACATACAATTTCCCCATAGGGTCCAATGTTAAACTAAGTCCTGCCATAGCCGCCATTTTGAATTTCATATCAGAACAAAAAACGTAAAGTTTGTAGAGGACCATCCAATGAACATTCATGTACAGTTTGGCTTTAATCATATTTGTAGTTTCTGAGAGGAAGGCATTTGAACATTTTCCCATAGGGTCCAATGTTAATCTATGTATTGCGGTGGCGGCCATCTTGGATTTCCGATCGGCATAAAAAACATATAATTTGTAGAGGACCTTCCAATGATCATTCCTGGGCAGTTTGGTTTCAACTGTCCTAGTGGTTTCAGAGAAGAAGCGTTTTGAAACATTTTCCTCATAGGGTCCAATGTTAAACTAAGTCCTGCCGTAGCCGCCATTTGGAATTTCATATCGGAACAAAAAACGTACAGTTTGTAGAGGACCATCCAATGAACATTCATGTACAGTTTGGCTTTAATCATATTTGTAGTTTCTGAGAAGAAGGCATTTCAACATTTTCCCTTAGGGTCCAATGTTAATCTATGTCCTGCGGTGGCGGCCATCTTGGATTTCCGATCGGCATAAAAAACATAAAATTTGTAGAGGACCTTCCAATGATCATTCCTGGGCAGTTTGGTTTCAATTGTGCTAGTGGTTTCAGAGAAGAAGCGTTTTGAAACATTTTCCCCATAGGGTCCAATGTTAAACTAAGTCCTGCCGTAGCCGCCATTTGGAATTTCATACCGGAACAAAAAACGTACAGTTTGTAGAGGACCATCCAATGAACATTCTTGTACAGTTTGGCTTTAATAATATTTGTAGTTTCTGAGAAGAAGGCATTTGAACATTTTCCCATAGGGTCCAATGTTAATCTATGTATTGCGGTGGCGGCCATCTTGGATTTCCGATCGGCATAAAAAACATAAATTTGTAGAGGATCTTCCAATGATCATTCCTGGGCAGTTTGGTTTCAACTGTCCTAGTGGTTTCAGAGAAGAAGCGTTTTGAAACATTTTCCCCATAGGGTCCAATGTTAAACTAAGTCCTGCCGTACCCGCCATTTGGAATTTCATATCGGAACAAAAAACGTAAAGTTTGTAGAGGACCATCTAATGAACATTCTTGTACAGTTTGGCTTTAATAATATTTGTAGTTTCTGAGAAGAAGGCATTTGAATATTTTCCCATAGGGTCCAATGTTAATCTATGTATTGCGGTGGCGGCCATCTTGAATTTTCGATCGGCGTAAAAAAAACATAAACTTTGTAGAGGACCTTCCAATGACTATTCCTGGGCAGTTTGGTTTCAATTGTCCTAGTGGTTTCAGAGAAGAAGCGTTTTGAAACATTTTTCCCATAGGGTCCAATGTTAAACTAAGTCCTGCCGTAGCCGCCATTTTGAATTTCATATCGGAACAAAAACGTAAAGTTTGTCGAGGACCATCCAATGAACATTCATGTACAGTTTGGCTTTAATAATATTTGTAGTTTCTGAGAAGAAGGCATTTGAACATTTTCCCATAGGGTCCAATGTTAATCTATGTATTGCGGTGGCGGCCATCTTGGATTTCCGATCAGCATAAAAAACATAAAATTTGTAGAGGACCTTCCAATGATCATTCCTGGGCAGTTTGATTTCAACTGTCCTAGTGGTTTCAGAGAAGAAGCGTTTTGAAACATTTTCCTCATAGGGTCCAATGTTAAACTAAGTCCTGCCGTAGCCGCCATTTTGAATTTCATATCGGAACATAAAACGTACAGTTTGTAGAGGACCATCCAATGAACATTCATGTACAGTTTGGCTTTAATAATATTTGTAGTTTCTGAGAAGAAGGCATTTGAACATTTTCCCATAGGGTCCAATGTTAATCTATGTATTGCGGTGGCAGCCATCTTGGATTTCCGATCGACATAAAAAACATTTATTTTGTAGAGGACCTTCCAATGATCATTCCTGGGCAGTTTGGTTTCAATTGTCCAAGTGGTTTCAGAGAAGAAGCGTTTTGAAACATTTTTCCCATAGGGTCCAATGTTAAACTAAGTCCTGCCGTAGCCGCCATTTGGAATTTCATACCGGAACAAAAAACGTAAAGTTTGTAGAGGACCATCCAATGAACATTCTTGTACAGTTTGGCTTTAATAATATTTGTAGTTTCTGAGAAGAAGGCATTTCAACATTTTCCCATAGGGTCCAATGTTAATCTATGTCCTGCGGTGGCGGCCATCTTGGATTTCCGATCGGCATAAAAAACAGAAACTTTGTAGAGGACCTTCCAATGATCATTCCTGGGCAGTTTGGTTTCAATTGTGCTAGTGGTTTCAGAGAAGAAGCGTTTTGAAACATTTTCCCCATAGGGTCCAATGTTAAACTAAGTCCTGCCGTAGCCGCCATTTGGAATTTCATACCGGAACAAAAAACGTACAGTTTGTAGAGGACCATCCAATGAACATTCTTGTACAGTTTGGCTTTAATAATATTTGTAGTTTCTGAGAAGAAGGCATTTGAACATTTTCCCATAGGGTCCAATGTTAATCTATGTATTGCGGTGGCGGCCATCTTGGATTTCCGATCGGCATAAAAAACATAAATTTGTAGAGGATCTTCCAATGATCATTCCTGGGCAGTTTGGTTTCAACTGTCCTAGTGGTTTCAGAGAAGAAGCGTTTTGAAACATTTTCCCCATAGGGTCCAATGTTAAACTAAGTCCTGCCGTACCCGCCATTTGGAATTTCATATCGGAACAAAAAACGTAAAGTTTGTAGAGGACCATCCAATGAACATTCATGTACAGTTTGGCTTTAATCATATTTGTAGTTTCTGAGAAGAAGGCATTTCAACATTTTCCCTTAGGGTCCAATGTTAATCTATGTCCTGCGGTGGCGGCCATCTTGGATTTCCGATCGGCATAAAAAACAGAAAATTTGTAGAGTACCTTCCAATGACCATTCCTGAGCAGTTTGGTTTCAATTGTCCAAGTGGTTTCAGAGAAGAAGCGTTTTGAAACATTTTCCCCATAGGGTCCAATGTTAAACTAAGTCCTGCCGTAGCCGCCATTTGGAATTTCATACCGGAACAAAAAACGTACAGTTTGTAGAGGACCATCCAATGAACATTCTTGTACAGTTTGGCTTTAATAATATTTGTAGTTTCTGAGAAGAAGGCATTTGAACATTTTCTCATAGGGTCCAATGTTAATCTATGTATTGCGGTGGTGGCCATCTTGGATTTCCGATCGGCATAAAAAACATAAATTTGTAGAGGATCTTCCAATGATCATTCCTGGGCAGTTTGGTTTCAATTGTCCTAGTGGTTTCAGAGAAGAAGCGTTTTGAAACATTTTCCTCATAGGGTCCAATGTTAAACTAAGTCCTGCCGTAGCCGCCATTTTGAATTTCATATCGGAACAAAAAACGTACAGTTTGTAGAGGACCATCCAATGAACATTCATGTACAGTTTGGCTTTAATCATATTTGTAGTTTCTGAGAAGAAGGCATTTGAACATTTTCCCTTAGGGTCCAATGTTAATCTATGTCCTGCGGTGGCGGCCATCTTGGATTTCCGATCGGCATAAAAAACAAAAATTTTGTAGAGGACCTTCCAATGATCATTCCTGGGCAGTTTGGTTTCAATTGTCCTAGTGGTTTCAGAGAAGAAGCATTTTGAAACATTTTTCCCATAGGGTCCAATGTTAAACTAAGTCCTGCCGTAGCCGCCATTTGGAATTTCATACCGGAACAAAAAACGTACAGTTTGTAGAGGACCATCCAATGAACATTCTTGTACAGTTTGGCTTTAATCATATTTGTAGTTTCTGAGAAGAAGGCATTTGAACATTTTCCCATAGGGTCCAATGTTAATCTATGTATTGCGGTGGCGGCCATCTTGGATTTCCGATCGGCATAAAAAACATAAAATTTGTAGAGGACCTTCCAATGATCATTCCTGGGCAGTTTGGTTTCAACTGTCCTAGTGGTTTCAGAGAAGAAGCGTTTTGAAACATTTTCCCCATAGGGTCCAATGTTAAACAAGTCCTGCCGTAGCCGCCATTTGGAATTTCATATCGGAACAAAAAACGTAAAGTTTGTAGAGGACCATCCAATGAACATTCATGTACAGTTTGGCTTTAATAATATTTGTAGTTTCTGAGAAGAAGGCATTTGAACATTTTCCCATAGGGTCCAATGTTAATCTATGTATTGCGGTGGTGGCCATCTTGGTTTTCCGATCGGCATAAAAAACATACAATTTCCCCATAGGGTCCAATGTTAAACTAAGTCCTGCCGTAGCCGCCATTTTGAATTTCATATCGGAACAAAAAACGTAAAGTTTGTAGAGGACCATCCAATGAACATTCATGTACAGTTTGGCTTTAATCATATTTGTAGTTTCTGAGAAGAAGGCATTTCAACATTTTCCCATAGGGTCCAATGTAATCTATGTATTGCGGTGGCGGCCATCTTGGATTTCCGATCGGCATAAAAAACATATAATTTGTAGAGGACCTTCTAATGATCATTCCTGGGCAGTTTGGTTTCAATTGTCCTAGTGGTTTCAGAGAAGAAGCGTTTTGAAACATTTTTCTCATAGGGTCCAATGTTAAACTAAGTCCTGCCGTAGCCGCCATTTGGAATTTCATATCGGAACAAAAAACGTACAGTTTGTAGAGGACCATCCAATGAACATTCATGTACAGTTTGGCTTTAATCATATTTGTAGTTTCTGAGAAGAAGGCATTTCAACATTTTCCCTTAGGGTCCAATGTTAATCTATGTCCTGCGGTGGCGGCCATCTTGGATTTCCGATCGGCATAAAAAACAGAAACTTTGTAGAGGACCTTCCAATGATCATTCCTGGGCAGTTTGGTTTCAATTGTGCTAGTGGTTTCAGAGAAGAAGCGTTTTGAAACATTTTCCCCATAGGGTCCAATGTTAAACTAAGTCCTGCCGTAGCCGCCATTTGGAATTTCATACCGGAACAAAAAACGTACAGTTTGTAGAGGACCATCCAATGAACATTCTTGTACAGTTTGGCTTTAATAATATTTGTAGTTTCTGAGAAGAAGGCATTTGAACATTTTCCCATAGGGTCCAATGTTAATCTATGTATTGCGGTGGCGGCCATCTTGGATTTCCGATCGGCATAAAAAACATAAATTTGTAGAGGATCTTCCAATGATCATTCCTGGGCAGTTTGGTTTCAACTGTCCTAGTGGTTTCAGAGAAGAAGCGTTTTGAAACATTTTCCCCATAGGGTCCAATGTTAAACTAAGTCCTGCCGTACCCGCCATTTGGAATTTCATATCGGAACAAAAAACGTAAAGTTTGTAGAGGACCATCCAATGAACATTCATGTACAGTTTGGCTTTAATAATATTTGTAATTTCTGAGAAGAAGGCATTTGAACATTTTCCCATAGGGTCCAATGTTAATCTATGTATTGCGGTGGTGGCCATCTTGGATTTCCGATCGGCATAAAAAACATACAATTTCCCCATAGGGTCCAATGTTAAACTAAGTCCTGCCATAGCCGCCATTTTGAATTTCATATCGGAACAAAAAACGTAAAGTTTGTAGAGGACCATCCAATGAACATTCATGTACAGTTTGGCTTTAATAATATTTGTAGTTTCTGAGAAGAAGGCATTTGAACATTTTCCCATAGGGTCCAATGTTAATCTATGTATTGCGGTGGTGGCCATCTTGGTTTTCCGATCGGCATAAAAAACATACAATTTCCCCATAGGGTCCAATGTTAAACTAAGTCCTGCCATAGCCGCCATTTTGAATTTCATATCGGAACAAAAAACGTAAAGTTTGTAGAGGACCATCCAATGAACATTCATGTACAGTTTGGCTTTAATCATATTTGTAGTTTCTGAGAAGAAGGCATTTCAACATTTTCCCATAGGGTCCAATGTTAATCTATGTATTGCGGTGGCGGCCATCTTGGATTTCCGATCGGCATAAAAAACATATAATTTGTAGAGGACCTTCTAATGATCATTCCTGGGCAGTTTGGTTTCAATTGTCCTAGTGGTTTCAGAGAAGAAGCGTTTTGAAACATTTTTCTCATAGGGTCCAATGTTAAACTAAGTCCTGCCGTAGGCGCCATTTGGAATTTCATATCGGAACAAAAAACGTACAGTTTGTAGAGGACCATCCAATGAACATTCATGTACAGTTTGGCTTTAATCATATTTGTAGTTTCTGAGAAGAAGGCATTTCAACATTTTCCCTTAGGGTCCAATGTTAATCTATGTCCTGCGGTGGCGGCCATCTTGGATTTCCGATCGGCATAAAAAACAGAAACTTTGTAGAGGACCTTCCAATGATCATTCCTGGGCAGTTTGGTTTCAATTGTGCTAGTGGTTTCAGAGAAGAAGCGTTTTGAAACATTTTCCCCATAGGGTCCAATGTTAAACTAAGTCCTGCCGTAGTCGCCATTTGGAATTTCATACCGGAACAAAAAACGTACAGTTTGTAGAGGACCATCCAATGAACATTCTTGTACAGTTTGGCTTTAATAATATTTGTAGTTTCTGAGAAGAAGGCATTTGAACATTTTCCCATAGGGTCCAATGTTAATCTATGTATTGCGGTGGCGGCCATCTTGGATTTCCGATCGGCATAAAAAACATAAATTTGTAGAGGATCTTCCAATGATCATTCCTGGGCAGTTTGGTTTCAACTGTCCTAGTGGTTTCAGAGAAGAAGCATTTTGAAACATTTTCCCCATAGGGTCCAATGTTAAACTAAGTCCTGCCGTACCCGCCATTTTGAATTTCATATCGGAACAAAAAACCTTAAGATTGTAGAGGACCATCCAATGAACATTCATGTACAGTTTGGCTTTAATAATATTTGTAGTTTCTGAGAAGAAGGCATTTGAACATTTTCCCTTAGGGTCCAATGTTAATCTATGTATTGCGGTGGCGGCCATCTTGGATTTCCGTTCGGCATAAAAAACATAAAATTTGTAGAGGACCTTCCAATGATCATTCCTGGGCAGTTTGGTTTCAATTGTTCTAGTGGTTTCAGAGAAGAAGCGTTTTGAAACATTTTCCTCATAGGGTCCAATGTTAAACAAGTCCTGCCGTAGCCGCCATTTGGAATTTCATACCGGAACAAAAAACGTAAAGTTTGTCGAGGACCATCCAATGAACATTCATGTACAGTTTGGCTTTAATAATATTTGTAGTTTCTGAGAAGAAGGCATTTGAACATTTTCCCATAGGGTCCAATGTTAATCTATGTATTGCGGTGGTGGCCATCTTGTATTTCCGATCGTCATAAAAAACATACAATTTCCCCATAGGGTCCAAAGTTAAACTAAGTCCTGCCATAGCCGCCATTTTGAATTTCATATCGGAACAAAAAACGTAAAGTTTGTAGAGGACCATCCAATGAACATTCATGTACAGTTTGGCTTTAATCATATTTGTAGTTTCTGAGAAGAAGGCATTTGAACATTTTCCCATAGGGTCCAATGTTAATCTATGTATTGTGGTGGCGGCCATCTTGGATTTCCGATCGGCATAAAAAACATAAAATTTGTAGAGGACCTTCCAATGATCATTCCTGGGCAGTTTGGTTTCAACTGTCCTAGTGGTTTCAGAGAAGAAGCGTTTTGAAACATTTTCCCCATAGGGTCCAATGTTAAACTAAGTCCTGCCGTACCCGCCATTTGGAATTTCATATCGGAACAAAAAACGTAAAGTTTGTAGAGGACCATCCAATGAACATTCTTGTACAGTTTGGCTTTAATAATATTTGTAGTTTCTGAGAAGAAGGCATTTGAACATTTTCCCATAGGGTCCAATGTTAATCTATGTATTGCGGTGGCGGCCATCTTGGATTTCCGATCGGCATAAAAAACATAAAATTTGTAGAGGACCTTCCAATGATCATTCCTGGGCAGTTTGGTTTCAACGTCCTAGTGGTTTCAGAGAAGAAGCGTTTTGAAACATTTTTCCCATAGGGTCCAATGTTAAACTAAGTCCTGCCGTAGCCGCCATTTGGAATTTTATATCGGAACAAAAACGTAAAGTTTGTAGAGGACCATCCAATGAACATTCATGTACAGTATGGCTTTAATAATATTTGTAGTTTCTGAGAAGAAGGCATTTGAACATTTTCCCATAGGGTCCAATGTTAATCTATGTATTGCGGTGGCGGCCATCTTGGATTTCCGATTGGCATAAAAAACATATAATTTGTAGAGGACCTTCCAATGATCATTCTGGGGCAGTTTGGTTTCAACTGTCCTAGTGGTTTCAGAGAAGAAGCGTTTTGAAACATTTTCCCCATAGGGTCCAATGTTAAACTAAGTCCTGCCGTAGCCGCCATTTTGAATTTCATATCGGAACAAAAAACGTAAAGTTTGTAGAGGACCATCCAATGAACATTCATGTACAGTTTGGCTTTAATAATATTTGTAGTTTCTGAGAAGAAGGCATTTGAACATTTTCCCATAGGGTCCAATGTTAATCTATGTATTGCAGTGGCGGCCATCTTGAATTTCCGATCGACATAAAAAACAAAAATTTTGTAGAGGACCTTCCAATGATCATTCCTGGGCAGTTTGGTTTCAATTGTCCATGTGGTTTTAGAGAAGAAGCGTTTTGAAACATTTTTCCCATAGGGTCCAATGTTAAACTAAGTCCTGCCGTAGCGGCCATTTGGTATTTCATACCGGAACAAAAAACGTAAATTTGTAGAGGACCATCCAATGAACATTCATGTACAGTTTGGCTTTAATAATATTTGTAGTTTCTGAGAAGAAGGCATTTGAACATTTTCCCATAGGGTCCAATGTTAATCTATGTATTGCGGTGGTGGCCATCTTGGATTTCCGATCAGCATAAAAAACATAAAATTTGTAGAGGACCTTCCAATGATCATTCCTGGGCAGTTTGGTTTCAACTGTCCTAGTGGTTTCAGAGAAGAAGCGTTTTGAAACATTTTTCCTATAGGATCCAATGTTAAACTAAGTCCTGCTGTAGCCGCTATTTTGAATTTCATATCGGAACAAAAAACGTAAAGTTTGTAGAGGACCATCCAATGAACATTCATGTACAGTTTGGTTTTAATCATATTTGCAGTTTCTGAGAAGAAGGCATTTGAACATTTTCCCATAGGGTCCAATGTTAATCTATGTATTGCGGTGGTGGCCATCTTGGATTTCCGATCGACATAAAAAACATATTTTTGTAGAGGACCTTCCAATGATCATTCCTGGGCAGTTTGGTTTCAATTGTCCAAGTGGTTTCAGAGAAGAAGCGTTTTGAAACATTTTTCCTATAGGATCCAATGTTAAACTAAGTCCTGCTGTAGCCGCTATTTTGAATTTCATATCGGAACAAAAAACGTAAAGTTTGTAGAGGACCATCTAATGAACATTCTTGTACAGTTTGGCTTTAATCATATTTGTAGTTTCTGAGAAGAAGGCATTTGAACATTTTCCCATAGGGTCCAATGTTAATCTATGTATTGCGGTGGCGGCCATCTTGGATTTCCGATCGGCATAAAAAAGAGAGACTTTGTAGAGGACCTTCCAATGATCATTCCTGGGCAGTTTGGTTTCAACTGTCCAAGTGGTTTCAGAGAAGAAGCATTTTGAAACATTTTTCCCATAGGGTCCAATGTTAAACTAAGTCCTGCCGTAGCCGCCATTTTGAATTTCATATCGGAACAAAAAACCTTGAGATTGTAGAGGACCGTCCAATGAACATTCATGTGCAGTTTGGCTTTAATCATATTTGTAGTTTCAGAGAAGAAGGCATTTGAACATTTTCCCATAGGGTCCAATGTTAATCTATGTCCTGCGATGGTGGCCATCTTGGATTTCCGATCGGCATAACAAAACAGAAACTTGGTAAAGGACATTCCAATGATCATTCGTTACAGTTTGGGTTCAGTCAGTTCATTAGTTTCAGAGAAGAAGATCTTTGAAATTTCAGCCAATCAGAGCATATTATTGGCCCTGGCAGCCATATTGAATATCCGACTGGAACGAAAAACAGTAACTTTGTAGAGGACCATCCAAGGAACATTCCTGCTAAGTTTGGTTCCAATCGGCCCTGTGGTTTCGGAGAAGAAGCTTGAAATGTGAAAAGTTTACAGACGACAGACGACGGACGCCAAATGATGGCAATAGTTCACCTGGACCTTTGGTCCAGGTGAACTAATAATAGTTTAAAATATTCTGCATATTTTTAGTCACAATCCATAACAGAGAAAATAACTGGTTCCTTATCATTACACTAAGCTATAACGTCTGTCATACATCAAAAATAGGCTCCTCCCATTTACTGCAGGACTACAAATGTATGTCATTTGCCTCCACTACTCTGTCGTCTGCCCATGATATTTGTTGACAAAGACAGAGTATGAAGGCGTGCCTTATCTGCCATGAGTTCATAGCATCAACCAATGGTGTGGTAGATGTGATAGTCATTGACATAAGATACCCAGAACCCATTGTGTGGAGAATAATTTAAAATGACATTCATGCTTAAATCAAATAAAACACATGCAAAATAAATAACAAGACACTAGCCATCATTCAACATCACAATGAAGCTCGAATGCATTTTTATGCCCCGCTCACGATAGCTATAGGGGCTCATAGTTATTCGGTTTGATCATTCGTTTATCTGTCCTGCTTCACTTAGTGAATGCAACTCCTCTGAGGTTGTTGATCTAATAACTTTCATATATGGCAGGATGATGTGTAGTTAATCATAATATGCAGCCATTTGAATTCAACGATTTTTGTAGGAGCTATGGGACTTTGAACTTTTTCATGCAATATCAATATAGTTATACTTTGTGAACGCAACTCCTCTGACCCCATTGGTCCAATGGCTATCATATATGATATGAATGATTGGTCATTGGATTATTTGGTGGGGCATAGTGTTCAAACTTTTTGTAAAAAAAAATTAGGGTAATTTCGGTATAGTTTTGGGGCTGGATAAACATTTCTTAAATAAACTCTTAACTAAAAGACAGTTGCGCTATCATAGAGTTCAATTTTTTTCAACTTTATATTTTAATTAATTAATAAGATTTTTACAATATATAGCTACCTTCCATTTAATTAAGTGTAAACAGGTCATCAGTGAATTTGTATTCGCTGACCTAATTAAGTCATATTTTGTATATCAGCCACATAGAAAGTGCATGTTATGTGGTGGCCATATTGAATAAGAAAATTTATACAGCAAAACCTGTCTAAACATAACCCTGAATAAAACAGAATCCTGTATCAATAGAACTTTAAATAAAGCCCCAATGTAGGGAAATCCTTGTTAATTTAACCTGTATAAATCGAACACCTGTCTATTCCGAACATAAAAATTGGTCCCAAGGAGGTTCGGTTTAGAAAGGATTCAGTGTATTTACCATTTAAATTTCTATTTTTAATCGGTGACCACCTTTGATGACAGGCAGGTATGTCGGCTACAATTCTTAAAGAGGACCATCAAAAGCTTGGTTAAAATGTGCCCAATGGTTTCACAAATGTAATGACGGCTATATTTATAGGTGGGCAAGCCCAGGCCTGTCGGACACAATTTTGAAAGTGGAGCATCGAAGGACCATCCCACCAAATCTTTGTTTCAAATTGGTTTTGCAGTTTCAGAGGAGTTGACTAAGATGTGAAAATATTATGAAGACAATGACAGACTCTAAGATGATGAGAATATCTTAAAACGTATCAAATCAAAACTTATAAGAATTCACTGTGGCCCTATTGGATATCCATTCTGAACAAAACAAGGAATATTTCAATTAAAATAGTCCAGTGGCTTCTGAGATTCTTTTTCTTTCTTTTGGACTATCAAAAAATTGTTTCAGCAAACTGGTGTCAGCGGTTTTAAATGAGAAAATATAACAGACAATTAACAGCAATGAAACCAGCTCATATGGTCCATGTTGAACAAGAGTCAAAACTTCGTTCTTAAAAATCAGGGTTATTTTCATATTCTGATACATTACTGAACTATTGAAAATGTAACTATTGTAAGATATATGGATTCCAAAACAATGAGCCCTAGAACCCCAAAGTACCAACTAAATGAAACTTGTATGATCCATCAAATTTAAAACTGAATTTACAAAAGCGGAAAAAAAACAAGATCTTGATTTCTTTACTCAGAATACAAAGAACTTCACAACAAACTTTATCTAAAATTGTAATTCAAATTTTCACAGGTAAATAAATAATTTTTTTCAGATCTGGAATAAAAGTAAGGATGTCCTTATCATAGCTGGCACCCATCACTCCAAAATCTAGTTGACTAAAGAAAAAAAATTGTACAATATAATATAGAATTAGTTTAACATGCAATTTCTCCCGTTAGAAAGACAATAATTTATATATACTATACATTATTAATTGAAGTCTTCCATGCATAGGAGAATAAAAATAAATCAATTCACGATATATTTCTCTTCAATGGTTTTTGGTGGGGAAATATAAAAATTTGAATACCATCAGAAAAAAAAAAACATCGAACAACCATAATATTCGTGCAATAAACAATAAACATTTACAAACTAAATTAAACCTACCACTGATGGTACGGTGAAAATTTGAACAGACAAAGATGTTACTGAGACTGGGCGATAGTGGTCGTCCAGTACAAACTCCTTGGTTATTGCTTCATAATGCTACAA
The DNA here is from genome assembly GCA_963680875.1 of Bathymodiolus brooksi. NCBI lineage: Eukaryota > Metazoa > Mollusca > Bivalvia > Mytilida > Modiolidae > Bathymodiolus > Bathymodiolus brooksi. Next base: position 72,587,602 of record OY804576.1, on the reverse strand, counting down.
AACAGATATAATATTGACTGTAAGTCTAACTTCTACACACACAAGCAATGGCATCTGGCTGTTTTTTGACATTTTACAGTTTTCATTTTAGATCAATAGTGAAGTTGTGTAGATTTTTTTCCATGGAGGTTGTTTCCAAAAAAATAAAAATACATAGAATTTTTTTGTAAATCCTCACTACCAATAAATATCAACTACAGTTGAACCTAACAATTCAACTCTCCCCCCCCCCCCCCCCCCTTTTCAATACAACTTTCCTTGTAATAATCCTAATTACAACATTAAACCAAGCAGTCAGAACAGTAATGGGTATATTATTAATTAATAAAATATATAAATAATTAATAATTTAGAGGCCAACTCTAAAAGCTACTAAATATTATGCACTATTGTTTTTAAAAACTATAAGTTTTAGGAGGTCATATTTGAAGGCAAAAATAAACTTTGATAAAGGTATATTGATCTACTAAAAGCACACATTAAAATTCGAAATTCTTTTGAAAGTGAAATAGCACAACCATATTATTGGAAACACACTATTGAAGCTCATCTCAAGGCTTAAGTAGGTAAATTATCATTCTTATGGTGTCAAAATATTGTGCTGGTGATCAAACTTTTATATGGTTTTCAAGGGGCATAAATCTTAAACAGAATAAATGCTAGCCTTCCTATTTTACATAGGTGGAATTCTCAATCATAATGTCCTTGAATATCAACATGTAGGGTCTTTATTGCATAATTATTTCAAAGTGGAAAAATTCAAGCTTATCTTTACAAAAATTTTCAAATTCAAGGGACATAACTCCACAAACTCCTTAAAATTACAAGGTGGGAGAGGAAGGCACTGATCTCTATTACATGAGATTACATGGTGGGGAGGAAGGCAATGTTCTCAACTACATGAGATTACATGGTGGGGAGGAAGGCAATGTTCTCAACTACATGAGATTACATGGTGGGGAGGAAGGCAATGTTCTCAACTACATGAGATTACATGGTGGGGAGGAAGGCAATGTTCTCAACTACACGAGATTACATGGTGGGGAGGAAGGCAATGTTCTCAACTACACGAGATTACATGGTGGGGAGGAAGGCAATGTTCTCAACTACACGAGATTACATGGTGGGGAGGAAGGCAATGTTCTCAACTACATGAGATTACATGGTGGGGAGGAAGGCAATGTTCTCAACTACACGAGATTACATGGTGGGGAGGAAGGCAATGTTCTCAACTACATGAGATTACATGGTGGGGAGGAAGGCAATGTTCTCAACTACACAAGATTACATGGTGGGGAGGAAGGCAATGTTCTCAACTACATGAGATTACATGGTGGGGAGGAAGGCAATGTTCTCAACTACACAAGATTACATGGTGGGGAGGAAGGCAATGTTCTCAACTACATGAGATTACATGATGGGGAGGAAGGCAATGTTCTCAACTACATGAGATTACATGATGGGGAGGAAGGCAATGTTCTCAACTACATGAGATTACATGGTGGGGAGGAAGGCAATGATCTCAACTACATGAGATTTCATGGTGGGGAGGAAGGCAATGTTCTCAACTACATGAGATTACATGGTGGGGAGGAAGGCAATGTTCTCAACTACATGAGATTACATGGTGGGGAGGAAGGCAATGTTCTCAACTACATGAGATTACATGGTGGGGAGGAAGGCAATGATCTCAACTACACAAGATTACATGGTGGGGAGGAAGGCAATGTTCTCAACTACATGAGATTACATGATGGGGAGGAAGGCAATGTTCTCAACTACATGAGATTACATGGTGGGGAGGAAGGCAATGATCTCAACTACATGAGATTTCATGGTGGGGAGGAAGGCAATGTTCTCAACTACATGAGATTACATGGTGGGGAGGAAGGCAATGTTCTCAACTACATGAGATTACATGGTGGGGAGGAAGGCAATGTTCTCAACTACATGAGATTACATGATGGGGAGGAAGGCAATGTTCTCAACTACATGAGATTACATGGTGGGGAGGAAGGCAATGATCTCAACTACATGAGATTTCATGGTGGGGAGGAAGGCAATGATCTCAACTACATGAGATTACATGGTGGGGAGGAAGGCAATGATCTCAACTACATGAGATTACATGGTGGGGAGGAAGGCAATGTTCTCAACTACATGAGATTACATGGTGGGGAGGAAGGCAATGTTCTCAACTACATGAGATTACATGGTGGGGAGGAAGGCAATGTTCTCAACTACATGAGATTACATGGTGGGGAGGAAGGCAATGTTCTCAACTACATGAGATTACATGGTGGGGAGGAAGGCAATGTTCTCAACTACATGAGGTTACATGGTGGGGAGGAAGGCAATGATCTCAACTACATGAGATTACATGGTGGGGAGGAAGGCAATGATCTCAACTACATGAGATTACATGGTGGGGAGGAAGGCAATGTTCTCAACTACATGAGATTACATGGTGGGGAGGAAGGCAATGTTCTCAACTACATGAGGTTACATGGTGGGGAGGAAGGCAATGATCTCAACTACATGAGGTTACATGGTGGGGAGGAAGGCAATGTTCTCAACTACATGAGATTACATGGTGGGGAGGAAGGCAATGTTCTCAACTACATGAGATTACATGGTGGGGAGGAAGGCAATGATCTCAACTACATGAGATTACATGGTGGGGAGGAAGGCAATGTTCTCAACTACACGAAATTAAATGGTGGGGAGGAAGGCAATGTTCTCAACTACATGAGATTACATGGTGGGGAGGAAGGCAATGATCTCAACTACATGAGGTTACATGGTGGGGAGGAAGGCAATGATCTCAACTACATGAGATTACATGGTGGGGAGGAAGGCAATGTTCTCAACTACATGAGATTACATGGTGGGGAGGAAGGCAATGTTCTCAACTACATGAGATTACATGGTGGGGAGGAAGGCAATGTTCTCAACTACATGAGATTACATGGTGGGGAGGAAGGCAATGATCTCAACTACATGAGATTACATGGTGGGGAGGAAGGCAATGTTCTCAACTACATGAGATTACATGGTGGGGAGGAAGGCAATGTTCTCAACTACATGAGATTACATGGTGGGGAGGAAGGCAATGTTCTCAACTACATGAGATTACATGGTGGGGAAGAAGGCAATGATCTCAACTACATGAGATTACATGGTGGGGAGGAAGGCAATGTTCTCAACTACATGAGATTACATGGTGGGGAGGAAGGCAATGTTCTCAACTACATGAGATTACATGGTGGGGAGGAAGGCAATGTTCTCAACTACATGAGATTACATGGTGGGGAGGAAGGCAATGTTCTCAACTACATGAGATTACATGGTGGGGAGGAAGGCAATGTTCTCAACTACATGAGATTACATGGTGGGGAGGAAGGCAATGATCTCAACTACATGAGATTACATGGTGGGGAGGAAGGCAATGTTCTCAACTACATGAGATTACATGGTGGGGAGGAAGGCAATGTTCTCAACTACATGAGATTACATGGTGGGGAGGAAGGCAATGATCTCAACTACACGAGATTACATGGTGGGGAGGAAGGCAATGATCTCAACTACATGAGATTACATGGTGGGGAGGAAGGCAATGTTCTCAACTACATGAGATTACATGATGGGGAGGAAGGCAATGTTCTCAACTACACAAGATTACATGGTGGGGAGGAAGGCAATGTTCTCAACTACATGAGATTGGTGGGGAGGAAGGCAATGATCTCAACTACATGAGATTACATGGTGGGAAAGCTGTTAACAATAACTCTTTTTCCAACAAAGGACAACACTGGAGGGATGAAGTGGGAAAACAATTTCCTGCATATTACTACCGATCACAAACCTGATTATTACATCCTCTTTTTTTAAAGATGGGTATACAAATATTATTTTTTCATTATCCAATCAAAATATTTCAGTTAGTATTTGAATATTATTTTTGCGATCTTTACCCCCTTCATAAATTCAAGACAAAATTGCCAAAGAAAAAATTAAAAGAAATTAAATTTTTGCTGTTAAATTTGTTAAAATCTACAGTATAAATAATTTCTCAATAATAACAATTAATCTGAAATGAAAACTGTTTTATTATTAAACCAGATGCCACAGTCTTGTTGTTATCCAAAATACTGGACAAACATACCAGACTGGAAACTGTATAGATTTGAACTGACAATGAGGCTACTGACACTTCAAAATCATGATCATCATTAGCGTAGTCTCTAATCAGTTGAGGATAATGCTAAAAGAAGGCAGAAAATTTTTTATCATTTAGGCCAAACAAAAAAATTTAATAGCTTCTCAGGCCAATTTCCAAACATTTTGATGAGGCAGGGAGGCACCTTTTTTTGTTCTTGTAATAATCAGTGTTGGCTCAAATGCAGTGGCAACTTATACCGGAAACAACCATGCATCCTTTCACATAAACGCTTTACTGACAATGATCGCGATCAACAAACTTATGGATCGGACCCGATAAAATTCCAGAAATGACTGGAAACCAGAAACAATTTTTTTTCCCCAATGTAAAAACGATTAATGCGGCAGTAAAAACACACACACGGCGGTGCCTGAGAAGCTAACAATCAATTTTTTTTGGCCTTATGTGATATTAGTGGTTTATGATTACAATCGTAAGAGAAGTGTACATCTATTAGTAAAATAATGAAAATAGTTACTTTATTGTCTGAATATATGCAAATGAATAAAATAAAATTCTTAAAAAAGTCCAAAAAAATTGTCAAGAAATAAAATTATGAATACTTATTAATTTTTAAGTTTAATTTCCATGATTAAATTTTAAGTTTAATTTTAAAATCATTTTTCAGGATTAAATTTAAGTTTAATTTTCATTATTAAAATTCAAGTTTAATTTTCACTATTAACAAAAATTCCAAATAAAAGCACATGAAGATCAACAAATTTACTACTTAAGATATGAAAATTATAATTTACAGGTCAGAAATATTTTAACTCATAAAGTTTATGAATGTAATCAAAACAGTTGGTAATTGGTCATGTCAATTAACCTTTTGGTTTACATTTGGAAGCTCTCTATTCTTATCCAAACCCAATTAACCTTTTGGTTTACATTTGGAAGCTCTCTATCCTTTTCCAAACTGCTATACAGTTCAAACCTAAAGATTTGTTGCATTAACATTTGATCTCTCACAAGATCTGATATCAAATGTCTTTATATGTTAATGGATTACCAGAAAAAACAAACAAATAAAAAAAGATTCAATATATATTCATTTTAAAAATGAACGTAACTATGTTGAAAAGCCTTTTCAATAGAGACCAGTCATGTTTACAAAGTGTGAACTGAAAACAAATTCAAAACTATATTAAATAGGATAATGCATATAATAATCAGAAGTGTTACAAACTTAAAAATATTAGACAAGAAAAGTAATAGTAAAGTTAAAAACGATCGCGAAAACTCAGAAATTCATATTAAAATCTTACTTCAGGTTTTAATGCTAAATGAACAAGAAAATAATGTACCTTCAATTAGAAAAATTGCTGAATGCCGGCAAACAAGTCATGGATTACGGTTCAGCCAATTTAACAAATAATAACTTGATTCACATACCATTATTTTCTTTTTATTATTATCACCATACATATATTCTGTTTAATCTCCATTAACCAAGCTTGATCAAGGAAACAATAAAATAATTCCCATTTTGGAAGTTAAGGGACAGAGGGATTGATTGGTATTCAATGCCACCTTTAGTAGTATTTCAGCTACGTCACGGCATAGGGACAAAGGAAGATTATTGCGTATCTTGCAAGCGTAACTAGAAAAAGGGAGAAAATTGACTACTGTTTCTCATTTTAATCCAGAATTTAAATTACTTTGTTAAAGCAGACAAACTTTTTTATGTTTTATTTCTTAAATGAAAACTGCCTTTCAAGTGTGGTTAGATTAACAGTATAAACATGCTAAACTCTTAAATCTATTTTACTTAAGATATATCTGATAACGCTTGTCACAACCTGCATTTTTCAATGCAGTTATCTACATGTTAGCTGCGGAACCGTAGTTCTTTTAGTCTTTTTTTAAACGGTAGAGCTACAGATTTCACCCATTTGTGAACTTGCAGAATTCTTAATCCAACTGAGTCCGGGTCTTTTTGGGTAGCATAATTATATTTGTCGAGTTCGTTGAATAAGTAAATTGATACCGTTTGGTTCATAAAATATTTTTCTACAACCTTCAATAGTTAATTACTTTTGTATATCTATATTTAAGTTCTTAAAAGGAAAACATGCATATGCCCTTTACTCTGCCTTTTTAAGTTCCGCCTCCTAATTAACTATGTGAAATGTATAGAATTATAGAATTGACATCGCTTAACTTTGCACAGGCTTTTCCTGAAATTATGTGTCGTAATTTACAAAGTTGCCTGAAGTTGAGTCTGAATTTCTAGGAAGATCTCAAGATAAGATGGCAGGACTTAAAGGTAGAGTAAAGAGCAATGGACATTTATACAATTTTAAGGATATAAATATAGAAAAACAAAGGTAATTAACTATGGAAAGTTGTAGAAAAATATTTAATGAACCGGTCGATATCAATTTGACAAATGAGATTATAGTACCGGACAGGAAAGAACCGACGACCTTAGTTGGAGTGGGAATTCAGCAAGTTTACATACAAGGTGAAAATCATAGCTCTATGGTCAAAAAAAGACTGTTAAGAGCTACAGTTCTGCAGCTAATTTACATGTATGAATAATGAAATAGACAGACAACCTAATAATTTAGAAATAGTAGTAAAAATTCATTGAAAAATAAACAAATGTATATTTAATTATGATGTATTAGTACATATATAAAGCATGATTTTGTACTTTAAATTGATTGTAAAAGAAAGAGAAGGATTTTGAATTTGAATATTCTACATTCCTCTTCTTCACACTTGTACAAAATAACAAACTGAATTCTCAAATAGATGACCCATTTTGAATATGAAGTCATTGCTCCATTCCTCTGTTTCATGCATAATAATACAAAATAATAAATTGATTTCTGATATAGATTTCTCTATTAATAAAAATGATTTCCTATCAGTTTTAAATCTTACCTTGGTAAATATCACCGAGAACTGTTTTTTACATTCCTGATCCATTAAAACACTGGAAAAAAAGGAAATGGCTTCAACTTGAATATTTTTATTGCTTGAAATAGAAAAAAAAGTAAACCCCCCTTTCTCCATTCCTATGTTAAATCTATTAAATTTGTAGAAAATTCTTAAATTTATGCATAAATTTCAAACATTTTAGTTGATTAACAAAATAGTTGATGCACGTAATGCTCAGGTTTATTTTTATATAAAAGTACATTTTCAAAATTTGTACCGACATAATAGACAGACCAGAACACACACCTCTCCATGATTGACATGGTATGCTAAATTTGCCTCAAAATAGTTTTGCTTAATATAAAATAATAACATCTAATGTAAATAATTCTAATATGACGTGATTATGATCGTATGGTAGATGGATTTATGACTAACTGTGAAATCAGTGCCTATGACCACTAAAGTTGTGAGTTCGAACCCTGATCATTGCGAGGGGTATTCAATACAACATTATGTGATAAAGTTTGTCAGTGACTTGCGACAGGTTGGTGGTTTTCTCCGGGTACTTCGGTTTCCTCCAGCAATAAACTGACCGCCACGATATAACTGAAATAATGTTGAAACACCACAAACAAAACCAAACCTAATATGACATGCTTTATTCACTTTGTGGAAATGATCCATGTTACAATATTCAAAAAAGCATGACCAGCACAAATTGACAATGCCACAATATGTATTGTGCTAAAAAATATCAATGGTCTTGTCTATTTGCACAAATTCAGATCTTTTTTTTGGATATGTTTTCCTATTAGAATTGACATGAGTAAGTTTAATATTCTAGAATAGCTTACCCTTCGCCTCGCTGTGCTCCACTCTATATAATATTTAGACGAAAACATGATTTGCTCATAGTAAAATCTCAAATATACCACAGGATTCTTAAATATATATGGTATACATGTATATATATAAACAGCTTGATGTGATCAAGTTTGTCAGTCACTTGCGGCAGGTCGGTGGTTTTCTTCGGGTACTCTGGGTTTCCTCCACCAATAAAACTGACATCCACGATATAACTGAAATATTGTTGAAAGTGGCATTAAATACCATACCCCTAACCTATATATATTCTGTATTGTTTTCAATGATTGCAAATTTGCTTGGTTTTGTACATAGGATTGTTTTATGTTTTGTTTTTACATAGGATTGTTTTATGTTTTGTTTTTACATAGGATTGTTTTATGTTTTGTTTTTACATAGGATTGTTTTATGTTTTGTTTGTACATAGGATTGTTTTATGTTTTGTTTTTACATAGGATTGTTTTATGTTTTGTTTTTACATAGGATTGTTTTATGTTTTGTTTTTACATAGGATTGTTTTATGTTTTGTTTTTACATAGGATTGTTTTATGTTTTGTTTTTACATAGGATTGTTTTATGTTTTGTTTTTACATAGGATTGTTTTATGTTTTGTTTTTACATAGGATTGTTTTATGTTTTGTTTTTACATAGGATTGTTTTATGTTTTGTTTTTACATAGGATTGTTTTATGTTTTGTTTTTACATAGGATTGTTTTATGTTTTGTTTTTACATAGGATTGTTTTATGTTTTGTTTTTACATAGGATTGTTTTATGTTTTGTTTTTACATAGGATTGTTTTATGTTTTGTTTTTACATAGGATTGTTTTATGTTTTGTTTTTACATAGGATTGTTTTATGTTTTGTTTTTACATAGGATTGTTTTATGTTTTGTTTTTACATAGGATTGTTTTATGTTTTGTTTTTACATAGGATTGTTTTATGTTTTGTTTTTACATAGGATTGTTTTATGTTTTGTTTTTACATAGGATTGTTTTATGTTTTGTTTTTACATAGGATTGTTTTATGTTTTGTTTTTACATAGGATTGTTTTATGTTTTGTTTTTACATAGGATTGTTTTATGTTTTGTTTTTACATAGGATTGTTTTATGTTTTGTTTTTACATAGGATTGTTTTATGTTTTGTTTTTACATAGGATTGTTTTATGTTTTGTTTTTACATAGGATTGTTTTATGTTTTGTTTTTACATAGGATTGTTTTATGTTTTGTTTTTACATAGGATTGTTTTATGTTTTGTTTTTACATAGGATTGTTTTATGTTTTGTTTTTACATAGGATTGTTTTATGTTTTGTTTTTACATAGGATTGTTTTATGTTTTGTTTTGTACATAGGATTGTTTTATGTTTTGTTTTGTACATAGGATTGTTTTATGTTTTGTTTTTACATAGGATTGTTTTATGTTTTGTTTGTACATAGGATTGTTTTATGTTTTGTTTGTACATAGGATTGTTTTATGTTTTGTTTTTACATAGGATTGTTTTATGTTTTGTTTTTACATAAGATTGTTAACTCCATCTATATCTTATTTTACAGTAAAATCAATGTAAGTAAAATTTATATTTGGCCAGATTAATTTAAATTAAATAACTGACTTTACTTACCCAGACATCATCATCTGATGAACTGCCATTCTGGCAGCTAAAAAACACAAAATAATATTTTTATTTAGTTAGTTGTCTTATATTTTTACTACTACCTATGACAACAGTTCTCAGATTATAATACTTTCTCCTATTCTTAGCTTTTTGACCAGTTGGTTGAATTTTTGCAATATTTTAAATCACCACTGTGTTTAAATTTCTGCATGAGAATTACCACCAACTGCTTTTCGGTGTCATTAACAACTTAAAACATATTTTCGATGCTCCGATCACAGTAGAAACAGATTCTCCTTTTGCTACCAGTGGATTACTACAATTCTCCACTTTCGATAGTTAAATTTTCAAATAATAAGCTTGAGCTTTAAAATTTGGATTTAAAATCTGGAGTGGAGAAAATGTGCTGGTAGCAGAAAGAGAATCTACATATATATCTCCAGTATGATACACAATTTTATATGTTTTCATTCCAGTTTAACATATAAAGTAATCAAGAGTATGTTATTGGTTTTAAGAAGAAAATACAAGGCCAAGATAGAAGAATTTCACTTGGCAATAAATAAGCTGCACAGGCTTGTAGATATATGATCCAATAATATATCATAGTTTTAATAAGGTCCTATTTACATTATTTGTATTTGTTTGCATATAGTGGTGTCCAACACATATTGTGTTGTGTTTTTGTTAAGTTTTTCTTCGTCTTGTATGTTGCCAGTTTCTCTGGATTGCCCATTTTTGATTGCCCCTTTGGTATTCTCTAACATTTATTCAAACATCTCCACCCATTAAAGGTGGACAATTTACCACCCAATCATATATCTGAAAGCTAAAAAAGTCAAACCATTTCAGAGACATGTCTGTATATACATTTATATAGGAAGTGCCCCTCCCTCATCCTTGTCACCAACTTCAATTCCTTGCCCGGGGCCAAGTGCAATCAATACAACTTACTATCATGAAAGTTTGTCAGTAGTAGCAGAATATCTTTGGTTTCCTCTGGGTACTCCAACTCAGGGATCGCGCTGTCGGTCGCCAATGTCGCAATTTGCGATTTTTTTTCTTGACTGGCGACTGAAATCGGCTGCTGGCGATTTTTTTGGCGCCTAGATTTCCTTGTGTAAATTTATAGATAATCACTGTGTACCGTAACAAAAATCAATAAATTATTGACAATTGATTTTCGCAAGTGACAAGTATTTCCCGTACCCAATTCGTCACTTGAATTTTCAAAAAATCGTAGAAAAATGTTTGTAACAATCCATTCTTCTTCTTCATTTGCTGATTAAAAATAATTAGTCACTACAATGACAATTTTATTACATGTTACAAGCCAATCAACGGATTATAGAATTTTTTGTTTTTATTGCAGGATCTTTGATCACACCTGGCTTGATTTACCTGGTTAAAGATAATGACCCCGACAAAGAATTCAATCAACGATAATGATTTTTTTTTTATAGTTATGATTGATATGTACTCAAAATGTCACAGTATGTATTTTAAGTGGACATATTTTTGTAATCATCATTCGTTAATCGTTGCACGATAATGTCCACCATAACGAACTATTTTTGCCACTTTCATTTATGAAAATGTCGATATCATGTTTATACTGGAGTTCGGAGTTAGGAAGTCTTTTGTCTATCGTACACGTGTATTTATTAAGTATTTTGAAAGTGACTTTCTCGAAAAGTCATAAACTTTGGTTTATAAAGAAACTTAAAAAATAAAAATGGCGCGATCAAGTTCAACAGGAGTTTGCAATGTAATCCACCGATACTTTTAACCAAACGAACTTTTGCTATATTTATTCTCATTTCTGTGAAATATAATCTTAGTTCTCATATTTAATATGGTCACTTTTTTATATGCGAAGGTTGGCCATTGAAATGCACTGCACGAGGACGCATAAGTTTTTTATCGACCAGCATCCAGGTAACAATTGCGTTCTATTTATAGAATTATTTACAAACAGACACGTGAAAAAAAAATAACCACAGTCAGTATTTTTATTCCAATTGTTGCAATTTGATTATGCGATCTGAGGAATAATTATTTATTTTACAACTTGCTTCAGTTTTTAACGTTTGTTCTATTCATTACCTACATTTTGTACAAAGTATCTAGAAGTTGGACCATTGGCAGAGACAGATTTTTTTCTGCTGAAGACTACACAAATGTTGTGGTATTAGACCAAAGCACAGTAACATTTCAAAAAGGGTGGGGGTTATAAACTTATTACAATTTGTGTGGTATTAGATCAAAGCACAGTAATATTTCAAAAAAGGGGGGGGGGGGGGGGTATGTATTACAATTTGTGTGGTATTAGATCAAAATCATGGCAATGTTATGTTTTATCAGTTGGTTTCTAATTTGCAGAGTATGTTCCCATCCTAGGAGGTTTTCATAGCTTTTCAATCTCCATTACTAACTAATAAGGCAAAGTAACTGATTATAAGATTAAGCTCTGACATTAAAAATCTGTTCCGCAAAAGTGACTAATGGTCTCAAAATCCTGGCTGAATCCCTGATAATCCGTAAAATACAGTATATTGTAATAAATTATATAAATCTTTTTGTTTTTGATGATTAAATCGAAATGAAAAACAGAAGTACAATACAGACATTAACATTTGTACAAACAAATCCGGACCATTTATACATGAAACTGAACATGAAACTGGTAGTGGTACATGCAATCATCCACTGTTTCGGTTCGAAAAAATTGGCTCCTTGTAAAAATTTTAGCTGGCTCCTAACTTTCAAAACCGGCACCTGGCGATTTTTCTGGCTCTTACTTTTGGGAGCCAGAGCAGACCCTGCAACTACCTCCACCGATAAAATGGACTACTATTGAACTAGGGGCCGTTGTGGCTGTGATCGTATGGTAGTTGGATTTACAACTACCAGTGCAATCAGTGCCTATCACCACTAAAGTTATGAGTTTGAATCCCGTTGATAGCGAGATGCACTCGATGCAACACTATGTGATTGTCAGTGACTTGCGACAGGTCGGTGGTTTTCTATGGTTTCCTCCACCAATAAAACTGACTGTCACGATATAACTGATATATTGTTGAAAGTGGCATTAAACTCCATAAACCAAACTATTGAACTATAACCTTACCCTACCGTTAAAGACTTACCTTTCCACATCTGTGTATCGGATAAGATCAACTTTTCAATCAATGATTCACCATCCTCATAAGGCTGTGTGTTAAGTGTGCAAAACAATCTTCTTAATCCGTCTGGTAAAAGAAACAAAAATCAAATAGCAAAAACATTGTAGTGAAATCTGTCTACACCGAACCCTGAATAAACCGAAATCCTGTGTAAACTGAACATTAGACTTAGTCCTAATATTGTAAATTTTAGTGAATTTAACCTGTCTAAACCGAACACCTGTCTATTTTTCAGTTTTAGTCCGAAAAGGGTTCAGTTTAGACAGGTTTCACTGTAATTCAAATTTTAAATTGTGGTATATACTTCCGACAAAAGTTAAAAGTTTTAAAAGTGAACAATTTAAAACTATAAAAGAATTTTTATTTCAATAATATTTTTCAACATTCATTGGAAAATTTTGTCGAGGTGTTTATAAAGTGAATACTAAACTCACCAGATTTCCCAATGATATTTTGGAGCCAGGTTACCAGTTTCAGAGCAAACTTTTGATGAGCTACAACTATTGTGTGCATTATCTGTACCTTTAATGGTTTACTACCATGTCTGGATGTAGCATGCTGGAAGAAATATCAAGAGTTTTAATCATTTCATCATTCTTTCTGAGATCTAATACATTGGGGACAGAAATGAGTGCATCATGCTTGGAGAACGCCACAAACGCCACTTGCCAAAGTTCAAGTGACCACTCAGCGATAAGCCCAGGAAACTTGGTTTTGAAAAGAATAAAAGCTACTGAATAAGAATAGTCGTTTACCCTACATCATCCAAAACCAGATGTCTTTAGATGTTATTGCAATGCCAGATAAAACATCAGATTGTAAGATACATACTTGAACAACCTGCCAATCAATAGGCCATGTGAGTTAAAAATCTAGCCTACTGAATGTGAACAGCACCCAAAACCATATGTCTTTAGATGTCAGTAGAATGCCAGATAAAACATTAGAATACATTGGCATACTTCTAGTGACATTTTGTATTGGGTCACGCCACACATCAAAGTTCAATCAACCACTCAGCGACAAGATTAGAAAACTTTTGTCGATTTTGAAAAGAAATAAAATTACTGAATGTGAATAGCGGTTTACCCTACATCATTCAAAACCAAATGTCTTTAGATGTTAGTGCACTGCCAGTAAGATACAGACTTTGACCATCATGCAATAGGCCATGTAAGCTAAAAACCTAATAAAAAAAAACTTCATAACTATCCACATTGTAGCAATAATCTACTAAATGTGTTACACGACGGGTGGCACTAGTGGAACATGAAATGCTTATCCTTCTGGAGCACCTGAGTTCACTCCCGGTTTTTAGTGGGTTTCCTGTTACTCAATCTTTAGTTTTATGTGTATGCTTTGTAGATCGTTGTTTGTCCTTTCATTCTTTTTCTTTTGGCCATGTGTTGTTTGTCTTTCTACGATTTACGGATTCTGATTACCCCTTTGGTATCTTCAAACTCTTCTTATTGTTAAACAAAAAAAAAAGTTGATGCTTTATTTTCTGATAATATACATGCTATAAGTTAGACTTAGATGAAATGAAAACATTAGGAGAAGTATTCTACAAATTATGATTGATTTTTTTCTGTGAAATTTTGACATTTATATCAACAGGTCTTTTATGAATTATTAATATAACAAAAAACATGGTGCTTTATTTAAAAGCCCCAATTATTGTATGAAGCCATGTATTAGCCATGATATTGGGAGGCGAAAGAGGTGCCGATAATGCACAAATGTGGGCGACATATGACTGTTTACTTTATTTTCCCTTTCATAACACTTTCCTGTCAGATTACACTGTTGTTGAACACAAAACTGCCTAGAAATTGAGTACAACGACATTGAATATATCTTTTTACCTCAATTATATGTCGAGCCTTTTCACAATAGGAAAATGTACCATCTCTTACTGTACTTCTTCCCTACAAAAAAAACATAATTTCTGTTAAATTGTCTTCAAATACATTTTGACTAAAGAATGGAAAATCTTAAAATACATTTCATTAAAGTAGGGAACATCTTAAAATACATTTTACTAAGTAGGGAACACACATTATTAATTTGCAGAGGGACTGTTGTGGCCAGGATCATACGCTAGTTTGGATTAACATCTACCTATACAAGCAGTGTCTGTCATCACTACAGATATCAGTATAATTCCTGTATATGGCAAGATGTAGTCAATATCACTATTTGATAAAGTTTGTCAGTGACTTGCGGTAGAGGATTATTTCTGGTTTTTGTCATGATATACCTGAAAATGGTTAAAATTGATATTAAACAGTAATAAAATAACATTAAATTTTTGTATTTTACAATTTTCCTTTTATTAAATATTTGTAAAGATTTGGTAAAATCAAATATATTGCTATTTATCTGTACATCATAAAATAGTGAATTTTTCAATTTGTAAATATGCAAACCAATTTTTAGCTCTATACAAATTTATTGTCTCAAAAGATTTAACCTTTTGACTGTCAGAGAACCGTGTGGATTTTCGAGTGAGTGAGCGATTGTTGCTTAATGCCAATTCAGCAATTTTTCTACTATATCATAGTGAGAACAAGTTAATTTCAAATGAGATGATGATGAGGTCCGCTTTGTTCTAGACCAACATGCTGAGTTGGATTTCTATAGTGCTAGTTCGTTGAAACAACAGTCAACAGTCCACGGGTAGACATGTCGCTCCACTCGGAAACATTATTCTGATTCCAAGCCAACCAGTCTTTGCTCTTTCTCCTCAATGCTGTGTGCTTAACGGAGAAGCAACAAATACCAATTTTATAGTCTTTTGGTTTGACCTGACCGGGGCTCGAACCCACAATCTACTGCATTCGAGGCGAGCACGCTAACCATTACACCACCGATACGGTTTTGCGGATTTTTATAATTCATGACTAGGCTAGACCATTTAAATACAAGACACATTTATAACATGAAAATGTCATTCTACTCATTACATGATATACTTACCTCTCTATCAACAATGGTAGCATATTCTACAGCTTGTTCTTGAGTACAGTCAACTGCTCTTTGTAAAGTGTTGATCACCTTAAAATAAGAGAAAGAATTTTGCTAGTTCACTGTAACAACAGTCTGCGGGTAGACATGTCACCCCACTCAAAACTTTTTTTTATCTTTTATGTTAATTCAGAACTTTTGCAAATACCAATTTTGTAGTCTATTATTCGACTCGAATGGGGCTCGAATTTACAACCTACTGCACTGGAACCAAGCATGCTAACCATTACAGCACCAATCCAATGAGAAATCAAATTGATTAAGATGATCAATAAAATTTAGTTACATACTTTAATACAATATCCTATTGAAATGGAAGAATAAATAGTTTGTTCAGTTTTGATCCAGTAAAATTCAATCAAACAATTAACCAACCTGTTCATATGTGTGTATTTCATCATTAAATAACATAGTGATGTAGGTATCATCTAACTCCCCTTCAGGTTGTATATCTGATGGAAGACAGTCACACTGCTCCCATGTCAATGTCTGTACAACATAATGTAATGTAGCCATAAACATAGCACTAGCTCTGTCTGTAAGATCTACTGGTAAAACTTCTATTGGATTCTGTAATATAAGATTGTTATAATACTTTACATGTAAGATCTACTGGTAAAACTTCTATTGGATTCTGTAATATAAGATGGTTATAATACTTTACATGTAAGATCTACTGGTAAAACTTCTATTGGATTCTGTAATATAAGATTGTTATAATACTTTACATGTAAGATCTACTGGTAAAACTTCTATTGGATTCTGTAATATAAGATGGTTATAATACTTTACATGTAAGATCTACTGATAAAACTTCTATTGGATTCTGTAATATAAGATGGTTATAATACTTTACATGTAAGATCTACTGGTAAAACTTCTATTGGATTCTGTAATATAAGATCGTTATAATACTTTACATGTAAGATCTACTGGTAAAACTTCTATTGGATTCTGTAATATAAAATCGTTATAATACTTTACATGTAAGATCTACTGGTAAAACTTCTATTGGATTCTGTAATATAAGATTGTTATAATACTTTACATGTAAGATCTACTGGTAAAACTTCTATTGGATTCTGTAATATAAGATTGTTATAATACTTTACATGTAAGATCTACTGGTAAAACTTCTATTGGATTCTGTAATATAAGATGGTTATAATACTTTACATGTAAGATCTACTGGTAAAACTTCTATTGGATTCTGTAATATAGGATCGTTATAATACTTTACATGTAAGATCTACTGGTAAAACTTCTATTGGATTCTGTAATATAAGATGGTTATAATACTTTACATGTAAGATCTACTGGTAAAACTTCTATTGGATTCTGTAATATAAGATTGTTATAATACTTTACATGTAAGATCTACTGGTAAAACTTCTATTGGATTCTGTAATATAAGATGGTTATAATACTTTACATGTAAGATCTACTGGTAAAACTTCTATTGGATTCTGTAATATAAGATCGTTATAATACTTTACATGTAAGATCTACTGGTAAAACTTCTATTGGATTCTGTAATATAAAATCGTTATAATACTTTACATGTAATATCTACTGGTAAAACTTCTATTGGATTCTGTAATATAAGATTGTTATAATACTTTACATGTAAGATCTACTGGTAAAACTTCTATTGGATTCTGTAATATAAGATTGTTATAATACTTTACATGTAAGATCTACTGGTAAAACTTCTATTGGATTCTGTAATATAAGATTGTTATAATACTTTACATGTAAGATCTACTGGTAAAACTTCTATTGGATTCTGTAATATAAGATGGTTATAATACTTTACATGTAAGATCTACTGGTAAAACTTCTATTGGATTCTGTAATATAAGATCGTTATAATACTTTACATGTAAAATCTACTGGTAAAACTTCTATTGGATTCTGTAATATAAGATCGTTATAATACTTTACATGTAAGATCTACTGGTAAAACTTCTATTGGATTCTGTAATATAAGATGGTTATAATACTTTACATGTAAGATCTACTGGTAAAACTTCTATTGGATTCTGTAATATAAGATGGTTATAATACTTTACATGTAAGATCTACTGGTAAAACTTCTATTGGATTCTGTAATATAAAATCGTTATAATACTTTACATGTAAGATCTACTGGTAAAACTTCTATTCGATTCTGTAATATAACATGATTATAATACTGTACATGTATTGTACATCTATGTGTCAATGAAATAATTAACAAATCAATGGATGTATTATTTAAATATAAAACTAACAGCTCATATTCAATATACATGTATGTACATTGTCGAAATATATAAAATTTATTTGAATGAGCCTTAAAAACAGGTAGAAAAACAAACCTTGGCGAGCTTTTCTAACCTGTTTTGCAGCAAGTGCAAATTAATATTTTATATTGGGCTTATCTGTAATGTCAAAAAGTACTAAACAACTGCTAAATTAAATTGAAAACAGTGGAAGCAAGTGTCATTCCAATCCTTTTTAGGGTGTCCTGTTACGTCTGCATTATACTGTTACATGTTCTTACCCTTCACTCTACATGAATCAGGGACCAGGAGAATGTTATTTGTATACTAGACGAATAAAGCAAAAATTTATTTGTATACTTTTATTCCACAGCAAATGTAATGATTGCAGGATAAACTTGGTTATTCATGCATTGTTCGGTTTCAACCAAATTTGTAGATTAAGAGAAAAAGCTTCATGATCATATACACATTGTCGCATATGTTAAACAATGTTCTGTGGTGGTGGCATGGCCATCTTAAAATTCTAATTGAAAAAAAATATTAAAGTTGTGTTAGGGACTTCTTAAGTACAATTTCATTTCAATCAAGTTTATATAATTCTTAAGAATATTTTTCTTCTTTTTCCATTAGATGCATTGTGGTGATAGCCATCTTTGAATTCCAATAGTAACAAAATATTAAAGCTGTGAAAGGGATTACACAATGACTATTTATGTACAGTTTCATTTCAATTAAGTTGATAATTTCTCAGAAATATTTTTTTATTTCTCCCATGAAAAACAGACATTTTGAAGAGAATTTTCTCCTATCAGCTATTTTCAGCATAATTGAAAAAAAAATTCAATCTCAGCATAATTAAAAAAAATTATTTTTCAATCTCAGCATAATTAAAAAAAATATTTTTCAATCTCAGCATAATTAAAAAAAATATTGTTGAATCTCTTAATCTTATTACTGCTTTAATAATGCTTTTGTTAAAACATACCTGATCATATGATGGCTTACTATCAATGTTGTGTAACTCACAGTAAGGATGTGCCTTCCACGCTTCTATGTCTCCACAATCACAATATCCACCCCCACCTGATGTACTCATCTGTAATAAATACAATAATATGCTTGACGAAAGGCTGAAAGTAGTTTGAATTTTCGACTGTTTCAACTGACTTGAAACTTGGTCACAAATGGTATACATGCAGATCCTTTCTTAAGCTTGGTTACTTAGCAAGATTTTTTTTACCAAACTACTAGTCATCCCCAGATAAAGGTACTTTTCTACTAACTAGCATGTCAGAAAGAAAGGTTTAAGCTAACACATTTTGATTTGTTTCCTCAAGTCAAATCAGAATAATGCTGATGAAAAACATTTCTGTTAGATCAAATAATCCTAAATTTATACTGAAGTAAGTAGACATAACTGAAACGTGCCACAATTACAGTATCAATTTGAAGCTACATGTATCTCTGAACAATGATATATATTGACAATAATTATAGTATAAACTAAAAGAGACCACATCTGTATAGTTAGCATGCGGGTCTCGACTGTGGTAGATCGTTAATTTAAGCCCTGGTTTGGCAAAACGAAAGACAATAAAATTGATATTTTGCTGTTGTTCCGCTAAGCACGCAGCATTAAGGAGTAAGAGCAGACTGGTTTGCTCAGAATCAGGATAATGTGTCCGTGTTGAGCGACATGTTTACCAATAGACTGTTGTCTCAGTGAGCTAGCACTATAAAAATCCAAATAAGTGTGAACATCATCATCATCTGATCGAAATGTAACTTGATCTCACCATGATATAGCTGAACAAATTGTTCATTTAGCATAAAACAACAATCACTCACTCAAAATAAAAGATTCAGAGTTGCTAATAATAAAACATATTTCCATTTATCCTGTATTTGTTTGTCTGTGAGTCAATTACTACTCAGTTTAACAGAATTACAACTCTATGTACAGTATACACACCCTATATCTGTGTTTCTTATGAGCACTCTTTTGGAAACAGTCAATACACAAGACACATGTGGGGTCATTAGCACAGTCCCTGTAAATAAGAATGTATACATTTATGTATCCATCATCTAAAATTAAAACAACAAAATAATCCTGTCTTTATCTAATAAATTATTCATAACAAAACAGTAGTATAAAACTTTAATAATTTTAGGGGTTCAAACTTGAAAGGAGATTAAAAAATGTAAAAAATAATAATTGAGTTATTAGTAGTTTAAGCAATCAAAGTGATTCAATTTTAGTGAGCTTCCATTACTCTAAGGACAATAAATGACTGCATTTCATGCCAATGTAACCTTCAGCTACAATGAATTTTGATTAAGAAAAGAATCATATCTGTCCTGGCCACTCATAACTTGAATACTCTGCTAAAGTGGAGCAAAAATGTGGTTCTTGAAAATTCGACTCATCAGAGATCGACTCTATTTATATTCAAATTAGCAAGTATAAGAACATATGTATGCAAGTACATAATGAAGAAGAATACATGTGGGTGAAGAGACTATATACCTGCATGAGTATGTTGGTTCACCATTTTTAAATACTTTTCCACAAAGTTGAGAAGGTTGATCTTTCTCTTTCAAATTTTTCATTACAACTTCAGGATCACCATTACAGAGAAAGAACTCCATTGGTCGCAGGAGAAACTTCTCTGCCAACCTGTCTTCTTTACTTGAGTCATAGTTATTGGAAAAAACAACCAGAGCAAATGTTTTCCAATGCTTCTGCAGTGCCGAAAGAAGATTCCCAGACTTGCATTGAGTAACCCATTCCTGTAAAAATATATACAGGTACCTAAAACTGTATGTTCAAAACACATAAATACAAATACATGTACCCCCTAGCTTCATGTAGATGACAAAAACAATTTTTTGTATCCTTGACCAAGAACAAGTATTTTTAATTGACTACAACCATAAGGAATAAAGGGCTGCACAGAGCGAAGCATATGACCGTAGCATATCAACAAGGTAAAATTGAATAAGTGTATATGAAAATATGCCTTCCAAATATGGCAAATTTCTGCCCCCTTTAGACCCCTTTTAAAAAAAACTGCATTAAACTTGGATGAAAATTAAGAAAGTTCAAATTTTTAAATTTGTCTTTTGTTGGCCCCTTTCGATCGAGTTTATCTCTGTTATCATAAGAGAAAAGAAAATTTGTTGACATACTACTGAAAGCTCTTGGCCCAATCAATTCAAAGAAAAAATATATCAAAATTGAATCAAGAATAGAAATTATATACCTCCAATCATTGTAATCATTGTATTTGATTTTTTTGCCCTTTATGGGCCCATTAATTTGGTAATAAAATATATTCTATTCTATACCTCCTAGATATGTGAAATTTCAGAATGGGTGCTTTTAGACCCCTTTTTGAAATAAAATACAAAAATTTTGTAATGGCCTATCAATAACCTATTAAGATTATCATTTTGCAAAAAAAAAAAAACTGCATTAAAATTGGATGGAAAGTAAAAAATTTGAAATTTCCCCTTGATGAGTCCCTTTTATGTCAAAAAACGGTAACAATCACATAATAACACTATGCATTTTCTGAAAGGAATTTTCCTAAGGAATTCATTACAAAACCCCCCCCCCCCCCCCCCCATTGAAATCAGATGAAAATTAAGCTCTCCATGTACAAATAACTGAAACATCTATTTTTGCATTAGAACCTCTTGTTTGAAAGCAGGTAGCATTACTATACCCAAAATCAATACCAACCTTTACTCAGCGCCAAGAACCATTTTGTTTAAAATACAGAAGGATCCGTCAACTACAACTTAAGTCATCACATGGATCCCATTTTGTCTATAGCCAGACATTGACGATAGCGCCACAACATAATACGACCACAAAATTTTGCAGTCATATAGAAAGTTACACATGAATAATAAATCAGTAATATGGTACCCTGTTGTACTGAGCTACAAAATGGAAACCGTTGAAAAAAAAGATACACATATATTAATTAATGGTACTCATATGGTCATAAATTTCAATAATTATATGATTAAACAACAGATCAACATATCTTTATGCAAATTTCAATGAAAACAACATAATTTTTTCAGCTATGTTCCCATCAATCACTGAAAACATTGGAGATCATGTTGAACTCGACTAGAAAATGGCCACATTAGAAAGGTACACATATATAAATCTACTTTAAAATCACTAAATTTGTCATTTACTACAATGGCTTTATGAATGAACATTGAGAAAAAATGTATTTTTAATTTCAAATAATAACCAAATATGTTCGAATTTATTCATATTTATAAACATGATTCTATATCTGAGCTTAAAGATTTTTGTCGAGAACAAAATGGAGTCAATGGCCACAACAATGTTTTCTTTTCTTCGTCTCGCAAAATCTCAAGAAGTCTTCGAACAGCATGTTTTTTTTTCAATTGAATTAGCTGGCTATATTGGGAAGATACATCTCCATGTGTTTTATTACTCACAGAATCTATATAAAGGTTATGTTCTAATGCTATGCAGCCTGCCAGGTTATCATTTTTTTCAAACTTTGTTCCAGAATATAATTTTTTTTAATACTTACTTATATTTTGACTGGACATATTTATAGTATTCAGGCTATGCATTCAGTATAGGTCAGGGAATGATTCTTGTCGTCTAATAAAATTCAGGTCAATACACAAATTGTCAAATAAATGTGTGAGTGAACATTGTCAAGGTAGCAGTTTCATTACTTTTTTTAAATGAACATAAGAAATGGTGTTCATCAATGTGAAATGAGCACATTAGTATGAACTGTTCACTGACCAGTACTGGCAGAATTATAGGCACAGGCTACGAATACGATGGAAACGTATTCGTAGCCTGGGTTCTACAAGTACGACGGGCAGAAGTTGTGACTAAATGATCAACCGGTTTCCGGATATGGACACCTATTTTACGGAAATTAATCACGTATTGTTAGCATCTAGCATTGTCTAGAGGCTACGAATACGACAGATTTCTCGATTTTCTTAATTCTATTGTTTTTATTTCATTAAATGACAATTTGTGAATTTTTTATATAATTTTCTGTTTGTAGTTTATTTTTATTCCAATAAAATCTGATGCATTGAAAACCTAGTCTTACAATACACGATTAAGCCAATAGATTTCATTGGTACGAGTACTTCTCAGAGTACAACTCACACCTCCCAACACTAATTATTTTCAAAATGGACGACAATGGTAGTGCGCTCCGTGTTGGAGCAAAGTATAAAAGTCCTTGATGAAAACGTTAATTATATTAATTTGACTCTCATTAAAAAGTACTTTAAAAAGGAACATGGAATCACCTTAAAGACATCATTAGTCCTAAAAAAGAAAATGCGGTTTATGACTATTGCGTGTGCCAAACTGATCTGCATTCTGAAGATTGTGTTGTGTGCGATGTCTGTCTCAACTGGTACCATCTAAGATGTATTGGACTACGTTTTGCACCGAAAAAAATCTACTGGTTTTGCCGAAATTGCTTAAAATAACTTTAAACATTATTAATTTAAATATCTATGTATATTTTTTTCTTTAAACTTTATAGTATAACAGTAATAAATGTCTAAAAACAAAATATTTAAGAAAACAAAAATCCGTCGTATTCGTAGCCTCTAGATGCTAGATTAATTTCCGTAAAATAGGTGTCCATGTCCGGAAACCGGTTGATCATTTAGTCACAACTTCCGCCCGTCGTACTTGTAGAACCCAGGCTACGAATATGTTTCCGTCGTATTCGTAGCCTGTGCCTTAATTATAATCTGTGCATGTAAGAAAAAATTGTGCTATAATGATACCACAATTATTTTGATACCTTGCCTACATGTACAAACAATGTATATTGGACAAATTAAATTCCAACTATTAGTTTGCTAACTTGGCTGGTCTCAGAAGATGTTGGGTTAACTACTAGTACTAGATCATGTATCGTCGTGTACTGTAAAGTCGAGGGTCGGTCATTTTGCATATTCATTAGATGACGTCGTAGTGAGCACGTGACCTGTGACTGTCAAACAATAATAGTGATGACCTAGTTGGAAATTATCAAGTTTCTTAACAAAAATGAGATTCAAACAGGTAAAATAACATAAGAAACCCTCAAGATGCCAATTTCCGCCATTTTTGCTAATGCCCATTTTTAAAAAAACATTTCTGTGCCGTTTTTAGAGCCTTGGATCACCAGGGTCATGGAAGACATGGTCGGCTGCTTTGTTTACAAACTTGAGTTAAAGGTTATATGACTGAATTTGGAATTGTGGGTTTAATCAATTGACAAAAATGTCTCACAAAACATGTGATTTCTTATTTATCTAACCTGTAAAATGTAAAAAGTCTGACAATGAGTGAAACAAAATAACAACTTGTAGCCTTTCAAAACAGTTGGTCATGTGACTTTAACATATGGATAAAAGAAAGAATGTATATTGTGTTTAATATAGTTACAGCACGCACAGCGCGATTTAGCAAGAAATCACTTGGGTCCGACGTCGGTGAAATCAAGAAAATGTCGGAGAAATTAAAAAAAAAGTCGGTGTTGACACCGCGAAATGTCCGAGAAAAATCGAACACGGTGATTTACTATAAAACGCAGACTAAACACCGACATTGACGATTAGACACCGCGAAATTAAGCAATGGGATATTAACCTTTATTTGTACATTTGTATGTTCTTGAGACTGTCATTTTTGATAATATGAATGATTCATAGCAAATACTTATTTTCTTTTTCAGGTGTGCAAGCTATGTGATCATTTTTCGTTCTTTAATTCTGATATTTGCTTTTGTTTTAATCTATTATGTTAAGAAAACAATGCCGGTACAAACGTTTAGTATTATGTGATCATTACCATTTATAAGCTTGTGTTGTATTATTTTGTTAATTAAAATAAATTTGATCTTTTGAATGCAAGCTTGGTATCCCGAGTTAATTTGCTTTCGCGTGTTCAATTAATGTCAACTTGTAGTCCAGTCAATAGACCCGTAGACCCAAAACAAATTGCAACAGAAATTATAAATACGTCAGCATTTTCACTTTAACCCATAGAGTAACCAATAAAAAATCCCCATGAAAATTTTATGTATTAAAGACAGAAATTAAGATAAAAAATTAGTACTTTTTACTTCTATCGTTTTGTCACTACGGATCCTCCATAACCGAATCAGAGATTTTCCGGAAAATACAACTGACGGAAAGCAATGAAAATAGGAATTATCATCCATATCTAGGTAAGTGTAATAATAATATAATATATTTCTATGAAGTAGAAATATATTATATTATTATGTTCAATTTTACCAAAACACCCATGAAAAGTGAACAAACAGGTCAATATCTATGACATTCAAATTGAGCAGACATAATTCCCATAATGCACCATTCTCAACCCAAAAAGAGCTTTATAAAGCCTTTTTAAATTACTTTCTGCTAAATTTTGTGTAAAAATAAGTTATTATATATTAGACAGAGATATCTATTTCAAGTGTTTGATCGAATTAGCACTTAAATTCGCGGATTTCAATAATAGGTAGATGCGGACGAAAAAAAAATCTATGGAACGCCAGTTTACCTTACCTTAACTCTGCATCTTTACCCCCTTCAAAGGAGAACCATACTGTGTCGTATGTTAAACGTGTGTTGGGTGGCTGTGCGCTGTACAGTGCTGTGTGAGTGAAAATCCCATCACCTCCGTATCCATGAATAAAATGTATGTACACTAAAAATCAGGCTTATTCACACGGGATATAAAAATTTATCAAATCAAGTTAAAACAATCCACAACGATTGTCCCGACATTACGTATAAAATATGCATGTTGCATGTATTGGAAAAATTTAAGAAGACGCATCACTGTTTAAAATCTAAAAGTCTCTGTTCGTATGGTTAAAATCTAAAATCTATTTGTTACGGTTTGGTTCGAGGTTTAAAAAGTAATTGTCACATCCTAAAATCTAAAACGAATCGTATCTACAGTTTAAGATCTAAAACGTCCTCTTTCAAAGTCTAAAATATAAAACAATCATCACAGTTTATTGTAATGGATTCTTGGGCAATCCCCGGACGGCTCTCCCTTCCCCCTTTTCGCAATATTAGTTCCGTTTCTTCATTGTTGTCTGTATTTTGTCTCTATCACTCTCCAGAAGCTTCGTTCTCTTAATATGCAATTTGAACATTAATCTCCTTGATAGACCTTCGAGTCTGGCTATGCTGGCTGAGTTTTTCTTGGTAGGTTTCACTTTGATTGTATTGTCCATTAGCAGTTGTAGTTGGTCAAAATTTTCATTATTTTGGAACTCATTTTGCCATATAGCGTTGATCTCGGACAGTAAAGCTACTCTCTCCGACTGTAGTTTTTCACATTGGAGAATGAAGTGTAGTACATTCTCTTCAGCTGCTCCGCATAGCAGGCATGTTGGGTCACTTTCATTTCTGTAGTACTTAATGCGTTTTGTTTGCAGCACGTATGTCCCGGTGACGGGTCTTAATTTTACTGGAATTCTACTGATGTCTAATGATGAGTAGAATCTGTGCTTCAAAATAGGATGTATTTTGCACTTGCTCAGATTGTGGTTACTAAGATATTGCAGCCCTTTGTAGAGTTGTGCTAGAGTTGTTAGCTGGGTACACCAGTGGTCATTCACTGTTGATTTCACTAACGAGATCCATCGTGATTTTTTTATAGGATTGTCCAAATAGTTGTACGCCTCTTTCAGGTCGTATTTTGTTGACACATATAAACCAGCTGTTAGGGAACGACCATTTAACTTGAAGGGGGGGGGTTATGGTTTTTTTCTAAAAAAATATTCTGATTCCCAATGTTGCTGAAAAAAATATTCTGATTCTAGTGGAGGAAAAAAAAAATAATCTGATTCAGAGTTTTTGTCATATAACCTAATGTTAAATTCTGGAAAAAAATTTCGCGCTTTGCGCGACAAAAAAAATAAATATTCTAACTCTTGTATTGTCCGAAAAAAAAAATTTGAACGAAACAAAAAACCATAACCCCCCCCCCCCCCCCCCCTTTCAAGTTAAATGGTCGGTCCCTTACTAGATTCCTCCTTCACGGTTAGTTGTCTTCTTGCAAGTTTTTTCTCAGTGTTTTTTTCGCCCTGATGACAGACGTTATTGAAGAATGTGAGGGCTTTATATGAATTTGTGCTTCTATTGGTAGAATTCCAATTAGTATATAAACGCCTGGGTCCGGACAGCTCATC
The DNA here is from genome assembly GCA_963680875.1 of Bathymodiolus brooksi. Taxonomy (NCBI): domain Eukaryota; kingdom Metazoa; phylum Mollusca; class Bivalvia; order Mytilida; family Modiolidae; genus Bathymodiolus; species Bathymodiolus brooksi. The sequence goes on along the minus strand of OY804576.1, from coordinate 72,560,281 downwards.
GGTAATGACAGGATTTGTTTTAGTATCCTTTTCTGGAAGAGTTCTAGTTGTTCAAGAGGTTTTGAGGACGGTAATAATAGCTCCATAACGTAAAGCAATATTGGTATTATGTAGGTTTTGTAGATGTGTAGTAGGGGCTCGGGATCCAGGCCGTTGTGTTCATGAAATCCACATCCGAATAGACTGTATGCACTACGTCTTGCTTTAGTTATATTTTCATCAACATTGGTTTGGATATAGTGTTTCATCGTTGTTGTTTTGATGATACCTAAATGAGTAGCTTGCTCCACCTCGGGCATGGTGATATTCCCCATATTAAGTTTCTCGTTGGTTGTTTCGCACTGTTTGTTGTTTCCTCTAATGTGGATTGCTACACTTTTCTTTGGTTGTAATTCATATCCCTCGAGGTTCGCAAAGTCAAGAGCCATGTTGACCATGATCTGTGCATCACTGAGCTGAGTACTGCGATGTCGTTTGCACATCCTGTGTTGTTAACGTTGATGTTTCCTATTTTCAGTCCTATACCTACATCTTGCAAACGGTCTAATAGTGGGTTGATATATAGTTTATAGAGATCAGTACTAAGGATACCTCCTTGCCGGTCTCCCATACCGACCTTAAAACAATGGAACGTGCTTCCTGCCCATTTTATGCAGCTTTCCACATTGTGGTGCAAGCTTTTAATAACAGTCCACGTTTTGTCTTGAATTCCCGGAACAGATGTGAATGTATAACTTTGTCGAATGCAGCTTTTGCATCGAGAAGTACAAGATGTCCATTTTGCTTTTCGTCAGTTAATATTTTGTATGCTTCTTCGACAGGTATAGCAGCATTCATGGGGGACGATCCTTTCGTAAACCCTCTTTGCGTTGGATTTTGCATATTATGGATCAATGGTTGTATTCTATCTCTGATCACTGCTTCGACGATCTTACTAATTACAGGCAGAACTGTTATTCCTCGATAGTTGATGGCATCGTTTTTGCTTCCGACGTCAAACGCTGCACACTTTCATATTTTGCGAGTGTTTCATCAAGTGAAACAATGGATCGGTGAGGTTGACAATATGGAAGCAAAAGATTGGGGATGGTCTATTGAACACAACATGTGCGTACCAATCAGATCGAGTTGCCACCCGCTCCAGATGAACTTCTAAAAACGATATATTGCAGATGTAAGACAAACTGCGATTCAAAACGCTGTAACTGTAGAAAGCATGGTCTGGAATGTTCTGTCGCTTGCACTGAATGCCGAGCGAATACATGTAGCAACATGTCTGTATGCGACGATCAGGACTCTGATTCAGACGAATAGTTGATGCCTAATGTTGATATTTGAAAGATACATGTATTGCTAACTTATGCAATATCAGAACTTTCATTTAATTATTTTGGTGGGGATTTTTGGTGAATTTTGAAATTTTCCATTTTCATTCATCTATGTATGTATGTATGTTTATGGTGTTTAGCCCCACTGTCAACAATATTTCAGTTATATAGTCGCTGTCAGTTTTATTGATGGAGGAAACCGGAGTACCCGGAGAAAACCACTGACCTGTCACAAGTCACTGACAAACTTTATCACATAATGTCGTTAATCTAGGGAAGGAAAATAAGATGTTTCTATTTTTTTTTCATTAAACAAACACCAACTGATCATGATTGTTAACAATTGACATTTAATTATATTTCAAAACATTCTTTATTAATCTGTACCGAAACAGTCATGATTTAATTTATTCTGCCACGGAAAATATAATTTTTTCAAAATTTCAGTTTTCAGCATTTTTTTTTTTATTGAAATTTTACCAAAAAAATAGCCACCTGGGGAGAATATGGATAGATTTTTTTTATTTTGTTTGAAAGAATGTTCAATAATAACAAGATATTTTTAGAGAAATTCTGCAAAGTAGAGTGAACATGCGAAATTTCCAGTTTTCAGCGATTTTTCTTCAAAATCCCTTGTTTTTACCCCCAAAATGGCAAGAAGGCAACTTGGGATTTTCGGCGACTTTTAATATGTTAATGAGGACACTCCCAGCTTCAAGATGAGCCCAAGAAACCTTCTGTTGCAATTTGTTCTAGGTCACGCCTTTTTCTGGCGTATATAGACTGGACTATTGGCACGTGACTTAAGTTCACCTGTTACAAAAGTTTCTAGATCCCCAAAAGCACGCTTTGATCGATAGCATGTGGAAACCTTTCTAGATTCTCGTTCACGTGAAAAATATGTGTACAAATCAGAAATGACACTTGGCTTGCAAGGGGATTAACGACATACAAATACGAAAAAGTACGTTTGCTTTAGATAAAAAATTACATCGATTTTTTTTCTTTTCAATCATTCTCGGTGTGTTTTTAAATCAATCCCTCAGCCTCAGGTAACTGTGTATTTGACCTTTTAGTGACCGAGTTCAATGTGCGCACTACATAAAAATAGTCACATCCGTACATTGATAAAACACAGGTGATTATCAACTCGTGAGAAAAAAAAACACCGATATAAACCAATCGAAATGTTGGGATTAGACAAGGATTTATATAGTAGGACTACTATATAATTCTTATATGATTTACATAATTAGAAATCCTATACTCTGATTGGGTATAAGCGCTTATGGAGGCGGGGTTTTGTCAGTTTATTTTTTGAGACGATGTTCAGCGGACTACTTTTTTCGTAATATAAACAAAATGGCGGCTTGGATTCCCGATAATAAAAAAAAATAAAAGAAACAATGTTTATTGTTAATAATCGACAATTATTGTTAGATATGAAATAAAAAAATAAATGCCAATGAAAACAAAAGCTTGTATTGTTGACATAAAAATAAAATTCTGGAAAAAATACTTAAGACAACCATCTATCGACTTTGACTTTTGTAAAAATCGTCATCCTGTGACGTTGTTTACAAGGGACGCTGATTGACACAAGCTGGTTACTGATTTATTTTACGATTTTGTGGGCATTTTATTTGTTTGAGTAGCTAAATGCAAAATGCCATCAAATTGGAAAATATCGGTAACTTAATTACATCACCGTCTAGTTTAAAGTAGGAAATAAGGTTAGTTCATTTTGTTATTCATGGCCGACACACATCGATGGAATGTATGTGTGCGTACTGGGGATCCCCAAAGGTAAATTTTCAAAACAAATGAAGAAAAAAAAACTTAGTTACAGAATTATAAGGATTAAACGCATTTTTTCCGGAGTTTATTGATGTATAACCTGGACCAAGTCACTCACAAACGAAGGACTTTTATGTAAGTTTGTGAGTGACTTGGTCCAGGTTATACATCAATAAACTCCGGAAAAAATGCGTTTAATCCTATAATAAATCCTTGGATTAGATAATATACGCAAAACAAGATGCGTGCTCAGCCTCATAAATCCTATAAATAAAATGTATGCCATGCTGGCATCCCTAAAAAAAAAAACGGTATCAAATTGAAATATAAAGTACGAAATAGTAAAAAAACAAAACTAAGCAACAAAAAACAAAAGAAGACATGAAGTGCAGTTACATGTACGTGTATACACGTATGATTTTCGCCGTGATGGTGTCACCGACAATTACAATATTTCACCGACATTTAGGTCCTAATTTGTAAATTTTCACGGTGAAAGTTTCACCGTGATTTCACCAACATTTTAAGGTGATTTTATGACATATCACCGACATTTCACTGCGAAAAAACACCGACCAAGGTGATTTCTTGCTAAAACACGCTGTGCGTGCTGTATACTGTATTGACTCACATTGTTGTTATTTGCTGTTTGAAATAGTGAACTAAAATGAACAGCTGAAAAAACTTTATGTGAAAAATATTTTTTTCTGCCGAGACAAAATAGACAATTTTGGTGTAATGCCAGTTTTTTAAATATTATATGACACTGAAAAAAGATGTTTTTAGCTGTGATTGTTATTACAAATAGCTATATTAATTATAGTTGAAAAAATTGAATTGGTATCATCTTTCATTTATTCACAACCGTATGCAAATATGGAGTCTCGACTTTACAATACACTCTACAAAACATGGTGGAAATACCCTCCAAGTTTCCGATGGATTTTTAATCACTTGCTAAGAATGCAAAAATAATGTCATCGGTACCAAAAGAGACATGTATGTTTATTCTTGATTATGTTATCTATAGAATAGTTGCAGTTATTTTAGAAATGTTTTGAGACAAAATAGTCTTAGGGTCTCGATTTTACAATACACGAGGATAGATATGATCAACAAAAAAATAGGTCAGATTAATGAAGAAGAGATCTTCCAGTTCATAATGACCCAGATTCATTGAAATCCGTAACATCCACTGGTCTAGTTGATATACCCCCGTGAAATTTTTATAAAATTTTGTTTTAACATTAACATGTGCTTTGTGAATAATGATTTAGAACACAAAATATGTTTTATATAACAAAACACGACAGAATATTGATGACGATGTGTTCCGCTAAACTTTGAAAATTGGATGTTACAAACAAGTTTTCAGTTCATTACAGTCATCCTTTCAAGAGTTAATGGATGATAAACAGTGATTATTGACCTTAATAAGTGTGCTTTGACAAAATTCTTGTGCCTGCAAAGGTAATTTCAACGCCATTTTCCCATTATTTTGACAGGATATCGTTACAACGATTCAGCGTCAATTGAATGCTTATTTTTACTCTCGTAAAAAGCTACACTGAGAAACATTATAATGACTTAGACTAAGTGTCTATGCACCAAACAAACTGAAAGTAGGCAGCTGTACCCTAGTATTAAATTATGGATAAAATATCAGATGTCACAATTTCTGACTGTGAAAAATCAAAATACATTAAACCCCTTAGATTAACTTATCAACAGGTATTTTCTAATCACATGCACACTTAAGTTATAAATTATATAGTCGAAGCTGGTAGTAATATGTGTTATTTAAATATTGTGTAGTCTAGTTATACACTTGCATAATTTGTCATATACTATATCAGAAACCTGGTATTAAGTTATTCTTTTTGATGATGTTGCATTTGAGACACAGTCATTTTTATACTTCTAGTATCTAAAGTAATAAATCCAATGCATATAATACAAATATGCAATACAAATTATTTTATTGCTAATCACAGCACCCAAGATTGAGCAGACTAATCACAATAAATTTAGTTACAATGATTGGAATGATTTATATGATTAATGACATTTATATCAACAGTTACATTTGTTAGTTAGGAGGCACACAGATCAATGATCGATCCCTAACATGTACTTGTATATGGAGGAGACACACTGGGAATAGAAACACTCCTGGCACTATGTATACAATACATGAATTTAAATTAATATATTTATATAAAAAAAAAATATAAAAAATATATATTCAAAGTCTAGGTACTTATAAATAGATCAAGTCAATTATATAGTAAAGCTACAATTAACACATTAGCAATAGCAGAGTATTTCTTTCATTTGTTAATATTTTTATCATTTTTACCAACTCTTTCAGTACATTTTGATTTTCATTACTCATTAGCCAGATAAATGTATCATTTAATTTCTCTGCATTAGGATATGATTTGAAAATACAGCCTAAATGATTTTCTCTAAAAGTTTTAAGTTTTGTACATCTCATTAAAAAGTGTATCTCATCTTCAACTTCACAATTACATAAAGTACAAATACGTATGTGTTCTGGCAGATTCTTATGTCTACCTTTTTCAATTTCTAAATTATGAACACCGATTCTGAATTTTGTGAAAATATTTCTCTCTGAGTAAGGAAGGGATTCAAGATATCTGACAGTCTCCTCGGATTCAGATTGCTCAAAATTACAATCAGATCTGGACAAACTGGCTAAATGAGAGAACAATTGGAAAATGGAATTCCACCCTGAGAAATGCACTGTACTAACGGTTAGCAAAAAGAGAAATCCAGTAAAATGGAACTACACACTCCATGGTCACATCCTGGCCCATGAAACGTCTAGCAAGTACCTGGGTTGTACCATCTCTAACAATCTGAACTGGAGTGAACACATCAACAACACTACAAACAAAGCCAGTCGTAGCCTGGGATTCCTACACCGAAACCTACACATCAAATCATGGAAAATTAAAGAACAGGCCTACAAATCCCTAGTAAGACCACAACTGGAATATGCCACCACAGTTTGGGATCCATACCACAAAAAACAAATAGACAAAATAGAAAAAGTGCAAAGACGAGCAGCACAATACGTCACTGGTCGCCATAGAAACAGATCAAGCGTCAACACAATGTTAGAAGATCTAAAATGGAAAAGTCTACAAACAAGAAGAAAAGAAGCCAGACTGATAATGATGTACAAAATTATAAACAACATGGTAGCGATAAAAACAGCGAAAACCACTTCACCAATCCAACGAGAAAATCAAGACATGTTCAAATCCACTCATATGCAATTCCACCTGCAACCAAAGACTTCAGGAAATGGTAATTCTTCGTCAACACCGTCAAAGACTGGAACAACTTACCACCAGATATTGCAGCTGCTAAGTCACTTGAGTCGTTCAAAGCTCAAGTGGCAAAACTCTTTGAATAGACACTGTACATATGTTTTTATCCAGTTTTTAACCTTGCGCACACCTGCCAGAATATTCAGTATGTTGAATGTGGGAAGTATACGGAAGAAGAAGATAGGATTAAAAATAAAATGAACTTTTAAACAGTTTAAACGTACGTAATTTGTTTTTCTGGTTCGAATCCTTCCTTATATCATTAAAAAGTTCACTTTTCCAAACATTTCCAGAAATGGAAGTCAGTTTTTTAATTAAAAGTTTTTTAACATTAACCTTTCCCTGTAAAATATAATGAGGAGAGATATCTAAAAATTGAAACATATTGTATATACAACTAATCCAACTTGTACAACCATTTTCATGTAAATTCTTCAACATTCTTAAAGATTCTTTGGATAATATGAAGCAGCCGGCCGCGATACTGGTACTACAATACTGGTAATACCAGTATTTTACCAGTATCTTCCAGTATCTGCAATACTGGTACAGATACTGGTAAATACTAGTTACCCAGTATCTTCCAGAATTTTCCAGTATCTGCAATACTAGAAGATACTGGTCATTGCCAAAATATGAGTATTGTAGATACCGGAAGATTCTGGGAAATACTGGTAATACCAGTATTGCAGATACTGGAAGATTCTGGAAAATACTGGTAATACCAGTATTGCAGATACTGGAAGATTCTGGAAAATACTGGTAATACCAGTATTGCAGATACTGGAAGATTCTGGAAAATACTGGTTATACCAGTATTGCAGATATTGGAAGATTAGGTAGAATTGCGGTTAACCCGAGTTTTTATGTCTACATTATACTAAGAGAATTGAATATAATTCATACTCATACGTCATTTCTGCTGTACATAACATAAGAGGCAAAAGCCCTGTAATGTCAAAATATTTTGTATGGTCCCTTAGAGTTTGATATATATTGGTAAGGTAATTTGACATGACTGGGCAGAGCCTAATACTAAAGGTAAATACAATGAGCTGTGATTTACAGTTAGAATTAGGCTCTGCCCACACGTGTCAAATTACCAGATACTAGAGTTTCCAGTATTGTGTGTTTTACAGTACTAGTATTACCAGTATTGCTGGATGAAGAATACTGGAGCTTCCAGTATTGTGTGTTTTACAATACTAGTATTACCAGTATTGTGTGCTTTACAATACTAGTATTACCAGTATTGTTGGATGAAGAATACTGGAGCCTCCAGTATCGTGTGTTTTACAATACTAGTATTACCAGTATTGTTGGATGAAGAATACTGGAGCTTCCGGTATTGTGTATAGATCAACGATTCTGGTATTCGAGTATTGTAAATGCACGATACTGGTACATCCAGTATTGTATATGTACGATACTGGTATTACCAGTATTGTAACATTACAATACTGGTATTTCTAGTATTGTACAGTGTTACAATACTGGTATTACCAGTATTGTAATATTTACAATACTGGTATTTCCAGTATTGTGAATATTATAATACTGGTAATACCAGTATTGTAAATATTACAATACTGGTAATACCAGTATCGCAGCCGGCTGCTTCATATTATCCGATCCTTTTAACAAAGTATTGTCAGATTTTTCTAGTCTGATCCAGTATTTTACCAGATTTAGAATTATACTAAAATACAATGAATATCTACCCAATTCAGACATACATCTTCTTGGTATGCCAAGAATATATTTACATGATTTAACATTTAGTTTTTCTATTATACTGTCATTACAAAGGTTAAAAAAAGACTTGTGTGATTTAAGTTTATTAGGATGAAAACAACCCCATATTTCAGAACCATACATTAAAACTGCTTTGCCTGTATGATCAAATATATGGAGAAATGTCTCTATAGATGGTTTTTTATCATTAAAACTTTTGCTGAATTTGAAAAAAACCTTCAGTCCCTTTTTATATAAATTTCTGTTCTTGCAAAGGAAAATGATCCTGATACAGAAAAAATTACTCCTAAGTAACAATAATTTCTCACATTTTCAATTATGTATCATAATGGTGCTGTGGCCATGACCTTTTTTACATAAAAAATAGTGAATCACATTTACTACAAGAAGAAGTCCTTCCACATTTCAGGTTTTTCACAGTATTTCATATTATTTCAATAACATTGTTTACTTTCATGTTTACTATCAATATTTTTATCTGTCAATGAATATCCATTTATGACTGCCATCGACGGTAACCCATGACTGATTACGCTCCTGTACCCTCCATGAATCAGCCATGGGTCAACTGACTTAGAAATCCCCATGACTGATTACGCTCCTGTACCCTCCATGAATCAGCCATGGGTCAACTGACTTAGAAATCCCCATGACTGATTACGCTCCTGTACCCTCCATGAATCAGCCATGGGTCAACTGACTTAGAAATCCCCATGACTGATTACGCTCCTGTACCCTCCATGAATCAGCCATGGGTCAACTGACTTAGAAATCCCCATGACTGATTACGCTCCTGTACCCTCCATGAATCAGCCATGGGTCAACTGACTTAGAAATCCCCATGACTGATTACGCTCCTGTATCCTCCATGAATCAGCCATGGGTCAACTGACTTAGAAATCCCCATGACTGATTACGCTCCTGTACCCTCCATGAATCAGCCATGGGTCAACTGACTTAGAAATCCCCATGACTGATTACGCTCCTGTACCCTCCATGAATCAGCCATGGGTCAACTGACTTAGAAATCCCCATGACTGATTACGCTCCTGTATCCTCCATGAATCAGCCATGGGTCAACTGACTTAGAAATCCCCATGACTGATTACGCTCCTGTACCCTCCATGAATCAGCCATGGGTCAACTGACTTAGAAATCCCCATGACTGATTACGCTCCTGTACCCTCCATGAATCAGCCATGGGTCAACTGACTTAGAAATCGTGGTAATCATAAATTGTTCATCTAGAATCTACATATGCCCGTTCTATATACCCTAGGGCCGGCATATGCATAATGCAAGCTGTTGAAATAAGATTGTATGGATATATGGACACGAACATGATAAATGAAAGATAAAGAGAACAACAACTTGCATATGCTGGCCGGCCCTATATTATACTCTTAAGTGTAAATAGCGCCGACATATGCAAGTTGTTGTATATCGTGTTCGTGTCCATGTATCCATACAATCTTATTGTAACAACTTGCATATGCCGACCCTGTAGCCGGCCAGTATATGCAAGTTGTTTTTACAATAAGATTGTATGGATACATGGACATAACACAATAAATAAAGGAAAAAGAGATGAAGTAATACAGAGATTTTTTATCGAAAATAAATATGTAAACAGAATGTTAAAAAAGGTGGGTGGTAATTCTGTGCCATGAGCGTCGTTAGTTTAATAATCATATGCGAGAAAAAATCAACTAGTTTGATATTATAAGGGATATGTACCAGTTCAAGGGATAACAGACCACATAGGTGGTGTAATGGTTGGCATGCTCGCCTCGAGTCCAGTAGATCGTGGGACGTGGGTTCAAGATCCTAGGCGGCTCAAACCAAAGACAATAAAATTGGTATTTGATGCTTTTTCACTAAGCGCACAGCTTTCAGGAGTAAGAACAAAGACTAATTGGCTTGAAATCGGGATAATATGGCCAAGTGGAGTGACAAATCTGCCAACGGACTGTTGTTTCAGTTATCTAGCACTATAAAGATCCAATTAAGCATGTTGGTCTAGTACAAAATGGATATCATTATCATAATTTTGTTGAAAGTAACTTGTTGTAATGATATTGCTGAGAAATTGCTCATATGGAATTAAACAATCACTCACTCACTCAATGGAGAACAGATATTTATTAGTATATGGAATAGATTAAAACAGGGGGAATAATCAAAGATACAGTAAAATTATATACTTATTTTGGTAGAATACCCAGAAGGAGACAGTAGATTTGATATGGGAACATGATGAGTAAGTTTTGTAGTACCTTTATTTGTGAACTTGATATGGTAAAATTTTGTGTAATATATTGAACCTGATAATACAAAAAGTTCAACATAATCAGAATGGGCTTCCATCTTTTTCTAACAAATATTGTCTTCAACAAGTTGAAAATTAAATTCATGGAAATATTTGAACGAAGGGTTTTGTTGGAAAATCTTAGTTTTTGGTTGAAAAATCACCAATATTGAGAATTGTGTCTTGTTTACGCGATAACTTTAGTAAACATGGATAGATTTCAATAATTTTTTGCATGTGGCTTGTAATTATTATTATCTTGGATGGGTTCTTACATGGAAATATTTGAAGCAAGGGTTTTGGGGGAAAATCTTAGTTTTTGGTTGAAAAATCACCAATATTGAGAATTGTGTCTTGTTTACGTGATAACTTTAGTAAATATGGATAGATTTGAATTTTTGCATGTGGCTTGTAATTATCATTATCTTTATGGGTTCTTACATGAAAATACTTGTAGGAAGGGTTTTGAGGGGAAATCTATATTTACATCAGAGGTTTACACAGTGTTCAAAGTGGAGTACTTCCTTTATATTATTCAGATCATGCTGCAATATACTCCATCCTTCAATAAAGTATGTTATACATTAAGACTGCAAGGCTGCTTTCTATAAATATATAAAACTAAATATTATGCAAGTGCGGGGGGGATATATCGCGCATTTATGCGCTAGGCGGTACTTTTATTAATGATGGAAATTAACAACTTCAAAATATTTTTGATGTTTTGGTAATAAGAGAAACAGATTTTTCTTCTGGTACCAATGGATTATGATATTTTTCAACTCTTGATAGAAAAATTTTCAAATTTTAAATCTCTCTCTCTATAGCTTTAGCTAATACGATTTGAAAATTTAAGTATCTGGAATAGAAAAATATCATAATCCACCAAAAGCAGAAGGAGAATCTATATTGACATGTGTTGTAAATGATACTTATATCAATACATCCATGTATAATAGAATTGTCTTGATGTTTTCTAATTATTCCAGAGATATACAGTTAAGCCTGTAATAATAGGTCACCTTTGGGACAAACAACAAGTGGCATTATAAGAGTGAGTGAGTGATTGTTGTTTAATGCCAACTTAGCAATTTTTCAGCTATATCATGGTGAGAATAAGATAATTTTTAATGAGATGATGATGAAGTCCGCTTTGTACTAGACCAACCCCCTTAGTTTGATTTTTTATAGTGCTAGCTCACTGAAACAACAGTACACTGATAGACATGTCGCTCCACGCGGACACGTTATCCTGATTCCGAGCCAACCAGTCTTTACTTTTTCTCCATAATGCTGAGTGCTTAGCGGAGAAACAACAGATACCAATTTTATATTTTCACTGTATAAACAATTTACATAGCTATATTATGGTGGCAGTAAATGTAACATATTATTGCAAATACATTTCTTTGCCTGCATATTTTGTTTCCTTATGATTTGTTTTTTTTATATATTTGTTTAGAATGGCATTGAAAAGATTTGGGATGCTCTGAAAGTGCATGATAGGTAGGGATACAAAAAAATAATATGTTTGATTAATTAATTAGATATTACATTGCCATAATTCTTTTTCTTTTTTTTTCTTTGATAATCATATTGTAAATAATTCTTGTTTTTCGTGAAATTTAAAAGACTGTATTGGCCAAGTGATATCAAATCAGTTTTCTATTATCACTCTACTTGTAGTATCATAGACCGCATCAGTGGTGTAATGGTTAGCACCTCGAGTGTGTTAGATCGTGGGTTGGAGCCCTGGTCGGATCAAACCAAAAGCTTATAGAATTTATACTTTCTGCTTCTCCACTAAGCATGTAGCAATAAAGAGTAGAGCAAATACTGGTTGACTCGGAATCAGAATAATGTGTCTGAGTGGAGCAACATGTCTACCCACGGACTGTTGTTTCAGTGAGCTAGCACTATTCAATTCCAACTAAGCGTGAAGGTCTAGTACAAAGTGGACATCATAATCATCTCATTGAAATGTAACGATATAGATGAAAAATTGCTCATTTGACATTAAACAACAATCACTCTCTCACTCACTGTAGCATCATAGTGAGGTTTGCTTGATATTTATAACAACATATAAATTTAGAAATCTGTTTTCAATCTAATATCATTACAGTTATTAACGGTTAATTCAAGTTTAAAAGTTGTGCTATACATTATAAATTTTTGTAATTTCCCCCCTCACTATTGCCATCACTTGGCGTCCGTCATCCGTTGTCTGTCCGTAAACATTTCAATCTTCTTCTAGAGAACCACTGAAGCAAATGGGACCAAGCATGGCAGGAATGTTCATTTGCATGGTCTAACCAAGTGTTGTTACTTTCGTTACGATCGGTTATCCAACATGGCTGCCAGGGGCCATAAAAACCCTCTGATTGGATGAAATTTTTAATGATCTTCTTCTCCGATACTACATGGAGGATGAATTGGAAATTGTCAAGAATGATCATTGCAAGCTGCTAACCAAGTGTTGTTACTTTTTGGACCGATTGAAAATCCAAGATGGCTACCAGCAGGGGACATAATTTAACATAGCGACTCTATGGGAAATATGTAAAACAAACTTCTTCTCAAGAACCACTGGATGGATTGGAACCATACTTGGCAGAAATGTTCCTGACAAGGTTCTGATCAATTGTTGTTACTTTTTGTTCCGATCGGTTATCCAATATGGCTGCCAGGGGCCATAATAGCATCTGATAGGCTGAAATTTCAAAGATCTTCTTCTCCGATACTACATGGAGGATGGAATTGAAAATTGTCATGAATGATCATTGCAAGCTGCTAACCAAGTGTTGTTACTTTTTGAACCGATTGAAAATCCAAGATGCCCACCAGCGGGGGACATAATTTAACATAGCGACCCTATAGGAAATATGTAAAACAAACTTCTTCTCAAGAACCAATGGATGGATTGGAACCATACTTGGCAGAAATGTTCCTTGCAAGGTCCTTATCAAGTGTTGTTACTTTTTGTTTCGACCGCCCTCCATTCAAGATGGCTGCTGTTACTAAAAATAGAAATTTCTTCAATTATCCATTGCTGCTTTAGTATAAGTCAAAATGAGCTCAAATTTTAACTGCAGCTATATAGCAAGGAGTAGTTTAACATATATTCCAGGTTTTTTCTGTGAAATTTTTCTTTCAGCCGATTTATACCGATTATGCAAATTAGGCATATTTTGATAAAAGATCACATTTAAATCTTCTCCTCAGAAACCGCTGAACCAAATTAAACCAAACTTGGCAGGGATGGTCCCTGGGTGGGTCCCTTTCAAAATTGTGTCCGACAGCCCCACCCTCCATTCAAGATGGCTGCTGTTACTAAAAAATAGAAATGTCTTCAATTGTCCATTGCTGCTTTAGTATAAGTCAAAATGAGCTCAAAATTTAACTGCAGCTACATGGCAAGGAGTAGTTTAACATATATTCCAGGTTTTTCTGTGAAATGTTTCTTTCAGCCGATTTATACCGATTATGCAAATTAGGCATATTTTGATAAAAGATCACATTTAAATTTCTCCTCTGAAACCGCTGAACCAAATTAAAGCAAATTTGGCTGGGATGGTCCTTGGGTGGTCCCTTTTCAATATTGTGTCCGACAGTGCTGCCCTCCATTCAAAATGGCTGCCGTTACCAAAAATAGAAATTTCTTTAGTTGTCAATTTATGCTTTATTACAAATCAAAATGAACTCATATTTTAACTGCAGCTACATGGCAATGAGTAGTTTAGCATATACAAAAATTCTGGGTTTTTCTGTGAGATTTTTTCAGCCAGTTTATTCCGTTTAGAAATATTATGAGATGAAAATCACATCAAAATCTTTTGCTCAGAAATTTGAGTTAAAATGATCTTTGGGTGGCCCACTTTCAAAATTATGTGTAACACCCTTATTTTCTATCAACTTTCGATGTTAAATTGAAAACCAGGTGAGCGATTACAGGCTCCTGGGAGCCCCTAGTTGATAATACATATAGAATAATTGCAGTTTTGAAGGCTGAGACAGACATTAATGTTAGTATCACAGAGAGTCTGATAGGATGAGCTATGATACTAGTGATAATGTATGTCAAGACCTTCAAAGCTGACGTTGTTTTTATCGGTATTAAACATCATAATATGACGTCACTCAGACCGATAATTTCCAGTGTCAGAGTCAATCCACTGATAATGACAATAACACTCGTTGAGATCAAAGGAAAAATGTCCAATTTACCAAAAGTGGAGAGTATTTATTTTGAACCTGTATATAGTCATATCCTAAGATAACTTGAAGTAAGATTGGGTCTGTTTGTAGTTCATGTCAATATAATGTACCCCGAATAACATGAATGCTCAGATAATTGGAAATTTTGACACAACAAGGTTCGACTCACATGTAGTTATTTTGCTAATTGTCTATTTGTTTTTAATATTATGACTGGCTGACAATACCGTTGATACAACATTTTTTGATGAAGTTGGTCACTGACATGCGACAGGTTGGTGGTTTTCTCCGGGTACTCGGGTTTCCAATAAAACTGACCTCCACGATATAGCTGAAATATTGTTGAAAGTGGCATTAAGCACCATAAACCTACCTACCGTTTTTGCATCCAATTTGTAATGTTACGGTAGTTTTGCTGCCATTTATTATTGATAAACTAAATGCAGCTGACTAATTGTATAATATTGTTTTCTTTTTCAGTGTTGTTGTCTTGATCTACAATATCACCAGAAATGTTTTGGTATTTGTTAAGCAATTCAGACCAGGTAAATAAATTACCAATCCATACATTATACAGTCAAACCTGCCTTAATGGGCACCTCTATATAACAAATCACTGTCTATAAAGGGCAGCCTTGTTTTTCCCAATAATGAATAGTACATATAATTTTAACCTGTATATAAAGGGCAAATGCTTATTAAGGGCACATTTTCAGGCTCCCTTGAGTGCCCTTTATATACAGGTTTGACTGTATATCTGTATTGCCATTGGAGTTCCAGTTATTAAGGGAGGGGGGAGAGTTAGGATATCAATAAACCGATTTAATCCTGCCGCTTTCACCATCATACATATAAGTCATGTTTTTTTCATGTGTGTTCAATGATTCGAGGTGAGAGGGCCGGTTAAACCCTTGCCACATTTTTGTGCCTTTTCCAAGCCAGGATCTGGAATTATTTTTTTTTGGCCTAAATAGAAACATAGACATCTAATTTAGTTTGCACAACTGGTCTCCGGAACAACCCCAATCTGGTAGGCTCAAAGTCAAAAGACTGGAAAACCAAATAATTTTAAAATCTTTGGGAGTAAGAAAGCCAAATGACCCATTAAAGCAAGATAACCAAGATTGGCTATGGTTACAAATGTAGGAAAAAGAAAATTCCTGAAATTAACCATGAATTTTTCTAATAATATTAAACTTCTTTTTTTTTAACAGCTATATATCTACAGAAATCAAAAGTAGTAGAAGAAAATGGTCAGAGGATTATAAAACATGAAGACAATCCTGGTAGTATAGGTGTGACCTATGAACTTTGTGCTGGCATTGTTGACAAGGATACCAGTCTAGAACAAATTGCTCAAGCAGAGGTTTTAGAAGAATGTGGCTACAAAGTTCCTCTTGATAAACTAGAGAGATTCTGCTCTTGTAGGTCAGTACATATATTTTTATTAAGATAATGGATAGAAGGAAAAGGTGTTTTTTTAAATGGCCACAAATCTTAACCTGTATTGGGTAAGTTTTTTGTACATTGTATTGACTTTTTGTAAATGTATTGAAGCAAGGAAAATTGAATCCAAAAATATAAGAGAAAATTTCAATTTTCATTCATTTTATTACAGTATTTCCTTGTAAAATTTCCCTTCTTCAATTTTTTTTAATTGTACATAAAAATTTAAGGACAACTTTAATAAGAGCTGTATTGATTTCGTCCTTTCCTGTTGTGGTCGTTCGTTTGTCTTTCACAATTGTTGGTAAAAGCAACTTCTCGTACATATTTGATGGTAATTAAAAAACTTTGCACGCTTGCTTATTTAAGTGACAATAAATACTAATTACTCCTTAGGTAGATGTAAATTTGTATTTGGGGAACATCTATCAGTTTTCTCCCCATATCTGCCACCTGGAGATGCAGTGAGCAACTCTGAGGGTTTGAACCCTGGGAACCTTCACCAGTACCAAGCTGTGTTTTGGTGATCTCTATTTTAAAGTAGTGTCAGAGCATGTGCTATGTTTTTGTGATCTCTATCTTAAAGTGGTGTCAGAGCATGTGCTATGTTTTTGTGATCTCTATCTTAAAGTGGTGTCAGAGCATGTGCTATGTTTTTGTGATCTCTATCTTAAAGTGGTGTCAGAGCATGTGCTATGTTTTTGTGATCTCTATCTTAAAGTGGTGTCAGAGCATGTGCTATGTTTTGGTGATCTCTATCTTAAAGTGGTGTCAGAGCATGTGCTATGTTTTTGTGATCTCTATCTTAAAGTGGTGTCAGAGCATGTGCTATGTTTTGGTGATCTCTATCTTAAAGTGGTGTCAGATCATGTGCTATGTTTTTGTGATCTCTATCTTAAAGTGGTGTCAGAGCATGTGCTATGTTTTTGTGATCTCTATCTTAAAGTGGTGTCAGAGCATGCATGTGCTATGTTTTTGTGATCTCTATCTTAAAGTGGTGTCAGAGCATGTGCTATGTTTTTGTGATCTCTATCTTAAAGTGGTGTCAGAGCATGTGCTATGTTTTTGTGATCTCTATCTTAAAGTGGTGTCAGAGCATGTGCTATGTTTTTGTGATCTCTATCTTAAAGTGGTGTCAGAGCATGTGCTATGTTTTTGTGATCTCTATCTTAAAGTGGTGTCAGAGCATGTGCTATGTTTTTGTGATCTCTATCTTAAAGTGGTGTCAGAGCATGTGCTATGTTTTGGTGATCTCTATCTTAAAGTGGTGTCAGATCATGTGCTATGTTTTGTGATCTCTATCTTAAAGTGGTGTCAGAGCATGTGCTATGTTTTTGTGATCTCTATCTTAAAGTGGTGTCAGAGCATGTGCTATGTTTTTGTAATCTCTATCTTAAAGTGGTGTCAGAGCATGTGCTATGTTTTTGTGATCTCTATCTTAAAGTGGTGTCAGAGCATGTGCTATGTTTTGGTGATCTCTATCTTAAAGTGGTGTCAGATCATGTGCTATGTTTTGTGATCTCTATCTTAAAGTGGTGTCAGAGCATGTGCTATGTTTTTGTGATCTCTATCTTAAAGTGGTGTCAGAGCATGTGCTATGTTTTGGTGATCTCTATCTTAAAGTGGTGTCAGATCATGTGCTATGTTTTTGTGATCTCTATCTTAAAGTGGTGTCAGATCATGTGCTATGTTTTGTGATCTCTATCTTAAAGTGGTGTCAGAGCATGTGCTATGTTTTTGTGATCTCTATCTTAAAGTGGTGTCAGAGCATGTGCTATGTTTTTGTGATCTCTATCTTAAAGTGGTGTCAGAGCATGTGCTATGTTTTTGTGATCTCTATCTTAAAGTGGTGTCAGAGCATGTGCTATGTTTTTGTGATCTCTATCTTAAAGTGGTGTCAGAGCATGTGCTATGTTTTGGTGATCTCTATCTTAAAGTGGTGTCAGATCATGTGCTATGTTTTGTGATCTCTATCTTAAAGTGGTGTCAGAGCATGTGCTATGTTTTTGTGATCTCTATCTTAAAGTGGTGTCAGAGCATGTGCTATGTTTTGGTGATCTCTATCTTAAAGTGGTGTCAGATCATGTGCTATGTTTTTGTGATCTCTATCTTAAAGTGGTGTCAGAGCATGTGCTATGTTTTTGTGATCTCTATCTTAAAGTGGTGTCAGAGCATGTGCTATGTTTTTGTGATCTCTATCTTAAAGTGGTGTCAGAGCATGTGCTATGTTTTTGTGATCTCTATCTTAAAGTGGTGTCAGAGCATGTGCTATGTTTTTGTGATCTCTATCTTAAAGTGGTGTCAGAGCATGTGCTATGTTTTTGTGATCTCTATCTTAAAGTGGTGTCAGATCATGTGCTATGTTTTGTGATCTCTATCTTAAAGTGGTGTCAGAGCATGTGCTATGTTTTTGTGATCTCTATCTTAAAGTGGTGTCAGAGCATGTGCTATGTTTTGGTGATCTCTATCTTAAAGTGGTGTCAGATCATGTGCTATGTTTTTGTGATCTCTATCTTAAAGTGGTGTCAGAGCATGTGCTATGTTTTTGTGATCTCTATCTTAAAGTGGTGTCAGATCATGTGCTATGTTTTGTGATCTCTATCTTAAAGTGGTGTCAGAGCATGTGCTATGTTTTTGTGATCTCTATCTTAAAGTAGTATCAGAGCATGTGTTATGTTGTGGTGATCTCTATCTTAAAGTGGTGTCAGATCATGTGCTGTGTTTTGGTAATCTCTATCTTAAAGTGGTGTCAGATCATGTGCTGTGTTTTGGTAATCTCTATCTTAAAGTGGTGTCAGATCATGTGCTGTGTTTTGGTAATCTCTATCTTAAAGTGGTGTCAGATCATGTGCTGTGTTTTGGTAATCTCTATCTTAAAGTGGTGTCAGAGCATGTGCTGAATTTTGGTAATCTCTATCTTAAAGTGGTGTCAGATCATGTGCTGTGTTGTGGTAATCTCTATCTTAAAGTGGTGTCAGATCATGTGCTATGTTTTTGTGATCTCTATCTTAAAGTGGTGTCAGATCATGTGCTGTGTTTTGGTAATCTCTATCTTAAAGTGGTGTCAGATCATGTGCTGTGTTGTGGTAATCTCTATCTTAAAGTGGTGTCAGAGCATGTGCTATGTTTTTGTGATCTCTATCTTAAAGTGGTGTCAGAGCATGTGCTGTGTTGTGGTGATCTCTATCTTAAAGTGGTGTCAGAGCATGTGCTATGTTTTTGTGATCTCTATCTTAAAGTGGTGTCAGATCATGTGCTATGTTTTGGTAATCTCTATCTTAAAGTGGTGTCAGAGCATGTGCTATGTTTTTGTGATCTCTATCTTAAAGTGGTGTCAGATCATGTGCTATGTTTTGGTAATCTCTATCTTAAAGTGGTGTCAGAGCATGTGCTATGTATTGGTGATATCTATCTTAAAGTAGTATCAGAGCATGTGTTATGTTTTGGTGATCTCTATCTTAAATTGGTGTCAGAGCATGTTCTATGTTTTGGTGATCTCTATCTTAAAGTGGTGTCAGAGCATGTGCTATGTTTTGGTGATGTCTTTCTGAAAGTAGTGTCAGAGCATGTGCTATCTTTTGGTGATCTCTTTCTTAAAGTGGTGTCAGTGCATGCATGTGCTATATTTTGGTGATCTCTGTCTTAAAGTGGTGTCAGAGCATGCATGTGGTATGTTTTGGTGATCTCTATCTTAAAGTGGTATCAGAGCATGTTCTATGTTTTGGTGATCTCTATCTTAAAGTGGTGTCAGAGCATGTGCTATGTTTTTGTGATCTCTATCTTAAAGTGGTGTCAGAGCATGTGCTGCATTTTGGTAATCTCTATCTTAAAGTGATGTCAGAACATGTGCTATGTTTGGTAATCTCTATCTTAAAGTGGTGTCCGATCATGTGCTATGTTTTGGTAATCTTTATCTTAAAGTGGTGTCAGAGCATGTGTTATGTTTTGGTGATCTCTATCTTAAAGTGGTGTCAGAGCATGTGCTGTATTTTTTTGGTGATCTCTATCTTAAAGTGGTGTCAGAGCATATGCTATGTTGTGGTGATCTCTATCTTAAAGTGGTGTCAGTGCATGTGCTATGTTTTGGTGATCTCTATCTTAAAGTGGTGTCAGAGCATGTGTTATGTTTTGGTAATCTCTATCTTAAAGTGGTGTCAGAACATGTGCTACATGTATGTTTTGGTGATCTCTATCTTAAAGTGGTTTCAGAGCATGTGCTATGTTTTGGTGATCTTTATCTTAAAGTGGTGTCAGAGGATGTGCTATGTTTTGGTAATCTGTATCTTAGAGTGGTGTCAGAGCATGTGCTATGTTTTGGTGATCTCTATCTTAAAGTGGTGTCAGAGCATGTGCTGAATTTTGGTAATCTCTATCTTAAAGTGATGTCAGAACATGTGCTATGTTTGGTAATCTCTATCTTAAAGTGGTGTCCGATCATGTGCTATGTTTTGGTAATCTTTATCTTAAAGTGGTGTCAGAGCATGTGTTATGTTTTGGTGATCTCTATCTTAAAGTGGTGTCAGAGCATGTGCTGGTTTTTTTTGGTGATCTCTATCTTAAAGTGGTGTCAGAGCATGTGCTATGTTGTGGTGATCTCTATCTTAAAGTGGTGTCAGTGCATGTGCTATGTTTTGGTGATCTCTATCTTAAAGTGGTGTCAGAGCATGTGTTATGTTTTGGTAATCTCTATCTTAAAGTGGTGTCAGAACATGTGCTACATGTATGTTTTGGTGATCTCTATCTTAAAGTGGTTTCAGAGCATGTGCTATGTTTTGGTGATCTTTATCTTAAAGTGGTGTCAGAGGATGTGCTATGTTTTGGTAATCTGTATCTTAAAGTGGTGTCAGAACATGTGCTACATGAATGTTTTGGTGATCTCTATCTTAAAGTGGTTATCAGAGCATGTGCTATGTTTTGGTGATCTCTATCTTAAAGTGGTGTCAGAGCATGTGCTATGTTTTGGTAATCTCTATCTTAAAGTGGTGTCAGAGCATATGTTTTGGTGATCTCTATCTTAAGGTGGTGTCAGAGCATGTGCTATGTTTTGGTGACCTCTATCTTAAAGTGGTGTCAGAGCATGTGCTATGTTTTGGTGATCTCTATCATAAAGTGGTGTCAGAGCATGTGCTGGTTTTTTTGGGTGATCTCTATCTTAAAGTGGTGTCAGAGCATGTGCTATGTTTTGGTAATCTCTATCTTAAAGTGGTGTCAGAGCATATGTTTTGGTGATCTCTATCTTAAGGTGGTGTCAGAGCATGCGCTATGTTTTGGTGATCTCTATCTTAAAGTGGTGTCAGAGCATGTGCTATGTTTTGGTGATCTCTATCATAAAGTGGTGTCAGAGCAGTGCTATGTTTTGGTGATCTTTATCTTAAAGTGGTGTCAGAGCAGTGCTATGTTTTGGTAATCTCTATCTTAAAGTGGTATCAGAGCAGTGCTATGTTTTGGTAATCTCTATCTTAAAGTTGTGTCAGAGCAGTGCTTTGTTTTGGTAATCTTTATCTTAGAGTGGTGTCCGAGCATGTACTATATTTTGGTGAAGTATCCATTGCTATTTATTAATATGGTTTATTTACCTGTTTTCTAGAAATGGTGTTGGAACCACTGGTGCTTTAATGACCATGTATTTTGCTGAAGTAACAGATTCCATGAGAGTATCTAAAGGAGGGGGTCTAGTTGAGGAGGGGGAAATGATTGATGTAGTAGATATTCCTGTATCTGAAGCAATGAAGTTTGTGATGAATGATAATGTTAACAAACCTGTAGCATTGATGTTTGCTGTTTTGTGGTTCTTTCAGAATAAGTCTAAACATTACAGTTCAAAAATGTGAACAATAATTACTTGAATAAATTCACTTATGGGTTTTAGACCACTGATTTTGTCTCACTTCAAATATTGTCACATTGTCAGTTGTTTTAGCTCCTTGATTCAAGTATTTTTAATCTTGAATAACATTGATTTAGACTTGCAAATCATGTAATGTCTTGTGACATAGCTACAAAATGATTTCAGATAAAAAAAATATGTAATATTTATTCCACGGTTTTCTGAGTTAAACAATCGAACCAATCATTTAACTCGGAAAACTGTGATATAAATAATTTGTAACATGAAACCATGCAATATCACATCTTGGTCGTTGATTATTGCATGGCTCTCTGAGAGTAATGAGACTACAGCCCAGATTTAAAGTGTGCAATATCTCGTATCTATGTGTATTATATCATAGTTCTTAGCTGTTGCTTACATTCTGGTACATAATACCATAAAAAGATCAAAGGAAAAGAATGCATTCATGTTACTATATATGAATATTGTATGACAGCAATTGTTTAATTTTAAATATATACCGATGACTCTACCAGTCTTCATACAATATTATGTAATTTGCCCGCACAATTCTTCATGGTCCAAATATGATATCAGTATTTATATTCAATTTTTATGATATTTATAATACAAGGCTTTATGTGTGAAAGGTCTGATTTCCTATGTGGTAATCCAGTTTTATTTACCAATAAACTGACCATCATGATATACATTATTACTGAAATAAAACATCAATCAATCAATCAATCAATCAATCAATCACATAACTGAAGTACATGTATTGTTGAACTTAGTTAAAGTCCATACCATATTTTTAGTTAGCATGTGATAATCTATGAATTTTAAAAAAAATTAATAAATTTGTATTTTCTTTCAAACTATTGTTGCATTTGTATTAATTACTTTTTATTTAAGTGCCTGTACCAAGCCAGGAAATTGAGCGGTTGTGTGTTGAACGGGCCAGCCTTAGGGGGTGTGGGGCCCAATTGTTCTCAGTATAACTTGCAATGTGTTTATGTGTACTTGAAAAGCCAAGAGTAGATAACTCCAGTGCTGGGAGCAAATGGCTTAAGGCCAGTCCTTGTGTTGGGGGGGTATCCATTTTGCCTCTTTCTAAGGTTTTTCTATTAGAACTGGTCTGACAGTGGTATTTTTTGTTTTTCTATTAGATTTTAGAACTGGTCTGACAGTGGTATTTTTTGTTTTTCTATTAGATTTTAGAACTGGTCTGACAGTGGTATTTTTTGTTTTTCTATTAGATTTTAGAACTGGTCTGACAGTGGTATTTTTTGTTTTTCTATTAGATTTTAGAACTGGTCTGACAGTGGTATTTTTTGTTTTTCTATTAGATTTTAGAACTGGTCTGACAGTGGTATTTTTTGTTTTTCTATTAGATTTTAGAACTGGTCTGACAGTGGTATTTTTTGTTTTTCTATTAGATTTTAGAACTGGTCTGACAGTGGTATTTTTTGTTTTTCTATTAGATTTTAGAACTGGTCTGACAGTGGTATTTTTTGTTTTTCTATTAGATTTTAGAACTGGTCTGACAGTGGTATTTTTTGTTTTTCTATTAGATTTTAGAACTGGTCTGACAGTGGTATTTTTTGTTTTTCTATTAGATTTTAGAACTGGTGTGACAGTGGTATTTTTTGTTTTTCTATTAGATTTTAGAACTGGTCTGACAGTGGTATTTTTTGTTTTTCTATTAGATTTTAGAACTGGTCTGACAGTGGTATTTTTTGTTTTTCTATTAGATTTTAGAACTGGTGTGACAGTGGTATTTTTTGTTTTTCTATTAGATTTTAGAACTGGTCTGACAGTGGTATTTTTTGTTTTTCTATTAGATTTTAGAACTGGTCTGACAGTGGTATTTTTTGTTTTTCTATTAGATTTTAGAACTGGTCTGACAGTGGTATTTTTTGTTTTTCTATTAGATTTTAGAACTGGTGTGACAGTGGTATTTTTTGTTTTTCTATTAGATTTTAGAACTGTTCTGACAGTGGTATTTTTTGTTTTTCTATTAGATTTTAGAACTGGTCTGACAGTGGTATTTTTTGTTTTTCTATTAGATTTTAGAACTGGTCTGACAGTGGTATTTTTTGTTTTTCTATTAGATTTTAGAACTGGTGTGACAGTGGTATTTTTTGTTTTTCTATTAGATTTTAGAACTGTTCTGACAGTGGTATTTTTTGTTTTTCTATTAGATTTTAGAACTGGTCTGACAGTGGTATTTTTTGTTTTTCTATTAGATTTTAGAACTGGTCTGACAGTGGTATTTTTTGTTTTTCTATTAGATTTTAGAACTGGTGTGACAGTGGTATTTTTTGTTTTTCTATTAGATTTTAGAACTGGTGTGACAGTGGTATTTTTTGTTTTTCTATTAGATTTTAGAACTGGTCTGACAGTGGTATTTTTTGTTTTTCTATTAGATTTTAGAACTGGTCTGACAGTGGTATTTTTTGTTTTTCTATTAGATTTTAGAACTGGTCTGACAGTGGTATTTTTTGTTTTTCTATTAGATTTTAGAACTGGTCTGACAGTGGTATTTTTTGTTTTTCTATTAGATTTTAGAACTGGTGTGACAGTGGTATTTTTTGTTTTTCTATTAGATTTTAGAACTGTTCTGACAGTGGTATTTTTTGTTTTTCTATTAGATTTTAGAACTGGTCTGACAGTGGTATTTTTTGTTTTTCTATTAGATTTTAGAACTGGTCTGACAGTGGTATTTTTTGTTTTTCTATTAGATTTTAGAACTGGTGTGACAGTGGTATTTTTTGTTTTTCTATTAGATTTTAGAACTGTTCTGACAGTGGTATTTTTTGTTTTTCTATTAGATTTTAGAACTGGTCTGACAGTGGTATTTTTTGTTTTTCTATTAGATTTTAGAACTGGTCTGACAGTGGTATTTTTTGTTTTTCTATTAGATTTTAGAACTGGTGTGACAGTGGTATTTTTTGTTTTTCTATTAGATTTTAGAACTGTTCTGACAGTGGTATTTTTTGTTTTTCTATTAGATTTTAGAACTGGTCTGACAGTGGTATTTTTTGTTTTTCTATTAGATTTTAGAACTGGTCTGACAGTGGTATTTTTTGTTTTTCTATTAGATTTTAGAACTGGTGTGACAGTGGTATTTTTTGTTTTTCTATTAGATTTTAGAACTGGTCTGACAGTGGTATTTTTTGTTTTTCTATTAGATTTTAGAACTGGTCTGACAGTGGTATTTTTTGTTTTTCTATTAGATTTTAGAACTGGTGTGACAGTGGTATTTTTTGTTTTTCTATTAGATTTTAGAACTGGTGTGACAGTGGTATTTTTTGTTTTTCTATTAGATTTTAGAACTGGTCTGACAGTGGTATTTTTTGTTTTTCTATTAGATTTTAGAACTGGTCTGACAGTGGTATTTTTTGTTTTTCTATTAGATTTTAGAACTGGTCTGACAGTGGTATTTTTTGTTTTTCTATTAGATTTTAGAACTGTTCTGACAGTGGTATTTTTTGTTTTTCTATTAGATTTTAGAACTGGTGTGACAGTGGTATTTTTTGTTTTTCTATTAGATTTTAGAACTGTTCTGACAGTGGTATTTTTTGTTTTTCTATTAGATTTTAGAACTGGTCTGACAGTGGTATTTTTTGTTTTTCTATTAGATTTTAGAACTGGTCTGACAGTGGTATTTTTTGTTTTTCTGTTAGATTTTAGAACTGTTCTGACAGTGGTATTTTTTGTTTTTCTGTTAGATTTTAGAACTGTTCTGACAGTGTAGTAGTTTTTGTTTTTCTATTAGATTTTAGAACTGTTCTGACAGTGTAGTAGTTTTTGTTTTTCTATTAGATTTTAGAACTGTTCTGACAGTGTAGTAGTTTTTGTTTTTCTATTAGATTTTAGAACTGTTCTGACAGTGTAGTAGTTTTTGTTTTTCTATTAGATTTTAGAACTGTTCTGACAGTGTAGTAGTTTTTGTTTTTCTATTAGATTTTAGAACTGTTCTGACAGTGAAGTTGTTTTGTTTTTTATTATTAGATTTTAGAACTGTTCTGACAGTGTAGTAGTTTTTGTTTTTCTGTTAGATTTTAGAACTGTTCTGACAGTGTGGTAGTTTTTGTTTTTCTGTTAGATTTTAGAACTGTTCCGGTAGTGTGGTAGTTTTTGTTTTTCTGTTAGATTTTAGAACTGTTCTGACATTGTGGTAGTTTTTGTTTTTCTGTTAGATTTTAGAACTGTTCTGACAGTGTAGTTGTTTTTGTTTTTCTATTAGATTTTAGAACTGGTCTGACAGTGGTATTTTTTGTTTTTCTGTTAGATTTTAGAACTGTTCTGACAGTGGTATTTTTTGTTTTTCTGTTAGATTTTAGAACTGTTCTGACAGTGTAGTAGTTTTTGTTTTTCTATTAGATTTTAGAACTGTTCTGACAGTGTAGTAGTTTTTGTTTTTCTATTAGATTTTAGAACTGTTCTGACAGTGTAGTAGTTTTTGTTTTTTATTATTAGATTTTAGAACTGGTCTGACAGTGTGGTAGTTTTGTTTTTTATTATTAGATTTTAGAACTGGTCTGACAGTGTAGTAGTTTTTGTTTTTCTATTAGATTTTAGAACTGGTCTGACAGTGTAGTAGTTTTTGTTTTTCTATTAGATTTTAGAACTGTTCTGACAGTGTAGTAGTTTTTGTTTTTCTGTTAGATTTTAGAACTGTTCTGACAGTGTGGTAGTTTTTGTTTTTCTGTTAGATTTTAGAACTGTTCTGACAGTGAAGTTGTTTTGTTTTTTATTATTAGATTTTAGAACTGTTCTGACAGTGTAGTAGTTTTTGTTTTTCTGTTAGATTTTAGAACTGTTCTGACAGTGTGGTAGTTTTTGTTTTTCTGTTAGATTTTAGAACTGTTCTGACAGTGTAGTTGTTTTTGTTTTTCTATTAGATTTTAGAACTGTTCTGACAGTGTAGTAGTTTTGTTTTTCTATTAGATTTTAGAACTGTTCTGACAGTGGTATTTTTTGTTTTTCTGTTAGATTTTAGAACTGTTCTGACAGGGTAGTTGTTTTTGTTTTTCTATTAGATTTTAGAACTGTTCTGACAGTGTAGTAGTTTTTGTTTTTCTGTTAGATTTTAGAACTGTTCTGACAGTGTGGTAGTTTTTGTTTTTTTGTTAGATTTTAGAACTGTTCTGACAGTGTGGTAGTTTTTGTTTTTCTGTTAGATTTTAGAACTGTTCTGACAGTGTGGTAGTTTTTGTTTTTCTGTTAGATTTTAGAACTGTTCTGACAGTGTGGTAGTTTTTGTTTTTCTATTAGATTTTAGAACTGTTCTGACAGTGTAGTTGTTTTTGTTTTTCTATTAGATTTTACAACTGTTCTGACAGTGTAGTAGTTTTGTTTTTCTATTAGATTTTAGAACTGTTCTGACAGTGTAGTAGTTTTTGTTTTTCTATTAGATTTTAGAACTGGTCTGACAGTGGTAGTTTTTGTTTTTATATTAGATTTTAGAACTGGTCTGACAGTGTAGTAGTTTTTGTTTTTCTATTAGATTTTAGAACTGGTCTGACAGTGGTATTTTTTGTTTTTCTGTTAGATTTTAGAACTGTTCTGACAGTGTAGTAGTTTTGTTTTTTTATTAGATTTTAGAACTGTTCTGACAGTGTAGTAGTTTTGTTTTTTTATTAGATTTTAGAACTGTTCTGACAGTGTAGTAGTTTTTGTTTTTTTATTAAATTTTAGAACTGTTCTGACAGTGTAGTAGTTTTGTTTTTTTATTAGATTTTAGAACTGTTCTGACAGTGTAGTAGTTTTGTTTTTCTGTTAGATTTTAGAACTGTTCTGACAGTGTGGTAGTTTTTGTTTTTCTGTTAGATTTTAGAACTGTTCCGGTAGTGTGGTAGTTTTTGTTTTTCTGTTAGATTTTAGAACTGTTCTGACATTGTGGTAGTTTTTGTTTTTCTGTTAGATTTTAGAACTGTTCTGACAGTGTAGTTGTTTTTGTTTTTCTATTAGATTTTAGAACTGGTCTGACAGTGGTATTTTTTGTTTTTCTGTTAGATTTTAGAACTGTTCTGACAGTGGTATTTTTTGTTTTTCTGTTAGATTTTAGAACTGTTCTGACAGTGTAGTAGTTTTTGTTTTTCTATTAGATTTTAGAACTGTTCTGACAGTGTAGTAGTTTTTGTTTTTCTATTAGATTTTAGAACTGTTCTGACAGTGTAGTAGTTTTTGTTTTTTATTATTAGATTTTAGAACTGGTCTGACAGTGTGGTAGTTTTGTTTTTTATTATTAGATTTTAGAACTGGTCTGACAGTGTAGTAGTTTTTGTTTTTCTATTAGATTTTAGAACTGGTCTGACAGTGTAGTAGTTTTTGTTTTTCTATTAGATTTTAGAACTGTTCTGACAGTGTAGTAGTTTTTGTTTTTCTGTTAGATTTTAGAACTGTTCTGACAGTGTGGTAGTTTTTGTTTTTCTGTTAGATTTTAGAACTGTTCTGACAGTGAAGTTGTTTTGTTTTTTATTATTAGATTTTAGAACTGTTCTGACAGTGTAGTAGTTTTTGTTTTTCTGTTAGATTTTAGAACTGTTCTGACAGTGTGGTAGTTTTTGTTTTTCTGTTAGATTTTAGAACTGTTCTGACAGTGTAGTTGTTTTTGTTTTTCTATTAGATTTTAGAACTGTTCTGACAGTGTAGTAGTTTTGTTTTTCTATTAGATTTTAGAACTGTTCTGACAGTGGTATTTTTTGTTTTTCTGTTAGATTTTAGAACTGTTCTGACAGGGTAGTTGTTTTTGTTTTTCTATTAGATTTTAGAACTGTTCTGACAGTGTAGTAGTTTTTGTTTTTCTGTTAGATTTTAGAACTGTTCTGACAGTGTGGTAGTTTTTGTTTTTTTGTTAGATTTTAGAACTGTTCTGACAGTGTGGTAGTTTTTGTTTTTCTGTTAGATTTTAGAACTGTTCTGACAGTGTGGTAGTTTTTGTTTTTCTGTTAGATTTTAGAACTGTTCTGACAGTGTGGTAGTTTTTGTTTTTCTGTTAGATTTTAGAACTGTTCTGACAGTGTGGTAGTTTTTGTTTTTCTATTAGATTTTAGAACTGTTCTGACAGTGTAGTTGTTTTTGTTTTTCTATTAGATTTTACAACTGTTCTGACAGTGTAGTAGTTTTGTTTTTCTATTAGATTTTAGAACTGTTCTGACAGTGTAGTAGTTTTTGTTTTTCTGTTAGATTTTAGAACTGTTCTGACAGTGTGGTAGTTTTTGTTTTTCTGTTAGATTTTAGAACTGTTCTGACAGTGAAGTTGTTTTGTTTTTTATTATTAGATTTTAGAACTGTTCTGACAGTGTAGTAGTTTTTGTTTTTCTGTTAGATTTTAGAACTGTTCTGACAGTGTGGTAGTTTTTGTTTTTCTGTTAGATTTTAGAACTGTTCTGACAGTGTAGTTGTTTTTGTTTTTCTATTAGATTTTAGAACTGTTCTGACAGTGTAGTAGTTTTGTTTTTCTATTAGATTTTAGAACTGTTCTGACAGTGGTATTTTTTGTTTTTCTGTTAGATTTTAGAACTGTTCTGACAGGGTAGTTGTTTTTGTTTTTCTATTAGATTTTAGAACTGTTCTGACAGTGTAGTAGTTTTTGTTTTTCTGTTAGATTTTAGAACTGTTCTGACAGTGTGGTAGTTTTTGTTTTTTTGTTAGATTTTAGAACTGTTCTGACAGTGTGGTAGTTTTTGTTTTTCTGTTAGATTTTAGAACTGTTCTGACAGTGTGGTAGTTTTTGTTTTTCTGTTAGATTTTAGAACTGTTCTGACAGTGTGGTAGTTTTTGTTTTTCTGTTAGATTTTAGAACTGTTCTGACAGTGTGGTAGTTTTTGTTTTTCTATTAGATTTTAGAACTGTTCTGACAGTGTAGTTGTTTTTGTTTTTCTATTAGATTTTACAACTGTTCTGACAGTGTAGTAGTTTTGTTTTTCTATTAGATTTTAGAACTGTTCTGACAGTGTAGTAGTTTTTGTTTTTCTATTAGATTTTAGAACTGGTCTGACAGTGGTAGTTTTTGTTTTTATATTAGATTTTAGAACTGGTCTGACAGTGTAGTAGTTTTTGTTTTTCTATTAGATTTTAGAACTGGTCTGACAGTGGTATTTTTTGTTTTTCTGTTAGATTTTAGAACTGTTCTGACAGTGTAGTAGTTTTGTTTTTTTATTAGATTTTAGAACTGTTCTGACAGTGTAGTAGTTTTGTTTTTTATTAGATTTTAGAACTGTTCTGACAGTGTAGTAGTTTTTGTTTTTTTATTAAATTTTAGAACTGTTCTGACAGTGTAGTAGTTTTGTTTTTTTATTAGATTTTAGAACTGTTCTGACAGTGTAGTAGTTTTGTTTTTCTGTTAGATTTTAGAACTGTTCTGACAGTGTGGTAGTTTTTGTTTTTCTGTTAGATTTTAGAACTGTTCCGGTAGTGTGGTAGTTTTTGTTTTTCTGTTAGATTTTAGAACTGTTCTGACATTGTGGTAGTTTTTGTTTTTCTGTTAGATTTTAGAACTGTTCTGACAGTGTAGTTGTTTTTGTTTTTCTATTAGATTTTAGAACTGGTCTGACAGTGGTATTTTTTGTTTTTCTGTTAGATTTTAGAACTGTTCTGACAGTGGTATTTTTTGTTTTTCTGTTAGATTTTAGAACTGTTCTGACAGTGTAGTAGTTTTTGTTTTTCTATTAGATTTTAGAACTGTTCTGACAGTGTAGTAGTTTTTGTTTTTCTATTAGATTTTAGAACTGTTCTGACAGTGTAGTAGTTTTTGTTTTTTATTATTAGATTTTAGAACTGGTCTGACAGTGTGGTAGTTTTGTTTTTTATTATTAGATTTTAGAACTGGTCTGACAGTGTAGTAGTTTTTGTTTTTCTATTAGATTTTAGAACTGGTCTGACAGTGTAGTAGTTTTTGTTTTTCTATTAGATTTTAGAACTGTTCTGACAGTGTAGTAGTTTTTGTTTTTCTGTTAGATTTTAGAACTGTTCTGACAGTGTGGTAGTTTTTGTTTTTCTGTTAGATTTTAGAACTGTTCTGACAGTGAAGTTGTTTTGTTTTTTATTATTAGATTTTAGAACTGTTCTGACAGTGTAGTAGTTTTTGTTTTTCTGTTAGATTTTAGAACTGTTCTGACAGTGTGGTAGTTTTTGTTTTTCTGTTAGATTTTAGAACTGTTCTGACAGTGTAGTTGTTTTTGTTTTTCTATTAGATTTTAGAACTGTTCTGACAGTGTAGTAGTTTTGTTTTTCTATTAGATTTTAGAACTGTTCTGACAGTGGTATTTTTTGTTTTTCTGTTAGATTTTAGAACTGTTCTGACAGGGTAGTTGTTTTTGTTTTTCTATTAGATTTTAGAACTGTTCTGACAGTGTAGTAGTTTTTGTTTTTCTGTTAGATTTTAGAACTGTTCTGACAGTGTGGTAGTTTTTGTTTTTTTGTTAGATTTTAGAACTGTTCTGACAGTGTGGTAGTTTTTGTTTTTCTGTTAGATTTTAGAACTGTTCTGACAGTGTGGTAGTTTTTGTTTTTCTGTTAGATTTTAGAACTGTTCTGACAGTGTGGTAGTTTTTGTTTTTCTATTAGATTTTAGAACTGTTCTGACAGTGTAGTTGTTTTTGTTTTTCTATTAGATTTTACAACTGTTCTGACAGTGTAGTAGTTTTGTTTTTCTATTAGATTTTAGAACTGTTCTGACAGTGTAGTAGTTTTTGTTTTTCTATTAGATTTTAGAACTGGTCTGACAGTGGTAGTTTTTGTTTTTATATTAGATTTTAGAACTGGTCTGACAGTGTAGTAGTTTTTGTTTTTCTATTAGATTTTAGAACTGGTCTGACAGTGGTATTTTTTGTTTTTCTGTTAGATTTTAGAACTGTTCTGACAGTGTAGTAGTTTTGTTTTTTTATTAGATTTTAGAACTGTTCTGACAGTGTAGTAGTTTTGTTTTTTTATTAGATTTTAGAACTGTTCTGACAGTGTAGTAGTTTTTGTTTTTTTATTAAATTTTAGAACTGTTCTGACAGTGTAGTAGTTTTGTTTTTTTATTAGATTTTAGAACTGTTCTGACAGTGTAGTAGTTTTGTTTTTTTGTTAGATTTTAGAACTGGTCTGACAGTGGTATTTTTTGTTTTTCTGTTAGATTTTAGAACTGTTCTGACAGTGTAGTAGTTTTGTTTTTTTATTAGATTTTAGAACTGTTCTGACAGTGTAGTAGTTTTGTTTTTTTATTAGATTTTAGAACTGTTCTGACAGTGTAGTAGTTTTGTTTTTTTATTAGATTTTAGAACTGTTCTGACAGTGTAGTAGTTTTGTTTTTTTGTTAGATTTTAGAACTGGTCTGACAGTGGTATATTTTGTTTTTCTGTTAGATTTTAGAACTGTTCTGACAGTGTAGTAGTTTTTGTTTTTTTATTAGATTTTAGAACTGTTCTGACAGTGTAGTAGTTTTGTTTTTTTATTAGATTTTAGAACTGTTCTGACAGTGTAGTAGTTTTTGTTTTTTTATTAGATTTTAGAACTGTTCTGACAGTGTAGTAGTTTTGTTTTTTTGTTAGATTTTAGAACTGTTCTGACAGTGTAGTAGTTTTGTTTTTTTTATTAGATTTTAGAACTGTTCTGACAGTGTAGTTGTTTTTTTTTTTTTATTAGATTTTAGAACTGGTCTGACAGTGTAGTAGTTTTGTTTTTTTGTTAGATTTTAGAACTGGTCTGACAGTGTAGTAGTTTTGTTTTTTTATTAGATTTTAGAACTGTTCTGACAGTGTAGTAGTTTTGTTTTTTTGTTAGATTTTAGAACTGGTCTGACAGTGGTATTTTTTGTTTTTCTGTTAGATTTTAGAACTGTTCTGACAGTGTAGTAGTTTTTTTTTTTTTATTAGATTTTAGAACTGGTCTGACAGTGTAGTAGTTTTGTTTTTTTATTAGATTTTAGAACTGTTCTGACAGTGTAGTAGTTTTGTTTTTTTGTTAGATTTTAGAACTGGTCTGACAGTGGTATTTTTTGTTTTTCTATTAGATTTTAGAACTGTTCTGACAGTGTAGTAGTTTTGTTTTTTTTATTAGATTTTAGAACTGGTCTGACAGGGTAGTAGTTTTGTTTTTTTATTAGATTTTAGAACTGTTCTGACAGTGTAGTAGTTTTGTTTTTTTATTAGATTTTAGAACTGTTCTGACAGTGTAGTAGTTTTGTTTTTTTGTTAGATTTTAGAACTGTTCTGACAGTGTAGTAGTTTTGTTTTTTTATTAGATTTTAGAACTGTTCTGACAGTGTAGTAATTTTGTTTTTTTGTTAGATTTTAGAACTGGTCTGACAGTGGTATTTTTTGTTTTTCTGTTAGATTTTAGAACTGTTCTGACAGTGTAGTAGTTTTGTTTTTTTATTAGATTTTAGAACTGTTCTGACAGTGTAGTAGTTTTGTTTTTTTATTAGATTTTAGAACTGTTCTGACAGTGTAGTAGTTTTTGTTTTTTTATTAGATTTTAGAACTGTTCTGACAGTGTAGTAGTTTTGTTTTTTTATCAGATTTTAGAACTGTTCTGACAGTGTAGTAGTTTTGTTTTTTTGTTAGATTTTAGAACTGTTCTGACAGTGTAGTAGTTTTGTTTTTTTATTAGATTTTAGAACTGTTCTGACAGTGTAGTAGTTTTGTTTTTCTATTAGATTTTAGAACTGGTCTGACAGTGGTATTTTTTGTTTTTCTATTAGATTTTAGAACTGGTCTGACAGCGGTATTTTTTGTTTTTCTGTTAGATTTTAGAACTGTTCTGACAGTGTAGTAGTTTTGTTTTTTTATTAGATTTTAGAACTGTTCTGACAGTGTAGTAGTTTTGTTTTTTTATTAGATTTTAGAACTGTTCTGACAGTGTAGTAGTTTTTGTTTTTTTATTAAATTTTAGAACTGTTCTGACAGTGTAGTAGTTTGTTTTTTTATTAGATTTTAGAACTGTTCTGACAGTGTAGTAGTTTTGTTTTTTTGTTAGATTTTAGAACTGGTCTGACAGTGGTATTTTTTGTTTTTCTGTTAGATTTTAGAACTGTTCTGACAGTGTAGTAGTTTTGTTTTTTTATTAGATTTTAGAACTGTTCTGACAGTGTAGTAGTTTTGTTTTTTTGTTAGATTTTAGAACTGGTCTGACAGTGGTATTTTTTGTTTTTCTGTTAGATTTTAGAACTGTTCTGACAGTGTAGTAGTTTTGTTTTTTATTAGATTTTAGAACTGTTCTGACAGTGTAGTAGTTTTGTTTTTTTATTAGATTTTAGAACTGTTCTGACAGTGGTATTTTTTGTTTTTCTGTTAGATTTTAGAACTGTTCTGACAGTGTAGTAGTTTTGTTTTTTTATTAGATTTTAGAACTGTTCTGACAGTGTAGTAGTTTTGTTTTTTTATTAGATTTTAGAACTGTTCTGACAGTGTAGTAGTTTTGTTTTTTTGTTAGATTTTAGAACTGGTCTGACAGTGGTATATTTTGTTTTTCTGTTAGATTTTAGAACTGTTCTGACAGTGTAGTAGTTTTTGTTTTTTTATTAGATTTTAGAACTGTTCTGACAGTGTAGTAGTTTTGTTTTTTTATTAGATTTTAGAACTGTTCTGACAGTGTAGTAGTTTTTGTTTTTTTATTAGATTTTAGAACTGTTCTGACAGTGTAGTAGTTTTGTTTTTTTGTTAGATTTTAGAAATGTTCTGACAGTGTAGTAGTTTTGTTTTTTTTATTAGATTTTAGAACTGTTCTGACAGTGTAGTTGTTTTTTTTTTTTTTATTAGATTTTAGAACTGGTCTGACAGTGTAGTAGTTTTGTTTTTTTGTTAGATTTTAGAACTGGTCTGACAGTGTAGTAGTTTTGTTTTTTTATTAGATTTTAGAACTGTTCTGACAGTGTAGTAGTTTTGTTTTTTTGTTAGATTTTAGAACTGGTCTGACAGTGGTATTTTTTGTTTTTCTGTTAGATTTTAGAACTGTTCTGACAGTGTAGTAGTTTTGTTTTTTTTATTAGATTTTAGAACTGGTCTGACAGTGTAGTAGTTTTGTTTTTTTATTAGATTTTAGAACTGTTCTGACAGTGTAGTAGTTTTGTTTTTTTTGTTAGATTTTAGAACTGGTCTGACAGTGGTATTTTTTGTTTTTCTATTAGATTTTAGAACTGTTCTGACAGTGTAGTAGTTTTGTTTTTTTTATTAGATTTTAGAACTGGTCTGACAGGGTAGTAGTTTTGTTTTTTTATTAGATTTTAGAACTGTTCTGACAGTGTAGTAGTTTTGTTTTTTTATTAGATTTTAGAACTGTTCTGACAGTGTGGTAGTTTTGTTTTTTTGTTAGATTTTAGAACTGTTCTGACAGTGTAGTAGTTTTGTTTTTTTATTAGATTTTAGAACTGTTCTGACAGTGTAGTAATTTTGTTTTTTTGTTAGATTTTAGAACTGGTCTGACAGTGGTATTTTTTGTTTTTCTGTTAGATTTTAGAACTGTTCTGACAGTGTAGTAGTTTTGTTTTTTTATTAGATTTTAGAACTGTTCTGACAGTGTAGTAGTTTTGTTTTTTTATTAGATTTTAGAACTGTTCTGACAGTGTGGTAGTTTTTGTTTTTTTATTAGATTTTAGAACTGTTCTGACAGTGTAGTAGTTTTGTTTTTCTATTAGATTTTAGAACTGTTCTGACAGTGTAGTAGTTTTGTTTTTTTATCAGATTTTAGAACTGTTCTGACAGTGTAGTAGTTTTGTTTTTTTGTTAGATTTTAGAACTGTTCTGACAGTGTAGTAGTTTTGTTTTTTTATTAGATTTTAGAACTGTTCTGACAGTGTAGTAGTTTTGTTTTTCTATTAGATTTTAGAACTGGTCTGACAGTGGTATTTTTTGTTTTTCTATTAGATTTTAGAACTGGTCTGACAGCGGTATTTTTTGTTTTTCTGTTAGATTTTAGAACTGTTCTGACAGTGTAGTAGTTTTGTTTTTTTATTAGATTTTAGAACTGTTCTGACAGTGTAGTAGTTTTGTTTTTTTATTAGATTTTAGAACTGTTCTGACAGTGTAGTAGTTTTTGTTTTTTTATTAAATTTTAGAACTGTTCTGACAGTGTAGTAGTTTGTTTTTTTATTAGATTTTAGAACTGTTCTGACAGTGTAGTAGTTTTGTTTTTTTGTTAGATTTTAGAACTGGTCTGACAGTGGTATTTTTTGTTTTTCTGTTAGATTTTAGAACTGTTCTGACAGTGTAGTAGTTTTGTTTTTTTATTAGATTTTAGAACTGTTCTGACAGTGTAGTAGTTTTGTTTTTTTGTTAGATTTTAGAACTGGTCTGACAGTGGTATTTTTTGTTTTTCTGTTAGATTTTAGAACTGTTCTGACAGTGTAGTAGTTTTGTTTTTTATTAGATTTTAGAACTGTTCTGACAGTGTAGTAGTTTTGTTTTTTTATTAGATTTTAGAACTGTTCTGACAGTGGTATTTTTTGTTTTTCTGTTAGATTTTAGAACTGTTCTGACAGTGTAGTAGTTTTGTTTTTTTATTAGATTTTAGAACTGTTCTGACAGTGTAGTAGTTTTGTTTTTTTATTAGATTTTAGAACTGTTCTGACAGTGTAGTAGTTTTGTTTTTTTGTTAGATTTTAGAACTGGTCTGACAGTGGTATATTTTGTTTTTCTGTTAGATTTTAGAACTGTTCTGACAGTGTAGTAGTTTTTGTTTTTTTATTAGATTTTAGAACTGTTCTGACAGTGTAGTAGTTTTGTTTTTTTATTAGATTTTAGAACTGTTCTGACAGTGTAGTAGTTTTTGTTTTTTTATTAGATTTTAGAACTGTTCTGACAGTGTAGTAGTTTTGTTTTTTTGTTAGATTTTAGAAATGTTCTGACAGTGTAGTAGTTTTGTTTTTTTTATTAGATTTTAGAACTGTTCTGACAGTGTAGTTGTTTTTTTTTTTTTTATTAGATTTTAGAACTGGTCTGACAGTGTAGTAGTTTTGTTTTTTTGTTAGATTTTAGAACTGGTCTGACAGTGTAGTAGTTTTGTTTTTTTATTAGATTTTAGAACTGTTCTGACAGTGTAGTAGTTTTGTTTTTTTGTTAGATTTTAGAACTGGTCTGACAGTGGTATTTTTTGTTTTTCTGTTAGATTTTAGAACTGTTCTGACAGTGTAGTAGTTTTGTTTTTTTTATTAGATTTTAGAACTGGTCTGACAGTGTAGTAGTTTTGTTTTTTTATTAGATTTTAGAACTGTTCTGACAGTGTAGTAGTTTTGTTTTTTTTGTTAGATTTTAGAACTGGTCTGACAGTGGTATTTTTTGTTTTTCTATTAGATTTTAGAACTGTTCTGACAGTGTAGTAGTTTTGTTTTTTTTATTAGATTTTAGAACTGGTCTGACAGGGTAGTAGTTTTGTTTTTTTATTAGATTTTAGAACTGTTCTGACAGTGTAGTAGTTTTGTTTTTTTATTAGATTTTAGAACTGTTCTGACAGTGTGGTAGTTTTGTTTTTTTGTTAGATTTTAGAACTGTTCTGACAGTGTAGTAGTTTTGTTTTTTTATTAGATTTTAGAACTGTTCTGACAGTGTAGTAATTTTGTTTTTTTGTTAGATTTTAGAACTGGTCTGACAGTGGTATTTTTTGTTTTTCTGTTAGATTTTAGAACTGTTCTGACAGTGTAGTAGTTTTGTTTTTTTATTAGATTTTAGAACTGTTCTGACAGTGTAGTAGTTTTGTTTTTTTATTAGATTTTAGAACTGTTCTGACAGTGTGGTAGTTTTTGTTTTTTTATTAGATTTTAGAACTGTTCTGACAGTGTAGTAGTTTTGTTTTTTTATCAGATTTTAGAACTGTTCTGACAGTGTAGTAGTTTTGTTTTTTTGTTAGATTTTAGAACTGTTCTGACAGTGTAGTAGTTTTGTTTTTTTATTAGATTTTAGAACTGTTCTGACAGTGTAGTAGTTTTTGTTTTTCTATTAGATTTTAGAACTGGTTTGACAGTGGTATTTTTTGTTTTTCTATTAGATTTTAGAACTGGTCTAACAGTGGTATTTTTTGTTTTTCTGTTAGATTTTAGAACTGTTCTGACAGTGGTATTTTTTGTTTTTCTGTAAGATTTTAGAACTGGTCTGACAGTGGTATTTTTTGTTTTTCTGTTAGATTTTAGAACTGTTCTGACAGTGTAGTAGTTTTTGTTTTTCTGTTAGATTTTAGAACTGGTCTGACAGTGTAGTAGTTTTTGTTTTTCTGTTAGATTTTAGAACTGTTCCGACAGTGTAGTAGTTTTTGTTTTTCTATTAGATTTTAGAACTGTTCAGACAGTGTGGTATTTTTTGTTTTTCTGTTAGATTTTAGAACTGTTCTGACAGTGGTATTTTTAGTTTTTCTGTTAGATTTTAGAACTGGTCTGACAGTGGTATTTTTG
The DNA here is from genome assembly GCA_963680875.1 of Bathymodiolus brooksi. Taxonomy (NCBI): domain Eukaryota; kingdom Metazoa; phylum Mollusca; class Bivalvia; order Mytilida; family Modiolidae; genus Bathymodiolus; species Bathymodiolus brooksi. The sequence continues at coordinate 72,521,865 of OY804576.1, read as the reverse complement.
TTTTTCTGTTAGATTTTAGAACTGGTCTGACAGTGTGGTATTTTTTGTTTTTCTATTAGATTTTAGAACTGTTCTGACAGTGTAGTAGTTTTGTTTTTCTATTAGATTTTAGAACTGGTCTGACAGTGTGGTAGTTTTTGTTTTTTTTATTAGATTTTAGAACTGTTCTGACAGTGTAGTAGTTTTTGTTTTTCTATTAGATTTTAGAACTGTTCAGACAGTGTGGTAGTTTTTGTTTTTTTATTAGATTTTAGAACTGTTCTGACAGTGTGGTAGTTTTTGTTTTTTTTATTAGATTTTAGAACTGTTCTGACAGTGTAATATTTTTTGTTTTTTTATTAGATTTTAAAACTGGTCTGACAGTGGTATTTTTTGTTTTTCTATTAGATTTTAGAACTGGTCTGACAGTGTAGTATTTTTTCTTTTTCTATTAGATTTTAGAACTGGTCTGACAGTGGTAGTTTTTGTTTTTCTATTAGATTTTAGAACTGTTCTGACAGTGTAGTAGTTTTTGTTTTTCTATTAGATTTTAGAACTGGTCTGACAGTTGTATTTTTTGTTTTTCTATTAGATTTTAGAACTGGTCTGATATAGGTATTTTTTGTTTTTCTATTAGATTTTAGAACTGGTCTGACAGTGGTATTTTTTGTTTTTCTGTTAGATTTTAGAACTGGTCTGACAGTGGTAGTTTTTGTTTTTCTGTTAGATTTTAGAACTGGTCTGACAGTGTAGTAGTTTTTGTTTTTTTATTAGATTTTAGAACTGTTCTGACAGTGGTATTTTTTGTTTTTTTATTAGATTTTAGAACTGTTCTGACAGTGTAGTAGTTTTTGTTTTTTTATTAGATTTTAGAACTGGTCTGACAGTGGTAGTTTTTGTTTTTCTATTAGATTTTAGAACTGTTCTGACAGTGTAGTAGTTTTTATTTTTCTATTAGATTTTAGAACTGGTCTGACAGTGGTATTTTTTGTTTTTCTATTAGATTTTAGAACTGGTCTGACAGTGGTATTTTTTGTTTTTCTATTAGATTTTAGAACTGATCTGACAGTGGTATTTTTTGTTTTTCTGTTAGATTTTAGAACTGGTCTGACAGTGGTAGTTTTTGTTTTTCTGTTAGATTTTAGAACTGGTCTGACAGTGTGGTAGTTTTTGTTTTTCTATTAGATTTTAGAACTGTTCTGACAGTAGTAGTTTTGTTTTTCTATTAGATTTTAGAACTGTTCTGACAGTGTAGTAGTTTTTGTTTTTCTATTAGATTTTAGAACTGGTCTGACAGTGTAGTAGTTTTTGTTTTTCTATTAGATTTTAGAACTGTTCTGACAGTGTAGTAGTTTTGTTTTTCTATTAGATTTTAGAACTGTTCTGACAGTGTAGTAGTTTTTGTTTTTCTATTAGATTTTAGAACTGGTCTGAAAGTGTAGTAGTTTTTGTTTTTCTAATAGATTTTAGAACTGTTCTGACAGTGTAGTAGTTTTTGTTTTTTCTATTAGATTTTAGAACTGGTCTGACAGTGGTATTTTTTGTTTTTCTATTAGATTTTAGAACTGGTCTGACATAGGTATTTTTTGTTTTTCTATTAGATTTTAGAGCTGGTCTGACAGTGGTATTTTTTGTTTTTCTGTTAGATTTTAGAACTGGTCTGACAGTGGTAGTTTTTGTTTTTCTGTTAGATTTTAGAACTGGTCTGACAGTGGTATTTTTTGTTTTTCTATTAGATTTTAGAACTGGTCTGACAGTGTAGTAGTTTTTGTTTTTCTATTAGATTTTAGAACTGGTCTGACAGTGGTATTTTTTGTTTTTCTAATAGATTTTAGAACAGGTCTGACAGTGTAGTAGTTTTTGTTTTTTTATTAGCTCATCTGACCCAAAGGGTCATGTGAGCTATTCTCATCACTTGGCGTCCGTCGTCGTCGTCCGTCGTCCGTCGTCCGTCGTACGTCGTAAACTTTTTCAAAAATCTTCTCCTCTGAAAGTACTAGACCAATGGAAACCAAACTTGGTCTGAATCATTACTAGGGTATCTAGTTTCAAAATTGTGTCCGGTGATGCCGTGCACCAACCAACATGGCCGCTGTTACTAAAAATAGAACATATGGTAAAATTGCAGGTTTTTGGTAATAACTCAAAAACCGTTAGTAATATCAAAAATCTGACATGGGGTAAAAATGATCAGCACATCAAGATCTACCTACCCTGCAATTTTGAAGTAAATCTGATTACCCATCTTGGAGTTATTGCCCTTTTTTCATCAAATTTGTAAAATTTTAATGCTTTTCGTCTTATATTTCAAAAACTATAAGAGATAAAGGTTAACTTTAAATGTGCGGCATATCAAGATCTACCTACCCTGCAATTTTGAAGTAAATCCCATTACTCATTTTGGAGTTATGTCCCTTTTTTCATTAAATTTTCAAAATTTTAATATTTTTCGTCCTTTATTTCAAAAACTATAACAGACAGATGGTAAGTTGAAACTGCAAACATGCTCAGCATGTCAAGATCTACCTACCCTGCAATTTTGAAGTAAATTTGATTACCCATCTTGGAGTTATTGCCCTTTTTTCATCAATTTTTTTTTTTCATTTTAATACTTTTCGTCTTATATTTCAAAAACTATTTAGAGATAGATGTTAAGTTTATTGCAAAAATGTGCAGCATATCAAGATCTACCTACCCTGCAATTTTGAAGTAAATCCCATTACCCATTTTGACCGATTATGCAAATTAGAAAAAAGGGGGGATGAAATAAAAAAAAAATCTTCTCCTCTAAAACTACTGAACCAATCTCAACCAAACTTTGCTGAAATGATCCTTAGGTGGTCCCCTTTCAAAATTGTGTCCGTTAGCGCCGTCCTGTATCCAAGATGGCCGCCATTACTAAAAATAGAAATTTCTTCAAATGATCAAAACTGCTCTATTTTAAGCCAGAAAGTGCCCAAATTTGAACTGTATAAGCATAATGATGAGCTTTTTAACATATATTACGGGATTTTTTATGAACTTTGAACTTTTACCGAGTTTGACCGATTATGAAATTAAAAAAGGGGGGATGAAATTAAAAAAATTTCTTCTCCTCTGAAACTACTGAGCCAATCTCAACCAAACTTTGCTGAAATGATCCTTAGGTGGTCCCCTTTCAAAATTGTGTCCGTCAGCGCCGTCCTGTATCCAAGATGGCCGCCATTACTAAAAATAGAAATTTCTTCAAATGGCCAAAACTGCTCTATTTTAAGCCAGAAAGTGCCCAAATTTGAACTGTATAAGCATAATGATGAGCTTTTTAACATATATTACGGGATTTTTTATGAACTTTGAACTTTTACAGATTTTGACCGATTATGAAATTAAAAAAAAGGGGGGATGAAATTTAAAAAAAATCTTCTCCTCTGAAACTACTGAGCCAATTTCAACCAAACTTTGCTGAAATGATCCTTAGGTGGTCCCCTTTTAAAATTGTGTCCGTCACCGCCGTCCTGTATCCAAGATGGCCGCCATTACTAAAAATAGAAATTTCTTCAAATGGCCAAAACTGCTCTATTTTAAGCCAGAAAGTGCTCAAATTTGAACTGTATAAGCATAATGATGAGCTTTTTAACATATATTACGGGATTTTTTATGAACTTTGAACTTTTACCGATTTTGACCGATTATGCAAATTAGAAAAAAGGGGGGATGAAATTAAAAAAATCTTCCCCTCTGAAACTACTGAGCCAATCTCAACCAAACTTTGCTGAAATGATCCTTAGGTGGTCCCCTTTCAAAAATGTGTCCGTCAGCGCCGTCCTGTATCCAAGATGGCCACCATTACTAAAAATAGAAATTTCTTCAAATGGCCAAAACTGCTCTATTTTAAGCCAGAAAGTGCCAAAATTTGAACTGTATAAGCATAATGATGAGCTTTTTAACATATATTACGGGATTTTTTATGAACTTTGAACTTTTACTGATTTTAACCGATTATGCAAATTAGAAAAAAGGGGGGATGAAATTAAAAAAAAATCTTCTCTGAAACTATTGAGCCAATCTCAACCAAACTTTGCTGAAATGATCCTTAGGTGGTCCCCTTTCAAAATTGTGTCCGTCAGCACCGTCCTGTATCCAAGATGGCCACCATTACTAAAAATAGAAATTTCTTCAAATGGCCAAAACTGCTCTATTTTAAGCCAGAAAGTGCCCAAATTTGAACTGTATAAGCATAATGATGAGCTTTTTAACATATATTACGGGATTTTTTATGAACTTTGAACTTTTACCGATTTTGACCGATTATGAAATTAAAAAAGGGGGGATGAAATTAAAAAAATTTCTTCTCCTCTGAAACTACTGAGCCAATCTCAACCAAACTTTGCTGAAATGATCCTTAGGTGGTCCCCTTTCAAAATTGTGTCCGTCAGCGCCGTCCTGTATCCAAGATGGCCGCCATTACTAAAAATAGAAATTTCTTCAAATGGCCAAAACTGCTCTATTTTAAGCCAGAAAGTGCCCAAATTTGAACTGTATAAGCATAATGATGAGCTTTTTAACATATATTACGGGATTTTTTATGAACTTTGAACTTTTACCGATTTTGACCGATTATGAAATTAAAAAAAAAAGGGGGGATGAAATTAAAAAAAAATCTTCTCCTCTGAAACTACTGAGCCAATTTCAACCAAACTTTGCTGAAATGATCCTTAGGTGGTCCCCTTTTAAAATTGTGTCCGTCAGCGCCGTCCTGTATCCAAGATGGCCGCCATTACTAAAAATAGAAATTTCTTCAAATGGCCAAAACTGCTCTATTTTAAGCCAGAAAGTGCCCAAATTTGAACTGTATAAGCATAATGATGAGCTTTTTAACATATATTACGGAATTTTTTATGAACTTTGAACTTTTACAGATTTTGACCGATTATGAAATAAAAAAAAAGGGGGGATGAAATTTAAAAAAAATCTTCTCCTCTGAAACTACTGAGCCAATTTCAACCAAACTTTGCTGAAATGATCCTTAGGTGGTCCCCTTTTAAAATTGTGTCCGTCACCGCCGTCCTGTATCCAAGATGGCCGCCATTACTAAAAATAGAAATTTCTTCAAATGGCCAAAACTGCTCTATTTTAAGCCAGAAAGTGCTCAAATTTGAACTGTATAAGCATAATGATGAGCTTTTTAACATATATTACGGGATTTTTTATGAACTTTGAACTTTTACCGATTTTGACCGATTATGCAAATTAGAAAAAAGGGGGGATGAAATTAAAAAAATCTTCCCCTCTGAAACTACTGAGCCAATCTCAACAAAACTTTGCTGAAATGATCCTTAGGTGGTCCCCTTTCAAAATTGTGTCCGTCAGCGCCGTCCTGTATCCAAGATGGCCACCATTACTAAAAATAGAAATTTCTTCAAATGGCCAAAACTGCTCTATTTTAAGCCAGAAAGTGCCAAAATTTGAACTGTATAAGCATAATGATGAGCATTTTAACATATATTACGGAATTTTTTATGAACTTTGAAATTTTGCCGATTTTGACCGATTATGCAAATTAGAAAAAAGGGGGGATGAAATAAAAAAAAATATCTTCTCCTCTGAAACTACTGAGCCAATCTCAACCAAACTTTGCTGAAATGATCCTTAGGTGGTCCCCTTTCAAAAATGTGTCCGTCAGCACCGTCCTGTATCCAAGATGGCCACCATCACTAAAAATAGAAATTTCTTCAAATGGCCAAAACTGCTCTATTTTAAGCCAGAAAGTGCCCAAATTTGAACTGTATAAGCATAATGATGAGCTTTTTAACATATATTACGGGATTTTTAAAGAACTTTGAACTTTTACTGATTTTAACCGATTATGCAAATTAGAAAAAAGGGGGGATGAAATTAAAAAAAAATCTTCTCTGAAACTATTGAGCCAATCTCAACCAAACTTTGCTGAAATGATCCTTAGGTGGTCCCCTTTCAAAATTGTGTCCGTCAGCACCGTCCTGTATCCAAGATGGCCACCATTACTAAAAATAGAAATTTCTTCAAATGGCCAAAACTGCTCTATTTTAAGCCAGAAAGTGCCCAAATTTGAACTGTATAAGTATAATGATGAGCTTTTTAACATATATTACGGGATTTTTTATGAACTTAAAACTTTTACCGAGTTTGACCGATTATGCAAATTAGAAAAAAAGGGGGGATGAAATTAAAAAAATCTTCCTCTCTGAAACTACAGAGCCAATCTCAACCAAACTTTGCTGAAATGATTCTTGGGTGGTCCTCTTCCAAAATTGTGTCCAGCATTTCAGAACACCGACCAAGATGGCCGCCACAGCCGAACTTAATTTAACATAGGACCCTGTGGGAAATTCCCATAAAAATCTTTTTGTCTGAAACCATTTGCTCAATAAGAACAAAATTTTGATGAAATAGTCATTGGATGGTTCTCTTCCAAAAATGTGTCTGGCGGTTCGACCTTTCGATCAATTTTTTTTTTTACCTGCAATTTTGAAGTAAATCTGATTACCCATCTTGGAGTTCTTGCCCTTTTTTCATCAAATTTATAAAAATGACGAAGGCTACAATTGTTAATTTTTTTTACCGAAGTTATCAAGTTTTATTGACTGATGTTGTTATTATACCCAGGTGAGCTATACAGGCTCCTGGGAGCCTCTAGTTAGATTTTAGAACTGGTCTGACAGTGTAGTAGTTTTTTTTGTTAGATTTTAGAACTGGTCTGACAGTGGTAGTTTTTGTTTTTCTATTAGATTTTAGAACTGGTCTGACAGTGGTATTTTTTGTTTTTTTATTAGATTTTAGAACTGTTCTGACAGTGTAGTAGTTTTTTTTTTATTATTAGATTTTAGAACTGTTCTGACAGTGTGGTAGTTTTTGTTTTTCTGTTAGATTTTAGAACTGTTCTGACAGTGTATTAGTTTTTGTTTTTTTATTAGATTTTAGAACTGGTCTGACAGTGGTATTTTTTGTTTTTCTATTAGATTTTAGAACTGGTCTGACAGTGGTAGTTTTTGTTTTTCTATTAGATTTTAGAACTGGTCTGACAGTGTAGTAGTTTTTGTTTTTCTGTTAGATTTTAGAACTGTTCTGACAGTGTGGTAGTTTTTGTTTTTCTGTTAGATTTTAGAACTGTTCTGACAGTGTATTAGTTTTTGTTTTTCTATTAGATTTTAGAACTGTTCTGACAGTGGTATTTTTTGTTTTTTTATTAGATTTTAGAACTGTTCTGACAGTGTAGTAGTTTTTTTTTTATTATTAGATTTTAGAACTGTTCTGACAGTGTGGTAGTTTTTGTTTTTCTGTTAGATTTTAGAACTGTTCTGACAGTGGTATTTTTTGTTTTTTTATTAGATTTTAGAACTGTTCTGACAGTGTAGTAGTTTTTTTTTTATTATTAGATTTTAGAACTGTTCTGACAGTGTGGTAGTTTTTGTTTTTCTATTAGATTTTAGAACTGTTCTGACAGTGGTATTTTTTGTTTTTTTATTAGATTTTAGAACTGTTCTGACAGTGTAGTAGTTTTTTTTTTATTATTAGATTTTAGAACTGTTCTGACAGTGTGGTAGTTTTTGTTTTTCTGTTAGATTTTAGAACTGTTCTGACAGTGGTATTTTTTGTTTTTTTATTAGATTTTAGAACTGTTCTGACAGTGTAGTATGTTTTTTTTTATTATTAGATTTTAGAACTGTTCTGACAGTGTGGTAGTTTTTGTTTTTCTATTAGATTTTAGAACTGTTCTGACAGTGGTATTTTTTGTTTTTTTTATTAGATTTTAGAACTGTTCTGACAGTGTAGTAGTTTTTTTTTTATTATTAGATTTTAGAACTGTTCTGACAGTGTGGTAGTTTTTGTTTTTCTGTTAGATTTTAGAACTGTTCTGACAGTGTATTAGTTTTTGTTTTTTTATTAGATTTTAGAACTGGTCTGACAGTGGTATTTTTTGTTTTTCTATTAGATTTTAGAACTGGTCTGACAGTGGTATTTTTTGTTTTTCTATTAGATTTTAGAACTGGTCTGACATTGGTAGTTTTTGTTTTTCTATTAGATTTTAGAACTGGTCTGACAGTGGTATTTTTTGTTTTTCATTTTATTACTGTATATCTTGCCTCTTCTTTGAGAGACATATTGGTTTTTTTTTCATGTCTATCCATTTATCATAAAAGTTTATAGGTGCAAGTACAGTACTCCTACATGTTAAATGGGAATGACTTAAAACTTTGCATGGTTACTTATTACCATGTGAAGATTTGCATATTATTACTGTAGTTTGGGGGCCTTCGTGATCATGATCGTATGGTAGTTGGATTTATAAATACCTGTGCAATCCGTGCCTATCACCACTAAAGTTGTGAGTTCAAACACTGTTCATGGCGAGGTATACTCGATACAACATTATGTGATAAAGTTTGTGTCAGTGACTTGCGACAAGTTGGTGGTTTTCTCCACCAATAAAACTGACTGCCACAATATAACTGAAATATTGTTGAAAGTGGCATTAAGCACCATAAATCAACCAATCATAATTGTAGTTTGATCCACCATATTTGAAGGATTTATTGCCCCTTTTGACCCAGTGTTTGTTCTTACAACTCCTACATTTAAATTGGAATTTCTCTATACATTATTGTTTGTTAGCATATGGAGATAAGCATTTTGAAGGATGCATTGTTCTTTTGAATATTTCATTAAAAATCTTTGTATTTGCACCTCCTCCAACATTTTAAATGGAAATTCCTAGCAAATTTGCCTTCCAGCTTATCACCACACAGAGTTTTGCATATTCCTCTAGCTGTGTAATTAGTCCATTTTGAATGTAGTTATTGCCGTTTTTGAGATTGTAATTACAATTCCTCAAACATTTTATATGTATATATAAATAGAATATCATATGGAGACTGTTTTGACAGGTTGTAAGAACCAGTTTTGAAGGAGTATCTTGGAATATCTCATAACAAAGACATAAGCTGCCTTTCTACAAGGAACTCTTTAATAAACCAGTGTTTTATTGTGTCATTTTGATATATATTTAAATAATTGTAGATTTGGTGATTTGTATGGGACTGTGGGAATCTTACAGTCAGAGCAAAAACATGGTGCTTCTAAACCAAGCATGTCCATGATAATTACAACATCTAAATAAATGTGAGATTGTCTATTAAAACGAACTTTATCAACAGATGTCACATGGCTTCTACACAGTATCTTACCCAAAAGATGGAGTATGGGGATTTTTTTGGGGGGGTGGGGAGGGGGGAGTGGGGGTGTCTTCCCATTTATCCAGCTTTTGAAAACAAGGTACATTTTTGTATTCCCATTTATCCAACTTTTAATTTCTTACCTGTAGGATTGTTTATTTAACATTTATTAGGTGTTGATTTGACCAAAATACCTGATAATCTGTTCCAGTATATGTATATGTATAAAGTTTGAATAAATGAAAAGGGATTATAATTTGTATGTAAATAAATATGAAGTTTTGAAAACTTTCTATTTATGCAAAGTGAGTTTTAGGATAAATTTAAAGTGCAATGTACGTAATATTTTTAATTTCAATTTTACATGCACATTGTAATAATTAGCTTATATAATACATCATTATAAATGAAAAGGGAAAAAGTTATAATTTGCATGTAAATAAATGTCAAATTTTGAAAACTTTCTATTTATGGAATGTGAATTTTAGGATAAATTTAAAGTGCTATGCACATAATATTTTTTATTTCAATTTTACATGTACATGTATATTGTAATAATTAGCTTATAATATAATATTAAACCTTATTTACTGATGAAAAGATTGCTAAACATGCAACAAACAAACTTTATGTGTTCACAATCAGAGATTAAGGTCACTAAAGGAAATGTACACTTTACAATAACAAGAGAAAACAATTCAATTGAGGAACTTTGCATTTTTACTTGTTTCCCATTATAAAAGGATCCTATTTATTGTCATGGTCACAAGAGAAAAATGATGCATGTAATTAATTCCTCTTTCAAGTTGCACACTTTACATTACAGAGAAAACAATTCAAGAGAATACTATTAAATGTAAAAGGCAGGAGGTAAATGATAAAATCCTGTCAATAAAGGTACACATGTACATTATATACAATTTCAGTATTAATTTTCATAAAGTTATTCTAGAGAAAGACTTGATCGGCTCATAAAGAAATATCATATCCAATTAAATATTGATTTCAGTCAAAAATAGTAATAATAATTTTTATCTGTTTTCATTTTTAAATGAAATATATGGAAATAAATATTTACGGTTGCACATAGACATGCATACATTGTCCTGGTCCACTTATTCACCTGTCACACAACCCAAGCTTTAATTAAGTGTCCTATGTACTTGATTACCTTTGATCTCATTTATCCCACTTTTATTTTTTACTATCTATTTTTCAAAAAGTTGGATAAATGGGATTGAACCGAGAGAGAGGGGGGTCGTTGTTGCTTAATGCCAAGTGTGAACTTTACAGCTATATCATGAGGAGAACACATTACATTTTGATGAGATGATGATATCCACTTTGTACTAAACCTACATGGGATTTTGTGATAGTGCTAGCTCACTGAAACAACAGTCCATGTCGCTCTAATCGGACACGTTATCCAGATTTCAAGCCAACCAGTATTTGGTTTGAGTCGACTGGTGCTCGATTCCATGATCTACCACACCTCATGCGAGCACGCTAACCAGTACACCATCACAGAGCGCTCCGCTAAGAAGAAAACAACAAAAGGCGATAGAAATATTTGGCCTGGCTTGTAGCGAGACGCCCCCTCTTTTATTTTTATCATGTGTTTGTCTTCCTTAGTGAGACACAAGTGTTTTTTTTTTTACTGGCTTGCAGTAACTGTCACCTATTTAATTGTTCAGTATGTGTGATTAGTTCAGTTTGACTGTTTTTCTAAATTTATATAGGTCATTTGGTGTTGTAAAATTAGATATGGCAGGAAATTAGCTTAGAATCTTCATCATACAAAGATAATGTGCATCAAATGATTGGATCGATTTTTCGGGATAATGTCATTGGTCCGACAATTCGCAGGAGTCCCAAATTATACCCATTTAGTTATGAGATAAGATCGCTGGACAATGGGAAGATTGCTGGTCGGTGGAATTTCCATTGCCCGGCGATCTTATCCCATAATCCCCATTGCCCAGCGATATTGCACCTTAATCCCTATTGACAGACGATCTTTCCATTTCCCAGCGTTATTACCCGATAAAACTCACTGACCAACAATCTTCCCATTGCCCAACGATCTTACCCCACAACCCCCATTGACCGGCGATCTTCCAATTGTCCTGCAATATTGCCCCATAGCTCAATGAATAATAATTTCATATTCCCATTGACCGGCGATCTACACATTGCCCAATGAGTTCATGGCCCCATAACTAAATAAAATCAAGACAATCTATAATTTCTTGTGGCTGAAAAAATCCAATGAGGGTGTCTGAATTATGAAGTTTATGTTTAATATACGGTATTTATAGTATATATATTTTTTTGTTTACCTGTTTTCTAGAAATGGTGTTGGAACTACTGGAGCTTTACAAACCATGTATTTTGCTGAAGTGACAGATTCCATGAGAGTATCTAAAGGAGGGGGTTTAGTTGAGGAGGGGGAAATGATTGACGTAGTAGATATTCCTGTATCTGAAGGAATGAAGTTTGTGATGGATGATAATGTTAACAAACCTGTAGGAATGATGTTTGCTGTTTTGTGGTTCTTTCAGAATAAACTAAAACATTACACATAAATAAATAAACTATACTTTTTAATGGTCTCATTTTTCTTCATCTTGGTGTAATAATTAAAAATCCATATTTTTTTTATTTATATAAAATATTTGTTATTTGTATTCAGTTATAATACCACATCGGTGGTGTAATGGTTAGTGTGCTCTCCCCGAGTACGGTAGATCGTGATTTCGAGCCTAGTCGATCTGGTCAAACCATAAAATTGGTGTTTGTTGCTCCTCCGCTAAGCACCAGCATTAAGGAGAAAGAGCAAAGACTGGTTGGCTTGGAATCAGGATAATGTGTCCGAGTGGGGCGACATGTTTACCAGCGGACGGTTGTTTCAGCACTATAAACATCCAACTAGGCGTGTTGTCTAGTACAAAGCGGACCTCATCATCATCTCATTGAAAATTGATATAGCTGAAAAATTGATGAGTTGGCGTTAAACAGCAATCAATCACTCACTCATTCAGTTATAGTGATCAGTATAACTGAAGCATTTGACATCCATCTACAATTCATGGAGCAATGTACAAAAATAAAAACGTAGATCAGATATCAAATTTAGTGTGCACAACGCATTTCTTGAATAACCTACATCAGGTACGCTCAATGTCAAAATACTGTAAAGCCAAATTGCCATAACATGGGCATCAATAGACCTTTTGCACATGTTTGACTTGATTCCAAAATTATATGTTTTTATGGGAGTTTTCTCTAACGTTTATTTTTTTCCCTTTAAATAAGGCAGGAAAAAGTTCCCATTTCATTGAGAGTTCAACAAAAATAACATATTCCACCCATAATCTGTAGAATTTGTTTTATGTTGTAATAACCTGTGACTGTCCTAGCCGCTATAAAATTGTCATGTGAATTTTTACAAGGTTCAAATATCTGCAAGTTATAAGAAAGTTATAATCAACTTCTTTGTCATTCCTGTTTCTCTTTACTAGAAGGGGTACCATTTTACCCGTTGTAAGGGAAATAACTCCTATAAAAGAAAACATAATTTTAGAATGTAATCAAGAATGTGCAAATGATATATTGGTTTTCCCTCTTTCAGAAAAAAATGTACCACATGACGAGGGCTAAAGTTCACCAACAGATAGATTCACCTATTTTTGGTGAAACCGCCACGATATAACTGAAATATTGTTGAAAGTGGCGTTAAACACCATCATCTTAACCCCCTTTTGTGATTTTCTTTCAGGCTTTGGTTTTGTCTCAAGTTAGTCTTTACTTTACTGGCCTAGTTAGTATATTTCAATGATTTTGTATTTTCGGTTATTAAAAATAAAATGTAAAACCGTAATTGTCAACAATATAACTTACCATAACAATACGAACCACTCTCCGTGTGTCCAACCTTTAAATTCTAAACACAGAAATGACAACGAAATGATTGATAGAAATGTATGTTCTTGCTTGGGATAGGCACACAAATGTGGCAGGGTTAAACTGGTTAATGAGATGCCAACCCACCCTGTTAATTTCTTAATATCAAGTAGTCAAACAAAAATAAACCAACACTACTAAATCTTTACCATAGCTCAAATTATCACACAATTTCACAACACAAGAATGGATAGCACACAATAAGGGTCAATGAAGGTTTAGGGTTATGATGTTTAACACCACTTTCAACAATATTTCAGTTATATCGTGTGGGTCAGATTTATTTGTGGAGGAATTCGGAGAAAACCACCGACCTGCCGCAAGTGACTGACAAGTCATCACATAATGTATTGAGTACACCTCACCATAAGCGGAGTTCTAGCTCAGCACTTTAATGGTGATAGGAACTGATTACATTGGTAATTGAAAATCCAACTACCATACGATCATGACCACCACGACCCCTCAGTATCAATGAATGCTCAGAGTTAATCGACTACAACTTAAGAATATAGGATCTGTTGGCCTTTACTCTGGGGATAAGCAATCAGAATTGTTCACAATTCATATTTGTATTCACAAACTAATATACACTAGTACATGTAAATGAGAACATCAATAAACATTGGAATTTGATTATTTATTCAGAGATTATGTTATTTGCCCTTGTCTGTAGGTAGTCTCCTTCAATGGAGTCAATTAACAATATTAAATGTTATTGATCACTGTTGTTCTGGATTTTTTTCACTGTGTTTTTCTTAAATATAAGATGACAAAGCAAAACAATAGGACATCTTATGTACCCCACTACGTTACCTATATTTTCAGCCTTTAAGGACACTTGAATAATTTTTAAACAAATAATCGGATTGAATCCAGATTCCAATTTAATCTGTATTTTATGGTCATACGTCTTTCGTTAGTTTTATCCTTTAGTAATTTCTTGGAAACCATCGGGGACAGACATACATGGAACCTGACGGATGGTTTCAGATAATACTCCATCACATTAATTTTCACTTTCAGTTTTCAACTCTTCTGGGATGCAGGAGTATTTAGCGACCGGGCAAGAAAAAACGTCAGAGAAACATTTTAAAATAATTTCAAGATTAAAATAATTTCATCAGTGTTGTTCAAATAAAATCGTAGATATCAAATTTAGTGTGCACCATGCGTCAAAATAAGGGTAATACCAAATTACCGAACACAGAGGCATTAGTCCGAAGGGAAAGTTCGATAATACCCAGGATTACTGAGGGATGAACTTCATTGGAAGAAGAAAAGCAAAAATCATCGTCCAAGAACAGACAAAATATAAAATACACAACCGGAAAACTGAGAAAAAGTCAGTAATGAAAACCAAACCGAATACGTATGTCCGCTTTAATCGATTTCCCCGACGAATTTTAGTACTTCTCTGGCACTTATTCTTTCTCCGGGCGGTCTCAGGGGCTTTTATGACCGGTATTTAGGGGATAGTACATGTATACATTGATCAAGAAGTCTCCCTCTCTCTATGTGTGTGGGTTCAGCTCTCTTCTTCTTCCCTCTTTCCTATTTCAATCCTTATCCAATTATTCAGATGCCTAGAGGTGGTAAAATATTTACTCTTAGTCTGATTATGAGAACACGACCAAAGGCTTTGGAGGCAGTCAGAGTTGGCATGTCAATTCGTCAGACCAGCATAGAGTTTGAGATACCACGGTCTACACTTGCTGATCGGGTATCGGGGAGATACTCCATTGAAACCAAGCCTGGCATTTCATTGTGCATTATGGGATTCCCGATCGACTCTATTCCGACCAAAGGCCAATTTCAAGTCGACGATAATCGAGTTATATGCAGATTGACAAGGATGACTAAGTCTCGCACAACCATCTATCATCCCATGAGCAATGGAATGGAATGTGCGATAGATTAAACTGAACTCTCTGGATATGATGGGTACCCTTGATGCAGACAAGAAAATATTGGTACAATGCAACATAGAAAGCTTATTCGGCACAGTTTCCCATGCCTACAACTATAGGTGACACGAGTCTACCAGTTTGTTTCTCGCGTTTCCTCATCACACACCAATCAATGCCCGGGTTTCCTTTTCCGGGAAAATAAAACGTGAATAATGTGTATGACAAATGTATACATATTAAGTTTATTAAATATTCTTTCCTGTTTTGTATATGCTTAGATACAAAATGATTTTTATCAGAATAATTTTGATATGGATTTCCTTTTATGAAGTAAAAAGTTCGGGTTTGTGCTATCGTAAAGAGTAAGTATACGTTTTTGCTATTTATCTGAATTTTGTGTTTCATGATGGCGAAAAGTGGCCCAAGACTTGTAAGAATACGTCGAACACGTCAAAGGGGGATACTCATAAAGCTTTAAATCGAAAGGCAGACAATACAACGGTAAGAAGGGAAAAAAGACAAGCAATGGCGACAAAACACTACACAGAAAACTAAAGAATCAACAACAGGAACCGCACTGAAAACCAGGGGCGATCCCAGGTGCTCCAATATGGCAAGCAGTTCTTGCTCCATAATAGTAAATAATATGGTATTAACGATCATATAGACATAGTATATTGGAATTTATAGTGACATACCATGAATTTATTGCTTGATATACAAGTTCAGAGCACGTTTTTAGATAATACATGGGGTAAAAATGTGGTTCTGTAATAAGGCCAAACCTCGAACCCATTCACCCCGTGAATGGGACTACGGATTGATGTTTTGATTGTCAGAATTAGAGGAAAAACTACTTCCTTTCCAATTTTATTCCCCACGGGGGAAGATAGTGGTGGATATTGAATGAAGTGAAAATGTTTCACCTAAAATAATTCTAATGTTGATATCGCAATATATAAAATAATTTGTAGTATAAAAAGAAACGATAGTGCCTTTGGTTTCTTCAATACCTGAAATGCTTTCCTCCCTTTTTAATTTATAACATCCACATACATTGATATATACATTTGGAAGTCATAATATTATATACTAGTCAACAAAAGAAACGATAGAAAGATTTTTTTTAAAATATATTTTTATGTTAAAACTAAAACAATTGTTTATTATCATTTACGTCAATGTTTGCGTGAAACGCGTTTATCCTCACAAAGCAAACAATAACATCCTGTTGCATTATGGAAAAATTCCGGAAAGTCAATTTTCCGTCCCATGATCGAGTTTGCAATGATCGAATTAGGCATTTAAATCACCTGCGGTCATTAATTGTGGTGTCAAAAAAAATAAACAATTTGCCATTCTGAAAATTAGAATGTTCACAAGAACGTCGATGCCACGGCTCCTTAGAATGACCGTGAGCAAGCGTTGGGTATGGTTCAGGCTGGAATGACTCACCAGGTCGTTGCAGACCACTGTAACGTGTCTAGAATAACTATTTCAAGGCTAATGATTCGTCTTCGACAAACAGGTAGGACGAATGACAGACCACGTAACGGCAGGCCGCGTGTGACGTCACAACGTCAAGACAGGAATTTACGTCTTATTCACCTGTGAAACTGTATGATAACGGCCGAGGACACTGCTGGTATAACACCTGGTCTAGCAAACGTCCGAATTTCGGGTCAGACTGTTCGCAGAAGACTACGTCAATCTGGACTCCGTTTATAGGACCAACCCGTAAACAATGCCATAGAACCGCGAGACTAGCTTGGGCTCGTGCACACCGTCGTTGGAGGCTTCACACCTAGCAACACATCCTTTTTAGTGATGAATCCCAATTTTCACTTCGTTTTAGCGATGGACGTTATCGTGTGTACCGCAGGCGTGGGGAACGTTTTACGGATCAGTGTGTGTATGAGTCCGACCGTTTTGGAGGCGGAAGTGTTATGGTCTGGGCTGGAATTTGTCATGATGGTCGTACTCAGCTCTAAATTGTTCAAGGAACATTGAATGCCGTAAAATACAGAGACGATATTCTTGATCCTATCGTTCTACCCTTACTGCAACAGCGAAACTTTGATCACATCTTTCAAAATAACAATGCAAGATGTCACGTGGCTCGTGTTTGTCAAGACTTTCTGAAACAGAATCACATCCGTGTTCTTCCTTGGCCGGCATTATCACCTGGTCTGTCACCAATTGAACATTTATGGTATGAACTCGGTAGACGTGTTCGCCAACGTCAAAATCCAACGGAAACACTACATGAGCTGCGTAACGCACTTGTGCACGAGTGGAACAACATCCCACAAGTCTTTATCCAAGGATTGATTGGTTCTATGCGTCGGAGATGCGAAGCTGTCGTTGCTGCAAGAGTTGGTCACACAACTCCGGAAACCTCCATACTGCATGACAATTTCTGTCTGTCCATGATTTGTTCTGATAATGATGTTGAGAACTTTTGCTGATATTGCCTTATTTGTTTTGCCCATATGAATCTAAATTATACGATATTTGTCGATTTTTTTTTCTCTATGTAAAAAATATTGAGCATCAAACCCTTGTATCGTTTCTTTTGTTGACTAGTATATATGTAACTAAAGGTAATTAACTAAGCATTTATTTGTCAAACAACGGAAGGCATTTTATTTAGTTTCTTAGAGTGGCATACATATTTCAGACAAAGAAGAACAGGTTTGGGATATTTACTCGAACAGTGATGAATGGTGTAAATGAAATAATATTTTATTGCGATAGATTAAGCAATAGGATCGGACACACGTTATTGCAACATATATTAAGTCCTCTTCTTACATAAATAATACACATACTATATAATGACAACAAAACATATACAACATAGTATTAGAAATAAGAGGTAAACTAAAGAGTCATGAATTAATACAATCAGGGGAAAAAAGGAGAATAATCACAAATAACCCCCCAAAATATAACAAAACTCTATAGCTGTTAACTTGGAGTAGAAAATCGTTTTGTCTGGTTAATAAAAAAAAACGAACTTTCTAAAAATATTTCGAATTAGTATGATCAGTATATGTATCATTTCCAAACAATAGTGTTTCAATATTAATCTCAATATTCATATTAATTAAATCATTGAATAACGATATCCGTTTGGTTATTACATAATTGACATTCTAAAAGGAAATGAATGGCATCTTCAATAGAAAAACCGCAGGAACATTTTAGATCGTCCACTACATGAATTTTAGTTAGATCAGCTTTTAAAGAACTACATTGATGTCGTAACCTTGTATGCAATATGTTCAATTTTCTAGATCCTTCACCATAGTATACCGGTAGTCTAAATTGTTCACCTTTTATTTTTAATCTAAATTGTGAAATAGTTTGTAAATTTCTTATAGTTGGACTAAGATCATTCCAAATTCGGACAGTGGATGGTATAAAGGATTTTTCACTTATTCGTAATCTACATCTGGGGAGTACAAAATTTTCATTATTTCTAAGGTTGTATCCACTGACGTCAGATGAAACTGGAGGTAGGCATTCACTTAGATATCGAGGACATGATTTATTATGCATTTTATAATAAGTTGCTAATTTACGTTTCCCAGCCTGTTTCAAAATATACTACTTCCAAACTTGAAAATTTCGTTAGCCCTGTTACTATTCTTGCAGCTTCTAGTTGTATTTTTTCTATTTTTTCTGAATCATATTCAAAACACCCATCCCACAATTCGCATGCATATTCCAAAAGCGGTCTGATAAAAGTTATATAAATATTAGACAAGCCTTTTTTGGAAAGGGTAAATTTTAGTTTCTTTTATAGTACATAAACCTGTTTTCAAGCAGACGTTGTAATATTATCTATATGTGTTGTCCAGTTTCCATCTGACGACAGTGTGACACCTACATGTTTATGATTATTAATCATTTCAACGTTTTCACCACTGAATTCGATATTAATTTCTGGTGGTGTAGCATTTGTAATTACCAGTGCCTTGGTCTTCTTTGGATTAAAATCGACAAGCCATATGTGTGCCCATTCATTTATTAAGTTAATTAAGTCATTATTAATATCAGTTTCTATTGTATAAAGGTGTCATCTGCAAACGAAAGTGCTAAATTATGCAGATTGTCTGTAATATCATTTACATATAACCTAAATAGTAGGGGATCCAAAACTGAAACCTTGGGAACTCCTGCCTTGATATCGCCATAATTTGAAGTTTCATTGTTTATAAAAACAACTTGCTGTCTGTTGCTGATGTAGTCCTTGACCCAGTCCAAAACCTTACCAGATATTCCGTAAGATCGCAGCTTTTGTATAAAGCCTACATGCCAGATTCTATCAAAGGCGTTTGATAGGTCACAACAAATTATAATAGTAGATAACTTTTTATCTAGATTTTGGCAAACATTATGATAAATTTCCAAAAGCTGGTAAACAGTAGAATGGCCCTTGAGAAACCCAGACTGATAGGCATATAACAATGAGTGTTCCAATATATAATTATAAATATGTTATTAATTTATCATCTTTTTAAAAAGAAGCCATGACTCTAGCAAGTTTCCATTGTGTTGAAAACTTGCCAGATTTAAGGGAATAATTAAATAAGATCAATAAAGGTTTGTAAACAGAATCTGCAGTGCCTTTCAACATTTGATGGCTAATTAATATGTCGTTGCAACAAGCGTTGCCTATTTTCAATGATTTTAGAGTATCTTTGATATCTTGCTCAGTTATTATAAAATCTGACAAAAATGAGTTAGTTCTTGGAGTAACAAATGGGGTATTAAGATCAGTATCATCAACAGAAGAAATTGAACAAAAATATTCGATTAAGAGATTCGCTTTTTCTTTATCATTGTATACCAAATCGTTTAAGTTATTATCAAAAAGGGGTGGTATATAATATTATTATTGCTTCCCTTCGTAAGTTTTTTAATCAGAGACCAACAAACCTTTCAATCTGTTTTCGCGATAGAGTCGACAAGTTCGTGTATGTGTTTTCTCATCATCTCAAGATATTTGTGTGTGAATCTTTCAGACATATCATCTACATTTATGGATGAATTCAAGAATATTTCCCAATCGTATTCATTAATTTCTTTATTTAACGATATGATATCTACATTTTTATATGACCATACATTTCTAGTAACGTTTATTTTATTCATAAAAAAACCCCAAAACAGCTATGGTGCCCTATAGTAGTCCCCCCCCCCAACCGAAAAAATGACTATATCATTGAACATAGCCATTTCCCCCCTCCCCTGTTTTCGACAGGGTGAAAAATGGCTAAATAGTCAATTTTCCCCCTCGTCTTAACATAACCCTGACTTCAACGTAAACTTACCCAACGAAGACCTTTAAAGTATGCCAACTCTAGGCTAAACCTTACCCTACCCTTAGGCCTAATCCTCACCGAATCCCTCGGTTCAACACTATCCCTAAACCTAGGCCTTAACTTAATCCTAATTTTAAACCTTACCTTAAACCTAGCCTAATCGTAGGTCGAACTCAAAACGCGAATGTGAAGGGATGGTAAACTTAAAGGCAAGTTTTCCGACGGCGAAATGAACGACCGTTTTACAGATATGGGGTTCTCGCAAGGTCACCAGTCTTGGGGGGAGCCCGATATTCCAAACTGGAAAATCGGAGAAACCCTTAGCTAGGGAAGGTGCCTTGAAACCTTGACACACATGAGGATCGAACCCACAACGGTATCGACATCGTGGATTTAATGTCCAGCGCCTTGACCACTCGGCCACCTTCCTGCTTGCGAAGATGCAAAAGAAAAGACGCGAATAAGCGAGAGCCGAAAACCTGAAAAGGTTGAAACGCAAAATGGAGAAATGATTTCGATTTCGCCTCTTCGCTGTCGCAATTTCGAATTTTTGCTTTTTTGAATGTGCGTTTTCGCTTTCACAATTTCGCGTTTTAATTTCGTCTTTCAAAAACCAAAGGCAAAGTCTAACATACTATTGTCACTCTAGTTAATCTTATTTCAGTCCGTGACAAATATGCACATTTAGGTACTAATTTCCTAACTGCATAGATTTGGGCATAGTTCTCAGGGGACTTATTGCATATATTCGGGTACAGGGTACATTTTAATGCATAACCTGTCAAATTTTGTCCAAGTACACAACCAGATGATAACTTTAGAACGGGTTGAAGGATGTTCTTCAAACTTTCTACATTTGTTTAGTACCATAAAATACAGATCAAGTTCAAATTTCAGTCTGATCGGATACCGGTAATTGGTTCAAAAGTTATGGCCGTTTCAAGACTGAAAATATGCGAAACGTGGTGGGGTATCATGTAATGTCCCATTAGATGCCCTATTTTTTGCTTTTGGGAAACCCCATTCAAAGTCATTTGGATCATCCATGTACAAGTTACTTGGCTAGTAAACCCATCGACACTAATAGTCGACCAACAGTGGCACTGGGAAGTGGTAGTAAAATTTAACAGAGCAACTAAGTTGAATATTCAAGCCATTTTCAGAGGGGGACTACTATGTAGTCATTCTTTCGGGGTGAAATCCTACTATATAGCCATTCTTCCGGGGGAGGGGGAATCCCACTATATAGCCATTTTTCCGGGGAAGGGGGAATCCCACTATATAGCCATTTTTCCGTGGGGGAAAACTGGCTATGGGGGAAAAAATGGCTCTATAAGGCTCCTATAGTAATTTTCCTCCTAGCCATTTTTCCGGAGGGAAAACTGACTATGGGGAAAATGGCTCTATAACACCGGTCCTTCCTAAAGATATCACAAGAGTCAATAATCATATCAGAATTTGAAACATTATTATCGAAGTGATTTTCAGTTATACAAATAACAGATGATTCAGATGATATGTCTTCAATATAAAATATTTTATTACGAACACTTCTAGCATTTACATGAAAAACAGAAAATTCATGTTCACGAGGGCCAGGGTTCGGGTGGACATCGTTGTCAAGGTCTAATAGTATCAGTAGGATAAACGTATACAAAATATTTAAACTGAATTACTTTGACTATCATATAACATAACTTTAATATAATGAACATAAAAGTTTAGAATACGAAAAGGAAAATATTTTCTACACTTTTTGAACACTGACGAGTAAGCGCGTATATAGAAAAGATCTATCGATAATCTATACATACCTATAGCATTACCCATTATCAAACCGTTCAAACGGGAAACATGTAGAAAACATTAGTCGATAGGCTTCATAAATTGGTACAATAATCAAGTCAGCAGCACATACAACATTACATACAAAAAAATAAAGTGGAAGATAAATCAAATTGGAAATACACAATGATACACAACAAAAACATAATATTATACATTATTTACATTAGTTGTGAGCATTGTATGCAATGTGCATATTGAAAATGTGCAATTAAATACAAATATGAAAACATTACTGCTTTGATCATTTTGAAACGGACTGTGTGCTTATGCGCTTTTGAAAGCATAAGTTACGCCAGTGTAGATTATATCTATATGAATATATACATGTAGATTTGAATGACACCAGGTGTACTCATTAATACTTAATTTGATTTTTTTCATGTTTATATTTCCCTTCCTGTTCAGTAGCATAACTACCGCTTGGATATAAATAAAAAAAAATTTATATAAGTAAACAATAAGTAATCGAGTACACCGAAATACCAATGAAATTGACACCTTTAACGGTCGGTCGATTTATTTGACGAACTTATATATAGGTTTTGACATAACCAAAGAATTGTTTATATTAGGTAATAAGTTTCAGTGTATTAGTTTTGCCCATGTATATTACTTCTTGATACTGATAACTTTGTATATGGATTTTGGAACAAAAACAAAAGAATTACAGCAAGGTAAGTTTTCGAATATTATTCAGGGGAAGTATCTTAGTTGTACATAAACACATACACACACACACACACACACACACGAATTCATGTCAACATACTAAAACGTATCTTGTTTAAATTGATAACTTGTTTCTGAATCCCATTGAACATTTAAGTATATATATTGGAGTAACTGTATGTTGAAATTTCATAAAAAAATATTGTTTAAACTAACATCTGTATACATCACTAATTTTCAGCTGGAAAATAAGGACATATAAATTATATACGTGTTTTGATTGGTTTAAAAAGTTGATGTTATTTGTAAATGTACGGAATCGAAAAATAGACGTCGTTCTCAAGCGTCGCGTGCCGTTGTCATCAGGTGATTTTCTTTAAATGAGGCACCTTTTGGGTTATTTAAATTTATTTCCAAACAATACATCGGGTACAAATGTGTTTATGTGATAGGATTGTAAGAATTGGGGAAGGGAGGGGGACATATTGAATGAAGTTAAAATGTTTCACCTAAAATAATTATAATATTGCTATCGCATATATAAAAGAATGTATAGTAAAAAAGGAAGAAGCGATAGTGCCTTTGGTTTCTTCGATGTCTGGAATGTTTTCCTCACTTTTTATTTTTATTTCATCCACATGTATTAATGTATATACGGAAGTTATAATATTATATATGTAACTAAAGGTAATTAACTAACCATTTATTTGTCAAACAACGGAAGACATTTTATTTAGTTTCTTGGAGTGGCATACATATTTCAGACAAAGAAGAAAATGTTTGGGATATTCACTCGAACAGTGATCAATGGTGGCTAAAATAAGTCTTTAAAAATGTTTCATTAAGATTATACACATGTACGAAAAATCAGGGTTAGGGGCTTGGTGTTTAACGCCACTTTCAACAATAGTTCATGAATATCGTGACAATCAGTTTTATTGGTGGAAACCAGAGTACCCGGAGAAAACCACCGACCCGTCGCAAGTCACTGACAAACTTTATCACATAATGTTGTACAAAATGTATTATGTACACCTTGAATGAGCGGGCTTCGAACTCAAAACGTTAGTGGTGATAGGCACTGGTTGCATAGGTAGTTGTAAATCCAACTAACATGCGATCAAAACCACGACGACCCCACGAATATCAGAGTTGCGGTGATATGATAAATATATACAAATGTATTTCAGAATTGTTAATGGGAAGACTATCACGAAGACATTTTGCTGTCCTCATTTTTATTTGGATAACACTGACTGCCGGGGTATGTTGTGTTCCTTGTTAACTGTCAACTTCACAACATTAACAAGGAAGTACCGACAAATGCGTAGTATATTGTTTATGAATCGCCATAAACCAACTGACCTGCACTTGACCTAGTATTTACTCCATTCCACTTATCTGTATCCATGATAAGTAAAAACATGTGAAGAAAGATAACTCGAAAAACATATAGGGCAGTGAAGATTGTGAAACATGCTTAAATTTTATTCATCAACAATACACAAAAATACACCAAATTAATGGTCCATTCGTTTGGAACGGAACAGAAAAACGGTTATTTAAACCATACGTGTACGTTTGTGACCGGTCACGTTTACCAAAAGAATACAAATTTGCGGTCGGTTACCCAGAACCCATAGTTAAAAATGGAAACAATTATAGCTCTGTTGGAGCTGTTGGAGGAAGAGACATTCACAAACTTCTGGACTAATGTTGAAATTGTAATTATATTCATAAAACTGTCTTTAAATCATTTATGGGGTAAAATCCATCCAATAATATAAAGGGGATGCTATTTTAATCCCAGACTGGCTTACAGTAACTCAGTGGCAAGTGACAATCGGGATAAAAGAGCACATTTAAAGATATAACACAATGATAAACCAAATAAATGAATTTTACTATGTTGTTGTCTTCGATATGTCATTTTGCACATCGCAAAACTAGTGCCTTGCTCATCTCCGCCATTTTGAATTTGGTGAGTAACCGTATAAACCGAAGTCGGACTGCGGTTCACTCTGTTTACGACCGAAAACCGGTTTAGTCCAAACGAATGGAAATGGTTCGTGAACGTCCAAACCGGTCGAATGGTTTGTTCCAAGCGAATGGGCCATTGTGTATGTTAATTTCAAAGAGTATGGGTGCTGCGGCATAAAAGATGAGGATCACTTTCTCCATGATTGTTCCATTCTTAATTCTAAAGAGAGGCTTGTGATAACTGCCATGTTCAAACTCCAAACTGCTTTATATAATGAGAGAGTACTCATCCATATGTATACCACTATCATTAGTTTATTGCTACATTAAATTTTAGTAAGCTGGATTGCCTCCCCTTGTAATTTTTCAGATCATACTGTGTCGTGTGTGTAATCAGTTTGCTTGTTCGCTATGTATATATCTGTTTTATTTTTTACTCTGATTGATCACATTCCATTTGCACGAAATATGACAACAAAATTGAAAAAAAAATAGAAGGATTAATAATGGTTAGAAAACTATGGTGAAAGTATTCGACAGTCAGTGGTTTCTTTATCCGGATATTCGTGATTTAAATTTATTACCCCTAACAAACCTATGACTTACGTCATATGTTTCGTTGAATAGATAATTATTGTTTAACGTCAACGTCAACGTAACAGTATTTTAGCTACATTCACGAGGAAAACAAGTTCACAAACTATGAACAAAGTGTACGTATGCAAATTAGTTTAATGTGCAATATCATAGGTGCCAATGGCATATATCATACATGTATTACGAGTTAAAATCATGAAGACGGGTACCTGGTGTATGTACAGAGCTATTCAACCCCATGTTACAGTTAAGAGGGGGTGTGTGTACGGGGTTTGTTAAACCCCATGCTACAGTTAAGAGGGGTGATCGCGCGAATGTGCGGGGGTTATTCAAGCCCAATGACTAAATGAACACAAGAAAATAAATTTATTGTATAATGTTTTACAATACACTGCAAAAGTTGTTTATATTTATTTCATAATTGTAGCTTGTCCAACTGGTTTTTATGGAAAGAACTGCAGAGACGTTTGTCCATATCCATATTACGGAATACACTGTGAAGGGATATGCAATTGTTCGAATAAAAGGTTTAAATATCTATGTAATATTCAGTAATAAAAAACAGAACATTAAAATTTATTTACCAATATGACATGACAAAAATGTAAAGAAAAAGCACTATTTTCTATGAAATTAATACGACTTCTTCTTTTCAGACAGTGAAATAAATTGTTATGAATTATATCATGGTACATGGAGAAAACTACTTGCGACAAAAAGCTGCCACACAAAAATAGAATCGAGGATATCTCACTATAATATATACCCAAAGGGAACGAGCTCACAAACTTTAGTTATGATGGTAGCCCAAATAATTTTGTATGTATAGTCTGCCTCCTTCCCAGGTCGCCACATTGACCTCTAGAGTACATTGACCATAAGATGACGCTGAATTATTCGCGTCATGGTGATAGGGCACTGACTGTGTACAATTAAGATGACACGTGATTGTTTTTTTATCGTTAATATTAGTGGAATTGATTACCATCACCGTTTAAACTTTTCTCACAAGATGCAAATCCAACTACAACAGTCGACCCCTAATACATTGTTAGTGTCCACGACACTCTTGAAAACTGTTGAAGAAAGCAATGCCACATAATACATTTCTGAATATTATGTCAATAGGATAACTTAGATACATTATGTCAATAGGATAACTTAGATACATTATGTCAATAGGATAACTTAGATACATTATGTCAATAGGATAACTTTGATACATTATTTTGTAGTTGTCATTATGCTTCGGGATGCAGAGAAACAGGTATGATAAGTATAAATGTATATTTCAATATTTCAATACAAAATATTTGTAACATTTTTATCACATATATTTCTATATTTTCAAAATTACATTAGGTTATGTTTTGTCAATATTAATTATACGGAAAGGATGAAAAACCAATTGATGATATTTGACAGAACCCAACACAAAATATGTTGAATTGGTAAAGCTAGGACAGATTTGAACGATTTGATATACATGTACTTAATGAATGTGAATACAAAACAAAAACAGAAACAAAACATTCCATGTCAATAAATTGGCTACATCATTGTTGATACTTTTTCTATAAGGCCAATTCTCGTTTTATATAAATACTTCTTGTAATCATCATTGGCATCTCTCTCTGGACTTATACATGGATACACAGGTAATTCATTTACGCTGATAATATTAGTCCAATCTCTGCGCTGGGAAGAACTTTTCATTGCAATTATATTCTCTTAAAGTCTTAAAAGTCAAAATGTAAATAAAACGTCAAGTGTGTGTACTCTACTATTTGTGACGATTTTTGTTTCAGAACTATTTTGTTTCTGTCATTTGCATATTATTTGCATACTATGATCATTAGTGTATCATGTCTTCCTTAACATATTTTAGTATTACTTCAAAGTTTTAAATTTATTTTTTCAACTTACCTTTAATATTTACAGGACAGACAACGAGTAAAGTTCAAACAACAACGAAAGATCAGGAAGGTACGTTTTCTTTCTATATACTCCAACAAAACACTGGATTTGAACTGATGATTAGGAATCATAGAAATCAGTATTCTTCTACTTCTACTAAATACTGACTGCCTTCAACAAGTTGAAAATTATGTCAAAGGTTACAAATGACAATTGGAAAAGGTTAATTAAAAATTTCATAAATTAATACTTGGTAGAGGAGACCGCAGCATTGAATGTTTCAACCGAGCGACTCAAAACTGTGAGCTGTGGCAGTCTGTTCCAGTCAGATATCGTACGAGGGAAACAACGATTCTTGTCTTTGTCGAGTCTTACAATGAGTGATAATGAAAGACAAGAAATACATGTTCTGTGATTGGCTGAATGATGGCTCAAGGCGGTCTTTTTTTGGACTAGATATATATTTTCGTTTTCTATTTTATACATCATGACAAGTCGAGCATCTATGCATCTGTCTTTAAGACTGCGTCAGTTCAAGTGTTGTAACATGTCACCAGCGCTAGATGTGTTTCGCTGTCTGTTGGTGGCGAGCCTGTCAGTCCTGTATTGGACCAGTTCGAGTTGATCGATTTCACATTTATTGTGAGGGTTCCAGGCAGAACAAGCATACTGAATCTTCCAAAAAACTAGAAAGTTGAATAACTGTTCCTATTGTCTTTACTAGTTATGATTCCATTCGTTTGTTTATATATTCATTGTTTATGTAAGTGAAGGATAACATCCTCAGAACATTTCTACTAGATTTTTAATATCAGAGTATTGTTCTTCATTAAGGGATTCATAGGCCGTTACTACTTGTTAGTATCTTCCACATAACCTTTGAACCGTAATGAGAGCGGGAGGTTTGGCGCCTTAAAATCTGATTCAACCCACCATTTCTTTAGAAATGCCTGTACCAAGTCAGGGTCATTACGGTTTTCACAGTTTTCCGGTTGTTGACTGATTTTGTCTGTTTATATAATTATGAGTTTTGACTTTCCCTTTATAAGATTGTTCGGAGTTCGGTAATTTTGTTATTACCTTTATTTAGAAACTTTGCCCCATTTGACCAAATTTGTACAATAAACTAGTTTTAACAACGGGTAGTTTTTTGTCCAATCAGATTGTGAGTTGTGTACTGATATTTTTTTTAACTTTATCAATCATTATGCAAATAAGGCAAGTGTTGTAAAATTGTACTCTATGTGTTCTAGACCCAAACATAGATGTTTAATTACATAAAATAAGGAAAATTCACTGCTTTGCCTAATTTTCATTACTAAACTATTTTCTTCCAAAATAGAAAAACGTAGTTCCAGAAGAATTATATTATCACTTCACTGTTGTTTAGTCATCTTACATGTAAATTAAGCATGGCTAAGAAATGTAATTAAATGACTCCCTGGCAATGTATTGCCCTCCTAGCATCTGCGCCATATTACATGTAACGGTATGAAAAACTATTTTTAAGAAACAGCTGTTTCGGAAATGTGATGCTCCATATGCATGCGTAAAAGACAACTTGATGCAGCTCTGTTTTGAAAATGATCGGTAGTTGCCTGTTGTTATGTTACCATTTTAAACCGTATCTTAATTAATGGTGTAAAACCACTAATTAATTTCTTTAACATTTTCTACTAAATTTGTGTTTTTTCTAGCCTACCTGGCCATTTTATCTTCAGTTTAACCCTTCCAAGACCATATATTTTCTAAAACGTACATGATTATTCTACGTTCTATCAAAATATCATGGGATGTTGAAAGTCTTGCAGTGAAATACTAGACTATGGAAAACACCTACTATAAAAACAGCTCCGTCATCCCACGGAAATTAAGTATTTATAAGTCATGCATCAAATCATCCATAGAGGTATTAAAATACAACTAAATACATCAAATTTGGGCTCAAAATAATCCTTATATATTCAACTTCAATTTTCAATTTTAATTATTCCATTCCATTCAGTATTCTTCACAATACAAAAAAGAGAAAGGAACTTTTTTCTTTAAAAAGGACTAATTGTTTTCTATATGTTCTAAGCTCTGATTGGTAAATTAGTGGTTTGACACCTAATAAATAAAGACTGATTCTACCCAAAAGTACTCTGAAATGGATATCATCAACATACTTGAGTTCTTGATGACAACATATGTCATGTTTGATGGACATTTTTTCAATAAACAGTCGGAATTCCAATGGGTATCAACTGTGCTCCTGTTCTCGCCGACTTGTTTCTTTATTAGTATGAGATGCGTCATACAGTGGCTTCTCAAGACAAAGTATGTTGATCGCATCTATCGTACTGAGCTTGAAATAAAGGAAACCACAGAAACTGCTAGGCTAAGTTTAGCTTATAATTATTTTATTTCATAAAAGATACAACGAGGATCAGACACAAGTTTTACCAACTTATATATATATACAATTATTAATGCATTATGTAATGTTTGCTTCATAGTGGAGCAGGTGCTGCTTTTCCTTCCGGAGCACCTTAGTTCATCTCCGGTTTTTGGTGGGGTTCCTGTTGCTAGCTTTTAGTTTCCTGTATTGAGTTTTATAGATAATTGTTTGTCCTTTTTATTTTGGACATTGGGTTGTCTGACCTTCGATATACGGCTCTTCTGATTGCCACTTTGGTGTCTTCAAACTTTTCGTAACTCCTATGCATAATAATAGCAAATAATATTCATTAAAAGATATATTATCAACCATGCACATGATATATTCAAAGGCACATTTCCAGGTCATGACGAATGCTATGTCCTGGCGGCTCAACGTGGAAATGACAGAGCCCTAGTTTAGGGGAAGTTTGAAATAACAGCCATTACTTTAAAAAAATATTAAATTAAAAGCACATGTACACCCACTAATGGTTGACATCATGACACATCACACAGTATATACAAACATCTATGAAATTAAAGAAACATATATATATATAGCGTAAATAATCATATCGTTATGTAGTATTCTTATTGAAAATGGTAATACATTTAATGCTTTATAACATATGCTTTGAAATATTTAAGGGGAGTACCTCCCCTCTAAAGCCGCGCATGATTTGAGATATACGTGGGTGAAATCAATTGATTTATTTTCAATAAAATGAAGTTCCCTTTGGGAATGTATTGAAACGATTTTACATGTGACCAGATAATTATTTTCGTGTACAATACATGTGTCTTATTTTATAGTTACAGAAGTATTTAAATATACAACTATTAAAACACAGATCGCCCAAAGTACACACAAGTCTATTGAGAATCATCAGGGTATGTATGCTCTTTACAAATTGTGTTGTTTAATTATCATTTCACACATGTGTTTTCTTCTTTGTTAACTAATTCAGACATTTGAATTTGTTGTAGTTGTTCCATGCACATGTGACCAGTACATTGATTGTTTTGATAGAACTCAGTTGGTGAAGCAAAATATACCCAAGCAAGGCTACGTTGCTCCTACTTTTAAGTCATATTTTACTACACAAATTATATGGTCGTGATCATGAACAGGTTGACCGTAAATATCAATATCTCTAATGACGATGCATCATTTCCGTTTTCCGTAGATGTTTCTTTCCTCTATCACCGGAAATACTTGACTAAGAGAAACATAACGTGCGTGTTATAAGAAACAGCAACTACCAACAATTCACGAGCTGTTGGGCTCTCTCCCATAGGGTGTGCCGGGGGTAGAATAGGCACCAGGTTTCTCTGTCCTAGTCCTCTAAGAGGGGCCAACCCCGCGGGAACCCCGGGGTATAGAAATGGGACCGAGAGCTTCTTCGGCTTGAAGGGGCATCCGTCGGTTGTGCGGGATGTATAAATTAACAACCAACCTGTCCTTCGGATGAGACGTAAATAAAACCGAGGTCCCGTGTTGAGAGATTGCCATTCTCTTCGCACGTTAAAGAACACTCAGTGTACCAGCTCATTATGAGCATTATGCTCATGATGAGTGGTCCATAGGAGACTTGCTGCACTGGCTAAATTATCCGTCCATACCTATCACCTTTCCTTGTTTCGAGTCCCGTGGCGTTTAATTCTTTTCTCTCGTCCTGAATATAGCTGGAAAATTGCTCGCTGGACGTTAAACATCAATGAATCAATCAATCAATGAGCTCTTGGGCTCACTATTAGCAAATGGATATGAATATAATGTATTATCTATGTGAATCGTAATTCTACTTTTATGTAGAAGTGACATTAATTAAAGATGAGCTGTAGGAATTCTATAACAACATCAAATGCCGTCCCACCATACAAAGTGTAATACGTTAGTCTATATCCTGTTCATTGTGTCAGGTATGTCTTGAACAGGAGACTACTCCTCCCAACTGGTAATTAATCCACCAAGAACATAATACCTTAGTTCAGAAATGTCATAATGGGTACCACCATGAATTGAATGAAGAACAGATCTAGAGAAGAGAATGTTTCAACTAACTAAACTATGCGTGTAAATATCTTTCACAGCAATAGGTTCCCTTATAATAATGGTGACTATAGATGCAACTCCTTCGGGTCTCCTGGTCGTATTCACAGATGTTGTGGGAATCTGAACGAACGTTTGTTTTCGAGTTAAATTGCAGTTTGTCACCGCTTATTCCAGCCAATAAAACTGATTTTGGTGGGATTCATGTTGCTCGATCTTAATTTGCTTTCTCCCCCGGTTTTTAGTGGTTTTCATGTTGCTCGATCTTTCGTGTTCTGTATAATGTTTTGTAGATCATTGTTTGTCCTTTTTTGCCATTTGTCCTTCGGTTTACGGTTTCTGATTACCACTTTTGATATCTTAAAACTTTTCTTTCAACGATTACAACTGAAACATTATTAAAAGTGGCGTTAAACATGCATAATTATAACCATGACAGCATATAGTTAAATGTTTTTATCTAATTCTACAGCTGATGGACAGAATGCTCTTTTTTGGATTTCGATAGATGTCATCGGAAGTTTGTTGGTCATCACATTGACGGTGTGCTCATTCAAGTGAGTTAAATTTATTTCAAATGACCGTAAAACCTTCGAAATGATGACGTCAGTCATTAGGAACCCTTGGTTCAGTAGCTTCCTTGTTAGCAGCAACCCTCTATCAAGGAAATACTGATAGGAACCACAAGCTCTGAAATATCGTATCAACTGACACGTATATTCTCGATATGTAGAGGATGCTGGAATGTTGCTACATATAAATGAAAAGTTCACAATGAGAAAATTGAAATCATCTCTTTTGTCGCAAAGTTTCGTTCTTAATCGCCCCTCACTGTCAATTTCGAGGTGTAGGTCAAGGTATGAGGCAGACCTATCTGTATCTGTACGTGGTATCCTTTATTTCTAGCTCAATGTGATCGATAAGATCAAAGAAATCACCAAACCTAGAATTATTTAGTGAAAGGACATCATCTATATAGCGGAACGTGAATATAAAGGATCTGACTAGCTTCTTTTCATGTTTCTTGAGAAGCCCCTGTATGAAGTCTGCCTCATGCGAATAAAGGAATAAGTCAGCGAGAAGAAGAACATAGTTTGTACCCGTAGGCATGCCGACTGTCTGTTGAAAAACACGTCCCCCAAACATTATAAATATGTTGTCAATCAAAAACTGGAGCATTTTGATGATATCAGTGTCAGATAACTTTTTGGTAGAATCAGTGTTTTTTTGTTTTACAAAATAAGATCTGTCCCTTCCTAGCACAAGGTACTTTTATCTACGTTGGCCATTCTTTTCTTTATGATGCACAGTTGAACCAATTCTCCTAATCAGTCTTTCAGTTTGAGTGGGGAATAGCTGTGAAGAGGGTAGAGAAGTCAAATGTCACAATAACTCTATAAGAAAGAGGAACTGCGTAACCTTCGCGAACACATGGGTTCACCCAGGTTTTGTGGTGGTGTGTTCTCTGTTCATCGTTTTAGTGTTCTGTGGTGTATATTTGTTTTGTTGGTCTTCGTTCTATGTCTTGTGCCTAATGTTGGTTGTACCTGAATTATTGTCCCGATGATTGTTATGTAACGTTCCCGTCATAGTTTATTCCTAGATGATTGCTATGTAACATCCCCGTCATAGTTTGTTACTCGATGATTGCTATGTAACATTCCCGCCATAGTTTGTTCCTCGATGATTGCTATGTAACGTTCCTGTCAGAGTTGGTTCCTCGAAGATTGCTATGTAACGTTCCCGTCATAGTTTGTTCCTCATTGATTGCTATGTAACGTTCCCGTTATGGTTTGTTCCTCGAAGATTGCTATGAAACGTTCCTGTCAGAGTTTGTTCCTCGATGATTGCTATGTAACATTCCCGTCATAGTTTGTTCCTCGATGATTGCTATGTAACGTTCCTGTCAGAGTTGGTTCCTCGACGATTGTTATGTAACGTTTCCGTCATAGTTTGTTCCTCGATGATTGCTATGTAACGTTCCCGTCATGGTTTGTTCCCCGATGATTGCTATGTAACGTCCCCGTCATAGTTTGTTCCTAGATGATTGTTAAAATTGCTGCGGTCAATTTACCCTATACATTATCTACATAGAAAACTGATCTCACGTTTAATTTTATTTTTCAGCTTAGGTCTGTTACAAGGAATAGAATATAATGGTTTGTTACATAGTAGTTATACAACGTTTTAAATTAACACGTTTCACAACAGAGTTGTTACAAAACCACTTACCAAAGATTTGATCAAGTTGTGTAAGATACATACTCTTAAAAGCAAATGAGTAGAAAAAAACAATTTTAATGTCAGGATTCTTCATAAATAGACATGTTCCTAGGATGAAGGAATTCCGTATTCCACTCTACGTAAAATGGAGTCAAGTCTGTTAATAAGATGTTTACATACATATGTCGTTGAACACTTACACTATTGGGACAATCGAGGCCGAAATCGTATGGAAGTTGGATTGACATCTACCTATAGAATCAATGCTTATTACCACTTCCACCTTTTATTGTACTCGATAAACTTTATCTAATAAAGTTTGTCAATGACTTGTGACGGCAAGTCAGTGGTTTTCTGTGGATGCTCCATGTTCTGCAACCAAACTTAAACTGACAGCGACGATATAACTGAAATATTTATAAGTAGCGTTAAACACATATCACACACAATCAATATAGAAAAATATCAATGAAAGAAGAATGCTGTTATAATCATATTTATTTAATATTTAAATACACTTACCACCCATGACGAGATACAACTTTATGTGATAAATGTTGCTAGTGACTTGTGTTTTATCACCAATTAAATTGCCTGCCAAAATATAATTTAAATTTTGTAGAAATTGGTGTTAGGCATCCAGAAACTCAGCCTACCACATATAAATGGGCAAATTGGACAATTGTAAACTGCCATCATGTATCATTTATTGGTCAGAGATTTAAAATTGACAGTTATTTATTTAACTTTATATTAGGTTCAACAACAATCTGTGATTCTGTACAAAATGAAGTTGAACCAAGAGGCATAGAAGATGGAACTATGGTGGTTGATAATCTAAGACGGCAAGACAATCGACCACCAAGCTTACGAAGTGTATCAAGTTAACGAGAGATACTCAAGAGTAAGAGAGAATGTCAACATATAAAGTTGTAAAATGTATGAACCTGATGGTTACTATGCTATCCATTTCTAAGTTTGGTATTGGTATAAACATATTTTATTGGTATAACTGATATATATAAACAGAACAATAGCAATTGTACAATATGATTCAGAAACAAGCACATGCCTTTTTTGAAATCTGTTTCCTATGAAGACCTTACAAATATGACAAAAATATATATGCATGCTGATTTGAATTTTAAACTTGTGAGAATTATTTATACATTGAGGGAGAAAAAAAATGTATTGAACCATGTAGTTGAAGGCTACACAATTTACTTGAAAATAATAATGCAAAGAGATTGAATAAGATTGAAAAGGTGAAGAATATTATGTGAGCATGTCAGGGTGTAAATCTTTTACTTTTTAAAGGTTTGGACTAATTTAAATACTGCTTTGGAATTGTATCTAGTTATGTTATAAAATAAGCCCTACTGATTGCAGGTATCGAGCCCAATCCAGGCCCGCAATTGAATGATAAAAAAATAATGCACAATAATGTATATAGTTTATTACCTAAATTGGATTTAATTGAACATGAATTTCTAGATTATGATGTTATTTGTATATCTGAATCTCATCTTGATAAATATATTGATAATGATAAAATAAAATTAAAAGGTTTCCAAAATCCAGTTAGATTAGATAGAAATAGACACGGTGGAGGTGTGAACATATATGTGAAAAAGATTTTGTATTACAAAGCACGTACTGATCTATCAGTTAATAATTTAGAAATACTTTGGGTCGAAATCCGAATTAGGAACAATGAATTGTTTTTAGTTGGTGTTATATATAGGCCTCCAAATTCTATATATATATATATGGGACTTATTCTGTGAGTCTGTAGATAAAGCGCTTGATTCTGATTTACCACTGTTTTTAGTTGCTGACTAAAATTGTGACACCTTGTCAAACTCCATAAACTATTTCAAAAAGATATTAAATCGGTTAAATTTGGCAAATGTAGTATTTGAGGCTACAAACTTTACTCCCGAGACAGGAACTTGTTGTATTGATCTATGTATAACTAACAGAAAAAAATGGATTAACTCAGTGGATGTCCTTACTCTAGTATGTAGTACACATGCTCCTGTGTTAGCAGAAATTTCATTTAAAACTTTTAAGCAACACCCCTTTAAAAGGAGAATAAGAAACTATATTGCTGCAGACATAGAAGGGCTTGTCGATCAACTGAATATTACAAACTGGGATAATATAGTATTTAATTCTGACAATATTAATGATGTGTATTCCAATTTTCTTAAAATTTTAGATAATACTGTTAACAAATTTATACCTACCAAGACTATCACAGTTCGACCAAATGATAAACCATTCATGAATAATAAAATTAGAAATAAGATCAGACAACGTAACAGAATTCATTACAAAGTTAAAACTACAAATAATCCTGATGATTGGAAAACATTTTGAAAAATACAAATGAAGTTATTGATTTAGTGAGAAAAGCTAAGGATGAATATAAAAATAAACTTACCTCTGAACTTTTGAACAAGGATATCCCTCCTGGAAAATGGTGGTAAATTGTTAAATCCATATCAAATTTTACTAAAGCCAGAGACCCACCCTCATTTTTGGAACATCATTGCCAAATTTTTATTCACCCTTCTGATAAAGCTGAAAATTTGAATACTCATTTTTCTAATATAGCCAATATTGATAATGAACCAGATTTTTCTTATAATATTACACCTCCGCCATATCAATTGAATGAATTTATTATAACAGAACAAGAAGTTTTAGACCAGTTAAATATTTCAAATATAAATAAACCGGGTGCTCCTGATGGCATAAGTCCTAGATTGCTAAAAAATATTGTTTATTCAATTTCTAAACCACTAACTTGGTTAACATGTCTCTTTCAATTAAACAGGTTCCTCTCTTATGGAAGATAGCTCATGTAAGTCCAAGTTTTAAAGGTAAAGGTAATCCACATTCATCCCAAAATTATCACCCTATATCAGTAACCAGCATAGTATGTAAAATTATGGAAAAAATTATATTTAAACATTTATTTAATTATATGAAAACAAATAATATATTGTCAAAGTAATATGGATAGGGGGAGGGATGTAAGGTTTGTTTTTTGTGATGTTTCCAAGGCCTTTGACAAAGCTTGGCATAAAGGCCTTATTTTCAAACTTAAGTTTACTGGAGTAAACGAACAACTAATATCATGGATTGAAAGTTACCTCTCATATCGTTAATAAAAAGTTGTCTTGGAAGGCTTTTCATCAACTCTTTAGGGTATTAATACAGGTGTTCCTCAAGGTTCTGTTTTGGTAACTTTCTTTTTCCTTGTATATATTAATGATATTGTAAAAGATATAAATAATGACATCCGGCTTTTTGCGGATGACACTTCCTTATTTGTAGTGGTAGAAAATGATCATGCTGCAGCAGCAACCTCTCTGACTGAAGACTTGAATGTTATTTCCAAGAAATGGGCAGTCCAATTTAATCCTAAGAAAAATGGAGATGAAATTGATGAAGTAGATAATCACTGTCATCTTGGAATAACATTTCAATCAACAGTTACATGAAAAAAACATATAGATGATGTGTATAAAAAAGCATGCTCTCGTTTATTTTGACTCGGACAAGTTAAACATTTATTAGATAGATATTCCCTTGTACGTATATGTGTTGCATTTATTAGGCCTGTTTTAGAATATGGGGATGTAGTATGGGGTAACTGCACTAAAAAGGAAATTGATTTACTGGAAAGTGTGCAAATAGTAGCGGGTCCAATTATAACTGGTCTTCGATGTAATTCCTCTAGACAAAAACTATACCATGAATTGGGGTGGGAATCACTAGAATATAGACGGAATAAACACAAATTCACATTATTTTATAAAATACTAAATGGGTTAACACCTGCATACCTCTACGAGTTGGTTCAACCATATCTATTGTTTATCTGTCCTAAATATAATAACTTAAGATTAGTTTTATTAGATTACATACAGACAATAATACCAAAAAATAATAATGTTGACATTAATATAGATTTATTATTACATGGAAATAAATCATTTTCATATGACTTAAATACAGAAATAATCAAAGCTGTACACAAATACATATTAAGTGACACTCATCGTTTTATTTAAGATGCTTCTTTTTTCAACCCCCCTCTTCTCAATATATTATACATTTATTTTGCTTTGCTTAATTTGTTTTAACTTTTCGTTAGTTTAATTATTTAAAATATTTAGAAAGCTTACAAATTTCACTTCCCTTGTAAATTTATTATATATATGTATGAAGTATTAATGGTGCTTAATATAATTACATGTATTGAAGGAACATAATTATCCTATATTATTGATATAATTGTTATATACTTTTTTCTGAATGTATTCCTTGTACATGTAAAAAGAAGAGAGCTTGTATAGGCATAGCCTGTTGCTCAATCCCATTCATATGCAGTTGTGTTTAAAACCAAATGTCAACAATCATTTACACCATTTTAACCTGTCATTGCCAAACCTTTGTGAAGGTCATGAATATTCACACGCCGCTGAATTTGGTGTTGATAGAAAGGGCACGACCAATACATTAAACAAATCAGGAAATTGTTTGATTGAACCCGGTAATATACACTGTTTGCAAAGTAACAGCAACATTTCTAAGTAATAAGCAAATCCACTTACTTAATTAAAATTTCATGTACTTTAAAAACGAGTTTTCTGTACAGCCTCTACTTCTACTTCTACCAATTATTGACCTACTTCAACAGAGACTTATCCCAGCACTTGGGTTTGTGGCTATATAACACCTATTCACAAGTCTGGGTCAAAATGTGATCCGACAAATTATAGAGGAATAACGATTGGGGACACAGTAGGGAACATTTTTAATCAAATTCTTAATAACAGACTTACAAGTTTCTTAAAAGAAAAAGACATCACGAGAAGAGAACAAATTGGGTTTGTAAAAGGCTGTCGAGCATCCGATCAGATGTTTATTTTACAAACTATAATTCAGAAATATGCTACAAACGAATCAAAACCATTATATGCATGTTTTGTAGATTTCAAACGTGTATTTGATACTGTCCCATTTCATAATATATTTTATAAATTAAAATCTGCTTCCATCAGCTCACGATTTTACAATATTATTAAAAGTATGTATAATAGAACAAATACATGTGTAAAAATCAATAACCAGAGAACAGAATTTACTAAATCAGAAATAGGAGGAAGACAGGGGGACAATTTAAGTAAATACTTTATTTAAAATTTATATCAATGATCTTCCATCCTACTTTGATAACACATGTGACCCTATAGATCTCCATAACTATGCATTAAACATCCTTATGTATGCAGACGATGATGTCAATTTATCAACATCTAAACAGGGTCTCCAAAACTGTGTAAATAAGTTAGGCAAATTTACAGCAGAATCTGAAATGTCAGTTAATATAAAAAAGACAAAGGTATTAGTATTCAATAAAGCAGGTCGAATAAAGAATATTGAAATAAAGTTTAAAGAGCAAAATATAGAATGTGTTCAACAATACACATACTTAGGTGTAGTTTTTGCAGCTTCTGGAAGTTTCTCAGCTGCAACAAAAACTAACTCTATAATAAAGGTGTTAAAGCCATGTTTAATCTAAGGAAGTCCTTTTCAACCGACATACCTAGCCCTAAAACGCTTCTACATATTTTTTACCACACAATCCAACCACTGGCTTTATATGGATCTGAAATATGGGGCAAGTAAATGGGAAAAACAAATCAATATAAAGTATATCTCAAAAGAAACAGACTCCTTAATAATTGAAATATTGCATACAAAATTTTGTAAATATGCACTTGGAGTAAGGACAAAATCTTCAAACATTGCTTGTAGAGGAGAACTGGGCAGCTTTCCATTTCTATACAACATATTAATAAACATGATAAAATATTGGTGCTACTTGGTAAAAGAAAATAAATCAAACAAATTACTTATTAGTGCCCTAAATTTGGCTTCAGATATGGAAGAGAAAAATAAAGATTCATGGCTAAGTTGTATTCGATTGATTTAAAAATATTTAGAATTAGAAAATTATACCAAAATTATACCAATATTTCAACTAACAAGATAATGCAAATTGTTAAAAAGAAGTCGAGTAAAATATTTATTGATCAATGGAAGGAAAGTCTAAACTCTGAAACTAACAAACAAGGTAATATGGGAAACAAACTTAGAACATATAGAAAATTTAAATACTTATTTAAATTTGAAGAATATTTACAATTTGATTCTAAGACAGAACAACAAACATGCAAAATTTGGAATAAGTGCCCATCATTTAAGAATAGAAAGAGGCAGGTATGAAGGTTTGAAGGTTGAAGATAGAATTTGTAATACATGTAATTTAAATATAGAAGATGAGTTTCATTTCCTTATGATTTGCTTGCCATTAGATAACTGTAGAGCAAAATATTTTAGTATTATAAAAAGGTTATATACCAACTTTGAGAACTTATCAACAGAAGATAAATTTATATGGTTACTATCATGTGAAGATAAAGAAATTATTTTATTAACATCTAAACTATTAATTGATTTACTTAAAGAAAGAAAACAGAGAATTACTTAAAATAATATAATAAATACATTAGAATATTATGCTTTTATGGGTTGTTTCCCCCTTGATCTTCAGAGTCACCGTGTGTCTCCAAAACTTTATTTTATTTTATAATATGTATTTTTTTTCTGTATTGTCTTAATATGTTTTCAAATTACATTTAATTATTACAAATCATATGTGTATTTTATGTCCTTTAATTTGTAAATGATTATTCTGCTCAGTACTGGGCTCCATGATTGGAAAATAAAATATCTTGTATCTTGTATCTTGTCAACCCTTTTATACTATTTAGTGGGTGCATGAATACTTACCAAGATATACAGTACAGTACAGTTGCTGAACAGTTTGAAGATTATGTAAAGGGAATTGCGTTGAAAAAGAGAAAAGAAAAAAAGTAACAATAAGAAAATAAGCTTAAAAATATGTACAAAACAGGGAGTGAATTTAAAGATAAGATGAGGTAATTGCAGCCCTGAAGGACTCGACCGAGTCATTCAGCACTGGAGTCTGAGATAGGCGGTTCCAGTCTACAATGGTGCGAGGGACAAAATGATGCCTTTCTCTGTTGTGTCCTACATTATGGGACCTGATATGACTGAGAGTGTATATTTCTGGAGTGTCTCAGGGGTGGTGAAAGTTTGTCACATTTTCCTGACTGCCACCTTGTCATGGGGGAATTTATGCATCATGACAAGGCGTGCATCTCTGCATCGATCTTCGAAGCTGTGCCCTTTAAGATGTTGTAGCATGTCACTAACACTGGATGTATTTCGTTGTCTATTGGTGACATATCTCGCAGCCCTCCATTGAACCATTTCTATAAAATGTCAGATTCAAGATAGGGATCCCATACAGAACAGGCATACTCTAGTGATGGTCTGACTAATTATTTGTATGCCTTTCTTTAACGGAGGTTGAAGCGATGATCAGGTTGCGACGCAAGAAACCAAGAGTCTTATTGGCTTTACAACAGATGTTGTTGATGTGGTTTTCCCATATGAGTTCCTCGCTGATGGTAGCTCCCAGATATTTTGCCTTGTCAACTGATTCTCAGACATGACCGTGAAGGCAATAATTGAATTTCACTGGTGTTTTATTCCGTGAAATGGTGAGCACGTTACATTTATCTGGGTGGAAAGCCATCTTCCATAATTGTTCCCACTGTGCTAGTTTATCAAGATATCTTTGCAGGTTTATGGCATTGCTGTTTTATTTAATTACCAAGTATGCAATTATATCATCTGCAAAAAGTCTTATAGTGGAGTGGGATAATGGTGTTTAACGCCGCTTTCAACAATATTTTAGTTATATCGCGGTCTAGCTTCCGGTGGATCAACGCACACGTTTTTTTCTGAAGAAAAATACCAATAATTTTCATATTTAGCACAGTATAAAATGATCTCAAACACAATATTCTAAGTGGTGTAATGTAGTGCACGAAGAAATACTGAGAGATATAAATATAAACAATAAGTTATTGATAAACGTGTAATATATTAGCCAGTCCACATTCCCTGTATAAAATGGCCGATAATCCTGAAAGTCGTTTGAGTAACGATACGAATATAAAGATTGATACCAGTATTGAAAATTTAAAAACACTCTATCCTGTTCAAGGTGTTTATAAGGCTAGACAAAAATCAAACAATGGAAGACTCTTACCTTTTGAAACAATAGACAAAAGCATATATAAAAAACAGAGTAATTGTGTATGTTTTATAACTTCTGAAAAAAGAATTCACGCCTGGATAAAGGCAGCTGTACAAACTCTTTTTCTTGATTTGGGTAGTAAGTCAAATTTCGATGTCACTTGGCGGGATCTTAAGGACAAGTCGTCCATCACTGTTCAAACAGAATTCACAGTTTATGACAGGTCAATCAAAACTGAAAATGATGAAGATTTTCTTTATAAACTTATTTTCTACCTTTCTACTGGAAAAATCATGATACAGGGCAAAGGCTATGAACTTTTTGTGATAACATCTTCGAACAGTGTTTAAGTCTAGTAAATGAATATTTGACAAGTGTAAAAACTGATGAAGTTAACCCTCACTGTACAAGTAACTGACTCATCAAGTCAGGACACTGATGAAACAATGCTTAAATGCTGTACTGTGACCGACCAAGCTAAGAGTACACTTGTAGTGCAGGGCACCAAGCAATTGCCCAAATGTATAGAAAACACTGATAAAAACTCTGGTATGGTAAACATACCTGTACCTCAAAGTACAAAAGTGGGAGAAACTAGTACAGATGAAAAAGATTCCACAAATAATATCCCAGACGATAATCTGCGTATGCTCTCAACTGATTATCTGGAGGGTCTTATGGACAAAAGACTTGATGGTCATTTAAAAACATATAATCAGCGTCTAAATGTCATTGAAACATCAGTGGTCAAAATTTCTGAATGGGCGTCCAATAGTCTGGAATTTCAAATGATGATTAAAGATAGAATTATTCCAGCCGTGAATAAAGTTTGCAACCAGATTAATGAATTGCAGAAAAAAAACATGTGTAGTTAATCCGTATGAAAATCAATTTAAAGAGGATAAAATTATTGAAAACTTGAATAAGAAAATTGAAAGTAATGAAAGGGGAAGTTGTGATGTACTGGCAAAACTCAAAGTTGAACATAGCATACAAATGAGAGAGTTACAAACAGAAATTCAGGGATTAAGAACAGAGAAAATAAATATAGAGATTTGATAATGAACATTTCAATTTTTCATTAAAGTGTACCGAAGACACCAATACTAAGCTATGAACTTTGTATGATGAAAGATTACACGACAAAGATAAAATCATACAAAACCTACAAGACAGGATACAAAATTTTGTAT
Source organism: Bathymodiolus brooksi (assembly GCA_963680875.1). Lineage (NCBI taxonomy): Eukaryota > Metazoa > Mollusca > Bivalvia > Mytilida > Modiolidae > Bathymodiolus > Bathymodiolus brooksi. The sequence goes on along the minus strand of OY804576.1, from coordinate 72,478,376 downwards.
ATGAGGTAAAAGGTGGTGCTTTGCAGACTGTAACCCACAATTCTAAAATACCTCATGATAAAGATTCTCAACATGATACAAATGTCACTCCTAGTCCTTTAGTATCTAGTGACAATAACTCTCAGCTTGAAAATACACGTTTGATAAATCAGTCGCATATTATTTCAAGCAATCGTTCGATACAACCAAGTGAAATGCATACAAAGGTATCAAATTCTAGTAGTTCTACAACTTCAACAACGGAGAATAACATATATGATAAAACAACAGTAAATGTTCATACCGACAACAATAATCTTGGCTCTAGTAAAAGTGGAAAATATGAAAATATGATATACTAATGCTACATGATTCAATATGTAGAGAAATTGATATTCAGAGGTTACTTAGGAATTCACAAAGTCAAAGGAAAGGGTTTAAGCAAGTAGCTTATACAGCAATTGAAACACAAAAGTTTAGTGATAATATATCATATGCCAATACTGTTGTTCTTCATGTAGGAATCAATGATCTGAAGGTGTGTTCAGCTGATGATGCTTTATATGAGTATTAAATTCGCAGTTAACAAGCTGCTGAAGAAGACCGATTGTCTATTGCTTTCATGTGTTACACCTGTTAAATACGAAAGGTTAAATGAGAAAGTAGCAGAGTCTAATGAGAAAATAAAATCCAGGTTTAGTAAAGTGAATAATATTAGAATCAGTTTCACCTCTAACTTTATTAATGATGGTAGAGTTTGTGTGAATTTGTAGAAAGATGCTGTCCGTCTATCACCACAAGGTACTAGTGTGCTTGCATCTAATTTAAAGAAATGCTTATTTAAGGTGGGAAATTTGGTTCGTCAGTCATAAAATTACCAAAGCGGTCATCGCAGACCATATCATGAGAACCGTGACAACTATCCTCGTCCAATATACCACCAGAGGACACCAAACAGGAATGATCCGCATACTTATCGTGACAATAACTTGGTCAGTCCGAATCCAAAACTTTTGGCAACAAATATAACAAGAGCAATATTGAGTGCCTTTCAAATGTAGTTGGGTTTTTTTTTTGACATTTGCAAATGATTCATTTATATACATATATTTGTCCATCATCTTTAGTATTACTGTGTACTACATTTGCCATTGTTTATTTTAGAATAAATATCATGTGTATTAAAACTTCAAAACAATTATCCATCAGTGGATGGAATGTAAATGGTATTTTCAAGAATTCCAGTGGAGCTAAAACTTGTAAACTTGAGGATGAGTATTTTAATGAAATCATGAAATCTGACATTGTATTTTTGTCCGAAACACATACTAGTTTAAGTGATCCGTTTTCATATGATAATTATAAATGCTACATAAATTGTAGAAGTAATGAATCCAGTAAAAAACGATGTGGGCTTGCAGTCTTTATTAAAAGACAAATATCAACTGGGATAACATTAGTAGATAAATCTATGACGGAGATAATGTGGTTTAAGTTGAATGCACATTTTTTTTGGCTTAGAAAGGGATTTATTTATTTGTTTTTTTTTTATATATTTCACCATCTAACTCTTCATTTGTACAAAAGAGGGATTTAGATAAACAAATCTTCTCAAAATTGGAAGCTGATATTGCCAAATATAGCTTAAGAGGGGACATCATGCTGATGGGTGACTTAAATGCGCATATAAATTGTGATGAACATGATTTTATCATTAATGACTCTGATAATATACTTTGATAGTTTTTTGCCAAATAATTACATTACAGACAAGTGTTCATGTTCTGAGAAATACTCAGGTGCACCAAAATACTAATAATTATGGAAAATCAATTATTGAACTCTGTAGTGACAGTCAGTTAGGAATTTTGAATGGAAGAACCCTAGGAAATTCAGTTGGTAAAGCCACATATTTTAACTACAGTGGTGTAATTATTAATGACTATTGTATATGCAGTGCATCCTTTTTGAAAAATATTACTAGTTTCCATGTGGGTGATTTTGACCCCAACCTATCTAATCACTGTCCTATTACTGTTAAAATAATGAACCTGAATTAACTCTGAGACCAAAACCTATAAATATTAAATGGTCAAAATCTGTAGAAGAACAATTTACTGCTAATTTGAGTTGCACTAATTTCAAGGGTATAATTGATAATATATCTGCTACAAACGAAAACATTTGTTCAGGTTTTGGCCATGATGAAAGTGGTATTGTTTCAGATATAAATGAAATTGAAACAAATTTTTCTACAAATCTTAGAAATGCAGCTCTGGGTAGATAAGGGTAATAACAAAATTACCGAACTCCGAACAATCTTACAAAGGGAAAGTCAAAACTGATAATTATATAAACAGACAAAATCAGTCAACAACCGGAAAACTGTGAAAACGTAATGATCCTGACTTGTTACAGGCATTTCTAAAGAAATGGTGGGTTGAATCAGATTTTAAGGCGCCAAACCTCCCGCTCTCATTACGGTTCAAAGGTTCCGACTGTCACTATAACAGTATTTAAATACAGGAACAAAATAGGTAAAATAGTTGTCAAAGCAGTACCATATTCGTTGACGTAAATGTCAAAGACACTTTTACGTCACACATTGATAAAAAAATATCCTTGACATTTTTCTTGACTTCTTTATCATTATACATTTTCACATAGTGAACATGCATCGCTTATAATCGTTTCTGCAGAGACGAATATATTTCGACAAGATCTTGATATCGGAATATAAACTTTTTAAGAGATCGAATAAGGCGAATCTTTTTATAGCCCTGGTCCAGTAGCCTGTTTCTCAGATGAAGATGACGTTTCAGGAAATCAGTAGAGCTGTCTATAAAAATGCTGTTTTGCAAAAATCAAAAAAGAAAACAAAACAAAATAAGCCATGGCATGATGACGAATGTAAAATAAAATTGAGACATGTAAAAAGTTTAGGCCGTTTATTAAATAAATCCCCATGGCAGCGGGGCCTGAGACATAAGGTATTATTTGAGAAGAAACAATATAATAAATTGCTACGTAAAAAGTATAGAGCCTTTAAAGCAAAATTACTTAATAATCTTTTAGATACTTCTGATAAAAACCCAACTGAATTTTGGAAAGTGGTTCATAAACTAAAAGATAAATGTAATGAAGATCCCAGTAGTACTATTGCTCCACAGGAATGGTGTAAATATTTTCACAATTTAATGAATGTTAGATATGATAATAATTTTGAGGTGGATTCAATGAATAATTATATTCACTGCAATAATGATGTGTTAAATGTTGATATAACAGCTGAGGAGTTATTTAAAGCAGCAAAAGGTTTGAAAAATAAAAAATCATGTGGTTTTGATGGTATATGTAATGAAATGATAAAGGTATCATGTAATACGAATTATATATTACATGTCGACATTTTTAAACTTATTCTAAAATCAGGAAAATATCCTTCTACTTGGAGAGAAAACTTTATTAAGCCCCTTTTTAAAGGTGGTAGTACAAATGACCCATCTTGCTATAGAGGTATAGCAATTTCTAGTTGCCTCAGTAAGTTGTTTACAAGAATTTTGTTTAATAGATTAGAAAAATATTAAAAAATAATAATATTATATGTCCAGAACAGATAGGATTTAAAAGGGGGGCGAGAACTAGTGATCATATATTTACACTCAAGTCCCTTATTGATAATTTTTCAAAAAATAACAAATATCTTTTTGCTTGTTTTGTAGATTTGAAAAAGGCTTTTGACACTGTTAATGGACAAGCACTTTTGTTTAAACTGAACAGATATAATATCAGGGGACATTTCTTAAATATAATAGAAGACATGTATAATAATGTTTCATTTTCCATTAGGTATTGGAGTAAAACAAGGGTGTGTTTTGACCCGTCTTTTTTTCGGTCTATATGAATGATTTAGTTGAGCATTTTAATTTAGAGTGTGATCCAGTTAGTATAAATGGGAAATCTATATCTTGTTTGTTATATGCAGATGACATTGTGCTGATGTCACAGTCAGCAAATGGTTTACAAACATTATTAGATAATCTCAAATTGTATTGTGATCAATGGAATCTTAAAGTAAACATACAAAAAACAAAAGTTATGATATTTAATAAATCAGGCAAAGTGTTGAAGGGTTACAATTTTTCGTTTGAAGAGCAGTCTCTAGAACTTGTGTCAGAATATAAATATTTAGGAATTATATTTAAACCCTCAGGTTCTTTTTCATTTGCTATAAATTATTTGTCAAAGAAAGCCTCTAAGGCAATGTTCTGTATTCGCAAAACACTATATTCAGAAAAACTGAATGCCTTTTCACATCTAAGACTCTTTGATGCTTGAGTCAAACCCATTTTTTTATATTGTAGTGAAATATGGTTTCTTGATATCCTAATCAAAAGAAATTTAAATTTTGAATCAAAATATGATTCCTTTGTTCCAAATAAAACACAAATAAAATTTGCCAAATTTGTATTAGGAGTTCATAAGTCAGCAACACATATTGCTGTATTATCGGAACTTGGGTTATTCCCCCTTTATTTTGTACTATAAAAGCTACTATTAATTATTGGCTTCATCTTTTGAGCGCAAATGCAAATAGCTTAATTTATCATTCATACCAAGAAAACACCTTGCGTAAAGATGGCTTATGTTCTAAAATAAAACTTTTACTAGCTGAAATTGGGTTTACTCATGTTTGGGTGAATCAATGTACATTTTCTAAGTCTAAATTATTACACTCTTTATCAATCAAACTAGAAGACAGATATATTAACCATTGGAAAAAATTATTGTTTAATCATGATAATAAAAATGGTGGTAATAAACTGCGAACTAATAGGAAATTAAAAAATAGTTACAAAATGGAGAAAGTTTTACACTCTGATGTGGATAAATTTGCTTTATCTATATTTGTTAAAATTAGAATAAGCAACAGTAACCTGAATATTGAAAGGGGTAGATACATCAAACTTCTAGTGGAAAAGAGAATATGTCCTCTCTGTAATATAGAACCAGAGGATGAAATACATTTCATTTTAAAATGTCCCAAATTGGATGAGTGTCGTAAAGAATTATTTTCTAATATAAGTTCAGTGGTTCCTTCATTTAAGAGGGTAATTATTATTTCAAAACTTCAGATTCGTATCAAATTTTAAAATCGTGTTCTATTAATATTTCAGACTGTCTTAAATCTCCAGGTACTTGTGACTCTTCTCCATGCATTACTACTTGCAAAATAAAAACTGACAAAATTAATACTTGTAATACATGCGTCATGCTAATAGCTTCTCCTGAATTTACAAGTAATTTAACTGGAAAAACTTACTACACCAAATCGTTTGACCCTCTGGACTGTTCTACTAAAAATGTCATTTACGGCATAGAATGTACACTCTGTGGACTTTTGTATGTTGGTGAAACTCGTCAAACATTGCGAAGTAGGATGAGCCAACATCGATATGATGCAAAAGATCCCAAATACAGTATTTTGTATAATCATTTCAATCAACCGGGTCATGACCGCTGTTTGACGATGAAAGTTCGAATCATCGAGAAGATTTACCATCATACAAACAGTCCTATGCTTAGTACACCTTAACGTCCCGATAGAGAGTTGTTTTGGATTAAAGAGTTAGGCACTGCAATGCCTTACGGTTGCAATGATAACATCAAAGGAGTGGGAAATTTGTCAAGTCCTGGATGCAACGAAATCAACGTGATGAGCCATTTTAATACTATTACAATAACGAAACGTAGCCATGGTCATAAAAGAATTAAAAATCCTAATGTTAAAAAGTCCTCTAAACCAAGAACGTTACAAGATACTTTTAATGATTTACTTTCTAATATACAGAAACCTCTTGGAATTCATCACATTCGTACAATCTTATTTTCACTAACTGTAAACTACCTCAAAGATCTTAGGGATTTTGGACTTGACAAAGGAGGCTTAGATCCTTTTTCTCCTAAGTACAGATTGTCTAGTATTATATGTGACGCGGCGTCCTTTCGTCTTTTTAAACCAGTTTGATCTGAACCTCTTCATGAAAACAACAGAAAATTCCTCCATATTCCGTTTGCTAACAAAGGAATCGATGCTATTAACATCAGCAACATTCTTAATAGAAAAGAGGTCGTAAAAGAAATTCCACCATAATTCAAAAGCCAATCTGTTCCCATTGTCTCCTATAGCTACACTAACAGCATTGGCCGTAAAATTTTCAACTACAAAGAAGCATTGCAAGATATTAACATAGAAGAGTACCTTAAGAACCCTCTGACTTGTGACTGTTCCCACTCTCATTTTCAATACAACCCATCTGGACATGTAATCACTGGTGATCTGAATATCATTCAACATGAGAGTCTCCGAAAGGTGATTTCTCATGGTCCTAATTTTAGAGAACCTCAACACATCAATTGGAAACATAATTTCAAGATAATTATGGATGCTGTTGAAGATTATGCCAGAAGGTGGATAAAGAGAGAAGTAGACCAAGATCCTGAGTTAGAGTCCCTGTCAGACTGGGTTAGAACAATTAGGTCTCTAGTACATGGTCGGATTCACAAACTAAAATATTGTGTTAATAGTCGACCTAAGTCTGTATTTTAAGGCCAAGAAGCTGTTAAGTGTCTTTTCTCTCTTCATGACAAATATGTTATCGTTCCTGCGGACAAGGCTTCCAACAATATCGTGTTTGTATGTAAATCATATTACTTCGAATGCCTAATCAAGGAATTAGGCATAAATAGCAACACCTCTAGTAATACCACATACAAACCAACTTCGTTCGACAAAGATGAAATCCTAGCTAACCACAGATCATTCATGACGTCTTTAAACATTCCCTCTGGTAAAGAGTCTGAGGATTTACCCTATTTATATTGGATACCTAAACTCCATAAGACACCATACAAAGAAAGGTACATAGCGGGATCATCAACTTGTTCGACGAAAGAATTGTCTATTCACCTGACAAAGATTCTATCTGCAGTAAAAGAGGGACAACAGAAATATTGTGAAACTGTTTACTCGCGTAGTGGCATAAATCACATGTGGATTTTGAAAAACTCTAAAGATCTTTTGGATAACCTGAAATCAAGATCTTTCTCTCAGGTATCCTCCATCAAAACTCTATATACCACCCTACCGCATGACAAATTAAAAACCCGCTTAAAAGAAACAATTCATAAAGCTGTCAGTCATAGAAACTATGGCTCAAAATTTGTTGTGTTAGGCTACAATTCCACATATTTTTCAAACAAAATTCAAAAAGGTAAAACAAGCTACTTCGAGGAACAAGTGATCAGTATGCTGGAGTTCCTCATCGATAACATATTTGTCTCCTTTGGAGGGACACTGTTTCAGCAGGTCGTCGGCATACCAATGGGTACGAATTGTGCCCCTCTTCTAGCCGATTTATTCTTATATTCATATGAGTCGGAGTTTCTTCAAAAGCTTGTAAAAGATAAGAAGATTCATGAGGCTAGAGCCTTTAATTTCACATACAGGTATATTGATGACGTTTTATCTATCAATAATTCTAGATTTGCAGAATTTCTTCCATTGATATATTCTCCAGAGCTGGAAGTTAAAGAGACCACAGATACAGCTTCGTCCGCATCATTTTTAGACTTATACCTCGAATTTGACGACAGTGGTCAACTCAGTACTAAAATTTATGATAAACGGGACGACTTCAATTTTAAAATCATATATTTTCCAAACATGTGCAGCAATATACCAGCTTCTCCTGCATATGGTGTTTACATCTCGCAATTGATTCGCTATGCAAGGGCCAGTAGCAATTATTCTGATTTACTGATACGTCATCTTCATCTGAGAAACAGGCTACTGGACCAGGGCTATAAAAAGATTCGCCTTATTCGATCTCTTAAAAAGTTTATATTCCGATATCAAACTCTTGTCGAAATATATTCCGTCTCTGCAGATGCGATTATAAGCGATGCATTTTCATATAGTGAAAATGTATAACGATAAAGAAGTCAAGAAAAATGTCAAAAATATTTTTTTTATCAATGTGTGACGTAAAAGTGTTTTTGACATTTACATTCACTGAATATGGTACTGTTTTGACAACTATTTTAACTATTTTGTTCCTGTATATAAATACTGTTATAGTGACAGCCGGAGCATTTGAACCGTAATGAGAGCGGGAGGTTTGGCGCTTTAAAATCTGATTCAACCCACCATTTCTTTAGAAATGCCTGTACCAAATCAGGGTCATTACGGTTTTCACAGTTTTCCGGTTGTTGACTGATTTTGTCTGTTTATATAATTATGAGTTTTGACTTTCCCTTTGTAAGATTGTTCGGAGTTCGGTAATTTTGTTATTACCCTTAATTAATGATATGGATGAGTTCCAAAAATTTAAATTCATATTGAGTAGTAATGATCTTGATATATGTAAAATATGTATTTTAGGTGTGAATAAATTGTATTCTATCAATCAAGATCTGAAAGGGAAGTTAAAACTAAATTATTATCCAAAATTATTATTACAGTATATACAAAATTATTTAAATATTTTTATATACATTGAGTGACACTGTTGTGTACAATGGGAGATAATCCTTATAAATATTGTAATCTTCAATGGGAGATAATTCATACACTCCTCAACTGTGATAACATCTTCTTTGTACATGTATTGTATGTATTTAGCTTAGTTCTGTTTTGTCTTTTGATGATTGTTCAATGTTTGGACTTTAAATCAATAAAATTATTATTATTATTATTATTATTATTGTAGTGGAGTCTAGTCCAGTGGGGATGTCGTTTATATAATACAAAAACATACTTGGGCCCAGGACTGAACCCTGGGGCACTCCAGAATCGACAGGGGGGTATGTAGATTTGACACCCTCAACAATGACCTGAGAGGAAACTTTCTATCCAGTTGTTTACCTTGCCTCTTATGCCATAATGTTTAAGCTTGTGTGTTAAGAAGTTGTGGCTGACTTTATCGAACGCTTTGGATAATTCCATAATGCAGAAATCAGTTTGTTTACCATCATCCAAATTTCGAGTCATGTCGTCGATGAACCCTACAAATTGAGTTTCGCAAGATCTAAATTTGCGAAAGCCATTTTGGAAGGGGTATAGTATGTTATATTTATCAGCATGTGGCATGACGTTACTAACTACAATAAGTTCTAACAGTTTACAACACATACAAGTTAAGGAAATAGGTCTGTAATTTTCTGGATTATACTTTGGATCTTTCTTGTAAACAGGAGCAACATGGGCAATTTTCCAGTCTGAGGGGACAACACCTGATTCAAGAGATATTTGAAAAATTAAAGTTAAAATAGGAACTATTTCGGTATCAAGTTCCTTAAGTACCCTAGGTTTTACAAAAATCATCTGGGTCGGCTGCTTTGTTTGGATTTAAATTTAGGAGTTTAGCTATGCCTTCACAGGTGACGGTGATATCAGGCATTTTATAGACAATTTACAGTTAGATTTAAATTCACTTTCGGTTATTTTTTCAGCATTTGAAAATACAAATTTAAGCTTATCATTCATAACATTTGCCTTGGGAATGGGGTCAGTGATTAATTTACCATCTTGTTTTAATGTTGAGATTCCTTGATGATCAGTTTTTTTGTGTTTAATATAGGTCCAAAACTTTTTAATAGAATTAAATGTTCCTTCAGTTTCCTTGGGTGTGACAATGTCCTGGATATATTGCCAATCGATGGATGAAATACGGAACAGGCCCGTAATTATTAATTTCTAGAAATCATTAAAACTCTGCCGACTTTAATAGTGCATTTTAAATTTTCAGTCCCACTTGAACAGTAATTAGTGAGTTTGAAAGCAACTTTGATTAAGCAGCTTATTGCTTCTGAAAAAAAAGGGGTGAAGTGATCATCAGCTACAATTATGCGAAGCATGCAATGCTTAAATTGCCTTTGTCAGATTGCACATATACACACATTCAAATTCAATTGCCTTTTTTGAACTTTGATTTGTGATCCTCAATAATTTATTTAATATACATTATTCATTTTTAACCTAAAAAGAGGTTACACCAAATAATTTTAAGTTCTTTGATTTTCGATCTCTTTTTAAAATGTTAAATTTGATTGGGGGGGGGGGGGAGGGAGGGGGAGTATTATTTTTCACCTAACTTTCGGAGCAATCAATTACTTGTTACTCTCAAATACTGAAACACGGGCGCATACGTTGATTTGGAGTTGGATAACATAGCCGTCAGAGGTGTTCCGATTGTTTGCTCTACAGTATATATCAACTTCATAATATCCTATTATTCTACGTTAGGAAGTAAATATCGACCCGTGGTACTGAATGGAATGAAAATAAATAGACTCATGGCATACAAAAGGTTAACAGTATATGTCTTCCAGAGAACATAGACTTTGTTAACCATTCAGAGAACTTTCTGCTGAAGAATAGCAAAATTGTCAACGGACTACTTTGTTCAGATGGAGTACACTAAACCAAGGATGGAACCTCACTCCTTTTAAACAATATAAACGACAAAGTAGAAATCCTGAATCGTAATAATGACCAACATGAATGATGCATCAAAGGCAACAGAATGTACCTGGTTGTCGTCTTCATCGTCGTCCATGCTTTAACTGTGGCGAGAACAATCAGTCACAAAATCAATGTCGAAATAATGCTAGAGTTGAATGTTATCTATACCACAGTCTTGGTCACAAAGCTAGACTTTGTTGTTGGATGAACTTAAATCAATAGTCAAGAACTTCATTGGAAACATTATGATTACCCACCGCATTGGTACTAGGAAAACGGTGAAGAAGAGGCGACTTCAATCAATCCATTTAATTTACTTTTAAATACATTGCGTTCAAATTGTGAAAATGACCCTTTTGATTGCATTAGTTGTGTTTCTGTTAATTTTGTTGCAAATTGTAAATCTTCCACTGAGGTCAGGTTAAATAGATCAAAATCAAATATAAAAAAGAAGTAAAAACCAGTCTTCTAGGTTTACTGATAAGAATGACTGTTCTCATAGTGTGTTTAAGAATTGCCATGGCCATGCGGATACTTTTAGTCAAAATGAAAATAATATTTATGGTTATACAGATTCAAAAGGTCTTAAAAAAAGCATGTCAAAATATTCAACATATTTTACCAAAATTGGATGAATTCAAAAATAATATTTGTAATATAAAAGATGAGTTTAAACCACATATATTAGGTATGTGTGAAACATTTTTAAATGAAGAAAAATGCAAAAAGAATTCACGCGAATTGGTTGATTGATTTTTGGTGTTTTAACGCCACTTTCAACAATATTTCAGCTATATTATGGCGACCAGTTTTACTGGTGGAGGAAACCGAAGTACCCAGAGAGAACCACCGACCATGGGCAAGCAACTGGTAAACTTTATCACTTGCGGCTACGAGTCGAGTGCACCCTATTTGTAATTAACAAAGCTGGGAGCGAACCCACGCCGTATTGGTGATAGGCTTGTATGAGTTGGTAGATCCAACGACCAACCTCATTGAGCCACCCGGGACCCTCACGCGAATTGAATTTAGATAATTTCACATACAATCGAAAAGATTGAACGAACACAGATGGAGGAGGCTAAAATGTATATTTTCATGATTATGTAAAGTATGAAAGGAGAGTATAATTAGAATCAGAGAATACTGAATCTATGTAGTTTGAAAAATGTCCAAAAGATTTCAACATTAAATATCCTTTTTTTTTGTGATTCGGTATCAACATTTTGACAAGGAACTGACTAATGAACCTGTCGTGAGTCACTGACAAACTTTATCACATTATGTTGTATCGAGTACACCTCGTCGAACCGGGGTTCGAACTCACAACGATGGTGGTGATATGCACTGATTGCATAGGTAGTTATAAATCCAACTACCATACGATCACGATCAGGAGCATATTTTGTTTTGAAGATGTATGTATTGTTTGAAATTGTATTTGTTGTATTTACTTATTATTGTTTTGAGGACCACAGGGAAGATTAGTTTATTGTTGCTAATTGTGTTACCCTCTTGAAATAAAGTAATTACTTACTTACTTACTTACTAAGCACAAGAGCAATGGTTCCAGACGTAGATACGAGTTCCGTGACGTCAGCAACTATTAGCAACACAAAGCTTTTAAAATGTGGACACCATGAAAAAAACAACCACGAGACAAAACATAAAAAGTAAAGATACAAAGAAGAATAAGAGGTTGAATGAGAAGGAGAAGTCAAAAAAGAGAAGAAAAAATAGATCCGAATTGATTTGGTGATGAAATTAGCAGTAAAACACAAGATTTACTCAGTGTCATTACCAACAGAGCCATGTCATGGCTGTTTACCAGTAGATGGTACCAGATTAAAAAAGATATGAATTTGAAGACGGACTTAGTAAAAGGTAGGAGAGAGAACGTTATACCACAGACAGGAAAAGGTCGTTTACCAGTTGTTGGTGTTAAAAATATAAAGAAGCGACCAACAACAGATCATCTTCCTCATATCAAAGAAAAGGCAACGAGTGTACGGGAAACAAAGGTAAAGAGTACACATGATCAGCGGAATGCCTCATATACAAGTTAATTTCGACCAAAGAAATTACATGATAGATTCGAAACAATATATCGTATCTATTTATCACATAAAGAGAAGGTTATTTCCCCATGGATACATGGACCTTTCCTTTACATTCGAAGCACAGATCCACGTGTACGACCTCCATTTAGGCCTAGCGGATACTAAGACATCTGGAATTACCTTTAGTTTATTCCATGGATATCTCAACAGTCACAATTTCGAAATGCAGCTTCATACAGAGGCTAATTATATAACTAGAAACAACATATTTGATCATATACTTTTCATCAGTTGATCTTTGTTTATAAGTTGGTAACACAACCATATTTAAGAAGAGTTTGAAGATACCAATAGGGTAATCAGAATCCGTATATAGAAGAAGAAAAGACAACACAATGGCCAAAAGAAAAAGTACAAAAGGACCATCAACGATCTACAAAACATACACATAAAACTAAATATTGCTTTCAATTTATATAGTTGCTATAATTTACTTTTACTATAGTTCTTTCTTAAAACATTTGAATGATAAATAAAAATAATAAAAATCAATTATGATTGACATAGAATATGATTTCCGTTTTTTTTTCTTCTATTATTCAAATTTGTACTGATATAAATGATACATCTGGAAAGTCTATATTTGTGTTGATGTTCTCAGGGCTAAAGGTAAAAGACATGTCATTAAACACAAAACAGTAAACACTGTTTGTATGATTGATTGATTGATGTTTAATGCTAACTTCAGCAGTGTTTCAGGTATATCTTGGAGTAACTGTATTTGTAGTATTTAGGTTCTACGTTGGGAATGATAGCATTTCCACATATCATTTAGCGAATACCGAAATGTGCCATTTGAATAGTGCTTTCATTCAGGAGGAGGGACATAGACAGTCTGCAGATTTCAGATTTAAATGTAGCGTTATCGCATGATGGAAAAAATTGCTTTTCCTCATTTGTAATTAGTATTCTAGCCTATTTTGAGAATTCACAGGACGAAAAGTGCATTACTAGTGCAACGCCTGTACTTGATTCAGTGTTGCATGATATGCAGCTTTCGTTTGGAAATGATAGCATTTCCGAACCATTAAATAGTTTACAAAATAAAGTGTTTACAGAACACGCGGACCATATAATTGGAATTGACAACAGTTCATATACACAAGAGTGGCTGAAAATCGGAGCTAAGTGATATACTAGTCAACGCTGTGCACAAAATGTTGTTAGGTGAAAGCTCAAATGAGACAGACGATAAAATTGATCATAATACCGAAGATGAACATTTGAAACAAGGTATTGGCTTATTAAAACAATGTGATTTCAGTCCAGATAGTATAAAATATTTACAATACAATGATCTTATTCTGAAACCACTTATTGACTGTCTAGAGAAAGGAACTTTGCCAAAGTTACAATGTGAAGCTCGAAGATTAATTTTACGCTCTGCGGATGATATCGTGATCAAAAGTTTACTATATCATAGGAGAAATGCAAAATGTAGTCGAACATTTGACCATAAACCCAAATATCAATTGGTGTTGCCTAAAATACTTATAAAACCTGTATTAGAAATTTTGCATGACTCTCCTATGGGATGACGCGGAGGCATCCAGAATACAGTAGATTTACTGAGTGAAAATTTCTATTTTGACAAACTACCATATATTGTGAGTGAATATTTTCAGTCAAGCCACGATTGCCAACCGAGAAAAATGACTCAGGCCCACACAAAATCTGGCATTATTTCGTATAGTACTCCATCAGAGCCATTTCAAGTGTGGTAAATCGACCTTTATGTCCCATTGCCTATGTCACAAAGAGCGCAACTACACATATTCTCCGCAATAGACATGTTTAGTAATTTTTTATACAATGTACCGTTACCGAATTATGATGCCATGACAGTATCACAAGCTATGTTTGACTTGTTTTGTCAGTTTGAAGTGTGTAGTACTATTATTTCTGACAAAGGTAGCGAGTTTATTTCAAAACGCACCAATGAAGTGTGTAAACTACTTGAAATCAGGCAAAATTTTACACCAAGCATGATCCATCATTGCCTTGGGGCATGCGAGAGGACACATCGAAAATGCCATAGAATCAGAAACTGCCAACCCTGACAATGCTTTGGAATCTGAAGCATCGAAACCAAATCAGGCAGATCAACATACTAGTAGTTCACCTGCACAACCAGTTCGTCCAAATTTACGACGTACCACCAGAATTCGTAAACGTCCTGTTCGGTTTCGTGGATCATCATTTAACTCAGAGGGTTCATCTTCCGATGGCCAAACTTTAACCGAGTCTGATCCATACTACAAAATCAAGCGAGGTTTAGCTCAACGGACCAGAAACGGTAAAACTGAATATCAAGTTCAATTTAAGGGTGAACCAGCACAGAACTTTATCTGGATTCCGTTTGATCAGTTAAATGCCTATGCACAAAGGGCAGTTCGAAATAAACCACCACCACGCGTGGAATAACTAACTTGATTTACACAATATTTGTACAGTTACTATGCTTACTGTGGATCAAAGATTATTTACATGTATTCACACAGACAATGTTTGCGGAAATGATTGCATTTCTGATTTCTCAAGCATATTATGATTTATACAGCAAACCTAAATTTTAACGGCGGAAATGATTGCATTTCCGAATTTGAAAGGATATATACATTTCACGGAAATGATTCTAAAGGACACTGATCTACGTTTTACGGAAATGATTGCATTTCCTATTCTGAAGTACAACAATCATAACACAGTCACACTTTGCGGAAATGATTGCATTTCCGATTCTCAATGATTATTATGTACATACATGATACGTTTTCAATTTTTCATAACTTTTTGTTGTCATTTTCAAATTCGTTTATCTTGACATTACTATGCATATTTTCGAATGTTAGAATTCGTGTGAACAAGTTGGAAGATTTTGAATTGTACAAAATTCAGTTAGACGCTGGCCAAATTTATTTGATCGGATAGGTGACTGAATATTATTCGCAGTTTCACTCATGTATTTCAAAGAAAAAGCCTAAACATTCATGACAAATTATTTGTGTAATAGCACAATGATATTTTTGAATAATATTAGCTGTTTGCACCATGATCAGGGAAAGTAATTTTGCAAATTTTTGCACTCAATTTTGATGTTTTTATACGAGAAACATTCCCTTTATACTTCATGGCTAATTTTAAGCATTTCTGATGAATATTTTTCTTCATGTGACGATTGCTAATATCATAGTCTTTATTCAAGAGTTTGGGACTCTGCTGGTTACATCTATAGAATGCAAATCCCTACTTTGTTATTACCCCTATTTATAAGGCTTACTTCATATTTTGAAACTACTTTGCTAATACATGTAGGTTTGTGCGTTGAAAAGCACTGATTTTGTTTATATATGTCATGTTTTCGTCCGTCCGGGGTTTGTTTTTTTTTTCAGCCGGGGCATGTTATATAGTGATACGGCATGGTCAAGAAGTTCGGACATATATATTGGAGTTATCTATCTTCACATGGTATTTGTATTTTATTTCATAAGTCCGGAAACGGTTCCGTTCCGATGTCATTTTGTATTGTATATGATATATCTGTCTCTTTGCATGTACAATTTATTGTGAGCAGACGTATGAAATTGCGCTCCAGAAATATTTGTTTTATTTATTTGTTAAGGTGGAAGTGCCACTTTAGAGATGATAATTTTTTTGGTGTTTAATATAGGTCGAAACCTTTTCATAGAATTAAATGTTCCTTCAGTTTCCTTGGGTGTAACAATGTCCTCGATATATTGCCAATAGCTCAGTCTTAATAATTTTTGGATATGGTGTTTTATTTTCCTGAATATTTTTTTGGTGTCAAGATTTCCATTTCCCCCCCCATTTTCTTATACAGTCTATCTCACATTTTGAATGAAACATAGTTCACATAGTTATGAAAATTACTTATGTTCATATGTTTACCTAAAACAATATTTCATCATTGTAAGGACGCCCACCAGCACAGAATCAGGACCCACCAGCACCATATCACCAGCACAAAACATTCTATCGCACCTAACCTACCGTGTTCTTTTAAGAATACAAGTACGAAAGTATTTTTGATATGTGCTTCCGACTCTATTTTTTTTGGTCCATGGATTTATGGAATTTTACATTTTAGAAATTTTGCACAGCGTGTTAAAATTTGCTATATACTTTTTACGGAGATCGAAAAATTATTTGCATTTAAAAGATTTATTATAGAAATTTGTTATACTATTGAATGTTTGCGCAAAGACAAAATTTGCACAATATTCGATGGAAGAAATACGGAACAGGCCCGTAATGATTAATTTCTAGAAATCATTCAAATTTTGCCGAATTTAATAGTGCATTTAAATTTTTCAGTCCAACTTGAACAGTAATCAGTGAGTTTGAAAGCAACTTTGATTAGGAAGCTTATTGCTTCTGAAAAAAGGGGGTGAAGCGGTCATCGGCTACAGTTATGCGGAGCATGCAATGCTTAAATTGCCTTTGTCAGATTGCATATATACACACATTCAAATTCAATTGCCTTTTTTGAACTTAGAATTCCAATCCTCAAAAATTTATGAATTATACATCATTCATTTTTAAGCCAAAATAGAGGCCACACCAAATTGATTTTTAGTTCTTTGATCTTAGATCTCTTTTTAAAATGTTAAATTTTATGGGGGGGGGGGGGTATTATTTTTCACCTAACTTTCGGAGCAGACACTCACATGTTACTCTCAAATACTGAAACGAGGGCGCTAACGTTGATTTGGAGTTGGATAACATAGCCGTCAGAGGTGTTACGATTGTTTGCTCTACACATAAATGTCAATTTCATAATATCCTATTGTTCTACGTCAGAAGATAAACATCGGTCCGTGGCACTGAATGGAATAAAAACAAATAGGCCCATGACATTCAAAAGGTTAACAGTATATGTTTTCCAGAGAACATAGACTTTGTTAGCCATTCAGAGAACTTTCTGCTGAAGAATAGCAAAATTGTCAACGGACTACTTTGTTCAGATGGGGTACACTTAACCAAGGATGGAACCTCACTCCTTTTAAACAATATAAACGACAAAGTAGGAATCCTGAATCGTAACAATGATCAACATGAATGATGCACCAAAAGGAAACAGGAATGTACATATTTGTCTTCTTCATCGTCGTCCATGCTTTAACTGTGGAGAGAACAATCATTCACAAAATCAATGTCGAAATAATGCTTGACTTGAATGTTATCAAAGCCACAGTCTTGGTCACAATGCTAGACGTTGTTGTTGGATGAACTCAAATCAATTCAGCCAAGAACGTCATAGGGAACATTATGATCACCCACGCATTGGTACTAGGAAAACGGTGAAGAAGAACAGAGCGATTTGACTTCAATCAATCCATTTAATTTACTTTTAAAATCTGATTCAACCCACCATTTCATTAGAAATGCCTGTACCAAGTCAGGGTCATTACCGTTTTCACAGTTTTCCGGTTGTTGACTGATTTTGTCTGTTTATATACTTATGAGTTTTGACTTTCCCTTTGTAAGATTGTTCAGAGTTCGGTAATTTTGTTATTACCCTTATTTAAATACGTTGTGTTCAAATTGTGAAAATGATCCTTTTGATTGCATTTGTTGTATTTCTGTTAATTCTATTACAAATTGTAAATCTTCCACTGAGGTCAGGTTAAATAGATCAAAAGAAAACGTTAGAAGTCAAAACCAGTCTTCTATGTTTACTGATCAGAATGACTGTTCTCATAGTATGTCTAAGAATTGCCATGGCCATGCGGATACCTTTAATCAAAATGAAAATAATATTTATGGTTATACAGATTCAAAAGGTCCTAAAAAAAACATGTCAAAATATTCAACATATTTTACCAAAATTGGAAGAATTCAAATATAATATTTGTAACATACAAAATGAGTTTAAACCACATATATTAGGTATGTGTGAAACATTTTCAAATGAAGAAAAATGAAAAAAAGAATTCACGCGAATTGGATTTAGATAATTTTACATATAATAGAAAAGATAGAACGAACAAAAATGGGGGTGGTTGGATTGTATATTTTAAATGATTATGTAAAGTATGAAAGGAGAATATAATTAGAATCAAAGAATACTGAATCTATGTGGTTTGAAAAATGTCCAAAAGATTTCAACATCAAAAATCCTTTTTATTGTGATTCGGTGCCAACATTTTGACTAGGAATTGACTATTGAACCCGTCGTGAGTCACTGACAAACTTTATCACATTATGTTGTATTGAGTACACCTCGTTTAAGCGGGATTCGAACTCACAACGATAATGGTGATATGCACTGATTGCATAGGTAGTTATAAATCCAACTACCATACGATCACGACTAGGGGCATATTTTGCTTTGAAGATGTATGTATTGCTTGAACTTGTATTTGTTGTATTTACTTATTATTGTTTTGAGGACCACAGGGAAGATTAGTTTATTGTTGCTAACTGTATTACCCTCTTGAAATAAAGTAATTACTTACTTTCTTACTTACTTACTTACTAAGCACAAGAGCAATGGTTCCAGACGTAGATACGAGTTCCATGACGTTAACAACTATTAGCAACACAAAGCTTTTAAAATGTGGACACCATGAAAAAATCAATCACGAGACAAAACATAAAAAGTAAAGATACAAAGAAGAATAAGGGTTGAATGAGAAGGAGAACTCAAAAAAAAAGAAGAAAAAGTAGATCTGAATGATTTGGTGATGAAATTAGCAGTAAAACACAAGATTTACACAAAAGTGATGGTTGACAATTCCACTAACCACAAACATGATCAACTCTAGCTGCAGAACCATAGCTCTAATGGTCGTTATGATATTTTTTTTATAGGTTCTGACCGAAAAATCATCAGAGCTACAGTTCCGCAGCATGATCAAATCCCACTGCTTCATAATTAACTCTCATTACTCCTGGTAGGAGTGAAGTGTGTGGTTGTTGCTTAACGCCAAGTACACACTTTACAGCTATATCATGAGAACACATTACATTTTGATGAGATGGTGATGATGTCTACTTTGTAATAGACCTACATGCTCTAAGCTGGATTTGTGATAGTGCTAGCTCACTGAAACAACAGCCCGCGGGTAAACATGTACCTCTATTCGGACACATCCAGATTTCGAACCAATCAATCTTTGCTTAGAGGAGAAGAAGTTAATACATATATATAGTCTGGTTCGACTCGACCAGGTCTCGAATCCACAATCTACAGCACAAAATGTGGACACGCTAACCAGTACACCACCGAAGAGCGCTCTGAGCCCTACCCCTGTCAATAAGAAAACAACAAAAGCGATAGATATATTTTTCCTGGCTTGTAGCGAAACCCCCCTTTTTAAAAAAAAATTATATCATGTGTTTGTCTCCCTTAGTGAGACAGAAGTGTTGCTATTTTTTTCTGGTTGGTAGCAACTATCACCTAAATAATTGTTCATTATGTGTTATAAGATCAGTTCGTCTGTTTTCTCTCTCTCATAATTTATATGTCCTAGGTCAGCCATATGGTGTTGTGTACATGTTGTAAAATTAGAAACGGCTAGAAATTAACTTAGAATCTTCATCATACAGAAATAATGTACATCAAACGATTGGAACGGGTTTTCCGGATGACGTCATTGGTCCGACAGTTCACAGAAGTCTCAAATTATGCCTATTGTGTAATTGTATAAGATCGCTGGCCAATGGGAAGATTGTTGGTCATGAAATTTCTATTGCTCAGTGATCTTAATCTTATATTCCCCCCATGGATATTGCCATTGCGGCATTGCCCAACGATATTACCCTATTTTTAACCCGCATCGGTCAGAGATCTTCCCATTGCCCAACGATATTACCCCTTCAATTTCTTCTCCAATTCCCAGTGACCGGCATTTTTCCCATTACTGGCCCAGCGATCTTACCCCATAACCAAATGAATATGATTTCAGAATCCATATTCCCATTGACCGGTAATCTTCCCATTTCCCAGTGAGTTCATGCCCTATAACTGAATAATATCAAGACAATCTATAATATCTTGTGGTTCTCGATGAACTGGCAATTTCGAATTTTATAATTTTTCTGCTGATCTCATATTGATATTAAATAATTTTGCTTTTAAGAATATAGTTTTTGGAACTACAAACCATCATATAATTTCCATTAAAGTTGTGAGTTCGAAGCCGCTCGATACAACATTATGTGATAAAGTTTGTCAGCAACTTACGGCAGGTCGGTTGTTTTCTCCAAGTACTCCGGTTTCATCCACCAATAAAACATCTTGGTGTAATAATTAAAAATCCAAGGGACAGGAATCGCACCCTTCACTTTCCAAATCAAACGAAGAAACTATTTCATCACCCAGAGGTAATACATGGGGGTACGAGGAAATAGTATCTTTATTAGAGGTTTGGGCAGAGGATACCATTCAAAGACAACAGAAAATTGAATCGATTCGAGATCGAATCAGATGAGCAGTGTGAACAGTGATTATTACCGGAAACGATTGCAATCGGTTCGAGATCGATCCAATCTGAGCACAAAGCGGTTTCAAACTGAATCGAACTAACCTAAACCGATCGCAATGAATCTATATGTGAACACGGTCTAAGACCACATATTTTATTGGTCTCAAATTAGACCGATTGCGATCGATCTTTCTTTGGTGTGAACATTGAAATCGATCTCGAAGCGATCGTGATCGATCTAAATACGCTTAGTGTGAACAGGGTCTAACTGAAGCATTTGACATCCATTTACAATTCATGCAGCAATGTACAAAAATAAAAACGTAGATCAGATATCAAATTTAGTGTGCACAACGCATTTCTTGAATAACCTTCATCAGGTACGCTCAATGTCAAAATACTGTAAAGCCAAATTGCAATACCATGGGCATCAATAGACCTTTTGCACATGTTTGACTTGATTCTAAAATTATATGTTTTTTATTGTAGTTTTCTCTAATGTTTATTCATTTCCCTTTAAGGCAGGAAAAAGTTCCCATTTCATAGAGAGTTCAACAAAAATATCATATTCCGACCATAATCTGTAGAATTTTTTTATGTTGTAATAACCTGTGACTGTCCTAGCTGCTATAAAATTGTCATGTGTCAAGGTTCAAATATATGCAAGTTATAAGAAAGTTATAATCAACTTCTTTGTCATTCCCGTTTCTCTTTACTAGAAGGGGTACCATTTTGCCAGTTGTAAGGGAAATAACTCATATAAAAGAAAACATAAATTTAGAATGTAATCAAGAATGTGCAAAAGATATATTGGTTTTCCCTCTTTCAGAAAAAAATGTACCACATGACGAGCGGCTAAAGTTCACCAGCAGATAGATTCACCTTTTTTTTTGTGAAACCGCCACGATATAACTGAAATATTGTTGAAAGTGGCGTTAAACACCATCACCGTAACCCCCTTTTGTGATTTTCTTTCAGGCTTTGGTTTTATATCAAGTTTATGTTTACTTTACTGGCCTAGTTAGTATATTTCAATGATTTTGTATTTTCGGTTATTAAAAATAAAATGTAAAATCGTAATTGTCAACAATATAACTTACCATAGCAATACGAACCACTCTCAGTGTGTACAACCTTTAAATTCTAAACACAGAAATGACAACGAAATGATTGATAGAAATGTATGTTCTTGCTTGAGATAGGCACAAAAGTGTGACAGAGTTAAACTGGTTAATGAGGCAAACCCACCATGTTAACTTCTTAATATCAGGTAGTCAAACAAAAATAAACCAACACTACTAAATCTTTACCATAGCTAAAATTATCACAAAATTTCACAATACAAGAATGGATAGCACACAATTAGGGTCAATGAAGGTTTAGGGTTATGATGTTTAACACCACTTTCAACAATATTTCAGTTATATCGTGTGGGTCAGATTTATTTGTGGAGGAATTCGGAGAAAACCACCGACCTGCCGCAAGTGACTGACAAGTCTGCCGCAAGTGACTGACAAGTCATCACATAATGTATTGAGTACACCTCACCATAAGCGGAGTTCTAACTCAGCACTTTAATGGTGATAGGAACTGATTACATTGGTAATTGAAAATCCAACTACCATACGATCATGACCACCACGTCCACTCAGTGTCAATGAATGCTCAGAGTTAATCGACTACAACTTAAGAATATAGGATCTGTTGGCCTTTACTCAGGGGATAAGCAATCGCAATTGTTTACAATTCATATTTTTATTCACAAACTAATATACACTAGTACATGTAAATGAGAACATCAATAAACATTGGCACTTGATTATTTATTCAGAAATTATGTTATTTGCCCTTGTCTGTAGGTAGTCTCCTTCAATGGAGTCAATTAACAATATTAAATGTTATTGATCACTGATGTTCTGGGTTTTTTTCACTGTGTTTTTCTTAAATATAAGATGACTAAGCAAAACAATAGGACATCTGATATACCCGACTACGTTAACTATATTTTCAGCCTTTAAGGACACTTGAATTATTCTTAAACAAAAAATCGGATTAAATCCAGATTTCAATTTAATCTGTATTTTATGGTCATACGTCTTTCGTTAGTTTTATCCTTTAGTAATTTCTTGGAAACCATCGGGGACAGACATACATGGAACATGACGGATGGTATCAGATAATACTCCACCACATTAATTTTCACTTTCAGTTTTCAACTCTTCTGGGATGCAGGAGTATTTAGCGACCGGGCAAGAAAAAACGTCAGAGAAACATTTTAAAATAATTTCAATATTAAAATGATTTTATCAGTGTTGTTCAAATAAAATCGTAGATATCAAATTTAGTGTGCACTATGCGTCACAATAAGGGTAATACCAAATTACCGTACACAGAGGCATTAGTCCGAAGGGAAAGTTCGATAATACCCAGGATTACTGAGGGATGAACTTTATTGAAAGAAGAAAAGCAAAAATCATCGTCCACGAACAGACAAAATTTAAAATCCACAACCGGAAAACCGAGAAAAAGTCAGTAATGAAAACCAAACCGAATACGTATGTCCGCTTTAATCGATTTACCCGGACGAATTTTAGTACCTCTCTGGCGCTGATTATTTCTCCGGGCGGTCTCGGGGGCTTTTAGTATGACCGGTATTTAGGGGATAGTACATGTATGCATTTATCAAGAAGCCTCCCTCTCTATGTGTGTGTGTGTTGAGCTCTCTTCTTCTTCCCTCTTTCCTATTTCAATCCTTATCCAATTATTCAGATGCCTAGAGGTGGTAAAACATTTACTCTCAGTATGATTATGAGAACATGACCAAAGGCTTTAGAGGCAGTCAGGGTTGGCATGTCAATTCACCAGACCAGCATAGAGTTTGAGGTACCACGGTCTACACTTGCTGATCGGGTATCGGGGAGATACTCCATTGAAACCAAGCCTGGCATTTCATTGAGCATTATGGGATTCCCGATCGACTCTATTCCGACCAAAGGTCAATTTCAAGTCGACGATAATCGAGTTATATGCAGATTGACAAGGATGACTAAGTCTCGCACAACCATCTATCATCCCATGAGCAATGGAATGGAATGTGCGATAGAT
Organism: Bathymodiolus brooksi; assembly: GCA_963680875.1. NCBI lineage: Eukaryota > Metazoa > Mollusca > Bivalvia > Mytilida > Modiolidae > Bathymodiolus > Bathymodiolus brooksi. The sequence goes on along the minus strand of OY804576.1, from coordinate 72,454,197 downwards.
GGGTACCCTTGATGCAGACAAGAAAATACCGGTACAATGTAACATAGAAAGCTTACCCGGTACAGTTTCCCATGCCTACAACTATACGTGACATGAGTCTACCAGTTTTCTCCACATTTTCTCATCACACATCAATCAATGCCCGAGTGTCCTTTCCGGGAAAATAAAACTTGAATAATGTGTATGACAAACGTATGCATATTAGTTTATTAAATATTTGTTCCTGTTTTGTATACTCTTAGATACAAAATGATTTTTATCAGAATAATTTTTATATGGATTTCCTTTTATGAAGTACAAACCTTGGGTGTGGGTTTCTGTTATCGTAAAGAGTAAGTATACGTTTTTGTTATTTATCTTAATTTTGTGTTTCATGATAGCGAAAAGTGGCCCAAGACTGAATGTTTACATCTTGTAAGAATACTTCGAACACATTAAAGGGGGATAATCATGAAGTTTTAAATCGAAAGGCAGACAATGCTACGATAAAAAGGAAAAAAAAGACAAGCAATGGCGACAAAACACTACACAGAAAAAATAAAGAATCAACAACACGAACCGCACAAAAAACGATCTCAGGTTCTCCGGTATGGCAAGCAGTTCGTGCTCCATAATGGTAAATAATATGGGTTTCACGATCATAGAGATCATATAAGACATAGCATATTGGAATTTATAGTGACATACCATGAATTTATTGCTTGATATACATGTCCAGACCAAGTTTTTAATAATAGGGCCAAACCTCGAACCCACCCCGTGGATGGGACTACGGATTGATGTTTTGATTGTCAGAATTAAAGGAAAAACTATTGCCTTCCCATTTTTATTCCCCACGGGGGAAGGTAGTGGTGGATATTGAATGAAGTGAAAATGTTTCACCTAAAATAATTATAATGTTGATATCGCAATATATAAAAAAAAATGTGTAGTAAAAAAAAGAAACGATAGTGCCTTTGGTTTCTTCAATACCTGAAATGTTTTCTTCACTTTTTATTTTATATAACATCCACATACATTAATGTATATTTGTAAGTCATAATATTGGATATGTAACTAAAGGTAATTAACTAACCATTTATTTGTCAAACAACGGAAGGCATTTTATTTAGTTTCTTGGAGTGGCATACATATTTCAGACAAAGTAAGAAAGGTTTGGGATATTTACTCGAACAGTGATGAATGGCGGCTAAAATAAGTCTTTAAAAAGTTTCAATTATATCATACACATGTACGAACATCAGGGGTAGGGCTATGGTGTTTAACGCCACTTTCAACAATATTTCAGTTATATCGTGGCGATCAATTTTATTGATAGAGTAAACCGCAGTACACGGAGAAAACCACCGACCCATCGCAAGTCACTGAAAAATGTTGTACAAAATGTATTATGTACACATCGCATGAGCGGGATTCGAACTCACGTAAGTGGTGATAGACACTGGATACATAGGTAGCTGTAAATCCAACCAACATGCGATCACGACCACGACGACCCCACGAAACTCAGAGTTGATGTGATATGATAAATATATATTTCAGAATAGTTAATGGGAAAACTATTACGAAGACGTTCTGCTGTTCTAATTTCCATTGGCATAATAATGACTGTCGAGGTATGTTGTGTTCCTCATAAACTGTCAACTTCACAACATTTACAAGGAAGTACCAACACATGATGTAATATATTTTTTATGAATCCCCATAAACCAACTGACATACACTTGACCTAGTATTTACTCCATTCCACTTATCTGTATCCATGGTAAGTAAACACACGTGAAGAAAGATAACTCGAAAAACATATAGGGCAGTGAAGATTGTGAAACATGCTTAAATTGTATTCATCAACAATGCACAAAAATACACCAAATTAAGTGTACATTGTATGTTAATTTTAAAGAGTATGGATGTTGCGGCATAAAAGATAAAGATCACTTTCTCCATGAATGTCCCATTCTTAATTTTAATGAGAGACTTGTGATAACTTTCATGTTCAAACTTCAAAGTACTTTATATAATTATAATGAGAGAGAATAACTCATCCATATGTATACCACTTACCAATAGTTTATTGTTACATTAAATATAGGTAAGCTAGGTTGCCTTCCCTTGTAATTTTTTCAGATCATACTGTGTGTAATCAGTTTGTTTGTTCATTATGTATATATCTGTTTTGTTTTACTCTGTTCAGAATATGGGTATCTTTTGATTGGTTGATAAATATTTGTATTTGATTGATCACATTCCATAAAAGAATTAAAAGAATCAAAGATGAGACAACAATATATACGTTACCAGTCCAGAATGGTCGGATGTGACGCTTTGAGGGACAGCTGAAATTGTTAAACGGTAATGTCGAACCGTATAACAGGTCCGGGGTTGTCCATCAAGGGCGCCATTTCTGACTTCTCTAGATTGGTACAATTTTTATCTGAACGTTGTAATAGTACTACATATATGTATTACTTGAAAGAAAAAGCAGAATTATGTACTTCTGCAAATCGTGTAATCATAGGCGAGGGATATTGATTTTCTGCTTCGCATATATAGTTGAGCCAAATACAGTAGAGGCTTTCAAGCTATTTTGATTTTCTGAAATCGTCTGCTATTTGTGGTTTCCTTAATAGGGAATAGTCATCTGCTGTTTTGTTGAAACCGACCGTTGCAAACCTAATTCATTCACCATAAGCCAGAATTCTACTTTCTCCGTCTGTCAATTCCAAACGTCCCTGAACAATTGAAACATTAGCATATGGCTTGAAAAGTCAACACAATATGTATCCTTTAAAAAAATTCCCAGACCTTAACTTTTACAACAAATTAACTTCCAGACCATCTGAAAACTACAAATAAAGCAGCGCTCAAACATATTATAAAACAATTCATATAATCACGAAAAGACAAAGCAAACACAAAACGCTGTCAAACCTTGAAACACTTATGATTCACAAATGCTGAATATAAACTATAGAACAATCAAGTTACCTGTTCTGCGAGGTTGCGACCATTCCATGAGGAAATTACAACATCAGAACATTCTGGTAACTTCGATAGTCTATTAAATCCTGTGGCTATCCCTTTTACCGCTGCTTTTCTCTGCAAACCTTGCAGACCGCTTTCACGATAAGAAATGACGAACCAAATACAAATTCCTCACTCCATATATACCTCTATTTTGGGTCATACTATTCTTCTTTTAAGGGGATGACAGCATGGACGAGACCACATGAACTGTCAATCATCGTTATCTTTTCCTTTGATGCTTGGGTACTGCGCAATTTCTCTTATTAGCTGTCAATCGTTGTTACTTGGTTCAATATGTTTGAATACCGCGCAATTACACAACCATAATTATATACCCGTATGTTTTAAACATTTGATTTGATTTATTGTGTCTAACGTCACTTTCAGCAATATTTCAGCTATATCATGGCGACCAGTTTTATTGGTGGAAGAAGCCGGAGTACCCGGAGAGAACCACGGACCATGGACAAGCAACTGGTAAACGTTATCACTTGCGGCTGAGAGTCGAGTGCACCCTTTTTGTAATTTACAAAGCTGGGCGCGAACCCACGCCGTATTGGTGATAGGCTTATATGAGTTGTTATGTAACCAACTACCTAACTCATTGAGCCACCCGGGCCCTTATGTTTTAAACAAATTATCTTTAACTCAACAAGAAAGTGTTCTTACTAATCTTTGTTTCACCTCTAAGAATTAAGACTCTCTTGAATGAATATTTCTTTCTCAGAAAAGCAAAAAAAATATTTTTTAAATTTATGACACCAACCGAGACATTTAGAAACTCTTTACTACAAAACAAACTTAAGTGACGACCATTACCAAAGTAGACTATTAATACTAGTAATGGTTAGAAAACTTTGGTGAAGGTATTTGGCAAAAGTGGTTTCTTTATCCGGAAATTCGTGATTTAATTTGATTACCCCTAACACACATATGACTATTACGTCATATGTTTCGTTGAATGAATAATTATTGTTTAACGTCAACGTAACAATATTTTAGTTACATTCACGAGGAGAACACGTTTACAAACTATGAAACGAACATTACACGATTATTATACGAGGAAGAAAAACACCAACAAAGTGTATGCAAATAAGTTTAATGTGCAATATCATGTGCGCCAATGGCATATATCATACATGTATAATGAGTTAAAATCGTGAAGAGAGGTACCCGGTGTATGTACAGGGCTATTCAACCCTATGTTACAGTTAAGAGGGGGTGTATGTACGGGGGTTATTCAAGCCCATGGACGAAATGAACACAATAAATTAATCTATTGTATACTGTTTACATTTATTTCATTATAGAAGGTTGTCCACCTGGTCATTATGGAAGAAACTGCATTCATGTTTGTGAATATCCAGATTACGGAAAAGAATGTAAATACAGATGCAATTGTTCGCAAGACAGGTTTAAATATTTATGTAATATTCAATAATAAAAACAGAACTTTAAAAAATATATGAAAGGACAAAAATGTAAAAAAAAAAGAAAAAGACCACCATTTTCTATGAAATTAATTCGATTTCCTCTTTTAAGCCAGTAAAATAAATTGCTATGAATTATATCATGTCAGTTAGTTTTATTTGTGAATAAATCAGAGTACAATGAAAAAGTACTTTCCACAAAGAATGGACACACTTTATAAAAAAAAAATAGAATCGAGGATATCTCACTATAATACATACCCAAGGGGAACGAGCTCACAATATTCAGTAATGATGGAAACCCGAATAATCTTGTAGGTATATTCCGTCTCCTTCCCAGGTCACCATATTGACGTCTAAAAGACAATGTCCAGAAGAGGGCGCTGAATTATTCGTGTTATTGTGATAGGGTACTGACTACATATACAGTTAAGATAGGACGTAATTGTTTTTTTTGTCGTTGATATTAGTGGAATTGATGACCATCACTGTTTAATCTTTCTTTTCATAAAATGCACATCCAACTACAATAGATGATGATGGGAATGAGATAACATGTAAAATAATTCATGGGAAAAGTTTGCTCAAAATAATGGTAACGATAAAATGTTCTTCTGCCTCGACACTAACGGTAGCTCGAAAAATGGGTTTAGTGAAGCATGATAAAAAATTGTGTCCAAATAGGATGTTTGCCGTTTGAATGATAAACTGCACTCCCATCCCCATAAATCATAGTATCTAGTCTCCTATTACATTGTTAGTGTTACTATGGACATGGCATGTATGAAAAGTCACTATGGACATAACATGTATGAAAAGTCACTATGGACATGACATGCATGGAAAGTCACTATGGACATGACATGTATGAAAAGTCACTATGGACATGATATGCATGAAAACTGTTGAAGAAAGCAATGCCACATAATACATGTTTGAATATTATGCCAATAGGATAACTTTGATACATTATTTTGTAGGTGTCATTATGTTTCGGGGTGCACAGAAACAGGTATGATAATATTAAGGTATACTACAATATTACTAAATTTTTGTAACATTTTTAGCACATTTATTTCTATATTTTTAAATTACATTATATTATGTTTTGTCAATAAGGCTGAAAAACGAATTGATGATATTTGAAAGAGCTCAACTCAAAATATGTTGAATTGGTAATGCTAAGATTGATTTGAACGATTAGATATAGGTTTGGTTTATGGTGTTTAACGCCACTTTCAACAATATTTCAGCTATATCATGGCGGTCAATTTTATTGATGGAGGAAACCAGACTGCCCGGAGAAAACCACGATTTGATATACATGTACTCAATGAATGTGAATACAAAACAAAAACAGAAACAAAACATTCCATATCAATAAATTGGCTACATCATTGTTGATACTTTTTTTATAAGGCGGATTCTCGTTTTATATAAATACTTCTTGTAATCATCATTGGAATCTCTCTCTGGACTTATAAATAGATAAACAGGTAATTCATTTACGCCGAAAATATTAGTCCAATCTCTGCGCTGGGAAGAACTTTTCATTGCAATTATATTCTTTTAAAGTCTTAAAAGTCAAAATGTAAATAAAACGTCAAGTGTGTTTACTCTACTATTTGTGACGATTTTTGGTTCAGAACTATTTTTTTTTCTGTCATTTGCATATTATTTGCACACTATAGTCATTAGTGTATCGTCTCTTCCTTAAACTTCAAAGTTTTAAATTTATTTTCTCAACTTACCTTATTTACAGGACAGACAACGAGTAAAGTTCAAACAACAACGATACATCAAGAAGGTACGTTTTCTTTCTATATACTCCAACAAAACACTGGATATTAACTGATGATTAGGAATCATAGAAATCAGTATTCTTCTACTTCTACCAAGTACTAACCGCCTTCAAAAAGTTAAAGATTATGTCAAAGGTTACAAAATGACAATTGGAAAAGGTTAATTAAAAATTTCATAAATTAATACTTGGTAGAGGAGACAGCAGCTTTGAATGTTTCAAGCGAGCGACTCAAAACTGTGGGCTGTGACAGCCAGTTCCAGTCAGATATCGTACGAGGGAAAAACCGATTCTTGTCTTTTTGTTGAGTCTTACAAGGAGTGATAATGAAAGACGAGTAATACATGTTTCGTGATTATCTGAATGATGGCTCAAGTCTGTCTATTTTCTAGTAATAGATATATTTTTTCGTTTTCTATTTTATACATCATGACAAGTCGAGCATCTATACGTCTGTCTTTGGCGAACGTCAGTTCAAGTGTTGTAACATGTCACCAGCATATATACGTCTGTCTTTAAGACTGCGTCAGTTCAAGTGGTGTAACATGTCACCAGCATCTATACGTCTGTCTTTAAGACTGCGTCAGTTCAAGTGTTGTAACATGTCACCAGCGCTATATGTGTTTCGCTGTCTGTTGGTGGCGAACCTGTCAGCCCTGTATTGGACCAGTTCGAGTTGATAGATTTCACCTTTATTGTGAGGGTTCCAGGCAGAACAAGCATACTAATTCTTCCAAAAACTAGAAAATTTAATAACTGTTCTTTTTGTTATTAGCAGTTTAGATTTCATTCGTTTGTTTATATATTCATTGTTTATGTAAGTGAAGGACAGCATCCTCAGAACATTTGTACTAGATTTTTAATATCTGAGTATTGTTCGTCATTAAGGGATCCATAGGCCGTTACTACTTGTTAGTATCTTCCACATACATATATTATAAACTTTACCCCATTTGACCAAATTTGTACAATAAACTAGTTTTAAAAACGTATAGTTTTTTGTCCAATCAAATTGTGATTTTTGCACTGATAATTCTATTCTTTATCTTTATCAATCATTATGCAAATAAGGCAAGTGTTGTAATATTGTACTCTATGTGTTCTAGACCCAAACATAGAAGTTATATTACATAAAATAAGGAATATTCACTGCTTTGCCTAATTTTCATCACTAAGCTACTCTCTTCCAAAACAGAAAAATGTAGTTCCAGAAGTATTATAGTATCACTTCACTGTTGTTTAGAAATGTAATTAAATGACTCCCTGGCAATGTATGGCCCTCCTAGCATCTGCGCCATATTACATGTAACGGTATGAAAAAATCTTTTTAAGAAACAGCTGTTTCTGAAATGTTATGCTCCATATGCATGCGTAAAAGACAACTTGATGCAGCTCTGTTTTGAAAATGATCGGTAGTTGCCTGTTGTTATGCTACAATTTTAAACCGTATCTTATTTAATGGTGTAAAACCAGTAATTAATTTCTTTAATATTTTCTACTAAATGTGTGTTTCTTCTAGCCTACCTGGCCATTTTATCTTTAGTTTAACCTTTCCAAGACCATATATTTTCTAAAACGTACATGATTACTCTACATTCTATCAAAATATCATGGGATGTTTAAAGTCTTGCAATGAAATACCAGGCTATGGAAAACACTTACTATAAAAACAGCTCCGTCATCCCACGGAAATTCAGTGTTTATAGATCATGCATCAAATCCTCCATAGAGGTATTAAAATGCAACTAAATCCATCAAATTCGGGCTCAAAATAATCCTTATATATTCAACTTCAACTATCAATTTTAATTATTCCATTCCTTCAGTATTCTTCACAATACCAAAAAGCGAAAGGAACTTTTGTCTTTAAAACGGATTACTTGTTTATATGTTCTAAGCTCTGATTGGTGAATTAGTGGTTTGACACCTAATAAATAAAGACTGAGTCTACCCAAAAGTTCTCTGAAACGGATATCATCAGCATACTTGAGTTCTTGATGACAACATATTTGTCATGTTTGATGGGCGTGTTTTTCAATAAACAGTCGGAATTCCAATGGGCATAAACTGTGCCCCTGTTCTCGCCGACTTGTTTCTTTATTAGTATGAGGTGCGTCATACAGTGGCTTCTCAAGACAAAGTATGTTGATCGCATCTATCGTACTGAGCTTGAAATAAAGAAAACCACAGATACAGCTAGGCTTAGTTTAGTTTATGATTATTTTATTTGATCAATGATACAAAGAAGATCAGACACAAGTTTCACCAATTTATGGAGTCTTCTCCTATATATACAATTATTAATACATTATGTAATGTTTGCTTCATAGTGGAGCAGGTGCTGCTTATCCTTCCGGAGCACCTTAGTTCATCTCCGGTTTTTGGTGGGGTTCGTTTTGCTAACTTTTAATTTCCTGTATTGTGTTTTATATATCATTGTTTGTCCTTTTTATTTTGGCCATTGGGTTTTTTTGTCTATCCATCGATATACGGCTCTTCTGATTGCCGCTTTGGTGTCTTCAAACTTTTCGTAGCTCCTATGCATAATAATAGCAAATAATATTCATCAAAAGATATATTATCAACCATGCGCATGATATATTCACAGGCACATTTCCAAGTCATGACCTTCTGGTGAGTGGATGTGACATCTATGCGAAGGCATGTCATGGGGGCTCAACGGGGAAATGACAGAGCCCTGGTTTAGGGGGGAGTTTGAAATAACAGCCATTACTAAAACAAAAAGCACATCTACACCCTCTAATGGTTGACATCATGACATAAAAGTTCACAGTATAATACAAACATTTATCAAATTAAAGAAACATATATACATGATGTATAACGTAAATAATCATATAGTTATGTAGTATTCTTATTGAAAATGGTAATGCATTTAATGCTCTATAGCATATGCTTTGAAATATTTAAGGGGAGTACCTCCCCTCTAAAGTCGCGCATGATTTCAGATATATGTGGGTGAAAGCAATTGATTTATTTTCAATAAAATTAAGTTCCCTTTTTGAATGTATTGAAACGACTTCAATTGTGATCAGCAAATTATTTTCGTGTATAATACACGTGTTTTATTTTATAATTACAGAAGTACTGAAATATACAACTATTAAAACACAGGTCGCCCAAAGTACACACAAGTCTATTGAGAATCATCAGGGTATGTATGCTCTTTGAAAATTGTGTTTAATTATCATTTCACACATGTGTTTTCTTCTTTGTGAACTAATTCAGACATTTAAATTTGTTGTAATTGTTCAATGCGCATGTTTAAAAGGATTAACTTAAGTCTTGTGACCAGTACATTGATTGTTTTGATAGAACTCAGTTGGTGAAGCAAAATATACCCAAGCAATGCTACACTGCTCCTAGTTTGAAGTCATCACTACAAATAGTATATGGTCGTGATCATGAACAGGTTGACCGTTACGTTACGAAATATCAATATCTCAAATGACGATGAATCGTTTCCCTTTTACGTAGATGTTTCTTTCCTCTATCACCGGAAATACTTGACTAAGAGAAACATAACGTGGGTGTTATAAGAAACAGCAACTACCAACAATTCACGAGCTCCTGTTAGCAAATGCATATGAATATAATGTATTATCTATGTGAATCGTCATTCTACTTTTATGTAGAAGTGACATTAATTAAAGATAAGCTGTAAGAATTCTATAACATCAAATGTCGTCCCACCATACAAAGTGTAATAGTTTAATCTATATCCTGTTCATTGTGTCAGGTATGTTTTGAACAGGAGACTACTCCTCCCATCTGGTAATTAATCCACCAAGAACATAATACCTTAGTTCAGAAATGTTTCAACTAACGACAGATATGCGTGTAAATATCTATTTCCCAGCAATAGGTTCCATTATAATAATGGTGACTAAAGATGCAACTCCTTGGGGTCTCCTGGTCGCATTCACAGATGTTGTGGGAATCTGAACGAACGTTTGTTTTCGATTTAAATTGCAGCTTTGATTTCATGTATTTGTTGTCTTCTATTCCGAATACCGGTATCCATTTTACATATACCCCTTCTGATCTAAGGGAAAGTCGGTAGCTGTGATCGTATGGTCGTCGGATATACGGTTTCCCATGGAATCAGTCCGATTACCGCCCATAGAGAGGTGATATATGATCAAGTCCCCCGGGAATGGCGGATCGAGGTTTGTCACCGCTTTTTTCCAGCCAATAAAACTGATATTAGTGGGATTCGTGTTGCTCGATCTTTCGTTTTCTGATTAGTGTTTTGTAGATCATTGTTTGTCCTTTTGTCCTTCGATTTACGGTTTCAGATTACCACTTTGATATCTAACGATTATAACTGAAACATTATTAAAAATGGCGTTAAACACACAGGCGCATGGGGCATGGATTTCGTTTCCTCCTCCCCCCTTTTCTCTACTACCCCCCTTTTTTGAAAATTTTCATATTAATCATTCCTTTTTAAAAATTTTCATAATCATACGTTTTTCTTCATTTGACAATATCAGTAGACGTTATACATCATGAATAATACGTGTATTCTGTGTCCACAGTTTTTCGACTGATACAGTATAGAGAGAAGGTAAGCAACTCCATTTTCATATTTCGCGCCATATATATCTAATACCCTTATCTGTCACATTTAATTCTTTGTTTATAATGCAACACACAACAGCAATATTTTCAGAAAAAATGCATTAGTACTAACTTCGTGCTTACTGACAGGCTAAAATGAACGACACTATATTGAGGGCCAAAATTATCCCTTCCGGGGAGATTTAATTTTGTTTTTAAAACTCAATGATTTCACATTGTTTTCATATACGATCACATTTATCATCACACACCAATCAATGCTTGAGTGTCCTTTCCGGGAAATAAAACTTGAATAATGCGTACAAATGTATACATATTTAGTTTAAAAAATAGTTTTTCCTGTTTTGTATGCGTTTAGATACAAAATGATTCTTATCAGTATAATTTTTATATGGATTTTCTTTTATGAAGTACAAACCTCGGGTATGTGCTCTCGTATAGAGTAAGTATACGTTTTTGTTATTGATTTGAATTTTCCATCTTGTAAGACAATTTCGATCACATCAAAAAGGTGGGAGGGGGGTAATCATGAAGCTCTAAATCGAAAAACAGACAATCCAATACAACGGTAAAAAGAAAGAAAATAAAAGAAAAAAAGACAAACAATGGCGACAAAACACTACATAAAACATTAAAGAATCACCAACACGAACTGCACTAAAAACCGGGGGTGATCACAGGTGCTCCGGTATGGCAAGCACTTCTTTCTCCATCATAGTAAAATAATATGGGTTTCATGATCATATTGACATAGCATAATGGAATTTATAGAGACATACCGTGAATTTATTGCTTAATATCCATATCCAGAACAATTTTTAAACAATACATCGGGTAAAAATGTGGCTATGTAATAGGATTATAAGAATTGAAAGAAAAACTATTTCCTTCGCAGGGAGTGGGGCATATTGAATGAAGTGAAAATGTTTCACATAAAATTATTCTAATATTGCTATCGCAATATATAAAAGAATGTATAGTAAAAAAATAAATAAATGATAGTGCCTTTGGTTTCTTCAATACCTGAAATATTGTCCTCACTTTTTATTTGGTAACATCCACACATATTGATATATATTCGGAAGTCATAATATTGTATATGTAGCGAAAGGTAATTTACTAAACGTTTATTTGTCAAACAACGGAAGGCATTTTATTTAGTTTCTTGGAGTGTTATTCCTCTGTGTGTAACTTCTCGTTAGATTGAATGAATGAATTTTGGTGCTTAACGTCACTTTCAGCAATATTTCAGCTATATCATGGCGACCAGTTTTAGTGGTGGAGGAAGCCGGAGTACCTGGAGAGAATCACCGACCCTGGGTAAACTTTATCATATGCGGCTGAGAGTCGAGTGCACCCTTTTTGTAATTTACAAAGATGGGCGCGAACCCACGCCGTATTAGATTGAAGCTTCTCTGCATATGCAAGGACTTGAAAAATACAGTTCTTCAAGTAAATTTCTATCAATAGCTTATGATTTTAAGCAGCAGTGTTGTTTTTCACTGTTCAAGTATCTATGCTACTACATTCTTCTATAAGTGTCCAATTCGAACAGAACGCCGTCAAATTTAAAATTGCACCACGTAAGCATGAATCCATCTTAAACATTCGTTTGCCAATAACCAGAGGCCCCCTAATAATTTGGTGTATATGCCACTGAGTCACTGTCATGACTGCCTGCTTTGTGCATACCCCCATATAATATCAACTCTATCATTATGTCTGGAATCGCTCCGAAACAGAACGCCTTCAAATTTAAAATTGCACCGCATAAGCAAAAATCCATCGTAAAAAAAAAATTGGCAGGAAGATGGGCTTCCTAGCCAACGGGGCCGTGTGCTTAAGCACACATAAGCACAATGGTAAATCCGGCACTGTGCATAGATAGTGGTAAATCCAACTAACATGCGATCATGACCACGACGACCCCACGAAAATCAGAGTGGAGGTGATATGATAAATATATACAAATTTATTTCAGAATTGTTAATGGGAAGGCTATTACGAAGACATTTTGCTGTCCTAATTTTTATTGGAAAAATACTGAGTGTCGAGGTATGTTGTGTTCATTATAAACTGTCAACTTCCCAAGATTAACCAGGAAGTACCAATAAATGATTAATATATTGCTTATGAATCCCTCATAAACCAACTGACCTGCACTTGACCTAGTATTTACTCCATTCCACTTATCTGTATCTATGATAAGTAAAAAAAAATGTGAATAAAGATAACTCAAAACACATATGAAGATTGTTAAACATCCTTAAATTTTATTCAGCAACAATACACAAAAATACACCAAATTAAGTGTATGATAATTTTAAAGGATATGGATGCTGCAGTATAAAAGATGAGGGTCACTTTCTCCATGATTGTCCCATTCTTAATTCTAATGAGAGGCTTCCATTTTCAAACTTCAAACTACTTTATAATGAGAGAGAAAAACTCATCAAAATGTATACCACTACCAATAGTTTATTGTTACATTAAATTTGGGTAAACTGGGTTGCCTCCCCTTGTTGTAATTTTTCAGATCAAACGGGGTGTAACCAGTTTGCTTGTTCGTTATGTATATGTTAGCGGCAATAAATGAATTCAGGCATTAAGCTTAAATCTCAGGCAATAAGCTATTGCCTGGGCATTAAGCTTAATGCCTAAATTGTGTTAAGCATTAAGCTTAAATCCTAGGATTTAAGCTTAATGCCTGAAATATATGTCCAGGCATTAGGCTTAATACCTAAAACAAAAACAAAACATAGATATAATACATTTATTATTATTATAAGTCAGTAAAACATTGACAATTTTATATTAAAACGAGATATTTAAAATGTCAAATACCTGAAATAAAAATCATTTCTATAACGACATCATTCACTTAAAATGATAAATAGAATAAAATATTAAAAAATAAAGTTTTATGGAAATATTTAAAGTCATATATTAAAATTCATTTGTTATCACATGATCCAGAGCTATGGCACCGACTATTGGACAGTACTCCATTTTTCTTACACTTGCATCTGTTACTTGAACATTTTGATTTACACGAACATTTAAAAAATCCCTGACCACCCTATAAGGACTGCTGAGATGCAGCTTCGCGAACACGGATAGATGTATCACAGTTAAGTTCCTCTTGTAAAATCAAATCCTGCTTGCAGATACTCATCTCATTAGCTCCAAACACGCCGTCAAGTCGTCCATATCGCGTACCAATAACTGCATTTCCTTTGTCGTTCACCTGGAAAAAAAATAGGGAAACTCGTACCAAATAGAAAATATAGAGTCCAAATTACTTCTCTTTTTGAGGTTTGTTAGTCATCTTATTATTGTAGTATTTTGGCTTAGGCCAAACAAAATATATGTGTTATTCTTGTCCCCAAGCTAAGAAAAATAGGGAAGGTAGGTATTTGCATCATTCTTTGCTGTACAGTGTGTTACTGATTTGTGCACTGTGTTGTGTTGTCGGGGCAATTTAGAGCTCAATGCATGTTGTGGGTTTCCACTGTGTTGAACATCTTGAGATAACCTCTGGATGACAAACATAGTGATTTAGTGAAGTAATTCAGTTTTAGGCTGTTGTCTCATCAACAAATACACATTTTATCCTATTCCCGTTTTGAACTATTGTTTTTGAATGAATAAAAACTTTTTAAAACTTAATAAACGAATAACGATCATAAAAAAATGGTTAAATTAAATGCCTCAATAATCCTTCCTAGTAAATTTCTACTATCGCCCTTCCCTCGATCAAACGTAGGTATTGGCACTGCAACTGTTTAGTAATTAGCCTTTCATAGCCTCCAATAATAAAAATGTCATACCTTTTCAAATTGTAATAATCTGTAGTTGATTTCTTTTCTGATGACTCCAATAATTTGATCTTGGCCAAAAGTTCATTGTACTGCTCTCTTGTGTATATATTCCTAGTTACTTATCCAATAAAATCATTTGAACAAGTAAGTGAGCAAAATTTAAATCTAGATGTGTCCAGTTGAAACCAGTCAAGCCACTGAAGTGTGAATTTTATTTTGGGAAAATATCTTGAAATTATTCTATAATAAAATAATTCTGTCATCAACCTTTTTTTCCTTTTTAGGCAAAACAATACATTTTTAGACAATATCTAATTTTATTCAACTTATAAAACAGATTGAAATACAGAATAATTTGAAAAATTGAGCATACATTTGTCAGAATAAAACTGAATTTCACCTATTGCCTAAAATTGAGTTCGGCAATAGGTGAAAAATTCATCAATTCATTTCAGGAAATAAGCTTAATGCCTGAAATTTTAGGCATTAGCTTATTGCCTAGGATTTAAGCTTAATGCCTGATTTCACTTATTGCCGCTAACATATATATTTGTATCATGATTTACTCTGTTCAAAATATGGGTAACTTTTAATTGGTCTATGAACATTTTTATTTGACATTTTTATATACAAAAACATAGTTGCCACCCCCGCCCCCCCCCACACACACACTTTTGAAAATGCAGGGGTATAGGGGTATGTGCCTCATTGCCCACCGATAATGCTTTTGTACTTTCCATGTCCTAATATACTGTCTTTATTTCTGTGAGTTGTGATCATTTGAGTTGAAATTTCTTTATTTTTATATGTCTGCGTATCAAGAAGGGAGGGTTGGTATATCCCATAGATCAGTTTAACCGACGACCATTAATGGGACTGTCCCAGCTTTTTCTTCTATAATCATTTCTGTGTCCAGTAGTTTGTGGTTTGACAATGGAGTCGTTTGTATTATTTTGTTTGGTCATATCTTAGACCATGACTATTTAACGTTTATTTACGTCTCCTTATAGTCTATATTTCCCATGCATTTTCTTCAATATAACTTATCCCATATTTTTTCGATGAGAACCATGACTAGAATAACCACATATCTATTCGTCAACATACATAGAAACTTAAGTCTTTTTCTTCCATTTATACAAGTACTTTAAAACTGACTTTAATAACCGAGCTACCCCAAGTCACTGACTAACTTTATCACATAATGTTGTACCGAAAATATCTCGCCGTGAGCGGGATTCGTATTCACAACTTTAATGGTGATATGCACTGTTGTATATGATATCTGATTTTGGACTGAAATACCAGTAAGGATTTGTTAAAAGGTATATACTAATATAATATCGAAATAGATATAGTTGTTTCACATACATACTTCTTTTCTTTTTTTTTTGAGGGGGACGTTCTGGTTCAATAAACACAAGTTTACAGGAAATACGAAAATTACACTAGCTCATTGAGCTACCCGGGCTCTCGAGGAGTGTATGTACGGGACCTTTAAACCACATGTTACGATTAACAGGGGTGTATGTACGTGGTTATTCAAGCCCATGGACGAAATGAACACAAGAAAATAAATCCATGGTATAATATTTGACAGTACACTGCAAACTGTTTACATTTATTTCATAATTGTAGCTTGTCCAGCTGGTAGATATGGAAGAAACTGCAGTGGCGTCTGTGAATTTCCAGACTACGGAATAAAATGTAAATTGCACTGCAATTGTTCCAAAGAAAGGTTTAAATATTTATGTAATACAGAACTTTAAAAAATATTTACCAATATGAAATGACAAAAATGTAAATAAAAGATCAACATTTTCTATGAAATTAATTCGATTTCCTCTTTTAATACAGTGAAATATATTGTTATGAATTATATCATTTTGTAAATAAATCAGACTATACTGATAAACCTACTTTCCACAAAAAGCTGGCACACTTTATATAAAAATAGAATCGAGGATATCTCACTATACCCAAGAGGAAAGAGCTCACAAAGTTCAGTGATCATGGTAACCCGAATGATTTTGTATGTATAGTCCACCTCCTTCCCAGGTCGCCACATTGACGTCTAGAGGACAGTGACCAGAAGAAGGCTGAATTAATCTCGTTATGGTTTTAGGACACTGACTGTGTACAGTTAAGATGAGATGTGATTATTTTTTGTTGTTGTTTTTGATATTAGTGGAATTGATTACCATCACCGTTTAAACTTTTCTCACAAGATGCAAATCCAACTACAACAGTCGATCCTTAATACATTGTTAGTGTCCACGACACTCTTGAAAACTGTTGAAGAAAGCAATGCTACATAATACATTTCTGAATATTATGTCAATAGGATAACTTTGATACATTATTTTGTAGGTGTAATTATGCTTCGGGATGCACAGAAACAGGTATGATAAATATAAATGTATATGACAATATTACTAAATTTTTTGTAACATTTTTAGCACATTTATTTCTATATTTTTAAATTACATTATATTATGTTTTGTCAATATTAATTTTATGTCGAAAGGCTGAAAAACGAATTGATGATATTTGAAAGAGCTCAACACAAAATATGTTGAATTGGTAAAGCTAAGACAGTTTTAACGATTAGATATAGGTTTGGGTTATGGTGTTTAACGCCACTTTCAACAATATTTGAGCTATATCAAGGCTGTCAGTTTTATTGGTGGAGGAAACCCGACTACCCGGAGAAAACCACCATTAGATATACTCAATGAATGTGAATACAAAACAAAAACAGAAACAAAACATTCCATGTCAATAAATTGGCTACATCATTGTTGATACTTTTTCTATAAGGCGGATTCTCGTTTTATATAAATACTTCTTGCAATCATCATTGACATCTGTCACTGAACTTATCAATAGATAAACAGGTAATTCATTTCCCCGAAAATATTAGTCCAATCTCTGTGTTGGGAAGAACTTTTCATTGCAATTATATTCTCTTAAAGTCTTAAAAGTCAAAATGTAAATAAAACGTCAAGTGTGTTTACTCTACTATTTGTGACGATTTTTGGTTCAGAACTATTTTTTTTCTGTCATTTGCATATTATTTGCACACTATAATCATTAGTGTATCGTCTCTTCCTTAAACTTCAAAGTTTTAAATTTATTTTCTCAACTTACCTTATTTACAGGACAGACAACGAGTAAAGTTCAAACACCAACGATACATCAAGAAGGTACGTTTTCTTTCTATATACTCCAACAAAACACTGGATATTAACTGATGATTAGGAATCATAGAAATCAGTATTCTTCTACTTCTACCAAGTACTAACCGCCTTCAAAAAGTTGAAGATTATGTCAAAGGTTACAAAATGACAATTGGAAAAGGTTAATTAAAAATTTCAGAAATTAATACTTGGTAGAGGAGACAGCAGCTTTGAATGTTTCAACCGAGCGACTCAAAACTGTGGGCTGTGACAGCCAGTTCCAGTCAGATATCGTACGAGGGAAAAACGATTCTTGTCTTTTTGTTGAGTCTTACAAGGAGTGATAATGAAAGACGAGTAATACATGTTTCGTGATTATCTGAATGATGGCTCAAGTCTGTCTATTTTCTAATAATAGATATATTTTTTCGTTTTCTATTTTATACATCATGACAAGTCGAGCATCTATGCGTCTGTCTTTGGCGAACGTCAGTTCAAGTGTTGTAACATGTCACCAGCATCTATACGTCTGTCTTTAAGACTGCGTCAGTTCAAGTGTTGTAACATGTCACCAGCATCTATACGTCTGTCTTTAAGACTGCGTCAGTTCAAGTGTTGTAACATGTCACCAGCGCTATATGTGTTTCGCTGTCTGTTGGTGGCGAACCTGTCAGCCCTGTATTGGACCAGTTCGAGTTGATAGATTTCACCTTTATTGTGAGGGTTCCAGGCAGAAGAAGCATACTAATTCTTCCAAAAACTAGAAAATTGAATAACTGTTCTTTTTGTTATTAGCAGTTTAGATTCCATTCGTTTGTTTATATATTCATTGTTTATGTAAGTGAAGGACAGCATCCTCAGAACATTTCTACTAGATTTTTAATATCTGAGTATTGTTCGTCATTAAGGGATCCATAGGCCGTTACTACTTGTTAGTATCTTCCACATACATATATTATAAACTTTACCCCATTTTACCAAATTTGTACAATAAACTAGTTTTAAAAACGTGTAGTTTTTTGTCCAATCAAATTGTGATTTTTGCACTGATAATTCTATTCTTTATCTTTATCAATCATTATGCAAATAAGTCAAGTGTTGTAATATTGTACTCTATGTGTTCTAGACCCAAACATAGATGTTAAATTACATAAAATAAGGAATATTCACTGCTTTGCCTAATTTTCATCACTAAGCTACTCTCTTCCAAAACAGAAAAATGTAGTTCCAGAAGTATTATAGTATCACTTCACTGTTGTTTAGAAATGTAATTAAATGACTCCCTGCCAATTTATGGCCCTCCTAGCATCTGCGCCATATTACATGTAACGGTATGAAAAAAATCTTTTTAAGAAACAGCTGTTTCTGAAATGTTATGCTTCATTTGCATGCGTAAAAGACAACTTGATGCAGCTCTGTTTTGAAAATGATCGGTAGTTGCCTGTTGTTATGCTACAATTTTAAACCGTATCTTATTTAATGGTGTAAAACCAGTAATTAATTTCTTTAATATTTTCTACTAAATATGTGTTTCTTCTAGCCTACCTGGCCATTTTATCTTTAGTTTAACCTTTCCAAGACCATATATTTTCTAAAACGTACATGATTACTCTACGTTCTATCAAAATATCATGGGATGTTTAAAGTCTTGCAGTGAAATACCAGGCTATGGAAAACACCTACTATAAAAATAGCTCCGTCATCCCACGGAAATTCAGTATTTATAGATCATGCATCAAATCCTTCATAGAGGTATTAAAATGCAACTAAATCCATCAAATTCGGGCTCAAAATAATCCTTATATATTCAACTTCAACTATCAATTTTAATTATTCCATTCCATTCAGTATTCTTCACAATACCAAAAAGCGAAAGGAACTTTTGCCTTTAAAACGGATTACTTTTTTATATGTTCTAAGCTCTGATTGGTGAATTAGAGGTTTGACACCTAATTAATAAAGACTGATTCTACCCAAAAGTTCTCTGAAACGGATATCATCAACATACTTGAGTTCTTGATGACAACATATTTGTCATGTTTGATGGGCGTGTTTTTCAATAAACAGTCGGAATTCCAATGGGCATAAACTGTGGCCCTGTTCTCGCCGACTTGTTTCTTTATTAGTATCAGGTGCGTCATACAGTGGCTTCTCAAGACAGAGTATGTTGATCGCATCTATCGTACTGATCTTGAAATAAAGAAAACCACAGATACAGCTAGGCTTAGTTTAGTTTATAATTATTGTATTTGATCAATGATACAAAGAAGATCAGACACAAGTTTTACCAACTTATGGAGTCTTCTCCTATATATACAATTACTAATACATTATGTAATGTTTGCTTCATAGTGGAGCAGGTGCTGCTTATCTTTCCGGAGCACCTTAGTTCATCTCCAGTTTTTGGTGGGGTTCGTTTTGCTAACTTTTAATTTCCTGTATTGTGTTTTATACATCATTGTTTGTCCTTTTTATTTTGGCCATTGGGATTTTTGTCTGTCCTTCGATATACGGCTCTTCTGATTGCCGCTTTGGTGTCTTCAAACTGTTCGTAGCTCCTATGCATAATAATAGCAAATAATATTCATCAAAAGATATATTATCAACCATGCGCATGATATATTCACAGGCACATTTCCAAGTCATGACCTTCTGGTGAGTGGATGTGACATCTATGCGAAGGCATGTCATGGGGGCTCAACGGGGAAATGACAGAGCCCTGGTTTAGGGGGGAGTTTAAATAACAGCCATTACTTAAAAAAAAAGCACATCTACACCCTCTAATGACAACATGACATAAAAGTTCACAGTATAATACAAACATTTATCAAATTAAGGAAACATATATACATGATGTATAACGTAAATAATCATATAGTTATGTAGTATTCTTATTGAAAATGGTAATACATTTAATGCTTTATAACATATGCTTTGAAATATTTAAGGTGCGTACCTCCCCTCTAAAGCCGCGCATGATTTCAGATATATGTGGGTGAAAGCAATTGATTTATTTTCAATAAAATTAAGTTCCCTTTTTGAATGTATTGAAACGACTTCAATTGTGATCAGCAAATTATTTTCGTGTATAATACACGTGTTTTATTTTATAATTACAGAAGTACTGAAATACACTATTAAAACACCGATCGCCCAAAGTACACACAAGTCTGTTGAGAATCATCAGGGTATGTATGCTCTTTGAAAATTGTGTTGTTTAATTATCATTTCAAACATGTGTTTTCCTCTTTGTGAACTAATTCAGACATTTAAATTTGTTGTAATTGTTCAATGCACATGTTTAAAAGGATTAACTTAAGTCTTGTGACCAGTACATTGATTGTTTTGATAGAACTCAGTTGGTGAAGCAAAATATACCCAAGCAAGGCTACGTTTCTCCTAGTTTGAAGACATCACTACAAATATTATATGGTCGTGATCATGAACAGGTTGACCGTTACGTTACGAAATATCAATATCTCAAATGACGATGAATCGTTTCCCTTTTACGTAGATGTTTCTTTCCTCTATCACCGGAAATACTTGACTAAGAGAAACATAACGTGCGTGTTATAAGAAACAGCAACTACCAACCATTCACGAGCTCCTGTTAGCAAATGCATATGAATATAATGTATTATATATGTGAATCGTCATTCTACTTTTATGTAGAAGTGACATTAATTAAAGATAAGCTGTAGGAATTCTATAACAACATCAAATGCCGTCCCACCATACAGAGTGTAATACGTTAGTCTATGTCCTGTTCATTGTGTCAGGTATGTCTTGAACAGGAGACTACTCCTCCCATCTGGTAATTAATCCACCAAGAACATAATACCTTAGTTCAGAAATGTTTCAACTAATGACAGATATGCGTGTAAATATATATTTCCCAGCAGTAGGTTCCATTATAATCATGGTGACTAATGATGCAACTCCTTGGGGTCTCCTGGTCGCATTCACAGATGTTGTGGGAATCTGAACGAACGTTTGTTTTCGAGTTAAATTGCAGCTTTGATTTCATGTATTTGTTGTCTTCTATTCCGAATACCGGTATCCATTTTACATATACCCCTTCTGATCTAAGGGACAGTCGGTAGCTGTGATCGTATGGTCGTCGGATATACGGTTTCCTATGGAATCAGTCCGATTACCGCCCATAGAAAGGTGATATATGGTCAAGTCCCCCGGGAATGGCGGATCGAGGTTTGTCACCGCTTTTTCCAGCCAATAAAACTGATATTAGTGGGATTCATGTTCCTCGATCTTAATTTGCTTTCACCCCCGGTTTTTAGTGGTTTTCGTGTTGCTCGATCTTTCGTTTTCTGATTAGTGTTTTGTAGATCATTGCTTGTCCTTTTGTCCTTCGATTTACGGTTTCTGATTACCACTTTGATATCTCAAAACTTTTCTTTCAACGATTATAGCTGAAACATTATTAAAAATGGCGTTAAACACACAGGCGCATGGGGCATGGATTTCGTTTCCTCCTCCCTCCTTTTCTCTACTACCCCCTTTTTCAAAATTTTCATATTAATCATTCCTTTTTCTAAATTTTCATAATCATACGTTTTCTTCATTTGACAATATCAGTAGACGTCATACATCATGAATAATACGTGTATTCTGTGTCCACAGTTTTTCGACTGATACAGTATAGAGAGAAGGTAAGCAACTCCATTTTCATATTTCGCGCCATATCACTCACTTCGGTTGGGAAACCCCTGTGTTTTTTACACTTTTTACCTTCTCTTCATATGGCACTGTCGTATCAAACTGTTTCTAAGACACTTACCTAATTGCCCATGTTCGAATTTCAGTCGGTACGTTGATCTTTTCCAAGAAATCTCACCGAGAATAGCGAAGCAGCTTCGTTTCTAGGTCAAACTACATCATTTTAGACGGAAGTGCAAGAATGATAACCCTGGGTTTTTTACGAATGGAATACCTGCAATGAAAACCCAGATGCGCTCCGAATATTTTTCCCGGATTTTTTTTAGAAACCACATGTAACCTTGTAAAACGTAAATAACAGATGAAAAATGGACAAGACCAACTTCAGGCATACCAGCTTGCTTTGAGTGGCCATAACCTGCTTATTCTTGGCCAGGCAGGGACTGGTAAAACATGTTTGACGACAAAAAGTTTGAGACACAGAGGTAAACAACACAACTGGTTATTATTTTAATAATAAATAACGTAGTAACGAGTACTGAGCCACTTTAAAAGCATAAAAGATTTTAAAAAACATGAATGATGAAAAAGTATGCAATAGTCAGAGCAAATTGAAATAGAGGACAATATTTAATATATTTTACAAGTTTGACGAAAAAATGGGGGGGGGGGGGGCGGGGGGGGGGGACTTTTACTATTTTTCTTGGGTTGTGCACTTACTTATTTCCAGAAGAAACCAAATCTTGTTATAAAAATAATCCATTAATACTGTTGGAATGTCAGATGCATTAATTCATTTTGTAACTGGATTGGTAAATTTGCTTTAAAGTTATTAATAAAAAAAATTATATCGTGTGTCTATAGTTCTCAAATAAATAGTAAAACTCTAATTCAGAAAAAAAAACACACACTTCAGAAAACAAAAATGCATGGCCGCCATTTTTTATATATACAAGGACAAAAAAACCTAGGTGCTTGTAATTAAATGAAATATGCTGCATGCATGGAGGAAGTGCTATTACATATGACACAAATTCAGATACAATAATTTGATACTCTGATACACAACAAGACGTCTTCATTAAATAAAATGTTTTTGGTTTTTACCATATACCATATTCGCCTAAGCAGTGCCCATATCCCTATAAGTGCCCCACCCCCCTTGCCAAAATTCCTGTTAAAGTTTTATGAATAAGGGCCTTTCTATGCACGAGTATGGTTCATGGGAAATTTGTTTGAAACATAATAGGTCATGTTCCATTTTTCAGGTTGAATTCTATCTTGCTGCTTATTTCACATACAAGTTGTAAAAATTTCGTTTAAACCAGTGCTAGGGGCGGTCTTGAACTTGCAGTGAGTTGTGAGCATTTGCTGCATGTTGAAGGCCTCATTGTGACTTTGATATGAAGAACAGCAATACAAGCACTGTTCCTTTGCTTTGGGTTTTGTCAAGTGCGTGTAGGGATTTTTTGTTATGAAAATATACACCATATCCCTTCTTTCTTATTACACACACAGAAAAAAACCAAAACCCCCCTTTTTTTTGAAGGGGGTCTTTGTATATCATGTTTGTTCTCTTCCCTCCTCCCTCTTCCAAAGGCGATATATAGTTCTTGTCTATCACAGAGGTTTATGCTTGTAACTTCTCATATCTGTTTGTGGATTTCAATGAAACTTCACAGGCTTGATGCTTAAAATGACTAGATTTGCAGGCCCACACCCTCTACAAACAATTTATGCATATTTTTTCATTTGTAGGGAAACATGTATCAGTCACCTCATCTACAGGTATTGCTGCTACCCATTATGGAGATCTTGGTTCTTGTACATTACATAAATGGGGAGGACTTCATGATGGCAGATATCAAAATTCAGAATTATTACACTTGATACTAACAGATGAACGTTTCGGTGATGTAAAGGGAAGAATTTTAAGCACTGATGTATCTGTCATAGACGAAATTTCCATGGTTAGCAATAGAACTTTAAGTCAAGTTGAATTTATTTGTCGAAAAGTTAGAATAGACACATCTACATGTATTTTTGGAAATATTCAAGTAATACTCTATGGAGATTTCCTCCAGTTGCCTCCTGTAGCGAATGAATTACATGGCGACTTTGGACATTTCTGTTTTAGTCTACATGGTTCCAGAAGTTTTTTGTACACAAAATACCCTTAAATATTATACACAGACAGGACAGCTTAGAACTAATTTCAGCTGTTAACAATTTAGAGAAGGGTATCTTGTCAGATGAATGTGTCACTTTCCTAGAATCGTTATCAACACCTTTAAGTCAGGAAAAATCTGCTACCGCTATTCACATATTTGCTAAAAATTTAGAAGCGGATATGTATAACTTCGTAAAACTGGGAGAATTACCAGGAAAAATGCCATCTTTTGCATCTGAAGATGAAAGCTCACATCAATACTTAAACAAAATGCTTGCTCCCAAAAATCTTGGACTGAAACCATCATGTAGTGTGATACTGCTGATCAACTTATCTGATAAACTTGTCAATGGACTTATAGGAACTGTGAAAGCCATTAAAATGTTTCCGACTGTCTCATAGTTTCATTTTTGTACTTCTGTGTGCCAGCACTGTAAAAATTTGGCACAGCAGAGTAGTTAGAGTTACCCCCCTTTTTTTACATCATAAGGGACCAACCGTTCAAATCTTTTGGTGGGAGCTTATTCCACTGGAATATTTTATTTTCTTGTCAAATGGAAAACAAATACCGTATAAGTGTTTATTTTCGCAGGAGCAAAATTTGGCGAAAATGTCTTGAAATGGGATACATTTAATTATGCCACAAAATTTCGCGCAATGGCTATTTATGTGATACTATTTGAATGTGAAATAATAATTCGGGGACTTCATTTTTTCGCGTATTTAACATCCTCGCAAAGAAAGCGAAAATTAAATACCCACCAAATTAACCACTTATACTGTAAAATAGGATTTTTTTTCTAGATTTCAACACTGATTTCTGTCACTGCTGAAAACTGGAGTTACACAAATTATCCATTTTTTACCCCTGTAAGACAGATTATTGTTTTATAAAATCAGTGACATGAAATGAAAAAGAAATAACCCCCTTAGTTAAATGGTCCCTCCGGCTCCCTTACACATTTTTATCAGTTGGGAGCCTTTTCATTGAGGAAGGGGGTAAAATGCCATAGTCCCATTCTATAGGTGTTCTCAGCTTCTTCTTCCTTTGTTTTTTTTATTTATTTTTTATTTTTTTAGCTGTATATGTATTTGTTTGGGTATGATTTTAATAATTTGAAGTAGAGGCAGGCTGAATATTTCTTTTTCATTGAAATTTTGACTTCAGTTCTAACCATTCAATCATATCTATTTCTTAGTTTATGTGTTAACAGTTATTTACCATGAAATTAGTTCAGTGTTTCCATATTCAGATGGTCGTTGTGCCATTTTTACGAAATCCTGGAAATAATCCGTCTGCTGTTATGTTTTTTCAGCGATTTATATTTCACGCCAAAAAATTCCGGGAAAAATATTCGGAGCGCATCTGCGTTTTTCATTGCAGGTATTCCATTCGTAAAAAACCCAGGGTTATCGTTCTTTCACTTCCGTCTAAAATGATGTAGTTTGACCTAGAAACGAAGCTGTTTCGCTATTCTCGGTGAGATTTCTTGGAAAAGATCGGTACGATTGAAATTCGAACATGGGCAATTAGGTAAGTGTCTTAGAAACAGTTAGATACGACAGTGCCATATGTAAACGAGGTGAGTGATATGGGGTGAAATATGAAAATGGAGTTGCTTACCTTCACTCTATACTACATATCAATCGAAAAACTGTGGACACAGAATACACGTATTATTCATGATGTATGGCGTTTACTGATATTGTCAAATGAAGAAAAACGAATGATTATGAAAATTTTGAAAAAGGAATGATTAATATGAAAATTTTGAAAAAAGGGGGGAGGACGAAACGAAATCCATGCCCCATGCGCCTGTGGTTAAACATGCATAATTATAACCATGACAGCATATAGTTAAATTTTACAGCTGATGGACAGAATGCTCTTTTTTGGATTTCCATAGGTGTCATCGGAAGTTTGTTTGTCATCACATTGACGGTGTTCTCATTCAAGTGAGTTAAATTTATTTCAAATTGGAAATATTATAATTCATTTATTTAACAAATCTTTGAAATGTCATTTGTGTCATATGTAAAATGCCTGTACCGTCGTTTCTGCATTCTTTGTGACATTTCATTAATATATTGATAATAATAGTTGCGCAATGGACTCAAAATATTGTGAATCCTAGTGTTGTCTGACCAAGTATAGTGACCTCGAATTGGGCACTATATCATTAGATAATTGCATTGGATATTTTTTACTTCTCGAGATCTCAACAAATGAGAAAAAGTGTAATTATGTGCAGCTTTTATGCTTTATTACTTTTTTTTATTTTTATAATAAATACATTGAAATGTCAGCAGTAAGGCATATAAATAAATGGCAATGAGCGTGACTTTCTTCATAAGAAGAGTTTGAAAATACAAATGTACCAAAGGAATAATCAGAATCTGTAAATCGAAAGACCGACAACGCAATGTCCAAAAGAAAAAGGACATAAGGATAAACAACGATCTACAAATCATTACACATTAAACTAAAGAGCGAGTAACGCGATCTCCACTAAAATCCAGGGGTTAACTCAGGTGCTCCAGAAAGGTAAGCAGTTCGTGCTCCACCAATGCCAACTGTCGTGTTAATCTAGTTACAAGCCCGGTGGTAAGTTATGAATGAGGAAAGGACCGGGAAGTATTTACGACAAATGGAACATATCCGTGGTAATTTGTGACACAGATATTCCATAGCGGTCAACCAAGTCATGGTGGTGACCGTAAAACCTTCGAAGTGATGACGTCAGTCATTAGGAACCCTTGGTTCAGTAACTTCCTTGTTAGCAGCAACCCTCTATCAAGGAAAGCTCTGGAATAACGTGTCAACTGAAACCTATATACTCGATATGTAGAGGCTGCTGGAATGTTGCTACATATAAATGAAAAGTTCACAATGAGAAAATTGAAATCATCTCTTTTGTCGCAAAGTTCCGTTCTTAACCGCCCCTCACTGTCAATTTCGAGGAATAGGTCAAGGTATGAAGCAGACCTATCTGTATCTGTACGTGGTATCCTTTATTTCTAGCTCAATGGGATAGATAAGATCAAAGGAATCACCAAACCTAGAATTATTTAGTGAAAGGATATCATCTATATAGCGGAACGTGAAATTAAAGGATCTGACTAGCTTCTTTTCAATTTTCTTGAGAAGCCCCTGTATGAAGTCTGCCTCGTGCGAATAAAGTAATAAGTCGGAGAGAAGAAGAATATAGTTTGTACCCGTTGGTATGCCGACTGTCTGTTGAAAAATACGTTCCCCAAACATTATAAATATGTTGTCAATCAAAAACTCGAGCATTGTGATGATATCAGTGTCAGATAACTTTTTGGTAGAATCGGTGTTTTTTTTTACAAAATAAGATCTGTCCCTTCCTAGCACAAGGTACTTTTATCTACGTTGGCCATTCTTTTCTTTATGATGCACAGTTGAACCAACTCTCCTAATCTGTCTTTCAGTTTGAGTGGGGAATAGCTGTGAAGAGGGTAGAGAAGTCAAATGTCACAATAACTCTATAAGAAACAGGAACTGCGTACCCTTCGCGAACACATGAGTTCACCCCAGGTTTTGTGGTGGTGTCTTCTCCGTTCATCGTTTTAGTGTTCTGTGGTGTATATTTGTTTTGTTGGTCTTCGTTCTATGTCTTGTGCGCAATGTTGGCTGTACCTGAATAATTGTCCATTCCTAAGTGCCCGTCGGTTCTCTCTAACGTTTATGTACAGAAGTAAATTAGAATATAGGACTGATATGTCGTCAAACCATTGCAATTAATAACGTTTCTCGATGATTGTTATGTAACGTTCCCGTCATAGTTTATTCCTCGATGATTGCTATGTAACATTCCCGTCATAGTTTGTTCCTCGATGATTCCTATGTAACATTCCCGTCATAGTTTGTTACTCGATGATTGCTATGTAACATTCCCGTCATAGTTTGTTCCTCGATGATTGCTATGTAACGTTCCCGTCATAGTTTGTTCCTCGAAGATTGCTATGTAACGTTCCCGTCATAGTTTGTTCTTCATTGATTGCTATGTAACGTTCCCGTTATGGTTTGTTCCTCGATGATTGCTATGTAACGTTCCCGTCATAGTTTGTTCCTCGAAAATTGCTATGAAACGTTCCTGTCAGAGTTTGTTCCTCGATGATTGCTATGTAACATTCCCGTCATAGTTTGTTACTCGATGATTGCTATGCAACGTTCCTGTCATGGTTAGTTCCCCGATGATTGCTTTGTAACGTTCCCGTCATGGTGTGTTCCCCGATGATTGCTATGTAACGTCCCCGTCAATTTGTTCGTAGATGATTGTTATAATTGCTGCGGTCAATTTACTCCATACATTATCTACATAGAAAACTGAACTCACGTTTAATTTTATTTTTCAGCTTAGGTCTGTTACAAGGAATAGAATATAATGGTTTGTTACATAGTAGTTATAAGACGTTTTAAATTAACACATACGTTTCACAACAGAGTTGTTACAAAACCACTTACCAAAGAGTTGATCAAGTTGTGTAAGATACATACTCTTAAAAGCAAATGAGTAGAAAAAAACATTTTTAATGTCTGGATTCCTCATAAATAGACCTGTTCCTAGGATGAAGGAATACCGTATTTCACTCTACGTCAAATGGAGCCAAGTCTGTTAATAAGATGTTTACATACATATGTCGTTGAATACTTACAATATTGGGACAATCGAGGCCGAAATCGTATGGAACTTGGATTGACATCTACCTATAGAATCAGTGCTTATTACCACTTCCACCTTTTATTGTACTCGATAAACTTTATCTGATAAAGTTTGTCAGTGACTTGTGGCGGCAAGTCAGTGGTTTTATGTGGATGCGCCATGTTCTGCAACCAAACTTAAACTGACAGCGACGATATCACTGAAATATTTATCAGTAGCGTTAAACATATATCACACACAATCAATATCGAAAAATATCAACGAAAGAAGAATGCCGTTATAATTATATTTATTTAATATTTAAATACACTTACCACCCATGACGAGATACACTAGATACAACTTTATGTGATTAATGTTGTTAGTGACTTGTGTTTTATCACCAATTAAATTGACTGCCAAAATATAATTCAAATTTTGTAGAAATTGGTGTTAGGCATCCAGAAACTCAGCCTACCACATATAAATGGACCTATTGGACAATTGTAAACTGCCATCATTTATCATTTATTGGTTAGAGATTTAAAATTGACAGTTATTAATTTAACTTTATATTAGGTTCAACAACAGTCTATGTTTCTGTACAAAATGAAGTTGAACCAAGAGGCATACAAGATGGAACAATGGGGGTTGATAATCTAAGACGGCACGACAATCGACCACCAAGCTTACGAAGTGTATCAAGTTAACGAGAGATATTCAAGAGTAAGAGAGAATGTCAACATATAAAGTTGTAAAATGTATGAACCTGATGGTTACTGTGCTATCCATTTCTAAGTTTGGTATTGGTATAAACATATTTTATTGGTATATAAACTGATATATATAAACAGAACAATAGCAATTGTACAATAGGATTCAGAAACAAGCACATGCTTTTTTCAATCTGTTTCCTATGAAGAACTTACAAATATGACAAAAATATATATGCATGCTGATTTGAATTTTAAACTATTTATACATTGAGGGAGAAAAAAAATGTATGTAAGCATGTAGTTGAAGGCTACACAATGTACTTGAAAATAATAATGCAAAGAGATTGAATAAGATTGAAAAGGTGAACAATATTATGTGAGCATGTCAGTGTGTAAATCTTTTACTTTTTATGATAAAGGTTTGGACTGATTTAAATACTGCTTTGGTATTGTTTCTAGTTATGTTTCATTTAAAACTTTTAAGCAACACTCCTTTAAAAGGAAAATAAGAAACTATAATGCTGCAGACATAGAAGGGCTTGCCGATCAACTGAATATTACAAACTGGGATAATATAGTATTTAATTCTGACAATATTAATGATGTGTATTCCAATTTTCTTAAAATGTTAGATGATACTGTTAATAAATTTATACCTACCAAGAATATCACAGTTCGACCAAATGATAAACCATTCATCAATAATAAAATTAGAAATAAGATTAGACAACGTAACAGAATTCATTACAAAGCTAAAACTACAAATAATCCTGATCATTGGAGAAAATTTTGAGAAATTAGAAATGAAGTTATTGATTTAGTGAGAAAAGCTAAGGATGAATATAAAAATAAACTTACCTCTGAACTTTTGAACAGGGATATCCCTCCTGGAAAATGGTGACAAATTGCTAAATCCATATCAAATTTTACTAAAGCCAGAGACCCACCCTCATTTTTGGAACATGATGGCAAAATTTTTATTTACCCTTTTGATAAAGCTGAAATTTTGAATACTCATTTTTCTAATATAGCCAATATTGATAATGAATCAGATCTTTCTTATAATGTTACACCTCCGTCATATCAATTGAATGAATTTATTATAACAGAAAAAGAAGTTTTAGACCAGTTAAATATTTTAAATATAAATAAACCGGGTGGTCCTGATGGCATAAGTCCTAGATTGCTACAAAAATATTGCTTATTCAATTTCTAAACCATTAACTAAATTTGTTAACATGTCTTTCAATTAAACAGGTTCCTCTCTAATGGAAGATAGCTCATGTAAGTCCAACTTTTAAAGGTAAAGGTAATCCACATTCATCCCAAAACTATCACCCTATATCAGTAACCAGCATAGTATGTAAAATTATGGAAAAAAATATATTTAAACATTTATTTAATTATATGAAAACAAATAATATATTGTCAAAGTGTCAATCTGGCTTTCTACCAAATGACTCAACTGTTAATCAACTGATTGAAATATATCATAATATTATTAGTAATATAGATAGGGGGAGGGATGTAAGGTTTGTTTTTTGTGATGTTTCCAAGGCCTTTGACAAAGTTTGGTATAAAGGCCTTATTTTCAAACTTAAGTTGACTGGAGTAAACGAACAACTAATATCATGGATTGAAAGTTACCTCTCATATCGTCAATAAAAAGTTGTCTCGGAAGGCTTTTCATCAACTCTTTAGGGTATTAATACAGGTGTTCCTCACGGTTCTGTTTTGTGTAATTTCCTTTTCCTTGTATATATTAATGATATTGTAAAAGATATAAATAATGACATCCGGCTTTTTGCGGATGACACTTCCTTATTTGTAGTGGTAGAAATGACCATGCTGCAGCAGCAAGCTCTCTGACTGAAGACTTGAATGTTATTTCCAACTGGGTTAAGAAATGGGCAGTCCAATTTAATCCTAAGAAAAGCAAAAAAAAATTGTATTTAGTAGAAGGGACAGTGAGCATTTTGGAATAAATGGAGATGAAATTGATGAAGTAGATAATCACGGTCATCTTAGAATAACATTTCAATCAACAGCTACATGAAAAAAACATATAGATGATGTGTATAAAAAAGCATGCTCTCGTTTATTTTTACTCAGACAAGTTAAACATTTATTAGATAGATATTCCCTTATACGTATATGTGTTGCATTTATTAGGCCTGTTTTAGAATATGGGGATGTAGTATGGGGTAACTGCACTAACAAAGAAATTGATTTACTGGAAAGTGTGCAAATAGTAGCGGGATAACTGGTCTTCGATGTAATTCCTCTAGACAATAACTATGCCATGAATTGGGGTGGGAATCACTAGAATATAGACGGAATAAACACAAACTCACATTATTTTATAAAATACTAAATGGGTTAACACCTGCATACCTCTACGAGTTGGCTCAACCATATCTATTGTTTATCTGTCCTAAATATAATAACTTAAGATTAGTTTTATTAGGTTCCATACAGACAATAATACCAAAAAATAATAATGTTGACATTAATATAGATTTATTATTACATGGAAATAAATCATTTTCATATGACTTAAATACAGAAATAATCAAGGCTGTACATAAGTGACACTCATCGTTTTATTTAAGATGCTTCTTTTTTCAACCCCCCTCTTCTCAATATATTATACATTTATTTTGCTTTGCTTAATTTGTTTTATCTTTTCGTTAGTTTAATTGTTTAAAATGTTTAGAAAGTTTACAAATTTCACTTCACTTGTAAATTTATTATATATATGTATGCATAATTAATGGTGCTTATAATTACATGCATTGAAGGAACATAATTATCCTATATTATTGATATAATTGTTATATACTTTTTCTGAATGTATTCCTTGTACATGTAAAAAAAAGAGAGCTTGTATAGGCATGGCCTGTTGCTCAATCCCATTCATATGCAGTTTAAAACCAAATGTCAACAATCATTTACGCCATTTTAACCTGTCATTGCCAAACCTTTGTGAAGGTCATGAGTATTCACACGCCGCTGAGTCTGGTGTTGATAGAAATGGCACGACCAATACATTAAACAAATCAGAAAATTGTTTGATTGAACCCAGGAATACATACTGTTTGCAAAGTAACAGCAACATTTCTAAGAGAACGACCATTTAACTTGAAGGGGGAGGGGAGGTATGTTTTTTTTTCTAAAAAAAATATTCTGATTCCCAATGTTGCTGAAAAAAAATATTCTGATTTTGATGGAGGGAAAAAAAAATAATCTGATTCAGAGTTTTTGTTATATAACCTAATGTGGAATTATGGAAAAAAATTTCGCGGTTTGCGTGACAAAAAAAAAAATTCTAACTCTTGTGTTGTCCGAAAAAAATATTCTGAATGAAACACAAAACCATAACCCTCCCCTTCAAGTTAAATGGTCGGTCCCTAAGTATTAAGCAAATCCACTTACTTAATTAAAATTTCATGTACTTTAAAAAACGAGTTTTCTGTACAGCCTCTACTTCTACCAATTATTGACCTATTTCAACAAAGACTTATCCCAGCACTTGGGTGTGTGGCTATATAACACCTATTCAGAAGTCTGGGTCAACATGTGACCCGTCAAATTATAGAGGAATTACGATTGGGGACACAGTAGGTAAAATTGTTAATCAAATTCATAATGACAGACTTACAAGCTTCTTAAAAGATAAAGACATCATAAGAAGAGAACAAATTGGGTTTGTAAAAGGCTGTGGAACATCCGATCACATGTTTATTATACAAACTATAATTCAGAAATATGCTACAAACGAATCAAAACCATTATATGCATGTTTTGTAGATTTCAAACGTGCATTTGATACTGTCCCATTTCATAATCTATTTCATAAATTAAAACCTGCTTCCATCAGCTCACGATTTTACAATGTTATTAAAAGTATGTATAATAGAATAAATACACGAGTAAAAATCAATAACCAGAGAACAAAATGTTTTAAATCAGAAATAGGAGTAAGACAGGGGGACAATTGATAAGGCCTACTTTATTTAAACTTATATCAATGATCTTCCATCCTACTTTGATAACACATGTGACCCTATAGATCTCCATAGCTATGCATTAAACATCCTTATGTATGCAGACGATGTTGTCCTTTTATCAACATCTAAACAGGGTCTCCAAAACTGTGTAAATAAATTAGAAAAATTTACAGCAGAATCTGAAATGTCAGTTAATATAAAAAAGACAAAGGTATTAGTATTCAATAAAGCAGGTCGAATAAAGAATATTGAAATAAAGTTTAAAGAACAAAATATAGCATGTGTTCAACAATACACATATTTAGGTGTAGTTTTTGCAGCTTCTGGAAGTTCCTCAGCTGCAAAAAAACAACTCTATAATAAAGGTGTTAAAGCCATGTTTAATCTAAGGAAGTCCTTTTCAACCGACATACCTAGCCCTAAAACGCTTCTACATATTGTTTACCACACAATCCAACCAGTGGCTTTATATGGATCTGAAATATGGGACTATTTCCCAGCAAGTAAATGGGAAAAACAAATCAATAAGTATATATATAAAAAAAACCAGACTCTTTAATAATTGAAAAATTGCATACAAAATTTTGTAAATATGCACTAGGAGTAAGGACAAAATCTTCAAACATTGCTTGTAGAGGAGAACTGGGCAGCTTTCCATTTCTATACAACATATTAATAAACTTGATAAAATATTGGTGCTACTTGGTAAAAGAAAATAAATCAAACAAATTACTTATTAGTGCCCTAAATTTGGCTTCAGATATGGAAAAAAAAATAAAGATTCATGGCTAAGTTGTATTCGATTGATATTTAAATATTTAGAATTAGAAAATTTATACCAAAATTATACCAATATTTCAACTAACAAGATAATGCAAATTGTTAAAAAGAAGTTGTGTAATATATTTATTGATCAATAGAAGGAAAGTCTAAACTCTGAAACTAACAAACAATGTAATATGGGAAACAAACTTAGAACATATAGAAAATTAAAAAACTTATTTAAATTTGAAGAATATTTACAATTTGGTTCTAAGACAGAACAACAAACATATACAAAATGTAGAATAAGTGCCAATGATTTAAGAATAGAAAGAGGCAGGTATGAAGGCTTGAAGGTTGAAGATAGAATTTGTAATACATCTAATTTAAATATAGAAGATGAGTTTCATTTCCTTATGACTTGCTCGCCATTAGATAACTGTAGAGCAAAATATTTTAATATTATAAAAAGGTTATATACCAACTTTGAGAACTTATCAACAGAAGATAAATTTATATGGTTACTATCATGTGAAGATAAAGAAATTATTTTTATTAACATCTAAACTATTAATTGATTTATTTAAAGAAAGAAAACAGAGAATTACTTAAAATAATATGATTAATATATTAGACTATTGTAAAGAATCGAAAATTTGTTAACTGTGTCTACCACGTGTTATTTTTGATTGACCTTCTGGTCAAAGCTTTGACGATTTATTTTCACCTTTGGACATGTCATCTATTTTTATCAACTTTGGCAGTTTTCCGAAGTCTTCACCTAACTGTTCTAATTGTTTTCCCGGTGTTCAATCATATTAATTAGCGTTATGTTACGCTGGGTTATTAGAGTCTGCCACTCTTCGACATCGAGTTTCGCCATGTTGTTGTGTTATGCAAATTATTTAACGCTTGTGTGTGACCTTGTGTATCTCGGTCAATCAATATCATTTCTGCGCTTGATGTCTGGAGTCATTGGAAACGATTTTATGGGTGTAAGAATATGCAACGCTTGTGACAGAAAATAAACTTATTTATTGAATTAAAAAGTTTGAGATTTTCATTGAAATATGAAGTTAAATGATTTTTGTATTCCGTAAACATGTTATTTCATTGACATTCCACTTTTGTTTATTTTTATTCGCTTCATCGGGGATTACTTTTTGGTCCATTAGATTTACGTTTCTGCATTCCCCGATAGTTTCCCCGACAAATCCCCACGTCCCCGATCGTTGATAGGTCATTCCCGACTGTTGTTAGGGCAATACCGATAGGTCATCGGGACTGGCTCATATATAAAGGATTTTCTCCGCATTCTAGGGTTCCGTTCTACCCTCAGTTTACAAAGGTTCCGCCTGTCAGTTATTTCAATTTTACGTTCCTGCCAGTTATCTACCAGTTGGTTTTGCCAGTTGAGTGCTACCTGTGGATTCTATCAGTATACCTGAGACTTGGTTAGTTTCCAGATTCAGAATGCAATACTAATTATTTGAATCAATTCACAATTCTTTAGAATTTGTCATTTTCAACAGACTAATGTTATCTTAGTCTTGTTGCTAAATTATTTGTTAGGTTTTCAACACTATTGGATTTTATCAACTGAACTTAAGTTGTCTTGGTTCAGTTGCCAAATTTCATTCATTTTAAGTATTTTCCTGACTTTTCTGGGCCATGTTAGTTCAAGCTCAGGTCAGAGTTTATCTGGTATACTGAATATTTTTATTTAGTCAGATAGTATTTTTTTGCATTTGTGTTAAGTAATCCCTTTTGCTATGTTATCCATTAATAAAGTGTATGCCCTTCCCTTCCCAACCCCCTCCTCTTGTTCACGTTGTGGAGATAGGGCCTTGTGGGGACTGGACATTAGGAATCAGGATTTACTGTGATTTCCTGTAAATCCTAGTAAAGTTATTCAATTTTCATTTGCTTGTTTAGGACCCTATGATGACATAGATTTCATGTCTTTGTAGAGAAATAGTTTTCATTTCTTTAGATAGGCTATAGGAATAGGGATTAGGTGCAAATAAAATAGATAAAAGTAGGTAACAAACATTTTCTGGGTTCCTGTGATTTCCAGAAATCCAGTATTTTTAATAAATATTCCGTTTAATACAATTAAAACAATTGTGTTAGTGAACATAAATGTGTTAGTTAACAATAGTAAACAGTAATTAGTGTTAGTAACAATGGTTGAACACCGTGGCAAAACAAATACCCAAAGTTATAGAAAACAAATAGTATTTAACCTCAGAATATTGAATAATTAAAATCTGTTGTAAATTGATGTGAAACAAATTGAATTGTGAAGAAATTGACATGACAAAAGTAATAAAATATTTGCTCACATTATTATCTTCATTCTTTAACAGATATCTCAAATATTGCTTGACGCGTGACCTGTTGTTAATTATTCTGGTTTAGTTCCTGTTCTCGTGAGAGAGTCTGTGTTACCAATATCCTCCAAATCTCACTTCTCAAGTGACGTTGAATGT
Organism: Bathymodiolus brooksi; assembly: GCA_963680875.1. Lineage (NCBI taxonomy): Eukaryota > Metazoa > Mollusca > Bivalvia > Mytilida > Modiolidae > Bathymodiolus > Bathymodiolus brooksi. Next base: position 72,416,837 of record OY804576.1, on the reverse strand, counting down.
GCAAATGAATAATAATTGTTGGAGTGTTTATCCTCCATCTTGGTTATCTATTCCGTTGAACGCGCAAGAGAAGCTGTGTATACACATCACACAGACTTGATCGTGAGAATAGTTCTATTCCCCCTCAGCCCTTTATTTTGTGTTGTGTTTGATATTCTGTGCAGAGTTAATTAATCTTTTGGCAGATTATCTTCCCCTTGACCATGTTAGATGCCCAATTATTAATACATGTTTTTGTAATGGTAAACTTTATTCACATGATTTAAACTGAGTGTCAAGCACAAATCAATTTCAACAAACTTCAGAGTTAGTTGTCTAATCTTGTTCATTTCACTGTGATTATTGTCACTAGTGTTCCACCTTGTTTGGTCTCGGAAGGTCAAAAGAATATAAGACAGAGAAAGACACATTACAGAATTTTGACATCCTGGAATAAGAAAGTCTTTGCCATTTTGCTCAGTATTCACCAACCCTAGCACGTTACAATATTATGCTTTTATGGGTTGTCTCCCCCTTGACCTTCAGAGTCACCGTGTGTCTCCAAAACATTATTTTATTTTATCATATTTAAAAAAAATGAATTCTGTATTGTCTTAATATGTTTTCAAATTACATTTAATTATTACAAATCATATGTGTATTTTATGTTCTTTAATTTGTAAATGATTATTCTGCTCAGTACTGGGCTCCATGATTTTGGAAAATAAAATATCTTGTATCTTGTCAACCTTTTATACTATTTAGTGGGTGCATGCATACTTACCAAGATATATAGTACAGTACAGTACAGTAGCTGAACAGTTTGAAGATTATGTAAAGGGAATTGCGTTGAAAAAAAGAAAAGAAAAAAAGTAACAATAAGAAAATAAGCTTAAAAATATGTACAAAACAGGGAGTGAATTTAAAGATAAGATGAGGTAATGGTAGCCCTGAAGGACTCGACTGAGTCATTCAGCACTGCAGTCTGAGATACAGAACAGGCATACTCTAGTGATGGTCTGACTAATTATTTGTATATATGTTCTTTAACGGAGGTTGAACCGATTTTCAGGTTGCGACGCAAGAAACCAAGAGTCTTATTGGCTTTACAACAGATGTTGTTGATGTGGTTTTCCCATTTGAGTTCCTCGCTGATGGTAGCTCCCAGATATTTTGCGTTGTCAACTGATTCTCAGACATGACCGTGAAGGCAATAATTGAATTTCACTGATATTTTATTCCGTGAAATGGTGAGCACGTTATACTTATCTGGGTGGAAAGCCATCTTTCATAATTGTTCCCACTGTGCTAGTTTAGGGAACGACCATTTAACTTGAAGGAGGGGTTATGGGTTTTTTTCTAAAAAAATATTCTGATTCCCAATGTTGTTGAAAACAATATTTTGATTTTGGTGGAGGAAAAAAAAATAATCTGATTCAGAATTTTTGTCATATAATCTAATGTGGAATACTGGAAAAAAAATTCGCGCTTAGCGCGACAAAGAAATAAATATTCTAAATCTCGTGTTGTCCGAAAAAAATAATTCTGAACGAATCAAAAAACCATAACCCCCCCCCCCCCCCCCCCCCCCCCCTTCAAGTTAAATGGTCGGTCCCTTATCAAGATATCTTTGCAGGTTTAGGGCATTACTGTTTCATTTAATTACCAGGTATGCAATTATATCATCTGCAAAAAGTCTTATAGTGGAGTGGGATAATGGTGTTTAACGCCACTTTCAACAATATTTCAGCTATGTCGCAATCTTATAGTGGAGTCTAGTCCGGTGGGGGTGTCGTTTATATAATACAAAAACATACTTGGTCCCAGGACTGAACCCCGGGGCACTCCAGAATCAACAGGGAAATATGTAGATTTGTCACCCTCAACAATGACTGCCTGAGTTCGACCTGAGAGGAAACTGTCTATCCAGTTGTTTACCTTGCCTGATGCCATAATGTTTAAGATTGTGTGTTAAGAAGTTATGACTGACTTTATCGAACGCTTTGGAGAATTCCATAATACGGACATCAGTTTGTTGACCATCATCGAAATTTCGAGTCATGTCGTCGATGAACTCCATAAGTTGAGTTTCGCAAGATCTAAATTTGCGAAAGCCATGTTGGAAGGGGTATAGTATGTTATATTTATCAGCATGTGGCATGACGTTACTAACTACAATAAGTTCTAACAGTTTACAACACATACAAGTTAAGGAGATAGGTCTGTAATTTTCTGGATTATACTTTGGATCTTTCTTGTAAACAGGAGCAACATGGGCAGTTTTCCAGTCTGAGGGGACAACACCTGATTCAAGAGATATTTGAAAAATTAAGTTAAAATAGGAGCTATTTCGGTAGCAAGTTCTTTAAGTACCCAATGTTTTAAAAAAATCATCTGGGCCGGCTGCTTTGTTTGGATTTAAATTTAGGAGTTTAGCTATGCCTTCACAGGTGACGGTAATATCAGGCATAGTTTGATAATTTGATTTTATAGACAATTTACAGTTAGATTTAAATTCGCTTTCGGTTATTTTTTCAGCATTTGAAAATACAGATTTAAGATGATCATTCATAACATTTGCTTTGGGAATGGGGTCAGTGATTAATTTACCATCTTGTTTTAATGTTGAGATTCCTTGATGATCAGTTTTGTGCTGTTTAATATAGGTCCAAAACTTTTTCATAAAATTAAATGTTCCTTCAGTTTCCTTGGGTGTGGCAATGTCCTCGATATATTGCCAATAGCTATGTCTTAATATTTTTGGATATGGTGTTTTATTTTCCTGAATTTTTTTTTGGTGTCAAGATTTCCATTTTTTTTTTAAATTTTCTTATAAAGTCTATCTCTGATTTGGAATGAAACAGTTCACATCGTAATGAAAATTATTTATGTTCATAGGATTACCTAAAACAATATTTCATTATTGTAAGGACGCCCACCAGCACAAAATATTATATCGCAGGTCACCTAGCCCACCGTGTTCTTGTAAGAATACAAATACGAAAGTATTTTTGATATGTGCTTCCGACTCTATTTAATGGATTAATGGAATTTTGCATTTTAGAAATTTTGCACAGCGTGTTAATTTTTGTTATATAGTTATTCAGACCTACTATAGAAATTCGTTATACCATTGAATGTTTTCCCAAAGACAACATTTGCACAATATTCGATGGATGAAATACGGAACAGGCCCATAATTATTAATTTCTAGAAATCATTAAAACTTTGTCGACTTTAGCAGTGCATTTTAATTTTTCAGTCCGACTTGTACAGTAATCATGAGTTTGAAAGCAACTTTGATTAGGAAGCTTATTGCTTCTGAAAAAAGGGGTGAAGCGATCATCAGCTACAAGTATGCGAAGCATGCAATGCTTAAATTGCCTTTGTCAGATTGGACATATACACACATTCAAATTCAATTGCCTTTTTTGAACTTTGAATTATGATCATCAATAATTTATTTAATATACATCATTAATTTTTAAGCCAAAAAGAGGTCACACCAAATAATTTTAAGTTCTTTGATTTTTGAACTCTTTTGAAAATGTTAAATTTGATTTGGAGTTGGATAACATAGCCGTCAGAGGTGTTCCGATTGTTTGTTCTACAATATATGTCAACTTCATAATATCCTATTGTTCTACGTCAGAAAATAAACATCGGCCCGTGGCACTGAATGGAATAAAAACAAATCGACCCATGGCATACAAAATGTTAACAGTATATGTCTTCCAGAGAACATAGACTTTGTTAGCCATTCAGAGAAATTTCTGCTGAAGAATGGCAAAATTGTCAACGCACTACTTTGTTCAGATGGAGTACACTAAACCAAGGATGGAACCTCCCTCCTTTTAAACAATATAAACGACAAAGTAGGAATCCTGAATCGTAACAATGACCAACATGAATGTACCTGTTTGTCTTCTTCATCGTCGTCGTCCATGCTTTAACTGTGGCCAGAACAATCGGTCACAAAATCAATGTCGAAATAATGCTAGATTTGAATGTTATCAATACCACAGTCTTGGTCACAAAGCTAGACTTTGTTGTTGGATGAACTCAAATCAATAGTCAAGAACGTCATTGGAAACATTATGATTACCCACCGCATTTGTACTAGGAAAACGGTGAAGAAGAGCAGGCCGATTTGACTTCAATCAATCCATTTAATTTACTTTTAAATATTTTGCGTTCAAATTGTGAAAATGATCCTCCATTAGTTGTATTTCTGTTAATTTTTTTTACAAATTGTAAATCTTCCACTGAGGTCAGGTTAAATAGATCAAAATCAAACTTAAGAAGTAAAAACCAGTCTTCTAGGTTTACTGATAAGAATGACTGTTCTCATAGTATGCTTAAGAATTGCCATGGCCATGCGGATACCTTTAGTCAAAATGAAAATAATATTTATAGTTATACAGATTCAAAAGGTCTTAAAAAAACCATGTCAAAATATTCAACATATTTTACCAAAATTGGATGAATTCAAACATAATATTTGTAATATAAAAGATGAGTTTAACCCACATATATTAGGTAAGTGTGAAACATATTTAAATGAAGAAAAATGCAAAAAGAATTCACGCGATTCGGTTGATTGATTTTTGGTGTTTTAACGCCACTTTCAACAATATTTCAGCTATATTATGACGACCAGGTTTAGTGGTGGAGGAAGCCGGAGTACCCGGAGAGAACCAGCGACCATGGGCAAGCAACTGGAAAATGTATCACTTGCGGCTGGGAGTCGAGTGCACCTTTTTGTAATTAACAAAGCCGGGCACGAACCCACGCCGCATTGGTGATAAGCTTGTATGAGTTGGTAGATCCAACGACAGACCTCATTGAGCCACTCGGGACCCTCACGCGAATTGGATTTAGATAATTTCACATACAATAGAAAAGATTGAACGAACACAAATGGAGGAGGCTGAAATGTATAATTTCATGATTATGTAAAGTATGAAAGGAGAGTATAATTAGAATCAGAGAATACTGAATCTATGTAGATTGAAAAATGTCCAAAAGATTTCAACATCAAAAATTCTTTTTTTTTGTGATTCGGTATCAACATTTTGACAAGGAACTGACTAATGAACCTGTTGTGAGTCACTGATAAACTTTATCACATTATTTTGTATCGAGTACACCTCGTCGAAGCGGGGTTCGAACTCACAACGATAGTGGTAATATGCACTGATTGCATACGTAGTTATAAATCCAACTACCATACGATCACGATCAGGAGCATATTTTGCTTTGAAGATGTATGAATTGTTTGAAATTGTATTTGTTGTATTTAATTATTATTGTTTTGAGGACCACAGGGGAGATTAGTTTATTGTTGCTAACTGTGTTACCCTCTTGAAATAAAGTAATTACTTACTTACTTACTTACTTACTTACTAAGCACAAGAGCAATGATTCCAGACGTAGATACGAGTTCCGTGACGTCAGCAACTATTAGCAACACAAAGCTTTTAAAATGTGGACACCATGAAAAAAACAACCACGAGACAAAACATAAAAAGTAAAGATACAAAGAAAAATAAGAGGTTGAATGAGAAGGAGAAGTAAAAAAAGAGAAGAAAAAATAGATCCGAATGATAGATGATGAAATTAGCAGTAAAACACAAGATTTACTCAGTGTCATTACCAACAGAGCCATGTCATGGCTGTTTGCCAGTAGATGGTACCAGATTAAAACAGATATGAATTTGAAGACGGACTTAGTAAAAGGTAGGAGAGAGAACGTCATACCACAGACAGGAAAATGTCGTTTACCAGTTGTTGGTGTTAAAAATATAAAGAAGCGACCAACAACAGATCATCTTCCTCATATCAACGAAAAGGCAACGAGTGTACGGGAAACAAAGGTAAAGAGTACACATGATCAGCGGAATGCCTCATATACAAGTTCATTTCAACCAAAGAAATCTCATGATAGATTCGAAACAATATATCGTATCTACTTATCACAAAAAGAGAAGGTTATTTCCCCATGGATACATGGACCTTTCCATTACATTCGAAGCACATATCCACGTGTACGACCTCCATTTAGGCCTAGCGGATACTAAGACATCTGGGATTACCTTTAGTTTATTCCATGGATATCTCATCAACAGTCACAATTTCGAAATGCAGATTCATATAGAGGCTAATTATATAGCTAGAAACAACATATTTGATCATATACTTTTCATCAGTTGATCTTTGTTTATAAGTTGGTAACACAAACATATTTAAGAAGAGTTTGAAGATACCAATGGGATAATCAGAATCCGTATATAGCAGAAGAAAAAACAACACAATGGCCACAAGAAAAAGTACAAAAGGACCATCAACGATCTACAAAACATACATATAAAACTAAATATTGCTTTCAATTTATATATATGCTATAATTTACTTTTACTATTGTTCTTTCTTAAAACATTTGAATAATAAATAAAAATAATAAAAATCAATTATGATTGACATAGAATATGATTTCGTTTTTTTCTTCTATTATTCAAATTTGTACTGATATAAATGATACATCTGGAAAGTCTATATTTGTGTTGATGTTCTCAGGGTTAAAGGTAAAAGTCATGTCATTAAACACAAAACAGTAAACAGTGTTTGTATGATTGATTGATTGATGTTTAATGCTAACTTCGGCAGTGTTTCAGGTATATCTTGGAGTAACTGTATTTGTAGTATTTAGGGTCTATGTTGGGAATGATAGCATTTCCACATATCATTTAGCGAATACCGAAATGTGCCATTTGAATAGTGCTTTCATTCAGGAGGAGAACATAGTCAGTCTGCAGATTTCAGATTTAAATGTAGCGTTATCGCATGATGGAAAAAATTGCTTTTCCTCATTTGTAATTAGTATTCTAGCCTATTTTGAGAATTCACAGGACGAAAAGTGCATTACTAGTGCAACGCCTGTACGTGATTCAGTTGTGCATGATACGCAGCTTTCGTTTGGAAATGATAGCATTTCCGAACCATTAAATAGTTTACAAAATAAAGTGTTTACAGAACACGCGGACCATATAATTGGAATTGACAACAGTTCACATACACAAGAGTGGCTGAAAATCACCAACGGGTCGGAGCTAAGTGATATACAAGTCAACGCTGTACACAAAATGTTGTTAGGTGAAAGCTCAAATGAGACCGACGATAAAATTGATCATAATACCGAAGATGAACATTTGAAACAAGGTATTGGCTTATTAAAACAATGATATTTACAATACAATGATCTTATTCTGAAACCACTTATTGACTGTCTAGAGAAAGGAACTTTGCCAAAGTTACAACGTGAAGCCCGAAGATTAATTTTACGCTCTGCGGATGATATCGTGATCAAAAGTTTACTATATCATAGGAGAAATGCAAAATGTAGTCGAACATTTGACCATAAACCCAAATATCAATTGGTGTTGCCTAAAATACTTATAAAACCTGTATTAGAAATTTTTCATGACTCTCTTATGGGATGACACGGAGGTATCCAGAATACAGTAGATTTACTGAGTGAAAATTTCTATTTTGACAAACTACCATATATTGTGAGTGAATATGTTCAGTCATACCACGATTGCCAACCGAGAAAAATGACTCAGGCCCACACAAAATTTGGCATTATTTCGTATAGTACTCCATCAGAGCCATTTCAAGTGTGGCAAATCGACCTTTATGACCCATTGCCTATGTCACAAAGAGCGCAACTACACATATTCGCTGCATTAGACATGTTTAGTAAGTTTGTATACAATGTACCGTTACCGAATTGTGATGTTATGACAGTATCACAAGCTATGTTTGACTTGTTTTGTTAGTTTGGAGTGTGTAGTACTATTATTTCTGACAAAGGTAGTGAGTTTATTTCAAACTGCACCAATGAAGTGTGTAAACTACTTGAAATCAGGCAAAATTTTACACCAAGCATGATCCATCATTGCCTTGGGGCATGCGAGAGGACACATAGAAAATGCCATAGAATCAGAAACTGCCAACCCTGACAATGCTTTGGAATCTGAAGCATCGAAGCAGATCAACATACTAGTAGTTCACCTGCACAACCAGTTCGTCCAAATTTACGACGTACCACCAGAATTCGTAAACGTCATGTTCGGTTTCGTGGATCATCATTTAACTCAGAGGGTTCATCTTCCGATGGCCAAACTTTAACCGAGTCTGATTCATACTACAAAATCAAGCGAGTTTTAGCTCAACGGACCAGAAACGGTAAAACTGAATATCAAGTTCAATTTAAGGGTGAACCAGCACAGAACTTTATCTGGATTCCGTTTGATCAGTTAAATGCCTATACACAAAGGGCAGTTCGAAATAAACCACCACCACGCGTGGAATAACTAACTTGATTTACGCAATATTTGTACAGTTACTATGTTTACTGTGGATCAAAGATTATTTACATGTATTCACACAGACAATGTTTTGCGGAAATGATTGCATTTCCGATTTCTCAAGCATATTATGATTTATACAGCAAACCTAAGTTTTAACGGCGAAATGATTGCATTTCCGAATTTGAAAGGATTTAGTTTGGTTTAAACATATTTTATTGTCTTATAAATGTACAATTAGATTGGAAACAAGTTATATCAACATAAAACTTGAAACTTGAAAGAATATCTACATTTCACGGAAATGATTCTAAAGGACACTGATCTACGTTTTACGGAAATGATTGCATTTCCTATTCTGAAGTACAACAATCATAACACAGTCACACTTTGCGGAAATGATTGCATTTCCGATTTTCAATGATTATTATGTACATACATGATACGTTTTCAATTTTTCATAACTTTTTGTTGTCATTTTCAAATTCGTTTATCTTGACATTACTATTCATATTTTCGAATGTTAGAATTCGTGTGAACAAGTTGCAAGATTTTGAATTGTACAAAATTCAGTTAGACGTTGGCCAAATTTATTTGATCGGATAGGTGACTGAATATTATTCGCAGTTTCACTCATGTATTTCAAAGAAAAAGCCTAAACATTCATGACAAATTATTTGTGTAGTAGCACAATGATATTTTTGAATAATATTAGCTGTTTGCACCATGATCAGGGAAAGTAGTTTTGCAAATTTTTGCATTCATTTTTGATGTTTTTATACGAGAAACATTCCCTTTATACTTCATGGCTAATTTTAAGCATTTCTGATGAATATTTTTCTTCATGTGACGATTGCTAATATCATAGCCTTTATTCAAGTTTGGGACTCTGCTGGTTAGTACTTATATAGAATACAAATCCCTATTTTGTAATTACCCTTATTTATAAGACTTACTTCATAGTTTGAAACTACTTTGCTAATACATGTTAATACATGTAGGTGTGTGCGTTGAAAAGCACTGATTTTGTTTATATATGTCATGTTTTCCGTCCGTCCATCTAGACCATCAAGACAAACGGGGTTTGGTTTTTTTCAGCCGGGGCATGTTATATAGTGATATGGCATGGTCTAGAAGTTCGGACATATATATTGGAGTTTTCTATCTTCACATGGTATTTGTATTTTATTTCATAAGTCCTGCTCGGTGATGGTGGGTCCTGATTCTGTCCTTACAATGATGAAATATTGTTTTTGGTAAACATATGAACATAAGTAATTTTCATAACGATGTGAACTATGTTTCATTCCAAATGAGAGATAGACTTTATAAGAAAATGAAAAAAAATGGAAATCTTGACACCAAAAAAATATTCATGAAAATAAAACACCATATCCAAACATTATATAGCTTGTATAGGCATAAGCCTGTTGCTCAATCCCATTCATATGCAGTTGTGTTTAAAACCATATGTCAACAATCATTTACACCATTTTAACCTGTCATTGCCAAACCTTTATGAAGGTCATGCATATTTACACGTCGCTGATTCTGGTGTTGATAGAAAGGGCACGACCAATACATTAAACTAATCAGAAAATTGTTTGATTGAATCCAGGAATACATACTGTTTGCAAAGTAACAGCAACTTCTAAGTAATAAGCAAACCCACTTACTTAATTAAACAATTCATGTACTTTAAAAACGAGTTTTCTGTACAGCCTCTACTTCTACTTCTACCAATCATTGACCTACTTCAACAGAGACTTATCCCAGCACTTGGGTATGTGGCTACATAACACCTATTCACAAGTCTGGGTCAAAATGTGACCCGTCAAATTATAGAGGAATAACGATTAGAGACACAGTAGGTAACATTTTTAATCAAATTCTTAATAACAGACTTACAAGCTTCTTAAAAGATAAAGACATCATGAGAAGAGAATACATTGAGTCTATAAAAGGCTGTCGAACATCCGATCACATGTTTATTTAACAAAATATAATTCAGAAATATGTTAAAAACGAATCAAAACCATCATATGCATGCTTTGTAGATTTCAAACGTGCATTTGATACTGTCCCATTTCATAATCTATTTTATAAATTAAAATCTGCTTCCATCAGCTCACGATTTTACAATATTATTAAAAGTATGCATAAATAGAACAAATACATGTGCAAAAATCAATAACCAGAGAACAGAATTCTTTTAAATCAGAAATAGGAGAAAGACAGGGGGACAATTTATAAGGCCTACTTTATTTAAAATTTATATCAATGATCTTCCATCCTACTTTGATAACACATGTGACCCTATATATCTCCATAACTATGCATTAAACATCCTTATGTATGCAGACGATGTTGTCCTTTTATCAACATCTAAACAGGGTCTCCAAAACTCAAAAAAAGAGCAAAATATAGAATGTGTTCAACAATACACATACGTAGGTGTAGTTTTTGCAGCTTCTGGAAGTTTCTCAGCTGCAAACAAACAACTCTAATAAAGGTGTTAAAGCCATGTTTAAACTAAGGAAGTCCTTTTCAACCGACATACCTAGCCCTAAAACGCTTCTACATATATTTTACCACACAATCCAACCAGTGGCTTTATATGAATATGAAATATGGGGCTATTTCCCAGCAAGTAAATGGGAAAAACAAATCAATAAGTATATCTCAAAAGAAACAGACTTCTTAATAATTGAAAAATTGCATACAAAATTTGCAAATATGCACTAGGAGTAAGGACAAAATCTTCAAACATTGCTTGTAGAGGAGAACTGGGCAGCTTTCCATTTCTATACAACATATTAATAAACTTGATAAAATATTGGTGCTACTTGGTAAAAGAAAATAAATCAAACAAATTACTTATTAGTGCCCTAAATTTGGCTTCAGATATGGAAAAGAAAAATAAAGATTCATGGTTAAGTTGTATTCGATTGATTTTTAAATATTTAGAATTAGAAAATTTATACAAAAATTATACCAATATTTCAACTAACAAGATAATGCAAATTGTTAAAAAGAAGTTGAGTAGAATATTTATTGATTAATGGAAGGAAAGGCAAAACTCTGAAACTAACAAACAATGTAATATGAGAAACAAACTTAGAACATATAGAAAATTTAAAAACTTATTTAAATTTGAAGAATATTTACAATTTGGTTCTTAGACAGAACAACAAACATATGCAACATTTAGAATAAGTGCCCATGATTTAAGAATAGAAAGAGGCAGGTATGAAGGTTTGAAGGTTGAAGATAAAATTTGTAATACATGTAATTTAAATATAGAAGATGAGTTTAATTTCCTTATGATTTGCTCGCCATTAGATAACTGTAGAGCAAAATATGTTAATATTATAAAAAGGTTATATACCAACTTTGAGAACTTATCAACAGAAGATAAATTTATATGGTTACTATCATGTGAAGATAAAGAAATTATTTTATTAACATCTAAACTATTAATTGATTTATTTAAAGAAAGAAAACAGAGAATTACTTAAAATAATATAAAAATACATTAGAATATTATGCTTTTATGGGTTGTCTCCCCCTTGACCTTCAGAGTCACCGTTTGTCTCCAAAACTTCATTTTATTTTATAATTTTTTTTTCTTTTCTGTATTGTCTTAATATGTTTTCAAATTACATTTAATTATTACAAATCATATGTGTATTTTATGTTCTTTAATTTGTAAATGATTATTCTGCTCAGTACTGGGCTCCATGATTGGAAAATAAAATATCTTGTATCTTGTCAACCCTTTTATACTATTTAGTGGGTGCATTGAATACTTACCAAGATATACAGTACAGTACAGTTGCTAAACAGTTTGAAGATTATGTAAAGGGAATTGCGTTGAAGAAAAGAAAAAAAATAACAATAAGAAAATAAGCTTAAATTTAAAGATAAGATGAGGTAATGGTAGCCCTGAAGGACTCGACTGAGTCATTCAGCACTGGAGTCTGAGATAGGCGGTTCCAGTCTACAATGGTGCGAGGGAACTAATGATGCCTTTTTCTGTTGTGTCCTACATTGTGGGACCTGATATGACTGAGAGTGCATATTTATGGAGTGTTTCAGGGGTGGTGAAAGTCTGTCACTTTTTCCTGACTGCCACCTTGTCATGGGGGATTTTATACATCATGACAAGGCGTGCATCTCTGCATCGATCTTCGAGGCTGTGCCATTTAAGATGTTGTAGCATGTCACTAACACTGGGTGTATTTCGTTGTCTATTGGTGACATATCGGTCACATTCGGTAGCCATGGTACTTGTACTACTGCTATAGTAAAAAGCGCGGGAAAATGATGATAAGTTGTTTTGGTGTTTAATATAGGTTCAAAATATTTTCATAGAATTAAATGTTCCTTCAGTTTCCTTGGGTGTGACAATGTCCTCGATATATTGCCAATAGCTATGTCTTAATAATTTTTGGATATGGTGTTTTATTTTCCTGAATTGTTTTTTGGTGTCAAGATTTCCATTTTTTTTTTAAATTTTCTAATAAAGTATATCTCTCATTTGGAGTGAAACATAGTTCACATCGTTATGAAAATTACTTATGTTCATAGGTTTACCTAAAACAATATTTCATTATTGTAAGGACGCCCACCAGCACAGAATCAGGACCCACCAGCACCATATCACCAGCACAAAATATTGTATCGCAGGTCACCTAACCTACCGTGTTCTTGTACGAATACAAGTACGAAAGTATTTTTGATATGTGCATCCGACTCTATTTTTTTTATCCATGGATTTATGGAATTTTACATTTTAGAAATTTTGCACAGCGTGTTAATATTTATTATATAATACCTACTATTTAAATTTGTTATACCATTGAATGTTTGCGCAAAGACAAAATTTGCACAATATTCGATGGATGAAATACGGAACAGGCCCGTAATTATTAATTTCTAGAAATCATTAAATCTCTGCCGACCTTAATAGTGCATTTTAATATTTCAGTCCGACTTGACCAATAATCAGTGAGTTTGAAATCAACTTTGCTTAGGCAGCTTATTGCTTCTGAAAAAAGGGGTGAAGCGATCATCAGCTACAATTATGCGAAGCATGCAATGCTTAAATTGCCTTTGTCAGATTGCACATATACACACATTCAAATTCAATTGCTTTTTTTGAACTTTGAATAGTGATCCTCAATAATTTATTTAATATGCATCATTCATTTTTAAGCCAAAAAGAGGTCACACCAAATAATTTTAAGTTCTTTGATTTTTTATCTCTTTTTAAAATGTTAAATTTGATTGGGGGGGGGGGGGGGTATTATTTTTCACCTAACTATCGGAGCAGACAATCATTTGTTACTCTCAAATACTGAAACACGGGCGCTAACGTTGATTTGGAGTTGGATAACATAGCCGTCAGAGGTGTTCCGATTGTTTGCTCTACAATTTATGTCAACTTCATAATATCCTATTGTTCTACGTCAGAAAGTAAATATCGTTCAGTGGAACTGAATGCAATAAAAACAAATCGACCCATGGCATACAAAAGGTTAACAGTATATGTCTTCCAGAGAACATAGACTTTGTTAACCATTCAGAGAACTTTCTGATGAAGAATGGCAAAATTGTCAACGGACTACTTTGTTCAGATGGAGTACACTAAACCAAGGATGGAACCTCACTCCTTTTAAACAATATAAACGACAAAGTAGGAATTCCGAATCGTAACAATGACCAACATGAATGATGCATCAAAGGAAACAGGAATGTACCTGTTTGTCTTCTTCATCGTCGTCCATGCTTTAGCTGTGGCTAGAACAATCAGTCACAAAATCAATGTCGAAATAATGCTAGAGTTGAATGTTATCAATACCACAGTCTTGGTCACAAAGCTAGTCTTTGTTGTTGGATGAACTTAAATCAATAGTCAAGAACTTCATTGGAAACATTATGATTACCCACCGCATTGGTACTAGGAAAACGGTGAAGAGCAGGCCGATTTGACGTCAATCAATCCATTTAATTTACTTTTAAATACTTTGTGTTCAAATTGTGAAAATGATCCTTTTGATTGCATTAGTTGTATTTCTGTCAATTTTGTTACAAATTGTAAATCTTCCACTGAGGTCAGGTTAAATAGATCAAAATCAAATATAAGAAGTCAAAACCAGTCTTCTAGGTTTACTGATAAGAGTGACTGTTCTCATAGTGTGTTTAAGAATTGCCATGGCCATGCGGATGCTTTCAGTCAAAATGAAAATAATATTTATGGCTATACAGATTCAAAAGATTTAAAAAAAAACCATGTCAAAATATTCAACATATCTTACCAAATTGGATGAATTCAAACATAATATTTGTAATATAAAAGATGAGTTTAAACCATATATATTAGGTATGTGTGAAACATTTTTAAATGAAGAAAAATGCAAAAAGAATTCACGCGAATTGGTTGATTAATTTTTGGTGTTTTAACGCCACTTTCAACAATATTTCAGCTATATTATGGCGACCAGTTTTAGTGGTGGAGGAAGACGGAGTACCTGGAGAGAACCACCAACCATGGGCAAGCAACTGGTATTCTTCCGTAAATGGCCGTTTTCGGGGTAAGACGAGTCCACGTGCACTCGTCTTTACTCGTTGTGACATCCAATCAGAACGCCTCTAACAAGAAAAAAAGTCGTTTAAATCTATACCCTAAGCCTGGAATGTCACATGATATACCCTGTATGATAGCTGAATAACAGATATATTACGGATTTGACCATTGGTTTTTTTTCAAATACAGATTTCAACCGTATTAAATATATATTTGTGTCTTTTATTTTCATTTTTTCGTATTTCTAGATGTCATTTTCCGTACCTTTGACGTCATTCTTCAATGACGTCAAAATATGTGTCACGTCATATTTCATGTATGGGGTGTGTCATGAAGTAAAATACTGTACTTTCAATAAAATATTAGTGAGAAAAGCTCAAATATTAGTAGAAAGCTACTTAGTTTATTAGTCGGTGTCACAAAAGTCAATTTTATGTGATGTGTATTTCATAACGCTCAATGATATTGATCCGATAATATATGCAAATTAGTTACTGATCAATGGCGGGCGTCTCTAGGAGTTCACGATAGTGAAAGTTGTTTGTTTACGGAAGAACTAGGTACTTACATGCGTTGTTGGGAAAGCCCGGGTGATCTTCCACTCGTGATAGAAATTGTTGTGTCTTTTCGCTCGTTTCGCTGCGCTCCACTCGCGAAAAGACATAAAATTTCTATCACTCGTGGAAGATCACCCGGTCTTTCCCAAGAACGTATGTAAGAACCTATTAAACTTTATCACTTGCGGCTGCGAGTCGAGTGCACCCTTTTTGTAATTAACAAAGCCGGGCGCGAACCCACGCGTATTGGTAATAGGCTTGTATGAGTTGGTAGATGCAACGACCGACCTCATTGAGGCACCCGGGACTCACACGCGAATTGGATTTCGATAAGTTCACATACAATAGAAAAAATTGAACGAACACAGATGGAGGAGGCTGAAATGTATATTTTCATGATTATGTAAAGTATGAAAGGGGAGTATAATTAGAATCAGAGAATACTGAATCTATGTAGTTTGAAAAATGTTCAAAAGATTTCAACATCAATAATCCTTTTTTTTTTGTGATTCGGTATCAACATTTTGACAAGGAACTGACTAATGAACCTGTCGTGAGTCACTGACAAACTTTATCACATTATGTTGTATCGAGTACACCGTCAAAGCGGGTTTCGAACTCACAACGATAGTGGTGATATGCACTGATTGCATAGGTAGCTATAAATCCAATTACCAAAGGATCACGATCAGGGGAATATTTTGTTTTGAAGATGTATGTATTGTTTGAAATTGTATTTGTTGTATTTACTTATTATTGTTTTGAGGACCACAGGGAAGATTAGTTTATTGTTGCTAACTGTGTTACCCTCTTGTAATAAAGTAATTACTTACTTACTTACTTACTAAGCACAAGAGCAATGGTTCCAGACGTAGATACGAGTTCCGTGACGTCAGCAACTATGAGCAACACAAAGCTTTTAAAATGTGGACACCATGAAAAAAACAACCACGAGACAAAACATAAAAAGTAAAGATACAAAGAAGAATAAGAGGTTGAATGAGAAGGAGAAGTAAAAAAAGAGAAGAAAAAATAGATCTGAATGATTGGTGATGAAATTAGCAGTAAAACACAAGATTTACTCGGTGTCATTACCAACAGAGCCATGTCATGGCTGTTTACCAGTAGATGGTACCAGATTAAAAAAGATATGAATTTGAAGACGGATTTAGTAAAAGGTAGGAGAGAGAACGTCATACCACAGACAGGAAAAGGTCGTTTGCCAGTTGTTGGTGTTAGAAATATAAAGAAGCGACCAACAACAGATCATCGTCCTCATATCAAAGAAAAGGCAACGAGTGTACGGGAAACAAAGGTAAAGAGTACACATGATCAGCGGAATGCCTCATATACAAATTCATTTCAACCAAAGAAATCACATGATAGATTCGAAACAATATATCGTATCTACTTATCACATAAAAAGAAGGTTATTTCCCCATGGATACATGGACCTTTCCTATACATTCGAAGCACAGATCCACGTGTATGACACCCATTTAGGCCTAGCGGATACTAAGACATCTGAGATTACCTTTAGTTTATTCCATGGATATCTCATCAACAGTCACAATTTCGAAATGCAGATTCATATAGAGGCTAATTATATAACTAGAAACAACATATTTGATCATATACTTTTCATCAGTTGATCTTTGTTTATAAGTTGGTAACACAAACATATTTAAGAAGAGTTTGAAGATACTAATGGGGTAATCAGAATCCGTATATAGAAGAAGAAAAGACAACACAATGGCCAAAAGAAAAAGTACAAAAGGACCATCAACGATCTACAAAACATACACATAAAACTAAATAATGCTTTCAATTTATATATTTGCTATAATTTACTTTTACTATAGTTCTTTCTTAAAACATTTGAATAATAAATAAAAATAATAAAAATCAATTATGATTGACATAGAATATGATTTCCGTTTTTTTTCTTCTATTATTCAAATTTGTACTGATATAAATGATACCTCTGGAAAGTCAATATTTGTGTTGATGTTCTCAGTGTTAAAGGTAAAAGTCATGTCCTTAAACACAAAACAGTAAATCGTGTTTGTATGATTGATTGATTGATGTTTAATGCTAACTTCAGCAGTGTTTCAGGTATATCGTGGAGTAATTGTATTTATAGTATTTAGGGTTTACGTTAAGCTTTCATATTGGTAACATTTTATTGTTACCAAATTTGATGTGATTTCCTCTATCATGTCCTGGAGTCTTGATACAATATCCATGACCGGCCTAAAGCCAATTGGACCAATTGCTCCCTGTGATGGAGTTATCTACTCCTGACTGTTCAAGTACACACACCACACTGCAGGTCTTACAAAGAACAATTGGGCCCTGCACCTCCTAGGGATAACCCTATGTACATAGATCTTTATCAAGACCATGTGAAAATGTTGAAATTGAAAATGGTTTTGTTGAACATGTCAATTTTTGGAACTGTTTATTTTAAAATTTCAATTAATAGACTAGGCAAGCAATACAGAAAAGATGCACACGAGAGATTGATTAAATTTGGTGGTTGTGGGGGGATTTTTTTTAAAACAGAAGTTGTAAAATGAAAAACAAAAAATACCAAAATGTCGGAAAAGTTCTAAAATCGTAGAAAGAGGCTAAATCAATACCACTAACACACAACCTCCCCTCTTAGTGGAATGATGCGGTCATGTAAGTGCTTTGAAACAATTTCTGTGCCACTGAGAATAATCTAGACATAATCGTTGATACATATATGACACAACCGTATAAACATCAAGATGAGAACATAAAAAGGACCCATGGCTGTTCACATTATTATCCCCTCGCGATAGCGGTAGGGGATATAGTAATAGCGGCCGTCCGTCTGTCCGTCCGTCACACTTTCTTGTTTGCGCTATAACTTGAGTAAACATGGATGGATTTGAATAATATTTTGCATGTGGCTTGTAATTATCATTATCTTGGATGGGTTCTTGCATGGAAATATTTGAAGCAAGAGTTTTGGGGGAAAATCTTTGTTTTTGGTTGAAAAATCACCGATTTTGCCTTCAATAAAGTATGCTATACATTAAGACTGCAAGGCTGTTTTCTATAAATATATAAAGGTAAATATTATGCAAGTGCGGGGGGATACGTCGGGCATTTATGCGCTAGGCTATTCTTTTATTCTATTATAGGGAGAGGCGATAGCCCTGAGCATCATTTAAATGTTCGACAGTAAATACGGCCATCGGAAGACATAGAAGGGAAACATTGTTCAACTTAGAGCCAACATCCAACTGCCAGTACACATGTAACAGAATATTTTCAGCAAGGTGTTGATATCTCCCGAAGACAAAGATAAGACGAGACGATACTTTAAAAAAATTCTTTCCTTTAAAGTGAAAGTAATTCGATTTTCTATTTCTGGACGCAGTTTGCAGGATAAATGACGTCATCGACATCTGAACTCACGTGACAGTGCATTCCAAAATGGTGACCGATTTCAGGTGTTGACCAATTTTAACGGACGAGAGGAAAATTGATATTGCGAATTAAAAGTTAACATCGTTCGAACGTAGACTCTATTTGATGCGCGTTGCAATTCGCATTCAAAGGTACGTTCGGACAAGAATGCGTTTCGAATGCGCATTAAACTAATTCGAATCCGATAATGCGAATCGAATTCGAATTACGTGTGAACACAGCACAAGAACCCTCCTTCCGTAAATGGCCGTTTTCGGGTGAAGACGACCGAGGTAAGACGAGTCCACGTGCACTCGTCTTTACTCGTTGTGACATCCAATCAAAACGCTTCTAACAAGAAAAAAATCGTTTAAATATATACCATAAGCCGGGAATGTCACATTATATACCCTGTCTGATAGCTGAATAACAGATATATTACGGATTTAACCATTGGTAAATATATTTGTGTCTTTTATTTTCATTTTTTTGTATTTCTAGATGTCATTTTCCGTACCTTTGACGTCATTCTTCAATGACGTCAAAATATGTGTCACGTCATATTTCATGTATGGGGTGTCTCATGTAGGAAAATACTGTACTTTCAATAAAATATTAGTGAGAAAAGCTCAAATATCAGTAGAAAGCTACTTAGTTTATTAGTCGGTGTCACAAAAGTCAATTTTATGTGATGTGTATTTCATAACGCTCAACGATATTGATCTGATAATTTATGCAAATTAGTTACTGATCAATGGCGGGCGTCGCTAGGAGTTCGCGATAATGAAAGTTGTTGGTTTACGGAAGAAATAGGTACTTACATGCGTTGTTGGGAAAGCCCGGGTGATCTTCCTCTCGTGATAGAAATTGTTGTGTCTTTTCGCTCGTTTCGCTCCGCTCCACTCGCGAAAAGACATAAAATTTCTATCACTCGTGGAAGATCACCCGGTCTTTCCCAAGAACCTATGTAAGAACCTATTATTCTCTCACTCTCATGTGTGTGTGTGTGTGTTAAACCATCTTTTTCTTCCCTCTTTCCTATTTCAATCCTTATCCAATTATTTAGATGTCTAGAGGTGGTAAAAACATTTTCTCTCAGTATGATTATGAGAACACGACCAAGGCTTTGGAGGCAGTCAGAGTTGGCATGTCAATTCGCCAGACCAGCATAGAGATTGAGGTACAGGTGGAAAAGTTATGTTTATATACATTTGTATATACATGTATTTATATTATTTTCTTCAATGTACACATTGATTTCTTTGTCAATATTTTGAAAATTTTATTTCCCTTTTGGACAATCCAAAAGGAGTTTTTTTCTCTCTCAATACATTAGGGAAAAACTACATTTATATGAAGTGGTAATACAGAGTGGAGGCTGAAATACTCTGTTACATCTCAAATTATAACTAGAGTGATGGTTAGCATGTAGAAGAATTTCATTTGAAAGATATTCAGGTGTTTCATCATGGAGAATTTTAGGAGATATAAACGAAGAAAGACTCTCCCAAACCAAAGAGCACCACTAGTCAACGTTGTGCAATAATCTAATTCTTACACCATGTAATGTTCTAATTTATACGAGAGCCTTTAATTTTATTATCCAAATTATTTTAATAGATGTTACAGTGATGATGGTCAAAACATGTCTCACTTCCAAGTTGCATTCACACACTCTTCTTTCTACTCTTAGACTCCTAATATCATACATGTATTCTATTTCACAGATGCCAACATGTTTACACGGAACTGTTATATAAATATAAAGATGTCACTTGCATGTGTAAAAATGTATAAATACATATATCAGATAAAGTCATATATACCAATAAATCTTATCATGTGAAAGTTGTATTTGACAAAAGATTTGTAAATAACATCTGGAAGTAATTAGATACACATTCCAATTTTGCGAAAATTATAACCCCAAAATATTCATGTTAATTGTATTTAAATATTAAAAAAATTAAGTTTAGCTATCAAAATAAAAATATCAAACCCAATATATCACAACTGGGAGAAGATCACCTCTACAGCTGGAGTGTATGGATTATCTTACTTTTGAGCATGCACGGTCACAACAGATCATCCTGGTTATCACATATCATTCCATCAGATTTACCAAGGCTATACCCACAAGGAACCAAACAAACAAATAAACAACTGCGCCAAGAGCGCATGATACGCCCGTCGTCAACATTCATACAATATTTGTAAAGACTTTCTTTCCCATAACTCTTGAATGAAAAATCTAAATTTCACCAACAGCTGCACCAAAAACATGAATTGGAACATTTATACAATATTTATGTTGAAATAAAACACTATAATAGTTTTACATACCTTTTGTATTGACAAAAAAACAACTATACACATATATTGCAAACAAATCCAAATAATCTAATGATCAGGATATGCCATCAATCGTTGAGTAGTAATCATTTCTCCACTCAGTTATCATTTTATTGAGGAACAAGTCTTGCACAAACTGATCTAAATAAACTTAAGGTAAAGTGTTGCAGGTTAGAAATTGCTGTCTATATGCGAGTCTCATATCAATTGTTGAAATGTAACTATTTGTCCGCTCATTCATTATTTGTTTATAATTTCAATGTCCCATTAATCGTTGATTCATTTATTATCATTAGCTTTACAAAAGAATTTATACAATGATTTTCCACTTGCTGAGTATGAAGAGTATGAATCTCTGTGTAGGTTAATATATTCTTTTAGCACTGTAATTGATATGACAATAAATGTTTTTCAGAATATATTACTAGATTTTTAAGTAGTCTAATGCAAACTTATCCAAATAATCTTATGATCAGAATAGTAAGTTTCAAGGGTCCCGGATTGAAAGTTGCTATTTACATTTGTAAATATCAGATCAATGGTTGAGTTATAATCATTTGTCTTGTCTGTTATTATTTGCTTGTACTTGAACTGATCAATCATTGGCGAAGGAGTTCTCAATTTACAGCACGACATACGAAAAATCGCCTAAAATTTGATGAATAAAGTCCCATAACTCTGGAATGAAAAATTGAAATTTCACCAAAAAGTATACAGACCATACGACTATCAATTCTAATAAATATGCGAAGTTTGAAGTGAATTGGCAAAGTGGTTCTCAATTTACAGCGCGACATACGAAAAATTGCCTTAAAATCACGTACAATTTGATGAATAAAGTCCCATAACTCTGGAATGAAAATTCGAAATTTCACCATAAAGCGGACAGACGGACGGACAGTCGGACATTGGTATACCATAATACGTCCCGTCTTAAAGAAGGGCGTATAAAAACGGCTGAGGTCTTCTATTAGCATTTCATTGTGCATTATGGGATTCCCGATTGAATCTATTCCGACCAAGGGGTCAATTTCAAGTCGACGATATTCAATGAGTTATATGCAGCTTGACAAGGATGACTTTTATAAGTCTAGCACAACCATCTATCATCCCATGAGCAATGGATATGCGATAGATTAAACTGAACTCTCCTGGATATGATGGGTACCCTTTATGCAGACAGGAAAATACTGGTACAATGTAACACAAAAAGCTTATTCGGCACCGTTTCCCATGCCTACAACTATACGAGACACGAGTCTACCAGTTTTTTCCACATTTCCTCATCACACACCAATTAATGCCTGAGTGTCTTTTCCGGGAAGTTAAACTTGAATAATGTGTATGACAAACGTATACATATTAAGTTTTTTAAATAATATTTCCTGTTTTGTATACTCTTAGATACAAAATGATTTTTATCAGAATAATTTTGATATGGATTTCTGTTTATGAAGTAAAAAGTTGGGGTATCTGTTATAGTACAGAGTAAGTATACGTTTTTGTTATTTATCTGAATTTTGTGTTTCATGATGGCGAAAAGTGGCCCAAGACTGAATGTTCCTATCTTGTAAGAATACTTCAAACACATCAAAAGGGGATAATCATAAAGCTTTAAATCGAAAGGCAGACAATGCTACGGTAAAAAGAAAAAAATGACAAGCAATGACGACAAAACACTACACAGAAAACTAAAGAATCAACAACACGAACCACACGAAAAACCAGGGGCGATCTCAGGTGCTCCGGTATGACTAGCAGTTCTTGCTCCATAATGGTAAATACTATGGGTTTCACCAGTGGCGTATCTAGGGTATGGCAGGTAGGGCACGTGCCCTGTGCACCACTTGAAGGGGGCGCCACTGAGAGGTTTTAGCGCGTAATATTCCCATATGGGAACGTCCTAAAACAGATTTTTTTAAATAATGTTCTTGAAGTAATATTGAAAAAAAAAATGTAATACACATAGACATGAATACCTGGAGAAATTATTATTAAATATTAAATGTAAAACGCAATTTTAGTGCTTGCCATAGGCGCTATTTTCCGTAGATACGCCCCTGGGTTTCACGATCATATAGACATAGAATATTGGAATTTTTAGTGACATACCATGAATTTATTGCTTGATATCCATGTCCAGACCAAGTTTGTTAACAATACATCGGGTAAAAATGTGGTTATGTAATAGGGCCAAACCTCGAACCCATCCACCCCGTGGATGGGTCTACGGATTGATGCTTTGATTGTCAGAATTAAAAAGAAAAACTATTTCCTTCACATTTTTATTCCCCAGGGGGAAGGTAGTGGTGGATATTGAATGAAGTGAAAATGTTTCACCTAAAATAATTCTAATGTTGTTATCGCAATATATAAAAAAAATGTGTAGTAAAAAAAAAGAAACGATAGTGCCTTTGGTTTCTTCAATACCTGAAATGTTTTCCTCACTTTGTATTTGATAACATCCACATACTTGGAAGTCATAATATTATATACTAGTCAACAAAAGAAACGATAGAAAGATTTTCTTGAAATATATTTTTAGGTTAAAACCAAAACAATTGTTTATTATCATTTACGTCAATGTTTGCGTGAAACGCGTTTATCCTCGCAAAACAAAAAATAACATCCTGTTCCGTTATGGAAAAATTCCGGAAAGTCAATTTTCCGTCCCATGATCGAGTTTGCGATGATCGAATTAGGCATTTAAATCACCTGCGGTCATTAATTGTGTTGTAAAATTTGCCATTCTGAAAATTAGAATGTTCACAAGAACGTCCATGCCACGGTTCCTTAAAATGACCGTGAGCGAGCGGTAGGTATGGTTCAGGCTGGAATGACTCACCAGGCCGTTGCAGACCGCTTTAACGTGTATAGAATAACTATTTCAAGGCTAATGATTCGTCTTCGACAAACAGGTAGGACGAATGACAGATCACGTAACAGCAGGCCGCGTATGACGTCACAACGTCAAGACACACATTTACGCCTTATTCACCTCCGGAACCGTATGATAACGGCTGAGGACACTGCCTGTAGAACACCTGGTCTAGCAAACGTCCAAATTTCGGGTCAGACTGTTCGCAGAAGACTACGTGAATCTGGACTCCGGTGATAGGACCAACCCTTAAGCAACGCCATATGACCGCGAGACTAGCTTGGGCTCGTACACACTGTCGTTGGAGGCTTCACACCTAGCAACACATCCTTTTTAGTGATGAATCCCGATTTTCACTTCGTTTTAGCGATGGACGTTATCGTGTGTACCGCATGCGTGGGGAACATTTTACGGATGTGTGTGTGTATGAGTCCGACCGCTTTGGAGGCGGAAGTGTTATGGTCTGGGCTGGAATTTGTCAGCTCAAAATTGTTCAAGGAACATTGAATGTTGTAAAATACAGAGACGATATTCTTGATCCTATCGTTCTGACCTTACTGCAACAGCGAAACTTTGATCACATTTTTCAAAATAACAATGCAGGATGTCACGTGGCTCGTGTTTGTCAAGACTTTCTGAACCAGAATCACATCTTGCCTGGCCGGCATTATCACCTGGTCTGTCACCAATTGAACATTTATGGGATGAACTCGGTAGACGTGTTCGCCACCGTCAAAATCCAACGGAAACACTACAGGGGCTGTGTAACACACAAGTCTTTATCCAACGATCGATTGGATCTATGCGTCGGAGATGCGAAGCTGTGGTTGCTGCAAGAGGTGGTCACACATGTTACTGAACTCCGCAAACCTCCATACTATATGACAATTTCTGTCTGTCCATGATTTGTTCTGATAATGATGTTGAGAAATTTTGGTGATATTGCCTTATTTGTTTTGGCCATATGAATCTAAATTATACGATATTTGTCGATTTTTTTACTCTATGTAAAAAATATTGAGCATCAAACCCTTGTATCGTTTCTTTTGTTGACTAGTATATATGTAACTAAATGTAATTAACTAAGCATTTATTTGTCAAACAACGGAAGGCATTTTATTTAGTTTCTTAGAGTGGCATACATATTTCAGACAAAGAAGAAAAGGTTTGGGATATTTACTCGAACAGTGATGAATGGTGTAAATGTAATAATATTTTATTGCGATAGATTAAGCAATAGGATCGGACACACGTTATTGCAACATATATTAAGTCTTCTCCTTACATAAATAATACACATACTATATAATGACAACAAAACATATACAACATAGTATTAGAAATAAGAGGTAAACTAAAGAGTCATGAATTAATACAATCAGGGGAAAAAAGGAGAATAATCACCAAAAAAATATATATATATATAACAAAACTCTATTATAGCTGCTAACTTGGAGTACAAAATCGTTTTGTCTGCTTAATAAAAAGAATTAGTATGATCAGTATATGTATCATTTCCAAACAATAGTGTTTCAATATTAATCTAAATATTCATATTAATTAAATCATTGAATAACGATATCCGTTTGGTTATCATATAATTGACATTCTAAAAGGAAATGAATGGCATCTTCAATAGGCGAACCGCAGGAACATTTTGGATCGTCCACTACATGAATTTTAGTTAGATCAGCTTTTAAAGAACTACATTGATGTCGTAACCTTGTATGCAATATGTTCAATTTTCTAGATCCTTCACCATAGTATACCGGTAGTCTAAATTGTTCACCTTTTATTTTTAATCTAAATTGTGAAATAGTTTGTAAATTTCTTATAGTTGGACTAAGATCATTCCAAATTCGGACAGTGGATGGTATAAAGGATTTTTCACTTATTCGTAATCTACATCTGGGGAGTACATAATTTTCATTATTTCTAAGGTTGTATCCACTGACGTCAGATGAAACTGGAGGTAGGCATTCACTTAGATATCGAGGACATGATTTATTATGCATTATATAATAAGTTGCTAATTTACGTTTCCCAGCCTGTTTCAAAATATAATACTTCCAAACTTGAAAATTTCGTTAGCCCTGTTACTATTCTTGCAGCTTCTAGTTGTATTTTTTCTATTTTTTCTGAATCATATTCAAAACACCCATCCCACAATTCGCATGCATATTCCAAAAGCGGTCTGATAAAAGTTATATAAATATTAGACAAGCCTTTTTTGGAAAGGGTAAATTTTAGTTTCTTTTATAGTACATAAACCTGTTTTCAAGCAGACGTTGTAATATTATCTATATGTGTTGTCCAGTTTCCATCTGACGATAGTGTGACACCTACATGTTTATGATTATTAATCATTTCAACGTTTTCACCACTGAATTCGATATTAATTTCTGGTGGTGTAGCATGTGTAATTACCAGTGCCTTGGTCTTCTTTGGATTAAAATCGACAAGCCATATGTGTGCCCATTCATTTATTAAGTTAATTAAGTCATTATTAATATCAGTTTCTATTGTATAAAGGTGTCATCTGCAAACGAAAGTGCTAAATTATGCAGATTGTCTGTAATATCATTTACATATAACATAAATAGTAGGGGATCCAAAACTGAAACCTTGGGAACTCCTGCCTTGATATCGCCATAATTTGAAGTTTCATTGTTTATAAAAACAACTTGCTGTCTGTTGCTGATGTAGTCATTGACCCAGTCCAAAACCTTACCAGATATTCCGTAAGATCGCAGCTTTTGTATAAAGCCTACATGCCAGATTCTATCAAAGGCTTTTGATAGGTCACAACAAATTATAATAGTAGATAACTTTTTATCTAGATTTTGGCAAACATTATGATAAATTTCCAAAAGCTGGTAAACAGTAGAATGGCCCTTGAGAAACCCAGACTGATAGGCATATAACAATGAGTGTTCCAATATATAATTATAAATATGTTATTAATTTATCATCTTTTTAAAAAGAAGCCATGACTCTAGCAAGTTTCCATTGTGTTGAAAACTTGCCAGATTTAAGGGAATAATTAAATAAGATCAATAAAGGTTTGTAAACAGAATCTGCAGTGCCTTTCAACATTTGATGGCTAATTAATATGTCGTTGCAACAAGCGTTGCCTATTTTCAATGATTTTAGAGTATCTTTGATATCTTGCTCAGTTATTATAAAATCTGACAAAAATGAGTTAGTTCTTGGAGTAACAAATGGGGTATTAAGATCAGTATCATCAACAGAAGAAATTGAACAAAAATATTCGATTAAGAGATTCGCTTTTTCTTTATCATTGTATACCAAATCGTTTAAGTTATTATCAAAAAGGGGTGGTATATAATATTATTATTGCTTCCCTTCGTAAGTTTTTTAATCAGAGACCAACAAGCCTTTCAATCTGTTTTCGCGATAGAGTCGACAAGTTCGTGTATGTGTTTTCTCATCATCTCAAGATATTTGTGTGTGAATCTTTCAGACATATCATCTACATTTATGGATGAATTCAAGAATATTTCCCAATCGTATTCATTAATTTCTTTATTTAACAATATGATATCTACATTTTTATATGACCATACATTTCTAGTAACGTTTATTTTATTCATAAAAAACCCCCAAAACAGCTCTGGTGTCCTATAGTAGTTCCCCGCCCCCCCCCCCCCCCCCAACCGAAAAAATGACTATATCATTGAACATAGCCATTTCCCCCCCTCCCCTGTATTCGACAGGGTGAAAAGTGGCTATATAGTACAATTTCCCCCGAAAAAATGGCTATATAGTCAATTTTCCCCCTCGTCTTAACATAACCCTGACTTCAACGTAAACTTACCCAACGAAGACCTTTAAAGTATGCCAACTCTAGGCTAAACCTTACCCTACCCTTAGGCCTAATCCTCACCGAATCCCTCGGTTCAACACTATCCCTAAACCTAGGCCTTAACCTAATCCTAATTTTAAACCTTACCTTAAACCTAGCCTAATCGTAGGTCGAACTCAAAACGCGAATGTGAAGGGATGGTAAACTTAAAGGCAAGTTTTCCGACGGCGAAATGAACGACCGTTTTACAGATATGGGGTTCTCGCAAGGTCACCAGTCTTGGGGGGAGCCCGATATTCCAAACTGGAAAATCGGAGAAACCCTGAGCTAGGGAAGGTGCCTTGAAACCTTGACACACATGAGGATCGAACCCACAACGGTGTCGACATCGTGGATTTAATGTCCAGCGCCTTGACCACTCGGCCACCTTCCTGCTTGCTAAGATGCAAAAGAAAAGACGCGAATAAGCGAGAGCCGAAAACCTGAAAAGGTTGAAACGCAAAATGGAGAAATGATTTCGATTTCGCCTCTTCGCTGTCGCAATTTCGAATTTTTACTTTTTCGAATGTGCGTTTTCGCTTTCACAATTTCGCGTTTTAATTTCGTCTTTCAAAAACCAAAGGCAAAGTCTAACATACTATTGTCACTCTAGTTAATCTTATTTCAGTCCGTGACAAATATGCACATTTAGGTACTAATTTCCTAACTGCATAGATTTGGGCATAGTTCTCAGAGGACTTATTGCATATATTCGGGTACAGGGTACATTTTAATGCATAACCCGTCAAATTTTGTCCAAGTACACAACCAGATGATAACTTTAGAACGGGTTGAAGGATGTTCTTCAAACTTTCTACATTTGTTTAGTACCATAAAATACAGATCAAGTTCAAATTTCAGTCTGATCGGATACCGGTAATTGGTTCAAAAGTTATGGCCGTTTCAAGACTGAAAATATGCGAAACGTGGTGGGATATCATGCAATGTCCCATTAGATGCCCTATTTTTTGCTTTTGGGAAACCCCATTCAAAGTCATTTGGATCATCCATGTACAAGTTACTTGGCTAGTAAACCCATCGACACTAATAGTCGACCAACAGTGGCACTGGGAAGTGGTAGTAAAATTTAACAGAGCAACTAAGTTGAATATTCAAGCCATTTTCAGAGGGGGACTACTATGTAGTCATTCTTTCGGGGTGAAATCCTACTATATAGCCATTCTTCCGGGGGAGGGGGAATCCCACTATATAGTCATTTTTCCGGGGAAGGGGGAATCCCACTATATAGCCATTTTTCCGTGGGGGAAAACTGGCTATGGGGGAAAAAATGGCTCTATAAGGCTCCTATAGTAATTTTCCTCCTAGCCATTTTTCCGGAGGGAAAACTGACTATGGGGAAAATGGCTCTATAACACCGGTCCTTCCTAAAGATATCACAAGAGTCAATAATCATATCAGAATTTGAAACATTATTATCGAAGTGATTTTCAGTTATACAAATAACAGATGATTCAGATGATATGTCTTCAATATAAAATATTTTATTACGAACACTTCTAGCATTTACATGAAAAACAGAAAATTCATGTTCACGAGGGCCAGGGTTCGGGTGGACATCGTTGTCAAGGTCTAATAGTATCAGTAGGATAAACGTATACAAAATATTTAAACTGAATTACTTTGACTATCATATAACATAACTTTAATATAATGAACATAAAAGTTTAGAATACGAAAAGGAAAATATTTTCTACACTTTTTGAACACTGACGAGTAAGCGCGTATATAGAAAAGATCTATCGATAATCTATACATACCTATAGCATTACCCATTATCAAACCGTTCAAACGGGAAACATGTAGAAAACATTAGTCGATAGGCTTCATAAATTGGTACAATAATCAAGTCAGCAGCACATACAACATTACATACAAAAAAATAAAGTGGAAGATAAATCAAATTGGAAATACACAATGATACACAACAAAACATAATATTATACATTATTTACATTAGTTGTGAGCATTGTATGCAATGTGCATATTGAAAATGTGCAATTAAATACAAATATGAAAACATTACTGCTTTGATCATTTTGAAACGGACTGTGTGCTTATGCGCTTTTGAAAGCATAAGTTACGCCAGTGTAGATTATATCTATATGAATATATACATGTAGATTTGAATGACACGCGAAGAAAGATAACTCGAAAAACATATAGGGCAGTGAAGATTGTGAAACATGCTTAAATTTTATTCATCAACAATACACAAAAATCGTTGAGATTTTAGCGGTCATCTATCGAAACTTCTTTGAAAAATCTGGCTAATGGACAAGCAGTTGGTGATGACGGGATACCAAACGAATTATTTAAAATTGGGGGAGAAGCCATGTTAAATTCACTTGTTGATCTTTTTACGGTAGTTTCTGACCTCGAAATAATCCCTAGTGAATGGAAAAATGGTATTATTAAACATCTGCATAAATCTGGTTCAGCAATGGATTTAGACAATTACAGGGGCATAACTCTTACCTCCAATGTGTATAAAGTTTTCTCTAAGATTTTAGAGGAGTGTATTATGTCACACTTAGAGGGGAAAAACATTCTAGGGGAAGCCCAAGGTGCCTTTCGTAGAGATAGACGTCTAGAGGACCACCTTTTTACCCTACATGGGTTATGTTCACTTCAAAAATATGCTAAGAGGAAGACGTACATAGCCTTCTTAGATCTATCTAAGGCCTTTGATAGAGTCTGGAGAGATGGTTTGTTTTATTTGTTGTGGGAGAATGGGATACAAGGGAAATGCTGGCGCCTTTTGCGGTCTATCTATGATGGTGTCTCGAATAAAGTCGTTTTTGGTGATTTCTCTACTGAATGGTTCGGTCAGGAAAATGGACTGAAGCAGGGTTGCGTCTTGTCTCCAACCCTGTTTTCAGTCCTTATGAACGACTTAGTTAATATGCTTGATGGAGTGATGATAGGTATAGATGTTGGGAAACAACTTATTAATTGTTTATTGTTTGCCGATGATATTTCTCTCATCACTGAAACTGAGGAGGAACTGCAAAGGTTGCTTGATGTTGCATCGGCATTTGTTATAAAGTGGAATTTATCCTTTAACTTTAACAAATCAAAGGTTTTAGTTGTTGGAAAAAGGGTCAATAGATCTAAACAATGGAAGCTCGGATCTGATCTGATAGAGGAGGTGAACGAATATAAGTATTTGGGTGTGTATTTCTCTAGGTCTCTGAAGTTTAATTATCATATAAATTCATATGTAAAGGAGAATGCTGATCAAAAGTTGAATTACTGTATCCGTATACTTGGTGAACATGGAAATTTTAACAGATTAAGTTTTGGAGACGCTTTATGGCATTCGGTTTTAAGACCGTCCGTGTCCCATGGAAGCTCTGTTTGGTTTCCATCCTCTGTCAGACATGTTGAATCATTGGAAAGTATACAGTACAAGATGGCTAAGCTTATTATGAATACTAGGATGAACATACCTAAATCAGCCCTGTTTTTGGAGCTTGGTTGGGAACCCGTCTATACCTTCATGAACCGACAAAGGGTTGCATAGTATGCACGTTTTCAAAATCTGGCAGACGATCGATTATGTAAAGTAATTTTTAATATGCTTAGAAATTCTGAGAATTCCGAGTATCATACATACTTTAAAAGTTTATTTATAGATCTTGTCTTAGATCATTATGTACAAAGTGCTATAAATATAGAAGTGTTTAGAGCTTTACATGGTCAATCAGTAAGGCAGAGTGAATTTGGAAAAGTATTATCCAAAAGCAGCCTGTCTATGTATAATAATTGTCGTGTTTCTATGGGTAAACAATTATACTTGTCTGAGGACTTCAATTTTGAAGCCTCTCGTTTAAAGCTCATTGCCAGAACAAATTGTTTAAGCTTAAATGATACCCTATTTAGGATGTCACTTTCGGATAATAATAGGTGTTCTGTATGTCCTCTTCACAGCGTCGAGGACTTAGAGCACTTTGCACTAGAATGCCCATTATATGAAGATATACGGGCATATATTTTTAGTCAAATCGATTATGTGTTCTCCAGTAATCATATGGGTGTCAAGTTTAAGGAGCTTTCGTCATACTATAAGCTTTTATTTATGTTTGGAGACTATGGATATGACATCAGTGCAGAAATGGGTAAAGAACTGGATTATTTAACTAAACTGTATCTTGTAAAAGCTTTTAATGTGAGAAAAATTGTTTTAGAGAACTAGAAGTTATACTAAAGATGATTTAAACAGTGTGTTGTAATTTATGAATTTATAAATGTAGAATGTAGCCGAGAAACGTATGATTCTGATGTTTGATTGAATATTTTTACTTTTTAATGGTAAAATACTGTTTTATTTTCTTCAATTCAATTCATCAAACTAATGGCAAATTGCACTTTTAATATTACATTATTTTATAGTACTATAATGCAGTGCAGTATACTGTTTTATGATACAGTGCTTGTATTTTTACATTTTAATGGAGACAATATTTCTTAAGTAGTGCTTGTTATATGAATTGTTTTAATACAGTGGACAGTAACTCTTATTCACTATTATTGTACTTATTAATGTATCAATCATATTTTTATATTGCATTGTACATAGCTTTAAGGACGCAACCACTGTTACCCCGATAGTGGTTGCCCCCGTTGTAAAGGGGTAGTATCCAAATTATATATATATATATATACATACAACATTACATACAAAAAAATAAAGTGGAAGATAAATCAAATTGGAAATACACAATAATACACAACAAAAACATAATATTGTACATTATTTACATTAAGTTGTGTGCATTGTATGCAATGTGCATATTGAAAATGTGCAATTAAATGCAAATATGAAAACATTACTGCTTTGATCATTTTGAAACGGACTGTGTGCTTATGTGCTTTTGAACGCATAAATTACGCCAGTGTAGATTATATCTACATGAATATATACATGTAGATTTGAATGACACCAGGTGTACTCATTAATACTTAATTTGATTTTTTTCATGTTTATATATATTTCCCTTCCTGTTTAGTAGCATAACTACCGTTTGGATATAAATTAAAAAAAAATATATAAGTAAACAATTAGTAATCGAGTACACCGAAATACCAATGAAATTGACACCTTTAGCGGTCGGTCGATTTATTTGACAAACTTACATTAGGTTTTGACATAACCAAAGAATTGTTTATGTTATGTAATAAGTGTCAGTGTATTAGTTTTGCCCATGTATATTACTTCTTGATACTAATAACTTTGTATGTGGATTTTGGAACAAAAACAAAGAATTACAGCAAGGCAAGTTTTCGAATATTATTCAGGGGAAGTATCTTAGTTGTACATAAACACATACACACACGAATTCATGTCAGCATACTAAAACGTATCTTGTTTAAATTTGATAACTTGTTTCTGAATCCCATTGAACTTTGTTTAAGTATATATATTGGAGTAATTGTATGTTGAAATTTCATAAAATAAATATTGTTTAAACTAACTTATTTTCATCTGGAAAATAAGGACATATAAATTAATTTTAGAGTCACATGTCATTTTATACATGTTTTGATTGGCTTAAAAAGTTGAGGTTATTTGTAAAATTATTTATAAATGTACGGAATCGAAAAATAGACGTCGTTCTCAAGGCGTCGCGTGTCGTTGTCATCGGGTACAAATGTGGTTATGTGATAGGATTGTAAGAATTGAAAGAAAAATTATTTCCTTCGTATTTTCATTCCCAATGGGGAAGGGAGTGGGGCATATTGAATGAAGTGAAAATGTTTCACCTAAAATAATTCTAATATTGCTATCGCATATATAAAAGAATGCATAGTAAAAAAAGAAGAAGCGATAGTGCCTTTGGTTTCTTCGATGTCTGGAATTTTCCCCTCACTTTTTATTTGGTAACATCCACATACATTAATGTATATTCGGAAGTCATAATAGTATATATGTAACTAAAGGTAATTAACTAAACATTTATTTGTCAAATAACGGAAGACATTTTATTTAGTTTCTTGGAGTGGCATACATATTTTAGACAAAGAAAAAAAGGTTTGAGATATTCACTCGAACAGTGATGAATGGTGGCTAAAATAAATCTTTAAAAATGTTTCATTAAGATTATACACATGTACGAAAATCAGGGTTAGGGGCTTGGTGTTTAACGCCACTTTCAACAATATTTCATGTATATCGTGACAATCAGTTTTATTGGTGGAAACCAGAGTACCCGGAGAAAACCACCGACCCGTCGCAAGTCACTGACAAACTTTATCACATAATGTTGTACAAAATGTATTATGTACACCTTGAATGAGCGGGATTCGAACTCAAAACGTTAGTGGTGATAGGCACTGGTTGCAAAGGTAGTTGTAAATCCAACTAACATGCGATCACAACCACGACGATCCCACGAATATCAGAGTTGAGGTGATATGATAAATATATACAAATTTATTTCAGAATTGTTAATGGGAAGAATATTACGAGGACATTTTGCTGTGCTAATTTTTATTTGGATGATACAGAATGTCGAGGTATGCTGTGTTCCTTGTTAACCGTCAACTTCACAACATTAACAAGGAAGTACCGACAAATTCTTAGTATATTGTTTATGAATCGCCATAAACCAACTGACCTGCACTTGACCTAGTATTTACTCCATTCCACTTATCTGTATCCATGATAAGTAAAAACACGCGAAGAAAGATAACTCGAAAAACATATAGGGCAGTGAAGATTGTGAAACATGCTTAAATTTTATTCATCAACAATACACAAAAATACACCAAATTAATGGTCCATTCTTTTGGAACTGAACATAAAAACGGTTATTTAAACCATACGTGTACGTTTGTGACCGGTCACGTTTACCAAAAGAATACAAATTTGCGGTCGGTTACCCAGAACCCATTGTTAAAAATGGAAACAAATATAGCTCTGTTGGAGCTGTTGGAGGAAGAGACATTCACAAACTTCTGGACTGATGTTGAAATTGTAATTATATTCATAAAACTGTCTAAATCATTTATGGGGTAAAATCCATCCAATAATATAAAGGTTTTTTTTCTTAATCCCATTATGGTCCATTCATTTGGAACTGAATAGAAAATCGGTTATTTAAACCATACGTGTGCGTTTGTGACCGGTGACGTTTACCAAAAGAATACAAATTTGCGGTCGGTTACCCAGAACCCATTGTTAAAAATGGAAACAAATATAGCTCTGTTGGAGCTGTTGGAGGGAGAGACATTCACAAACTTCTGGACTGATGTTGAAATTGTAATTATATTCATAAAACTGTCTAAATCATTTATGGGGTAAAATCCATCCAATAATATAAAGGTTTTTTTTCTTAATCCCATTATGGTCCATTCGTTTGGAACTGAATAGAAAATCGGTTATTTAAACCATACGTGTGCGTTTGTGACCGGTGACGTTTACCAAAAGAATACAAATTTGCGATCGGTTACCCAGAACCCATTGTTAAAAATGGAAACAAATATAGCTCTGTTGGAGCTGTTGGAGGGAGAGACATTCACAAACTTCTGGACTGATGTTGAAATTGTAATTATATTCATAAAACTGTCTTTAAATCATTTATGGGGTAAAATCCATCCAATAATATAAAGGGGAGGTTATTTTAATCCCAGACTGGCTTACAGTAACTCAACAAGTGATAATCGGAATAAAAGAGCACATTTAAAGATATAACACAATGATAAACCAAATAAATGAATTTTACTATGTTGTTGTCTTCGATATGGCATTTTGCACATCGCAAAACTAGTGCCTTGCTCATCTCCGCCATTTTGAATTTGGTGAGTAACCGTATAAACCGAAGTCGGACTGCGGTTCACTCTGTTTACGACCGGAAAACCGGTTTAGTCCAAACGAATGGAAATGGTTCGTGAACGTCCAAACCGGTCGAATGGTTTGTTCCAAGCGAATGGGCCATTGTGTATGTTAATTTCAAAGAGTATGGGTGCTGCGGCATAAAAGATGAGGATCACTTTCTCCATGATTGTCCCATTCTTAATTCTAAAGAGAGGCTTGTGATAACTGCCATGTTCAAACTCCAAACTGCTTTATATAATGAGAGAGTACTCATCCATATGTATACCACTATCAATAGTTTATTGCTACATTAAATTTTAGTAAGCTGGATTGCCTCCCCTTGTAATTTTTCAGATCATACTGTGTCGTGTGTGTAATCAGTTTGCTTGTTCGCTATGTATATATCTGTTTTATTTTTTACTCTGATTGATCACATTCCATTTGCACGAAATATGACAACAAAATTGAAAAAAAAATAGAAGGATTAATAATGGTTAGAAAACTATGGTGAAAGTATTCGACAGTCAGTGGTTTCTTTATCCGGATATTCGTGATTTAAATTTATTACCCCTAACAAACCTATGACTTACGTCATATGTTTCGTTGAATAGATAATTATTGTTTAACGTCAACGTCAACGTAACAGTATTTTAGCTACATTCACGAGGAAAACAAGTTCACAAACTATGAACAAAGTGTACGTATGCAAATTAGTTTAATGTGCAATATCATAGGGGCCAATGGCATATATCATACATGTATTACGAGTTAAAATCATGAAGACGGGTACCTGGTGTATGTACAGAGCTATTCAACCCCATGTTACAGTTAAGAGGGGGTGTGTGTACGGGGTTTGTTAAACCCCATGCTACAGTTAAGAGGGGTGATCGCGCGAATGTGCGGGGGTTATTCAAGCCCAATGACTAAATGAACACAAGAAAATAAATTTATTGTATAATGTTTTACAATACACTGCACAAGTTGTTTATATTTATTTCACAATTGTAGCTTGTCCAGCTGGTTTTTATGGAAAGAACTGCAGTGACGTTTGTCCATATCCATATTACGGAATACTCTGTGCAGGGATATGCAATTGTTTGGAAGAAAGGTTTAAATATTTATGTAATATTCAGTAATAAAAAACAGAACATTAAAATTTATTTACCAATATGACATGACAAAAATGTAAAGAAAAAGCACTATTTTCTATGAAATTAATACGACTTCTTCTTTTCAGACAGTGAAATAAATTGTTATGAATTATATCATGGTACATGGAGAAAACCACTTGCGACAAAAAGCTGCCACACAAAAATAGAATCGAGGATATTTCACTATAATATATACGCAAAGGGAACGAGCTCACAAACTTTAGTTATGATGGTAGCCCAAATAATTTTGTATGTATAGTCTGCCTCCTTCCCAGGTCGCCACATTGACCTCTAGAGTACATTGACCATAAGATGACGCTGAATTATTCGCGTTATGGTGATAGGGCACTGACTGTGTACAATTAAGATGAGACGTGATTGTTTTTTTATCGTTAATATTAGTGGAATTGGTTTCCATCACTGTTTAAACTTTTTTTCACAAGATGCAAATCCAACTACAACAGTCGACCCTTAATACATTGTTAGTGTCACTATGAACATGACATTCATGAAAACTGTTGAAGAAAGCAATGCCACATAATAAGTTTCTGAATATTATGTCAATAGGATAACTTAGATACATTATGTCAATAGGATAACTTAGATACATTATGTCAATAGGATAACTTTGATACATTATTTTGTAGGTGTCATTATGCTTCGGGATGCAGAGAAACAGGTATGATAAGTATAAATGTATATTTCAATATTTCAATACAAAATATTGGTAACATTGTTATCACATATATTTCTATATTTTCAAAATTACATTAGGTTATGTTTTGTCAATATTAATTATACGGAAAGGATGAAAACCCAATTGATGATATTTGACAGAACCCAACACAAAATATGTTGAATTGGTAAAGCTAGGACAGATTTGAACGATTTGATATACATGTACTTAATGAATGTGAAGACAAAACAAAAACAGAAACAAAACATTCCATGTCAATAAATTGGCTATATCATTGTTGATACTTTTTCTATAAGGCCAATTCTCGTTTTATATAAATACTTTTTGTAATCATCATTGGCATCTCTCTCTGGACTTATACATAGATACACAGGTAATTCATTTACGCCGATAATATTAGTCCAATCTCTGCGCTGGGAAGAACTTTTCATTGCAATTATATTCTCTTAAAGTCTTAAAAGTCAAAATGTAAATAAAACGTCAAGTGTGTGTACTCTACTATTTGTGACGATTTTTGTTTCAGAACTATTTTTTTTCTGTCATTTGCATATTATTTGCATACTATGATCATTAGTGTATCATCTCTTCCTTAACATATTTTAGTATTACTTCAAAGTTTTAAATTTATTTTTTCAACTTACCTTTAATATTTACAGGACAGACAACGAGTAAAGTTCAAACAACAACGAAAGATCAGGAAGGTACGTTTTCTTTCTATATACTCCAACAAAACACTGGATTTGAACTGATGATTAGGAATCACAGAAATCAGTATTCTTCTACTTCTACTAAATACTGACCGCCTTCAACAAGTTGAAGATTATGTCAAAGGTTACAAATGACAATTGGAAAAGGTTAATTAAAAATTTCATAAATTAATACTTGGTAGAGGAGACCGCGGCATTGAATGTTTCAACCGAGTGACTCAAAACCGTGAGCTGTGGCAGTCTGTTCCAGTCAGATATCGTACGAGGGAAACAACGATTCTTGTCTTTGTCGAGTCTTACAATGAGTGATAATGAAAGACAAGAAATACATGTTCTGTGATTGGCTGAATGATGGCTCAAGGCGCTCTTTTTTTGGACTAGATATATATTTTCGTTTTCTATTTTATACATCATGACAAGTCGAGCATCTATGCGTCTGTCTTTAAGACTGCGTCAGTTCAAGTGTTGTAACATGTCACCAGCGCTAGATGTGTTTCGCTGTCTGTTGGTGGCGAGCCTGTCAGTCCTGTATTGGACCAGTTCGAGTTGATCGATTTCACTTTTATAGTGAGGGTTCCAGGCAGAACAAGCATACTGAATCTTCCAAAAAACTAGAAAATTGAATAACTGTTCCTATTGTCTTTACTAGTTTTGATTCCATTCGTTTGTTTATATATTCATTGTTTATGTAAGTGAAGGATAACATCCTCAGAACATTTCTACTAGATTTTTAATATCTTAGTATTGTTCGTCATTAAGGGATCCATAGGCCGTTACTACTTGTTAGTATCTTCCACATACATATATTAGAAACTTTGCCCCATTTGACCAAATTTGTACAATAAACTAGTTTTAACAACGGGTAGTTTTTTGTCCAATCAGAATGTGAGTTGTGTACTGATATTATTTTTTTATCTTTATCAATCATTATGCAAATAAGGCAAGTGTTGTAAAATTGTACTCTATGTGTTCTAGACCGAAACATATATGTTTAATTACATAAAATAAGGAAAATTCACTGCTTTGCCTAATTTTCATTACTAAACTATTTTCTTCCAAAATAGAAAAACGTAGCTCCAGAAGAATTATATTATCACTTCACTGTTGTTTAGTCATCTTACATGTAAATTAAGCATGGCTAAGAAATGTAATTAAATGACTCCCTGGCAATGTATTGCCCTCCTAGCATCTGCGCCATATTACATGTAACGGTATGAAAAACTATTTTTAAGAAACAGCTGTTTCGGAAATGTGATGCTCCATATGCATGCGTAAAAGACAACTTGATGCAGCTCTGTTTTGAAAATGATCGGTAGTTGCCTGTTGTTATGTTACCATTTTAAACCGTATCTTAATTAATGGTGTAAAACCACTAATTAATTTCTTTAACATTTTCTACTAAATTTGTATTTTTTCTAGCCTACCTGGCCATTTTATCTTCAGTTTAACCCTTCCAAGACCATATATTTTCTAAAACGTACATGATTATTCTACGTTCTATCAAAATATCATGGGATGTTGAAAGTCCTGCAGTGAAATACCAGGCTATGGAAAACACCTACTATAAAAACAGCTCCGTCATCCCACGGAAATTAAGTATTTATAGGTCATGCATCAAATCATCCATATAGGTATTAAAATACAACTAAATACATCAAATTTGGGCTCAAAATAATCCTTATATATTCAACTTCAATTTTCAATTTTAATTATTCCATTCCATTCAGTATTCTTCACAATACAAAAAAGCGAAAGGAACTTTTTTCTTTTAAAAGGACTAATTGTTTATTATATGTTCTAAGCTCTGATTGGTGAATTAGTGGTTTGACACCTAATAAATAAAGACTGATTCTACCCAAAAGTTCTCTGAAACGGATATCATCAACATAATTGAGTTCTTGATGACAACATATTTATCATGTTTGATGGACGTGTTTTTCAATAAACAGTCGGAATTCCAATGGGTATAAACTGCGCTCCTGTTCTCGCCGAACTTGTTTCTTTATTAGTATGAGATGCGTCATACAGTGGCTTCTCAAGACAAAGTATGTTGATCGCATCTATCGTACTGAGCTTGAAATAAAGGAAACCACAGAAACTGCTAGGCTAAGTTTAGCTTATAATTATTTTATTTGATCAAAGATACAACGCGGATCAAAAACAAGTTTTACCAACTTATATATATATACAATTATTAATACACTATGTAATGTTTGCTTCATAGTGGAGCAGGTGCTGCTTTTCCTTCCGGAGCACCTTAGTTCATCTCCGGTTTTTGGTGGGGTTCCTGTTGCTAACTTTTAGTTTCCTGTATTGAGTTTTATAGATAATTGTTTGTCCTTTTTATTTTGGACATTGGGTTGTCTGTCCTTCGATATACGGCTCTTCTGATTGCCACTGTGGTGTCTTCAAACTTTTCGTAACTCCTATGCATAATAATAGCAAATAATATTCATTAAAATATATATTATCAACCATCCACATGATATATTCAAAGGCACATTTCCAGGTCATGACGAATGCTATGTCCTGGCGGCTCAACGAAATAACAGAGCCCTGGTTTAGGGGGAGTTTGAAATAACAGCCATTACTTTAAAAAAAGATTAAATTAAAAGCACATCTACACCCTCTAATGGTTGACATCATGACACATCACACAGTATATACAAACATCTATGAAATTAAAGAAACATACATATATATAGCGTAAATAATCATATAGTTATGTAGTATTCTTATTGAAAATGGTAATACATTTAATGCTTTATAACATATGCTTTGAAATATTTTAAGGGGCGTACCTCCCCTCTAAAGCCGCGCATGATTTCAGATATACGTGGGTGAAAGCAATTGATTTATTTTCAATAAAATTAAGTTCCCTTTGGGAATGTATTGAAACGATTTTACATGTGACCAGATAATTATTTTCGTGTACAATACATGTGTCTTATTTTATAGTTACAGAAGTATTTAAATATATAACTATTAAAACACAGATCGCCCAAAGTACACACAAGTCTATTGAGAATCATCAGGGTATGTATGCTCTTTACAAATTGTGTTTTTTAATTATCATTTCACACATGTGTTTTCTTCTTTGAGAACTAATTCAGACATTTGAATTTGTTGTAGTTGTTCAATGCACATGTGACCAGTACATTGATTGTTTTGATAGAACTCAGATGGTGAAGCAAAATATACCCAAGCAAGGCTACGTTGCTCCTACTTTTAAGTCATATTTTACTGCACAAATTATATGGTCGTGATCATGAACAGGTTGACCGTAAATATCAATATCTCTAATGACGATGAATCATTTCCGTTTTCCGTAGATGTTTCTTTCCTCTATCACCGGAAATACTTGACTAAGAGAAACATAACGTGCGTGTTATAAGAAACAGCAACTACCAACAATTCACGAGCTGTTGGGCCCCTCTCCCAGAGGATGTGCCGGGGGTAGAATAGGCACCAGCTTTCTCTGTCCTAGTCCTCTAAAAGGGGCCAACCCCGCGGGAACCCCGGGGTATAGAAATGGGTCCGAGAGCTTCTTCGGCTTGAAGGGGCATCCGTCGGTTGTGCGGGATGTATAAATTAACAACCAGCCTGTCCTTCGGATGAGACGTAAATAAAACCGAGGTCCCGTGTTGAGAGATTGCCATTCTCTTCGCACGTTAAAGAACTCAGTGTAACAGCTTATTATGAGCATTATGCTCATGATGAGTGGTCCATAGGAGACCTGTTGCACTGGCTAAATTATCCGTCCATACCCATCACCTTTCCTTGTTTCGAGTCCCGTGGCCTTTAATTCTTTTCTCTCGTCCTGAATATAGCTGGAAAATTGCTCGCTGGACGTTAAACATCAATGAATCAATCAATCAATGAGCTCTTTGGCTCACTATTAGCAAATGGATATGAATATAATGTATTATCTATGTGCATCGTAATTCTACTTTTATGTAGAAGTGACATTAATTAAAGATGAGCTGTAGGAATTCTATAACAACATCAAATGCCGTCCCACCATACAAAGTGTAATACGTTAGTCTATATCCTGTTCATTTTGTCAGGTATGTCTTGAACAGGAGACTACTCCTCCCAACTGGTATTTAATCCACCAAGAACATAATACCTTAGTTCAGAAATGTCATAATGGGTACCACCATGAATTGAATGAAGAACAGATCTAGAGAAGAGAATGTTTCAACTAACTAAACTATGCGTGTAAATATCTTTCACAGCA
Organism: Bathymodiolus brooksi; assembly: GCA_963680875.1. Lineage (NCBI taxonomy): Eukaryota > Metazoa > Mollusca > Bivalvia > Mytilida > Modiolidae > Bathymodiolus > Bathymodiolus brooksi. The sequence continues at coordinate 72,374,175 of OY804576.1, read as the reverse complement.
ATAGGTTCCATTATAATAATGGTGACTATAGATGCAACTCCTTCGGGTCTCCTGGTCGTATTCACAGATGTTGTGGGAATCTGAACGAACGTTTGTTTTCGAGTTAAATTGCAGTTTGTCACCGCTTATTCCAGCCAATAAAACTGATTTTGGTGGGATTCATGTTGCTCGATCTTAATTTGCTTTCTCCCCCGGTTTTTAGTGGTTTTCATGTTGCTCGATCTTTCGTGTTCTGTATAATGTTTTGTAGATCATTGTTTGTCCTTTTTTGCCATTTGTCCTTCGGTTTACGGTTTCTGATTACCACTTTTGATATCTTAAAACTTTTCTTTCAACAATTACAACTGAAACATTATTAAAAGTGGCGTTAAACATGCATAATTATAACCATGACAGCATATAGTTAAATGTTTTATCTAATTCTACAGCTGATGGACAGAATGCTCTTTTTTGGATTTCGATAGATGTCATCGGAAGTTTGTTGGTCATCATATTGACGGTGTGCTCATTCAAGTGAGTTAAATTTATTTCAAATGAAAATATTATAATTAATTTATTTAACAAATCTTTGAAATGTCATTTGTGTCATATGTAGAAAACTTGTACCGTCGTTTCTGCATTCTTTTTGACATTTTAATAACATATTGATAATAATAGTTACGCTATGGACTCAAAATATTGTGAATCCTAGTGTTGTCTGACCAAGTATAGCGACCTCGAATTGGGCACTATATCATTAGATAATTGCATTGGATATTTTTTACTTCTTGAGATCTCAACAAATGAGAAAAAGTGTAATTATGTGAAGCTTTTATGCTTTATTTTTTTTATAATAAATACATTGAAATGTCAGCAGTAAGGCATATAAATAGATGGCAATGAGCGTGACTTTCTTCATAAGAAGAGTTTGAAGATACAAATGTACCAAAGGAATAATCAGAATCTGTAAATCGAAAGACCGACAACGCAATGTCCTAAAGAAACTCAGGTGCTCCGGAAGGGTAAGCAGTTCGTGCTCCACCAATGCCAACTGTCGTGTTAATCTAGTTACAAGCCCAGTGATAAGCTATGAATGAGGAAAGGACCGGGAAGTATTTACGACAAATGGAACATATCCGTGGTAATTTGTGACACAGCTATTCCATAACGGTCAACCAAGTCATGGTGGTGACCGTAAAACCTTCGAAATGATGACGTCAGTCATTAGGAACCCTTGGTTCAGTAGCTTCCTTGTTAGCAGCAACCCTCTATCAAGGAAATACTGATAGGAACCACAAGCTCTGAAATATCGTATCAACTGACATGTATATACTCGATATGTAGAGGCTGCTGGAATGTTGCTACATATAAATGAAAAGTTCACAATGAGAAAATTGAAATCATCTCTTTTGTCGCAAAGTTTCGTTCTTAATCGCCCCTCACTGTCAATTTCGAGGTGTAGGTCAAGGTATGAGGCAGACCTATCTGTATCTGTACGTGGTATCCTTTATTTCTAGCTCAATGTGATCGATAAGATCAAAGAAATCACCAAACCTAGAATTATTTAGTGAAAGGACATCATCTATATAGCGGAACGTGAATATAAAGGATCTGACTAGCTTCTTTTCATGTTTCTTGAGAAGCCCCTGTATGAAGTCTGCCTCATGCGAATAAAGGAATAAGTCAGCGAGAAGAAGAACATAGTTTGTACCCGTAGGCATGCCGACTGTCTGTTGAAAAACACGTCCCCCAAACATTATAAATATGTTGTCAATCAAAAACTGGAGCATTTTGATGATATCAGTGTCAGATAACTTTTTGGTAGAATCAGTGTTTTTTTGTTTTACAAAATAAGATCTGTCCCTTCCTAGCACAAGGTATTTTTATCTACGTTGGCCATTCTTTTCTTTATGATGCACAGTTGAACCAACTCTCCTAATCTGTCTTTCAGTTTGAGTGGGGAATAGCTGTGAAGAGGGTAGAGAAGTCAAATGTCACAATAACTCTATAAGAAAGAGGAACTGCGTAACCTTCGCGAACACATGGGTTCACCCAGGTTTTGTGGTGGTGTGTTCTCTGTTCATCGTTTTAGTGTTCTGTGGTGTATATTTGTTTTGTTGGTCTTCGTTCTATGTCTTGTGCCTAATGTTGGTTGTACCTGAATTATTGTCCCGATGATTGCTATGTAACGTTCCCGTTATGGTTTGTTCCTCGAAGATTGCTATGAAACGTTCCTGTCAGAGTTTGTTCCTCGATGATTGCTATGTAACATTCCCGCCATAGTTTGTTCCTCGATGATTGCTATGTAACGTTCCTGTCAGAGTTGGTTCCTCGAAGATTGCTATGTAACGTTCCCGTCATAGTTTGTTCCTCGATGATTGTTATGTAACGTTCCCGTCATAGTTTATTCCTAGATGATTGCTATGTAACATTCCCGTGATAGTTTATTCCTCGATGATTGCTATGTAACATTCCTGTCAGAGTTGGTTCCTCGACGATTGCTATGTAACGTTCCTGTCAGAGTTTGTTCCTCGACGATTGTTATGTAACGTTTCCGTCATAGTTTGTTCCTCGATGATTGCTATGTAACGTTCCCGTCATGGTTTGTTCCCCGATGATTGCTATGTAACGTCTCCGTCATAGTTTGTTCCTAGATGATTGTTAAAATTGCTGCGGTCAATTTACCCCATACATTATCTACATAGAAAACTGAACTCACGTTTAATTTTATTTTTCAGCTTAGGTCTGTTACAAGGAATAGAATATAATGGTTTGTTACATAGTAGTTATACAACGTTTTAAATTAACACGTTTCACAACAGAGTTGTTACAAAACCACTTACCAAAGAGTTGATCAAGTTGTGTAAGATACATACTCTTAAAAGCAAATGAGTAGAAAAAAACAATTTTAATGTCAGGATTCTTCATAAATAGACATGTTCCTAGGATGAAGGAATTCCGTATTCCACTCTACGTAAAATGGAGTCAAGTCTGTTAATAAGATGTTTACATACATATGTCGTTGAACACTTACACTATTGGGACAATCGAGGCCGAAATCGTATGGAAGTTGGATTGACATCTACCTATAGAATCAATGCTTATTACCACTTCCACCTTTTATTGTACTCGATAAACTTTATCTAATAAAGTTTGTCAATGACTTGTGACGGCAAGTCAGTGGTTTTCTGTGGATGCTCCATGTTCTGCAACCAAACTTAAACTGACAGCGACGATATAACTGAAATATTTATAAGTAGCGTTAAACACATATCACACACAATCAATATAGAAAAATATCAATGAAAGAAGAATGCTGTTATAATCATATTTATTTAATATTTAAATACACTTACCACCCATGACGAGATACAACTTTATGTGATAAATGTTGCTAGTGACTTGTGTTTTATCACCAATTAAATTGCCTGCCAAAATATAATTTAAATTTTGTAGAAATTGGTGTTAGGCATCCAGAAACTCAGCCTACCACATATAAATGGGCAAATTGGACAATTGTAAACTGCCATCATGTATCATTTATTGGTCAGAGATTTAAAATTGACAGTTATTTATTTAACTTTATATTAGGTTCAACAACAATCTGTGATTCTGTACAAAATGAAGTTGAACCAAGAGGCATAGAAGATGGAACTATGGTGGTTGATAATCTAAGACGGCAAGACAATCGACCACCAAGCTTACGAAGTGTATCAAGTTAACGAGAGATACTCAAGAGTAAGAGAGAATGTCAACATATAAAGTTGTAAAATGTATGAACCTGATGGTTACTGTGCTATCCATTTCTAAGTTTGGTATTGGTATAAACATATTTTATTGGTATAACTGATATATATAAACAGAACAATAGCAATTGTACAATATGATTCAGAAACAAGCACATGCCTTTTTTGAAATCTGTTTCCTATGAAGACCTTACAAATATGACAAAAATATATATGCATGCTGATTTGAATTTTAAACTTGTGAGAATTATTTATACATTGAGGGAGAAAAAAAATGTATTGAACCATGTAGTTGAAGGCTACACAATTTACTTGAAAATAATAATGCAAAGAGATTGAATAAGATTGAAAAGGTGAAGAATATTATGTGAGCATGTCAGGGTGTAAATCTTTTACTTTTTAAAGGTTTGGACTAATTTAAATACTGCTTTGGAATTGTATCTAGTTATGTTATAAAATAAGCCCTACTGATTGCAGGTATCGAGCCCAATCCAGGCCCGCAATTGAATGATAAAATAATAATGCACAATAATGTATATAGTTTATTACCTAAATTGGATTTAATTGAACATGAATTTCTAGATTATGATGTTATTTGTATATCTGAATCTCATCTTGATAAATATATTGATAATGATAAAATAAAATTAAAAGGTTTCCAAAATCCAGTTAGATTAGATAGAAATAGACACGGTGGAGGTGTGAACATATATGTGAAAAAGATTTTGTATTACAAAGCACGTACTGATCTATCAGTTAATAATTTAGAAATACTTTGGGTCGAAATCCGAATTAGGAACAATGAATTGTTTTTAGTTGGTGTTATATATAGGCCTCCAAATTCTATATATATATATGGGACTTATTCTGTGAGTCTGTAGATAAAGCGCTTGATTCTGATTTACCACTGTTTTTAGTTGCTGACTAAAATTGTGACACCTTGTCAAACTCCATAAACTATTTCAAAAAGATATTAAATCGGTTAAATTTGGCAAATGTAGTATTTGAGGCTACAAACTTTACTCCCGAGACAGGAACTTGTTGTATTGATCTATGTATAACTAACAGAAAAAAATGGATTAACTCAGTGGATGTCCTTACTCTAGTATGTAGTACACATGCTCCTGTGTTAGCAGAAATTTCATTTAAAACTTTTAAGCAACACCCCTTTAAAAGGAGAATAAGAAACTATAATGCTGCAGACATAGAACGGCTTGTCGATCAACTGAATATTACAAACTGGGATAATATAGTATTTAATTCTGACAATATTAATGATGTGTATTCCAATTTTCTTAAAATTTTAGATAATACTGTTAACAAATTTATACCTACCAAGACTATCACAGTTCGACCAAATGATAAACCATTCATGAATAATAAAATTAGAAATAAGATCAGACAACGTAACAGAATTCATTACAAAGTTAAAACTACAAATAATCCTGATGATTGGAAAACATTTTGAAAAATACAAATGAAGTTATTGATTTAGTGAGAAAAGCTAAGGATGAATATAAAAATAAACTTACCTCTGAACTTTTGAACAAGGATATCCCTCCTGGAAAATGGTGGTAAATTGTTAAATCCATATCAAATTTTATTAAAGCCAGAGACCCACCCTCATTTTTGGAACATCATTGCCAAATTTTTATTCACCCTTCTGATAAAGCTGAAATTTTGAATACTCATTTTTCTAATATAGCCAATATTGATAATGAACCACATTTTTCTTATAATATTACACCTCCGCCATATCAATTGAATGAATTTATTATAACAGAACAAGAAGTTTTAGACCAGTTAAATATTTCAAATATAAATAAACCGGGTGGTCCTGATGGCATAAGTCCTAGATTGCTAAAAAATATTGCTTATTCAATTTCTAAATCACTAACTTGGTTAACATGTCTCTTTCAATTAAACAGGTTCCTCTCTTATGGAAGATAGCTCATGTAAGTCCAAGTTTTAAAGGTAAAGGTAATCCACATTCATCCCAAAATTATCACCCTATATCAGTAACCAGCATAGTATGTAAAATTATGGAAAAAATTATATTTAAACATTTATTTAATTATATGAAAACAAATAATATATTGTCAAAGTGTCAATCTGTCTTTCTACCAAATGACTCAACTGTTAATCAACTGATTGAAATATATCATAATATTATTAGTAATATGGATAGGGGGAGGGATGTAAGGTTTGTTTTTTGTGATGTTTCCAAGGCCTTTGGCAAAGCTTGGCATAAAGGCCTTATTTTCAAACTTAAGTTTACTGGAGTAAACGAACAACTAATATCATGGATTGAAAGTTACCTCTCGTATCGTCAATAAAAAGTTGTCTCGGAAGGCTTTTCATCAACTCTTTAGGGTATTAATACAGGTGTTCCTCAAGGTTCTGTTTTGGGTAATTTCTTTTTCCTTGTATATATTAATGATATTGTAAAAGATATAAATAATGACATCCGGCTTTTTGCGGATGACACTTCCTTATTTGTAGTGGTAGGAAATGATCATGCTGCAGCAGCAACCTCTCTGACTGAAGACTTGAATGTTATTTCCAACTAGGCTACGAAATGGGCAGTCCAATTTAATCCTAAGAAAAATGGAGATGAAATTGATGAAGTAGATAATCACTGTCATCTTGGAATAACATTTCAATCAACAGTTACATGAAAAAAACATATAGATGATGTGTATAAAAAGCATGCTCTCGTTTATTTTGACTCGGACAAGTTAAACATTTATTAGATAGATATTCCCTTGTACGTATATGTGTTGCATTTATTAGGCCTGTTTTAGAATATGGGGATGTAGTATGGGGTAACTGCACTAAAAAGGAAATTGATTTACTGGAAAGTGTGCAAATAGTAGCGGGTCGAATTATAACTGGTCTTCGATGTAATTCCTCTAGACAAAAACTATACCATGAATTGGGGTGGGAATCACTAGAATATAGACGGAATAAACACAAATTCACATTATTTTATAAAATACTAAATGGGTTAACACCTGCATACCTCTACGAGTTGGTTCAACCATATCTATTGTTTATCTGTCCTAAATATAATAACTTAAGATTAGTTTTATTAGATTACATACAGACAATAATACCAAAAAATAATAATGTTGACATTAATATAGATTTATTATTACATGGAAATAAATCATTTTCATATGACTTAAATACAGAAATAATCAAAGCTGTACACAAATACATATTAAGTGACACTCATCGTTTTATTTAAGATGCTTCTTTTTTCAACCCCCCTCTTCTCAATATATTATACATTTATTTTGCTTTGCTTAATTTGTTTTAACTTTTCGTTAGTTTAATTATTTAAAATATTTAGAAAGCTTACAAATTTCACTTCCCTTGTAAATTTATTATATATATGTATGAAGTATTAATGGTGCTTAATATAATTACATGTATTGAAGGAACATAATTATCCTATATTATTGATATAATTGTTATATACTTTTTTCTGAATGTATTCCTTGTACATGTAAAAAGAAGAGAGCTTGTATAGGCATAGCCTGTTGCTCAATCCCATTCATATGCAGTTGTGTTTAAAACCAAATGTCAACAATCATTTACACCATTTTAACCTGTCATTGCCAAACCTTTGTGAAGGTCATGAATATTCACACGCCGCTGAATTTGGTGTTGATAGAAAGGGCACGACCAATACATTAAACAAATCAGGAAATTGTTTGATTGAACCCGGTAATATACACTGTTTGCAAAGTAACAGCAACATTTCTAAGTAATAAGCAAATCCACTTACTTAATTAAAATTTCATGTACTTTAAAAACGAGTTTTCTGTACAGCCTCTACTTCTACTTCTACCAATTATTGACCTACTTCAACAGAGACTTATCCCAGCACTTGGGTTTGTGGCTATATAACACCTATTCACAAGTCTGGGTCAAAATGTGATCCGACAAATTATAGAGGAATAACGATTGGGGACACAGTAGGGAACATTTTTAATCAAATTCTTAATAACAGACTTACAAGTTTCTTAAAAGAAAAAGACATCACGAAAAGAGAACAAATTGGGTTTGTAAAAGGCTGTCGAGCATCCGATCAGATGTTTATTTTACAAACTATAATTCAGAAATATGCTACAAACGAATCAAAACCATTATATGCATGTTTTGTAGATTTCAAACGTGTATTTGATACTGTCCCATTTCATAATATATTTTATAAATTAAAATCTGCTTCCATCAGCTCACGATTTTACAATATTATTAAAAGTATGTATAATAGAACAAATACATGTGTAAAAATCAATAACCAGAGAACAGAATTTACTAAATCAGAAATAGGAGGAAGACAGGGGGACAATTTAAGTAAATACTTTATTTAAAATTTATATCAATGATCTTCCATCCTACTTTGATAACACATGTGGCCCTATAGATCTCCATAACTATGCATTAAACATCCTTATGTATGCAGACGATGATGTCAATTTATCAACATCTAAACAGGGTCTCCAAAACTGTGTAAATAAGTTAGGCAAATTTACAGCAGAATCTGAAATGTCAGTTAATATAAAAAAGACAAAGGTATTAGTATTCAATAAAGCAGGTCGAATAAAGAATATTGAAATAAAGTTTAAAGAGCAAAATATAGAATGTGTTCAACAATACACATACTTAGGTGTAGTTTTTGCAGCTTCTGGAAGTTTCTCAGCTGCAACAAAAACTAACTCTATAATAAAGGTGTTAAAGCCATGTTTAATCTAAGGAAGTCCTTTTCAACCGACATACCTAGCCCTAAAACGCTTCTACATATTTTTTACCACACAATCCAACCACTGGCTTTATATGGATCTGAAATATGGGGCAAGTAAATGGGAAAAACAAATCAATATAAAGTATATCTCAAAAGAAACAGACTCCTTAATAATTGAAATATTGCATACAAAATTTTGTAAATATGCACTTGGAGTAAGGACAAAATCTTCAAACATTGCTTGTAGAGGAGAACTGGGCAACTTTCCATTTCTATACAACATATTAATAAACATGATAAAATATTGGTGCTACTTGGTAAAAGAAAATAAATCAAACAAATTACTTATTAGTGCCCTAAATTTGGCTTCAGATATGGAAGAGAAAAATAAAGATTCATGGCTAAGTTGTATTCGATTGATTTAAAAATATTTAGAATTAGAAAATTATACCAAAATTATACCAATATTTCAACTAACAAGATAATGCAAATTGTTAAAAAGAAGTCGAGTAAAATATTTATTGATCAATAGAAGGAAAGTCTAAACTCTGAAACTAACAAACAAGGTAATATGGGAAACAAACTTAGAACATATAGAAAATTTAAAAACTTATTTAAATTTGAAGAATATTTACAATTTGATTCTAAGACAGAACAACAAACATGCAAAATTTGGAATAAGTGCCCATCATTTAAGAATAGAAAGAGGCAGGTATGAAGGTTTGAAGGTTGAAGATAGAATTTGTAATACATGTAATTTAAATATAGAAGATGAGTTTCATTTCCTTATGATTTGCTTGCCATTAGATAACTGTAGAGCAAAATATTTTAGTATTATAAAAAGGTTATATACCAACTTTGAGAACTTATCAACAGAAGATAAATTTATATGGTTACTATCATGTGAAGATAAAGAAATTATTTTATTAACATCTAAACTATTAATTGATTTACTTAAAGAAAGAAAACAGAGAATTACTTAAAATAATATAATAAATACATTAGAATATTATGCTTTTATGGGTTGTCTCCCCCTTGATCTTCAGAGTCACCGTGTGTCTCCAAAACTTTATTTTATTTTATAATATGTATTTTTTTTCTGTATTGTCTTAATATGTTTTCAAATTACATTTAATTATTACAAATCATATGTGTATTTTATGTCCTTTAATTTGTAAATGATTATTCTGCTCAGTACTGGGCTCCATGATTGGAAAATAAAATATCTTGTATCTTGTATCTTGTCAACCCTTTTATACTATTTAGTGGGTGCATGAATACTTACCAAGATATACAGTACAGTACAGTTGCTGAACAGTTTGAAGATTATGTAAAGGGAATTGCGTTGAAAAAGAGAAAAGAAAAAAAAGTAACAATAAGAAAATAAGCTTAAAAATATGTACAAAACAGGGAGTGAATTTAAAGATAAGATGAGGTAATTGCAGCCCTGAAGGACTCGACTGAGTCATTCAGCACTGGAGTCTGAGATAGGCGGTTCCAGTCTACAATGGTGCGAGGGACAAAATGATGCCTTTCTCTGTTGTGTCCTACATTATGGGACCTGATATGACTGAGAGTGTATATTTCTGGAGTGTCTCAGGGGTGGTGAAAGTTTGTCACATTTTCCTGACTGCCACCTTGTCATGGGGGATTTTATGCATCATGACAAGGCGTGCATCTCTGCATCGATCTTCGAGGCTGTGCCATTTAAGATGTTGTAGCATGTCACTAACACTGGATGTATTTCGTTGTCTATTGGTGACATATCTCGCAGCCCTCCATTGAACCATTTCTATAAAATGTCAGATTCAAGATAGGGATCCCATACAGAACAGGCATACTCTAGTGATGGTCTGACTAATTATTTGTATGCCTTTCTTTAACGGAGGTTGAAGCGATGATCAGGTTGCGACGCAAGAAACCAAGAGTCTTATTGGCTTTACAACAGATGTTGTTGATGTGGTTTTCCCATATGAGTTCCTCGCTGATGGTAGCTCCCAGATATTTTGCCTTGTCAACTGATTCTCAGACATGACCGTGAAGGCAATAATTGAATTTCACTGGTGTTTTATTCCGTGAAATGGTGAGCACGTTACATTTATCTGGGTGGAAAGCCATCTTCCATAATTGTTCCCACTGTGCTAGTTTATCAAGATATCTTTGCAGGTTTATGGCATTGCTGTTTTATTTAATTACCAAGTATGCAATTATATCATCTGCAAAAAGTCTTATAGTGGAGTGGGATAATGGTGTTTAACGCCGCTTTCAACAATATTTTAGTTATATCGCGGTCTAGCTTCCGGTGGATCAACGCACACGATTTTTTCTGAAGAAAAATACCAATAATTTTCATATTTAGCACAGTATAAAATGATCTCAAACACAATATTCTAAGTGGTGTAATGTAGTGCACGAAGAAATACTGAGAGATATAAATATAAACAATAAGTTATTGATAAACGTGTAACATATTAGCCAGTCCACATTCCCTGTATAAAATGGCCGATAATCCTGAAAGTCGTTTGAGTAACGATACGAATATAAAGATTGATACCAGTATTGAAAATTTAAAAACACTCTATCCTGTTCAAGGTGTTTATAAGGCTAGACAAAAATCAAACAATGGAAGACTCTTACCTTTTGAAACAATAGACAAAAGCATATATAAAAAACAGAGTAATTGTGTATGTTTTATAACTTCTGAAAAAAGAATTCACGCCTGGATAAAGGCAGCTGTACAAACTCTTTTTCTTGATTTGGGTAGTAAGTCAAATTTCGATGTCACTTGGCGGGATCTTAAGGACAAGTCGTCCATCACTGTTCAAACAGAATTCACAGTTTATGACAGGTCAATCAAAACTGAAAATGATGATGATTTTCTTTATAAACTTATTTTCTACCTTTCTACTGGAAAAATCATGATACAGGGCAAAGGCTATGAACTTTTTTGTGATAACATCTTCGAACAGTGTTTAAGTCTAGTAAATGAATATTTGACAAGTGTAAAAACTGATGAAGTTAACCCTCACTGTACAAGTAACTGACTCATCAAGTCAGGACACTGATGAAACAATGCTTAAATGCTGTACTGTGACCGACCAAGCTAAGAGTACACTTGTAGTGCAGGGCACCAAGCAATTGCCCAAATGTATAGAAAACACTGATAAAAACTCTGGTATGGTATAGAAACTATGGCTCAAAATTTGTTGTGTTAGGCTACAATTCCACATATTTTTCAAACAAAATTCATAAAGGTAAAACATGCTACTCCGAGGAACAAGTGATCAGTATGCTGGAGTTCCTCATCGATAACATATTTGTCTCCTTTGGAGGGACACTGTTTCAGCAGGTCGTCGGCATACCAATGGGTACGAATTGTGCCCCTCTTCTAGCCGATTTATTTTTATACTCATACGAGTCGGAGTTTCTTCAAAAGCTTGTAAAAGATAAGAAGATTCATGAGGCTAGAGCCTTTAATTTCACATACAGGTATATTGATGACGTTTTATCTATCAATAATTCTAGATTTGCAGAATTTCTTCCATTGATATATCCTCCAGAGCTGGAAGTTAAAGAGACCACCGATACAGCTTCGTCCGCATCATTTTTGGACTTATACCTCGAATTTGACGACAGTGGTCAACTCAGTACTAAAATTTATGATAAGCGGGACGACTTCAATTTTAAAATCATAAATTTTCCAAACATGTGCAGCAATATACCAGCTTCTCCTGCATATGGTGTTTACATCTCGCAATTGATTCGCTATGCAAGGGCCAGTAGCAATTATTCTGATTTCCTGAAACGTCATCTTCATCTGAGAAACAGGCTACTGGACCAGGGCTATAAAAAGATTCGCCTTATTCGATCTCTTAAAAAGTTTATATTCCGATACCAATATCTTGTCGAAATATATTCTGTCTCTGCAGATACGATTATAAGCGATGCATTTTCATATAGTGAAAATGTATAAAGATAAAGAAGTCCAAAATGTCAAGAATTTTTTTGTCAATGTGTGACGTAAAAATATTTTTGACATTTACGTCACCGAATATGATACTGCTTTGACAACTATTTTACCTATTTTGTTCCTGTATTTAAATACTGTTACAGTGACAGCCGGAACCTTTGAACCGTAATGAGAGCGGGAGGTTTGGCGCCTTAAAATCTGATTCAACCCACCATTTCTTTAGAAATGCCTGTACCAAGTCAGGGTCATTACGGTTTTCACAGTTTTCCGGTTGTTGACTGATTTTGTCTGTTTATATAATTATGAGTTTTGACTTTCCCTTTATAAGATTGTTCGGAGTTCGGTAATTTTGTTATTACCTTTATGGTAAACATACCTGTACCTCAAAGTACAAAAGTGGGAGAAACTAGTACAGATGAAAAAGATTCCACAAATAATATCCCAGACGATAATCTGCGTATGCTCTCAACTGATTATCTGGAGGGTCTTATGGACAAAAGACTTGATGGTCATTTAAAAACATATAATCAGCGTCTAAATGTCATTGAAACATCAGTGGTCAAAATTTCTGAATGGGCGTCCAATAGTCTGGAATTTCAAATGATGATTAAAGATAGAATTATTCCAGCCGTGAATAAAGTTTGCAACCAGATTAATGAATTGCAGAAAAAAAACATGTGTAGTTAATCCGTATGAAAATCAATTTAAAGAGGATAAAATTATTGAAAACTTGAATAAGAAAATTGAAAGTAATGAAAGGGGAAGTTGTGATGTACTGGCAAAACTCAAAGTTGAACATAACATACAAATGAGAGAGTTACAAACAGAAATTCAGGGATTAAGAACAGAGAAAATAAATATAGAGATTTGATAATGAACATTTCAATTTTTCATTAAAGTGTACCGAAGACACCAATACTAAGCTATGAACTTTGTATGATGAAAGATTACACGACAAAGATAAAATCATACAAAACCTACAAGACAGGATACAAAATTTTGTATATGAGGTAAAAGGTGGTGCTTTGCAGACTGTAACCCACAATTCTAAAATACCTCATGATAAAGATTCTCAACATGATACAAATGTCACTCCTAGTCCTTTAGTATCTAGTGACAATAACTCTCAGCTTGAAAATACACGTTTGATAAATCAGTCGCATATTATTTCAAGCAATCGTTCGATACAACCAAGTGAAATGCATACAAAGGTATCAAATTCTAGTAGTTCTACAACTTCAACAACGGAGAATAACATATATGATAAAACAACAGTGAATGTTCATACCGACAACAATAATCTTGGCTCTAGTAAAAGTGGAAAATATGAATATATGATATACTAATGCTACATGATTCAATATGTAGAGAAATTGATATTCAGAGGTTACTTAGGAATTCACAAAGTCAAAGGAAAGGGTTTAAGCAAGTAGCTTATACAGCAATTGAAACACAAAAGTTTAGTGATAATATATCATATGCCAATACTGTTGTTCTTCATGTAGGAATCAATGATCTGAAGGTGTGTTCAGCTGATGATGCTTTATATGAGTATTAAATTCGCAGTTAACAAGCTGCTGAAGAAGACCGATTGTCTATTGCTTTCATGTGTTACACCTGTTAAATACGAAAGGTTAAATGAGAAAGTAGCAGAGTCTAATGAGAAAATAAAATCCAGGTTTAGTAAAGTGAATAATATTAGAATCAGTTTCACCTCTAACTTTATTAATGATGGTAGAGTTTGTGTGAATTTGTAGAAAGATGCTGTCCGTCTATCACCACAAGGTACTAGTGTGCTTGCATCTAATTTAAAGAAATGCTTATTTAAGGTGGGAAATTTGGTTCGTCAGTCATAAAATTACCAAAGCGGTCATCGCAGACCATATCATGAGAACCGTGACAACTATCCTCGTCCAATATACCACCAGAGGACACCAAACAGGAATGATCCGCATACTTATCGTGACAATAACTTGGTCAGTCCGAATCCAAAACTTTTGGCAACAAATATAACAAGAGCAATATTGAGTGCCTTTCAAATGTAGTTGTTTTTTTTTTTTGACATTTGCAAATGATTCATTTATATACATATATTTTTCCATCATCTTTAGTATTACTGTGTACTACATTTGCCATTGTTTATTTTAGAATAAATATCATGTGTATTAAAACTTCAAAACAATTATCCATCAGTGGATGGAATGTAAATGGTATTTTCAAGAATTCCAGTGGAGCTAAAACTTGTAAACTTGAGGATGAGTATTTTAATGAAATCATGAAATCTGACATTGTATTTTTGTCCGAAACACATACTAGTTTAAGTGATCCGTTTTCATATGATAATTATAAATGCTACATAAATTGTAGAAGTAATGAATCCAGTAAAAAACGATGTGGGCTTGCAGTCTTTATTAAAAGACAAATATCAACTGGGATAACATTAGTAGATAAATCTATGACGGAGATAATGTGGTTTAAGTTGAATGCACATTTTTTTTGGCTTAGAAAGGGATTTATTTATTTGTTTTTTTTTATATATTTCACCATCTAACTCTTCATTTGTACAAAAGAGGGATTTAGATAAACAAATCTTCTCAAAATTGGAAGCTGATATTGCCAAATATAGCTTAAGAGGGGACATCATGCTGATGGGTGACTTAAATGCGCATATAAATTGTGATGAACATGATTTTATCATTAATGACTCTGATAATATACTTTGATAGTTTTTTGCCAAATAATTACATTACAGACAAGGGTTCATGTTCTGAGAAATACTCAGGTGCACCAAAATACTAATAATTATGGAAAATCAATTATTGAACTCTGTAGTGACAGTCAGTTAGGAATTTTGAATGGAAGAACCCTAGGAAATTCAGTTGGTAAAGCCACATATTTTAACTACAGTGGTGTAATTATTAATGACTATTGTATATGCAGTGCATCCTTTTTGAAAAATATTACTAGTTTCCATGTGGGTGATTTTGACCCCAACCTATCTAATCACTGTCCTATTACTGTTAAAATAATGAACCTGAATTAACTCTGAGACCAAAACCTATAAATATTAAATGGTCAAAATCTGTAGAAGAACAATTTACTGCTAATTTGAGTTGCACTAATTTCAAGGGTATAATTGATAATATATCTGCTACAAACGAAAACATTTGTTCAGGTTTTGGCCATGATGAAAGTGGTATTGTTTCAGATATAAATGAAATTGAAACAAATTTTTCTACAAATCTTAGAAATGCAGCTCTGGGTAGATAAGGGTAATAACAAAATTACCGAACTCCGAACAATCTTACAAAGGGAAAGTCAAAACTGATAATTATATAAACAGACAAAATCAGTCAACAACCGGAAAACTGTGAAAACGTAATGATCCTGACTTGTTACAGGCATTTCTAAAGAAATGGTGGGTTGAATCAGATTTTAAGGCGCCAAACCTCCCGCTCTCATTACGGTTCAAAGGTTCCGACTGTCACTATAACAGTATTTAAATACAGGAACAAAATAGGTAAAATAGTTGTCAAAGCAGTACCATATTCGTTGACGCAAATGTCAAAGACACTTTTACGTCACACATTGATAAAAAAATATCCTTGACATTTTTCTTGACTTCTTTATCATTATACATTTTCACATAGTGAACATGCATCGCTTATAATCGTTTCTGCAGAGACGGAATATATTTCGACAAGATCTTGGTATCGGAATATAAACTTTTTAAGAGATCGAATAAGGCGAATCTTTTTATAGCCCTGGTCCAGTAGCCTGTTTCTCAGATGAAGATGACGTTTCAGGAAATCAGTAGAGCTGTCTATAAAAATTGTGTTTTGCAAAAATCAAAAAAGAAAACAAAACAAAATAAGCCATGGCATGATGACGAATGTAAAATAAAATTGAGACATGTAAAAAGTTTAGGCCGTTTATTAAATAAATCCCCATGGCAGCGGGGCCTGAGACATAAGGTATTATTTGAGAAGAAACAATATAATAAATTGCTACGTAAAAAGTATAGAGCCTTTAAAGCAAAATTACTTAATAATCTTTTAGATACTTCTGATAAAAACCCAACTGAATTTTGGAAAGTGGTTCATAAACTAAAAGATAAATGTAATGAAGATCCCAGTAGTACTATTGCTCCACAGGAATGGTGTAAATATTTTCACAATTTAATGAATGTTAGATATGATAATAATTTTGAGGTGGATTCAATGAATAATTATATTCACTGCAATAATGATGTGTTAAATGTTGATATAACAGCTGAGGAGTTATTTAAAGCAGCAAAAGGTTTGAAAAATAAAAAATCATGTGGTTTTGATGGTATATGTAATGAAATGATAAAGGTATCATGTAATACGAATTATATATTACATGTCGACATTTTTAAACTTATTCTAAAATCAGGAAAATATCCTTCTACTTGGAGAGAAAACTTTATTAAGCCCCTTTTTAAAGGTGGTAGTACAAATGACCCATCTTGCTATAGAGGTATAGCAATTTCTAGTTGCCTCAGTAAGTTGTTTACAAGAATTTTGTTTAATAGATTAGAAAAATATTAAAAAATAATAATATTATATGTCCAGAACAGATAGGATTTAAAAGGGGGGCGAGAACTAGTGATCATATATTTACACTCAAGTCCCTTATTGATAATTTTTCAAAAAATAACAAATATCTTTTTGCTTGTTTTGTAGATTTGAAAAAGGCTTTTGACACTGTTAATGGACAAGCACTTTTGTTTAAACTGAACAGATATAATATCAGGGGACATTTCTTAAATATAATAGAAGACATGTATAATGATGTTTCATTTTCCATTAGGTATTGGAGTAAAACAAGGGTGTGTTTTGACCCGTCTTTTTTTCGGTCTATATGAATGATTTAGTTGAGCATTTTAATTTAGAGTGTGATTCAGTTAGTATAAATGGGAAATCTATATCTTGTTTGTTATATGCAGATGACATTGTGCTGATGTCACAGTCAGCAAATGGTTTACAAACATTATTAGATAATCTCAAATTGTATTGTGATCAATGGAATCTTAAAGTAAACATACAAAAAACAAAAGTTATGATATTTAATAAATCAGGCAAAGTGTTGAAGGGTTACAATTTTTCGTTTGAAGAGCAGTCTCTAGAACTTGTGTCAGAATATAAATATTTAGGAATTATATTTAAACCCTCAGGTTCTTTTTCATTTGCTATAAATTATTTGTCAAAGAAAGCCTCTAAGGCAATGTTCTGTATTCGCAAAACACTATATTCAGAAAAACTGAATGCCTTTTCACATCTAAGACTCTTTGATGCTTGAGTCAAACCCATTTTTTTATATTGTAGTGAAATATGGTTTCTTGATATCCTAATTAAAAGAAATTTAAATTTTGAATCAAAATATGATTCCTTTGTTCCAAATAAAACACAAATAAAATTTGCCAAATTTGTATTAGGAGTTCATAAGTCAGCAACACATATTGCTGTATTATCGGAACTTGGGTTATTCCCCCTTTATTTTGTACTATAAAAGCTACTATTAATTATTGGCTTCATCTTTTGAGCGCAAATGCAAATAGCTTAATTTATCATTCATACCAAGAAAACACCTTGCGTAAAGATGGCTTATGTTCTAAAATAAAACTTTTACTAGCTGAAATTGGGTTTACTCATGTTTGGGTGAATCAATGTACATTTTCTAAGTCTAAATTATTACACTCTTTATCAATCAAACTAGAAGACAGATATATTAACCATTGGAAAAAATTATTGTTGAATCATGATAATAAAAATGGTGGTAATAAACTGCGAACTAATAGGAAATTAAAAAATAGTTACAAAATGGAGAAAGTTTTACACTCTGATGTGGATAAATTTGCTTTATCTATATTTGTTAAAATTAGAATAAGCAACAGTAACCTGAATATTGAAAGGGGTAGATACATCAAACTTCTAGTGGAAAAGAGAATATGTCCTCTCTGTAATATAGAACCAGAGGATGAAATACATTTCATTTTAAAATGTCCCAAATTGGATGAGTGTCGTAAAGAATTATTTTCTAATATAAGTTCAGTGGTTCCTTCATTTAAGAGGGTAATTATTATTTCAAAACTTCAGATTCGTATCAAATTTTAAAATCGTGTTCTATTAATATTTCAGACTGTCTTAAATCTCCAGGTACTTGTGACTCTTCTCCATGCATTACTACTTGCAAAATAAAAACTGACAAAATTAATACTTGTAAAACATGCGTCATGCTAATAGCTTCTCCTGAATTTACAAGTAATTTAACTGGAAAAACTTACTACACCAAATCGTTTGACCCTCTGGACTGTTCTACTAAAAATGTCATTTACGGCATAGAATGTACACTCTGTGGACTTTTGTATGTTGGTGAAACTCGTCAAACATTGCGAAGTAGGATGAGCCAACATCGATATGATGCAAAAGATCCCAAATACAGGATTTTGTATAATCATTTCAATCAACCGGGTCATGACCGCTGTTTGACGATGAAAGTTCGAATCATCGAGAAGATTTACCATCATACAAACAGTCCTATGCTTAGTACACCTTAACGTCCCGATAGAGAGTTGTTTTGGATTAAAGAGTTAGGCACTGCAATGCCTTACGGTTGCAATGATAACATCAAAGGAGTGGGAAATTTGTCAAGTCCTGGATGCAACGAAATCAACGTGATGAGCCATTTTAATACTATTACAATAACGAAACGTAGCCATGGTCATAAAAGAATTAAAAATCCTAATGTTAAAAAGTCCTCTAAACCAAGAACGTTACAAGATACTTTTAATGATTTACTTTCTAATATACAGAAACCTCTTGGAATTCATCACATTCGTACAATCTTATTTTCACTAACTGTAAACTACCTCAAAGATCTTAGGGATTTTGGACTTGACAAAGGAGGTTTAGATCCTTTTTCTCCTAAGTACAGATTGTCTAGTATTATATGTGACGTGGCGTCCTTTCGTCTTTTTAAACCAGTTTGATCTGAACCTCTTCATGAAAACAACAGAAAAGTCCTCCATATTCCGTTTACTAACAAAGGAATCGATGCTATTAACATCAGCAACATTCTTAATAGAAAAGAGGTCGTAAAAGAAATTCCACCATAATTCAAAAGCCAATCTGTTCCCATGGTCTCCTATAGCTACACTAACAGCATTGGCCGTAAAATTTTCAACTACAAAGAAGCATTGCAAGATATTAACATAGAAGAGTATCTTAAGAACCCTCTGACTTGTGACTGTTCCCACTCTCATTTTCAATACAAACCATCTGGACATGTAATCACTGGTGATCTGAATATCATTCAACATGAGAGTCTCCGAAAGGTGATTTCTCATGGTCCTAATTTTAGAGAACCTCAACACATCAATTGGAAACATAATTTCAAGATAATTATGGATGCTGTTGAAGATTATGCCAGAAGGTGGATAAAGAGAGAAGTAGACCAAGATCCTGAGTTAGAGTCCCTGTCAGACTGGGTTAGAACAATTAGGTCTCTAGTACATGGTCGGATTCACAAACTAAGATATTGTGTTAATAGTCGACCTAAGTCTGTATTTTAAGGCCAAGAAGCTGTTAAGTGTCTTTTCTCTCTTCATGACAAATATGTTATCGTTCCTGCGGACAAGGCTTCCAACAATATCGTGTTTGTATGTAAATCATATTACTTCGAATGCCTAATCAAGGAATTAGGCATACATAGGAACACCTCTAGTAATACCACATACAAACCAACTTCGTTCGACAAAGATGAAATCCTAGCTAACCACAGATCATTCATGACGTCTTTAAACATTCCCTCTGGTAAAGAGTCTGAGGATTTACCCTATTTATATTGGATACCTAAACTCCATAAGACACCATACAAAGAAAGGTACATAGCGGGATCATCAACTTGTTCGACGAAAGAATTGTCTATTCACCTGACAAAGATTCTATCTGCAGTAAAAGAGGGACAACAGAAATATTGTGAAACTGTTTACTCGCGTAGTGGCATAAATCACATGTGGATTTTGAAAAACTCTAAAGATCTTTTGGATAACCTGAAATCAAGATCTTTCTCTCAGGTATCCTCCATCAAAACTCTATATACCACCCTACCGCATGACAAATTAAAAACCCGCTTAAAAGAAACAATTCATAAAGCTGTCAGTCATAGAAACTATGGCTCAAAATTTGTTGTGTTAGGCTACAATTCCACATATTTTTCAAACAAAATTCAAAAAGGTAAAACAAGCTACTTCGAGGAACAAGTGATCAGTATGCTGGAGTTCCTCATCGATAACATATTTGTCTCCTTTGGAGGGACACTGTTTCAGCAGGTCGTCGGCATACCAATGGGTACGAATTGTGCCCCTCTTCTAGCCGATTTATTCTTATATTCATATGAGTCGGAGTTTCTTCAAAAGCTTGTAAAAGATAAGAAGATTCATGAGGCTAGAGCCTTTAATTTCACATACAGGTATATTGATGACGTTTTATCTATCAATAATTCTAGATTTGCAGAATTTCTTCCATTGATATATTCTCCAGAGCTGGAAGTTAAAGAGACCACAGATACAGCTTCGTCCGCATCATTTTTAGACTTATACCTCGAATTTGACGACAGTGGTCAACTCAGTACTAACATTTATGATAAACGAGACGACTTCAATTTTAAAATCATATATTTTCCAAACATGTGCAGCAATATATCAGCTTCTCCTGCATATGGTGTTTACATCTCGCAATTGATTCGCTATGCAAGGGCCAGTAGCAATTATTCTGATTTACTGATACGTCATCTTCATCTGAGAAACAGGCTACTGGACCAGGGCTATAAAAAGATTCGCCTTATTCGATCTCTTAAAAAGTTTATATTCCGATATCAAACTCTTGTCGAAATATATTCCGTCTCTGCAGATACGATTATAAGCGATGCATTTTCATATAGTGAAAATGTATAACGATAAAGAAGTCAAGAAAAATGTCAAAAATATTTTTTTTATCAATGTGTGACGTAAAAGTGTTTTTGACATTTACATTCACTGAATATGGTACTGTTTTGACAACTATTTTAACTATTTTGTTCCTGTATATAAATACTGTTATAGTGACAGCCGGAGTATTTGAACCGTAATGAGAGCGGGAGGTTTGGCGCTTTAAAATCTGATTCAACCCACCATTTCTTTAGAAATACCTGTACCAAGTCAGGGTCATTACGGTTTTCACAGTTTTCCGGTTGTTGACTGATTTTGTCTGTTTATATAATTATGAGTTTTGACTTTCCCTTTGTAAGATTGTTCGGAGTTCGGTAATTTTGTTATTACCCTTAATTAATGATATGGATGAGTTCCAAAAATTTAAATTCATATTGAGTAGTAATGATCTTGATATATGTAAAATATGTATTTTAGGTGTGAATAAATTGTATTCTATCAATCAAGATCTGAAAGGGAAGTTAAAACTAAATTATTATGCAAAATTATTATTACAGTATATACAAAATTATTTAAATATTTTTATATACATTGAGTGACACTGTTGTGTACAATGGGAGATAATCCTTATAAATATTGTAATCTTCAATGGGAGATAATTCATACACTCCTCAACTGTGATAACATCTTCTTTGTACATGTATTGTATGTATTTAGCTTAGTTCTGTTTTGTCTTTTGATGATTGTTCAATGTTTGGACTTTAAATCAATAAAATTATTATTATTATTATTATTATTATTGTAGTGGAGTCTAGTCCAGTGGGGGTGTCGTTTATATAATACAAAAACATACTTGGGCCCAGGACTGAACCCTGGGGCACTCCAGAATCGACAGGGGGGGTATGTAGATTTGACACCCTCAACAATGACCTGAGAGGAAACTTTCTATCCAGTTGTTTACCTTGCCTCTTATGCCATAATGTTTAAGCTTGTGTGTTAAGAAGTTGTGGCTGACTTTATCGAACGCTTTGGATAATTCCATAATGCAGAAATCAGTTTGTTTACCATCATCCAAATTTCGAGTCATGTCGTCGATGAACCCTACAAGTTGAGTTTCGCAAGATCTAAATTTGCGAAAGCCATTTTGGAAGGGGTATAGTATGTTATATTTATCAGCATGTGGCATGACGTTACTAACTACAATAAGTTCTAACAGTTTACAACACATACAAGTTAAGGAAATAGGTATGTAATTTTCTGGATTATACTTTGGATCTGTCTTGTAAACAGGAGCAACATGGGCAATTTTCCAGTCTGAGGGGACAACACCTGATTCAAGAGATATTTGAAAAATTAAAGTTAAAATAGGAACTATTTCGGTATCAAGTTCCTTAAGTACCCTAGGTTTTACAAAAATCATCTGGGTCGGCTGCTTTGTTTGGATTTAAATTTAGGAGTTTAGCTATGCCTTCACAGGTGACGGTGATATCAGGCATTTTATAGACAATTTACAGTTAGATTTAAATTCACTTTCGGTTATTTTTTCAGCATTTGAAAATACAAATTTAAGCTGATCATTCATAACATTTGCCTTGGGAATGGGGTCAGTGATTAATTTACCATCTTGTTTTAATGTTGAGATTCCTTGATGATCAGTTTTTTTGTGTTTAATATAGGTCCAAAACTTTTTAATAGAATTAAATGTTCCTTCAGTTTCCTTGGGTGTGACAATGTCCTGGATATATTGCCAATCGATGGATGAAATACGGAACAGGCCCGTAATTATTAATTTCTAGAAATCATTAAAACTCTGCCGACTTTAATAGTGCATTTTAAATTTTCAGTCCCACTTGAACAGTAATTAGTGAGTTTGAAAGCAACTTTGATTAAGCAGCTTATTGCTTCTGAAAAAAAAGGGGTGAAGTGATCATCAGCTACAATTATGCGAAGCATGCAATGCTTAAATTGCCTTTGTCAGATTGCACATATACACACATTCAAATTCAATTGCCTTTTTTGAACTTTGATTTGTGATCCTCAATAATTTATTTAATATACATTATTCATTTTTAACCTAAAAAGAGGTTACACCAAATAATTTTAAGTTCTTTGATTTTCGATCTCTTTTTAAAATGTTAAATTTGATTGGGGGGGGGGGAGGGGGAGTATTATTTTTCACCTAACTTTCGGAGCAATCAATTACTTGTTACTCTCAAATACTGAAACACGGGCGCATACGTTGATTTGGAGTTGGATAACATAGCCGTCAGAGGTGTTCCGATTGTTTGCTCTACAGTATATATCAACTTCATAATATCCTATTATTCTACGTTAGGAAGTAAATATCGACCCGTGGTACTGAATGGAATGAAAATAAATAGACTCATGGCATACAAAAGGTTAACAGTATATGTCTTCCAGAGAACATAGACTTTGTTAACCATTCAGAGAACTTTCTGCTGAAGAATAGCAAAATTGTCAACGGACTACTTTGTTCAGATGGAGTACACTAAACCAAGGATGGAACCTCACTCCTTTTAAACAATATAAACGACAAAGTAGAAATCCTGAATCGTAATAATGACCAACATGAATGATGCATCAAAGGCAACAGAATGTACCTGGTTGTCGTCTTCATCGTCGTCCATGCTTTAACTGTGGCGAGAACAATCAGTCACAAAATCAATGTCGAAATAATGCTAGAGTTGAATGTTATCTATACCACAGTCTTGGTCACAAAGCTAGACTTTGTTGTTGGATGAACTTAAATGAATAGTCAAGAACTTCATTGGAAACATTATGATTACCCACCGCATTGGTACTAGGAAAACGGTGAAGAAGAGGCGACTTCAATCAATCCATTTAATTTACTTTTAAATACATTGCGTTCAAATTGTGAAAATGACCCTTTTGATTGCATTAGTTGTATTTCTGTTAATTTTGTTGCAAATTGTAAATCTTCCACTGAGGTCAGGTTAAATAGATCAAAATCAAATATAAAAAAGAAGTAAAAACCAGTCTTCTAGGTTTACTGATAAGAATGACTGTTCTCATAGTGTGTTTAAGAACTGCCATGGCCATGCGGATACTTTTAGTCAAAATGAAAATAATATTTATGGTTATACAGATTCAAAAGGTCTTAAAAAAAGCATGTCAAAATATTCAACATATTTTACCAAAATTGGATGAATTCAAAAATAATATTTGTAATATAAAAGATGAGTTTAAACCACATATATTAGGTATGTGTGAAACATTTTTAAATGAAGAAAAATGCAAAAAGAATTCACGCGAATTGGTTGATTGATTTTTGGTGTTTTAACGCCACTTTCAACAATATTTCAGCTATATTATGGCGACCAGTTTTACTGGTGGAGGAAACCGAAGTACCCAGAGAGAACCACCGACCATGGGCAAGCAACTGGTAAACTTTATCACTTGCGGCTACGAGTCGAGTGCACCCTATTTGTAATTAACAAAGCTGGGAGCGAACCCACGCCGTATTGGTGATAGGCTTGTATGAGTTGGTAGAGCCAACGACCAACCTCATTGAGCCACCCGGGACCCTCACGCGAATTGAATTTAGATAATTTCACATACAATCGAAAAGATTGAACGAACACAGATGGAGGAGGCTAAAATGTATATTTTCATGATTATGTAAAGTATGAAAGGAGAGTATAATTAGAATCACAGAATACTGAATCTATGTAGTTTGAAAAATGTCCAAAAGATTTCAACATTAAATATCCTTTTTTTTTGTGATTCGGTATCAACATTTTGACAAGGAACTGACTAATGAACCTGTCGTGAGTCACTGACAAACTTTATCACATTATGTTGTATCGAGTACACCTCGTCGAACCGGGGTTCGAACTCACAACGATGGTGGTGATATGCACTGATTGCATAGGTAGTTATAAATCCAACTACCATACGATCACGATCATATTTTGTTTTGAAGATGTATGTATTGTTTGAAATTGTATTTGTTGTATTTACTTATTATTGTTTTGAGGACCACAGGGAAGATTAGTTTATTGTTGCTAATTGTGTTACCCTCTTGAAATAAAGTAATTACTTACTTACTTACTTACTAAGCACAAGAGCAATGGTTCCAGACGTAGATACGAGTTCCGTGACGTCAGCAACTATTAGCAACACAAAGCTTTTAAAATGTGGACACCATGAAAAAAACAACCACGAGACAAAACATAAAAAGTAAAGATACAAAGAAGAATAAGAGGTTGAATGAGGAGATGTAAAAAAAGAGAAGAAAAAATAGATCTGAATGATTGGTGATGAAATTAGCAGTAAAACACAAGATTTACTCAGTGTCATTACCAACAGAGCCATGTCATGGCTGTTTACCAGTAGATGGTACCAGATTAAAAAAGATATGAATTTGAAGACGGACCTAGTAAAAGGTAGGAGAGAGAACGTCATACCACAGACAGGAAAAGGTCGTTTACCAGTTGTTGGGATTCAAAATATAAAGAAGCGACCAACAACAGATCATCTTCCTCATATCAAAGAAAAGGCAACGAGTGTAAGGGAAACAAAGGTAAAGAGTACACATGATCAGCGAAATGCCTCATATAGAAGTTCATTTCGACCAAAGAAATCACATGATAGATTCGAAACAATATATCGTACCTACTTATCACATAGAGAGTTTTGACCTTCCCTTTGTAAAATTGTTCGGAGTTCCGTAATTTTGTTATTACCCTTATTTATAAAGAGAAGGTTATTTCCCCATGGATACCTGGACCTTTCCAATACATTCGAAGTACAGATCCACGTGTACGACCTCCATTTAGGCCTAGCGGATACTAATACATCTGGGATTACCGTTAGTTTATTCCATGGATATCTTTATTTTTTTTAACAACAATATATTTGTATTCAAAATGCTTGTTATATTCTTACTTCAAAAGTCCAAGCTACTTATGAAGTATTTCATATTAATATTTTCTTATATAATTAAAATACTTTCAAATAATATAATATAATATAACTGATGAGGATCAGACTTTAATTAATTATACCTATAAATACGCACCTACATCTACACACACACACCTATGCATATACACAAATACATTGATTGATTGATTGGTTGGTGTTTAACGTCCGCGAGCAATTTTTCAGCTATTTTCAGGACGATACACAAATAAATACATATGCATGCATACATATACATATACATATATACAATGCATACATATTTACATTTCAATAGTTTCCCTAATTTTTGCTAACAGTTTACTATTTTGGAGTTTTTGCACCTGGCTTATTCTCGTAATATTTTCTCTCACAATTAAATAATATAAGTTTACTTGTTTAGTCTTTTGTTCAGATACATAATATGCTTTGTATATAGAAAATCCTAAAATTGTTAAAAAATAGTTGAAATAAAAATAATCTTTATCAAATATTTTATACCCCAAAACAATATTTTTTAATGTGACAACATTTTCTATATTAGATTTTTTCAATATTTGTTGTATTTTCACCCAAAATTCTTTCAGATAGGAACAATACATAAAGTAATGTAGATAGTCTTCATCTTGACCACAGAAATTACATTGGCTATTAATAGCAATTCTCCATTTCATTAATAGTTTCTTTGTAGGAATTATATATTGCGATAATTTCCATCTGAATATTTTTAGCTTATTTTCTTCTAAATAATGAAAAATGAAAGAATAAAGCTGACTCATGTTTGGTTTTTCATTTATAGACGAGTACATTAACCATGTATTTATACCTATTGGTTCAAAAAAATTTACATTAATATATTCATTATAAAAATATTTGTTGGACAGTTGTGACGGGTCTATACATTTTTCCATTTACTATAAGCTATTTTACCTATTTTGTTCCTGTATTTAAATACTGTTACAGTGACAGCCGGAACCTTTGAACCGTAATGAGAGCGGGAGGTTTGGCGCCTTAAAATCTGATTCAACCCACCATTTCTTTAGAAATTCCTGTACCAAGTCAGGGTCATTACTGTTTTCACAGTTTTCCGGTTGTTGACTGATTTTGTCTGTTTATATACTTATGAGTTTTGCCTTTCCCTTTGTAAGATTGTTCGGAGTTCGGTAATTTTGTTATTACCCTTACTTATCTTTTTGAAAATTTACAACACTTTTAATAGAGTTTTGAGCCTGTAATGTATGATAACATTCATTAGGTATCGCTTTTTTTAGGCAGATAAATTCAGATATCCAATTATTCTTGTATTTTATTTTATCTAAAATTAAATTCTGACTTATTTCCCCGTTTTCATTTAAAATATCATTGATATAAATTAAATCACTATTTATCCAATTATCAAACATTGAACCTTTATTTTTATGGATATCTTATCAACAAAGAGGCGAATTATATAACTAGAAACAACATATTTGATCATATAATTTTCTTCAGTTGATCTTTGTTATAAGTTGGTAACACAAACAATAAACATGAAGAGTTTGAAGAGACCAATGGGTAATCAGAATCTGTATATCGAAGAAGAACAGACAACACAATGGCCAAAAGAAAAAGTACAAAAGGACAAACAACGATCTACAAAACATACACATAAAACTAAATATTGCTTTCAATTTATATATTTGTTATAATTTACTTTTACTATAGTTCTTTCTTAAAACATTTGAATAATAATAAAAATAATAAAAATCAATTATGATTGACATAGAATATGATTTCCGTTTTTCTTCTTCAATTACTCATATTTCTACTGATATAAATGATACATCTGGAAAGTCTATATTTGTGTTGATGTTCTCAGGGTTAAAGGTAAAAGTCATGTCATTAAACACAAAACAGTAATCCGTGTTTATATGATTGATTGATGTTTAATGCTAACTTTAACAGTGTTTCAGGTATATCGTGGAGTAATTGTATTTGTAGTATTTAGAGTCTACGTTAAGCTTTCATATTGGTAACATTTTATTGTTACCAAATTTGATGGGATTTCCTCAATCATGACCTGGAGTCTTGATACAATATCCATGACCGGCCGTAAGCCAATTCGGCCAATTCCTCCCTGTGATGGAGTTATCTACTATTGACTGTTCGAGTACAAACACCACACTGCAGGTTTTACAAAGAACAATTGGGCCCTGCACCTCCTAAGGCTGACCCTATGTACATAGATCTTTATCAAGACCATGTGAAAATGTTGAAATTGAAAATGGTTTTGTTGAATATGTAAATATTTGGAACTGAAAGTTTCAATTAATAGACTAGGTAAGCAATACAGAAAAGATGCACACGAGATTGATTAAATTTAGTGATTGTGGGTGGATTTTTTTTTAATGCGCATCGAATTCGAATCGGCTAATTCGTATTATCCAATTCGCTTCAGGAATACGCTTTCGTTAAATCGTATTCGATTCGCATTAAACTGTCGTGTGGACACATGCTATTGCAAAAGCAAATTATCCGAGCAGCTGCTTTGACGGAATTGTGTTGGAATTAAAAAAAATGATTATTAACATTATTATCATGTGACGTCGCGCACGATCTTGCGAATCAAAGCCATTTTGATGCTATTTTCTGATTTGAAAGTTACAATACACCTTAGGGCATAAAAAGACATCATCAAAATGTATTCAATATTCATCGGGCATAGTAAAATAAAATTCTTTAACACAAATTATGGTTATAAGTAATATATATTAAAACATATAAGTCCCAATTTTCTGGTCTTAACGTTAATTTTGGTGCGTTAGACGTAACAATACCAAGCGATTCAACATCGCAAAACAACAGCGATATCAAAACTATTCAACAGATCCCCGTGAAAATTTGTCACAAGAAAGCGCGCCATCAACAAATTGTTACGTAATAATCTAGTTGACGTACCATGCACACTGACAATTCAAAATGGCCGTGTCTGCCGTGTGTTTGGTGCGTAATATTTGAGAAGTGTGGACAGACCTGTGCTTTAAAGGTTTTTCAAATTCAGCAAAGAAAAAGGTAAGCATTTAAACAAAATATGAGCTGAAAGTTCATGTTCCTGGCTTTTTCTGTGCGATATATTAAAGGTATGTTCCTGTTCTGTACATCAGAATATTCAAAACAAGAGATCTAGCGAATTTGTCTTCAACGCCGTTTTTGACTCTGAATTGCGTGTCACTCGAGTTTTAAATCGATATAGCTCATAATTCTTCGCATTTTCTGCATTAAAACAGACACAAGACAAAAGTTCAAATACTACTGATTCTGATTATTGTTCAAACGTATTGTAAACCCCAACCGAAAAAGAAATAAACCGTTTTTTCTAGGTCTAGCGAATTGGTCCACCTGGGTGATCTTGACGTTTTCGGTGAAAAAGAGTAACGTCTAATAGACATTTAAAAGTTTTCCTTGTATTTTTGTCCTGAAAGTTGTAAAGAAAAAAATGCTTTAAATGATATACGTACAATCGATACAGATTTGTGCCCATTATTAACCTCTAATAAAAATGCCGCGATATAATACTACTACAACATACATGTTACTTAATTTCTTTTCGTTCAAATATAATTAGTTAACCAATTTCTCTCCTTTTCCATGAACACTTTCTAAGTGCATATACATATTTTATTTTTAGGAAAAGAAATGAAACAGAGAATGACCAATGCCGAGAAGGCAATATACTACAGGGAACTGAAAAAGAACAAAAATAGACAGAAGAAACTGAAATACTACCATTCTATATCAAATATAATAAATGAAAAAAGAAGTAAACATAGAGAACCGAAGCAGACAAAATTCGCCGTGTTGAAGAGGAATCAACGGCAAAAACAAATAGAAAGAAAAGAAAGACAGAGAGGATATCAAAAGGAATACAGACAGAGACTGAAACAAAGGGCAACAGATGAGAAATCAGAAAATGCCTCTTTAGATTTGAATGCTTTTCGAAACAGAACAAGCCGCGCCCGTGCTATCAACAGATTAAAATCGTCCCTTCCACGCACACCAAATAAACGAACAGTCGTGTTGCACAAATATTTATCTAGTGACTCTCCAGTGGCTTCAAAGGTAAAAAAAAGAAGAAGCTATAATTGACCCTGAACTATCCGACACCGTTAAATCTGCAGAAAATATCTTGACTAATGTAAAAATATTTATTGAAGCGACTCAGCGTAAAAAAAAAGACGAGACAAGGATAAGGATGAATGTGGTGACAGCTTCAATAAGCGGAGAGAATCTTAAAAGTAAGACTAATCTGGCAAAAAAGATTGGTGTCCCCCGTCGTAGACTTAGTGGTGGGATGAGAATTCGGGAACATGTCTTAAAATCTGAGAAATCTTGCTTTTAATTTTCGAAAAGAAAAATAAGAAATGATGCTGTTTCCGAAGAAGACAAAAAACTTGCGTATGATTTTTGGATTTCTCCAGAATCATCGCGCCCAACAGGCAACAAAAAGGATATCAATATAATGAGAACAGGACCAAAAATGTACGTTAGCCACGCCATTCATCTGTGGGAGAAAACTCAAACAGAGGTGTTCCTAGATTTTCAGAGAATACACCCTAATGTAAAAATGAGTCAGCACACGTTCAAATTGTGTAAACCGTTTTTTGTAATAAGCGCCAGATCAAAAGATCACAACACTTGTTGTTGTCTGCAACATGTTGAGATTAGATGTATATTTAAACGATGCATGGAATTCCGTAAAAAAAAATTAAAAAAAAAATCTATAGACGGAAGTGTGCGTTTAACAGGCAATTATAGAGTATATGAACATTTGAATGATGCTGTAACTTGATTCACTATGTCCAAACGATTCTGGTGAAATTTTCACAAGACTGAATGCTTGAACAGAATTGTTCCGAATGTGGCGTTGAAAAACTAGATGTCTTACCCGTCTGACAGCTGTGATGATGTAACATGGGAAACATATGAATATGTGACTATCATGATGAAGGGTGGTAAAAGCAAGAAAAAAATACAGTTGGTAAAGAAAGTTACAAAGCCAGGGCATATGTTCCAGTATTTCAAAGATCAATTACATACGTTTCCTGCACATCAATTTCGAGCAACTTGGCAAAACAATTAACTCAAAAATCTTTTAGACAATATACCGATAGATCACGCTGTCTGTATCCATGACTTTTCTGAGAACTATCGTTGTTCGGATAGAACAGAAATGCAATCTTGCTATTTCCAAAAAATCGGAAGTCAGCATTCATGTGTCAATCCTTTATCGCCATGCAATATTAGAGTACGACCAAGTTGACAGCTCGACTAAAGAACCAAATATCATATGTGAACAATTTTTTGTCATTTCTCCGGATTCCTCCCATGATCGTCACTTCACTTTGTACTGTCAAAAACAAATATCTGAATATTTAAAATCTATTTCTGCCGAAATAAAAATAATGCACGAATTTACTGATGGATGTTCAAGCCCAATACAAGAGCAGAAACTGCATGGGTGATGTAAGTCGCATCCACGGGGAATTAGGTTACTCGAAAATTATCCGCCATTTTTACGAAACATCGCATGCATGATGCGGCCGGTGGATTTCTTAAACACCAAGTTGATATGGCCGTTCTAAGAGATAGTGAAATGATCCAAAACGCAAAAGATTTTTTCGACTTTGTTGACAATAATCTTAGAATACCACAGTCAGGAATTTACAAGCGACGAGTATTTCGATATGCTGAAGAGATTCCAGAAGACAACATTCCCGACTACAAGCCAGTAAATCAAAACAGAAAAAATTATCAAATTTCCTCAACTGGCACTACAGAAAAACTACAAGTTCGACCTTTATCTTGCTATGAGTATGATAGATGCTTATAGAAAATTGTGGAAATAAAAATCTAATCGGTAAGCATAAAACCGTTGAAATGAAAATTTCCGAAAGTCATAATGAAAGGACGGACCATCAAGAGGACGAACCGACGGACATCGAAATTAGAACTTTAATCACGAAAAACTCCGTAGTAGCCGTATATGCCGATGATCCGGAATATCAATTTTACATTATGAAAGTTACATATGAGCCACACGTACTGAACAGGGATGTATCTGATGACAAGGATGTACATTCACAAGGGGTTCCGAAATTTTAATGGGCTTTTATTACGACAGAATGAATAACTCTCCTTATAAGTACAAGCTGATAAAACGTAAAAACGCTATTGTTCATGTGGTAGCCGTAAAATTTGTTTGTGTAAAATTGAGAGCTTGCGATGAGATAAAGGTACCAGAAAGTTTGCACTTAGATATTCCCGACAGTCTTGATGAAATGTGAGATAAATATTAAATTATCAAGAAAGCTCAATTTTAGTCTCTTTACATAAATTATTTCAATGTTATTTTTACTAAGAAGTAGATACCAGGTTAACAGCATCTTTTCTTTTATTTGGTTTATTTCTTTTTATTTTAACTGAGGTTTGAAATAAATGTCCACAAGACAACTATCCAACAAAACAAAATACAATCTCACATACAGAGAGGTGGAAAATACATGTACTGATATTTGGAATCAATATCCATATGACAACGACCAACAAAAAAGCAAAATACAAAAAATAAATCCTATAAAGAGAACACTGGCAGTATTACTTTACTCTGCATGGCGTTCTGTAATGTGTCTTGATTTATGCCACTTTTGACGTTACGCCACTGATTAAGAAATAATTCTCGGATGCCGTGCTCTATGCTTATTTCAACATGGGTAGGCATTATATTTGTCATTATTTTACATCTTGACAAATATAATGCCTACCCAATGTTAAAATAAGCATAGAGCCCGGCATCCGATAATTATTTCGATTCTAACAGGGCATTTACGGTAATTTTATGCATTCAAGCGTACCTAGACAGAGGTTATTGTTGGACGCTGTTCCAATTACCTCCCGCTTTTATTTACGCTACAGAAACGTTATAAAAATTGATAACGATCAAAAATTAGTTTCATCTGATTTTTTTTGTATATTTATTATTTTTATTCTTTTAATTTAACGTACATAAAGTAAAAATATGCAAAATACGCCGCAGTCGATTAGATATGCCTTCTGCGCATGTGGCTAGGGCGTTCTGTGCTATTTAGAGCCCTCTATTGTTTTCAAAGCGAAAGTAACACGTCATGTTAGAATCACCAATATCGTGCGTAACGTCTGTGTAAACTTTCCTTTGGTTGTTCATTATAGGCTTAAACACTGTTTTTTTTAGGAAATTATCTATGTATAAACTCCGGCAGCTCGCTCATAAACTGAATAAAGTCCGAAGGACTTTATGTAAAGTTTGTGAGTGAGCTGCCGGAGTTTATACATACATAATTTCCTAAAAACACAGTGCTTAATCCTTATAATTCTTATTCTTGGACATCGTGTTTGTTTTCGATGCTAAATACTATTAAAGAAATACCCAAGGAGAGCCTCAAACAATGGACATACAATACACATACGATTGTAAACTGAAAAAATCCGCGAAATGTTATTGACGACTTTGGAACATAACCAATATGACGCCATTGACGTCATATGAAGACTTCCATTTTGAAACGTAAAGATTAGACGTTATTTGGCTTCGTGTATGCTTCAAGTTTGATACAATTTAACTAAATTAAGTTTTCAAGGTAAGCTTTTTAATTATTTTTGTGCATTGTTGTAAATAAGACATGTAGGATTTCACATTTTCAAGATGGCAGATCCTTCCAGCAGAACCCCTTAGTATCATTGCTCGTAGATTTATGCGCGTGGAATGATCGGGAAAAAAGTAGTCTGGCAAACGGAAATATTGATTTATAAATTCCTTTCGAATGACGTAGAATAAGTGACGATATCCAAATCGGATTACGAGTTATTGATAAATTCTAGTAAGAATAGAATTATTTATTATTATTAATAAATGACGTCATATGAATTATGAATTATAACGTCATGTTGCTGGTGACGTCATATTGACATAACAGATCATTATTCTTGTATAAAATGACCGTTCTTTCAAAAGAAAAGGAAAGATGTGTCCGAGATATAGGGGAAACCATCAGATCAATAAAGCTGGTTTGGAGTATATTTTTTAAATTGTTAATAATTCGGCTTTTAAAACTATTTTCTTTAACATCAATATTGTGCAATGTTGTTTTATTTTAAATTAAAAGTTAATTGATATTGCGAATTAAAAGTTAACATCGTTCGGCCGTAGACTCTATTTGATGCGCGTTGCAATTCGTATTCAAATGTACGTTCGGACAAGAATACGTTTCGAATGCGCATTAAACTAATTCGAATCCGATAATATGAATCGAATTCGAATTACGTGTGAACACAGCACAAGAAACCCTCCTTCTCTCACTCTCATGTGTGTGTGTGTGTGTTAAACTGTCCTTTTCTTCCCTCTTTCCTATTTCAATCCTTATCCAATTATTTAGATGTCTAGAGGTGGTAAACACATTTTGTCTCAGTATGATAATAAGAACACGACCAAGGCGTTGGAGGCAGTCAGAGTTGGCATGCCAATTCGTCGGTGGAAAAGTTATATATATACATGTATTCATATTATTTTCTTCAATGTACTCATTCATTTCTTTTGTCAATATTTTGAAAATTTCATTTCCCTTTTGGACAATCCAAACTTTATTTTTCCTTAAGCAGTTTTTTCTCTCAATACATTAGGGAAACACGAGTCTACCAGTTTTCTCCACATTTCCTCATCACACATCAATCAATGCCTGAGTGTCCTTTCCGGGAAATAAAACTTGAATAATGTGTATGACAAACGTATACATATTAAGTTTATTAAATATTTTTTCCTGTTTAGTATGCTCTTAGATACAAAATGATATTTATCAGAATAATTTTGATATGGATTTCTGTTTATGAAGTAAAAACCTCAGAAATGGGAATATGCCATGGCATGGAGTAAGTATACGTTTTTGTTATTTATCTGAATTTTGTGTTTCCCATCTTGTAAGAATACTTCGAACACATCAAAGGGGAATTTTCATAAAGCTTTAAATCGAAAGGCAGACAATGTAACGATAAAAAGGGGGAAAATGACAAGCAATGGCGACAAAACACTACACAGAAAACTAAAGAATCAACAACACGAACCGCACTAAAAACCCAGGGGCGATCTCAGGTGCTCCGGTATGACAAGCAGTTCTTGCTCCATAATGGTAAATAATATGGGTTTCACGATCACATAGACATAGCATATTGGAATGTATAGTGACATACCATGAATTTATTGCTTGATATACATGTCCAAACCAAGTTTTTAAACAATACATCGGGTAAAAATGTGGTTCTGTGATAGGACCAAACCTCGAATCCCACCAACCCCGTGGATGGGACTACGGATTGATGTTTTGATTGTCAGAATAAAGAGAAAAACTACTTCCTTTCCAATTTTATTCCCCACGGGGGAAGGTAGTGGTGGATATTGAATGAAGTGAAAATGTTTCACCTAAAATAATTATAATGTTGATATCGCATATATAAAATAATGTGTAGTAAAAAAAGAAACGATAGTGCCTTTGGTTTCTTCAATACCTGAAATGTTTTCCTCACTTTTTATTTTATAACATCCACATACATTGATATATATATTTGGAAGTCATAATATTATATACTAGTCAACAAAAGAATAAGGGTAATAAGAAAAAACGATAGAATTTTTTTTTTTAAATATATTTTTATATTAAAACCAAAACAATTGTTTATTATCATTTACGTAAATGTTTGCGTGAAACGCGTTTATCTTCACAAAACAATTAATAACATCCTGTTGCATTATGGAAAAATTCCGGAAAGTCAATTTTCCGTCCCATGATCGAGTTTGCAATGATCGAATTAGGCATTTAAATCACCTGCGGTCATTAATTGTGGTGTCAAAAAAAATAAACAATTTGCCATTCTGAAAATTAGAATGTTCACAAGAACGTCGATGCCACGGCTCCTTAGAATGACCGTGAGCGAGCGGTGGGTATGGTTCAGGCTGGAATGACTCACCAGGTCGTTGCAGACCACTTTAACGTGTCTAGAATAACTATTTCAAGGCTAATGATTCGTCTTCGACAAACAGGTAGGACGAATGACAGACCACGTAACGGCAGGCCGCGTGTGACGTCACAACGTCAAGACAGGAATTTACGCCTTATTCACTTCCGAAACCGTATGATAACGGCCGAGGACACTGCCCGTAGAACACATGGTCTAGCAAACGTCCGAATTTCGGGTCAGACTGTTCGCAGAAGACTACGTCAATCTGGACTCCGTTTATAGGACCAACCCTTAAGCAACGCCATAGGACCGCGAGACTAGCTTGAGCTCGTGCACACCGTCGTTGGAGGCTTCACACCTAGCAACACATCCTTAGTGATGAATCCCGATTTTCACTTCGTATTAGCGATGGACGTTATCGTGTGTACCGCAGGCGTGGGGAACGTTTTACGGACCAGTGTGTGTACGAGTCCGACCGTTTTGGAGGCGGAAGTGTTATGGTCTGGGCTGGAATTTGTCATGATGGTCGTACTCAGCTCTAAATTGTTCAAGGAACATTGAAAGCCGTAAAATACAGAGACGATACTCTTGATCCTTATCGTTCTACCCTTACTGCAACAGCAAAACTTTGATCACATCTTTCAAAATAACAATGCAAGATGTCACGTGGCTCGTGTTTGTCAAGACTTTCTGAACCAGAATCACATCCGTGTTCTTCCTTTATCACCTGGTCTGTCACCAATTGAACATTTATGGGATGAACTCGGTAGACGTATTCGCCACCGTCAAAATCCAACGGAAACACTACAGGAGCTGCGTGACGCACTTGTGCACGAGTGGAACAACATCCCACAAGTCTTTATCCAACGATTGATTGGTTCTATGCGTCGGAGATGCGAAGCTGTCGTTGCTGCAAGAGGTGGTCACACACGTGACTGCACTCCGGAAACCTCCATACTGCATGACAATTTCTGTCTGTCCATGATTTGTTCTGATAATGATGTTGAGAACTTTTGCTGAGATTGCCTTATTTGTTTTGCCCATATGAATCTAAATTATACGATATTTGTCGATTTTATTTTCTCTATGTAAAAAATATTGAGCATCAAACCCTTGTATCGTTTCTTTTGTTGACTAGTATATATGTAACAAAAGGTAATTAAGTAAAGATTTATTTGTCAAACAACGAAGACATTTTATTTAGTTTCTTGGAGTGGCATACATATTTCAGACAAAGAAGAACAGGTTTGGGATATTTACTCGAACAGTGATGAATGGTGTAAATGTAATAATATTTTATTGCGATAGATTAAGCAATAGGATCGGACACACGTTATTGCAACATATATTAAGTCCTCTTCTTACATAAATAATACACATACTATATAATGACAACAAAACATATACAACATAGTATTAGAAATAAGAGGTAAACTAAAGAGTCATGAATTAATACAATCAGGGGAAAAAAGGAGAATAATCATCCAAAAAAAACCCAATATATAACAAAACTCTATAGCTGTTAACTTGGAGTAGAAAATCATTTTGTCTGTTTAATGAAAAAAAACGAACTTTCTAAAAATATTTCGAATTAGGGACCGACCATTTAACTTGAAGGGGGAGGGGGGGGGGGGTTATGGTTTTTTGGTTAGTTCAGAAATTTTCTTTCGGACAACACAAGAGTTAGAATATTTTATTTATTTGTCGCGCAAAGCGCGAAATTTTTTTCCAGAATTTAACATTAGGTTATATGACAAAAACTCTGAATCAGATTATTTTTTTTTCCTCCACCAAAATCAGAATATTTTTTCCAGCAACATTGGGAATCAGAATATTTTTTTAGAAAAAAACCATAACCCCCCCCCTTCAAGTTAAATGGTCGTTCCTTTAGTATGATCAGTATATGTATCATTTCCAAACAATAGTGTTTCAATATTAATCTCAATATTCATATTAATTAAATCATTGAATAACGATATCCGTTTAGTTATTATATAATTGACATTCTAAAGGGAAATAAATGGCATCTTCAATAGGCGAACCGCAGGAACATTTTGGATCGTCCACTACATGAATTTTAGTTAGATCAGCTTATAAAGAACTACACTGATGTCGTAACCTTGTATGCAATATGTTAAATTTTCTAGATCCTTCACCATAGTATACCGGTAGTCTAAATTGTTCACCTTTCATTTTTTATTTAAATTGTGAAATAGTTTGTAAATTTCTTATAGTTGGACTAAGATCATTCCAAATTCGGACAGTGGATGGTATACAGGATTTTTCACTTATTCGTAATCTACATCTGGGGAGTACATAATTTTCATTATTTCTAAGGTTGTATCCACTGACGTCAGATGAAACTGGAGGTAGGCATTCACTTAGATATTGAGGACATGATTTATTATGCATTTTATAATAAGTTGCTAATTTACGTTTCCCAGCCTGTTTCAAAATATAATACTTCCAAACTTGAAAATTTCCTTAGCCCTGTTACTATTCTTGCAGCTTCTAGTTGTATTTTTTCTATTTTGTCAGAATGATATTCAAAACACCCATCCCACAATTCGCATGCATATTCCAAAAGCGGTCTGATAAAAGTTATATAAATATCAGACAAGCCTTTTTTGGAAAGTGTAAATTTTAGTTTCCTTAGTACATAAACCTGTTTTAAAGCAGACGTTGTAATATTATCTATATGGGTTGCCGAGTTTACATCTGACGATAGTGTGACAACTACATGTTTATGATTATTAATTATTTCAACGTTTTCACCGCTGAATTCAATTTTAATTTCTGGTGGTGTAGCATTTGTAATTACCAGTGCCTTGGTCTTCTTTGGATTAAAATCGACAAGCCATATTTTTGCCCATTCATTTATTAAGTTAATTAAGTCATTACTAATATCAGTTTCTATTGTATAGAGGTTTCATCTGCAAACAAACGTGCTAAATTATGCAAATTGTCTGTAATATCATTTATATATAACATAAATAGTAGGGGATCCAAAACTGATTCCTGCGGAACTCCTGCCTTGATATCGCCATAATATGAAGTTTCATTGTTTATAAAAACAACTTGCTGTCTGTTGCTGATGTAGTCCTTGACCCAGTCCAAAACCTTACCAGATATTCCGTACGATCGCAGCTTTTGTATAAAGCCTATATGCCAGACTCTATCAAAGGCTTTTGATATGCTACAAAAAATTATAATAGTAGATAACTTTTTATCTAGATATTGGCAAACATTATGATAAATTTCCAAAAGCTGGTAAACAGTAGAATGGCCCTTGAGAAACCCAGACTGATAAACATATAACAATGAGTGTTCCAATATATAATTATAAATATGTTTGTAAACTACCCATTCCATAACCTTGCCTACACAACTTAGTAATGATATTGGTCTATTGTTTGACGGTTTGATTTATCATCTTTTTAAAAAGAAGCCATGACTCTAGCAAGTTTACATTGTGTTGGAAACTTGCTAGATTTAAGGGAATGATTAAATAAGATCAATAAAGGTTTGTAAGCAGAGTCTGCAGTGCCTTTCAACATGTGATGGCTAAGGGACCGACCATTTAACTTACAGGAGGGGGATATGGTTTTTTTTTCGTTCAGAATTGTTTTTTTGGACAACACGAGTGTTAGAATATTTTTTTTTGTCGCGCATTATCTCCGCTGCTATTCAAAGTACTTGTATATACATGAATGAATACATTAAATAAACATTGAATAAACATTAAATCATGTTCATATATTTATTGTTTAATTGGCATAATTTTTATCAAATGATTTGTCAATAAGTACATGTATATTGACTTTTCTATTGGAAACATATTGTTTCAAAAATACAATATAAACAAACTAAATGTTTATACATGAATTGTATTTTTGCTTTGGCAATTGGAGATCATGATTTAAATAAAAAGAGAATTGAAAAGTTGGCATCCTTATAACTATATTAACCCCTATCATTTTTTGGCCTTTATGTCCAAAGCCTTAAATTTTGTATTGGTGAAGGTTCCGAGGGGACAACCTACAGAGCTGCAAAGCGCGAAAAATTTTTCCAGACTTAAACATTAGGTTATATGACAAAAACTCTGAATCAGATTTTTTTTCCCTCCACCAAAATCAGAATATTTTTTCAGCAACATTGGGAATCGGAATATTTTTTTTAGAAAAAAAAACATAGCCTCCTCCCTCCCCCCTACTGGAAGTTAAATGGTCCGTCCCTAATTATGCCGTTGCAACAAGCGTTGCCTATTTTCAATGATTTTAGAGTATCTTTGATATCTTTCTCAGTTATTATAAAATCTGACAAAAATGAGTTAGTTCTTGGGGTAACAGATGGGGTAATTAAGATCAGTATCATCAACAGTAGAAATTGAAAAAAAA
This sequence comes from Bathymodiolus brooksi, assembly GCA_963680875.1. Classification (NCBI taxonomy): domain Eukaryota; kingdom Metazoa; phylum Mollusca; class Bivalvia; order Mytilida; family Modiolidae; genus Bathymodiolus; species Bathymodiolus brooksi. The sequence goes on along the minus strand of OY804576.1, from coordinate 72,333,416 downwards.
TATTCGTTTAAGAGATTCGCTTTTTCTTTATCATTGTATACCAAATCGTTTTAAGTTATTATCAAAAAGGTGTGGCATAGAATAGTTATTATTGCTTCCCTTCGTAAGTTTTTAATCAGAGACCAATAAGCCTTTGAATCTGTTTTCGCGATAGAGTCGACAAGTTCGTGTATGCGCTTTCTCATCATCTCAATATATTTGTGTGTGAATCTTTCAGACATATCATCTACATCTATAGATGAATTCAAGACCATACATTTCTAGTAACGTTTTTATTATTCATACAAAAACCCCCAAAACAGCTCCGGTGTCCTATAGTAGTTCCCCCCCCCCCCCCGGAAAAATGACTATATCATTGAACATAGCCATTTCCTCCCTCTCCAGTTTTCGACAGGGGGAAACGTGGCTATATAGTAGAATTTCCCCCGGAAAATGGCTATATAGTCAATTTTCCTCCTCGTCTTAACATAACCCTGGCTTCAACGTAAACTTACCCAACCAAGACCTTTAAAGTATGCCAACTCTAGGCTAAACCTTACCCTACCCTTAGGCCTAATCCTCACCGAATCCCTCGGTCCAACACTATCCCTAAACCTAGGCCTTAACTTAATCCTAATTTTAAACCTTACCTTAAACCTAGCCTAATCGTAGGTCGAACTCACAACGCGAATGTGAAGGTATGGTAAACTTAAAGGCAAGTTTTCCGACGGCGAAATGAACGACCGTTTTACAGATATGGGGTTCTCACAAGGTCACCAGTCTTGTGGGGGGAGCCCGATATTCCAAGCTTGAAAATCGGCGAAACCCTGAGCTAGGGAAGGTGCCTTGAAACCTTGACACACATGAGGATCGAACCCACAACGGTGTCGACATCGTGGTTTTAATGTCCAGCGCCTTGACCACTCGGCCACCCTCCTACTTGCGAAGATGCAAAAAAAAAGACGCGAATAAGCGAGAGCCGAAAACCTGAAAAGGTTGAAAAGCAAAATGGAGAAATGATTTCGATTTCGCCTCTTCGCTGTCGCAATTTCGAATTTTTGCTTTTTCGATTGTGCGTTTTCGCTTTCACAATTTCGCGTTTTAATTTCGTCTTTCAAAAACCAAAGGCAAAGTCTAACATACTAGTTAATCTTATTTCAGTCCGAGACAAATATGCACATTTAGGTACTAATTTCCTAACTGCATATATTTGGGTATAGTTCTCAGGGGACTTATTGCATATATTCGGGTACAGGGTACATTTTAATGCATATCCCGTCAAATGTTGTCCAAGTACACAACCAGATGATAACTTTAGAAAGGATTGAAGGATGTTCTTCAAACTTTCTACATTTGTTTAGTACTATAACATACAGATCAAGTTCAAATTTCAGTTTGATCGGATACCGGTAATTGGTTCAAAAGTTATGGTCGTTTCAAGACTGAACATATGCGAAACGTGGTAGGGTATCATTTAATGTCCCATTAGATGCCATATTTTTGGGTTTTGGGAAACCCCATTCAAAGTCATTTGGATCATCCATGTACAAGTTACTTGGCTAGTAAACCCATCGACACTAATAGTCGACCAAAAGTGGCACTGGCAAGTGGTAGTAAAATTTAACAGAGCAACTAAGTTGAATATTCAAGCCATTTTCAGAGGGGGACTACTATGTAGTCATTCTTTCGGGGTGAAATCCTACTATATAACCATTCTTCCGGGGGAGGGGGAATCCCACTATATAGCCATTTTTCGGGGGGAAATCCTACAATATAGTCATTTTTCCGTGAGGTAAAACTGGCTATGGGGGAAAAATGGCTCTATAAGGCTCCTATAGTAATTTCCCCCTAGCCATTTTTCCGGGGAGAAAACTGACTATGGGTGGAAAAATGGCTCTATAACACCGGTCCTTCCTAAAGATATCACAAGAGTCGATAACCATATCAGAATTTGAAACATTATTATCTAAGTGACTTTCAGTTATACAAATAACAGATGATTCAGATGCTATGTCTTCAATATAAAATATATTATTACGAACACTTCTAGCATTTACATGAAAAACAGAAAATTCATGTTCACGAGGGCCAGGGTTCGGGTGGACATCGTTGTCAAGGACTAATAGCAACGGTAGGATAAACGTATACAAAATATTTAAACTGAATTACTTTGACTATCATATAACATAACTTTAATAAAATGAACATAAGTTAAAGTTTAGAATACGAAAATGAAAATATTTTCTACATTTTTTGAACTCTGACGAGTAAGCGCGTATATAGAAAAGATCTATCGATAATCTATTCATACCTATAGCATTACCCATTATCAAACCGTTCAAACGGGAAACATGTAGAAAACATTAGTCGATAGGCTTCATAAATTGGTGCAATAATCAAGTCAGCAACACATATCAGTTGTGGTTCCCACAACTGATATGTTCTCGTTGAGGTTTTCGCGGTCATCTATCGAAACTTCTTTGAAAAATCTGGCTAATGGAAAAGCAGTTGGTGATGACGGGATGCCAAACGAATTCCTTAAAAATGGGGGAGAAGCCATGTTAAATTCACTTGTTGATCTTTCTACGGTAGTTTCTGACCTCGAAATAATCCCTAGTGAATGGAAAAATGGTATTATTAAACCTCTGTATAAATCTGGTTCAGCAATGGATTTAGATAATTACAGGGGCATAACTCTTACCTCCAATGTGTATAAAGTTTTCTCTAAGATTTTAGAGGAGTGTATTATGTCACACTTGGAGGAGAAAAACATTCTAGGGGAAGCCCAAGGTGCCTTTCGTAGAGATAGACGTCTAGAGGACCACCTTTTTACCCTACATGGGTCATGTTCACTTTAAAAATATGTTAAGAAGAAGACGTACATAGCCTTCTTAGATCTATCTAAGGCCTTTGATAGAGTCTGGAGAGATGGTTTGTTTTATTTGTTGTGGGAGAATGGGATACAAGGGAAATGCTGGCGCCTTTTGCGGTCTATCTATGATGGTGTCTCGAATAAAGTCGTTTTTGGTGATTTCTCTACTGAATGGTTCGGTCAGGAAAATGGACTGAAGCAGGGATGCGTCTTGTCCCCTACCCTGTTTTCAGTCCTTATGAACGACTTAGTTAGTATGCTTGATGGAGTGGGGATAGGTATAGATGTTGGGAAACAACTTATTAATTGTTTATTGCTTGCCGATGATATTGCTCTCATCGCTGAAACTGAGGAGGAACTGCAAAGGTTGCTTGATGTTGCATCGGCATTTGTTATAAAGTGGAATTTATCCTTTAACTTTAACAAATCAAAGGTTTTAGTTGTTGGAAAAAGGGTCAATAGATCTAAACAATGGAAGCTCGGATCTGATCTGATAGAGGAGGTGAACGAATATAAGTATTTGGGTGTGTATTTCTCTAGGTCTCTGAAGTTTAATTATCATATAAATTCATATGTAAAGGAGAATGCTGATCAGAAGTTGAATTACTGTATCCGTATACTTGGTGAACATAGAAATTTTAACAGATTAAGTTTTGGAGACGCTTTATGGCATTCGGTTTTAAGACCGTCTGTGTCCCATGGAAGCTCTGTTTGGTTTCCATCCTCTGTCAGTCATGTTGAATCATTGGAAAGTATACAGTACAAGATGGCTAAGCTTATTATGAATACTAGGATGAACATACCTATATCAGCCCTGTTTTTGGAGCTTGGTTGGGAACCCGTTTATACCTTCATGAACCGACAAAGGGTTGCATATTATGCACGTTTTCAAAATCTGGCAGACGATCGATTATGTAAAGTAATTTTGAATATGCTTAGAAATTCTGAGAATTCCGAGTATCATACATACTTTAAAAGTTTATTTATAGATCTTGGCTTAGATCATTATGTACAAAGTGCTATAGATATAGAAGTGTCTAGAGCTTTTTATGGTCAATCAGTAAGGCAGAGTGAATTTGGAAAAGTATTATCCAAAAGCAGCCTGTCTATGTATAATAATTGTCGTGTTTCTATGGGTAAACAATTATACTTGTCTGAGGACTTCAATTTTGAAGCCTCTCGTTTAAAGCTCACTGCCAGAACAAATTGTTTAAGCTTATATGCTACCCTATTTAGGATGTCACTTTCGGATAATAATAGGTGTTCTGTATGTCCTCTTCACAGCGGCGAGGACTTACAGCACTTTGCACTATAATGCCCATTATATGAAGATATACGGGCAGATATTTTTAGTCAAATCGATTATGTGTTCTCCAGTAATCATATGGGTGTCAAGTTTAAGGAGCTTTCGTCATACTATAAGCTTTTATTTATGTTTGGAGACTATGGATATGACATCAGTGCAGAATGGGTAAAGAACTGGATTATTTAACTAAACTGTATCTTGTAAAAGCTTTTAATGTGAGAAAAATTGTTTAAGAGAACCAGAAGTTATACTAAAGATGATTTAAACAGTGTGTTGTAATTTATGAATTTATAAATGTAGAATGTAGCCGAGAAACGTATGATTCTGATGTTTGATTGAATATTTTTATTTTTTAATGGTAAAATACTGTTTTATTTTCTTCAATTCAGTTCATCAAACTAATGGCAAATTGCACTTTTAATATTACATTATTTTATAGTACTATAATGCAGTGTAGTATACTGTTTTATGATACAGTGCTTGTATTTTTACATTTTAATGGAGACAATATTTCTTAAGTAGTGCTTGTTATATGAATTGTTTTAATACAGTGGACAGTAACTCTTATTCACTATTATTGTACTTATTAATGTATCAATCATATTTTTATATTGCATTGTACATAGCTTTAAGGACGCAACCACTGTTACCCCGATAGTGGTTGCCCCCGTTGTAAAGGGGTAGTATCCAAATAATATATATATATATATACATACAACATTACATACAAAAAAATAAAGTGGAAGATAAATCAAATTGGAAATACACAATAATACACAACAAAAACATAATATTGTACATTATTTACATTAAGTTGTGTGCATTGTATGCAATGTGCATATTGCAAATGTGCAATTAAATGCAAATATGAAAACATTACTGCTTTGATCATTTTGAAACGGACGGTGTGCTTATATGCTTTTGAACGCATAAATTACGCCAGTGTAGATTATATCTACATGAATATATACATGTAGATTTGAATGACACCAGGTGTACTCATTAATACTTAATTAGATTTTTTTCATGTTTATATATATTTCCCTTCCTGTTTAGTAGCATAACTACCGTTTGGATATAAATAAAAAAAATTATATAAGTAAACAATTAGTAATCGAGTACACCGAAATACCAATGAAATTGACACCTTTAGCGGTCGGTCGATTTATTTGACAAACTTATATATAGGTTTTGACATAACCAAAGAATTGTTTATGTTATGTAATAAGTGTCAGTGTATTAGTTTTACCCATGTATATTACTTCTTGATACTAATAACGTTGTATGTGGATTTTGGAACAAAAACAAAGAATTACAGCAAGGCAAGTTTTCGAATATTATTCAGGGGAAGAATCTTAGTTGTACATAAACACACACACACACACACACACGAATTCATGTCAGCATACTAAAACGTATCTTGTTTAAATTTGATAACTTGTTTCTGAATCCCATTGAACTTTGTTTAAGTATATATATTGGAGTAATTGTATGTTGAAATTTCATAAAATAAATATTGTTTAAAGTAACTTATTTTCATCTGGAAAATAAGGACATATAAATTAATTTTAGAGTCACATGTCATTTTATACGTGTTTTGATTGGCTTAAAAAGTTGAGGTTATTTGTAAAATTATTTATAAATGTACGGAATCGAAAAATAGACGTCGTTCTCAAGGCGTCGCGTGTCGTTGTCATCGGGTACAAATGTGGTTATGTGATAGGATTGTAAGAATTGAAAGAAAAATTATTTCCTTCGTATTTTCATTCCCCATGGGGAAGGGAGTGGGGCATATTGAATGAAGTGAAAATGTTTCACCTAAAATAATTCTAATATTGCTATCGCATATATAAAAGAATGCATAGTAAAAAAGGAAGAAGCGATAGTGCCTTTGGTTTCTTCGATGTCTGGAATGTTTTCCCCACTTTTTATTTGATAACATCCACATACATTAATGTATATTCGGAAGTCATAATAGTATATATGTAACTAAAGGTAATTAACTAAACATTTATTTGTCAAATAACGGAAGACATTTTAATTAGTTTCTTGGAGTGGCATACATATTTTAGACAAAGAAAAAAAGGTTTGAGATATTCACTCGAACAGTGATGAATGGTGGCTAAAATAAATCTTCAAAAATGTTTCATTAAGATTATACACATGTACGAAAATCAGGGTTAGGGGCTCGGTTTTTAACGCCACTTTCAACAATATTTCATGTATATCGTGACAATCAGTTTTATTGGTGGAAACCAGAGTACCCGGAGAAAACCACCGACCCGTCGCAAGTCACTGACAAACTTTATCACATAATGTTGTACAAAATGTATTATGTACACCTTGAATGAGCGGGATTCGAACTCAAAACGTTAGTGGTGATAGGCACTGGTTGCAAAGGTAGTTGTAAATCCAACTAACATGCGATCACAACCACGACGACCCCACGAATATCAGAGTTTAAGTGATATGATAAATATATACAAATGTATTTCAGAATTGTCAATGGGAAGAATATTACGAAGACATTTTGCTGTGCTAATTTTTATTTGGATAATACAGACTGTCGAGGTATGCTGTGTTCCTTGTTAACTGTCAACTTCACAACATTAACAAGGAAGTACCGACAAATGCTTAGTATATTGTTTATGAATCGCCATAAACCAACTGACCTGCATTTGACCTATTATTTACTCCATTCCACTTATCTGTATCCATGATAAGTAAAAACATGTGAAGAAAGATAACTCGAAAAACATATAGGGCAGTGAAGATTGTGAAACATGCTTAAATTTTATTCATCAACAATACACAAAAATACACCAAATTAATGGTCCATTCTTTTGGAACTGAACAGAAAAACGGTTATTTAAACCATACGTGTACGTTTGTGACCGGTGACGTTTACCAAAAGAATACAAATTTGCGGTCGGTTACCCAGAACCCATTGTTAAAAATGGAAACAAATATAGCTCTGTTGGAGCTGTTGGAGGAAGAGACATTCACAAACTTCTGGACTGATGTTGAAATTGTAATTATATTCATAAAACTGTCTTTAAATCATTTATGGGGTAAAATCCATCCAATAATATAAAGGGGAGGTTATTTTTAATGCCCGATAGGTTTACAGTAACTCAGTGGCAAGTGACAATCGGGATACAAGAGCACATTTAAAGATATAACACAATGATAAACCAAATAAATGAATTTTACTACGTTGTTTTCTTCGATATGTCATTTTGCACATCGCAAAACTAGTGCCTTGCTCATCTCCACCATTTTGAATTTGGTGAGTAACCGTATGAACGTTCAAACCGGTCGAATGGTTTGTTCCAAGCGAATGGGCCATTGTGTATGTTAATTTCAAAGAGTATGGGTGCTGCGGCATAAAAGATGAGGATCACTTTCTCCATGATTGTCCCATTCTTAATTCTAAAGAGAGGCTTGTGATAACTGCCATCTTCAAACTCCAAACTGCTTTATATAATGAGAGAGTACTCATCCATATGTATACCACTATCAATAGTTTATTGCTACATTAAATTTTAGTAAGCTGGATTGCCTCCCCTTGTAATTTTTCAGATCATACTGTGTCGTGTGTGTAATCAGTTTGCTTGTTCGTTATTTATATATCTGTTTTATTTTTTACTCTGATTGATCACATTCCATTTGCACGAAATATGACAACAAAATTGAAAAACAAATAGAAGGATTAATAATGAATAGAAAACTTTGGTGAAAGTATTTGACAGTCAGTGGTTTCTTTATCCGGATATTCGTGATTTAATTTTATTATCCCTAGCAAACCTATGACTTACGTCATAGGTTTCGTTGAATGAATAATTATTGTTTAACGTCAACGTCAACGTAACAGTATTTTAGGTACATTCACGAGGAGAACAAGTTTACAAACTATGAACAAAGTGTACGTATGCAAATTAGTTTAATGTGCAATATCATAGGGGCCAATGGTATATATCATACATGTATTACGAGTTAAAATCACGAACACGGCTACCTGGTGTATGTACAGGGCTATTCAACCCCATGTTACAGTTAAAAGGGGGTGTGTGTACGGGGTTTGTTAAACCACATGCTACATTTAAGAAGGGTGATTGCGCGAATGTGCGGGGGGTTATTCAAGCCCATTGACTAAATGAACATAAGAAAATAAATCTATTGTATAATTGTTTACAATACACTGCACAAATTGTTTACATTTATTTCATATTTGTAGCTTGTCCAGCTGGTCTTTATGGAAAGAACTGCAGTGACGTTTGTGAATATCCAGATTACGGAATACTCTGTGAAAGGAAATGCAATTGTTGGAAAGAAAGGTTTAAACATTTATGTAATATTCAGTAATAAAAAAAGAACATTAAAATTTATTTACCAATATGACATGACAAAAATGTAAAGAAAAAGCACTATTTTCTATGAAATTAATACGACTTCTTCTTTTCAGACAGTGAAATAAATTGTTATGAATTATATCATGGTACATGGAGAAAACCACTTGCGACAAAAAGCTGCCACACAAAAGTAGAATCGAGGATATCTCACTATAATATATACACAAAGGGAACGAGCTCACAAACTTCAGTTATGATGGTAGCCCAAATAATTTTATATGTATAGTCCGCCTCCTTCCCAGGTCCTCACATTGACGTCTAGAGTACATTGACCAGAAGATGACGCTGAATTATTCGCGTTATGGTGATAGGGCACTGACTGTGTACAGTTAAGATGAGACGTGATTATTGTTTTATCGTTGATATTAGTGGAATTGATTACCATCACTGTTTAAACTTTTTTTTCACAAGATACAACAGTCGACCCCTAATACATTGTTAGTGTCACTATGAACATGACATTCATGAAAACTGTTGAAAAAAGCAATGCCACATAATAAGTTTCTGAATATTATGTCAATAGGATAACTTAGATACATTATTTTGTAGTTGTCATTATGCTTCGGGCTGCACAGAAACAGGTATGATAAATATAAATGTATACGACAATATCACAATTTTTTTGTAGCATTTTTAGCACATGTATATCTATATTTTCAAAATTACATTAGATTATGTTTTAACAATTATAATTATGCGGAAAGGCTAAAAAACGAATTGATGATATTTGAAAGAGCTCAACACAAAATATGTTGAATTGGTAAGCTAAGACACTTTTAACGATTCGATATAGGCTTGGTTTATGGTGTTTAACGCCACTTTCAACAATATTTGAGTTATATCATGGCTGTCAGTTTTATTGGTGGAGGAAACCCGATTACCCGGGGAAAACCACGATTAGATATACATGTATTCAATGAATGTGAATACAAAACAAAAACAGAAACAAAACATTCCATGTCAATAAATTGGCTACATCATTGTTGATACTTTTTTTATCAGGCGAATTCTCGTTTTATATAAATACTTCTTGTAATCACCATTGGCTTCTCTCACTGAACTCAGAATTAGATAAACAGGTAATATTAGTCCAATCTCTGTGTTGGGAAGAACTTTTCATTGCAATTATATTCTCTTAAAGTCTTAAAAGTCAAAATGTAAATAAAACGTCAAGTGTGTGAACTCTACTATTTGTGACGATTTTTGTTTCAGAACTATTTTTTTTCTGTCATTTGCATATTATTTGCATACTATAATCATTAGTGTATCGTCTCTTCCTTAACATATTTTAGTATTACTTCAAAGTTTTAAATTTTTTCAACTTACCTTATTTACAGGACAGACAACGAGTAAAGTTCAAACAACAACGATACATCAAGAAGGTACGTTTTCTTTCTATATACTCCAACAAAACACTGGATTTTAACTCATGATTAGGAATCATAGAAGTCAGTATTCTTCTACTTCTACCAAATACTAACCGCATTCAACAAGTTGAAGATTATGTCAAAGGTTACAAATGACAATTGGAAAAGGTTAATTAAAAATTTCATAAATTAATACTTGGTAGAGGAGACCGCAGCATTGAATGTTTCAACCGAGCGACTCAAAACTGTGGGCTGTGACAGCCAGTTCCAGTCAGATATCGTACGAGGGAAACAACGATTCTTGTCTTTGTCGAGTCTTACAATGAGTGATAATGAAAGAAAAGAAATACATGTTCTGTGATTGTCTGAATGATGGCTCAAGGTGGTCTTTTTTTGGACTAGATATATATTTTCGTTTTCTATTTTATACATCATGACAAGTCGAGCATCTATGCGTGTGTTTTTAAGACTGCGTCAGTTCAGGTGTTGTAACATGTCACCAGCGCTAGATGTGTTTCGCTGTCTGTTGGTGGCGAGCCTGTCAGTCCTGTATTGGACCAGTTCGAGTTGATCGATTTCACATTTATTGTGAGGGTTCCAGGCAGAACAAGCATACTGAATATTCCAAGAAAACTAGAAAATTGAATAACTGTTCTTTTTGTTAATAGCAGTTTAGATTTCATTCGTTTGTTTATATATTCATTGTTTATATATGTGAAGGACAGCATCCTCAGAACATTTCTACTAGATTTTTAATATCTGAGTATTGTTCCTCATTAAGGGATTCATAGGCTGTTACTACTTGTAAATATGTTCAACATACATATATTAGAAACTTTGCCACATTTGACAAAATTTGTACAATAAACTAGTTTTAACAACGGGTAGTTTTTTGTCCAATCAGATTGTGAGTTGTGTACTGATATTTTTTTTATCTTTATCAATCATTATGCAAATAAGGCAAGTGTTGTAATATTGTACTCTATGTGTTCTAGACCCAAACATAGATGTTTAATTACATAAAATAAGGAAATTTCACTGCTTTGCCTAATTTTCATTACTAAACTATTTTCTTCCAAAATAGAAAAACGTAGTTCCAGAAGAATTATATTATCACTTCACTGTTGTTTAGTCATCTTACATGTAAATTAAGCATGGCTAAGAAATGTAATTAAATGACTCCCTGGCAATTTATTGCCCTCCTAGCATCTGCGCCATATTACATGTAACGGCATGAAAAACTATTTTTAAGAAACAGCTGTTTCGGAAATGTTATGCTCCATATGCATGCGTAAAAGACAACTTGATGCAGCTCTGTTTTGAAAATGATCGGTAGTTGCCTGTTGTTATGCTACAATTTTAAACCGTATCTTATTTAATGGTGTAAAACCACTAATTAATTCCTTTAACATTTTCTACTAAATTTGTGTTTTTTCTAGCCTACCTGGCCATTTTATCTTCAGTTTAACCCTTCCAAGAACATATATTTTCTAAAACGTACATGATTACTCTACGTTCTATCAAGATATCATGGGATGTTGAAAGTTGAAATACCAGGCTATGGAAAACACCTACTATAAAAACAGCTCCGTCATCCCACGGAAATTCAGTATTTATAGGTCATGCATCAAATCATCCTTAGAGGTATTAAAATACAACTAAATCCATCAAATTTGGGCTCAAAATAATCATTTTATATTCAACTGCAATTATCAATTTTAATTATTCCATTCCATTCAGTATTCTTCACAATGCAAAAAAGCGAAAGAAACGTTTTTCTTTAAAAAGGACTACTTTTTATATGTTCTAAGCTCTGATTGGTGAATTAGTGGTTTGACACCTAATAAATAAAGACTGATTCTACCCAAAAGTTCTCTGAAACGGATATCATCAACATACTTGAGTTCTTGATGACAACATATTTGTCATGTTTGATGGACGTGGTTTTCAATAAACAGTCGGAATTCCAATGGGTATCAACTGTGCTCCTGTTCTCGCCGACTTGTTTCTTTATTAGCATGAGGTGCGTCATAATCTATCGTACTGAGCTTAAAATAAAGGAAACCACAGATACCGCTAGGCTAAGTTTAGCTTATAGTTATTTTATTTGATCAAAGATACAACGATGATCAGACACAAGTTTTACCAACTTATATATATACAATTATTAATACATTATGTAATGTTTGCTTCATAGTGGAGCAAATGCTGCTTTTCCTTCCGCAGCACCTTAATTCATCTCCGGTTTTTGGTGGGGTTCCTGTTGCTAACTTTTAGTTTCCTGTATTGAGTTTTATAGATAATTGTTTGTCCTTTTTATTTTGGACATTGGGTTGTCTGTCCTTCGATATACGGCTCTTCTGATTGCCACTTTGGTGTCTTCAAACTTTTCGTAACTCCTATGCATAATAATAGCAAATAATATTCATCAACAGATATATTATCAACCATGCACATGATATATTCAAAGGCACATTTCCAGGTCATGACGAATGCTATGTCCTGGCGGCTCAACGTGGAAATGACAGAGCCCTGGTTTAGGGGGAGTTTGAAATAACAGCCATTACTTTAAGAAAAGATTAAATTAAAAGCACATCTACACCCTCTAATGGTTGACATCATGACACATCACACAGTATATACAAACATCTATGAAATTAAAGAAACATATATATATATAGCGTAAATAATCATATAGTTATGTAGTATTCTTATTGAAAATGGTAATACATTTAATGCTCTATAACATATGCTTTGAAATATTAAAGGGGAGTACCTCCCCTCTAAAGCCGCGCATGATTTCAGATATACGTGGGTGAAAGCAATTGATTTATTGTCAATAAAATGAAGTTCCCTTTGGGAATGTATTGAAAGGATTTTACATGTGACCAGATAATTATTTTCGTGTACAATACATGTGTCTTATTTTATAGTTACAGAAGTATTTAAATATACAACTATTAAAACACAGATCGCCCAAAGTACACACAAGGCTATTGAAAATCATCAGGGTATGTATGCTCTTTAAAAATTGTGCTGTTTAATTATCATTTCACACATGTGTTTTCTTCTTTGTGAACTAATTCAGACATTTGAATTTGTTGTAGTTGTTCAATGCACATGTTTAAAAGGATTAACTTAAGTCTTGTGACCAGTACATTGATTGTTTTGATAGAACTCAGTTGGTGAAGCAAAATATTCCTAACCAAGGCTACGTTGCTCCTAGTTTGAAGTCATTACTACACAAATTATATGGTCATGATCATGAACAGGTTGACCGTAAATATCAATATCTCAAATGACGATGAATCACTTCCGTTTTCCGTAGATGTTTCTTTCCTCTATCACCGGAAATACTTGACTAAGAGAAACATAACGTGCGTGTTATAAGAGACAGCAACTACCAACCATTCACGAGCTCTTGGGCCCCCTCCCAGAGGGTGTGTCGGGGGTAGAATAGGCACCAGGTTTCTCTGTCCTAGAGGCACTAGTCCTCTAAAAGGGGCCAACCCCGCGGGAACCCCGGGGAATAGAAATGGGACCGAGAGCTTCTTCGGCTTGAAGGGGCATCCGTCGGTTGTGTGGGATGTATAAATTAACAACCAACCCGTCCTTCGGATGAGACGTAAATAAAACTGAGGTCCCGTGTTGAGAGATTGCCACTCTCTTCGCACGTTAAAGAACTCAGTGTAACAGCTCATTATGAGCATTATGCTCACGATGAGTGGTCCATAGGAGACCTGTTGCACTGGCTAAATTATCCGTCAATACCCATCCTTGTTTCGAGTCCAATGGGGTTTAATGTTTTTCTGTCGTCCTGAATATAGGTAGAAAATTGCTCGCTGGACGTTAAACATCAATCAATCAATCAATCAACGAGCTCTTGGGCTCACTATTAGCAAATGCATATGCATATAATGTATTATCTATGTGAATCGTAATTCGACATATATGTAGAAGTGACATTAATTAAAGATGAGCTGTAGGAATTCTATAGCAACATCAAATGCCGTCTCACCATACAAAGTGTAATACGTTAGTCTATATCCTTTTCATTGTGTCAGGTTTCTTTTGAACAGGAGACTACTCCCATCTGGTAATTAATCTACCAAGAACATAATACCTTAATTCACAAATTTAATAATGGGTACCACCATGAATAGAATGAAGAACAGATCTAGAGAAGAGAATGTTTCAACTAACGGCCGATATGCGTGTAAATATCTATTTCACAGCAGTAGGTTCCATTATAATAATGGTGACTAAAAATACAACTCCTTGGGGTCTCCTGGTCGCATTCACAGATGTTGTGGGAATCTGAACGAACGTTTGTTTTCGAGTAAAATTGCAGCTTTTATTTCATGTAATTGTTGTCTTCTATTCCGAATATCCATTTTACATATACCCCTTCTGATCTAAGGGACAGTCGGTAGCTGTGATCGTATGGTCGTCGGATATACGGTTTCCTATGGAATCAGTCCGCTGACCGCCCATAAAGAGGTGATATATGATCAGTGGGATTCGTGTTGCTCGATCTTAATTTGCTTTCTCCCCCGGTTTTTAGTGGTTTTCGTGTTGCTCGATCTTTCGTTTTCTGTTTAGTGTTCTGTAGATCATTGCTTGTCCTTTTGTCCTTCGATTTACGGTTTCTGATTACCACTTTTATATCATAAAACTTTTCTTTCAACGATTATAACTGAAACATTATTAAAAGTGGCGTTAAACATGCATAATTATAACCATGACAGCATATAGTTAAATGTTTTTATCTAATTCTACAGCTGATGGACAGAATGCTCTTTTTTGGATTTCGATAGATGTCATCGGAAGTTTGTTGGTCATCACATTGACGGTGTGCTCATTCAAGTGAGTTAAATTTATTTCAAATTGGAAATATTATAATTAATTTATTTAATAAATCTTTGAAATGTCATTAGAGGCTGCTGGAATGTTGCTATATTTAGATGAAAAGTATACAATGAGAAAATTGAAATCATCTCTTTTGTCGCAAAATTTCGTTTTTAACCGTCCCTCACTGTCAATTTCGAGGTGTAGGTCAAGGTATGAAGCAGACCTATCTGTATCTGTACGTAGTATCCTTTATTTCTAGCTCAATGTGATCGATAAGATCAAAGAAATCACCAAACCTAGAATTATTTAGTGAAATGATATCATCTATATAGCGGAACGTAAGATTAAAGGATCTGACTAGCTTCTTTTCATTCTTCTTGAGAAGCCCCTGTATGAAGTCTGCCTCATGCGAATAAAGGAATAAGTCGACGAGAAAAAGAACATAGTTTGTACCCGTAGGTATGCCGACGGGTCTGTTGAAAAACACGTCCCCCAAACATTATGAATATGTTGTCAGTCAAAAACTCGAGCAGTTTGATGATATCAGTGTCAGATAACTTTTTGGTAGAATCAGAGTTTTTTTTTTTTTACAAAATAAGATCTGTCCCTTCCTAGCACAAGGTACTTTTATCTACGTTGACCATTCTTTTCTTTATGATGCACAGTTGAACCAACTCTCCTAATCTGTCTTTCAGTTTGAGTGGGGAATAGCTGTGAAGAGGGTAGAGAAGTCAAATTTCACAATAACTCTATAAGAAACAGGAACTGCGTACACTTCGCGAACACATGGGCTCACCCCAGGTTTTGTGGTGGTGTCTTCTCTGTTCATCGTTTTAGTGCTCTATGGTGTATATTTGATTTGTTGGTCTTCGTTCTATGTCTTGTGTCTAATGTTGGCTGTACCTGAATTATTGTCCATTCCTAAGTCCCCGTCGGTTCTCTCTAACATTTATGTACAGAAGTAAATTAGAATATAGGACTGATATGTCGTGAAACCATTGGAATTGATATCGTTTCCCGATGATTGTTATGTAGCGTTCCCGTCATAGTTTATTCCTCGATGATTGTTATATAACATTCCCGTCATAATTTGTTCCTCGATGATTGCTATGTAACATTCCCGTCAGTTTGTTACTCGATGTTTGCTATGTAACATTCCCGTCATAGTTGGTTCCTCGATGATTGCTATGTAACGTTCCCGTCATGGTTTGTTCCTCGATGATTGCTATGTAACGTTCCCATCATAGTTTGTTCCTAATTGATTGAAATGTAACGTTCCCGTTATGGTTTGTTCCTCGATGAATGCTATGTAACGTTCCTGTCAGAGTTTGTTCCTCGAAGATTGTTATGTAACGTTCCCGTCATAGTTTGTTCCTCGTTGATTGCTATGCAACGTTCCTGTCATGGTTTGTTCCCCGATGATTGCTATGCAACGTTGCCGTCATAGTTTGTTCCTCGATGATTGCTATGTAACGTTCCCGTCATAGTTTGTTCCTCGTTGATTGCTATGCAACGTTCCCGTCATGGTTTGTTCCCCGATGATTGTTATGTAACATTCCCGTCATAGTTTATTCCTCGATGATTGCTATGTAACATTCCCGTCATAGTTTGTTACTCGATGATTGCTATGTAACATTCCCGTCATAGTTTGTTACTCGATGATTGCTATGTAACATTCCCGTCATAGTTTGTTCGTCGAAGATTGCTATGAAACATTCCTGTCAGAGTTTGTTCCTCGATGATTGCTATGTAACATTCCCGTCATAGTTTCTTCCTCGATGATTGCTATGTAACATTCCCGTCATAGTTTGTTACTCAATGATTGCTATGTAACATTCCCGTCATAGTTTGTTCCCCGATGATTGCTATGTAACATTCCCGTCATAGTTTGTTACTCAATGATTGCTATGTAACATTCCCGTCATAGTTTGTTCCCCGATGATTGCTATGTAACGTCCCCGTCATAGGTTGTTCCTATTTGATTGTTATAATTGCTGCGGTCAATTTACCCCATACATTATGTACATAGAAAATTGAACTCACGTTTAATTTTATTTTTCAGCTTAGGTCTGTTACAAGGAATAGAATATAATGGTTTGTTACATAGTAGTTATAAGACGTTTTAAATTAACACCTACGTTTCACAACAGAGTTGTTACAAAACCACTTACCAAAGAGTTGATCAAGTTGTGTAAGATACATACTAGTAAAAGCAAATGAGTAGAAAAAAACAATTTTAATGGCAGGATTCTTCATAAATAGACCCGTTCCTATGATGAAGGAATACCGTATTCCACTCTACGTAAAATGGAGCCATGTCTGTTAATAAGGTGCTTACATACATATGTCGTTAAATACTTACAACATTGGGACAATAGAGGCCGAAATCGTATGGAAGTTGGATTCACATCTACCTATAGAATCAGTGCTTATTACCACTTCCACCATTTATTGTACTCAATAAACTTTATCTGATAAAGTTTGTCAATGACTTGTGGCGGCAAGTCAGTGGTTTTCTGTGGATGCTCCATGTTCTGCAACCAAACTTAAACTGACAACGACGATATAACTGAAATATTTATAAGTAGCGTTAAACACATATCACACACAATCAATATCGAAAAATATCAATGAAAGAAGAATGCTGCTATAATCATATTTATTTAATATTTAAATGCACTTACCGCCCATGACGAGATACACTAGATACAGCTTTATGTGATAAATGTTGCTTTTATCACCAATTAAATTGCCTGCCGAAATATAATTCAAATTTTGTAGAAATTGGTGTTAGGCATCCAGAAACTCAGCCTACCACATATAAATGGTCAAATTGGACAATTGTAAACTGCCATCATTTATCATTTATTGGTCAGAGATTTAAAATTGACAGTTATTTATTTAACTTTATATTAGGTTCAACAACAATCTGTGATTCTGTTCAAAATGAAGTTGAACCAAGAGGCATACAAGATGGAACTATGGTGGTTGATAATCTAAGACGGCACGACAATCGACCACCAAGCTTACGAAGTGTATCAAGTTAACGAGAGATACTCAAGAGTAAGAGAGAATGTCAACATATAAAGTTGTAAAATGTATGAACCTGATGGTTACTGTGCTATCCATTTCTAAGTTTGGTATTGGTATAAACATATTTTATTGGTATATAAACTGATATATATAAACAGAACAATAGCAATTGTACAATAGGATTCGGAAACAAGCACATGCCTTTTTTGAAATCTGTTTCCTATGAAGACCTTACAAATATGACAAAAATATATATGCATGCTGATTTGAATTTTAAACTTGTGAGAATTATTTATACATTGAGGGAGAAAAAAAAAAGTATTTAAGCATGTAGTTGAAGGCTACACAATTTACTTGAAAATAATAATGCAAAGAGATTGAATAAGATTGAAAAGGTGAAGAATATTATGTGAGCATGTCAGGGTGTAAATCTTTTACTTTTTATGATAAAGGTTTGGACTAATTTAAATACTGCTTTGGAATTGTTTCTAGTTATGTTATAAAATATGCCCTACTGATTGCAGGTATCGAGCCCAATCCAGACCCGCAATTGAATGATAAAAAAAATAAAAAAATAATGCACAATAATGTATATAGTTTATTACCTAAATTGGATTTAATTGAACATGAATTTCTAGATTATGATGTTATTTGTATATCTGAATCTCATCTTGATAAATCTATTGATAATGATAAAATAAAATTAAAAGGTTTCCAAAATCCAGTTAGATTAGATAGAAATAGACACGGTGGAGGTGTGAACATATATGTGAAAAAGATTTTGTATTACAAAGTACGTACTGATCTATCAGTTAATAATTTAGAAATACTTTGGGTCGAACTCCGAATTAGTAACAATGAATTTTTTTTAGTTGGTGTTATATATAGGTCTCCAAATCTATATATATATATATATATATATGGGACTTATTCTGTGAGTCTGTAGATAAAGCGCTTGATTCTGATTTACCACTGCTGTTAGTTGGTGACTAAAATTGTGACACCTTGTCAAACTCCAGAAACTATTTCAAAAAGATATTAAATCGGTTAAATTTGGAAAATGTAGTATTTGAGGCTACAAACTTTACTCCCGAGACAGGAACTTGTTGTATTGATCTATGTATAACTAACAGAAAAGAATGGATTAACTCAGTGGATGTCCTTACTCTAGTATGTAGTACACATGCTCCTGTGTTAGCAGAAATTTCATTTAAAACTTTTAAGCAACACTCCTTTAAAAGGAAAATAAGAAACTATGATGCTGCAGACATAGAAGGTCTTGCCGATCAACTGAATATTACAAACTGGGATAATATAGTATTTAATTCTGACAATATTAATGATGTGTATTCCAATTTTCTTAAAATTTTAGATGATACTGTTAACAAATTTATACCTACCAAGACTATCACAGTTCGACCAAATGATAAACCATTCATGAATAATAAAATTAGAAATAAGATCAGACAACGTAACAGAATTCATTACAAAGTTAAAACTACAAAAAATCCTGATGATTGGAAATTTTTTTGAGAAAATACAAATGAAGTTATTGATTTAGTGAGAAAAGCTAAAGATGAATATAAAAATAAACTTACCTCTGAACTTTTGAACAAGTATATCCCTCCTGGAAAATGGTGGGAAATTGCTAAATCCATATAAAATTTTACTAAAGCCAGAGACCCACCCTCATTTTTGGAACATGATTGCCAAATTTTTATTCACCCTTCTGATAAAGCTGAAATTTTGAATACTCATTTTTCTAATATAGCCAATATTGATAATGAACCAGATTTTTCTTATAATGTTACACCTCCGCCATATCAATTGAATGAATTTATTATAACAGAACAAGAAGTTTTAGACCAGTTAAATATTTTAAATATAAATAAACCGGGTGGTCCTGATGGCATAAGTCCTAGATTGTTAAAAAATATTGCTTATTCAATTTCTAAACCACTAACTTGGTTAACACGTCTCTTTCAATTAAACAGGTTCCTCTCTTATGGAAGATAGCTCATGTAAGTCCAAGTTTTAAAGGTAAAGGTAATCCACATTCATCCCAAAACTATCACCCTATATCAGTAACCAGCATAGTATGTAAAATTATGGAAAAAAATATATTTAAACATTTATTTAATTATATGAAAACAAATAATATATTGTCAAAGTGTCAATCTGGCTTTCTACCAAATGACTCAACTGTTAATCAACTGATTGAAATATATCATAATATTATTAGTAATATGGATAGGGGAGGGATGTAAGGTTTGTTTTTTGTGATGTTTCCAAGGCCTTTGAGAAAGCTTGGCATAAAGGCCTTATTTTCAAACTTAAGTTGACTGGAGTAAACGAACAACTAATATCATGGATTGAAAGTTACCTCTCATATCGTTAAAAAGTTTCTTGGAAGGCTTTTCATCAACTCTTTATGGTATTAATACAGGTATTCCTCAAGGTTCTGTTTTGGGTACTTTCCTTTTCCTTGTATATATTAATGATATTGTAAAAGATATAAATAATGACATCCTTATTTGTAGTGGCAGAATATGACCATGCTGCAGCAGCAACCTCTCTGACTGAAGACTTGAATGTTATTTCCAACTAGGCTAAGACATGGACAGTCCAATTTAATCCTAAGAAAATGGAGATGAAATTGATGAAGTAGATAATCACTGTTATCTTGGAATAACATTTTAATCAACAGCTACATGAAAAAAACATATAGATGATATGTATAAAAAAGGCCTGTTTTAGAATATGGGGATGTAGTATGGGGTAACTGCACTAAAAATGAAATTGATTTACTGGAAAGTGTGCAAATAGTAGCGGGTCGAATTATAACTGGTCTTCGATGTAATTCCTCTAGACCAAAACTATACCATGAATTGGGGTGGGAATCACTAGAATATAGACGGAATAAACACAAATTCACATTATTTTATAAAATACTAAAAGGATTAACACCTGCATACCTCTACGAGTTGGTTCAACCATATCTATTGTTTATCTGTCCTAAATATAATAACTTAAGATTAGTTTTATTAGATTACATGCAGACAATAATACCAAAAAATAATAATGTTGACATTAATATAGATTTATTATTACATGGAAATAAATCATTTTCATATGACTTAAATACAGAAATAATCAAAGCTGTACACAAGTACATATTAAGTGACACTCATCGTTTTATTTAAGATGCTTCTTTTTTCAATCCCCCTCTTCTCAATATATTATACATTTATTTTGCTTTGCTTAATTTGTTTTAACTTTTCGTTAGTTTAATTATTTAAAATGTTTAGAAAGTTTACAAATTTCACTTCACTTGTAAATTTATTAGATATATGTATGAAGTATTAATGGTGCTTAATATACTTACATGTATTGAAGGAACATAATTATCCTATATTATTGATATAATTGTTATATACTTTTTTTCTGAATGTATTCCTTGTACATGTAAACAGAAGAGAGCTTGTATAGGCATAGCCTGTTGCTCAATCCCATTCATATGCAGTTGTGTTTAAAACCAAATGTCAACAATCATTTACACCATTTTAACCTGTCATTGCCAAACCTTTGTGAAGGTCATGAATATTCACACGCCGCTGAATTTGATTTGGTGTTGATAGAAAGGGCACGACCAATACATTAAACAAATCAGGAAATTGTTTGATTGAACCCGGTAATACACACTGTTTGCAAAGTAACAGCAACATTTCTAAGTAATAAGCAAATCCACTTACTTAATTAAAATTTCTAATACTTTAAAAACGAGTTTTCTGTACAGCCTCTACTTCTACTTCTACCAATTATTGACCTACTTCAACAGAGACTTATCCCAGCACTTAGGTGTGTGGCTATATAACACCTATTCACAAGTCTGGGTCAAAATGTGACCCGTCAAATTATAGAGAAATAACGATTGGGGACACAGTAGGGAAAATTTTTAATCAAATTCTTAATAACAGACTTACAAGTTTCTTAAAAGAAAAAGACATCACGAGAAGAGAACAAATTGGGTTTGTAAAAGGCTGTCGAGCATCCGATCACATGTTTATTTAGAAAACTATAATTCAGAAATATGCTACAAACGAATCAAAACCATTATATGCATGTTTTGTAGATTTCAAACGTGTATTTGATACTGTCCCATTTCATAATATATTTTATAAATTAAAATCTGCTTCCATCAGCTCACGATTTTACAATATTATTAAAAGTATGTATAATAGAACAAATACATGTGTAAAAATCAATAACCAGAGAACAGAATTTATTAAATCAGAAATAGGAGGAAGACAGGGGGCCTACTTTATTTAAAATTTATATCAATGATCTTCCATCCTACTTTGATAACACATGTGACCCTATAGATCTCCATAACTATGCATTAAACATCCTTATGTATGCAGACGATGTTGTCATTTTATCAACATCTAAACCGGGTCTCCAAAACTGTGTAAATAAGTTAGGCAAATTTACAGCAGAATCTGAAATGTCAGTTAATATAAAAAAGACAAAGGTATTAGTATTCAATAAAGCAGGTCGAATAAAGAATATTGAAATAAAGTTTAAAGAGCAAAATATAGAATGTGTTCAACAATACACATACTTAGGTGTAGTTTTTGCAGCTTCTGGAAGTTTCTCAGCTGCAAAAAAAAACAACTCTATAATAAAGGTGTTAAAGCCATGCTTAATCTAAGGAAGTCCTTTTCAACCGACATGCCTAGCCCGAAAACGCTTCTACATATTTTTTACCACACAATCCAACCACTGGCTTTATATGGATCTGAAATATGGGGCTATTTCCCAGCAAGTAAATGGGAAAAATAAATCAATATAAAGTATATCTCAAAAGAAACAGACTCCTTAATAATTGAAAAATTGCATACAAAATTTTGTAAATATGCACTAGGAGTAAGGACAAAATCTTCAAACATTGCTTGTAGAGGAGAACTGGGCAGCTTTCCATTTCTATACAACATATTAATAAACTTGATAAAATATTGGTGCTACTTGGTAAAAGAAAATAAATCAAACAAATTACTTATTAGTGCCCTAAATTTGGCTTCAGATATGGAAGAGAAAAATGAAGATTCATGGCTAAGTTGTATTCGATTGATTTAAAAATATTTAGAATTAGAAAATTTATACAAAAATTATACCAATATTTCAACTAACAAGATAATGCAAATTGTTAAAAAGAAGTCGAGTAAAATATTTATTGATCAATGGAAGGAAAGTCTAAACTCTGAAACTAACAAACAAGTTAATATGGGAAACAAACTTAGAACATATAGAAAATTTAAAAACTTATTTAAATTTGAAGAATATTTACAATTTGATTCTAAGACAGAACAGCAAACATACAAAATTTGGAATAAGTGCCCATGATTTAAGAATAGAAAGAGGCAGGTATGAAGGTTTGAAGGTTGAAGATAGAATTTGTAATACATGTAATTTAAATATAGAAGATGAGTTTCATTTCCTTATGATTTGCTTGCCATTAGATAACTGTAGAGCAAAATATTTTAGTATTATAAAAATGTTATATACCAACTTTGAGAACTTATCAACAGAAGATAAATTTATATGGTTACTATCATGTGAAGATAAAGAAATTATTTTATTAACATCTAAACTATTAATTTATTTATTTAAAGAAAGAAAACAGAGAATTACTTAAAATAATATAATAAATACATTAGAATATTATGCTTTTATGGGTTGTCTCCCCCTTGAACTTCAGAGTCACCGTGTGTCTCCAAAACTTTATTTTATTTTATAATATGTATTTTTTTTCTGTATTGTCTTAATATGTTTTCAAATTACATTTAATTATTACAAATTATATGTGTATTTTATGTTCTTTAATTTGTAAATGATTATTCTGCTCAGTACTGGGCTCCATGATTGGAAAATAAAATATCTTGTATCTTGTATCTTGTCAACCCTTTTATACTATTTAGTGGGTGCATGAATACTTACCAAGATATACAGTACAGTACAGTTGCTGAACAGTTTGAAGATTATGTAAAGGGAATTGCCTTGAAAAAAAGAAAAGAAAAAAAAGTAACAATAAGAAAATAAGCTTAAACATATGTACTAAACAGGGAGTGAATTTAAAGATAAGATGAGGTAATGGCAGCCCTGAAGGACTCGACCGAGTCATTCAGCACTGGAGTCTGAGATAGGAGGTTCCAGTCTACAAAGGTGCGAGGGAAAAAATGATGCCTTTCTCTGTTGTGTCCTACATTATGGGACCTGATATGACTGAGAGTGTATATTTCTGGAGTGTCTCAGGGGTGGTGAAAGTTTGTCACTTTTTCCCGACTGCCACCTTGTCATGGGGGATTTTATACATCATGACAAGATCTTCGAGGCTGTGTCATTTAAGATGTTGTAGCATGTCACTAACACGATGTATTTCGTTGTCTATTGGTGACATATCTCGCAGCCCTCCATTGAACCATTTCTATAAAATGTCAGATTCAAGATAGGGATCCCATACAGAACAGGCATACTCTAGTGATGGTCTGACTAATTATTTGTATGCCTTTCTTTAACGGAGGCTGAAGCGATGATAAGGTTGCGACGCAAGAAACCAAGAGTCTTATTGGCTTTACAACAGATGTTGTTGATGTGGTTTTCCCATTTGAGTTCCTCGCTGATGGTAACTCCCAAATATTTTGCCTTGTCAACTGATTCTCAGACATGACCGTGAAGGCAATAATTGAATTTCAATGGTGTTTTATTCCGTGAAATGGTGAGCACGTTACATTTATCTGGGTGGGAAGCCATCTTCCATAATTGTTCCCACTGTGCTAGTTTATAAAGATATCTTTGCAGGTTTATGGCATTGCTGTTTCATTTAATTACCAAGTATGCAATTATATCATCTGCAAAAAGTCTTATAGTGGAGTGTGATAATGGTGTTTAACGCCGATTTCAACAATATTTTAGTTATATCGCGGTCTAGCTTCCGGTGGATCAACGCACACGATTTTTTCTGAAGAAAAATACCAATAATTGTCATATTTAGCACAGTATAAAATGATCTCAAACACAATATTCTAAGTGGTGTAATGTAGTGCACGAAGAAATACTGAGAGATATAAATATAAACAATAAGTTATTGATAAACGTGTAACATATTAGCCAGTCCACATTCCCTGTATAAAATGGCCGATAATCCTGAAAGTCGTTTGAGTAACGATACGAATATAAAGATTGATACCAGTATTGAAAATTTAAAAACACTCTACCCTGTTCAAGGTGTTTATAAGGCTAGACAAAAATCAAACAATGGAAGACTCTTACCTTTTGAAACAATAGACAAAAGCATATATAAAAAACAGAGTAATTGTGTATGTTTTATAACTTCTGAAAAAAGAATTCACGCCTGGGTAAAGGCAGCTGTACACACTCTTTTTCTTGATTTGGGTAGTAAGTAAAATTTCGATGTCATTTGGCGGGATCTTAAGGACAAGTCGTCCATCACTGTTCAAACAGAATTCATAGTTTATGACAGGTCAATCAAAACTGAAAATGATGATGATTTTCTTTATAAACTTATTTTCTACCTTTCTACTGGAAAAATCATGATACAGGGCAAAGGCTATGAACTTTTTTGTGATAACATCTTCGAACAGTGTTTAAGTCTAGTAAATGAATATTTGACAACAAGTGTAAAAACTGATGAAGTTAACCCTGACATTGTTACCACCCACTGCACAAGTAACTGACTCATCAAGTCAGGACACTGATGAAACAATGCTTAAATACTGTACTGTGACCGACCAAGCTAAGAGTGCACTTGTAGTGTAGGGCACCAAGCAATTGCCCAAATGTATAGAAAACACTGATAAAAACTCTGGTATGGTAAACATACATATACCTCAAAGTACAAAAGTGGGAGAAACTAGTACAGATGAAAAAGATTCCACAAATAATATCCCAGACGATAATATGCGTATGCTCTCAACTGATTATCTGGAGGGTCTTATGGACAAAAGACTTGATGGTCATTTAAAAACATATAATCAGCGTCTAAATTTCTGAATGAGCGTCCAATAGTCCAATAGTCTGGAATTTCAAATGATGATTAAAGATAGAATTATTCCAGCCGTGAATAAAGTTTGCAACCAGATTAATGAATTGCAGAAAAAAACCATGTGTAGTTAATCGTATAAAAATCAATTTAAAGTGGATAAAATTATTGAAAACTTGAATAAGAAAATTGAAAGTAATAAAAGGGGAAGTTGTGATGTACTGGCAAAACTCAAAGTTGAACATAACATACAAATGAGAGAGTTACAAACAGAAATTCAGAGATTAAGAACAGAGAAAATAAATTTAGAGATTGATAATGAACATTTCAATTGTTCATTAAAGTGTACCGAAGACACCAATACTAAGCTATGAACTTTGTATGATGAAAGATTACATGACAAAGATAAAATCATACAAAACCTACAAGACAGGATACAACATGTTGTATATGAGGTAAAAGGTGGTGCTTTGCAGACTGTAACCCACAAGTCTAAAATGCCTCATGATAAAGGTTCTCAACATGATACAAATGTCACTCCTAGTCCTTTAGTATCTAGTGACAATAACTCTCAGCTTGAAAATACACGTATGAAAAATCAGTCGCATATTATTTCAAGCAATCGTTCGATACAACCAAGTGAAATGCATACAAAGGTATCAAATTCTAGTAGTTCTACAACTTCAACAACGGAGAATAACATATATGATAAAACAACAGAAAATGTTCATACCGACAACAATAATCTTGGCTCTAGTGAAAGTGGAAGATATGAAAATATGATATACTAATGCTACATGATTCAATATGTAGAGAAATTGATATTCAGAGGTTACTTAGGAATTCACAAAGTCAAAGGAAAGGGTTTAAGCAAGTAGCTTATACAGCAATTGAAACACAAAAGTTTAGTGATAATATATCATATGCCAATACTGTTGTTCTTCATGTAGGAATCAATGATCTGAAGGTGTGTTCAGCTGATGATGCTTTATATGAGTATTAAATTCGCAGTTAACAAGCTGCTGAAGAAGACCGATTGTCTATTGCTTTCATGTGTTACACCTGTTAAATACGAAAGGTTAAATGAGAAAGTAGCAGAGTCTAATGAGAAAATAAAATCCAGGTTTAGTAAAGTGAATAATATTAGAATCAGTTTCACCTCTAACTTTATTAATGATGGTAGAGTTTGTGTGAATTTGTAGAAATATGCTGTCCGTCTATCACCACAAGGTACTAGTGTGCTTGCATCTAATTTAAAGAAATGCTTATTTAAGGTGGGAAATTTGGTTCGTCAGTCATAAAATTACCAAAGCGATCATCGCAGACCATATCATGAGAACCGTGACAACTATCCTCGTCCAATATACCACCAGAGGACACCAAACAGGAATGATCCGCATACTTATCGTGACAATAACTTGGTCAGTCCGAATCCAAAACTTTTGGCAACAAATATAACAAGAGCAATATTGAGTGCCTTTCAAATGTAGTTGTTTTTTGTTTTTTTTGACATTTGCAAATGATTCATTTATATATATATATTTTTCCATCATCTTTAGTATTACTGTGTACTACATTTGCCATTGTTTATTTTAGAATAAATATCATGTGTATTAAAACTTCAAAACAATTATCCATCAGTGGATGGAATGTAAATGGTATTTTTAAGAATTCCAGTGGAGCTAAAACTTGTAAACTTGAGGATGAGTATTTTAATGAAATCATGAAATCTGACATTGTATTTTGTCCGAAACACATACTAGTTTAAGTGATCCGTTTTCATATGATAATTATAAATGCTACATAAATTGTAGAAGTAATGAATCCAGTAAAAAACGAGGTGGGCTTGCAGTCTTTATTAAAAGACAAATATCAACTGGGATAACATTAGTAGATAAATATATGACGGAGATAATGTGGTTTAAGTTGAATGCACATTTATTTTGGCTTAGAAAGGGATCTATTTTTTTTTTTTTTTTATATATTTCACCATCTAACTCTTCATTTGTACAAAAGAGGGATTTAGATAAACAAATCTTTTCAAAATTGGAAGCTGATATTGCCAAATATAGCTTAAGAGGGGACATCATGCTGATGGGTGACTTAAATACGCATATAAATTGTGATGAACATGATTTTATCATTAATGACTCTGATAATATACTTTGATAGTTTTTTGCCAAATAATTACATTACAGACAAGTGTTCATGTTCTGAGAAATACTCAGGTGCACCAAAATAATAATAATTATGGAAAATCAATTATTGAACTCTGTAGAGACAGTCAGTTAAGAATTTTGAATGGAAGAACCCTAGGAGATTCAGTTGGTAAAGCCACATATTTTAACTACAGTGGTGTAATTATTAATGACTATTGTATATGCAGTGCATCCTCTTTTTGAAAAATATTACTAGTTTCCATGTGGGTGATTTTGACTCCAACCTATCTAATCACTGTCCTATTACTGTTAAAATAATGAACCTGAATTAACTCTGAGACCAAAACCTATAAATATTAAATGGTCAAAATCTGTAGAAGAACAATTTACTGCTAATTTGAGTTGCACTAATTTCAAGGGTATAATTGATAATATATCTGCTACAAACGAAAACATATGTTCATGTTTTGGCCATGATGAAAGTGGTATTGTTTCAGATATAAATGAAATTGTAACAAATATTTCTACAAATCTTAGAAATGCAGCTCTAGGTAGTAGAGCTGTCTCTAAAAATGCTGTTTTGCAAAAATCAAAAAAGAAAAGAAAACAAAATAAGCCATGGCATGATGACGAATGTAAAATAAAATTGAGACATGTAAAAAGTTTAGACCGTTTATTAAATAAATCCCCATGGCAGCGGGGCCTGAGACATAAGGTATTATTTGAGAAGAAACAATATAATAAATTGCTACGTAAAAAGTATAGAGCCTTTACAGCAAAATTACTTAATAATCTTTTAGATACTTCTGATAAAAACCCAACTGAATGTTGGAAAGTGGTTCATAAACTAAAAGATAAATGTAATGAAGATCCCAGTAGTACTATTGCTCCACAGGAATGGTGTAAATATTTTCACAATTTAATGAATGTTAGATATGATAATAATTTTGAGGTGGATTCAATGAATATTTATATTCACTGCAATAATGATGTGTTAAATGTTGATATAACAGTGAGGAGTTATTTAAAGCAGCAAAAGGTTTGAAAAATAAAAAAATCATGTGGTTTTGATGGTATATGTAATGAAATGATAAAGGTATCATGTAATACAAATTATATATTACATGTCGACATTTTTAAACTTATTCTAAAATCAGGAAAATATCCTTCTACTTGGAGAGAAAACTTTATTAAGCCCCTTTTTAAAGGTGGTAGTACAAATGACCCATCTTGCTATAGAGGTATAGCAATTTCTAGTTGCCTCAGTAAGTTGTTTACAAGAATGTTGCTTAATAGATTAGAAAAATATTTAGAAAATAATAATATTATATGTCCAGACCAGATAGCGTTTAAAAGGGGGGGGCGAGAACTAGTGATCATATATTTACACTCAAATCCCTTATTGATAAATTTTTCAAAAATAACAAATATCTTTTTGCTTGTTTTGTAGACTTGAAAAAGGCTTTTGACACTGTTAATGGACAAGCACTTCTGTTTAAACTGAACAGATATAATATCAGGGGACATTTCTTAAATATAATAGAAGACATGTATAATGATGTTTCCTTTTCCATTAGGTTAGCAAATGGGATTACTCAACCATTCCAAACTAGTATTGGAGTAAAACAAGGGTGTGTTTTGACCCCGACTTTTTTTTTCGGTCTATATGAATGATTTAGTTGAGCATTTTAATTTAGAGTGTGATCCAGTTAGTATAAATGGGAAATCTATATCTTGTTTGTTATATGCAGATGACATTGTGCTGATGTCACAGTCAGCAAATGGTTTACAAAAATTATTAGATAATCTCAAATTGTATTGTGATCAATGGAATCTTAAAGTAAACATACAAAAAACAAAAGTTATGATTATTAATAAATCAGGCAAAGTGTTGAAGGGTTACAATTTTTCGTTTGAAGAGCAGTCTCTAGAACTTGTGTCAGAATATAAATATTTAGGAATTATATTTAAACCCTCAGGTTCTTTTTCATTTGCTATAAATTATTTGTCAAAGAAAGCCTCTAAGGCAATGTTCCGTATTCGCAAAACACTATATTCAGAAAAACTGAATGCCTTTTCACATCTAAGACTCTTTGATGCTTGAGTCAAACCCATTCCTTTATATTGTAGTGAAATATGGTCTCTTGATATCCTAATTAAAAGAAATTAAAATTTTGAATCAAAATATGATTCCTTTGTTCCAAATAAAACACAAATAAAATTTGCCAAATTTGTATTAGGAGTTCATAAGTCAGCAACAAATATTGCTGTATTATCGGAACTTGGGTTATTCCCCCTTTCATTGTGTACTATAAAAGCTACTATTAATTATTGGCTTCATCTTTTGAGCGCACATGCAAATAGCTTAATTTATCATTCATACCAAGAAAACACCTTGTGTAAAGATGGCTTATGTTCTAAAATAAAACTTTTACTAGCTGAAATTGGGTTTACTCATGTTTGGGTGAATCAATGTACATTTTCTAAGTCTAAATTATTACACTCTTTATCAATCAAACTAGAAGACAGATATATTAACCATTGGAAAAATTATTGTTTAATGATGATAATAAAAATGGTGGTAATAAACTGCGAACTTATAGGAAATTAAAAAATAGTTACAAAATGGAGAAATTTTTACACTCTGATGTGGATAAATTTGCTTTATCTATATTTGTTAAAATTAGAATAAGCAACAGTAACCTGAATATTGAAAGGGGTAGATACATCAAACTTCCAGTGGAAAAGAGAATATGTCCTCTCTGTAATATAGAACCAGAGGATGAAATACATTTAAAATGTCCCAAATTGGATGAGTGTCGTAAAGAATTATTTTCTAATATAAGTTCAGTGGTTCCTTCATTTAAGAGGGTAATTATTATTTCAAAACTTCAGATTCGTATCAAATTTTAAAATCTTGTTCTATTAATATTTCGGACTGTCTTAAATCTCCAGGTACTTGTGACTCTTCTCCATGCATTACTACTTGCAAAATAAAAACTGACAAAAATAATACTTGTAAAACATGCGTCATGCTAATAACTTCTCCTGAATTTACAAGTAATTTAACTGGAAAAACGTACTACACCAAATCGTTTGAACCTCTGGACTGTTCTACTAAAAATGTCATTTACGGTATAGAATGTACACTCTGTGGACTTTTGTATGTTGGTGAAACTCGTCAAACATTGCGAAGTAGGATGAGCCAACATCGATATGATGCAAAAGATCCCAAATACAGGATTTTGTATAATCATTTCAATCAACCGGGTCATGACCGCTGTTTGACGATGAAAGTTCGAATCATCGAGAAGATTTACCATCATACAAACAGTCCTATGCTTAGTACACCTTACCGTCCCGATAGAGAGTTGTTTTGGATTAAAGAGTTAGGCACTGCAATGCCTTACGGTTGCAATGATAACATCAAAGGAGTGGGAAATTTGTCAAGTCCTGGATGCAACGAAATCAACGTGATGAGCCATTTTAATACTATTACAAGAACTAAACGTAGCCATGGTCATAAAAGAATTCAAAATCCTAATGTTTAAAAGTCCTCTAAACCAAGAACGTTACAAGATACTTTTAATGATTTACTTTCTAATATACAGAAACCTCTTGGAATTCATCACATTCGTACAATCTTATTTTCACTAACTGTAAACTACCTCAAAGATCTTAGGGATTTTGGACTTGACAAAGGAGGCGTAGATCCTTTTTCTCCTAAGTACAGATTGTCTAGTATTATATGTGACGTGGCGTCCTTTCGTCTTTTTAAACCAGTTCGATCTGAACCTCTTCATGATAACAACAGAAAATTCCTCCATATTCCGTTTGCTAACAAAGGAATCGATGCTATTAACATCAGCAACATTCTTAATAGAAAAGAGGTCGTAAAAGAAATTCCACCATAATTCAAAAGCCAATCTGTTCCCATTGTCTCCTATAGCTACACTAACAGCATTGGCCATAAAATTTTCAACTACAAAGAAGCATTGCAAGATATTAACATAGAAGAGTACCTTAAGAACCCTCTGACTTGTGACTGTTCCCACTCTCATTTTCAATACAACCCATCTGGACATGTAATCACTGGTGATCTGAATATCATTCAACATGAGAGTCTGCGAAAGGTGATTTCTCATGGTCCTAAATTCAGAGAACCTCAACACATCAATTGGAAACATAATTTCAAGATAATTATGGATGCTGTTGAAGATTATGCCAGAAGGTGGATAAAGAGAGAAGTAGACCAAGATCCTGAGTTAGAGTCCTTGTCAGACTGGGTTAGAACAATTAGGTCTCTAGTACAAGGTCGGATTCACAAACTCAAAAATTGTGTTAATAGTCGACCTAAGTCTGTATTTAAAGACCAATAAGCTGTTAAGTGTCTTTCCTCTCTTCATGACAAATATGTTATCGTTCCTGCGGACAAGGCTTCCAACAATATCGTGTTTGTATGTAAATCATATTACTTCGAATGCCTAATCAAGGAATTAGATATACATAGCAACACCTCTAGTAATACCACATACAAACCAACTTCGTTCGATAATGATGAAATCCTAGCTAACCACAG
Organism: Bathymodiolus brooksi; assembly: GCA_963680875.1. Taxonomy (NCBI): domain Eukaryota; kingdom Metazoa; phylum Mollusca; class Bivalvia; order Mytilida; family Modiolidae; genus Bathymodiolus; species Bathymodiolus brooksi. The sequence goes on along the minus strand of OY804576.1, from coordinate 72,300,799 downwards.
ATCATGCATGACGTCTTTAAACATTCCCTCTGGTAAAGAGTCTGAGGATTTACCCAATTTATATTGGATACCTAAACTCCATAAGACACCATACAAAGAAAGGTACATAGCGGGATCATCAACTTGTTCGACGAAAGAATTGTCTATTCAACTGACAAAGATTATGTCTGCAGTAAAAGAGGGACAACAGAAATATTGTGAAACTGTTTACTCGCGTAGTGGCATAAATCACATGTGGATTTTGAAAAACTCTAAAGATCTTTTGGATAACCTGAAATCAAGATCTTTCTCTCAGGTATCCTCCATCAAAACTTTTGATTTTTCAACTCTATATACCACCCTACCGCATGACAAATTAAAAACCCGCTTAAAAGAAACAATTCACAAAGCTGTCAGTCATAGAAACTATGGCTCAAAATTTGTTGTGTTAGGCTACAATTCCACATATTTTTCAAACACAATTCAAAAAGGTAAAACAGGCTACTCCGAGGAACAAGTGATCAGTATTCTGGAGTTCCTCATCGACAGCATATTTGTCTCCTTTGGAGGGACACTGTTTCAGCAGGTCGTCGGCATACCAATGGGTACGAATTGTGCCCCTCTTCTAGCCGATTTATTCTTATACTCATATGAGTCGGAGTTTCTTCAAAAGTTTGTAAAAGATAAGAAGATTCATGAGGCTAGAGCCTTTAATTTCACATACAGGTATATTGATGACATTTTATCTATCAATAATTCTAGATTTGCAAAATGTCTTCCATTGATATATTCTCCAGAGCTGGAAGTTAAAGAGACCACAGATACAGCTTCGTCCGCATCATTTTTAGACTTATACCTCGAATTTGACGACAGTGGTCAACTCTGTACTAAAATATATGATAAACGGGACGACTTCAATTTTAAAATCATATATTTTCCAAACATGTGCAGCAATATACCAGCTTCTCCTGCATATGGTGTTTACATCTCGCAATTGATTCGCTATGCAAGGGCCAGTAGCAATTATTCTGATTTCCTGAAACGTCATCTTCATCTGAGAAACAGGCTACTGGACCAGGGCTATGAAAAGATTCATCTTATTCGATCTCTTAAAAAGTTTATATTCCGATATCAAGATCTTGTCGAAATATATTCCGTCTCTGCAGATACGATTATAAGCGATGCATTTTCATATAATGAAAATGTATAACGTTAAAGAAGTTAAGAAAAATGTCAAAAATATTTTTGTTATCAATGTGTGACGTGAAAGTGTTTTTGACATTTACATTCACTGAATATGGTACTGTTTTGACAACTATTTTAACTATTTTGTTCCTGTATTTAAATACTGTTATAGTGACAGCCGGAGCCTTTGAACCGTAATGAGAGCGGGAGGTTTGGCGCTTTAAAATCTGATTCAACCCACCATTTCTTTAGAAATGCCTGTACCAAGTCAGGGTCATTACGGTGTTCACAGTTTTCCGGTTGTTGACTGATTTTTTCTGTTTATATAATTATGAGTTTTGACTTTCCCTTTGTAAGATTGTTCGGAGTTCGGTAATTTTGTTATTACCCTTAATTAATGATATGGATGAGTTCCAAAAATTTAACTTCATATTGAGTAGTAATGATCTTGATATATATAAAATATGTATTTTAGGTGTGAATAAATTGTATTCTATCAATCAAGATCTGAAAGGGAAGTTAAAACCTAATTAGTATGCAAAATTATTATTACAGTATATACAGAATTATTTAAATATTTTTATATACATTGAGTGACACTGTTGTGTACAATGGGAGATAATCCTTATAAATATTGTAATCTTCAATGGGAGATAATTCATACACTCAACTGTGATAGCATCTTCTTTGTACATGTATTGTATGTATTTAGCTTAGTTCTGTTTTGTCTTTTGATGATTGTTCAATGTTAAATCAATAAAATTATTATTATTATTATTATTATTATTATTATTATTATTATTATTATTATTATTATAGTGGAGTCTAGTCCAGTGGGGGTGTCGTTTATATAATACATAAACATACTTGGTCCCAGGACTGAAACCTGGGGCCCTCCAGAATCGACAGGGGGGGGTATGTAGATTTGACACCCTCAACAATGACTGCCTGAGTTCGACCCGAGAGGAAACTTTCTATCCAGTTGTTTACCTTGCCTCTTATGCCATAATGTTTAAGCTTGTGTGTTAAGAAGTTGTGGCTGACTTTATCGAACGCTTTGGAGAATTCCATAATGCGGACATCAATTTGTTTACCATCATCCAAATTTCGAGTCATGTCGTCGATGAACCCTATAAGTTGAGTTTCGCAAGATCTAAATTTGCGAAAGCCATGTTGGAAGGGGTATAGTATGTTATATTTATCAGCATGTGGCATGACGTTACTGACTACAATAAGTTCTAACAGTTTACAACACATACAAGTTAAGGAAATAGGTCTGTAATTTTCTGGATTATACTTTGGATCTTTCTTGTAAACAGGAGCAACATGGGCAGTTTTCCAGTCTGAGGGGACAACACCTGATTCAAGAGATATTTGAAAAATTAAAGTTAAAATAGGAACTATTTCGGTATCAAGTTCCTTAAGTACCCTGGGTGTTACAAAAATCATCTGGGCCGGCTGCTTTGTTTGGATTTAAATTTAGGAGTTTAGCTATGCCTTCACAGGTGACGGTGATATCAGGCATAGTTTGATAATTTGATTTTATAGACAATTTACAGTTAGATTTAAATTCACTTTCGGTTATTTTTTCAGCATTTGAAAATACAAATTTAAGCTGATCATTCATAACATTTGCCTTGGGAATGGGGTCAGTGATTAATTTACCATCTTGTTTTAATGAGATTCCTTGATGATCAGTTATTTTGTGTTTAATATAGGTCCAAAACTTTTTAATAGAATTAAATGTTCCTTCAGTTTCCTTGGGTGTGACAATGTCCTGGATATATTGCCAATAGCTATGTCTTAATCATTTTTGGATATGGTGTTTTATTTTCCTGAATTTTTGTTTGGTGTCAAGATTTCCATTTTTTTTTATTTTCTTATAAAGTCTATCTCTCATTTGGAATGAAACATAGTTCACATCGTTATGAAAATTACTTATGTTCATAGGTTTACCTAAAACAATATTTCATTATTGTAAGGACGCCCACCAGTACAGAATCAGGACCCACCAGTACCATATCACCAGTACAAAATATTGTATCGCAGGTCACCTAACCTACCGTGTTCTTGTAATAATACAAGTACGAAAGTATTTATGATATGTGCTTCCGACTCTATTTTTTTTCGGTCCATGGATTTATGGAATTTTACATTTTAGAAATTTTGCACAGCGCGTTAATATTTGTTATATAGCTATATAGACCTACTATAGAAATTTGTTATACCATTGAATGTTTGCGCAAAGACAAAATTTGCACAATATTCGATGGATGAAATACGGAACAGGCGCGTAATTATTTATTTCTAGAAATCATTAAAACTCTGCCGACTTTAATAGTGCATTTTAAATTTTCAGTCCGACTTGAACAGTAATCAGTGAGTTTGAAAGCAACTTTGATTAGGCAGCTTATTGCTTCTGAAAAAAAAGGGGTGAAGCGATCATCAGCTACAATTATGCGAAGCATGCAATGCTTAAATTGCCTTTGTCAGATTGCACATATACACACATTCAAGTTCAATTGCCTTTTTTGAACTTTGATTTGAGATCCTCAATAATTTATTTAATATACATCATTCATTTTTAACCCAAAAAGAGGTTACACCAAATAATTTTAAGTTCTTTGATTTTCGATCTCTTTTTAAAATGTCAAATTTGATTGGGGGGGGGGGGGGTATTATTTTTCACCTAACTTTCGGAGCAATCAATTACTTGTTACTCTCAAATACTGAAACACGGGCGCTAACGTTGATTTGGAGTTGGATAACATAGCCATCAGAGGTGTTCCGATTGTTTGCTCTACAATATATATATATCAACTTCATAATTTCCTATTGTTCTACGTTAGAAAGTTAATATCGACCCGTGGTACTGAATGGAATGAAAATAAATAGACTCATGGCCTACAAAAGATTAACAGTATATGTCTTCCAGAGAACGTAGACTTTGTTAGCCATTCAGAGAATTTTCTGCTGAAGAATAGCAAAATTGTCAACGGACTACTTTGTTCAGATGGAGTACACTAAACCAAGAATGGAACCTCACTCCTTTTAAACAATATAAACGACAAAGTAGAAATCCTGAATCGTAACAATGACCAACATGAATGATGCATCAAAGGCAACAGGAATGTACCTGTTTGTCGTCTTCATCGTCGTCCATGCTTTAACTGTGGCGAGAACAATCAGTCACAAAATCAATGTCGAAATAATGCTAGAGTCGAATGTTATCAATACCACAGTCTTGGTCACAAAGCTAGACTTTGTTGTTGGATGAACTCAAATCAATTCAGTCAAGAACGTCATTGGGAATATTATGATTATCCACCGCATTGGTACTAGGAAAACGGTGAAGAAGAGGCGACTTCAATCAAAACTTTGCGTTCAAATTGTGAAAATTACCCTTTCGATTGCATTAGTTGTATTTCTGTTAATTTTGTTGCAAATTGTAAATCTTCCACTGAGGTCAGGTTAAATAGATCAAAATCAAATATAAGAAGTAAAAACCAGTCTTCTAGGTTTACTGATAAAAATGACTGTTCTCATAGTGTGTTTAAGAATTGCCATGGCCATGCGGATACTTTTAGTCAAAATGAAAATAATATTTATGGTTATACAGATTCAAAAGTTCTTAAAAAAAGCATGTCAAAATATTCAACATATCTTACCAAAATTGGATGAATTCAAACATAATATTTGTAATATAAAAGATGAGTTTAAACCACATATATTAGGTATGTGTGAAACATTTTTAAATGAACAAAAAAGCAAAAAGAAATCACGCGAATTGATTGATTGATTTTTGGTGTTTTAACGCCACTTTCAACAATATTTCAGCTATATTATGGCGACCTGTTTTAGTGGTGGAGGAAGCCGGAGTACCTGGAGAGAACCACCGACATCAGCAAATAACTGGTAAACTTTATCACTTGCGGCTGCGAGTCGAGTGCACCTTTTTGTAATTAACAAAGCTGGGAGCGAACCCACGCCGTATTGGCGATAGGCTTGTATGAGTTGGTAGATCCAACGACCGACCTCATTGAGCCACCCGGGACCCTCACGCGAATTGGATTTAGATAATTTCACATACAATGGAAAAGATTGAAAGAACACAGATGGAGGAGGCTAAAATGTATATTTTCATGATTATGTAAAGTATGAAAGGAGAGTATAATTAGAATCAGAGAATACTGAATCTATGTAGTTTGAAAAATGTCCAAAAGATTTCAACATTAAATATACTTTTTTTTGTGATTCGGTATCAACATTTTGACAAGGAACTGACTAATGAACCTGTCGTGAGTCACTGACAAATTTTATCACATTATGTTGTATCGAGTACACCTCGTCGAAGCGGGGTTCGAACTCACAACGATAGTGGTGATATGCACTGATTGCATAGGTAGTTATACATCCAACTACCATACGATCACGATCAGGGGCATGTTTTGTTTTGAAGATGTATGTATTGTTTGAAATTGTATTTGTTGTATTTACTTATTATTGTTTTGAGGACCACAGGGGAGATTAGTTTATTGTTGCTAACTGTGTTACCCTCTTGAAATAAAGTAATTACTTACTTACTTACTTACTTACTTACTTACTAAGCACAAGAGCAATGGTTCCAGACGTAGATACGAGTTCCGTGACGTCAGCAACTATTAGCAACACAAAGCTTTTAAAATGTGGACACCATGAAAAAACAACCACGAGACAAAACATAAAAGTAAAGATACAAAGAAGAATAAGAGGTTGAATGAGAAGGAGAAGTCAAAAAAGAGAAGAAAAAATAGATCCGAATTGATTTGGTGATGAAATTAGCAGTAGAATACAAGATTTACTCGGTGTCATTACCAACAGAGCCATGTCATGGCTGTTTACCAGTAGATGGTACCAGATTAAAAAAAAATTGAATTTGAAGACGGACTTAGTAAAAGGTAGGAGAGAGAACGTCATACCACAGACAGGAAAATGTCGTTTACCAGTTGTTGGTGTTAAAAATATAAAGAAGCGACCAACAACAGATCAACTTCCTCATATCAAAGAAAAGGCAACAAGTGTACGGGAAACAAAGGTAAAGAGTACACATGATCAGCAGAATGCCTCATACACAAGTTCATTTCAACCAAAGAAATTACATGATAGATTCGAAACAATATATCGTATCTACTTATCACATAAAGAGAAGGTTATTTCCCCATGGATACATGGACCTTTCCTTTACATTCGAAGCACAGATCCACGTGTACGACCTCCATTTAGGCCTAGCGGATACTATGACATCTGGGATTACCTTTAGTTTATTCCATGGATATCTCATCAACAGTCACAATTTCGAAATGCAGATTCATACAGAGGCTAATTATATAACTAGAAACAACATATTTGATCATATACTTTTCATCAGTTGATCTTTGTTTTTAAGTTGGTAACACAACCATATTTAAGAAGAGTTTGAAGATACAAATGGGGTAATCAGAATCCGTATATAGAAGAAGAAAAGACAACACAATGGCCAAAAGAAAAAGTACAAAAGGACCATCAACGATCTACAAAACATACACATAAAACTAAATATTGCTTACAATTTATATATTTGCTATAATTTACTTTTACTATAGTTCTTTCTTAAAACATTTGAATAATAAATAAAAATAATAAAAATCAATTATGATTGACATAGAATATGATTTCCGTTTTTTTTCTTCTATTATTCAAATTTGTACTGATATAAATGATTCATCTGGAAAGTCTTTATTTGTGTTGATGTTCGCAGGGTTAAAGGTAAAAGTCATGTCATTAAACACAAAGCAGTAAACAGTGTTTGTATGATTGATTGATTGATGTTTAATGCTAACTTCAGCAGTGTTTCAGGTATATCTTGGAGTAACTGTATTTGTAGTATTTAGGGTCTACGTTGGGAATGATAGCATTTCCACATATCATTTAGCGAATACCGAAATGTGCCATTTGAATAGTGCTTTCATTCAGGAGGAGAAAATCGACAGTCTGCAGATTTCAGATTTAAATGTAGCGTTATCGCATGATGGAAAAAATTAGTATTCTAGCCTATTTTGAGAATTCACTGGACGAAAAGTGCATTACTAGTGCAACGCCTGTACTTGATTCAGTGTTGCATGATACGCAGCTTTCGTTTGGAAATGAAAGCATTTCCGAACCATTAAATAGTTTATAAAATAAAGTGTTTACAGAACACGCGGACCATATAATTGGAATTGACAACAGTTCATATACACAAGAGTGGCTGAAAATCACCAACGTGTCGGAGCTAAGTGATATACTAGTCAACACTGTACACAAAATGTCGTTAGGTGAAAGCTCAAATGAGACCGACGATAAAATTGATCATATTACCGAAGATGAACATTTGAAACAAGGCATTGGCTTATTAAAACAATGTGATTTCAGTCCAGATAGTATAAAATATTTACAATACTATGATCTTATTCTGAAACCACTTATTGACTGTCTAGAGAAAGGAACTTTGCCAAAGTTACAACGTGAAGCCCGAAGATTAATTTTACGCTCTGTGGATGATATCGTGATCAAAAGTTTACTATATCATAGGAGAAATGCAAAATGTAGTCGAACATTTGACCATAAACCCAAATATCAATTGGTGTTGCCTAAAATACTTATTAAACCTGTATTAGAAATTTTGCATGACTCTCCTATGGGATGATGCGGAGGTATCCAGAATACAGTAGATTTACTGAGTGAAAATTTCTATTTTGACAAACTACCATATATTGTGAGTGAATATGTTCAGTCATGCCACGATTGCCAAACGAGAAAAATGACTCAGGCCCACACAAAATCTGGCATTATTTCGTATAGTACTCCATCAGAGCCATTTCAAGTGTGGCAAATCGACCTTTATGTCCCATTGCCTATATCATAAAGAGCGCAACTACATATATTCTCCGCAATAGACATGTTTAGTAAGTTTGTATACAATGTACCGTTACCGAATTATGATGCAATGACAGTATCACAAGCTATGTTTGACTTGTTTTGTCAGTTTGGAGTGTGTAGTACTATTATTTCTGACAAAGGTAGCGAGTTTATTTCAAACTGCACCAATGAAGTGTGTAAACTACTTGAAATCAGGCAAAATTTTACACCAAGCATGATCCATCATTGCCTTGGGGCATGCGAGAGGACACATCGAAAATGCCATAGAATCAGAAACTGCCAACCCTGACAATGCTTTGGAATCTGAAGCATCGAAACCAAATCAGGCAGATCAACATACTAGTAGTTCACCTGCACAACCAGTTCGTCCAAATTTACGACGTACCACCAGAATTCGTAAACGTCCTGTTCGGTTTCGTGGATCATCATTTAACTCAGAGGGTTCATCTTCCGATGGCCAAACTTTAACCGAGTCTGATTCATACTACAAAATCAAGCGAGTTTTAGCTCAACGGACCAGAAACGGTAAAACTGAATATCAAGTTCAATTTAAGGGTGAACCAGCACAGAACTTTATCTGGATTCCGTTTGATCAGTTAAATGCCTATGCACAAAGGGCAGTTCGAAATAAACCACCACCACGCGTGGAATAACTAACCTGATTTACGCAATATTTGTACAGTTACTATGCTTACTGTGGATCAAAGATTATTTACATGTATCACACAGACAATGTTTTGCAGAAATGATTGCATTTCCGATTTCTCAAGCATATTATGATTTATACAGCAAACTTAAGTTTTAACGGCGGAAATGATTGCATTTCCGAATTTGAAAGGATATATACATTTCACGAAAATGATTCTAAAGGACACTGATCTACGTTTTACGGAAATGATTGCATTTCCTATTCTGAAGTACAACAATCATAACACAGTCACACTTTGCGGAAATGATTGCATTTCCGATTTTCAATGATTATTATGTACATACATGATACGTTTTCAATTTTTCATAACTTTTTGTTGTCATTTTCAAATTCGTTTATCTTGACATTACTATGCATATTTGCGAATGTTAGAATTCGTGTGAACAAGTTGCAAGATTTTGAATTGTACAAAATTCAGTTAGACGTTGGCCACATTTATTTGATCGGATAGGTGACTGAATATTATTCACAGTTTCACTCATGTATTTCAAAGAAAAAGCCTAAACATTCATGACAAATTATTTGTGTAGTAGCACAATGATATTTTTGAATAATATTAGCTGTTTGCACCATGCTCAGGGAAAGTAATTTTGCAAATTTTTGCACTCCATTTTGATGTATTTATACCAGAAACATTCCCTTTATACTTCATGGCTAATTTTAAGCATTTCTGATGCATATTTTTCTTCATGTGACGATTGCTAATATCATAGCCTTTATTCAAGAGTTTGGGACTCTGCTGGTTACATCTATAGACTACAAATCCCTATTTTGTTATTACCCTTATTTATAAGGCTTACTTCATATTTTGAAACTACTTTGCTAATACATGCAGGTTTGTGCGTTGAAAAGCACTGATTTTGTTCATATATGTCATGTTTTCCGTCCGTCCATCTAGACCATCAAAACAAACGGGGTTTGTTTTTTGTCAGCCGGGGCATATTATATAGTGATATGGCATGGTCTAGAAGTTCGGACATATATATTGGAGTTATCTATCTTCACATGGTATTTGTATTTTATTTCATAAGTCCGGAAACGGTTCCGTTCCGATGTCATTTTGTATTTTATATGATATATCTGTCTCTTTGCATGTACAATTTATTGTGAGCAGACGTATAAAATTGCGCTCCAGAAATAATTGTTTTATTTATTTGTTAAGGTGGAAGTGCCACTTTAGAGATGATAAGTTTTTTGGTGTTTGATATAGGTCGAAAACTTCTTCATAGAATTAAATGTTCCTTCAGTTTCCTTGGGTGTGACGATGTCCTCGATATATTGTCAATAGCTCTGTCTTAATAATTTTTGGATATGGTGTTTTATTTTCCTGAATATTTTTTTGGTGTCAAGATTTCCATTTTTTTTCATTTTCTTCTAAAGTCTATCTCTCATTTGGAATGAAACATAGTTCACATCGTTATGAAAATTACGTATGTTCATATGTTCACCTAAAACAATATTTCATCATTGTAAGGACCCACCAGTACCGAGCAGGACCATTTCACCAGCACAAAACATTCTATCGCAGGTCACCTAACCTACCGTGTTCTTGTAAAAATACAGGTACGGAAGTATTTTTGATATGTGCTTTCGAATCTATATTTTTTGGTCCATGGATTTATTGAATTTTACATTTTAGAAATTTTGCACAGCGTGTAAATATTTGTTATATACTTTTTACGGACATCGAAAAATTATTTGCATTTAAAAGATTTATTATAGAAATTTGTTATACTATTGAATGTTTGCGCAAAGACAAAATTTGCACAATATTCGATGGAAGAAATACGGAACAGGCCCGTAATGATTCATTTCTAGAAATCATTCAAATTGCCGACATTAATAGTGGATTTAAATTTTTCAGTCCAACTTGAACAGTAATCAGTGAGTTTAAAAGCAACTTTGATTAGGCAGCTTATTGCTTCTGAAAAAAGGGAGTGGAGCGATCATCAGCTACAGTTATGCGGAGCATGCAATGCTTAAGTTGCCTTTGTCAGATTGCATATATACACACATTCAAATACAATTGCCTTTTTTGAACTTTGAATTCCAATCCTCAAAAATTTATGAATTATACATCATTCATTTTTAAGCCAAAATAGAGGTCACACCAAATTGATTTTTAGTTCTTTTGATTTTAGATCTCTTTTTAAAATGTAAAATTTTATGGGGGGGGGTATTATTTTTCACATAACTTTCGGAGCAGAACATCACTTGCTACTCTCAAATACTGAAACACGGGCACTAACGTTGATTTGGAGTTGGATGACATTGCCGTCAGAGGTGTTACGATTGATTGCTCTACACATAAATGTCAACTATATGGTGTTTACATCTCGCAATTGATTCGTTATGCAAGGGCCAGTAGCAATTATTCTGTTTTTCCTGAAACGTCATCTTCATCTGAGAAACAGGCTACTGGACCAGGGCTATACAAAGATTCGCTTTATTCGATCACTTAAAAAGTTTATATTCCGATACCAAGATCTTGTCGAAATATATTCCGTCTCTGTAGAGACGATGTTAAACGATGCATTTTCATAAAGTGAAAATGTATAAAGATAGGGAAGTCAACAAATATGTCAAACATATTTTTGTATCAACGTGTGACGTAAAATTGTTTTTGACATTTGCTTCACTGGGTTTGGTACTGCTTTGACAACTATTTTACCTATTTTGTTCCAGTATTGTTATAAATACTGTTATAGTGACAGCCGAAACCTTTAAGCCGTAATGAAAGCGGGAGGTTTGGCACTTTAAAATCTAATTCAACCCACCATTTCTTTAGAAATGCCTGTACCAAGTCAGGGTCATTACGGTTTTCACAGTTCTATTTATATACTTATGAGTTTTGACTTTCCCTTTGTAAGATTGTTCGGAGTTCGGTAATTTTGTTATTACCCTTATTGTTCTACGTCAGAAAATAAACATCGGCCCGTGGCACTGAATGGAATAAAAACAAATAGGCCCATGACATTCAAAAGGTTAACAGTATATGTCTTCCAGAGAACGTAGACTTTGTTAGCCATTCAGAGAACTTTCTGCTGAAGAATGGGAAAATTGTCAACGGACTACTTTGTTCAGATGGGGTACACTTAACCAAGGATGGAACCTCACTCCTTTTAAACAATATAAACGACAAAGTAGGAATCCTGAATCGTAACAATGACCAACATGAATGATGCACCAAAAGGAAACAGGAATGTACATGTTTGTCTTCTTCATCGTCGTCCATGCTTTAACTGTGGCGAGAACAATCAGTCACAAAATCAATGTCGAAATAATGCTAGACTTGAATGTTATCAAAGCCACATTCTTGGTCACAAAGCTAGACGTTGTTATTGGATGAACTCAAATCAATTCAGTCAAGAACGTCATTGGGAACATTATGATTATCCACCGCATTGGTACTAGGAAAACGGTGAAGAAGAACAGAGCGATTTGACTTCAATCAATCCATTTAATTTACTTTTAAATACTCTGTGTTCAAATTGTGAAAATGATCCTTTTAATTGCATTTTTTGTATTTCTGTTAATTCTATTAGAAATTGTAAATCTTCCACTGATGTCAGGTTAAATAGATCAAAAGAAAACGTAAGAAGTCAAAACCAGTCTTCTAGGTTTACTGATAATAATGACTGTTCTCATAGTATGTCTAAGAATTACCATGGCCATGCGGATACTTTTAATCAAAATGAAAATAATATTTATGGTTATACAGATTCAAAAGGTCCTAAAAAAACATGTCAAAATATTCAACATATTTTACCAAAATTGGATGAATTCAAAAATAATATTTGTAATATAAAAGATGAGTTTAAACCACATATATTAGGCATGTGTGAAACATTTTCAAATGAAGAAAAATGCAAAAAGAATTCTCGGGAATTGGTTGATTGATATTTTACATATAATAGAAAAGATAGAACGAACAAAAATGGGGGTGGTTGGATTGTATATTTTAAATGATTATGTAAAGTATGAAAGGAGAGTATAATTAGAATCAAAGAATACTGAATCTATGTGGTTTGAAAAATGTCCAAAAGATTTCAACATCAAAAATCGTTTTTATTGTGATTCGGTCCCAACATTTTAACTAGGAACTGACTAATGAACCTGTCGTGAGTCACTGACAAACTTTAACACATTATGTTGTATCGAGTACACCTCGTCTAAGCGGGGTTCGAACTCACAACGATAGTGGTGATATGCACTGATTGCATAGGTAGTTATAAATCCAACTACCATACGATCACGACCAGGGGCATATTTTGCTTTGAAGATGTATGTATTGTTTGAACTTGTATTTGTTGTATTTTCTTATTATTGTTTTGAGGACCACAGGGGAGATTAGTTTATTGTTGCTAACTGTGTTACCCTCTTGAAATAAAGTAATTACTTACTTACTTACTAAGCACAAGAGCAATGGTTCCAGACGTAGATACGAGTTCCGTGACGTCAGCAACTATTAGCAACACAAAGCTTTTAAAATGTGGACACCATGAAAAAAACAACCACGAGACAAAACATAAAAAGTAAAGATACAAAGAAGAATAAGAGGTTGAATGAGAAGGAGAAGTCAAAAAAGAGAAGAAAAAATAGATCCGAATTGATTTGGTGATGAAATTAGCAGTAAAATACAAGATTTACACTAAAGTGATGGTTGAAAATTCCACTAACCACAAACATGATCAACTCTAGCTGCAGAACTATAGCTCTAATGGTCGTTTTAATATTTTTTCATAGGTGCTGACGGAAAAATCATCAGAGCTACAGTTCCGCAGCATGATCAAATCCCACTGCTTCACAAATAACTCCCATTACTCCTGGTAGGAGTTAAGTGTGTGGTTGTTGCTTAACGCCAATTGCACACTTTACAGCTATATCATGAGGAGAACACATTACATTTTGATGAGATGGTGATGATGTCTATTTTGTAATAGACCTACATGCTCTAAGCTGGATTTGTGATAGTGCTAGCTCACTGAAACAACAGTCCGCGGGTAAACATGTACCTCTATTCGGACACATTATCCAGATTTCGAACCAATCAATCTTTGCTTAGAGGAGAAGAAGTTAATACAAATATATAGTCTGGTTCGACTCGGCCAGGTCTCGAATCCACAATCTACAGCACAAAATGTGGACACGCTAACCAGTACAGTACCGAAGAGCGCTCTGAGCCCTTCCCCGGTCAATAAGAAAACAACAAAATAAAGGTAATAACAAAATTACCGAACTCCGAACAATCTTATAAAGGGAAAGTCAAAACTCATAATTATATAAACAGACAAAATCAGTCAACAACCGGAAAACTGTGAAAAAGCGATAGATATATTTTTCCTGGCTTGTAGCGAAACCCCCCTTTATAAAAAAATTTATATCATGTGTTTGTCTCCCTTAGTGAGACAGAAGTGTTGCTATTTTTTCTGGTTGGCAGCAACTATCACCTAAATAAGTGTTCATTATGTGTTATAAGGTCAGTTCGTCTGTTTTCTCTCTCTCATAATTTATATGTCCTAGGTCAGCCATATGGTGTTGTGTACATGTTGTAAAATTAGAAACGGTTAGAAATTAACTTAGAATCTTCATCATACAGAAATAATGTACATCAAACGATTGGAACGGGTTTTCCGGATGACGTCATTGGTCCGACAGTTCACAGAAGTCTCAAATTATGCCTATTGTGTAATTGTATAAGATCGCTGGCCAATGGGAAGATTGTTGGTCATGAAATTTCTATTGCTCAGTGATCTTAATCTTATATTCCCCCCATGGATATTGCCATTACGGCATTGCCCAACGATATTACCCTATTTTTAACCCGCATCGGTCAGAGATCTTCCCATTGCCCAACGATATTACCCCTTCAATTTCGTCTCCAATTCCCATTGACCGGCGTTTTTCCCATTACCGGCCCAGCGATATTACCCCATAACCAAATGAATATGATTTCAGAATCCATATTCCCATTGACCGGTCATCTTCCCATTTCCCAGTGAGTTCATGCCCTATAACTGAATAATATCAAGACAATCTATAATATCTTGTGGTTCTCGATGTACTGGCAATTTCGAATTTTATAATTTTTCTGCTGATCTCATATTGATATTAAATAATTTTGCTTTTAAGAATATAGTTTTTGGAACTACACACCATCATATAATTTCCATTAAAGTTGTGAGTTCGAAGCCGCTCGATACAACATTATGTGAAAAAGTTTGTCAGCAACTTACGGCAGGTCGGTTGTTTTCTCCAAGTACTCCGGTTTCATCCACCAATAAAACATCTTGGTGTAATAATTAAAAATCCAAGGGACAGGAATCGCGCCCTTCACTTTCCAAAACAAACGAAGAAACTATTCCATCACCCAGAGGTAATACATGGGGGTACGAGGAAATAGTATCTTTGTTAGAGGTTTGGGCAGAGGATACCATTCAAAGACAACAGAAAATTGAATCGATTCGAGATCGAATCAGATGAGCAGTGTGAACAGTGGTTATTACCGGAAACGATTGCAATCGGTTCGAGATCGATCCAATCTGAGCACAAAGCGGTTTCAAACTGAATCGAGCTAACCTAAACCGATCGGAATCAATCTATATGTGAACACGGTCTAAGACCACATATTTTATTGGTCTCAAATTAGACCGATTGCGATCGATCTTTCTTTGGTGTGAACATTGAAATCGATCTCGAAGCGATCGTGATCGATCTAAATACGCTTAGTGTGAACAGGGTCTAACTGAAGCATTTGACATCCATTTACAATTTATGCAGCAATGTACAAAAATAAAAATGTAGATCAGATATCAAATTTAGTGTGCACAACGCATTTCTTGAATAACTTTCATCAGGTACGCTCAATGTCAAAATACTGTAAAGCCAAATTGCAATACCTTTTGCACATGTTTGACTTGATTCTAAAATTAAATGTTTTTATTGTAGTTTTCTCTAATGTTTATTCATTTCCCTTTAAGGCAGGAAAAAGTTCCCATTTCATAGAGTTCAACAAAAATATCCTATTCCGCCCATAATCTGTAGAAATTTTTTATGTTATAATAACCTGTGACTGTCCTAGCTGCTATAAAATTGTCATGTGATTTTTTACAAGGTTCAAATATATGCAAGTTATAAGAAAGTTATAATCAACTTCTTTGTCATTCCCGTTTCTCTTTACCAGAAGGGGTACCATTTTGCCCATTGTAAGGGAAATAACTCCTATAAAAGAAAACATATTTTAGAATGTAATCAGGAATGTGCAAATGATATATTGGTTTTCCCTCTTTCAGAAAAAAATGTACCACATGACGAGGGCTAAAGTTCACCAGCAGATAGATTCACCTATTTTTTGTGAAACCGCCACGATATAACTGAAATATTGTTGAAAGTGGCGTTAAACACCATGACCGTAACCCCCTTTTGTGATTTTCTTTCAGGCTTTGGTTTTATCTCAAGTTTATGTTTACTTTACTGGCCTAGTTATTATATTTCAATGCTTTTGTATTTTCGGTTATTAAAAATAAAATGTAAAATCGTAATTGTCAACAATATAACTTACCATAACAATACGAACCACTCTCAGTGTGTCCAACCTTTAAATTCTAAACACGGAAATGACAACGAAATGATTGATAGAAATGTATGTTCTTGCTTGGGATAGGCACACAACTGTGACAGAGTTAAACTGGTTAATGAGGCCAACCCACCATGTTAACTTATTAATATCAAGTAGTCAAACAAAAATAAACCAACACTACTAAATCTTTACCATAGCTCAAATTATCACAAAATTTCACAATACAAGAATGGATAGCATACAATTAGGGTCAATGAAGGTTTAGGGTTATGATGTTTAACACCACTTTCAACAATATTTCAGTTATATCGTGTGGGTCAGATTTATTTGTGGAGGAATTCGGAGAAAACCACCGACCTGCCGCAAGTGACTGACAAGTCACATCACATAATGTATTGAGTACACCTCACCATAAGCGGAGTTCTAACTCAGCACTTTAATGGTGATAGGAACTGATTACATTGGTAATTGAAAATCCAACTACCATACGATCATGACCACCACGACCCCTCAGTATCAATGAATGCTCAGAGTTAATCGACTACAACTTAAGAATATAGGATCTGTTGGCCTTTACTCTGGGGATAAGCAATCACAATTGTTCACAATTCATATTTGTATTCACAAACTAATATACACTAGTACATGTAAATGAGAACATCAATAAACATTGGAATTTGATTATTTATTCAGAGATTATGTTATTTGCCCTTGTCTGTAGGTAGTCTCCTTCAATGGAGTCAATTAACAATATTAAATGTTATTGATCACTGTTGTTCTGGATTTTTTTCACTGTGTTTTTCTTAAATATAAGATGACAAAGCAAAACAATAGGACATCTTATGTACCCCACTACGTTACCTATATTTTCAGCCTTTAAGGACACTTGAATAATTTTTAAACAAATAATCGGATTGAATCCAGATTCCAATTTAATCTGTATTTTATGGTCATACGTCTTTCGTTAGTTTTATCCTTTAGTAATTTCTTGGAAACCATCGGGGACAGACATACATGGAACCTGACGGATGGTTTCAGATAATACTCCATCACATTAATTTTCACTTTCAGTTTTCAACTCTTCTGGGATGCAGGAGTATTTAGCGACCGGGCAAGAAAAAACGTCAGAGAAACATTTTAAAATAATTTCAAGATTAAAATAATTTCATCAGTGTTGTTCAAATAAAATCGTAGATATCAAATTTAGTGTGCACTATGCGTCAAAATAAGGGTAATACCAAATTACCGAACACAGAGGCATTAGTCCGAAGGGAAAGTTCGATAATACCCAGGATTACTGAGGGATGAACTTCATTGGAAGAAGAAAAGCAAAAATCATCGTCCAAGAACAGACAAAATATAAAATACACAACCGGAAAACTGAGAAAAAGTCAGTAATGAAAACCAAACCGAATACGTATGTCCGCTTTAATCGATTTCCCCGACGAATTTTAGTACTTCTCTGGCACTTATTCTTTCTCCGGGCGGTCTCAGGGGCTTTTATGACCGGTATTTAGGGGATAGTACATGTATACATTGATCAAGAAGTCTCCCTCTCTCTATGTGTGTGGGTTCAGCTCTCTTCTTCTTCCCTCTTTCCTATTTCAATCCTTATCCAATTATTAAGATGCCTAGAGGTGGTAAAATATTTACTCTTAGTCTGATTATGAGAACACGACCAAAGGCTTTGGAGGCAGTCAGAGTTGGCATGTCAATTCGTCAGACCAGCATAGAGTTTGAGACACCACGGTCTACACTTGCTGATCGGGTATCGGGGAGATACTCCATTGAAACCAAGCCTGGCATTTCATTGTGCATTATGGGATTCCCGATCGACTCTATTCCGACCAAAGGCCAATTTCAAGTCGACGATAATCGAGTTATATGCAGATTGACAAGGATGACTAAGTCTCGCACAACCATCTATCATCCCATGAGCAATGGAATGGAATGTGCGATAGATTAAACTGAACTCTCTGGATATGATGGGTACCCTTGATGCAGACAAGAAAATATTGGTACAATGCAACATAGAAAGCTTATTCGGCACAGTTTCCCATGCCTACAACTATAGGTGACACGAGTCTACCAGTTTGTTTCTCGCGTTTCCTCATCACACACCAATCAATGCCCGGGTTTCCTTTTCCGGGAAAATAAAACGTGAATAATGTGTATGACAAATGTATACATATTAAGTTTATTAAATATTCTTTCCTGTTTTGTATATGCTTAGATACAAAATGATTTTTATCAGAATAATTTTGATATGGATTTCCTTTTATGAAGTAAAAAGTTCGGGTTTGTGCTATCGTAAAGAGTAAGTATACGTTTTTGCTATTTATCTGAATTTTGTGTTTCATGATGGCGAAAAGTGGCCCAAGACTTGTAAGAATACGTCGAACACGTCAAAGGGGGATACTCATAAAGCTTTAAATCGAAAGGCAGACAATACAACGGTAAGAAGGGAAAAAAGACAGGCAATGGCGACAAAACACTACACAGAAAACTAAAGAATCAACAACAGGAACCGCACTGAAAACCAGGGGCGATCCCAGGTGCTCCAATATGGCAAGCAGTTCTTGCTCCATAATAGTAAATAATATGGTATTAACGATCATATAGACATAGTATATTGGAATTTATAGTGACATACCATGAATTTATTGCTTGATATACAAGTTCAGAGCACGTTTTTAGATAATACATGGGGTAAAAATGTGGTTCTGTAATAAGGCCAAACCTCGAACCCATTCACCCCGTGAATGGGACTACGGATTGATGTTTTGATTGTCAGAATTAGAGGAAAAACTACTTCCTTTCCAATTTTATTCCCCACGGGGGAAGATAGTGGTGGATATTGAATGAAGTGAAAATGTTTCACCTAAAATAATTCTAATGTTGATATCGCAATATATAAAATAATTTGTAGTATAAAAAGAAACGATAGTGCCTTTGGTTTCTTCAATACCTGAAATGCTTTCCTCTCTTTTTAATTTATAACATCCACATACATTGATATATACATTTGGAAGTCATAATATTATATACTAGTCAACAAAAGAAACGATAGAAAGATTTTTTTTTAAATATATTTTTATGTTAAAACTAAAACAATTGTTTATTATCATTTACGTCAATGTTTGCGTGAAACGCGTTTATCCTCACAAAGCAAACAATAACATCCTGTTGCATTATGGAAAAATTCCGGAAAGTCAATTTTCCGTCCCATGATCGAGTTTGCAATGATCGAATTAGGCATTTAAATCACCTGCGGTCATTAATTGTGGTGTCAAAAAAAATAAACAATTTGCCATTCTGAAAATTAGAATGTTCACAAGAACGTCGATGCCACGGCTCCTTAGAATGACCGTGAGCAAGCGTTGGGTATGGTTCAGGCTGGAATGACTCACCAGGTCGTTGCAGACCACTGTAACGTGTCTAGAATAACTATTTCAAGGCTAATGATTCGTCTTCGACAAACAGGTAGGACGAATGACAGACCACGTAACGGCAGGCCGCGTGTGACGTCACAACGTCAAGACAGGAATGTACGTCTTATTCACCTGTGAAACTGTATGATAACGGCCGAGGACACTGCTGGTATAACACCTGGTCTAGCAAACGTCCGAATTTCGGGTCAGACTGTTCGCAGAAGACTACGTCAATCTGGACTCCGTTTATAGGACCAACCCGTAAACAATGCCATAGAACCGCGAGACTAGCTTGGGCTCGTGCACACCGTCGTTGGAGGCTTCACACCTAGCAACACATCCTTTTTAGTGATGAATCCCAATTTTCACTTCGTTTTAGCGATGGACGTTATCGTGTGTACCGCAGGCGTGGGGAACGTTTTACGGATCAGTGTGTGTATGAGTCCGACCGTTTTGGAGGCGGAAGTGTTATGGTCTGGGCTGGAATTTGTCATGATGGTCGTACTCAGCTCTAAATTGTTCAAGGAACATTGAATGCCGTAAAATACAGAGACGATATTCTTGATCCTATCGTTCTACCCTTACTGCAACAGCGAAACTTTGATCACATCTTTCAAAATAACAATGCAAGATGTCACGTGGCTCGTGTTTGTCAAGACTTTCTGAAACAGAATCACATCCGTGTTCTTCCTTGGCCGGCATTATCACCTGGTCTGTCACCAATTGAACATTTATGGGATGAACTCGGTAGACGTGTTCGCCACCGTCAAAATCCAACGGAAACACTACAGGAGCTGCGTAACGCACTTGTGCACGAGTGGAACAACATCCCACAAGTCTTTATCCAAGGATTGATTGGTTCTATGCGTCGGAGATGCGAAGCTGTCGTTGCTGCAAGAGTTGGTCACACAACTCCGGAAACCTCCATACTGCATGACAATTTCTGTCTGTCCATGATTTGTTCTGATAATGATGTTGAGAACTTTTGCTGATATTGCCTTATTTGTTTTGCCCATATGAATCTAAATTATACGATATTTGTCGATTTTTTTTTCTCTATGTAAAAAATATTGAGCATCAAACCCTTGTATCGTTTCTTTTGTTGACTAGTATATATGTAACTAAAAGTAATTAACTAAGCATTTATTTGTCAAACAACGGAAGGCATTTTATTTAGTTTCTTAGAGTGGCATACATATTTCAGACAAAGAAGAACAGGTTTGGGATATTTACTCGAACAGTGATGAATGGTGTAAATGAAATAATATTTTATTGCGATAGATTAAGCAATAGGATCGGACACACGTTATTGCAACATATATTAAGTCCTCTCCTTACATAAATAATACACATACTATATAATGACAACAAAACATATACAACATAGTATTAGAAATAAGAGGTAAACTAAAGAGTCATGAATTAATACAATCAGGGGAAAAAAGGAGAATAATCACAAATAACACCCCAAAATATAACAAAACTCTATAGCTGTTAACTTGGAGTAGAAAATCGTTTTGTCTGGTTAATAAAAAAAACCGAAATTTCTAAAAATATTTCGAATTAGTATGATCAGTATATGTATCATTTCCAAACAATAGTGTTTCAATATTAATCTCAATATTCATATTAATTAAATCATTGAATAACGATATCCGTTTGGTTATTATATAATTGACATTCTAAAAGGAAATGAATGGCATCTTCAATAGAAAAACCGCAGGAACATTTTAGATCGTCCACTAGATGAATTTTAGTTAGATCAGCTTTTAAAGAACTACATTGATGTCGTAACCTTGTATGCAATATGCTAAATTTTCTAGATCCTTCACCATAATATACCGGTAGTCTAAATTGTACACCTTTTATTCTTAATTTAAATTGTGAAATAGTTTGTAAATTTCTTATAGTTGGACTAAGATCATTTCAAATTCGGACAGTGGATGGTATAAAGGATTTTTCACTTATTCGTAATCTACATCTGGGGAGTACATAATTTTCATTATTTCTAAGGTTGTATCCACTGACGTCAGATGCAACTGGAGGTAGGCATTCGCTGAGATATTAAGGACATGATTTATTATGCATTTTATAATAAGTTGCTAATTTACGTTTCCCAGCCTGTTTCAAAATATAATACTTCCAAACTTGAAAATTTCCTTAGCCCTGTTACTATTCTTGCAGCTTCTAGTTGTATTTTTTCTATTTTGTCAGAATCATATTCAAAACACCCATCCCACAATTCGCATGCATATTCCAAAAGCGGTCTGATAAAAGTTATGTAAATATTAGACAAGCCTTTTTTGGAAAGGGTAAATTTTAGTTTCCTTAGTACATAAACATGTTTTAAAGCAGACGTTGTAATAATATCTATATGGGTTGTCCAGTTTACATCTGACGACAGTGTGACACCTACATGTTTATGATTATTAATTATTTCAACGTTTTCACCGCTGAATTCAATATTAATTTCTGGTGGTGTAGCATTTGTAATTACCAGTGCCTTGGTCTTCTTTGGATTAAAATCGACAAGCCATATTTTTGCCCATTCATTTATTAAGTTAATTAAGTCATTATTAATATCAGTTTCTATTGTATAAAGGTGTCATCTGCAAACAAACGTGCTAAATTATGCAGATTGTCTGTAATATCATTTGCATATAACATAAATAGTAGGGATCCAAGACTGAACCCTGTGGAACTCCTGCCTTGATATCGCCATAATTTGAAGTTTCATTGTTTATAAAAACAACTTGCTGTCTGTTGCTGATGTAGTCCTTGACCAAGTCCAAAACCTTACCAGATATTCCGTACGATCGCAGCTTTTGTATAAAGCCTACATGCCAGACTCTATCAAAGGCTTTTGATAGGTCACAACAAATTATAATAGTAGATAACTTTTTATCTAGATTTTGGCAAACATTATGATAAATTTTCAAAAGCTGGTAAACAGTAGAATGGCCCTTGAGAAACCCAGACTGATAGGCATATAACAATGAGTGTTCCAATATATAATAATAAATATGTTTGTAAACTACCCATTCCATAACCTTGCCTACACAACTTAGTAATGATATTGGTCTATAGTTTGACGGGTTTGATTTATCATCTTTTTAAAAAGAAGCCATGACTCTAGCAAGTTTCCATTGTGTTGAAAACTTGCTAGATTTAAGGGAATAATTAAATAAGATCAATAAAGGTTTGTAAACAGAATCTGCAGTGCCTTTCAACATTTGATGGCTAATTAATATGTCGTTGCAACAAGCGTTGCCTATTTTCAATGATTTTAGAGTATCTTTGATATCTTGCTCAGTTATTGTAAAATCTGACAAAAATGAGTTAGTTCTTGGGGTAACAGATGGGGTAATTAAGATCAGTATCATCAACAGAAGAAATTGAACAAAAATATTCGTTTAAGAGATTCGCTTTTTCTTTGTCATTGTATACCAAATCGTTTTAAGTTATTATCAAAAAGGGGTGGTATAGAATAGTTATTATTGCTTCCCTTCGTAAGTTTTTTAATCAGAGACCAATAAGCCTTTGAATCTGTTTTCGCGATAGAGTCGACAAGTTCGTGTATGTGTTTTCTCATCATCTCAAGATATTTGTGTGTGAATCTTTCAGACATATCATCTACATCTATAGATGAATTCAAGAATATTTCTCAATCGTATTCATTAATTTCTTCATTTAACGATGTGAAATCTGCATTTTTATATGATCACACATTTCTAGTAACGTTTTTTTTATTCATACAAAAGCCCCCAAAACAGCTCCGATGTCCTATAGTAGTTTCCCCCCGGAAAACTGACTATATAGCCATCCCACCCCCGGAAAAATGACTATATCATTGAACATAGCCATTCCCCCCCCCCCCCCCCCAGTTTTCGACAGGGGAAAAAGTGGCTATATAGTAGAATTTCCCCCTCGTCTTAACATAACCCTGACTTCAACGTAAACTTACCCAACCAAGACCTTTAAAGTATGCCAACTCTAGGCTAAACCTTACCCTACCCTTAGGCCTAATCCTCACCGAATCCCTCGGTCCAACACTATCCCTAAACCTAGGCCTTAGCTTAATCCTAATTTTAAACCTTACCTTAAACCTAGCCTAATCGTAGGTCGAACTCACAACGCGAATGTGAAGGTATGGTAAACTTAAAGGCAAGTTTTCCGACGGCGAAATGAACGACCGTTTTACAGATATGGGGTTCTCGCAGTTATCAGTTGGGAGCCCTTTTATTGAGGAAGGGGGTAAAATGCCATAGTCCCATTCAATAGCTGTTCTCAGCTTCTTCTTCCTTTGTTTTTATTTATTTATTTATTTATTTATTTTTTTTTTTAGTTGTATATGTATTTGTTTGGGTATGATTTTAATAATTTGAAGTAGAGGCAAGCTGAATATTTCTTTTTCATTGAAATTTTGACTTCAGTTCTAACCATTCAATCATCTATTTCTCAGTTTGAATTTCTTTTTGAACAGTTATTTACCATCAAACTATTTCAATGTTTCCATATTCAGATGGTCGTTGTGCCATTTTTACGAAATAATCCGTCTGCTGTTATGTTTTATCAGCGGTTTATATTTCCCGCCAAAACATTATGGGAAAAATATTCGGAGCGCATCTGGGTTTTTCATTGCAGGTAATCCATTCGTAAAAAACCCAGGGTTCCCTTTCTTGCACTTCCGTCTAATATGATGTAGTTTAACCTAGAAACGAAGCTGCCTCGCTATTCTCGGCGAGATTTCTTGGAAAAGATCGACGTACAGACTGAAATTCGAACATGGGCAATTAGGTAAGTGTCTTAGAAACAGTTTGATACGACAGTGCCATATGTAGACAAGGCAAAAAGTGTAAAAAACACGGGAGTTTCCCAACCGAGGTGAGCGATATGGTGTGAAATATGAAAATGGAGTTGCTTACCTTCTCTCTTATACTGTATCAGTCGAAAAACTGTGGACACAGAATACACGTATTATTCATGATGTATGACGTCTACTGATATTGTCAAATGAAGAAAAAACGATTGATTATGAAAATTTGAAAAAGGAATGATTTATATGAAAATTTTGAAAAAAGGGGGGGTAGTAGAGAAAAGGGGGGTGGAGGAAACGAAATCCATGCCCCATGCGCCTGTGCACTTTTTGAAAACTGACGAGTAAGCGCTTATATAGAAAAGATCTATCGATAATCTATACATACCTATATCATTACCCATTATCAAACCGTTCAAACGGGAAACAAGTAGAAAACATTAGTCGATAGGCTTCATAAATTGATACAATAATCAAGTCAGCAGCACATACAACATTACATACAAAAAAATAAAGTGGAAGATAAATCAAATTGGAAATACACAATAATACACAACAAAAACATAATATTGTACATTATTTACATTAAGTTGTGTGGATTGCATGCAATGTGCATATTGAAAATGTGCAATTAAATGCAAATATGAAAACATTACTGCATTGATCATTTTGAAACGGACTGTGTGCTTACGTGCTTTTAAATGCATACATTACGCCAGTGTAGATTATATCTACATGCATATATACATGTAGATTTGAATGACACCAGGTGTACTCATTAATACTTAATTTGATTTTTTTCATGTTTATATATATTTCCCTTCCTGTTTAGTAGCATAACTACCGTTTGGATATAAATAAAAAAAAATTATATAAGTAAACAATAAGTAATCGAGTACACCGAAATACCAATGAAATTGACACCTTTAGCGGTCGGTCGATTTATATAGGTTTTGACATAACCAAAGAATTGTTTATGTTATGTAATAAGTGTCAGTGTATTAGTTTTGCCCATGTATATTACTTCTTGATACTGTAAAGAATCGAAAATTTGTTAACTGTGCCTACCACGTGTTATTTTTGATTGACCTTCTGGTCAAAGCTTTGGCGATTTAATTTCACCTTTGGACATGTCATCTATTTTTATCAACTTTGGCAGTTTTCCGGAGTCCTCACCTTATTATTCTAATCGTTTTCCCGGTGTTCAATCATATTAATTAGCGTTATTTTACGCTGTGTTATTAGAGTCTGCCACTCTTCGACATCGAGTTTCGCCATGTTGTTGTGTTATGCAAATTATTTAACACTTGTGTGTGACCTTGTGTATCTCGGTCAATCAATATCATTTCGGCGCTTGATGTCTGGAGTCATTGGAAACGATTTTATGTGTGTAAGAATATGCAACGCTTGTGACAGAAAATAAACTTATTTATTGAATTAAAAAGTTTGAGATTTTCATTGAAATATGAAGCTAAATGATTTTTGTATTCCGTAAAGATGTTATTTTATTGACATTCCACTTTTGTTTATTTTTATTCGCTTCATCGGGGATTACTTTTTGGTCCATTAGAGTTACGTTTCTGCATTCCCCGATAGTTTCCCCGACAAATCCCCACATCCCCGATCGTTGATAGGTCATTCCCGATTGTTGTTAGGACAATACCGATAGGTCATCGGGACTGGCTCATATATAAAGGATTTTCTCCGCGTTCTAGGGTTCTGTTCCATCCTCAGTTTACAAAGGTTCCGCCTGTCAGTTATTTCAATTTTACGTTCCTGTCAGTTATTTCAATTTTACGTTCCTGTCAGTTATTTCAATTTTACGTTCCTGCCAGTTATCTACCAGTTGGTTTTGCCAGTTGAGTGCTACCTGTGGATTCTACCAGTATACCTGAGACTTGGTTAGTTTCTAGATTCAGAGTGCATACTCATTATTTGAATCAATTCACAATTCTTTAGAATTTGGCATTTTCAACAGACTAATGTTATCTTAGTCTTGTTGCTAAATTATTTGTTAATTAGGTTTTCAACACTATTGGACTTTATCAACTGAACTTAAGTTGTCTTGGTTCAGTTGCCAAATTTCATTCATTTTAAGTATTTTCCTGACTTTTCTGGGCCATGTTAGTTCAAGCTCAGGTCAGAGTTTATCTGGTATACTGAATATTTTTATTTAGTCAGATAGTATTTTTTTGCATTTGTGTTAAGGAATCCCTTTTGCTATGTTATCCATTAATAAAGTTTATGCCCTTCCCATTCCCCTCCTCTTATTCACGTTGTAGGAGATAGGACCTTATAGGGACTGGACATTAGGAATCAGGATTTACTGTGATTTCCTGTAAATCCTAGTAAAGTTATTCATTTTTCATTTGCTTGTTTAGGACCCTACGATGACATAGATTTCATGTCTTTGTAGAGAAATAGTTTTCATTTCTTTAGATAGGCTATAGGAATAGGGA
Organism: Bathymodiolus brooksi; assembly: GCA_963680875.1. NCBI lineage: Eukaryota > Metazoa > Mollusca > Bivalvia > Mytilida > Modiolidae > Bathymodiolus > Bathymodiolus brooksi. Next base: position 72,273,705 of record OY804576.1, on the reverse strand, counting down.
TTAGGTGCAAATAAAATAGATAAAAGTAGGTAACAAACATTTTCTGGGTTCCTGTGATTTCCAGAAATCCAGTATTTTTAATAAATATTCCATTTAATACAATTAAAACAATTGTGTTAGTGAACATAAATGTGTTAGTTAACAATAGTAAACAATAATTAGTGTTAGTAACAATGGTTGAACACCGTGGCAAAACAAATACCCAAAGTTATAGAAAACAAATAGTATTTAACCTCAGAATATTGAATAATTAAAAATCTGTTGTAAATTGATGTGAAACAAATTGAATTGTGAAGAAATTGACATGACAAAAGTAATAAAATATTTGCTCACATTATTATCTTCATTCTTTAACAGATATCTCCAATATTGCTTGACCTGTTGTTGATTATTCTGGTTTAGTTCCTGTTCTCGTGAGAGAGTCTGTGTTACCAATATCCTCCAAATCTCACTTCTCAAGTGACGTTGAATGTGCAAATTAACCATAATTGTTGGAGTGTTTATCCTCCATCTTGGTTATCTATTCCGTTGAACGCGCAAGAGAAGCTGTGTATATACCGAGTACAACACACAGACTTGATCGTGAGAATAGTTTTATTTCCCCTCAGCCCTTTATTTTGTGTTGTGTTTGATATTCTGTGCAGAGTTAATTAATCTTTTGGCAGATTATCTTCCCCTTGACCCTGTTAGATGCCCAATTATTAATACATGTTTTTGTAATGGTAAACTTTATTCACATGATTTAAACTGAGTGTCAAGCACAAATCAATTTCAACAAACTTCAGGGTTAGTTGTCTAATCTTGTTCATTTCACTGTGATTATTGTCACTAGTGTTCCTCCTTGTTTGGTCTCGGAAGGTCAAAAGAACATAAGACAGAGAAAGATACATTACATAAATTTGACATCCTGGAATAAGAACGTCTTTCACATTTTGCTCAGTATTCACCAACCCTAGCACGTTACATAATTTGGCATCCTCGGCGGGATCTGCTAGCTAATCTAGTAGATCCAGTGATACGAACAAAAGTGAATACCGTCAAAATGGTCAAAAAGAGAACGTTTAGTTCAGCTAAGAAACAAGACGATATGGAGACCAATGTCGCCACCACTGAAGACAGTGAAGCTTATGAGACTGTGAATACAGAAGATGACACTGATAATGAGGAAATGACCTTACGTCCAACTACAAGTAAGGCTACAGCAGAGGCCAAATATTCTGACGACAATGAGGAAATGACCTTACGCCCAACTACAAGTAAGGCTACAGCAGAGGCCAAATATTATGATGATAATGATGAAATGACCATGACCCTAAGACCAAGAATGAAAAAGACTTATAAACTTTCTGACAGAACTACTGCCTCTCCTAGAAGACCAACAACTCTTAGGTATAGAAGACCAGATGTACAAGCAGATAGTATGCCTGAAATTATTGAGAAAGCTCCACAAGGTGATCATGAGGGACTGTATGGGGTAATGGAAAATGCATTTCAAGAAATGACAACACAGGTTGTATCAGCTATACAGTCAGCTTTTGCTGGACTAAAAGGCACACCCATCCCAGAGAATAAATTTGTAAAGAAGAAGGCATCAAAAACTGCCAACCAGTCCCATAATGCCACAGTTAGAGAACAGAAGTCCAGCAGTTCCAACAATATACCCAGAAGAACCATTTCGGGTCTGCTTCATGATAACTCTTTATCATCATCAGAAGAAATAAGCACTTGTGAGTCTGATGATGACAGTATCTGTACTAGTCGCATAGTTGAGCCCAGACGCAGCAGAAGCGACGGCAACACTGTTGCTAAACTACCAGCGTTTACTGGTAAAGAAAAATGGGAAGTCTGGATCAACAGATTTGAAGCTGTGAGCCACCTTCAACAGTGGAATGAGAACAGAAAACTTCAAGAATTGCTTCCCAGATTGCAAGGTGCAGCTGGAGATTTTACATTTGACCAGTTGCAGGGAAGGACATTACTCAGTTATACAAGGCTTGTCAAGGAATTAGGCAATAGGTTTGGTGTTTATGAAAGTAGAAAGAATTACAAGGTCTTGTTCAATCGTAGAAACCAGAGAGCCGGGGAAACCCCAGAAATGTACGCAGCAGAATTAAAGCACATTTATGATAAGGCGTATGCCCATAGAGCATCAATTATTAGACAGGAAGATCTGTTACAGAGATTTCTAATGGGTTTGGAGGACAATAAGGCCAGAGTCCACATTGAGCTTAACAAAGATCCTAAAACTATTGAGGAAGCTGTCCAGGAAGTTATTGCATATATTGAGGCAACAAGTTATCCCAAAACTGAGGACATCTATTATAATGGTCGAAATAAACGGGTGAGACAAGTAAAGAGAAACACGACTGAAGAGCCAAGACAGACAGACAAAACAGGGAAATTAAATGGCCGGAAGCCTCCCGCGAATGTACCTCCAAAACCAGAGTACAGAAATGGGACCCCTCAAGACTTTTTATCCGTTAGTAGAAATGAAATCCAACAGATATGCCAAGAAATGTTTGAGAAATTGAATCGACATGACACAAATTATGAAGGAAGGCAGAACTTTGGTAAAAATTATTCTGTTAACATAGACAGAAATAACAGAACTCCAAAGGCCAGTATGGGGGACAATAAATTTCCGCAACAAAGGAACTCTATGCTCTGCTATTATTGCGGCCAGCCAGGTCATTTTGCACGAAGTTGCTACAGTAACCCAAATAGACAACCCGATAGTTATAGGGCTAACAGACAATCAGACAGACCATTTGAAGGACATGAGTCTAGACAGACACAAGAGTCCATGCCCAAGATATGGAAAGAAGATAGTCCAGTACAAAAATCCAATACAAATGTTTGTATTGCTCCTAGCCCCAACAGAGGTTCTTGTCATGCCCCAGGTTTTAGTTTAAACTAGATAGGGTCAACTCTGATGGCCGAGAGCAGACCCATTATTTTCAAGAAGGTCAAACATTGGAAATAGATGATGTGCAGGCCCCAACTAGCAGCTCTAATTCGACAAATTTAGAAAATTGTGAATTTAGTGAAATTGAAAATGTTCAATTTGATTCAATAGTGAAACCTTGTATTTCCCAGGTTGGGAAAGACATTACTTGTTCTAACCGTGACGACGGAACTGAACAAAAATTGCCTAGTTGTGATGTTATTGGACGTCAAGTTCTTAGAAGTGATGGAGTTTATGTCATGGGACAAGTTCAAGGATCGGAAATAAATTTTACTGTTGATACGGGTGCTGCTAGGACAGTGTTATCTAGACAGGCTTTTAGTAAAATTCCGGAGTCCAAGAAACCCTATTTGAAAAAGTCCAATACCCTAGCTAGTGCAGATGGTAAGCCCCTACAGGAGTTAGGGAAGGCCATTTTTGATATTCAGTTAGGAGACTTGAATTTTGATATTGAGTTAATAGTTGCAGATATTGAGGATGAAGCTTTATTAGGTCTTGATGTACTAATGAATGCAGAATGGGGACCCGCTGATCTTAGATTAAGCGACGGAATTATGCTGCTAGGTGGTTCCTGTATCCACTGTACCCAAATTGGCCAACCTGAAAAAGTCAGAAAAGTACGTCTTGCTGATAATTATGAAATACCCCCTTCTTGTGAAATTTTAGTTGATGTTTTTGTTGACAGATATGACGATGACAGTCCAGATATTGTTTCTGATTTATTATTAGAACCTGTGAAAGATTTTCTTCAAAGTTTCCTGTTGTTATGGCCCCTACTTTGGTAGACATTAGTCAAGATGTTACTAATAAAGTACGTATCCTGAACCCTTTTAATAAGAAAGTTACAATATCACAAGACACAATCATAGGGGAAGCAGAAAAACTTGTAAATGAGCCCAAAATGTTAATAGAATTTGAAGATATGACAGAAATTAATAATTTCAATCAAGTGAGACGTTTAAAAGAACAGGAAAAGAGTAACCCTGTTCAATGGGAAACTAATACTGGAATTATTAGGAATATTTCAAAGAAAGGAACGGCAGATGGAGGTAAAAGTGGAATAGTTCAACCACATTTGCAAGACTTGTTCCAGAAATCGACAGAAGAATGTTCACCTGAAGAAAGCCAAATTATGGCTGAACTTTTTCAAAAGTTCTCAAATACCTTCTCCAAAGATGAGATAGATCTTGGTCGAACAACATTAGTAGAACACCACATTGACACTGGAGATGCTAAACCGATAAAACAGCCTCCTCGTAGGGTGCCAATGGCTTATGCCAATGAAGAAAAGAATCTTATTGATAAGATGCAGAAACAGGGGATTATTCGAAAGTCCACCTCTCCATGGTCCAGTCCTTTATTATTAGTAATGAAGAAGAATGGGACAGTTAGACCATGTGTAGATTACAGAAAACTTAATTCTGTAACTAAGAAAGATGCTTTTCCCCTGCCCAGAATTCAGGATTGTTTGGATACTGTCTCAGGAGCCGTTCTATTCAGTACGTTTGATTTAACTAGTAGTTTTCACCAAATTCCTGTTTCCACTAAGGATGTTCCAAAAACAGCCTTTGTCACCAAGTATGGTTTATATGAATATCTTACACTCCCAATGGGTATGTGTAACGGACCCCCAACTTGTCAACGCTTAATGGAATTAGTCCTTAATGGATTACAATGGCAGATTTGTCTGATCTATTTGGATGACATAATAGTTTTTGGTTCAAATTTTTCTGAACATATTCAGAGGATTGAGACGGTTCTTCAGAGGATTTCTGATGCTGGTCTTAAGTTGAAACCTGAGAAATGCCACCTGTTAAAATCTGAAGTCGCCTTTTTGGGCCATGTTGTTTCGCAAAAAGGAATCAGACCAAATCCTGATAATGTTGCCAAAATACTTTCTTGGCCAATCCCTACAAATGTGTCAGAAGTACGCCAAATATTGGGCTTAGGAAGTTATTACCGCCGTTTTATAAGGGATTTTTCTCTGTTGGTGAAACCCTTAACAGAACTGACTAAGAAATCAAATAAATTTCTGTGGTCAGATTCTTGTCAACAAGCTTTTGATAAGTTAAAACAAGCATTTGTAAGTCCTGAACTAATGGCATATCCTAGAGATACAGGAGATTTTATACTTGATACTGATGCCTGTGACACAGCTATTGGTGCTGTTTTGAGTCAAATTCAAGACGGACACCTTAGAGTAATTGCCTATGGTAGTCGTACCCTTAACCAAGCAGAAGGAAATTACTGCATCACGGATAAGGAGTTGTTAGCTGTCCGTTATTTTATTGAATATTATCGACAGTATTTATTAGGTAGAACATTTACTGTCAGGACAGATCACCAAGCATTGATCTGGCTTTTTAGTTTAAAAGAGCCAAAAGGAAGGATTGCACGGTGGGTTGAAATCCTATCCGCCTTTGACTTTACTGTTGAGTATCGTCCTGGTAACAAACATGGTAATGCAGATGCAATGTCAAGATGTCTAAACCCTAGAGAATGTGACTGTCCACAAACTGACAATTTAGAATATTTAAAATGTGGCCCTTGCGCCAAATGTATGCAAAGAGCAGAGAATATGTCAAGTTCATTACCATGTTATAATGTTCAAGATTCGAATGAAAAAGAATCTGACCTTGTTAATATAATCAAGACTAGAAATCAGAAAGAAAAAGACAACTGGACCATTTGGCCAGCTGGATATACTCGGATGAATTTGCAGTCTATGCAAGAAAAAGACGAAGACATAGGACCCATTCGTCAATGGCAGAAACAAGAGACTAGACCAGACAGAAAGGAAATAGAAACAAACAGCCCAGCTACCAGACATTATTGGTTTTTATGGGGATCTCTAAAAATAATAGACGGTCTTTTGTATAAGGAATTTCATAAACATGACGACACAGGTCATTACTACCAGTTATTGACCCCTAGAAAGATGAAGGAAGATGTCCTAAAACAGATGCATAATTCTATTGTATCTGGGCATTTAGGGAATAAGAAAACCAAGGAAAAAATAAAACAGAGATTTTATTGGTTCGAAATGCGAGAAGACATTCGCATTTGGATCAGTAAGTGTGAGATCTGTGCATCTATTAAACCCCCACAGAAGACATTCAAGGCTCCACTTGGGAGTATGCCAACTGGTGCACCATGGGATCGTCTTGCTACAGATATATTAGGTCCACTTCCTGTTACACCTAGAGGGAATAGATATATTCTCGGCGTCACAGATTACTTTACTAAATGGATAGAAGTCTTTCCAGTGCCCAACCAAACAGCTGAAACATGTGCTAATGTCATTTTGAATGAAGTTATTTGTCGATATGGTTGTCCCTTGTCAATACACTCAGACCAAGGACGCAATTTTGAAAGCGATATATTCCAAGAATTATGTCAACTTTTGGAGATAAGAAAGACCAGAACCAGTCCCAGAAATCCTAAAGGTAATGGACAGATTGAACGTTTCAATCGCAGCCTGTTGTCCATGATTAAATCATTCTTAAGAGGTGAACAGACTGGGTGGGACTTGAATCTTGGATGTTTGGCTGGTGCTTATAGGGCTACACCACACGAGTCCACTGGACTGACACCAAATCTTCTACTGCTTGGCAGAGAAGTGAGATTACCTATACAAGTTATCAAAGGAGGTGCTCCTTTGAACGGAGAAAGTGACATTCCCATGAATTGGGGTGGACATGCACTACAAATCAGGGAAAGACTACAGAAAGCCCATGAAGTTGCCCGACGGAATTTGTCTATAAGTGCAAAACGCAGAAAAGATTTTTATAATAATAAAGTAAATTTTACACCATATCATGTATATGATAAGGTTTGGTATCTAGACGAGATGCGACGTCAAGGAATTAGTCCCAAGTTACAACCCATGTATATTGGACCATGTTTAATTACAAAGAAAATGAATGACATTAACTATCAAATACAAGTTAATGGTCTTGGAAACTCAAAAGTGGTCAACCATGACAAACTTAAACCATATCTCGCTGATAGTACCCCAAAATGGATTGAGAAATTACTGAAAAATAAGCCATAAATGAATTATTGCATAAATGTGTTTTCCTTTTGTGCAAATTTATATCAGTACTGTACTTAAATCTTGTACCCAGTAGAAATATTGCCCAGCAGCCACAGGTGTTCAATCAATTCACTTATGTAAAATAAAATATATATACATGATATATGACAAATATACTTACCATAGTGTCATCTATATTTTCCAGATATGGATAAAATAGTAAAGCCTGATAGAGGTAGGGTGTACCAGTGCACCATATGTGACTTCCTGGGAGAGAGGAAAACAGCATTAAAACACTTTAGAACCAAGCATGTCACCGCTCACGAGGCACAATATCATTGTAATATTTGCAGCTTCCATAGCCATGATTTTCAATTAATAAAGAGGCATGGTTCCTTTTACAAGCCCCACAATGCACTCAAAGAAGAATTTATGAAAGATGGTAATTATTTAGGGTCCGATGACCAACATCTTATAGAAAATGAAAACTTCAGGAAAGTTGATCCTGAGAGGGATCTGAAACGCTGGGAGGCAGCTGAATCCAATGCTCATTGGTTTTCTAAGTGTAAGAAGTCAACTGCCGTGGTTGCTTCTTCCACACTGAAACTAATTCAACCTGTGGTTCCTCCTACTGTTTCATACTCTCCGCCTAGGATTGCTTTGGATAACATTGCTGATCAACTTATTGCTTTATCTGAAGATGTTATGCCTTCACTGCCAGAACCTCTACGTTCACCTCCATATATTACTCCAAGACCTGTGCTTCCTGATATTCCCATTCCTCCGCCTGACAATGACATAGAACTGGATCTGCGCCACCAACTTTTGGAAACGTCCGAAAATTTTGATTTACAACAAACTTCCTCGGATTACCCTACATCAGTTTTAGAAGTGCTTATTAAAGTTGGACAGAAAACAAATAATTATCTCAAGGAAATATCGAATCAGCTAAAACGCAACCATGATCAAATGGAGAAAATAGAAATTGCAGTCCGCCGTAGTTATTCTCATCAAAATGTCCGTCCCGTTTACAACCACAACAGATACATTCCACCACGTTCACCAATCCGTAATAGACCACCATTTAATCCTGTTAACAGACCGTTGAAACGTAAATTTATTCAGGAAAAGTCTGTGTCACCTGTAAAAAAAATAAAGTCTAATATAACCAAGAAATCCAGGAAGTGAACATTTTATGGACAATTTCCATTTTTATTATTAATTGTATTGTTAATATTGTTATTACTTACAATTAGTTTTGGTGCACTTAACATTAACTGACTGTGTTGTCCAGTCAAGTAATTTTGTAGTACTATGTACATCTAGTGCTATCATATTTTTATCAAAATTTTATTGGTTATAGGGAATCCTTGGCCCTATATCCTGAATCCTGTATTTTATTTATTTAAGTACACCATACCATGGTTATATTTTATGAGAATGAGGCATTAAAAAAAAAAAAAATGTAAATACTAAAATTGGGTGGATTTAATGAATTTACTACAGAAATCTGATTACATACAGGTCATCAGAAATTATGAACATGTCTTGTGTATGAACATTATCCGAAATTATGAACATGTCTTGTGTATGAACATTATCCGAAATTATGAAGATGTCTTGTGTATGAACATCATCAGAAATTATGAAGATGTCTTGTGTATGAACATTATCCGAAATTATGAACATGTCTTGTGTATGAACATTATCCGAAATTAGGAAGATGTCTTGTGTACGAACATTATCCGGAATTATGAAATCGTCTAGTTTACGAACATTATCTGAATACATGAAGAGATCTTGTGTGCGAACATCACCAGAATTTATGGACAGTACATTGCTAGGATTCAGTGACATTTGTGTTATGAACATTCTATAATTATAGACAATAATTGTAAAATTTTATTGAAATTTATTTAGTAGTAAATTATAATATTTCCTATAATTTACAGGTATAGACAGGTAAACTTGTATATGCTATATTTAAATTTTGCAGGTAATTTAACTGTGTCTGTCCAGTATAAAATTACCATTTCTGGTGCTACGTACCATCTAGTGCCAAGTTATTTGATATCTATTGTTAGATGGTGATAATTGTCAGTTATTGTTTCAAATTTAATGAGGTATAAGGAATCCTTGGCCTTATATCTTAATTACAGTTGTAATTGATATATTTTCAAATGGGAATGTATCAGTGCGAGAAATTATGAAAATATAAAACACTGAGCCCGGATAGTTTTAATTTTTTGTATTTAGAAGTAACATTTGAGAGTTACTTCCCTTGTATTTTACAATCTAGTGATTGTATGAGAAGTGTGCTTCGATTTTCTTGATCTGTGTTTAACGTTCAAGTATTTTTGAGAATACCATGTAAACATAAATTGAATGTTGGGACAAAAGATTTTGTTTTGTGAAAGAAATGTTCAAATTATTGTCAGTGAAAATCTTACCATTTTTATTTTTGCTGCTTTAACTTCTTCAGGAATAATTGTTGAGTTCTTGCCTGAAATAATTAAATAGAAAAACAATTTGCATAATTAAGATAAAAAATGAAAAGTAACTGATTTTTACATTTTAATTTTTGTGATGAAATGGATAATTTTGAGTAAATTAATAAGATACCGGTAGGTCATTGTGAATTATTGTATGATTGGAAGGTGCAAACAAGCCCTAATGTGTTCAAAAACAAAATTTATTTGTTACCTTATTTTACTAGTTATTGTTGTTAACTTGTTACTGCCTAAAAATTGAGTATAATATTTTTTATTAGAAGAGTTTTCGTGAGGACACTGAAAACTTAAGTGAGGGCAAATGTAAAGAATCGAAAATTTGTTAACTGTGCCTACCACGTGTTATTTTTGATTGACCTTCTGGTCAAAGCTTTGGCGATTTAATTTCACCTTTGGACATGTCATCTATTTTTATCAACTTTGGCAGTTTTCCGGAGTCCTCACCTTATTATTCTAATCGTTTTCCCGGTGTTCAATCATATTAATTAGCGTTATTTTACGCTGTGTTATTAGAGTCTGCCACTCTTCGACATCGAGTTTCGCCATGTTGTTGTGTTATGCAAATTATTTAACACTTGTGTGTGACCTTGTGTATCTCGGTCAATCAATATCATTTCGGCGCTTGATGTCTGGAGTCATTGGAAACGATTTTATGTGTGTAAGAATATGCAACGCTTGTGACAGAAAATAAACTTATTTATTGAATTAAAAAGTTTGAGATTTTCATTGAAATATGAAGCTAAATGATTTTTGTATTCCGTAAAGATGTTATTTTATTGACATTCCACTTTTGTTTATTTTTATTCGCTTCATCGGGGATTACTTTTTGGTCCATTAGAGTTACGTTTCTGCATTCCCCGATAGTTTCCCCGACAAATCCCCACATCCCCGATCGTTGATAGGTCATTCCCGATTGTTGTTAGGACAATACCGATAGGTCATCGGGACTGGCTCATATATAAAGGATTTTCTCCGCGTTCTAGGGTTCTGTTCCATCCTCAGTTTACAAAGGTTCCGCCTGTCAGTTATTTCAATTTTACGTTCCTGTCAGTTATTTCAATTTTACGTTCCTGTCAGTTATTTCAATTTTACGTTCCTGCCAGTTATCTACCAGTTGGTTTTGCCAGTTGAGTGCTACCTGTGGATTCTACCAGTATACCTGAGACTTGGTTAGTTTCTAGATTCAGAGTGCATACTCATTATTTGAATCAATTCACAATTCTTTAGAATTTGGCATTTTCAACAGACTAATGTTATCTTAGTCTTGTTGCTAAATTATTTGTTAATTAGGTTTTCAACACTATTGGACTTTATCAACTGAACTTAAGTTGTCTTGGTTCAGTTGCCAAATTTCATTCATTTTAAGTATTTTCCTGACTTTTCTGGGCCATGTTAGTTCAAGCTCAGGTCAGAGTTTATCTGGTATACTGAATATTTTTATTTAGTCAGATAGTATTTTTTTGCATTTGTGTTAAGGAATCCCTTTTGCTATGTTATCCATTAATAAAGTTTATGCCCTTCCCATTCCCCTCCTCTTATTCACGTTGTAGGAGATAGGACCTTATAGGGACTGGACATTAGGAATCAGGATTTACTGTGATTTCCTGTAAATCCTAGTAAAGTTATTCATTTTTCATTTGCTTGTTTAGGACCCTACGATGACATAGATTTCATGTCTTTGTAGAGAAATAGTTTTCATTTCTTTAGATAGGCTATAGGAATAGGGATTAGGTGCAAATAAAATAGATAAAAGTAGGTAACAAACATTTTCTGGGTTCCTGTGATTTCCAGAAATCCAGTATTTTTAATAAATATTCCATTTAATACAATTAAAACAATTGTGTTAGTGAACATAAATGTGTTAGTTAACAATAGTAAACAATAATTAGTGTTAGTAACAATGGTTGAACACCGTGGCAAAACAAATACCCAAAGTTATAGAAAACAAATAGTATTTAACCTCAGAATATTGAATAATTAAAAATCTGTTGTAAATTGATGTGAAACAAATTGAATTGTGAAGAAATTGACATGACAAAAGTAATAAAATATTTGCTCACATTATTATCTTCATTCTTTAACAGATATCTCCAATATTGCTTGACCTGTTGTTGATTATTCTGGTTTAGTTCCTGTTCTCGTGAGAGAGTCTGTGTTACCAATATCCTCCAAATCTCACTTCTCAAGTGACGTTGAATGTGCAAATTAACCATAATTGTTGGAGTGTTTATCCTCCATCTTGGTTATCTATTCCGTTGAACGCGCAAGAGAAGCTGTGTATATACCGAGTACAACACACAGACTTGATCGTGAGAATAGTTTTATTTCCCCTCAGCCCTTTATTTTGTGTTGTGTTTGATATTCTGTGCAGAGTTAATTAATCTTTTGGCAGATTATCTTCCCCTTGACCCTGTTAGATGCCCAATTATTAATACATGTTTTTGTAATGGTAAACTTTATTCACATGATTTAAACTGAGTGTCAAGCACAAATCAATTTCAACAAACTTCAGGGTTAGTTGTCTAATCTTGTTCATTTCACTGTGATTATTGTCACTAGTGTTCCTCCTTGTTTGGTCTCGGAAGGTCAAAAGAACATAAGACAGAGAAAGATACATTACATAAATTTGACATCCTGGAATAAGAACGTCTTTCACATTTTGCTCAGTATTCACCAACCCTAGCACGTTACAATACTAATAACTTTGTATGTGGATTTTGGAACAAAAACAAAGAATTACAGCAAGGCAAGTTTTCGAATATTATTCAGGGGAAGTATCTTAGTTGTACATAAACACATACACACACACGAATTCATGTCAGCATACTAAAACGTATCTTGTTTAAATTTGATAACTTGTTTCTGAATCCCATTGAACTTTGTTTAAGTATATATATTGGAGTAATTGTATGTTGAAATTTCATAAAATAAATATTGTTCAAACTAACATCTGTATACATCACTTATTTTCATCTGGAAAATAAGGGCATATCAATTAATTTTAGAGTCACATGTCATTTTATACGTGTTTTGATTGGTTTAAAAAGTTGAGGTTATTTGTAAAACTATTTATAAATGTACGGAATCGAAAAATAAACGTCGTTCTCAAGGCGTCGCGTGCCGTTGTCATCGGGTACACATGTGGTTATGTGATAGGATTGTAAGAATTGAAAGAACAACTATTTCCTTCGTATTTTCATTCCACATGGGGAAGGGAGTGGGGCATATTGAATGAAGTGAAAATGTTTCACCTAAAATAATTCTAATATTGCTATTGCATATATAAAAGAATGCATAGTAAAAAAAGAAGAAGCGATAGTGCCTTTGGTTTCTTCGATGTCTGGAATGTTTTCCTCACTTTTTATTTTATAACATCCGCACATATTGATATATATTCGGAAGTTATAATATTATATATGTATCTAAAGGTAATTAACTAACCATTTATTTGTCAAACAACGGAAGACATTTTATTTAGTTTCTTGGAGTGGCATACATATTTCAGACAAAGAAGAAAAGGTTTGGGATATTCACTCAAACAGTGATGAATGGTGGCTAAAATAAGTCTTTAAAAATGTTTCATTAAGATTATACACATGTACGAAAATCAGGGTTAGGGGCTTGGTGTTTAACGCCACTTTCAACAATATTTCATGTATATCGTGACACTCAGTTTTATTGGTGGAAACCAGAGTACCCGGAGAAAACCACCGACCCGTCGCAAGTCACTGACAAACTTTATCACATAATGTTGTACACAATGTATTATGTACACCTCGAATGAGCGGGATTCGAACTCAAAACGTTAGTGGTGATAGGCACTGGTTGCATAGGTAGTTGTAAATCCAACTAACATGCGATCACAACCACGACGACCCCACGAATATCAGAGTTGATGTGATATGATAAATATATACAAATGTATTTCAGAATTGTTAATGGGAAGGCTATTACGAAGACATCTTGCTGTCCTAATTTTTATTTGAATAATACAGACTGTCGAGGTATGTTGTGTTCCTTGTTAACTGTCAACTTCACAACATTAACAAGGAAGTACCGACAAATGTTTAGTATATTGTTTATGAATCGCCATAACCCAACTGACCTGTACTTGACCTAGTATTTACTCAATTCCACTTATCTGTATCCATGATAAGTAAAAACACGCGAAGAAAGATAACTCGAAAAACATATAGGGCAGCGAAGATTGTGAAACATGCTTAAATTTTATTCATCAACAATACACAAAAATACACCAAATTAATGGTCCATTCTTTTGGAACTGAACAGAAAAACGGTTATTTAAACCATACGTGTACGTTTGTGACCGGTCACGTTTACCAAAAGAATACAAATTTGCGGTCGGTTACCCAGAACCCATAGTTAAAAATGGAAACAAATATAGCTCTGTTGGAGCTGTTGGAGGAAGAGACATTCACAAACTTCTGGATTGATGTTGAAATTGTAATTATATTCATAAAACTGTCTTTAAATCATTTATGGGGTAAAATCCATCCAATAATATAAAGGTTTTGTTTTTTAATCCCACTATGGTCCATTCGTTTGGAACTGAACAGAAAAACGGTTATTTAAACCATACGTGTACGTTTGTGACCGGTGACGTTTACCAAAAGAATACAAATTTGCGGTCGGTTACCCAGAACCCATTGTTAAAAATGGAAACAAATATAGCTCTGTTGGAGCTGTTGGAGGGAGAGACATTCACAAACTTCTGGACTGATGTTGAAATCGTAATTATATTCATAAAACTGTCTTTAGATCATTTATGGGGTAAAATCCATCCAATAAGATAAAGGGGAGGTTTTTTAATCCCAGATTGGCTTACATTAACTCAGTGGCAAGTGACAATCGGGATAAAAGAGCACATTTAAAGATATCTTAATTCTAAAGAGAGGCTGGTGATAACTGCCATGTTCAAACTCCAAACTGCTTTATATAATGAGAGAGTACTCATCCATATGTATACCACTATCAATAGTTTATTGCTACATTAAATTTAAGTAAGCTGGATTGCCTCTCCTTGTAATTTTTCAGATCATACTGTGTCGTGTGTGTAATCAGTTTGCTTGTTCGTTATGTATATATCTGTTTTATTTTTTACTCTGATTGATCACATTCCATTGCACGAAATATAACAAAATTGAAAAAAAAAATAGAAGGATTAATAATGGATAGAAAACTTTGGTGAAAATATTTGACAGTCAGTGGTTTCTTTTTCCGGATATTCGTGATTTAATTTTATTATTCCTAACAAACCTATGACTTATGAATGAATAATTATTGTTTAACGTCAACGTCAATGTAACAGTATTTTAGCTACATTCACGAGGAGAACAAGCTTACAAACTATGAACAAAGTGTACGTATGCAAATTAGTTTAATGTGCAATATCATAGGGGCCAATGTCATATATCATACATGTATTACGATTAAAAATCATGAAGACGGGTACCTGGTGTATGTACAGGGCTATTCAACCCCATGTTACAGTTAAGAGGGGGTGTGTTTACGGGGTTTGTTAAACCCCATGCTACATTTAAGAGGGGTGATTGCGCGAATGTGCGGGGGGTTATTCAAGCCCATTGACTAAATGAACACAAGAAAATAAATCTATTGTATAATTGTTTACAATACACTGCACAAATTGTTTACATTTATTTCATAATTGTAGCTTGTTCAGCTGGTCTTTATGGAAAGAACTGCAGTGGCGTTTGTGAATATCCAGATTACGGAATACTCTGTGAAGGGAGATGCAATTGTTCGAAAGAAAGGTTTAAACATTTATATAATATTCAGTAATAAAAAAAAGAACATTAAAATTTATTTACCAATATGACATGACAAAAATGTAAAGAAAAAGCACTATTTTCTATGAAATTAATACGACTTCTTCTTTGCAGACAGTGAAATATATTGTTATGAATTATATCATGGTACATGGAGAAAACCACTTGGGACAACAAGCTGCCACACAAAAATAGAATCGAGGATATCTCACTATAATATATACCCAAAGGGAACGAGCTCACAAACTTCAGTTATGATGGTAGCCCGAATAATTTTGTATGTATAGTCCGCCTCCTTCCCAGGTCCCCACATTGACGTCTAGAGTACATTGACCATAAGATGACGCTGAATTATTCGCGTCATGGTGATAGGGCACTGACTGTGTACAATTAAGATGACACGTGATTGTTTTTTTATCGTTAATATTAGTGGAATTGATGACCATCACTGTTTAAACTTTTTTTTTCACAAGATGCAAATCCAACTACAACAGTCGACCCTTAATACATTGTTAGTGTCACTATGAACATGACATTCATGAAAACTGTTGAAGAAAACAATGCCACATAATAAGTTTCTGAATATTATGTCAATAGGATAACTTTGATACATTATGTCAATAGGATAACTTTGATACATTATTTTGTAGTTGTCATTATGCTTCGGGATGCACAGAAACAGGTATGATAAGTATAAATGTATATTTCAATATTTCAATACAAAATATTTGTAACATTTTTATCACATATATTTCTATATTTTCAAAATTACATTAGGTTATGTTTTGTCAATATTAATTATACGGAAAGGATAACAACCCAATTGATGATATTTGACAGAACCCAACACAAAATATGTTGAATTGGTAAAGCTAGGACAGATTTGAACGATTTGATATACATGTACTTAATGAATGTGAATACAAAACAAAAACAGAAACAAAACATTCCATGTCAATAAATTGGCTACATCATTGTTGATACTTTTTCTATAAGGCCAATTCTCGTTTTATATAAATACTTCTTGTAATCATCATTGGCATCTCTCTCTGGACTTATACATGGATACACAGGTAATTCATTTACGCTGATAATATTAGTCCAATCTCTGCGCTGGGAAGAACTTTTCATTGCAATTATATTCTCTTAAAGTCTTAAAAGTCAAAATGTAAATAAAACGTCAAGTGTGTGTACTCTACTATTTGTGACGATTTTTGTTTCAGAACTATTTTGTTTCTGTCATTTGCATATTATTTGCATACTATGATCATTAGTGTATCATGTCTTCCTTAACATATTTTAGTATTACTTCAAAGTTTTAAATTTATTTTTTCAACTTACCTTTAATATTTACAGGACAGACAACGAGTAAAGTTCAAACAACAACGAAAGATCAGGAAGGTACGTTTTCTTTCTATATACTCCAACAAAACACTGGATTTGAACTGATGATTAGGAATCATAGAAATCAGTATTCTTCTACTTCTACTAAATACTGACTGCCTTCAACAAGTTGAAAATTATGTCAAAGGTTACAAATGACAATTGGAAAAGGTTAATTAAAAATTTCATAAATTAATACTTGGTAGAGGAGACCGCAGCATTGAATGTTTCAACCGAGCGACTCAAAACTGTGAGCTGTGGCAGTCTGTTCCAGTCAGATATCGTACGAGGGAAACATCGATTCTTGTCTTTGTCGAGTCTTACAATGAGTGATAATGAAAGACAAGAAATACATGTTCTGTGATTGGCTGAATGATGGCTCAAGGCGGTCTTTTTTTGGACTAGATATATATTTTCGTTTTCTATTTTATACATCATGACAAGTCGAGCATCTATGCATCTGTCTTTAAGACTGCGTCAGTTCAAGTGTTGTAACATGTCACCAGCGCTAGATGTGTTTCGCTGTCTGTTGGTGGCGAGCCTGTCAGTCCTGTATTGGACCAGTTCGAGTTGATCGATTTCACATTTATTGTGAGGGTTCCAGGCAGAACAAGCATACTGAATCTTCCAAAAAACTAGAAAATTGAATAACTGTTCCTATTGTCTTTACTAGTTTTGATTCCATTCGTTTGTTTATATATTCATTGTTTATATAAGTGAAGGATAACATCCTCAGAACATTTCTACTAGATTTTTAATATCAGAGTATTGTTCTTCATTAAGGGATTCATAGGCCGTTACTACTTGTTAGTATCTTCCACATACATATATTAGAAACTTTGCCCCATTTTACCAAATTTGTACAATAAACTAGTTTTAACAACGGGTAGTTTTTTGTCCAATCAGATTGTGAGTTGTGTACTGATATTTTTTTTTATCTTTATCAATCATTATGCAAATAAGGCAAGTGTTGTAAAATTGTACTCTATGTGTTCTAGACCGAAACATAGATGTTTAATTACGTAAAATAAGGAAAACTCACTGCTTTGCCTAATTTTCATTACTAAACTATTTTCTTCCAAAATAGAAAAACGTAGTTCCAGAAGAATTATATTATCACTTCACTGTTGTTTAGTCATCTTACATGTAAATTAAGCATGGCTAAGAAATGTAATTAAATGACTCCCTGGCAATGTATTGCCCTCCTAGCATCTGCGCCATATTACATGTAACGGTATGAAAAACTATTTTTAAGAAACAGCTGTTTCGGAAATGTGATGCTCCATATGCATGCGTAAAAGACAACTTGATGCAGCTCTGTTTTGAAAATGATCGGTAGTTGCCTGTTGTTATGTTACCATTTTAAACCGTATCTTAATTAATGGTGTTAAACCACTAATTAATTTCTTTAACATTTTCTACTAAATTTGTGTTTTTTCTAGCCTACCTGGCCATTTTATCTTCAGTTTAACCCTTCCAAGACCATATATTTTCTAAAACGTACATGATTATTCTACGTTCTATCAAAATATCATGGGATGTTGAAAGTCTTGCAGTGAAATACTAGACTATGGAAAACACCTACTATAAAAACAGCTCCGTCATCCCACGGAAATTAAGTATTTATAAGTCATGCATCAAATCATCCATAGAGGTATTAAAATACAACTAAATACATCAAATTTGGGCTCAAAATAATCCTTATATATTCAACTTCAATTTTCAATTTTAATTATTCCATTCCATTCAGTATTCTTCACAATACAAAAAAGAGAAAGGAACTTTTTTCTTTAAAAAGGACTAATTGTTTTCTATATGTTATAAGCTCTGATTGGTGAATTAGTGGTTTGACACCTAATAAATAAAGACTGATTCTACCCAAAAGTACTCTGAAATGGATATCATCAACATACTTGAGTTCTTGATGACAACATATGTCATGTTTGATGGACATTTTTTCAATAAACAGTCGGAATTCCAATGGGTATCAACTGTGCTCCTGTTCTCGCCGACTTGTTTCTTTATTAGTATGAGATGCGTCATACAGTGGCTTCTCAAGACAAAGTATGTTGATCGCATCTATCGTACTGAGCTTGAAATAAAGGAAACCACAGAAACTGCTAGGCTAAGTTTAGCTTATAATTATTTTATTTCATAAAAGATACAACGAGGATCAGACACAAGTTTTACCAACTTATATATATATACAATTATTAATGCATTATGTAATGTTTGCTTCATAGTGGAGCAGGTGCTGCTTTTCCTTCCGGAGCACCTTAGTTCATCTCCGGTTATTGGTGGGGTTCCTATTGCTAACTTTTAGTTTCCTGTATTGAGTTTTATAGATAATTGTTTGTCCTTTTTATTTTGGACATTGGGTTGTCTGACCTTCGATATACGGCTCTTCTGATTGCCACTTTGGTGTCTTCAAACTTTTCGTAACTCCTATGCATAATAATAGCAAATAATATTCATTAAAAGATATATTATCATCCATGCACATGATATATTCAAAGGCACATTTCCAGGTCATGACGAATGCTATGTCCTGGCGGCTCAACGTGGAAATGACAGAGCCCTGGTTTAGGGGGAGTTTGAAATAACAGCCATTACTTTAAAAAAATATTAAATTAAAAGCACATCTACACCTACTAATGGTTGACATCATGACACATCACACAGTATATACAAACATCTATGAAATTAAAGAAACATATATATATATAGCGTAAATAATCATATCGTTATGTAGTATTCTTATTGAAAATGGTAATACATTTAATGCTTTATAACACATGCTTTGAAATATTTAAGGGGAGTACCTCCCCTCTAAAGCCGCGCATGATTTGAGATATACGTGGGTGAAATCAATTGATTTATTTTCAATAAAATGAAGTTCCCTTTGGGAATGTATTGAAACGATTTTACATGTGACCAGATAATTATTTTCGTGTACAATACATGTGTCTTATTTTATAGTTACAGAAGTAATTAAATATACAACTATTAAAACACAGATCGCCCAAAGTACACACAAGTCTATTGAGAATCATCAGGGTATGTATGCTCTTTACAAATTGTGTTGTTTAATTATCATTTCACACATGTGTTTTCTTCTTTGTGAACTAATTCAGACATTTGAATTTGTTGTAGTTGTTCAATGCACATGTGACCAGTACATTGATTGTTTTGATAGAACTCAGTTGGTGAAGCAAAATATACCCAAGCAAGGCTACGTTGCTCCTACTTTTAAGTCATATTTTACTACACAAATTATATGGTCGTGATCATGAACAGGTTGACCGTAAATATCAATATCTCTAATGACGATGCATCATTTCCGTTTTCCGTAGATGTTTCTTTCCTCTATCACCGGAAATACTTGACTAAGAGAAACATAACGTGCGTGTTATAAGAAACAGCAACTACCAACAATTCACGAGCTGTTGGGCTCTCTCCCATAGGGTGTGCCGGGGGTATAATAGGCACCAGGTTTCTCTGTCCTAGTCCTCTAAAAGGGGCCAACCCCGCGGGAACCCCGGGGTATAGAAATGGGACCGAGAGCTTCTTCGGCTTGAAGGGGCATCCGTCGGTTGTGCGGGATGTATAAATTAACAACCAACCTGTCCTTCGGATGAGACGTAAATAAAACCGAGGTCCCGTGTTGAGAGATTGCCATTCTCTTCGCACGTTAAAGAACACTCAGTGTACCAGCTCATTATGAGCATTATGCTCATGATGAGTGGTCCATAGGAGACTTGTTGCACTGGCTAAATTATCCGTCCATACCTATCACCTTTCCTTGTTTCGAGACCCGTGGCGTTTAATTCTTTTCTCTCGTCTTGAATATAGCTGGAAAATTGCTCGCTGGACGTTAAACATCAATGAATCAATCAATCAATCAATGAGCTCTTGGGCTCACTATTAGCAAATGGATATGAATATAATGTATTATCTATGTGAATCGTAATTCTACTTTTATGTAGAAGTGACATTAATTAAAGATTAGCTGTAGGAATTCTATAACAACATCAAATGCCGTCCCACCATACAAAGTGTAATACGTTAGTCTATATCCTGTTCATTGTGTCAGGTATGTCTTGAACAGGAGACTACTCCTCCCAACTGGTAATTAATCCACCAAGAACATAATACCTTAGTTCAGAAATGTCATAATGGGTACCACCATGAATTGAATGAAGAACAGAACTAGAGAAGAGAATGTTTCAACTAACTAAACTATGCGTGTAAATATCTTTCACAGCAATAGGTTCCCTTATAATAATGGTGACTATAGATGCAACTCCTTCGGGTCTCCTGGTCGTATTCACAGATGTTGTGGGAATCTGAACGAACGTTTGTTTTCGAGTTAAATTGCAGCTTTGATTTCATGTAATTGTTGTCTTCTATCCCGAATATCCATTTTACATATACCCCTTCTGATCTAAGGGACAGTCGGTAGCTGTGATCGTATGGTCGTCGGATATACGGTTTCCTATGGAATCAGTCCGATTACCGCCCATAGAGGTGATATATGATCAAGTCCCCCGGGAATGGCGGATCGAGGTTTGTCACCGCTTATTCCAGCTAATAAAACTGATTTTGGTGGGATTCGTGTTGCTCGATCTTAATTTGCTTTCTCCCCCGGTTTTTAGTGGTTTTCGTGTTGCTCGATCTTTCGTGTTCTGTATAATGTTTTGTAGATCATTGTTTGTCCTTTTTTGCCATTTGTCCTTCGGTTTACGGTTTCTGATTACCACTTTTGATATCTTAAAACTTTTCTTTCAACGATTACAACTGAAACATGATTAAAAGTGGCGTTAAACATGCATAATTATAACCATGACAACATATAGTTAAATGTTTTTATCTAATTCTACAGCTGATGGACAGAATGCTCTTTTTTGGATTTCGATAGATGTCATCGGAAGTTTGTTGGTCATCACATTGACGGTGTGCTCATTCAAGTGAGTTAAATTTATTTCAAATGAAAATATTATAATTAATTTATTTAACAAATCTTTGAAATGTCATTTGTGTCATATGTAGAATACTTGTACCGTCGTTTCTGCATTCTTTTTGACATTTTAATAACATATTGATAATAATAGTTACGATATGGACTCAAAATATTGCGAATCCTAGTGTTGTCTGACCAAGTATAGCGACCTCGAATTGGGCACTATATCATTAGATAATTGCATTGGATAATTTTTACTTCTTGAGATCTCAACAAATGAGAAAAAGTGTAATTATGTGAAGCTTTTATGCTTTATTTATTTTATAATAAATACATTGAAATGTCAGCAGTAAGGCATATAAATAGATGGCAATGAGCGTGATTTTCTTCATAAGAAGAGTTTGAAGATACAAATGTACTAAAGGAATAATCAGAATCTGTAAATCGAAAGACCGACAACGCAATGTCCTAAAGAAACTCAGGTGCTCCGGAAGGGTAAGCAGTTCGTGCTCCACCAATGCCAACTGTCGTGTTAATCTAGTTACAAGCCCAGTGATAAGCTATGCATGAGGAAAGGACCGGGAAGTATTTACGACAAATGGAACATATCCGTGGTAATTTGTGACACAGATATTCCATAACGGTCAACCAAGTCATGGTGGTGACCGTAAAACCTTCGAAATGATGACGTCAGTCATTAGGAACCCTTGGTTCAGTAGCTTCCTTGTTAGCAGCAACCCTCTATCAAGGAAATACTGATAGGAACCACAAGCTCTGAAATATCGTATCAACTGACACGTATATACTCGATATGTAGAGGCTGCTGGAATGTTGCTACATATAAATGAAAAGTTCACAATGAGAAAATTGAAATCATCTCTTTTGTCGCAAAGTTTCGTTCTTAATCGCCCCTCACTGTCAATTTCGAGGTGTAGGTCAAGGTATGAGGCAGACCTATCTGTATCTGTACGTGGTATCCTTTATTTCTAGCTCAATGTGATCGATAAGATCAAAGAAATCACCAAACCTAGAATTATTTAGTGAAAGGACATCATCTATATAGCGGAACGTGAATATAAAGGATCTGACTAGCTTCTTTTCATTTTTCTTGAGAAGCCCCTGTATGAAGTCTGCCTCATGCGAATAAAGGAATAAGTCAGCGAGAAGAAGAACATAGTTTGTACCCGTAGGCATGCCGACTGTCTGTTGAAAAACACGTCCCCCAAACATTATAAATATGTTGTCAATCAAAAACTGGAGCATTTTGATGATATCAGTGTCAGATAACTTTTTGGTAGAATCAGTGTTTTTTTGTTTTACAAAATAAGATCTGTCCCTTCCTAGCACAAGGTACTTTTATCTACGTTGGCCATTCTTTTCTTTATGATGCACAGTTGAACCAATTCTCCTAATCAGTCTTTCAGTTTGAGTGGGGAATAGCTGTGAAGAGGGTAGAGAAGTCAAATGTCACAATAACTCTATAAGAAAGAGGAACTGCGTAACCTTCGCGAACACATGGGTTCACCCAGGTTTTGTGGTGGTGTGTTCTCTGTTCATCGTTTTAGTGTTCTGTGGTGTATATTTGTTTTGTTGGTCTTCGTTCTATGTCTTGTGCCTAATGTTGGTTGTACCTGAATTATTGTCCCGATGATTGTTATATAACGTTCCCGTCATAGTTTATTCCTAGATGATTGCTATGTAACATTCCCGTCATAGTTTGTTACTCGATGATTGCTATGTAACATTCCCGCCATAGTTTGTTCCTCGATGATTGCTATGTAACGTTCCTGTCAGAGTTGGTTCCTCGAAGATTGCTATGTAACGTTCCCGTCATAGTTTGTTCCTCATTGATTGCTATGTAACGTTCCCGTTATGGTTTGTTCCTCGAAGATTGCTATGAAACGTTCCCGCCATAGTTTGTTCCTCGATGACTGCTATGTAACGTTCCGTCAGAGTTTGTTCCTCGATGATTGCTATGTAACATTCCCGTCATAGTTTGTTCCTCGATGATTGCTATGTAACGTTCCTGTCATAGTTTGTTCCTCGATGATTGCTATGTAACGTTCCTGTCAGAGTTTGATCCTCGACGATTGTTATGTAACGTTTCCGTCATAGTTTGTTCCTCGATGATTGCTATGTAACGTTCCCGTCATGGTTTGTTCCCCGATGATTGCTATGTAACGTCCCCGTCATAGTTTGTTCCTAGATGATTGTTAAAATTGCTGCGGTCAATTTACCCTATACATTATCTACATAGAAAACTGATCTCACGTTTAATTTTATTTTTCAGCTTAGGTCTGTTACAAGGAATAGAATATAATGGTTTGTTACATAGTAGTTATACAACGTTTTAAATTAACACGTTTCACAACAGAGTTGTTACAAAACCACTTACCAAAGAGTTGATCAAGTTGTGTAAGATACATACTCTTAAAAGCAAATGAGTAAGAGAGAATGTCAACATATAAAGTTGTAAAATGTATGAACCTGATGGTTACTATGCTATCCATCTCTAAGTTTGGTATTGGTATAAACATATTTTATTGGTATAACTGATATATATAAACAGAACAATAGCAATTGTACAATATGATTCAGAAACAAGCACATGCCTTTTTTGAAATCTGTTTCCTATGAAGACCTTACAAATATGACAAAAATATATATGCATGCTGATTTGAATTTTAAACTTGTGAGAATTATTTACACATTGAGGGAGAAAAAAAATGTATTGAACCATGTAGTTGAAGGCTACACAATTTACTTGAAAATAATAATGCAAAGAGATTGAATAAGATTGAAAAGGTGAAGAATATTATGTGAGCATGTCAGGGTGTAAATCTTTTACTTTTTAAAGGTTTGAACTAATTTAAATACTGCTTTGGAATTGTATCTAGTTATGTTATAAAATAAGCCCTACTGATTGCAGGTATCGAGCCCAATCCAGGCCCGCAATTGAATGATAAAAAAATAATGCACAATAATGTATATAGTTTATTACCTAAATTGGATTTAATTGAACATGAATTTCTAGATTATGATGTTATTTGTATATCTGAATCTCATCTTGATAAATATATTGATAATGATAAAATAAAATTAAAAGGTTTCCAAAATCCAGTTAGATTAGATAGAAATAGACACGGTGGAGGTGTGAACATATATGTGAAAAAGATTTTGTATTACAAAGCACGTACTGATCTATCAGTTAATAATTTAGAAATACTTTGGGTCGAAATCCGAATTAGGAACAATGAATTGTTTTTAGTTGGTGTTATATATAGGCCTCCAAATTCTATATATATATATATGGGACTTATTCTGTGAGTCTGTAGATAAAGCGCTTGATTCTGATTTACCACTGTTTTTAGTTGCTGACTAAAATTGTGACACCTTGTCAAACTCCATAAACTATTTCAAAAAGATATTAAATCGGTTAAATTTGGCAAATGTAGTATTTGAGGCTACAAACTTTACTCCCGAGACAGGAACTTGTTGTATTGATCTATGTATAACTAACAGAAAAAAATGGATTAACTCAGTGGATGTCCTTACTCTAGTATGTAGTACACATGCTCCTGTGTTAGCAGAAATTTCATTTAAAACTTTTAAGCAACACCCCTTTAAAAGGAGAATAAGAAACTATATTGCTGCAGACATAGAAGGGCTTGTCGATCAACTGAATATTACAAACTGGGATAATATAGTATTTAATTCTGACAATATTAATGATGTGTATTCCAATTTTCTTAAAATTTTAGATAATACTGTTAACAAATTTATACCTACCAAGACTATCACAGTTCGACCAAATGATAAACCATTCATGAATAATAAAATTAGAAATAAGATCAGACAACGTAACAGAATTCATTACAAAGTTAAAACTACAAATAATCCTGATGATTGGAAAACATTTTGAAAAATACAAATGAAGTTATTGATTTAGTGAGAAAAGCTAAGGATGAATATAAAAATAAACTTACCTCTGAACTTTTGAACAAGGATATCCCTCCTGGAAAATGGTGGTAAATTGTTAAATCCATATCAAATTTTACTAAAGCCAGAGACCCACCCTCATTTTTGGAACATCATTGCCAAATTTTTATTCACCCTTCTGATAAAGCTGAAATTTTGAATACTCATTTTTCTAATATAGCCAATATTGATAATGAACCAGATTTTTCTTATAATATTACACCTCCGCCATATCAATTGAATGAATTTATTATAACAGAACAAGAAGTTTTAGACCAGTTAAATATTTCAAATATAAATAAACCGGGTGGTCCTGATGGCATAAGTCCTAGATTGCTAAAAAATATTGTTTATTCAATTTCTAAACCACTAACTTGGTTAACATGTCTCTTTCAATTAAACAGGTTCCTCTCTTATGGAAGATAGCTCATGTAAGTCCAAGTTTTAAAGGTAAAGGTAATCCACATTCATCCCAAAATTATCACCCTATATCAGTAACCAGCATAGTATGTAAAATTATGGAAAAAATTATATTTAAACATTTATTTAATTATATGAAAACAAATAATATATTGTCAAAGTAATATGGATAGGGGGAGGGATGTAAGGTTTGTTTTTTGTGATGTTTCCAAGGCCTTTGACAAAGCTTGGCATAAAGGCCTTATTTTCAAACTTAAGTTTACTGGAGTAAACGAACAACTAATATCATGGATTGAAAGTTACCTCTCATATCGTTAATAAAAAGTTGTCTTGGAAGGCTTTTCATCAACTCTTTAGGGTATTAATACAGGTGTTCCTCAAGGTTCTGTTTTGGCCACTTTCCTTTTCCTTGTATATATTAATGATATTGTAAAAGATATAAATAATGACATCCGGCTTTTTGCAGATGACACTTCCTTATTTGTAGTGGTAGAAAATGATCATGCTGCAGCAGCAACCTCTCTGACTGAAGACTTGAATGTTATTTCCAACTAGGCTAGGAAATGGGCAGTCCAATTTAATCCTAAGAAAAATGGAGATGAAATTGATGAAGTAGATAATCACTGTCATCTTGGAATAACATTTCAATCAACAGTTACATGAAAAAAACATATAGATGATATGCATAAAAAAGCATGCTCTCGTTTATTTTGACTCGGACAAGTTAAACATTTATTAGATAGATATTCCCTTGTACGTATATGTGTTGCATTTATTAGGCCTGTTTTAGAATATGGGGATGTAGTATGGGGTAACTGCACTAAAAAGGAAATTGATTTACTGGAAAGTGTGCAAATAGTAGCGGGTCGAATTATAACTGGTCTTCGATGTAATTCCTCTAGACAAAAACTATACCATGAATTGGGGTGGGAATCACTAGAATATAGACGGAATAAACACAAATTCACATTATTTTATAAAATACTAAATGGGTTAACACCTGCATACCTCTACGAGTTGGTTCAACCATATCTATTGTTTATCTGTCCTAAATATAATAACTTAAGATTAGTTTTATTAGATTACATACAGACAATAATACCAAAAAATAATAATGTTGACATTAATATAGATTCATTATTACATGGAAATAAATCATTTTCATATGACTTAAATACAGAAATAATCAAAGCTGTACACAAATACATATTAAGTGACACTCATCGTTTTATTTAAGATGCTTCTTTTTTCAACCCCCCTCTTCTCAATATATTATACATTTATTTTGCTTTGCTTAATTTGTTTTAACTTTCCGTTAGTTTAATTATTTAAAATATTTAGAAAGCTTACAAATTTCACTTCCCTTGTAAATTTATTATATATATGTATGAAGTATTAATGGTGCTTAATATAATTACATGTATTGAAGGAACATAATTATCCTATATTATTGATATAATTGTTATATACTTTTTTCTGAATGTATTCCTTGTACATGTAAAAAGAAGAGAGCTTGTATAGGCATAGCCTGTTGCTCAATCCCATTCATATGCAGTTGTGTTTAAAACCAAATGTCAACAATCATTTACACCATTTTAACCTGTCATTGCCAAACCTTTGTGAAGGTCATGAATATTCACACGCCGCTGAATTTGGTGTTGATAGAAAGGGCACGACCAATACATTAAACAAATCAGGAAATTGTTTGATTGAACCCGGAAATATACACTGTTTGCAGCAACATTTCTAAGTAATAAGCAAATCCACTTACTTAATTAAAATTTCATGTACTTTAAAAACGAGTTTTCTGTACAGCCTCTACTTCTACTTCTACCAATTATTGACCTACTTCAACAGAGACTTATCCCAGCACTTGGGTTTGTGGCTATATAACACCTATTCACAAGTCTGGGTCAAAATGTGATCCGACAAATTATAGAGGAATAACGATTGGGGACACAGTAGGGAACATTTTTAATCAAATTCTTAATAACAGACTTACAAGTTTCTTAAAAGAAAAAGACATCACGAGAAGAGAACAAATTGGGTTTGTAAAAGGCTGTCGAGCATCCGATCAGATGTTTATTTTACAAACTATAATTCAGAAATATGCTACAAACGAATCAAAACCATTATATGCATGTTTTGTAGATTTCAAACGTGTATTTGATACTGTCCCATTTCATAATATATTTTATAAATTAAAATCTGCTTCCATCAGCTCACGATTTTACAATATTATTAAAAGTATGTATAATAGAACAAATACATGTGTAAAAATCAATAACCAGAGAACAGAATTTACTAAATCAGAAATAGGAGGAAGACAGGGGGACAATTTAAGTAAATACTTTATTTAAAATTTATATCAATGATCTTCCATCCTACTTTGATAACACATGTGACCCTATAGATCTCCATAACTATGCATTAAACATCCTTATGTATGCAGACGATGATGTCAATTTATCAACATCTAAACAGGGTCTCCAAAACTGTGTAAATAAGTTAGGCAAATTTACAGCAGAATCTGAAATGTCAGTTAATATAAAAAAGACAAAGGTATTAGTATTCAATAAAGCAGGTCGAATAAAGAATATTGAAATAAAGTTTAAAGAGCAAAATATAGAATGTGTTCAACAATACACATACTTAGGTGTAGTTTTTGCAGCTTCTGGAAGTTTCTCAGCTGCAACAAAAACTAACTCTATAATAAAGGTGTTAAAGCCATGTTTAATCTAAGGAAGTCCTTTTCAACCGACATACCTAGCCCTAAAACGCTTCTACATATTGTTTACCACACAATCCAACCACTGGCTTTATATGGATCTGAAATATGGGGCAAGTAAATGGGAAAAACAAATCAATATAAAGTATATCTCAAAAGAAACAGACTCCTTAATAATTGAAATATTGCATACACAATTTTGTAAATATGCACTTGGAGTAAGGACAAAATCTTCAAACATTGCTTGTAGAGGAGAACTGGGCAGCTTTCCATTTCTATACAACATATTAATAAACATGATAAAATATTGGTGCTACTTGGTAAAAGAAAAAAAATCAAACAAATTACTTATTAGTGCCCTAAATTTGGCTTCAGATATGGAAGAGAAAAATAAAGATTCATGGCTAAGTTGTATTCGATTGATTTAAA
Organism: Bathymodiolus brooksi; assembly: GCA_963680875.1. Classification (NCBI taxonomy): domain Eukaryota; kingdom Metazoa; phylum Mollusca; class Bivalvia; order Mytilida; family Modiolidae; genus Bathymodiolus; species Bathymodiolus brooksi. The sequence goes on along the minus strand of OY804576.1, from coordinate 72,244,489 downwards.
AATATTTAGAATTAGAAAATTATACCAAAATTATACCAATATTTCAACTAACAAGATAATGCAAATTGTTAAAAAGAAGTCGAGTAAAATATTTATTGATCAATGGAAGGAAAGTCTAAACTCTGAAACTAACAAACAAGGTAATATGGGAAACAAACTTAGAACATATAGAAAATTTAAAAACTTATTTAAATTTGAAGAATATTTACAATTTGATTCTAAGACAGAACAACAAACATGCAAAATTTGGAATAAGTGCCCATCATTTAAGAATAGAAAGAGGCAGGTATGAAGGTTTGAAGGTTTAAGATAGAATTTGTAATACATGTAATTTAAATATAGAAGATGAGTTTCATTTCCTTATGATTTGCTTGCCATTAGATAACTGTAGAGCAAAATATTTTAGTATTATAAAAAGGTTATATACCAACTTTGAGAACTTATCAACAGAAGATAAATTTATATGGTTACTATCATGTGAAGATAAAGAAATTATTTTATTAACATCTAAACTATTAATTGATTTACTTAAAGAAAGAAAACAGAGAATTACTTAAAATAATATAATAAATACATTAGAATATTATGCTTTTATGGGTTGTCTCCCCCTTGATCTTCAGAGTCACCGTGTGTCTCCAAAACTTTATTTTATTTTATAATATGTATTTTTTTTCTGTATTGTCTTAATATGTTTTCAAATTACATTTAATTATTACAAATCATATGTGTATTTTATGTCCTTTAATTTGATTGGAAAATAAAATATATTGTATCTTGTATCTTGTCAACCCTTTTATACTATTTAGTGGGTGCATGAATACTTACCAAGATATACAGTACAGTACAGTTGCTGAACAGTTTGAAGATTATGTAAAGGGAATTGCGTTGAAAAAGAGAAAAGAAAAAAAAGTAACAATAAGAAAATAAGCTTAAAAATATGTACAAAACAGGGAGTGAATTTAAAGATAAGATGAGGTAATGGCAGCCCTGAAGGACTCGACTGAGTCATTCAGCACTGGAGTCTGAGATAGGCGGTTCCAGTCTACAATGGTGGGAGGGACAAAATGATGCCTTTCTCTGTTGTGTCCTACATTATGGGACCTGATATGACTGAGAGTGTATATTTCTGGAGTGTCTCAGGGGTGGTGAAAGTTTGTCACATTTTCCTGACTGCCACCTTGTCATGGGGGATTTTATGCATCATGACAAGGCGTGCATCTCTGCATCGATCTTCGAGGCTGTGCCATTTAAGATGTTGTAGCATGTCACTAACACTGGATGTATTTCGTTGTCTATTGGTGACATATCTCGCAGCCCTCCATTGAACCATTTCTATAAAATGTCAGATTCAAGATAGGGATCCCATACAGAACAGGCATACTCTAGTGATGGTCTGACTAATTATTTGTATGCCTTTCTTTAACGGAGGTTGAAGCGATGATCAGGTTGCGACGCAAGAAACCAAGAGTCTTATTGGCTTTACAACAGATGTTGTTGATGTGGTTTTCCCATATGAGTTCCTCGCTGATGGTAGCTCCCAGATATTTTGCCTTGTCAACTGATTCTCAGACATGACCGTGAAGGCAATAATTGAATTTCACTGGTGTTTTATTCCGTGAAATGGTGAGCACGTTACATTTATCTGGGTGGAAAGCCATCTTCCATAATTGTTCCCACTGTGATAGTTTATCAAGATATCTTTGCAGGTTTATGGCATTGCTGTTTTATTTAATTACCAAGTATGCAATTATATCATCTGCAAAAAGTCTTATAGTGGAGTGGGATAATGGTGTTTAACGCCGCTTTCAACAATATTTTAGTTATATCGCGGTCTAGCTTCCGGTGGATCAACGCACACGATTTTTTCTGAAGAAAAATACCAATAATTTTCATATTTAGCACAGTATAAAATGATCTCAAACACAATATTCTAAGTGGTGTAATGTAGTGCACGAAGAAATACTGAGAGATATAAATATAAACAATAAGTTATTGATAAACGTGTAACATATTAGCCAGTCCACATTCCCTGTATAAAATGGCCGATAATCCTGAAAGTCGTTTGAGTAACGATACGAATATAAAGATTGATACCAGTATTGAAAATTTAAAAACACTCTATCCTGTTCAAGGTGTTTATAAGGCTAGACAAAAATCAAACAATGGAAGACTCTTACCTTTTGAAACAATAGACAAAAGCATATATAAAAAACAGAGTAATTGTGTATGTTTTATAACTTCTGAAAAAAGAATTCACGCCTGGATAAAGGCAGCTGTACAAACTCTTTTTCTTGATTTGGGTAGTAAGTAAAATTTCGATGTCACTTGGCGGGATCTTAAGGACAAGTCGTCCATCACTGTTCAAACAGAATTCACAGTTTATGACAGGTCAATCAAAACTGAAAATGATGATGATTTTCTTTATAAACTTATTTTCTACCTTTCTACTGGAAAAATCATGATACAGGGCAAAGGCTATGAACTTTTTTGTGATAACATCTTCGAACAGTGTTTAAGTCTAGTAAATGAATATTTGACAAGTGTAAAAACTGATGAAGTTAACCCTCACTGTACAAGTAACTGACTCATCAAGTCAGGACACTGATGAAACAATGCTTAAATGCTGTACTGTGACCGACCAAGCTAAGAGTACACTTGTAGTGCAGGGCACCAAGCAATTGCCCAAATGTATAGAAAACACTGATAAAAACTCTGGTATGGTAAACATACCTGTACCTCAAAGTACAAAAGTGGGAGAAACTAGTACAGATGAAAAAGATTCCACAAATAATATCCCAGACGATAATCTGCGTATGCTCTCAACTGATTATCTGGAGGGTCTTATGGACAAACGACTTGATGGTCATTTAAAAACATATAATCAGCGTCTAAATGTCATTGAAACATCAGTGGTCAAAATTTCTGAATGGGCGTCCAATAGTCTGGAATTTCAAATGATGATTAAAGATAGAATTATTCCAGCCGTGAATAAAGTTTGCAACCAGATTAATGAATTGCAGAAAAAAAACATGTGTAGTTAATCCGTATGAAAATCAATTTAAAGAGGATAAAATTATTGAAAACTTGAATAAGAAAATTGAAAGTAATGAAAGGGGAAGTTGTGATGTACTGGCAAAACTCAAAGTTGAACATAGCATACAAATGAGAGAGTTACAAACAGAAATTCAGGGATTAAGAACAGAGAAAATAAATATAGAGATTTGATAATGAACATTTCAATTTTTCATTAAAGTGTACCGAAGACACCAATACTAAGCTATGAACTTTGTATGATGAAACATTACACGACAAAGATAAAATCATACAAAACCTACAAGACAGGATACAAAATTTTGTATATGAGGTAAAAGGTGGTGCTTTGCAGACTGTAACCCACAATTCTAAAATACCTCATGATAAAGATTCTCAACATGATACAAATGTCACTCCTAGTCCTTTAGTATCTAGTGACAATAACTCTCAGCTTGAAAATACACGTTTGATAAATCAGTCGCATATTATTTCAAGCAATCGTTCGATACAACCAAGTGAAATGCATACAAATGTATCAAATTCTAGTAGTTCTACAACTTCAACAACGGAGAATAACATATATGATAAAACAACAGTAAATGTTCATACCGACAACAATAATCTTGGCTCTAGTAAAAGTGGAAAATATGAAAATATGATATACTAATGCTACATGATTCAATATGTAGAGAAATTGATATTCAGAGGTTACTTAGGAATTCACAAAGTCAAAGGAAAGGGTTTAAGCAAGTAGCTTATACAGCAATTGAAACACAAAAGTTTAGTGATAATATATCATATGCCAATACTGTTGTTCTTCATATAGGAATCAATGATCTGAAGGTGTGTTCAGCTGATGATGCTTTATATGAGTATTAAATTCGCAGTTAACAAGCTGCTGAAGAAGACCGATTGTCTATTGCTTTCATGTGTTACACCTGTTAAATACGAAAGGTTAAATGAGAAAGTAGCAGAGTCTAATGAGAAAATAAAATCCAGGTTTAGTAAAGTGAATAATATTAGAATCAGTTTCACCTCTAACTTTATTAATGATGGTAGAGTTTGTGTGAATTTGTAGAAAGATGCTGTCCGTCTATCACCACAAGGTACTAGTGTGCTTGCATCTAATTTAAAGAAATGCTTATTTAAGGTGGGAAATTTGGTTCGTCAGTCATAAAATTACCAAAGCGGTCATCGCAGACCATATCATGAGAACCGTGACAACTATCCTCGTCCAATATACCACCAGAGGACACCAAACAGGAATGATCCGCATACTTATCGTGACAATAACTTGGTCAGTCCGAATCCAAAACTTTTGGCAACAAATATAACAAGAGCAATATTGAGTGCCTTTCAAATGTAGTTGTTTTTTTTTTTTGACATTTGCAAATGATTCATTTATATACATATATTTTTCCATCATCTTTAGTATTACTGTGTACTACATTTGCCATTGTTTATTTTAGAATAAATATCATGTGTATTAAAACTTCAAAACAATTATCCATCAGTGGATGGAATGTAAATGGTATTTTCAAGAATTCCAGTGGAGCTAAAACTTGTAAACTTGAGGATGAGTATTTTAATGAAATCATGAAATCTGACATTGTATTTTTGTCCGAAACACATACTAGTTTAAGTGATCCGTTTTCATATGATAATTATAAATGCTACATAAATTGTAGAAGTAATGAATCCAGTAAAAAACGATGTGGGCTTGCAGTCTTTATTAAAAGACAAATATCAACTGGGATAACATTAGTAGATAAATCTATGACGGAGATAATGTGGTTTAAGTTGAATGCACATTTTTTTTGGCTTAGAAAGGGATTTATTTATTTGTTTTTTTTTTTATATATTTCACCATCTAACTCTTCATTTGTAAAAAAGAGGGATTTAGATAAACAAATCTTCTCAAAATTGGAAGCTGATATTGCCAAATATAGCTTAAGAGGGGACATCATGCTGATGGGTGACTTAAATGCGCATATAAATTGTGATGAACATGATTTTATCATTAATGACTCTGATAATATACTTTGATAGTTTTTTGCCAAATAATTACATTACAGACAAGTGTTCATGTTCTGAGAAATACTCAGGTGCACCAAAATACTAATAATTATGGAAAATCAATTATTGAACTCTGTAGTGACAGTCAGTTAGGAATTTTGAATGGAAGAACCCTAGGAAATTCAGTTGGTAAAGCCACATATTTTAACTACAGTGGTGTAATTATTAATGACTATTGTATATGCAGTGCATCCTTTTTGAAAAATATTACTAGTTTCCATGTGGGTGATTTTGACCCCAACCTATCTAATCACTGTCCTATTACTGTTAAAATAATGAACCTGAATTAACTCTGAGACCAAAACCTATAAATATTAAATGGTCAAAATCTGTAGAAGAACAATTTACTGCTAATTTGAGTTGCACTAATTTCAAGGGTATAATTGATAATATATCTGCTACAAACGAAAACATTTGTTCAGGTTTTGGCCATGATGAAAGTGGTATTGTTTCAGATATAAATGAAATTGAAACAAATTTTTCTACAAATCTTAGAAATGCAGCTCTGGGTAGATAAGGGTAATAACAAAATTACCGAACTCCGAACAATCTTACAAAGGGAAAGTCAAAACTGATAATTATATAAACAGACAAAATCAGTCAACAACCGGAAAACTGTGAAAACGTAATGATCCTGACTTGTTACAGGCATTTCTAAAGAAATGGTGGGTTGAATCAGATTTTAAGGCGCCAAACCTCCCGCTCTCATTACGGTTCAAAGGTTCCGACTGTCACTATAACAGTATTTATATACAGGAACAAAATAGGTAAAATAGTTGTCAAAGCAGTACCATATTCGTTGACGTAAATGTCAAAGACACTTTTACGTCACACATTGATAAAAAAATATCCTTGACATTTTTCTTGACTTCTTTATCGTTATACATTTTCACATAGTGAACATGCATCGCTTATAATCGTTTCTGCAGAGACGGAATATATTTCGACAAGATCTTGGTATCGGAATATAAACTTTTTAAGAGATCGAATAAGGCGAATCTTTTTATAGCCCTGGTCCAGTAGCCTGTTTCTCAGATGAAGATGACGTTTCAGGAAATCAGTAGAGCTGTCTATAAAAATGCTGTTTTGCAAAAATCAAAAAAGAAAACAAAACAAAATAAGCCATGGCATGATGACGAATGTAAAATAAAATTGAGACATGTAAAAAGTTTAGGCCGTTTATTAAATAAATCCCCATGGCAGCGGGGCCTGAGACATAAGGTATTATTTGAGAAGAAACAATATAATAAATTGCTACGTAAAAAGTATAGAGCCTTTAAAGCAAAATTACTTAATAATCTTTTAGATACTTCTGATAAAAACCCAACTGAATTTTGGAAAGTGGTTCATAAACTAAAAGATAAATGTAATGAAGATCCCAGTAGTACTATTGCTCCACAGGAATGGTGTAAATATTTTCACAATTTAATGAATGTTAGATATGATAATAATTTTGAGGTGGATTCAATGAATAATTATATTCTCTGCAATAATGATGTGTTAAATGTTGATATAACAGCTGAGGAGTTATTTAAAGCAGCAAAAGGTTTGAAAAATAAAAAATCATGTGGTTTTGATGGTATATGTAATGAAATGATAAAGGTATCATGTAATACGAATTATATATTACATGTCGACATTTTTAAACTTATTCTAAAATCAGGAAAATATCCTTCTACTTGGAGAGAAAACTTTATTAAGCCCCTTTTTAAAGGTGGTAGTACAAATGACCCATCTTGCTATAGAGGTATAGCAATTTCTAGTTGCCTCAGTAAGTTGTTTACAAGAATTTTGTTTAATAGATTAGAAAAATATTAAAAAATAATAATATTATATGTCCAGAACAGATAGGATTTAAAAGGGGGGCGAGAACTAGTGATCATATATTTACACTCAAGTCCCTTATTGATAATTTTTCAAAAAATAACAAATATCTTTTTGCTTGTTTTGTAGATTTGAAAAAGGCTTTTGACACTGTTAATGGACAAGCACTTTTGTTTAAACTGAACAGATATAATATCAGGGGACATTTCTTAAATATAATAGAAGACATGTATAATAATGTTTCATTTTCCATTAGGTATTGGAGTAAAACAAGGGTGTGTTTTGACCCGTCTTTTTTTCGGTCTATATGAATGATTTAGTTGAGCATTTTAATTTAGAGTGTGATCCAGTTAGTATAAATGGGAAATCTATATCTTGTTTGTTATATGCAGATGACATTGTGCTGATGTCACAGTCAGCAAATGGTTTACAAACATTATTAGATAATCTCAAATTGTATTGTGATCAATGGAATCTTAAAGTAAACATACAAAAAACAAAAGTTATGATATTTAATAAATCAGGCAAAGTGTTGAAGGGTTACAATTTTTCGTTTGAAGAGCAGTCTCTAGAACTTGTGTCAGAATATAAATATTTAGGAATTATATTTAAACCCTCAGGTTCTTTTTCATTTGCTATACATTATTTGTCAAAGAAAGCCTCTAAGGCAATGTTCTGTATTCGCAAAACACTATATTCAGAAAAACTGAATGCCTTTTCACATCTAAGACTCTTTGATGCTTGAGTCAAACCCATTTTTTTATATTGTAGTGAAATATGGTTTCTTGATATCCTAATTAAAAGAAATTTAAATTTTGAAGCAAAATATGATTCCTTTGTTCCAAATAAAACACAAATAAAATTTGCCAAATTTGTATTAGGAGTTCATAAGTCAGCAACACATATTGCTGTATTATCGGAACTTGGGTTATTCGCCCTTTATTTTGTACTATAAAAGCTACTATTAATTATTGGCTTCATCTTTTGAGCGCAAATGCAAATAGCTTAATTTATCATTCATACCAAGAAAACACCTTGCGTAAAGATGGCTTATGTTCTAAAATAAAACTTTTACTAGCTGAAATTGGGTTTACTCATGTTTGGGTGAATCAATGTACATTTTCTAAGTCTAAATTATTACACTCTTTATCAATCAAACTAGAAGACAGATATATTAACCATTGGAAAAAATTATTGTTTAATCATGATAATAAAAATGGTGGTAATAAACTGCGAACTAATAGGAAATTAAAAAATAGTTACAAAATGGAGAAAGTTTTACACTCTGATGTGGATAAATTTGCTTTATCTATATTTGTTAAAATTAGAATAAGCAACAGTAACCTGAATATTGAAAGGGGTAGATACATCAAACTTCTAGTGGAAAAGAGAATATGTCCTCTCTGTAATATAGAACCAGAGGATGAAATACATTTCATTTTAAAATGTCCTAAATTGGATGAGTGTCGTAAAGAATTATTTTCTAATATAAGTTCAGTGGTTCCTTCATTTAAGAGGGTAATTATTATTTCAAAACTTCAGATTCGTATCAAATTTTAAAATCGTGTTCTATTAATATTTCAGACTGTCTTAAATCTCCAGGTACTTGTGACTCTTCTCCATGCATTACTACTTGCAAAATAAAAACTGACAAAATTAATACTTGTAAAACATGCGTCATGCTAATAGCTTCTCCTGAATTTACAAGTAATTTAACTGGAAAAACTTACTACACCAAATCGTTTGACCCTCTGGACTGTTCTACTAAAAATGTCATTTACGGCATAGAATGTACACTCTGTGGACTTTTGTATGTTGGTGAAACTCGTCAAACATTGCGAAGTAGGATGAGCCAACATCGATATGATGCAAAAGATCCCAAATACAGGATTTTGTATAATCATTTCAATCAACCGGATCATGACCGCTGTTTGACGATGAAAGTTCGAATCATCGAGAAGATTTACCATCATACAAACAGTCCTATGCTTAGTACACCTTAACGTCCCGATAGAGAGTTGTTTTGGATTAAAGAGTTAGGCACTGCAATGCCTTACGGTTGCAATGATAACATCAAAGGAGTGGGAAATTTGTCAAGTCCTGGATGCAACGAAATCAACGTGATGAGCCATTTTAATACTATTACAATAACGAAACGTAGCCATGGTCATAAAAGAATTAAAAATCCTAATGTTAAAAAGTCCTCTAAACCAAGAACGTTACAAGATACTTTTAATGATTTACTTTCTAATATACAGAAACCTCTTGGAATTCATCACATTCGTACAATCTTATTTTCACTAACTGTAAACTACCTCAAAGATCTTAGGGATTTTGGACTTGACAAAGGAGGCTTAGATCCTTTTTCTCCTAAGTACAGATTGTCTAGTATTATATGTGACGTGGCGTCCTTTCGTCTTTTTAAACCAGTTTGATCTGAACCTCTTCATGAAAACAACAGAAAATTCCTCAATATTCCGTTTGCTAACAAAGGAATCGATGCTATTAACATCAGCAACATTCTTAATAGAAAAGAGGTCGTAAAAGAAATTCCACCATAATTCAAAAGCCAATCTGTTCCCATTGTCTCCTATTGCTACACTAACAGCATTGGCCATAAAATTTTCAACTACAAAGAAGCATTGCAAGATATTAACATAGAAGAGTACCTTAAGAACCCTCTGACTTGTGACTGTTCCCACTCTCATTTTCAATACAACCCATCTGGACATGTAACCACTGGTGATCTGAATATCATTCAACATGAGAGTCTCCGAAAGGTGATTTCTCATGGTCCTAATTTTAGAGAACCTCAACACATCAATTGGAAACATAATTTCAAGATAATTATGGATGCTGTTGAAGATTATGCCACAAGGTGGATAAAGAGAGAAGTAGACCAAGATCCTGAGTTAGAGTCCCTGTCAGATTGGGTTAGAACAATTAGGTCTCTAGTACATGGTCGGATTCACAAACTAAAATATTGTGTTAATAGTCGACCTAAGTCTGTATTTTAAGGCCAAGAAGCTGTTAAGTGTCTTTTCTCTCTTCATGACAAATATGTTATCGTTCCTGCGGACAAGGCTTCCAACAATATCGTGTTTGTATGTAAATCATATTACTTCGAATGCCTAATCAAGGAATTAGGCATAAATAGGAACACCTCTAGTAATACCACATACAAACCAACTTCGTTCGACAAAGATGAAATCCTAGCTAACCACAGATCATTCATGACGTCTTTAAACATTCCCTCTGGTAAAGAGTCTGAGGATTTACCCTATTTATATTGGATACCTAAACTCCATAAGACACCATACAAAGAAAGGTACATAGCGGGATCATCAACTTGTTCGACGAAAGAATTGTCTATTCACCTGACAAAGATTCTATCTGCAGTAAAAGAGGGACAACAGAAATATTGTGAAACTGTTTACTCGCGTAGTGGCATAAATCACATGTGGATTTTGAAAAACTCTAAAGATCTTTTGGATAACCTGAAATCAAGATCTTTCTCTCAGGTATCCTCCATCAAAACTCTATATACCACCCTACCGCATGACAAATTAAAAACCCGCTTAAAAGAAACAATTCATAAAGCTGTCAGTCATAGAAACTATGGCTCAAAATTTGTTGTGTTAGGCTACAATTCCACATATTTTTCAAACAAAATTCAAAAAGGTAAAACAAGCTACTTCGAGGAACAAGTGATCAGTATGCTGGAGTTCCTCATCGATAACATATTTGTCTCCTTTGGAGGGACACTGTTTCAGCAGGTCGTCGGCATACCAATGGGTACGAATTGTGCCCCTCTTCTAGCCGATTTATTCTTATATTCATATGAGTCGGAGTTTCTTCAAACGCTTGTAAAAGATAAGAAGATTCATGAGGCTAGAGCCTTTAATTTCACATACAGGTATATTGATGACGTTTTATCTATCAATAATTCTAGATTTGCAGAATTTCTTCCATTGATATATTCTCCAGAGCTGGAAGTTAAAGAGACCACAGATACAGCTTCGTCCGCATCATTTTTAGACTTATACCTCGAATTTGACGACAGTGGTCAACTCAGTACTAAAATTTATGATAAACGGGACGACTTCAATTTTAAAATCATATATTTTCCAAACATGTGCAGCAATATACCAGCTTCTCCTGCATATGGTGTTTACATCTCGCAATTGATTCGCTATGCAAGGGCCAGTAGCAATTATTCTGATTTCCTGATACGTCATCTTCATCTGAGAAACAGGCTACTGGACCAGGGCTATAAAAAGATTCGCCTTATTCGATCTCTTAAAAAGTTTATATTCCGATATCAAGATCTTGTCGAAATATATTCCGTCTCTGCAGATACGATTATAAGCGATGCATTTTCATATAGTGAAAATGTATAACGATAAAGAAGTCAAGAAAAATGTCAAAAATATTTTTTTTATCAATGTGTGACGTAAAAGTGTTTTTGACATTTACATTCACTGAATATGGTACTGTTTTGACAACTATTTTAACTATTTTGTTCCTGTATATAAATACTGTTATAGTGACAGCCGGAGCATTTGAACCGTAATGAGAGCGGGAGGTTTGGCGCTTTAAAATCTGATTCAACCCACCATTTCTTTAGAAATGCCTGTACCAAGTAAGGGTCATTACGGTTTTTACAGTTTTCCGGTTGTTGACTGATTTTGTCTGTTTATATAATTATGAGTTTTGACTTTCCCTTTGTAAGATTGTTCGGAGTTCGGTAATTTTGTTATTACCCTTAATTAATGATATGGATGAGTTCCAAAAATTTAAATTCATATTGAGTAGTAATGATCTTGATATATGTAAAATATGTATTTTAGGTGTGAATAAATTGTATTCTATCAATCAAGATCTGAAAGGGAAGTTAAAACTAAATTATTATGCAAAATTATTATTACAGTATATACAAAATTATTTAAATATTTTTATATACATTGAGTGACACTGTTGTGTACAATGGGAGATAATCCTTATAAATATTGTAATCTTCAATGGGAGATAATTCATACACTCCTCAACTGTGATAACATCTTCTTTGTACATGTATTGTATGTATTTAGCTTAGTTCTGTTTTGTCTTTTGATGATTGTTCAATGTTTGGACTTTAAATCAATAAAATTATTATTATTATTATTATTATTATTGTAGTGGAGTCTAGTCCAGTGGGGGTGTCGTTTATATAATACAAAAACATACTTGGGCCCAGGACTGAACCCTGGGGCACTCCAGAATCGACAGGGGGGGTATGTAGATTTGACACCCTCAACAATGACCTGAGAGGAAACTTTCTATCCAGTTGTTTACCTTGCCTCTTATGCCATAATGTTTAAGCTTGTGTGTTAAGAAGTTGTGGCTGACTTTATCGAACGCTTTGGATAATTCCATAATGCAGAAATCAGTTTGTTTACCATCATCCAAATTTCGAGTCATGTCGTCGATGAACCCTACAAGTTGAGTTTCGCAAGATCTAAATTTGCGAAAGCCATTTTGGAAGGGGTATAGTATGTTATATTTATCAGCATGTGGCATGACGTTACTAACTACAATAAGTTCTAACAGTTTACAACACATACAAGTTAAGGAAATAGGTCTGTAATTTTCTGGATTATACTTTGGATCTTTCTTGTAAACAGGAGCAACATGGGCAATTTTCCAGTCTGAGGGGACAACACCTGATTCAAGAGATATTTGAAAAATTAAAGTTAAAATAGGAACTATTTCGGTATCAAGTTCCTTAAGTACCCTAGGTTTTACAAAAATCATCTGGGTCGGCTGCTTTGTTTGGATTTAAATTTAGGAGTTTAGCTATGCCTTCACAGGTGACGGTGATATCAGGCATTTTATAGACAATTTACAGTTAGATTTAAATTCACTTTCGGTTATTTTTTCAGCATTTGAAAATACAAATTTAAGCTGATCATTCATAACATTTACCTTGGGAATGGGGTCAGTGATTAATTTACCATCTTGTTTTAATGTTGAGATTCCTTGATGATCAGTTTTTTTGTGTTTAATATAGGTCCAAAACTTTTTAATAGAATTAAATGTTCCTTCAGTTTCCTTGGGTGTGACAATGTCCTGGATATATTGCCAATCGATGGATGAAATACGGAACAGGCCCGTAATTATTAATTTCTAGAAATCATTAAAACTCTGCCGACTTTAATAGTGCATTTTAAATTTTCAGTCCCACTTGAACAGTAATTAGTGAGTTTGAAAGCAACTTTGATTAAGCAGCTTATTGCTTCTGAAAAAAAAAGGGGTGAAGTGATCATCAGCTACAATTATGCGAAGCATGCAATGCTTAAATTGCCTTTGTCAGATTGCACATATACACACATTCAAATTCAATTGCCTTTTTTGAACTTTGATTTGTGATCCTCAATAATTTATATAATATACATTATTCATTTTTAACCTAAAAAGAGGTGACACCAAATAATTTTAAGTTCTTTGATTTTCGATCTCTTTTTAAAATGTTAAATTTGATTGGGGGGGGGGGGGGGGGGGGGGGAGGGGGAGTATTATTTTTCACCTAACTTTCGGAGCAATCAATTACTTGTTACTCTCAAATACTGAAACACGGGCGCATACGTTGATTTGGAGTTGGATAACATAGCCGTCAGAGGTGTTCCGATTGTTTGCTCTACAGTATATATCAACTTCATAATATCCTATTATTCTACGTTAGGAAGTAAATATCGACCCGTGGTACTGAATGGAATGAAAATAAATAGACTCATGGCATACAAAAGGTTAACAGTATATGTCTTCCAGAGAACATAGACTTTGTTAACCATTCAGACAACTTTCTGCTGAAGAATAGCAAAATTGTCAACGGACTACTTTGTTCAGATGGAGTACACTAAGCCAAGGATGGAACCTCACTCCTTTTAAACAATATAAACGACAAAGTAGAAATCCTGAATCGTAATAATGACCAACATGAATGATGCATCAAAGGCAACAGAATGTACCTGGTTGTCGTCTTCATCGTCGTCCATGCTTTAACTGTGGCGAGAACAATCAGTCACAAAATCAATGTCGAAATAATGCTAGAGTTGAATGTTATCTATACCACAGTCTTGGTCACAAAGCTAGACTTTGTTGTTGGATGAACTTAAATCAATAGTCAAGAACTTCATTGGAAACATTATGATTACCCACCGCATTGGTACTAGGAAAACGGTGAAGAAGAGGCGACTTCAATCAATCCATTTAATTTACTTTTAAATACATTGCGTTCAAATTGTGAAAATGACCCTTTTGATTGCATTAGTTGTATTTCTGTTAATTTTGTTGCAAATTGTAAATCTTCCACTGAGGTCAGGTTAAATAGATCAAAATCAAATATAAAAAAGAAGTAAAAACCAGTCTTCTAGGTTTACTGATAAGAATGACTGTTCTCATAGTGTGTTTAAGAACTGCCATGGCCATGCGGATACTTTTAGTCAAAATGAAAATAATATTTATGGTTATACAGATTCAAAAGGTCTTAAAAAAAGCATGTCAAAATATTCAACATATTTTACCAAAATTGGATGAATTCAAAAATAATATTTGTAATATAAAAGATGAGTTTAAACCACATATATTAGGTATGTGTGAAACATTTTTAAATGAAGAAAAATGCAAAAAGAATTCACGCGAATTGGTTGATTGATTTTTGGTGTTTTAACGCCACTTTCAACAATATTTCAGCTATATTATGGCGACCAGTTTCACTGGTGGAGGAAACCGAAGTACCCAGAGAGAACCACCGACCATGGGCAAGCAACTGGTAAACTTTATCACTTGCGGCTACGAGTCGAGTGCACCCTATTTGTAATGAACAAAGTTGGGAGCGAACCCACGCCGTATTGGTGATAGGCTTGTATGAGTTGGTAGATCCAACGACCAACCTCATTGAGCCACCCGGGACCCTCACGCGAATTGAATTTAGATAATTTCACATACAATCGAAAAGATTGAACGAACACAGATGGAGGAGGCTAAAATGTATATTTTCATGATTATGTAAAGTATGAAAGGAGAGTATAATTAGAATCAGAGAATACTGAATCTTTTTAGTTTGAAAAATGTCCAAAAGATTTCAACATTAAATATCCTTTTTTTTGGTGATTCGGTATCAACATTTTGACAAGGAACTGACTAATGAACCTGTCGTGAGTCACTGACAAACTTTATCACATTATGTTGTATCGAGTACACCTCGTCGAACCGGGGTTCGAACTCACAACGATGGTGGTGATATGCACTGATTGCATAGGTAGTTATAAATCCAACTACCATACGATCACGATCAGGAGCATATTTTGTTTTGAAGATGTATGTATTGTTTGAAATTGTATTTGTTGTATTTACTTATTATTGTTTTGAGGACCACAGGGAAGATTAGTTTATTGTTGCTAATTGTGTTACCCTCTTGAAATAAAGTAATTACTTACTTATTTACTTACTTACTTACTAAGCACAAGAGCAATGGTTCCAGACGTAGATACGAGTTCCGTGACGTCAGCAACTATTAGCAACACAAAGCTTTTAAAATGTGGACACCATGAAAAAAACAACCACGAGACAAAACATAAAAAGTAAAGATACAAAGAAGAATAAGAGGATGAATGAGAAGGAGAAGTAAAAAAAGAGAAGACAAAATAGATCCGAATGATAGATGATGAAATTAGCAGTAAAACACAAGATGTACTCAGTGTCATTACCAACAGAGCCATGTCATGGCTGTTTACCAGTAGATGGTACCAGATTAAAAAAGATATGAATTTGAAGACGGACTTAGTAAAAGGTAGGAGAGTGAACGTCATACCACAGACAGTAAAAGGTCGTTTGCCAGTTGTTGGTGTTAAAAATATAAAGAAGCGACCAACAACAGATCATCGTCCTCATATCAAAGAAAAGGCAACGAGTGTACGGGAAACAAAGGTAAAGAGTACACATGATCAGCGGAATGCCTCATATACAAATTCATTTCAAACAAAGAAATCACATGATAGATTCGAAACAATATATCTACTTATCACATAAAAAGAAGGTTATTTCCCCATGGATACATGGACCTTTCCTATACATTCGAAGCACAGATCCACGTGTATGACTCCCATTTAGGCCTAGCGGATACTAAGACATCTGGGATTACCTTTAGTTTATTCCATGGATATCTCATCAACAGTCACAATTTCGAAATGCAGATTCATATAGAGGCTAATTATAAAACTAGAAACAACATATTTGATCATATACTTTTCATCAGTTGATCTTTGTTTATAAGTTGGTAACACAAACATATTTAAGAAGAGTTTGAAGATACCAATGGGGTAATCAGAATCCGTATATAGAAGAGGAAAAGACAACACAATGGCCAAAAAAAAAGTACAAAAGGACCATCAACGATCTACAAAACATACACATAAAACTAAATAATGCTTTCAATTTATATATTTGCTATAATTTACTTTTACTATAGTTCTTTCTTAAAACATTTGAATAATAAATAAAAATAATAAAAATCAATTATGATTGACATAGAATATGATTTCCGTTTTTTTTCTTCTATTATTCAAATTTGTACTGATATAAATGATACCTCTGGAAAGTCAATATTTGTGTTGATGTTCTCAGTGTTAAAGGTAAAAGTCATGTCATTAAACACAAAACAGTAAATCGTGTTTGTATGATTGATTGATTGATGTTTAATGCTAACTTCGGCAGTGTTTCAGGTATATCGTGGAGTAATTGTATTTATAGTATTTAGGGTTTACGTTAAGCTTTCATATTGGTAACATTTTATTGTTACCAAATTTGATGTGATTTCCTCTATCATGTCCTGGAGTCTTGATACAATATCCATGACCGGCCTAAAGCCAATTGGACCAATTGCTCCCTGTGATGGAGTTATCTACTCCTGACTGTTCAAGTACACACACCACACTGCAGGTCTTACAAAGACAAATGGGCCCTGCACCTCCTAGGGATGACCCTATGTACATAGATCTTTATCAAGACCATGTGAAAATGTTGAA
This sequence comes from Bathymodiolus brooksi, assembly GCA_963680875.1. Lineage (NCBI taxonomy): Eukaryota > Metazoa > Mollusca > Bivalvia > Mytilida > Modiolidae > Bathymodiolus > Bathymodiolus brooksi. The sequence continues at coordinate 72,227,492 of OY804576.1, read as the reverse complement.
ATTGAAAATGGTTTTGTTGAACATGTCAATTTTTGGAACTGTTTATTTTAAAGTTTCAATTAATAGACTAGGCAAGCAATACAGAAAAGATGCACACGAGAGATTGATTAAATTTAGTGGTTGTGGGGGGATTTTTTTTAAAACAGAAGTTGTAAAATGAAAAACAGAAAATACCAAAATGTCGGAAAAGTTCTAAAATCGTAGAAAGAGGCTAAATCAATACCACTAACACACAACCTCCCCTCTTAGTGGAATGATGCGGTCATGTAAGTGCTTTGAAACAACTTCTGTGCCACTGAGAATAATCTAGACATAATCGTGGATACATATATGACACAACCGTATAAACATCAAGATGAGAACATAAAAAGGACTCATGGCTGTTCACATTATTATCCCCTCGCGATAGCAGTAGGGGATATAGTAATAGCGGCCGTCCGTCTGTCCGTCCGTCACACTTTCTTGTTTGCGCTATAACTTGAGTAAACATGGATGGATTTGAATAATATTTTGCATGTGGCTTGTAATTATCATTATCTTGGATGGGTTCTTGCATGGAAATATTTGAAGCAAGAGTTTTGGGGGAAAATCTTTGTTTTTGGTTGAAAAATCACCGATTTTGCCTTCAATAAAGTATGCTATACATTAAGACTGCAAGGCTGCTTTCTATAAATATATAAAGGTAAATATTATGCAAGTGCGGGGGGATACGTCGGGCATTTATGCGCTAGGCTATTCTTTTATTCTATTATAGGGAGAGGCGATAGCCCTGAGCATCATTTAAATGTTCGACAGTAAATACGGCCATCGGAAGACATAGAAGGGAAACATTGTTCAACTTAGAGCCAACATCCAACTGCCAGTACACATGTAACAGAATATTTTCAGCAAGGTGTTGATATCTCCCGAAGACAAAGATAAGACGAGACGATACTTTAAAAAAATTCTTTCCTTTAAAGTGAAAGTAATTCGATTTTCTATTTCTGGACGCAGTTTGCAGGATAAATGACGTCATCGACATCTGAACTCACGTGACAGTGCATTCCAAAATGGTGACCGATTTCAGGTGTTGACCGATTTTAACGGACGAGAGGATAATTGATATTGCGAATTAAAAGTTAACATCGTTCGAACGTAGACTATATTTGATGCGCGTTGCAATTCGCATTCAAAGGTACGTTCGGACAAGAATGCGTTTCGAATGCGCATTAAACTAATTCGAATCCGATAATGCGAATCGAATTCGAATTACGTGTGAACACACCACAAGAACCCTCCTTCCGTAAATGGCCGTTTTCGGGTGAAGACGACCGAGGTAAGACGAGTCCACGTGCACTCGTCTTTACTCGTTGTGACATCCAATCAAAACGCCTCTAACAAGAAAAAAAATCGTTTAAATATATACCCTAAGTCGGGAATGTCACATTATATACCCTGTCTGATAGCTGAATAACAGATATATTACGGATTTAACCATTGGTAAATATATTTGTGTCTTTTATTTTCATTTTTTTGTATTTCTAGATGTCATTTTCCGTACCTTTGACGTCATTCTTCAATGACGTCAAAATATGTGTCACGTCATATTTCATGTATGGAAATACTGTACTTTCAATATAATATTAGTGAGAAAAGCTCAAATATCAGTAGAAAGCTACTTAGTTTATTAGTCGGTGTCACAAAAGTCAATTTTATGTGATGTGTATTTCATAACGCTCAACGATATTGATCTGATAATTTATGCAAATTAGTTACTGATCAATGGCGGGCGTCGCTAGGAGTTCGCGATAGTGAAAGTTGTTGGTTTACGGAAGAAATAGGTACTTACATGCGTTGTTGGGAAAGCCCGGGTGATCTTCCTCTCGTGATAGAAATTGTTGTGTCTTTTCGCTCGTTTCGCTCTGCTCCACTCGCGAAAAGACATAACATTTCTATCACTCGTGGAAGATCACCCGGTCTTTCCCAAGAACGTATGCAAGAACCTATTATTCTCTCACTCTCATGTGTGTGTGTGTGTGTTAAACCATCTTTTTCTTCCCTCTTTCCTATTTCAATCCTTATCCAATTATTTAGATGTCTAGAGGTGGTAAAAACATTTTCTCTCAGTATGATTATGAGAACACGACCAAGGCTTTGGAGGCAGTCAGAGTTGGCATGTCAATTCGCCAGACCAGCATAGAGTTTGAGGTACAGGTGGAAAAGTTATGTTTATATACATTTGTATATACATGTATTTATATTATTTTCTTCAATGTACACATTGTTTTCTTTGTCAATATTTTGAAAATTTTATTTCCCTTTTGGACAATCCAAAAGGAGTTTTTTTCTCTCTAAATACATTAGGGAAAAACTACATTTATATGAAGTGGTAATACAGAGTGGAGGCTGAAATACTCTGTTACATCTCAAATTATAACTAGAGTGATGGTTAGCATGTAGAAGAATTTCATTTGAAAGATATTCAGGTGTTTCATCATGGAGAATTTTAGGAGATATAAACGAAGAAAGACTCTCCCAAACCAAAGAGCACCACTAGTCAACGTTGTGCAATAATCTAATTCTTACACCATGTAATGTTCTAATTTATACGAGAGCCTTTAATTTTATTATCCAAATTATTTTAATAGATGTTACAGTGATGATGGTCAAAACATGTCTCACTTCCAAGTTGCATTCACACACTCTTCTTTCTACTCTTAGACTCCTAATATCATACATGTATTCTATTTCACAGATGCCAACATGTTTACACGGAACTGTTATATAAATATAAAGATGTCACTTGCATGTGTAAAAATGTATAAATACATATATCAGATAAAGTCATATATACCAATAAATCTTATCATGTGAAAGTTGTATTTGACAAAAGATTTGTAAATAACATCTGGAAGTAATTAGATACACATTCCAATTTTGCGAAAATTATAACCCCAAAATATTCATGTTAATTGTATTTAAATATTAAAAAAATTAAGTTTAACTATCAAAATAAAAATATCAAACCCAATATATCACAACTGGGAGAAGATCACCTCTACAGCTGGAGTGTATGGATTATCTTACTTTTGAGCATGCACTTAAAACGGGCACAACAGATCATCCTGGTTATCACATATCATTCCATCAGATTTACCAAGGCTATACCCACAAGGAACCAAACAAACAAATAAACAACTGCGCCAAGAGCGCATGATACGCCCGTCGTCAACATTCATACAATATTTGTAAAGACTTTCTTTCCCATAACTCTTGAATGAAAAATCTAAATTTCACCAACAGCTGCACCAAAAACATGAATTGGAACATTTATACAATATTTATGTTGAAATAAAACACTATAATAGTTTTACATACCCTTTGTATTGACAAAAAAACAACTATACACATATATTGCAAACAAATCCAAATAATCTAATGGTCAGGATATGCCATCAATCGTTGAGTAGTAATCATTTCTCCACTCAGTTGTCATTTTATTGAGGAACAAGTCTTGTACAAACTGATCTAAATAAACTTAAGGTAAAGTGTTGCAGGTTGGAAATTGCTGTCTATATGCGAGTCTCATATCAATTGTTGAAATGTAACTATTTGTCCGCTCATTCATTATTTGTTTATAATTTCAATGTCCCATTAATCGTTGATTCATTTATTATCATTAGCTTTACAAAAGAATTTATACAATGATTTTCCACTTGCTGAGTATGAAGAGTATGAATCTCTGTGTAGGTTAATATATTCTTTTAGCACTGTAATTGATATGACAATAAATGTTTTTCAGAATATATTACTAGATTTTTAAGTAGTCTAATGCAAACTTATCCAAATAATCTTATGATCAGAATAATAAGTTTCAAGGGTCCCGGATTGAAAGTTGCTATTTACATTTGTAAATATCAGATCAATGGTTGAGTTATAATCATTTGTCTTGTCTGTTATTATTTGCTTGTACTTGAACTGATCAATCATTGGCGAAGGAGTTCTCAATTTACAGCGCGACATACGAAAAATCGCCTACAATTTGATGAATAAAGTCCCATAACTCTGGAATGAAAAATTGAAATTTCACCAAAAAGTATACAGACCATACGACTATCAATTCTAATAAATATGCGAAGTTTGAAGTGAATTGACAAAGTGGTTCTCAATTTACAGCGCGACATACGAAACATTGCCTTAAAATCACGTACAATTTGATGAATAAAGTCCCATAACTCTGGAATGAAAATTCGAAATTTCACCATAAAGCGGACAGACGGACGGACAGTCGGACATTGGTATACCATAATACGTCAATTTCAAGTCGACGATATTCAATGAGTTATATGCAGCTTGACAAGGATGACTTTTATAAGTCTAGCACAACCATCTATCATCCCATGAGCAATGGATATGCGATAGATTAAACTGAACTCTCCTGGATATGATGGGTACCCTTGATGCAGACAGGAAAATACTGGTACAATGTAACACAGAAAGCTTATTCTGCACAGTTTCCCATGCCTACAACTATACGAGATACGAGTCTACCAGTTTTTTTCCACATTTCCTCATCACACACCAATTAATGCCTGAGTGTCTTTTACGGGAAGTTAAACTTGACTAATGTGTATGACAAACGTATACATATTAAGTTTTTTAAATAATTTTTCCTGTTTTGTATACGCTTAGATACAAAATGATTTTTATCAGAATAATTTTGATATGGATTTCTTTTTATGAAGTAAAAAGTTCGGGTTTGTGTTATCGTACAGAGTAAGTATACGTTTTTGCTATTTATCTGAATTTTGTGTTTCATGATGGCGAAAAGTGGCCCAAGACTGAATGTTTCTATCTTGTAAGAATACTTCAAACACATCAAAAGGGGATAATCATAAAGCTTCAAATCGAAAGGCAGACAATGCTACGGTAAAAGGAAAAAAAATGACAAGCAATGGCGACAAAACACTACACAGAAAACTAAAGAATCAACAATACGAACCGCACGAAAAACCGGGGGTAATCACAGGTGCTCCGGTATGGCAAACAGATCTTGCTCCATAATGGTAAATAATATGGGTTTCACCAGTGGCGTATCTAGGGTATGGCAGGTAGGGCACGTGCCCTGTGAACCACTTGTAGGGGGCGCCACTGAGAGGTTTTAGCGCGTAATGTTCCCATATGGGAACGTCCTAAAACAGATTTTTTAAATAATGTTCTTGAAATAATATTGAAAAAAACCATGTAATACACATAGACATGAATACCTGGAGAAATTATTATTAAATATTAAATGTAAAACGCAATTTTAGTGCTTGCCATAGGCGCTATTTTCCGTAGATACGCCCCTGGGTTTCACGATCATATAGACATAGCATATTGGAATTTTTAGTGACATACCATGAATTTATTGCTTGATATCCATGTCCAGACCAAGTTTTTTAACAATACATCGGGTAAAGATGTGGTTATGTAATAGGGCCAAACCTCGAACCCACCCACCCCGTGGATGGATCTACGAATTGATGCTTTGATTGTCAGAATTAAAAAGAAAAACTATTTCCTTCCCATTTTTATTACCCATGGGGGAAGGTAGTGGTGGATATTGAATGAAGTGAAAATGTTTCACCTAAAATAATTCTAATGTTGTTATCGCAATATATAAAAAAAATGTGTAGTAAAAAAAAGAAACGATAGTGCCTTTGGTTTCTTCAATACCTGAAATGTTTTCCTCACTTTGTATTTGATAACATCCACATACTTGGAAGTCATAATATTATATACTAGACAACAAAAAAACGATAGAAAGATTTTCTTGAAATATATTTTAGGTTAAAACCAAAACAATTTTTTATTATCATTTACGTCAATGTTTGCGTGAAACGTGTTTATCGTCGCAAAACAAACAATAACATCCTGTTCCGTTATGGAAAAATTCCGGAAAGTCAATTTTCCGTCCTATGATCGAGTTTGCGATGATCGAATTAGGCATTTAAATCACCTGCGGTCATTAAATGTGTTGTAAAATAAAATAAACAATTTGCCATTCTGAAAATTAGAATGTTCACAAGAACGTCGATGCCACGGTTCCTTAAAATGACCGTGAGCGAGCGGTAGGTATGGTTCAGGCTGGAATGACTCACCAGGCCGTTGCAGACCGCTTTAACGTGTATAGAATAACTATTTCAAGGCTAATGATTCGTCTTCGACAAACAGGTAGGACGAATGACAGATCACGTAACAGCAGGCCGCGTATGACGTCACAACGTCAAGACACACATTTACGCCTTATTCACCTCCGGAACCGTATGATAACGGCTGAGGACACTGCCTGTAGAACACCTGGTCTAGCAAACGTCCAAATTTCGGGTCAGACTGTTCGCAGAAGACTACGTGAATCTGGACTCCGGTGATAGGACCAACCCTTAAGCAACGCCATATGACCGCGAGACTAGCTTGGGCTCGTACACACTGTCGTTGGAGGCTTCACACCTAGCAACACATCCTTTTTAGTGATGAATCCCGATTTTCACTTCGTTTTAGCGATGGACGTTATCGTGTGTACCGCATGCGTGGGGAACATTTTACGGATGTGTGTGTGTATGAGTCCGACCGCTTTGGAGGCGGAAGTGTTATGGTCTGGGCTGGAATTTGTCAGCTCAAAATTGTTCAAGGAACATTGAATGTTGTAAATTACAGAGACGATATTCTTGATCCTATCGTTCTGACCTTACTGCAACAGCGAAACTTTGATCACATTTTTCAAAATAACAATGCAGGATGTCACGTGGCTCGTGTTTGTCAAGACTTTCTGAACCAGAATCACATCTTGCCTGGCCGGCATTATCACCTGGTCTGTCACCAATTGAACATTTATGGGATGAACTCGGTAGACGTGTTCGCCACCGTCAAAATCCAACGGAAACACTACAGGAGCTGTGTAACACACAAGTCTTTATCCAACGATCGATTGGATCTATGCGTCGGAGATGCGAAGCTGTGATTGCTGCAAGAGGTGGTCACACATGTTACTGAACTCCGCAAACCTCCATACTATATGACAATTTCTGTCTGTCCATGATTTGTTCTGATAATGATGTTGAGAAATTTTGGTGATATTGCCTTATTTGTTTTGGCCATATGAATCTAAATTATACGATATTTGTCGATTTTTTTTCTCTATGTAAAAAATATTGAGCATCAAACCCTTGTATCGTTTCTTTTGTTGACTAGTATATATGTAACTAAAAGTAATTAACTAATCACCAAAAAAATATATATATATATAACAAAACTCTATTATAGCTGCTAACTTGGAGTACAAAATCGTTTTGTCTGCTTAATAAAAAGAATTAGTATGATCAGTATATGTATCATTTCCAAACAATAGTGTTTCAATATTAATCTAAATATTCATATTAATTAAATCATTGAATAACGATATAAGTTTGGTTATCATATAATTGACATTCTAAAAGGAAATGAATGGCATCTTCAATAGGCGAACCACAGGAACATTTTGGATCGTCCACTACATGAATTTTAGTTAGATCAGCTTTTAAAGAACTACATTGATGTCGTAACCTTGTATGCAATATGTTCAATTTTCTAGATCCTTCACCATAGTATACCGGTAGTCTAAATTGTTCACCTTTTATTTTTAATCTAAATTGTGAAATAGTTTGTAAATTTCTTATAGTTGGACTAAGATCATTCCAAATTCGGACAGTGGATGGTATAAAGGATTTTTCACTTATTCGTAATCTACATCTGGGGAGTACATAATTTTCATTATTTCTAAGGTTGTATCCACTGACGTCAGATGAAACTGGAGGTAGGCATTCACTTAGATATCGAGGACATGATTTATTATGCATTTTATAATAAGTTGCTAATTTACGTTTCCCAGCCTGTTTCAAAATATACTACTTCCAAACTTGAAAATTTCGTTAGTCCTGTTACTATTCTTGCAGCTTCTAGTTGTATTTTTTCTATTTTTTCTGAATCATATTCAAAACACCCATCCCACAATTCGCATGCATATTCCAAAAGCGGTCTGATAAAAGTTATATAAATATTAGACAAGCCTTTTTTGGAAAGGGTAAATTTTAGTTTCTTTTATAGTACATAAACCTGTTTTCAAGCAGACGTTGTAATATTATCTATATGTGTTGTCCAGTTTCCATCTGACGATAGTGTGACACCTACATGTTTATGATTATTAATCATTTCAACGTTTTCACCACTGAATTCGATATTAATTTCTGGTGGTGTAGCATTTGTAATTACCAGTGCCTTGGTCTTCTTTGGATTAAAATCGACAAGCCATATGTGTGCCCATTCATTTATTAAGTTAATTAAGTCATTATTAATATCAGTTTCTATTGTATAAAGGTGTCATCTGCAAACGAAAGTGCTAAATTATGCAGATTGTCTGTAATATCATTTACATATAACCTAAATAGTAGGGGATCCAAAACTGAAACCTTGGGAACTCCTGCCTTGATATCGCCATAATTTGAAGTTTCATTGTTTATAAAAACAACTTGCTGTCTGTTGCTGATGTAGTCCTTGACCCAGTCCAAAACCTTACCAGATATTCCGTAAGATCGCAGCTTTTGTATAAAGCCTACATGCCAGATTCTATCAAAGGCTTTTGATAGGTCACAACAAATTATAATAGTAGATAACTTTTTATCTAGATTTTGGCAAACATTATGATAAATTTCCAAAAGCTGGTAAACAGTAGAATGGCCCTTGAGAAACCCAGACTGATAGGCATATAACAATGAGTGTTCCAATATATAATTATAAATATGTTATTAATTTATCATCTTTTTAAAAAGAAGCCATGACTCTAGCAAGTTTCCATTGTGTTGAAAACTTGCCAGATTTAAGGAAAATAATTAAATAAGATCAATAAAGGTTTGTAAACAGAATCTGCAGTGCCTTTCAACATTTGATGGCTAATTAATATGTCGTTGCAACAAGCGTTGCCTATTTTCAATGATTTTAGAGTATCTTTGATATCTTGCTCAGTTATTATAAAATCTGACAAAAATGAGTTAGTTCTTGGAGTAACAAATGGGGTATTAAGATCAGTATCATCAACAGAAGAAATTGAACAAAAATATTCGATTAAGAGATTCGCTTTTTCTTTATCATTGTATACCAAATCGTTTAAGTTATTATCAAAAAGGGGTGGTATATAATATTATTATTGCTTCCCTTCGTAAGTTTTTTAATCAGAGACCAACAAACCTTTCAATCTGTTTTCGCGATAGAGTCGACAAGTTCGTGTATGTGTTTTCTCATCATCTCAAGATATTTGTGTGTGAATCTTTCAGACATATCATCTACATTTATGGATGAATTCAAGAATATTTCCCAATCGTATTCATTAATTTCTTTATTTAACGATATGATATCTACATTTTTATATGACCATACATTTCTAGTAACGTTTATTTTATTCATAAAAAAACCCCAAAACAGCTATGGTGCCCTATAGTAGTTCCCCCCCCCCCCAACCGAAAAAATGACTATATCATTGAACATAGCCATTTCCCCCCCCTCCCCTGTTTTCGACAGGGTGAAAAGTGGCTATATAGTAGAATTTCCCCCGGAAAAATGGCTAAATAGTCAATTTTCCCCCTCGTCTTAACATAACCCTGACTTCAACGTAAACTTACCCAACGAAGACCTTTAATGTATGCCAACTCTAGGCTAAACCTTACCCTACCCTTAGTCCTAATCCTCACCGAATCCCTCGGTTCAACACTATCCCTAAACCTAGGCCTTAACTTAATCCTAATTTTAAACCTTACCTTAAACCTAGCCTAATCGTAGGTCGAACTCAAAACGCGAATGTGAAGGGATGGTAAACTTAAAGGCAAGTTTTCCGACGGCGAAATGAACGACCGTTTTACAGATATGGGGTTCTCGCAAGGTCACCAGTCTTGGGGGGAGCCCGATATTCCAAACTGGAAAATCGGAGAAACCCTGAGCTAGGGAAGGTGCCTTGAAACCTTGACACACATGAGGATCGAACCCACAACGGTATCGACATCGTGGATTTAATGTCCAGCGCCTTGACCACTCGGCCACCTTCCTGCTTGCGAAGATGCAAAAGAAAAGACGCGAATAAGCGAGAGCCGAAAACCTGAAAAGGTTGAAACGCAAAATGGAGAAATGATTTCGATTTCGCCTCTTCGCTGTCGCAATTTCGAATTTTTGCTTTTTTGAATGTGCGTTTTCGCTTTCACAATTTCGCGTTTTAATTTCGTCTTTCAAAAACCAAAGGCAAAGTCTAACATACTATTGTCACTCTAGTTAATCTTATTTCAGTCCGTGACAAATATGCACATTTAGGTACTAATTTCCTAACTGCATAGATTTGGGCATAGTTCTCAGGGGACTTATTGCATATATTCGGGTACAGGGTACATTTTAATGCATAACCCGTCAAATTTTGTCCAAGTACACAACCAGATGATAACTTTAGAACGGGTTGAAGGATGTTCTTCAAACTTTCTACATTTGTTTAGTACCATAAAATACAGATCAAGTTCAAATTTCAGTCTGATCGATACCGGTAATTGGTTCAAAAGTTATGGCCGTTTCAAGACTGAAAATATGCGAAACGTGGTGGGGTATCATGTAATGTCCCATTAGATGCCCTATTTTTTGCTTTTGGGAAACCCCATTCAAAGTCATTTGGATCATCCATGTACAAGTTACTTGGCTAGTAAACCCATCGACACTAATAGTCGACCAACAGTGGCACTGGGAAGTGGTAGTAAAATTTAACAGAGCAACTAAGTTGAATATTCAAGCCATTTTCAGAGGGGGACTACTATGTAGTCATTCTTTCGGGGTGAAATCCTACTATATAGCCATTCTTCCGGGGGAGGGGGAATCCCACTATATAGCCATTTTTCCGGGGAAGGGGGAATCCCACTATATAGCCATTTTTCCGTGGGGGAAAACTGGCTATGGGGGAAAAAATGGCTCTATAAGGCTCCTATAGTAATTTTCCTCCTAGCCATTTTTCCGGAGGGAAAACTGACTATGGGGAAAATGGCTCTATAACACCGGTCCTTCCTAAAGATATCACAAGAGTCAATAATCATATCAGAATTTGAAACATTATTATCGAAGTGATTTTCAGTTATACAAATAACAGATGATTCAGATGATATGTCTTCAATATAAAATATTTTATTACGAACACTTCTAGCATTTACATGAAAAACAGAAAATTCATGTTCACGAGGGCCAGGGTTCGGGTGGACATCGTTGTCAAGGTCTAATAGTATCAGTAGGATAAACGTATACAAAATATTTAAACTGAATTACTTTGACTATCATATAACATAACTTTAATATAATGAACATAAAAGTTTAGAATACGAAAAGGAAAATATTTTCTACACTTTTTGAACACTGACGAGTAAGCGCGTATATAGAAAAGATCTATCGATAATCTATACATACCTATAGCATTACCCATTATCAAACCGTTCAAACGGGAAACATGTAGAAAACATTAGTCGATAGGCTTCATAAATTGGTACAATAATCAAGTCAGCAGCACATACAACATTACATACAAAAAAATAAAGTGGAAGATAAATCAAATTGGAAATACACAATGATACACAACAAAAACATAATATTATACATTATTTACATTAGTTGTGAGCATTGTATGCAATGTGCATATTGAAAATGTGCAATTAAATACAAATATGAAAACATTACTGCTTTGATCATTTGAAACGGACTGTGTGCTTATGCGCTTTTGAAAGCATAAGTTACGCCAGTGTAGATTATATCTATATGAATATATACATGTAGATTTGAATGACACCAGGTGTACTCATTAATACTTAATTAGATTTTTTTCATGTTTATATTTCCCTTCCTGTTCAGTAGCATAACTACCGCTTGGATATAAATAAAAAAAAAATTATATAAGTAAACAATAAGTAATCGAGTACACCGAAATACCAATGAAATTGACACCTTTAACGGTCGGTCGAATTATTTGACGAACTTATATATAGGTTTTGACATAACCAAAGAATTGTTTATGTTAGGTAATAAGTTTCAGTGTATTAGTTTTGCCCATGTATATTACTTCTTGATACTGATAACTTTGTATATGGATTTTGGAACAAAAACAAAAGAATTACAGCAAGGTAAGTTTTCGAATATTATTCAGGGGAAGTATCTTAGTTGTACATAAACACATACACACACACACACACACACACACACACGAATTCATGTCAATATACTAAAACGTATCTTGTTTAAATTTGATAACTTGTTTCTGAATCCCATTGAACATTTAAGTATATATATTGGAGTAACTGTATGTTGAAATTTCATAAAAAAATATTGCTTAAACTAACATCTGTATACATCACTAATTTTCAGCTGGAAAATAAGGACATATAAATTAATTTTAGAGTCACATGTCATTATATACGTGTTTTGATTGGTTTAAAAAGTTGATGTTATTTGTAAATGTACGGAATCGAAAAATAGACGTCGTTCTCAAGCGTCGCGTGCCGTTGTCATCAGGTGATTTTCTTTAAATGAGGCACCTTTTGGGTTATTTAAATTTATTTCCAAACAATACATCGGGTACAAATGTGGTTATGTGATAGGATTGTAAGAATTGAAAGAAAAAACTATTTCCTTCGTATTTTTATTCCCCATGGGGAAGGGAGGGGGACATATTGAATGAAGTTAAAATGTTTCACCTAAAATAATTATAATATTGCTATCGCATATATAAAAGAATGTATAGTAAAAAAGGAAGAAGCGATAGTGCCTTTGGTTTCTTCGATGTCTGGAATGTTTTCCTCACTTTTTATTTTTATTTCATCCACATGTATTAATGTATATACGGAAGTTATAATATTATATATGTAACTAAAGGTAATTAACTAACCATTTATTTGTCAAACAACGGAAGACATTTTATTTAGTTTCTTGGAGTGGCATACATATTTCAGACAAAGAAGAAAATGTTTGGGATATTCACTCGAACAGTGATCAATGGTGGATAAAATAAGTCTTTAAAAATGTTTCATTAAGATTATACACATGTACGAAAAATCAGGGTTAGGGACTTGGTGTTTAACGCCACTTTCAACAATATTTCATGAATATCGTGACAATCAGTTTTATTGGTGGAAACCAGAGTACCCGGAGAAAACCACCGACCCGTCGCAAGTCACTGACAAACTTTATCACATAATGTTGTACAAAATGTATTATGTACACCTTGAATGAGCGGGATTCGAACTCAAAACGTTAGTGGTGATAGGCACTGGTTGCAAAGGTAGTTGTAAATCCAACTAACATGCGATCACAACCACGACGACCCCACGAATATCAGAGTTGAAGTGATATGATAAATATATACAAATGTATTTCAGAATTGTCAATGGGAAGAATATTACGTGGTCATTTTGCTGTGCTAATTTTTATTTGGATAATACAGAATGTCGAGGTATGCTGTGTTCTTTGTTAACTGTCAACTTCACAACATTAACAAGGAAGTACCGACAAATGCTTAGTATATTGTTTATGAATCGCCATAAACCAACTGACCTGCACTTGACCTATTATTTACTCCATTCCACTTATCTGTATCCATGATAAGTAAAAACATGTGAAGAAAGATAACTCGAAAAACATATAGGGCAGTGAAGATTGTGAAACATGCTTAAATTTTATTCATCAACAATACACAAAAATACACCAAATTAATGGTCCATTCTTTTGGAACTGAACAGAAAAACGGTTATTTAAACCATACGTGTACGTTTGTGACCGGTGACGTTTACCAAAAGAATACAAATTTGCGGTCGGTTACCCAGAACCCATTGTTAAAAATGGAAACAAATATAGCTCTGTTGGAGCTGTTGGAGGGAGAGACATTCACAAACTTCTGGACTGATGTTGAAATTGTAATTATATTCATAAAACTGTCTTTAAATCATTTATGGGGTAAAATCCATCCAATAATATAAAGGGGATGCTATTTTAATCCCAGACTGGCTTACAGTAACTCAGTGGCAAGTGACAATCGGGATAAAAGAGCACATTTAAAGATATAACACAATGATAAACCAAATAAATGAATTTTACTATGTTGTTGTCTTCGATATGTCATTTTGCACATCGCAAAACTAGTGCCTTGCTCATCTCCGCCATTTTGAATTTGGTGAGTAACCGTATAAACCGAAGTCGGACTGCGGTTCACTCTGTTTACGACCGGAAAACCGGTTTAGTCCAAACGAATGGAAATGGTTCGTGAACGTCCAAACCGGTCGAATGGTTTGTTCCAAGCGAATGGGCCATTGTGTATGTTAATTTCAAAGAGTATGGGTGCTGCGGCATAAAAGATGAGGATCACTTTCTCCATGATTGTCCCATTCTTAATTCTAAAGAGAGGCTTGTGATAACTGCCATGTTCAAACTCCAAACTGCTTTATATAATGAGAGAGTACTCATCCATATGTATACCACTATCAATAGTTTATTGCTACATTAAATTTTAGTAAGCTGGATTGCCTCCCCTTGTAATTTTTCAGATCATACTGTGTCGTGTGTGTAATCAGTTTGCTTGTTCGCTATGTATATATCTGTTTTATTTTTTACTCTGATCGATCACATTCCATTTGCACGAAATATGACAACAAAATTGAAAAAAAAATAGAAGGATTAATAATGGTTAGAAAACTATGGTGAAAGTATTCGACAGTCAGTGGTTTCTTTATCCGGATATTCGTGATTTAAATTTATTACCCCTAACAAACCTATGACTTACGTCATATGTTTCGTTGAATAGATAATTATTGTTTAACGTCAACGTCAACGTAACAGTATTTTAGCTACATTCACGAGGAAAACAAGTTCACAAACTATGAACAAAGTGTACGTATGCAAATTAGTTTAATGTGCAATATCATAGGGGCCAATGGCATATATCATACATGTATTACGAGTTAAAATCATGAAGACGGGTACCTGGTGTATGTACAGAGCTATTCAACCCCATGTTACAGTTAAGAGGGGGTGTGTGTACGGAGTTTGTTAAACCCCATGCTACAGTTAAGAGGGGTGATCGCGCGAATGTGCGGGGGTTATTCAAGCCCAATGACTAAATGAACACAAGAAAATAAATTTATTGTATAATGTTTTACAATACACTGCAAAAGTTGTTTATATTTATTTCATAATTGTAGCTTGTCCAGCTGGTTTTTATGGAAAGAACTGCAGTGACGTTTGTCCATATCCATATTACGGAATACTCTGTGAAGGGATATGCAATTGTTCGAATAAAAGGTTTAAATATTTATGTAATATTCAGTAATAAAAAACAGAACATTAAAATTTATTTACCAATATGACATGACAAAAATGTAAAGAAAAAGCACTATTTTCTATGAAATTAATACGACTTCTTCTTTTCAGACAGTGAAATAAATTGTTATGAATTATATCATGGTACATGGAGAAAACCACTTGCGACAAAAAGCTGCCACACAAAAATAGAATCGAGGATATCTCACTATAATATATACTCAAAGGGAACGAGCTCACAAACTTTAGTTATGATGGTAGCCCAAATAATTTTGTATGTATAGTCTGCCTCCTTCCCAGGTCGCCACATTGACCTCTAGAGTACATTGACCATAAGATGACGCTGAATTATTCGCGTTATGGTGATAGGGCACTGACTGTGTACAATTAAGATGAGACGTGATTGTTTTTTTATCGTTAATATTAGTGGAATTGGTTTCCATCACTGTTTAAACTTTTTTTCTCACAAGATACAAATCCAACTACAACAGTCGACCCTTAATACATTGTTAGTGTCACTATGAACATGACATTCATGAAAACTGTTGAAGAAAACAATGCCACATAATAAGTTTCTGAATATTATGTCAATAGGATAACTTTGATACATTATGTCAATAGGATAACTTAGATACATTATGTCAATAGGATAACTTTGATACATTATTTTGTAGGTGTCATTATGCTTCGGGATGCAGAGAAACAGGTATGATAAGTATAAATGTATATTTCAATATTTCAATACAAAATATTGGTAACATTGTTATCACATATATTTCTATATTTTCAAAATTACATTAGGTTATGTTTTGTCAATATTAATTATACGGAAAGGATGAAAACCCAATTGATGATATTTGACAGAACCCAACACAAAATATGTTGAATTGGTAAAGCTAGGACAGATTTGAACGATTTGATATACATGTACTTAATGAATGTGAAGACAAAACAAAAACAGAAACAAAACATTCCATGTCAATAAATTGGCTATATCATTGTTGATACTTTTTCTATAAGGCCAATTCTCGTTTTATATAAATACTTTTTGTAATCATCATTGGCATCTCTCTCTGGACTTATACATGGATACACAGGTAATTCATTTACGCTGATAATATTAGTCCAATCTCTGCGCTGGGAAGAACTTTTCATTGCAATTATATTCTCTTAAAGTCTTAAAAGTCAAAATGTAAATAAAACGTCAAGTGTGTGTACTCTACTATTTGTGACGATTTTTGTTTCAGAACTATTTTTTTTCTGTCATTTGCATATTATTTGCATACTATGATAATTAGTGTATCATCTCTTCCTTAACATATTTTAGTATTACTTCAAAGTTTTAAATTTATTTTTTCAACTTACCTTTAATATTTACAGGACAGACAACGAGTAAAGTTCAAACAACAACGAAAGATCAGGAAGGTACGTTTTCTTTCTATATACTCCAACAAAACACTGGATTTGAACTGATGATTAGGAATCACAGAAATCAGTATTGTTCTAATTCTACTAAATACTGACCGCCTTCAACAAGTTGAAGATTATGTCAAAGGTTACAAATGACAATTGGAAAAGGTTAATTAAAAATTTCATAAATTAATACTTGGTAGAGAAGACCGCAGCATTGAATGTTTCAACCGAGTGACTCAAAACCGTGAGCTGTGGCAGTCTGTTCCAGTCAGATATCGTACGAGGGAAACAACGATTCTTGTCTTTGTCGAGTCTTACAATGAGTGATAATGAAAGACAAGAAATACATGTTCTGTGATTGGCTGAATGATGGCTCAAGGCGCTCTTTTTTTGGACTAGATATATATTTTCGTTTTCTATTTTATACATCATGACAAGTCGAGCATCTATGCGTCTGTCTTTAAGACTGCGTCAGTTCAAGTGTTGTAACATGTCACCAGCGCTAGATGTGTTTCGCTGTCTGTTGGTGGCGAGCCTGTCAGTCCTGTATTGGACCAGTTCGAGTTGATCGATTTCACTTTTATAGTGAGGGTTCCAGGCAGAACAAGCATACTGAATCTTCCAAAAAACTAGAAAATTGAATAACTGTTCCTATTGTCTTTACTAGTTTTGATTCCATTCGTTTGTTTATATATTCATTGTTTATGTAAGTGAAGGATAACATTCTCAGAACATTTCTACTAGATTTTTAATATCTTAGTATTGTTCGTCATTAAGGGATCCATAGGCCGTTACTACTTGCTAGTATCTTCCACATACATATATTAGAAACTTTGCCCCATTTGACCAAATTTGTACAATAAACTAGTTTTAACAACGGGTAGTTTTTTGTCCAATCAGAATGTGAGTTGTGTACTGATATTTTTTTTTTATCTTTATCAATCAATATGCAAATAAGGCAAGTGTTGTAAAATTGTACTCTATGTGTTCTAGACCGAAACATATATGTTTAATTACATAAAATAAGGAAAATTCACTGCTTTGCCTAATTTTCATTACTAAACTATTTTCTTCCAAAATAGAAAAACGTAGCTCCAGAAGAATTATATTATCACTTCACTGTTGTTTAGTCATCTTACATGTAAATTAAGCATGGCTAAGAAATGTAATTAAATGACTCCCTGGCAATGTATTGCCCTCCTAGCATCTGCGCCATATTACATGTAACGGTATGAAAAACTATTTTTAAGAAACAGCTGTTTCGGAAATGTGATGCTCCATATGCATGCGTAAAAGACAACTTGATGCAGCTCTGTTTTGAAAATGATCGGTAGTTGCCAGTTGTTATGTTACCATTTTAAACCGTATCTTAATTAATGGTGTAAAACCACTAATTAATTTCTTTAACATTTTCTACTAAATTTGTGTTTTTTCTAGCCTACCTGGCCATTTTATCTTCAGTTTAACCCTTCCAAGACCATATATTTTCTAAAACGTACATGATTATTCTACGTTCTATCAAAATATCATGGGATGTTGAAAGTCCTGCAGTGAAATACCAGGCTATGGAAAACACCTACTATAAAAACAGCTCCGTCATCCCACGGAAATTAAGTATTTATAGGTCATGCATCAAATCATCCATATAGGTATTAAAATACAACTAAATACATCAAATTTGGGCTCAAAATAATCCTTATATATTCAACTTCAATTTTCAATTTTAATTATTCCATTCCATTCAGTATTCTTCACAATACAAAAAAGCGAAAGGAACTTTTTTCTTTTAAAAGGACTAATTGTTTATTATATGTTCTAAGCTCTGATTGGTGAATTAGTGGTTTGACACCTAATAAATAAAGACTGATTCTACCCAAAAGTTCTCTGAAACGGATATCATCAACATAATTGAGTTCTTGATGACAACATATTTGTCATGTTTGATGGACGTGTTTTTCAATAAACAGTCGGAATTCCAATGGGTATAAACTGCGCTCCTGTTCTCGCCGAACTTGTTTCTTTATTAGTATGAGATGCGTCATACAGTGTCTTCTCAAGACAAAGTATGTTGATCGCATCTATCGTACTGAGCTTGAAATAAAGGAAACCACAGAAACTGCTAGGCTAAGTTTAGCTTATAATTATTTTATTTGATCAAAGATACAACGCGGATCAAAAACAAGTTTTACCAACTTATATATATATACAATTATTAATACATTATGTAATGTTTGCTTCATAGTGGAGCAGGTGCTGCTTTTCCTTCCGGAGCACCTTAGTTCATCTCCGGTTATTGGTGGGGTTCCTGTTGCTAACTTTTAGTTTCCTGTATTGAGTTTTATAGATAATTGTTTGTCCTTTTTATTTTGGACATTGGGTTGTCTGTCCTTCGATATACGGCTCTTCTGATTGCCACTGTGGTGTCTTTAAACTTTTCGTAACTCCTATGCATAATAATAGCAAATAATATTCATTAAAATATATATTATCAACCATCCACATGATATATTCAAAGGCACATTTCCAGGTCATGACGAATGCTATGTCCTGGCGGCTCAACGAAATAACAGATCCCTGGTTTAGGGGGAGTTTGAAATAACAGCCATTACTTTAAAAAAAGATTAAATTAAAAGCACATCTACACCCTCTAATGGTTGACATCATGACACATCACACAGTATATACAAACATCTATGAAATTAAAGAAACATACATATATATAGCGTAAATAATCATATAGTTATGTAGTATTCTTATTGAAAATGGTAATACATTTAATGCTTTATAACATATGCTTTGAAATATTTTAAGGGGCGTACCTCCCCTCTAAAGCCGCGCATGATTTGAGATATACGTGGGTGAAATCAATTGATTTATTTTCAATAAAATGAAGTTCCCTTTGGGAATGTATTGAAACGATTTTACATGTGACCAGATAATTATTTTCGTGTACAATACATGTGTCTTATTTTATAGTTACAGAAGTAATTAAATATACAACTATTAAAACACAGATCTCCCAAAGTACACACAAGTCTATTGAGAATCATCAGGGTATGTATGCTCTTTACAAATTGTGTTTTTTAATTATCATTTCACACATGTGTTTTCTTCTTTGAGAACTAATTCAGACATTTGAATTTGTTGTAGTTGTTCAATGCACATGTGACCAGTACATTGATTGTTTTGATAGAACTCAGATGGTGAAGCAAAATATACCCAAGCAAGGCTACGTTGCTCCTACTTTTAAGTCATATTTTACTGCACAAATTATATGGTTGTGATCATGAACAGGTTGACCGTAAATATCAATATCTCTAATGACGATGAATCATTTCCGTTTTCCGTAGATGTTTCTTTCCTCTATCACCGGAAATACTTGACTAAGAGAAACATAACGTGCGTGTTATAAGAAACAGCAACTACCAACAATTCACGAGCTGTTGGGCCCCTCTCCCAGAGGATGTGCCGGGGGTAGAATAGGCACCAGCTTTCTCTGTCCTAGTCCTCTAAAAGGGGCCAACCCCGCGGGAACCCCGGGGTATAGAAATGGGTCCGAGAGCTTCTTCGGCTTGAAGGGGCATCCGTCGGTTGTGCGGGATGTATAAATTAACAACCAACCTGTCCTTCGGATGAGACGTAAATAAAACCGAGGTCCCGTGTTGAGAGATTGCCATTCTCTTCGCACGTTAAAGAACTCAGTGTAACAGCTTATTATGAGCATTATGCTCATGATGAGTGGTCCATAGGAGACCTGTTGCACTGGCTAAATTATCCGTCCATACCCATCACCTTTCCTTGTTTCGAGTCCCGTGGCGTTTAATTCTTTTCTCTCGTCCTGAATATAGCTGGAAAATTGCTCGCTGGACGTTAAACATCAATGAATCAATCAATCAATGAGCTCTTTGGCTCACTATTAGCAAATGGATATGAATATAATGTATTATCTATGTGCATCGTAATTCTACTTTTATGTAGAAGTGACATTAATTAAAGATGAGCTGTAGGAATTCTATAACAACATCAAATGCCGTCCCACCATACAAAGTGTAATACGTTAGTCTATATCCTGTTCATTTTGTCAGGTATGTCTTGAACAGGAGACTACTCCTCCCAACTGGTAATTAATCCACCAAGAACATAATACCTTAGTTCAGAAATGTCATAATGGGTACCACCATGAATTGAATGAAGAACAGATCTAGAGAAGAGAATGTTTCAACTAACTAAACTATGCGTGTAAATATCTTTCACAGCAATAGGTTCCATTATAATAATGGTGACTATAGATGCAACTCCTTCGGGTCTCCTGGTCGTATTCACAGATGTTGTGGGAATCTGAACGAACGTTTGTTTTCGAGTTAAATTGCAGTTTGTCACCGCTTATTCCAGCCAATAAAACTGATTTTGGTGGGATTCATGTTGCTCGATCTTAATTTGCTTTCTCCCCCGGTTTTTAGTGGTTTTCATGTTGCTCGATCTTTCGTGTTCTGTATAATGTTTTGTAGATCATTGTTTGTCCTTTTTTGCCATTTGTCCTCCGGTTTACGGTTTCTGATTACCACTTTTGATATCTTAAAACTTTTCTTTCAACAATTACAACTGAAACATTATTAAAAGTGGCGTTAAACATGCATAATTATAACCATGACAGCATATAGTTAAATGTTTTTATCTAATTCTACAGCTGATGGACAGAATGCTCTTTTTTGGATTTCGATAGATGTCATCGGAAGTTTGTTGGTCATCACATTGACGGTGTGCTCATTCAAGTGAGTTAAATTTATTTCAAATGAAAATATTATAATTAATTTATTTAACAAATCTTTGAAATGTCATTTGTGTCATATGTAGAATACTTGTACCGTCGTTTCTGCATTCTTTTTGACATTTTAATAACATATTGATAATAATAGTTACGCTATGGACTCAAAATATTGTGAATCCTAGTGTTGTCTGACCAAGTATAGCGACCTCGAATTGGGCACTATATTATTAGATAATTGCATTGGATAATTTTTACTTCTTGAGATCTCAACAAATGAGAAAAAGTGTAATTATGTGAAGCTTTTATGCTTTATTTTTTTTATAATAAATACATTGAAATGTCAGCAGTAAGGCATATAAATAGATGGCAATGAGCGTGACTTTCTTCATAAGAAGAGTTTGAAGATACAAATGTACTAAAGGAATAATCAGAATCTGTAAATCGAAAGACCGACAACGCAATGTCCTAAAGAAACTCAGGTGCTCCGGAAGGGTAAGCAGTTCGTGCTCCACCAATGCCAACTGTCGTGTTAATCTAGTTACAAGCCCAGTGATAAGCTATGAATGAGGAAAGGACCGGGAAGTATTTACGACAAATGGAACATATCCGTGGTAATTTGTGACACAGCTATTCCATAACGGTCAACCAAGTCATGGTGGTGACCGTAAAACCTTCGAAATGATGACGTCAGTCATTAGGAACCCTTGGTTCAGTAGTTTCCTTGTTAGCAGCAACCCTCTATCAAGGAAATACTGATAGGAACCACAAGCTCTGAAATATCGTATCAACTGACACGTATATACTCGATATGTAGAGGCTGCTGGAATGTTGCTACATATAAATGAAAAGTTCACAATGAGAAAATTGAAATCATCTCTTTTGTCGCAAAGTTTCGTTCTTAATCGCCCCTCACTGTCAATTTCGAGGTGTAGGTCAAGGTATGAGGCAGACCTATCTGTATCTGTACGTGGTATCCTTTATTTCTAGCTCAATGTGATCGATAAGATCAAAGAAAACACCAAACCTAGAATTATTTAGTGAAAGGACATCATCTATATAGCGGAACGTGAATATAAAGGATCTGACTAGCTTCTTTTCATGTTTCTTGAGAAGCCCCTGTATGAAGTCTGCCTCATGCGAATAAAGGAATAAGTCAGCGAGAAGAAGAACATAGTTTGTACCCGTAGGCATGCCGACTGTCTGTTGAAAAACACGTCCCCCAAACATTATAAATATGTTGTCAATCAAAAACTGGAGCATTTTGATGATATCAGTGTCAGATAACTTTTTGGTAGAATCAGTGTTTTTTTGTTTTACAAAATAAGATCTGTCCCTTCCTAGCACAAGGTACTTTTATCTACGTTGGCCATTCTTTTCTTTATGATGCACAGTTGAACCAACTCTCCTAATCAGTCTTTCAGTTTGAGTGGGGAATAGCTGTGAAGAGGGTAGAGAAGTCAAATGTCACAATAACTCTATAAGAAAGAGGAACTGCGTAACCTTCGCGAACACATGGGTTCACCCAGGTTTTGTGGTGGTGTGTTCTCTGTTCATCGTTTTAGTGTTCTGTGGTGTATATTTGTTTTGTTGGTCTTCGTTCTATGTCTTGTGCCTAATGTTGGTTGTACCTGAATTATTGTCCCGATGATTGTTATGTAACGTTCCCGTCATAGTTTATTCCTCGATGATTGTTATGTAACGTTCCCGTAATAGTTTATTCCTAGATGATTGCTATGTAGCATTCCCGTCATAGTTTATTCCTAGATGATTGCTATGTAACATTCCCGTCATAGTTTGTTACTCGATGATTGCTATGTAACATTCCCGCCATAGTTTGTTCCTCGATGATTGTTATGTAACATTCCCGCCATAGTTTGTTCCTCGATGATTGCTATGTAACGTTCCTGTCAGAGTTGGTTCCTCGAAGATTGCTATGTAACGTTCCCGTCATAGTTTGTTCCTCATTGATTGCTATGTAACGTTCCCGTTATGGTTTGTTCCTCGAAGATTGCTATGAAACGTTCCTGTCAGAGTTTGTTCCTCGATGATTGCTATGTAACATTCCCGTCATAGTTTGTTCCTCATTGATTGCTATGTAACGTTCCCGTTATGGTTTGTTCCTCGAAGATTGCTATGTAACGTTCCTGTCAGAGTTTGTTCCTCGATGATTGCTATGTAACGTTCCTGTCAGAGTTTGTTCCTCGACGATTGTTATGTAACATTCCCGTCATGGTTTGTTCCCCGATGATTGCTATGTAACGTCCCCGTCATAGTTTGTTCCTAGATGATTGTTAAAATTGCTGCGGTCAATTTACCCTATACATTATCTACATAGAAAACTGAACTCACGTTTAATTTTATTTTTCAGCTTAGGTCTGTTACAAGGAATAGAATATAATGGTTTGTTACATAGTAGTTATACAACGTTTTAAATTAACACGTTTCACAACAGAGTTGTTACAAAACCACTTACCAAAGAGTTGATCAAGTTGTGTAAGATACATACTCTTAAAAGCAAATGAGTAGAAAAAAACAATTTTAATGTCAGGATTCTTCATAAATAGACATGTTCCTAGGATGAAGGAATTCCGTATTCCACTCTACGTAAAATGGAGTCAAGTCTGTTAATAAGATGTTTACATACATATGTCGTTGAACACTTACACTATTGGGACAATCGAGGCCGAAATCGTATGGAAGTTGGATTGACATCTACCTATAGAATCAATGCTTATTACCACTTCCACCTTTTATTGTACTCGATAAACTTTATCTAATAAAGTTTGTCAATGACTTGTGACGGCAAGTCAGTGGTTTTCTGTGGATGCTCCATGTTCTGCAACCAAACTTAAACTGACAGCGACGATATAACTGAAATATTTATAAGTAGCGTTAAACACATATCACACACAATCAATATAGAAAAATATCAATGAAAGAAGAATGCTGTTATAATCATATTTATTTAATATTTAAATACACTTACCACCCATGACGAGATACAACTGTATGTGATAAATGTTGCTAGTGACTTGTGTTTTATCACCAATTAAATTGCCTGCCAAAATATAATTTAAATTTTGTAGAAATTGGTGTTAGGCATCCAGAAACTCAGCCTACCACATATAAATGGGCAAATTGGACAATTGTAAACTGCCATCATGTATCATTTATTGGTCAGAGATTTAAAATTGACAGTTATTTATTTAACTTTATATTAGGTTCAACAACAATCTGTGATTCTGTACAAAATGAAGTTGAACCAAGAGGCATAGAAGATGGAACTATGGTGGTTGATAATCTAAGACGGCAAGACAATCGACCACCAAGCTTACGAAGTGTATCAAGTTAACAAGAGATACTCAAGAGTAAGAGAGAATGTCAACATATAAAGTTGTAAAATGTATGAACCTGATAGTTACTGTGCTATCCATTTCTAAGTTTGGTATTGGTATAAACATATTTTATTGGTATAACCGATATATATAAACAGAACAATAGCAATAGTACAATATGATTCAGAAACAAGCACATGCCTTTTTTGAAATCTGTTTCCTATGAAGACCTTACAAATATGACAAAAATATATATGCATGCTGATTTGAATTTTAAACTTGTGAGAATTATTTATACATTGAGGGAGAAAAAAAATGTATTGAACCATGTAGTTGAAGGCTACACAATTTACTTGAAAATAATAATGCAAAGAGATTGAATAAGATTGAAAAGGTGAAGAATATTATGTGAGCATGTCAGGGTGTAAATCTTTTACTTTTTAAAGGTTTGGACTAACTTAAATACTGCTTTGGAATTGTATCTAGTTATGTTATAAAATAAGCCCTACTGATTGCAGGTATCGAGCCCAATCCAGGCCCGCAATTGAATGATAAAAAAATAATGCACAATAATGTATATAGTTTATTACCTAAATTGGATTTAATTGAACATGAATTTCTAGATTATGATGTTATTTGTATATCTGAATCTCATCTTGATAAATATATTGATAATGATAAAATAAAATTAAAAGGTTTCCAAAATCCAGTTAGATTAGATAGAAATAGACACGGTGGAGGTGTGAACATATATGTGAAAAAGATTTTGTATTACAAAGCACGTACTGATCTATCAGTTAATAATTTAGAAATACTTTGGGTCGAAATCCGAATTAGGAACAATGAATTGTTTTTAGTTGGTGTTATATATAGGCCTCCAAATTCTATATATATATATGGGACTTATTCTGTGAGTCTGTAGATAAAGCGCTTGATTCTGATTTACCACTGTTTTTAGTTGCTGACTAAAATTGTGACACCTTGTCAAACTCCATAAACTATTTCAAAAAGATATTAAATCGGTTAAATTTGGCAAATGTAGTATTTGAGGCTACAAACTTTACTCCCGAGACAGGAACTTGTTGTATTGATCTATGTATAACTAACAGAAAAAAATGGATTAACTCAGTGGATGTCCTTACTCTAGTATGTAGTACACATGCTCCTGTGTTAGCAGAAATTTCATTTAAAACTTTTAAGCAACACCCCTTTAAAAGGAGAATAAGAAACTATAATGCTGCAGACATAGAAGGGCTTGTCGATCAACTGAATATTACAAACTGGGATAATATAGTATTTAATTCTGACAATATTAATGATGTGTATTCCAATTTTCTTAAAATTTTAGATAATACTGTTAACAAATTTATACCTACCAAGACTATCACAGTTCGACCAAATGATAAACCATTCATGAATAATAAAATTAGAAATAAGATCAGACAACGTAACAGAATTCATTACAAAGTTAAAACTACAAATAATCCTGATGATTGGAAAACATTTTGAAAAATACAAATGAAGTTATTGATTTAGTGAGAAAAGCTAAGGATGAATATAAAAATAAACTTACCTCTGAACTTTTGAACAAGGATATCCCTCCTGGAAAATGGTGGTAAATTGTTAAATCCATATCAAATTTTACTAAAGCCAGAGACCCACCCTCATTTTTGGAACATCATTGCCAAATTTTTATTCACCCTTCTGATAAAGCTGAAATTTTGAATACTCATTTTTCTAATATAGCCAATATTGATAATGAACCAGATTTTTCTTATAATATTACACCTCCGCCATATCAATTGAATGAATTTATTATAACAGAACAAGAAGTTTTAGACCAGTTAAATATTTCAAATATAAATAAACCGGGTGGTCCTGATGGCATAAGTCCTAGATTGCTAAAAAATATTGCTTATTCAATTTCTAAACCACTAACTTGGTTAACATGTCTCTTTCAATTAAACAGGTTCCTCTCTTATGGAAGATAGCTCATGTAAGTCCAAGTTTTAAAGGTAAAGGTAATCCACATTCATCCCAAAATTATCACCCTATATCAGTAACCAGCATAGTATGTAAAATTATGGAAAAAATTATATTTAAACATTTATTTAATTATATGAAAACAAATAATATATTGTCAAAGTGTCAATCTGTCTTTCTACCAAATGACTCAACTGTTAATCAACTGATTGAAATATATCATAATATTATTAGTAATATGGATAGGGGGAGGGATGTAAGGTTTGTTTTTTGTGATGTTTCCAAGGCCTTTGACAAAGCTTGGCATAAAGGCCTTATTTTCAAACATAAGTTTACTGGAGTAAACGAACAACTAATATCATGGATTGAAAGTTACCTCTCATATCGTTAATAAAAAGTTGTCTTGGAAGGCTTTTCATCAACTCTTTAGGGTATTAATACAGGTGTTCCTCAAGGTTCTGTTTTGGCCACTTTCCTTTTCCTTGTATATATTAATGATATTGTAAAAGATATAAATAATGACATCCGGCTTTTTGCAGATGACACTTCCTTATTTGTAGTGGTAGAAAATGATCATGCTGCAGCAGCAACCTCTCTGACTGAAGACTTGAATGTTATTTCCAACTAGGCTAAGAAATGGGCAGTCCAATTTAATCCTAAGAAAAATGGAGATGAAATTGATGAAGTAGATAATCACTGTCATCTTGGAATAACATTTCAATCAACAGTTACATGAAAAAAACATATAGATGATATGTATAAAAAAGCATGCTCTCGTTTATTTTGACTCGGACAAGTTAAACATTTATTAGATAGATATTCCCTTGTACGTATATGTGTTGCATTTATTAGGCCTGTTTTAGAATATGGGGATGTAGTATGGGGTAACTGCACTAAAAAGGAAATTGATTTACTGGAAAGTGTGCAAATAGTAGCGGGTCGAATAATAACTGGTCTTCGATGTAATTCCTCTAGACAAAAACTATACCATGAATTGGGGTGGGAATCACTAGAATATAGACGGAATAAACACAAATTCACATTATTTTATAAAATACTAAATGGGTTAACACCTGCATACCTCTACGAGTTGGTTCAACCATATCTATTGTTTATCTGTCCTAAATATAATAACTTAAGATTAGTTTTATTAGATTACATACAGACAATAATACCAAAAAATAATAATGTTGACATTAATATAGATTTATTATTACATGGAAATAAATCATTTTCATATGACTTAAATACAGAAATAATCAAAGCTGTACTCAAATAGATATTAAGTGACACTCATCGTTTTATTTAAGATGCTTCTTTTTTCAACCCCCCTCTTCTCAATATATTATACATTTATTTTGCTTTGCTTAATTTGTTTTAACTTTCCGTTAGTTTAATTATTTAAAATATTTAGAAAGCTTACAAATTTCACTTCCCTTGTAAATTTATTATATATATGTATGAAGTATTAATGGTGCTTAATATAATTACATGTATTGAAGGAACATAATTATCCTATATTATTGATATAATTGTTATATACTTTTTTCTGAATGTATTCCTTGTACATGTAAAAAGAAGAGAGCTTGTATAGGCATAGCCTGTTGCTCAATCCCATTCATATGCAGTTGTGTTTAAAACCAAATGTCAACAATCATTTACACCATTTTAACCTGTCATTGCCAAACCTTTGTGAAGGTCATGAATATTCACACGCCGCTGAATTTGGTGTTGATAGAAAGGGCACGACCAATACATTAAACAATCAGGAAATTGTTTGATTGAACCCGGTAATATACACTGTTTGCAAAGTAACAGCAACATTTCTAAGTAATAAGCAAATCCACTTACTTAATTAAAATTTCTTATACTTTAAAAACGAGTTTTCTGTACAGCCTCTACTTCTACTTCTACCAATTATTGACCTACTTCAACAGAGACTTATCCCAGCACTTGGGTTTGTGGCTATATAACACCTATTCACAAGTCTGGGTCAAAATGTGATCCGACAAATTATAGAGGAATAACGATTGGGGACACAGTAGGGAACATTTTTAATCAAATTCTTAATAACAGACTTACAAGTTTCTTAAAAGAAAAAGACATCACGAGAAGAGAACAAATTGGGTTTGTAAAAGGCTGTCGAGCATCCGATCAGATGTTTATTTTACAAACTATAATTCAGAAATATGCTACAAACGAATCAAAACCATTATATGCATGTTTTGTAGATTTCAAACGTGTATTTGATACTGTCCCATTTCATAATATATTTTATAAATTAAAATCTGCTTCCATCAGCTCACGATTTTACAATATTATTAAAAGTATGTATAATAGAACAAATACATGTGTAAAAATCAATAACCAGAGAACAGAATTTACTAAATCAGAAATAGGAGGAAGACAGGGGGACAATTTAAGTAAATACTTTATTTAAAATTTATATCAATGATCTTCCATCCTACTTTGATAACACATGTGACCCTATAGATCTCCATAACTATGCATTAAACATCCTTATGTATGCAGACGATGATGTCAATTTATCAACATCTAAACAGGGTCTCCAAAACTGTGTAAATAAGTTAGGCAAATTTACAGCAGAATCTGAAATGTCAGTTAATATAAAAAAGACAAAGGTATTAGTATTCAATAAAGCAGGTCGAATAAAGAATATTGAAATAAAGTTTAAAGAGCAAAATATAGAATGTGTTCAACAATACACATACTTAGGTGTAGTTTTTGCAGCTTCTGGAAGTTTCTCAGCTGCAACAAAAACTAACTCTATAATAAAGGTGTTAAAGCCATGTTTAATCTAAGGAAGTCCTTTTCAACCGACATACCTAGCCCTAAAACGCTTCTACATATTTTTTACCACACAATCCAACCACTGGCTTTATATGGATCTGAAATATGGGGCAAGTAAATGGGAAAAACAAATCAATATAAAGTATATCTCAAAAGAAACAGACTCCTTAATAATTGAAATATTGCATACAAAATTTTGTAAATATGCACTTGGAGTAAGGACAAAATCTTCAAACATTGCTTGTAGAGGAGAACTGGGCAGCTTTCCATTTCTATACAACATATTAATAAACATGATAAAATATTGGTGCTACTTGGTAAAAGAAAATAAATCAAACAAATTACTTATTAGTGCCCTAAATTTGGCTTCAGATATGGAAGAGAAAAATAAAGATTCATGGCTAAGTTGTATTCGATTGATTTAAAAATATTTAGAACTAGAAAATTATACCAAAATTATACCAATATTTCAACTAACAAGATAATGCAAATTGTTAAAAAGAAGTCGAGTAAAATATTTATTGATCAATGGAAGGAAAGTCTAAACTCTGAAACTAACAAACAAGGTAATATGGGAAACAAACTTAGAACATATAGAAAATTTAAAACTTATTTAAATTTGAAGAATATTTACAATTTGATTCTAAGACAGAACAACAAACATATGCAAAATTTAGAATAAGTGCCCATCATTTAAGAATAGTAAGAGGCAGGTATGAAGGTTTGAAGGTTGAAGATAGAATTTGTAATACATGTAATTTAAATATAGAAGATGAGTTTCATTTCCTTATGATTTGCTTGCCATTAGATAACTGTAGAGCAAAATATTTTAGTATTATAAAAAGGTTATATACCAACTTTGAGAACTTATCAACAGAAGATAAATTTATATGGTTACTATCATGTGAAGATAAAGAAATTATTTTATTAACATCTAAACTATTAATTGATTTACTTAAAGAAAGAAAACAGAGAATTACTTAAAATAATATAATAAATACATTAGAATATTATGCTTTTATGGGTTGTCTCCCCCTTGATCTTCAGAGTCACCGTGTGTCTCCAAAACTTTATTTTATTTTATAATATGTATTTTTTTTCTGTATTGTCTTAATATGTTTTCAAATTACATTTAATTATTACAAATCATATGTGTATTTTATGTCCTTTAATTTGTAAATGATTATTCTGCTCAGTACTGGGCTCCATGATTGGAAAATAAAATATCTTGTATCTTGTATCTTGTCAACCCTTTTATACTATTTAGTGGGTGCATGAATACTTACCAAGATATACAGTACAGTACAGTTGCTGAACAGTTTGAAGATTATGTAAAGGGAATTGCGTTGAAAAAGAGAAAAGAAAAAAAAATAACAATAAGAAAATAAGCTTAAAAATATGTACAAAACAGGGAGTGAATTTAAAGATAAGATGAGGTAATTGCAGCCCTGAAGGACTCGACTGAGTCATTCAGCACTGGAGTCTGAGATAGGCGGTTCCAGTCTACAATGGTGCGAGGGACAAAATGATGCCTTTCTCTGTTGTATCCTACATTATGGGACCTGATATGACTGAGAGTGTATATTTCTGGAGTGTCTCAGGGGTGGTGAAAGTTTGTCACATTTTCCTGACTGCCACCTTGTCATGGGGGATTATATGCATCATGACAAGGCGTGCATCTCTGCATCGATCTTCGAGGCTGTGCCATTTAAGATGTTGTAGCATGTCACTAACACTGGATGTATTTCGTTGTCTATTGGTGACATATCTCGCAGCCCTCCATTGAATCATTTCTATAAAATGTCAGATTCAAGATAGGGATCCCATACAGAACAGGCATACTCTAGTGATGGTCTGACTAATTATTTGTATGCCTTTCTTTAACGGAGGTTGAAGCAATGATCAGGTTGCGACGCAAGAAACCAAGAGTCTTATTGGCTTTACAACAGATGTTGTTGATGTGGTTTTCCCATATGAGTTCCTCGCTGATGGTAGCTCCCAGATATTTTGCCTTGTCAACTGATTCTCAGACATGACCGTGAAGGCAATAATTGAATTTCACTGGTGTTTTATTCCGTGAAATGGTGAGCACGTTACATTTATCTGGGTGGAAAGCCATCTTCCATAATTGTTCCCACTGTGCTAGTTTATCAAGATATCTTTGCAGGTTTATGGCATTGCTGTTTTATTTAATTACCAAGTATGCAATTATATCATCTGCAAAAAGTCTTATAGTGGAGTGGGATAATGGTGTTTAACGCCGCTTTCAACAATATTTTAGTTATATCGCGGTCTAGCTTCCGGTGGATCAACGCACACGATTTTTTCTGAAGAAAAATACCAATAATTTTCATATTTAGCACAGGATAAAATGATCTCAAACACAATATTCTAAGTGGTGTAATGTAGTGCACGAAGAAATACTGAGAGATATAAATATAAACAATAAGTTATTGATAAACGTGTAACATATTAGCCAGTCCACATTTCCTGTATAAAATGGCCGATAATCCTGAAAGTCGTTTGAGTAACGATACGAATATAAAGATTGATACCAGTATTGAAAATTTAAAAACACTCTATCCTGTTCAAGGTGTTTATAAGGCTAGACAAAAATCAAACAATGGAAGACTCTTACCTTTTGAAACAATAGACAAAAGCATATATAAAAAACAGAGTAATTGTGTATGTTTTATAACTTCTGAAAAAACAATTCACGCCTGGATAAAGGCAGCTGTACAAACTCTTTTTCTTGATTTGGGTAGTAAGTAAAATTTCGATGTCACTTGGCGGGATCTTAAGGACAAGTCGTCCATCACTGTTCAAACAGAATTCACAGTTTATGACAGGTCAATCAAAACTGAAAATGATGATGATTTTCTTTATAAACTTATTTTCCAACTTTCTACTGGAAAAATCATGATACAGGGCAAAGGCTATGAACTTTTTTGTGATAACATCTTCGAACAGTGTTTAAGTCTAGTAAATGAATATTTGACAAGTGTAAAAACTGATGAAGTTAACCCTCACTGTACAAGTAACTGACTCATCAAGTCAGGACACTGATGAAACAATGCTTAAATGCTGTACTGTGACCGACCAAGCTAAGAGTACACTTGTAGTGCAGGGCACCAAGCAATTGCCCAAATGTATAGAAAACACTGATAAAAACTCTGGTATGGTAAACATACCTGTACCTCAAAGTACAAAAGTGGGAGAAACTAGTACAGATGAAAAAGATTCCACAAATAATATCCCAGACGATAATCTGCGTATGCTCTCAACTGATTATCTGGAGGGTCTTATGGACAAAAGACTTGATGGTCATTTAAAAACATATAATCAGCGTCTAAATGTCATTGAAACATCAGTGGTCAAAATTTCTGAATGGGCGTCCAATAGTCTGGAATTTCAAATGATGATTAAAGATAGAATTATTCCAGCCGTGAATAAAGTTTGCAACCAGATTAATGAATTGCAGAAAAAAAACATGTGTAGTTAATCCGTATGAAAATCAATTTAAAGAGGATAAAATTATTGAAAACTTGAATAAGAAAATTGAAAGTAATGAAAGGGGAAGTTGTGATGTACTGGCAAAACTCAAAGTTGAACATAGCATACAAATGAGAGAGTTACAAACAGAAATTCAGGGATTAAGAACAGAGAAAATAAATATAGAGATTTGATAATGAACATTTCAATTTTTCATTAAAGTGTACCGAAGACACCAATACTAAGCTATGAACTTTGTATGATGAAAGATTACACGACAAAGATAAAATCATACAAAACCTACAAGACAGGATACAAAATTTTGTATATGAGGTAAAAGGTGGTGCTTTGCAGACTGTAACCCACAATTCTAAAATACCTCATGATAAAGATTCTCAACATGATACAAATGTCACTCCTAGTCCTTTAGTATCTAGTGACAATAACTCTCAGTTTGAAAATACACGTTTGATAAATCAGTCGCATATTATTTCAAGCAATCGTTCGATACAACCAAGTGAAATGCATACAAAGGTATCAAATTCTAGTAGTTCTACAACTTCAACAACGGAGAATAACATATATGATAAAACAACAGTAAATGTTCATACCGACAACAATAATCTTGGCTCTAGTAAAAGTGGAAAATATGAAAATATGATATAATAATGCTACATGATTCAATATGTAGAGAAATTGATATTCAGAGGTTACTTAGGAATTCACAAAGTCAAAGGAAAGGGTTTAAGCAAGTAGCTTATACAGCAATTAAAACACAAAAGTTTAGTGATAATATATCATATGCCAATACTGTTGTTCTTCATGTAGGAATCAATGATCTGAAGGTGTGTTCAGCTGATGATGCTTTATATGAGTATTAAATTCGCAGTTAACAAGCTGCTGAAGAAGATCGATTGTCTATTGCTTTCATGTGTTACACCTGTTAAATACGAAAGGTTAAATGAGAAAGTAGCAGAGTCTAATGAGAAAATAAAATCCAGGTTTAGTAAAGTGAATAATATTAGAATCAGTTTCACCTCTAACTTTATTAATGATGGTAGAGTTTGTGTGAATTTGTAGAAAGATGCTGTCCGTCTATCACCACAAGGTACTAGTGTGCTTGCATCTAATTTAAAGAAATGCTTATTTAAGGTGGGAAATTTGGTTCGTCAGTCATAAAATTACCAAAGCGGTCATCGCAGACCATATCATGAGAACCGTGACAACTATCCTCGTCCAATATACCACCAGAGGACACCAAACAGGAATGATCCGCATACTTATCGTGACAATAACTTGGTCAGTCCGAATCCAAAACTTTTGGCAACAAATATAACAAGAGCAATATTGAGTGCCTTTCAAATGTAGTTGGGTTTTTTTTTGACATTTGCAAATGATTCATTTATATACATATATTTTTCCATCATCTTTAGTATTACTGTGTACTACATTTGCCATTGTTTATTTTAGAATAAATATCATGTGTATTAAAACTTCAAAACAATTATCCATCAGTGGATGGAATGTAAATGGTATTTTCAAGAATTCCAGTGGAGCTAAAACTTGTAAACTTGAGGATGAGTATTTTAATGAAATCATGAAATCTGACATTGTATTTTTGTCCGAAACACATACTAGTTTAAGTGATCCGTTTTCATATGATAATTATAAATGCTACATAAATTGTAGAAGTAATGAATCCAGTAAAAAACGATGTGGGCTTGCAGTCTTTATTAAAAGACAAATATCAACTGGGATAACATTAGTAGATAAATCTATGACGGAGATAATGTGGTTTAAGTTGAATGCACATTTTTTTGGCTTAGAAAGGGATTTATTTATTTGTTTTTTTTTATATATTTCACCATCTAACTCTTCATTTGTACAAAAGAGGGATTTAGATAAACAAATCTTCTCAAAATTGGAAGCTGATATTGCCAAATATAGCTTAAGAGGGGACATCATGCTGATGGGTGACTTAAATGCGCATATAAATTGTGATGAACATGATTTTATCATTAATGACTCTGATAATATACTTTGATAGTTTTTTGCCAAATAATTACATTACAGACAAGTGTTCATGTTCTGAGAAATACTCAGGTGCACCAAAATACTAATAATTATGGAAAATCAATTATTGAACTCTGTAGTGACAGTCAGTTAGGAATTTTGAATGGAAGAACCCTAGGAAATTCAGTTGGTAAAGCCACATATTTTAACTACAGTGGTGTAATTATTAATGACTATTGTATATGCAGTGCATCCTTTATGAAAAATATTACTAGTTTCCATGTGGGTGATTTTGACCCCAACCTATCTAATCACTGTCCTATTACTGTTAAAATAATGAACCTGAATTAACTCTGAGACCAAAACCTATAAATATTAAATGGTCAAAATCTGTAGAAGAACAATTTACTGCTAATTTGAGTTGCACTAATTTCAAGGGTATAATTGATAATATATCTGCTACAAACGAAAACATTTGTTCAGGTTTTGGCCATGATGAAAGTGGTATTGTTTCAGATATAAATGAAATTGAAACAAATTTTTCTACAAATCTTAGAAATGCAGCTCTGGGTAGATAAGGGTAATAACAAAATTACCGAACTCCGAACAATCTTACAAAGGGAAAGTCAAAACTGATAATTATATTAACAGACAAAATCAGTCAACAACCGGAAAACTGTGAAAACGTAATGATCCTGACTTGTTACAGGCATTTCTAAAGAAATGGTGGGTTGAATCAGATTTTAAGGCGCCAAACCTCCCGCTCTCATTACGGTTCAAAGGTTCCGACTGTCACTATAACAGTATTTAAATACAGGAACAAAATAGGTAAAATAGTTGTCAAAGCAGTACCATATTCGTTGACGTAAATGTCAAAGACACTTTTACGTCACACATTGATAAAAAAATATCCTTGACATTTTTCTTGACTTCTTTATCGTTATACATTTTCACATAGTGAACATGCATCGCTTATAATCGTTTCTGCAGAGACGGAATATATTTCGACAAGATCTTGGTATCGGAATATAAACTTTTTAAGAGATCGAATAAGGCGAATCTTTTTATAGCCCTGGTCCAGTAGCCTGTTTCTCAGATGAAGATGACGTTTCAGGAAATCAGTAGAGCTGTCTATAAAAATGCTGTTTTGCAAAAATCAAAAAAGAAAACAAAACAAAATAAGCCATGGCATGATGACGAATGTAAAATAAAATTGAGACATGTAAAAAGTTTAGGCCGTTTATTAAATAAATCCCCATGGCAGCGGGGCCTGAGACATAAGGTATTATTTGAGAAGAAACAATATAATAAATTGCTACGTAAAAAGTATAGAGCCTTTAAAGCAAAATTACTTAATAATCTTTTAGATACTTCTGATAAAAACCCAACTGAATTTTGGAAAGTGGTTCATAAACTAAAAGATAAATGTAATGAAGATCCCAGTAGTACTATTGCTCCACAGGAATGGTGTAAATATTTTCACAATTTAATGAATGTTAGATATGATAATAATTTTGAGGTGGATTCAATGAATAATTATATTCACTGCAATAATGATGTGTTAAATGTTGATATAACAGCTGAGGAGTTATTTAAAGCAGCAAAAGGTTTGAAAAATAAAAAATCATGTGGTTTTGATGGTATATGTAATGAAATGATAAAGGTATCATGTAATACGAATTATATATTACATGTCGACATTTTTAAACTTATTCTAAAATCAGGAAAATATCCTTCTACTTGGAGAGAAAACTTTATTAAGCCCCTTTTTAAAGGTGGTAGTACAAATGACCCATCTTGCTATAGAGGTATAGCAATTTCTAGTTGCCTCAGTAAGTTGTTTACAAGAATTTTGTTTAATAGATTAGAAAAATATTTAGAAAACAATAATATCATATGTCCAGAACAGATAGGGTTTAAAAGGGGGGCGAGAACTAGTGATCATATATTTACACTCAAGTCCCTTATTGATAATTTGTCAAAAAATAACAAATATCTTTTTGCTTGTTTTGTAGACTTGAAAAAAGGCTTTTGACACTGTTAATGGACAAGCACTTTTGTTTAAACTGAACAGATATAATATCAGGGGACATTTCTTAAATATAATAGAAGACATGTATAATGATGTTTCATTTTCCATTAGGTATTGGAGTAAAACAAGGGTGTGTTTTGACCCGTCTTTTTTTCGGTCTATATGAATGATTTAGTTGAGCATTTTAATTTAGAGTGTGATCCAGTTAGTATAAATGGGAAATCTATATCTTGTTTGTTATATGCAGATGACATTGTGCTGATGTCACAGTCAGCAAATGGTTTACAAACATTATTAGATAATCTAAAATTGTATTGTGATCAATGGAATCTTAAAGTAAACATACAAAAAACAAAAGTTATGATATTTAATAAATCAGGCAAAGTGTTGAAGGGTTACAATTTTTCGTTTGAAGAGCAGTCTCTAGAACTTGTGTCAGAATATAAATATTTAGGAATTATATTTAAACCCTCAGGTTCTTTTTCATTTGCTATAAATTATTTGTCAAAGAAAGCCTCTAAGGCAATGTTCTGTATTCGCAAAACACTATATTCAGAAAAACTGAATGCCTTTTCACATCTAAGACTCTTTGATGCTTGAGTCAAACCCATTTTTTTATATTGTAGTGAAATATGGTTTCTTGATATCCTAATTAAAAGAAATTTAAATTTTGAATCAAAATATGATTCCTTTGTTCCAAATAAAACACAAATAAAATTTGCCAAATTTGTATTAGGAGTTCATAAGTCAGCAACACATATTGCTGTATTATCGGAACTTGGGTTATTCCCCCTTTATTTTGTACTATAAAAGCTACTATTAATTATTGGCTTCATCTTTTGAGCGCAAATGCAAATAGCTTAATTTATCATTCATACCAAGAAAACACCTTGCGTAAAGATGGCTTATGTTCTAAAATAAAACTTTTACTAGCTGAAATTGGGTTTACTCATGTTTGGGTGAATCAATGTACATTTTCTAAGTCTAAATTATTACACTCTTTATCAATCAAACTAGAAGACAGATATATTAACCATTGGAAAAATTATTGTTTAATCATGATAATAAAAATGGTGGTAATAAACTGCGAACTAATAGGAAATTAAAAAATAGTTACAAAATGGAGAAAGTTTTACACTCTGATGTGGATAAATTTGCTTTATCTATATTTGTTAAAATTAGAATAAGCAACAGTAACCTGAATATTGAAAGGGGTAGATACATCAAACTTCCAGTGGAAAAGAGAATATGTCCTCTCTGTAATATAGAACCAGAGGATGAAATACATTTCATTTTAAAATGTCCCAAATTGGATGAGTGTCGTAAAGAATTATTTTCTAATATAAGTTCAGTGGTTCCTTCATTTAAGAGGGTAATTATTATTTCAAAACTTCAGATTCGTATCAAATTTTAAAATCGTGTTCTATTAATATTTCAGACTGTCTTAAATCTCCAGGTACTTGTGACTCTTCTCCATGCATTACTACTTGCAAAATAAAAACTGACAAAATTAATACTTGTAAAACATGCGTCATGCTAATAGCTTCTCCTGAATTTACAAGTAATTTAACTGGAAAAACTTACTACACCAAATCGTTTGAACCTCTGGACTGTTCTACTAAAAATGTCATTTACGGCATAGACTGTACACTCTGTGGACTTTTGTATGTTGGTGAAACTCGTCAAACATTGCGAAGTAGGATGAGCCAACATCGATATGATGCAAAAGATCCCAAATACAGGATTTTGTATAATCATTTCAATCAACCGGGTCATGACCGCTGTTTGACGATGAAAGTTCGAATCATCGAGAAGATTTACCATCATACAAACAGTCCTATGCTTAGTACACCTTAACGTCCCGATAGAGAGTTGTTTTGGATTAAAGAGTTAGGCACTGCAATGCCTTACGGTTGCAATGATAACATCAAAGGAGTGGGAAATTTGTCAAGTCCTGGATGCAACGAAATCAACGTGATGAGCCATTTTAATACTATTACAATAACGAAACGTAGCCATGGTCATAAAAGAATTCAAAATCCTAATGTTAAAAAGTCCTCTAAACCAAGAACGTTACAAGATACTTTTAATGATTTACTTTCTAATATACAGAAACCTCTTGGAATTCATCACATTCGTACAATCTTATTTTCACTAACTGTAAACTACCTCAAAGATCTTAGGGATTTTGGACTTGACAAAGGAGGCTTAGATCCTTTTTCTCCTAAGTACAGATTGTCTAGTATTATATGTGACGTGGCGTCCTTTCGTCTTTTTAAACCAGTTTGATCTGAACCTCTTCATGAAAACAACAGAAAATTCCTCCATATTCCGTTTGCTAACAAAGGAATCGATGCTATTAACATCAGCAACATTCTTAATAGAAAAGAGGTCGTAAAAGAAATTCCACCATAATTCAAAAGCCAATCTGTTCCCATTGTCTCCTATAGCTACACTAACAGCATTGGCCGTAAAATTTTCAACTACAAAGAAGCATTGCAAGATATTAACATAGAAGAGTACCTTAAGAACCCTCTGACTTGTGACTGTTCCCACTCTCATTTTCAATACAACCCATCTGGACATGTAATCACTGGTGATCTGAATATCATTCAACATGAGAGTCTCCGAAAGGTGATTTCTCATGGTCCTAATTTTAGAGAACCTCAACACATCAATTGGAAACATAATTTCAAGATAATTATGGATGCTGTTGAAGATTATGCCAGAAGGTGGATAAAGAGAGAAGTAGACCAAGATCCTGAGTTAGAGTCCCTGTCAGACTGGGTTAGAACAATTAGGTCTCTAGTACAAGGTCGGATTCACAAACTAAAATATTGTGTTAATAGTCGACCTAAGTCTGTATTTTAAGGCCAAGAAGCTGTTAAGTGTCTTTTCTCTCTTCATGACAAATATGTTATCGTTCCTGCGGACAAGGCTTCCAACAATATTGTGTTTGTATGTAAATCATATTACTTCGAATGCCTAATCAAGGAATTAGGCATAAATAGGAACACCTCTAGTAATACCACATACAAACCAACTTCGTTCGACAAAGATGAAATCCTAGCTAACCACAGATCATTCATGACGTCTTTAAACATTCCCTCTGGTAAAGAGTCTGAGGATTTACCCTATTTATATTGGATACCTAAACTCCATAAGACACCATACAAAGAAAGGTACATAGCGGGATCATCAACTTGTTCGACGAAAGAATTGTCTATTCACCTGACAAAGATTATATCTGCAGTAAAAGAGGGACAACAGAAATATTGTGAAACTGTTTACTCGCGTAGTGGCATAAATCACATGTGGATTTTGAAAAACTCTAAAGATCTTTTGGATAACCTGAAATCAAGATCTTTCTCTCAGGTATCCTCCATCAAAACTCTATATACCACCCTACCGCATGACAAATTAAAAACCCGCTTAAAAGAAACAATTCATAAAGCTGTCAGTCATAGAAACTATGGCTCAAAATTTGTTGTGTTAGGCTACAATTCCACATATTTTTCAAACAAAATTCAAAAAGGTAAAACAAGCTACTTCGAGGAACAAGTGATCAGTATGCTGGAGTTCCTCATCGATAACATATTTGTCTCCTTTGGAGGGACACTGTTTCAGCAGGTCGTCGGCATACCAATGGGTACGAATTGTGCCCCTCTTCTAGCCGATTTATTCTTATATTCATATGAGTCGGAGTTTCTTCAAAAGCTTGTAAAAGATAAGAAGATTCATGAGGCTAGAGCCTTTAATTTCACATACAGGTATATTGATGACGTTTTATCTATCAATAATTCTAGATATGCAGAATTTCTTCCATTGATATATTCTCCAGAGCTGGAAGTTAAAGAGACCACAGATACAGCTTCGTCCGCATCATTTTTAGACTTATACCTCGAATTTGACGACAGTGGTCAACTCAGTACTAAAATTTATGATAAACGGGACGACTTCAATTTTAAAATCATATATTTTCCAAACATGTGCAGCAATATACCAGCTTCTCCTGCATATGGTGTTTACATCTCGCAATTGATTCGCTATGCAAGGGCCAGTAGCAATTATTCTGATTTCCTGATACGTCATCTTCATCTGAGAAACAGGCTACTGGACCAGGGCTATAAAAAGATTCGCCTTATTCGATCTCTTAAAAAGTTTATATTCCGATATCAAGATCTTGTCGAAATATATTCCGTCTCTGCAGATACGATTATAAGCGATGCATTTTCATATAGTGAAAATGTATAACGATAAAGAAGTCAAGAAAAATGTCAAAAATATTTTTTTTTATCAATGTGTGACGTAAAAGTGTTTTTGACATTTACATTCACTGAATATGGTACTGTTTTGACAACTATTTTAACTATTTTGTTCCTGTATATAAATACTGTTATAGTGACAGCCGGAGCATTTGAACCGTAATGAGAGCGGGAGGTTTGGCGCTTTAAAATCTCATTCAACCCACCATTTCTTTAGAAATGCCTGTACCAAGTCAGGGTCATTACGGTTTTCACAGTTTTCCGGTTGTTGACTGATTTTGTCTGTTTATATACTTATGAGTTTTGACTTTCCCTTTGTAAGATTGTTCGGAGTTCGGTAATTTTGTTATTACCCTTAATTAATGATATGGATGAGTTCCAAAAATTTAAATTCATATTGAGTAGTAATGATCTTGATATATGTAAAATATGTATTCTAGGTGTGAATAAATTGTATTCTATCAATCAAGATCTGAAAGGGAAGTTAAAACTAAATTATTATGCAAAATTATTATTACAGTATATACAAAATTATTTAAATATTTTTATATACATTGAGTGACACTGTTGTGTACAATGGGAGATAATCCTTATAAATAATTGTAATCTTCAATGGGAGATAATTCATACACTCCTCAACTGCGATAACATCTTCTTTGTACATGTATTGTATGTATTTAGCTTAGTTCTGTTTTGTCTTTTGATGATTGTTCAATGTTTGGACTTTAAATCAATAAAATTATTATTATTATTATTATTATTATTGTAGTGGAGTCTAGTCCAGTGGGGGTGTCGTTTATATAATACAAAAACATACTTGGGCCAAGGACTGAACCCTTGGGCACTCCAGAATCGACATGGGGGGGTATGTAGATTTGACACCCTCAACAATGACCTGAGAGGAAACTTTCTATCCAGTTGTTTACCTTGCCTCTTATGCCATAATGTTTAAGCTTGTGTGTTAAGAAGTTGTGGCTGACTTTATCGAACGCTTTGGATAATTCCATAATGCAGAAATCAGTTTGTTTACCATCATCCAAAT
Organism: Bathymodiolus brooksi; assembly: GCA_963680875.1. NCBI lineage: Eukaryota > Metazoa > Mollusca > Bivalvia > Mytilida > Modiolidae > Bathymodiolus > Bathymodiolus brooksi. Next base: position 72,184,972 of record OY804576.1, on the reverse strand, counting down.
TTCGAGTCATGTAGTCGATGAACCCTACAAGTTGAGTTTCGCAAGATCTAAATTTGCGAAAGCCATTTTAGAAGGGGCATAGTATGTTATATTTATCAGCATGTGGCATGACGTTACTAACTACAATAAGTTCTAACAGTTTACAACACATACAAGTTAAGGAAATAGGTCTGTAATTTTCTGGATTATACTTTGGATCTTTCTTGTAAACAGGAGCAACATGGGCAATTTTCCAGTCTGAGGGGACAACACCTGATTCAAGAGATATTTGAAAAATTAAAGTTAAAATAGGAACTATTTCGGTATCAAGTTCCGTAAGTACCCTAGGTTTTACAAAAATCATCTGGGTCGGCTGCTTTTTTTGGATTTAAATTTAGGAGTTTAGCTATGCCTTCACAGGTGACGGTGATATCAGGCATTTTATAGACAATTTACAGTTAGATTTAAATTCACTTTCGGTTATTTTTTCAGCATTTGAAAATACAAATTTAAGCTGATCATTCATAACATTTGCCTTGGGAATGGGGTCAGTGATTAATTTACCATCTTGTTTTAATGTTGAGATTCCTTGATGATCAGTTTTTTTGTGTTTAATATAGGTCCAAAACTTTTTAATAGAATTAAATGTTCCTTCAGTTTCCTTGGGTGTGACAATGTCCTGGATATATTGCCAATCGATGGATGAAATACGGAACAGGCCCGTAATTATTAATTTCTAGAAATCATTAAAACTCTGCCGACTTTAATAGTGCATTTTAAATTTTCAGTCCCACTTGAACAGTAATTAGTGAGTTTGAAAGCAACTTTGATTAAGCAGCTTATTGCTTCTGAAAAAAAAGGGGTGAAGTGATCATCAGCTACAATTATGCGAAGCATGCAATGCTTAAATTGCCTTTGTCAGATTGCACATATACACACATTCAAATTCAATTGCCTTTTTTGAACTTTGATTTGTGATCCTCAATAATTTATTTAATATACATTATTCATTTTTAACCTAAAAAGAGGTTACACCAAATAATTTTAAGTTCTTTGATTTTCGATCTCTTTTTAAAATGTTAAATTTGATTGGGGGGAGGGGGGTTGGGGAGGGAGGGAGGGGGAGTATTATTTTTCACCTAACTTTCGGAGCAATCAATTACTTGTTACTCTCAAATACTGAAACGCGGGCGCATACGTTGATTTGGAGTTGGATAACATAGCCGTCAGAGGTGTTCCGATTGTTTGCTCTACAGTATATATCAACTTCATAATATCCTATTATTCTACGTTAGGAAGTAAATATCGACCCGTGGTACTGAATGGAATGAAAATAAATAGACTCATGGCATACAAAAGGTTAACAGTATATGTCTTCCAGAGAACATAGACTTTGTTAACCATTCAGAGAACTTTCTGCTGAAGAATAGCAAAATTGTCAACGGACTACTTTGTTCAGATGGAGTACACTAAACCAAGGATGGAACCTCACTCCTTTTAAACAATTTAAACGACAAAGTAGAAATCCTGAATCGTAATAATGACCAACATGAATGATGCATCAAAGGCAACAGAATGTACCTGGTTGTCGTCTTCATCGTCGTCCATGCTTTAACTGTGGCGAGAACAATCAGTCACAAATTCAATGTCGAAATAATGCTAGAGTTGAATGTTATCTATACCACAGTCTTGGTCACAAAGCTAGACTTTGTTGTTGGATGAACTTAAATCAATAGTCAAGAACTTCATTGGAAACATTATGATTACCCACCGCATTGGTACTAGGAAAACGGTGAAGAAGAGGCGACTTCAATCAATCCATTTAATTTACTTTTAAATACATTGCGTTCAAATTGTGAAAATGACCCTTTTGATTGCATTAGTTGTATTTCTGTTAATTTTGTTGCAAATTGTAAATCTTCCACTGAGGTCAGGTTAAATAGATCAAAATCAAATATAAAAAAGAAGTAAAAACCAGTCTTCTAGGTTTACTGATAAGAATGACTGTTCTCATAGTGTGTTTAAGAACTGCCATGGCCATGCGGATACTTTTAGTCAAAATGAAAATAATATTTATGGTTATACAGATTCAAAAGGTCTTAAAAAAAGCATGTCAAAATATTCAACATATTTTACCAAAATTGGATGAATTCAAAAATAATATTTGTAATATAAAAGATGAGTTTAAACCACATATATTAGGTATGTGTGAAACATTTTTAAATGAAGAAAAATGCAAAAAGAATTCACGCGAATTGGTTGATTGATTTTTGGTGTTTTAACGCCACTTTCAACAATATTTGAGCTATATTATGGCGACCAGTTTTACTGGTGGAGGAAACCGAAGTACCCAGAGAGAACCACCGACCATGGGCAAGCAACTGGTAAACTTTATCACTTGCGGCTACGAGTCGAGTGCACCCTATTTGTAATTAACAAAGCTGGGAGCGAACCCACGCCGTATTGGTGATAGGCTTGTATGAGTTGGTAGATCCAACGACCAACCTCATTGAGCCACCCGGGACCCTCACGCGAATTGAATTTAGATAATTTCACATACAATCGAAAAGATTGAACGAACACAGATGGAGGAGGCTAAAATGTATATTTTCATGATTATGTAAAGTATGAAAGGAGAGTATAATTAGAATCAGAGAATACTGAATCTATGTAGTTTGAAAAATGTCCAAAAGATTTCAACATTAAATATCCTTTTTTTTTTGTGATTCGGTATCAACATTTTGACAAGGAACTGACTAATGAACCTGTCGTGAGTCACTGACAAACTTTATCACATTATGTTGTATCGAGTACACCTCGTCGAACCGGGGTTCGAACTCACAACGATGGTGGTGATATGCACTGATTGCATAGGTAGTTATAAATCCAACTACCATACGATCACGATCAGGAGCATATTTTGTTTTGAAGATGTATGTATTGTTTGAAATTGTATTTGTTGTATTTACTTATTATTGTTTTGAGGAACACAGGGAAGATTAGTTTATTGTTGCTAATTGTGTTACCCTCTTGAAATAAAGTAATTACTTACTTACTTACTTACTAAGCACAAGAGCAATGGTTCCAGACGTAGATACGAGTTCCGTGACGTCAGCAACTATTAGCAACACAAAGCTTTTAAAATGTGGACACCATGAAAAAAACAACCACGAGACAAAACATAAAAAGTAAAGATACAAAGAAGAATAAGAGGTTGAATGAGAAGGAGAAGTAAAAAAAGAGAAGAAAAAATAGATCCGAATGATTGGTGATGAAATTAGCAGTAAAACACAAGATTTACTCAGTGTCATTACCAACAGAGCCATGTCATGGCTGTTTACCAGTAGATGGTACCAGATTAAAAAAGATATGAATTTGAAGACGGACTTAGTAAAAGGTAGGAGAGAGAACGTTATACCACAGACAGGAAAAGGTCGTTTACCAGTTGTTGGTGTTAAAAATATAAAGAAGCGACCAACAACAGATCATCTTCCTCATATCAAAGAAAAGGCAACGAGTGTACGGGAAACAAAGGTAAAGAGTACACATGATCAGCGGAATGCCTCATATACAAGTTAATTTCGACCAAAGAAATTACATGATAGATTCGAAACAATATATCGTATATATTTATCACATAAAGAGAAGGTTATTTCCCCATGGATACATGGACCTTTCCTTTACATTCGAAGCACAGATCCACGTGTACGACCTCCATTTAGGCCTAGCGGATACTAAGACATCTAGAATTACCTTTAGTTTATTCCATGGATATCTCAACAGTCACAATTTCGAAATGCAGCTTCATACAGAGGCTAATTATATAACTAGAAACAACATATTTGATCATATACTTTTCATCAGTTGATCTTTGTTTATAAGTTGGTAACACAACCATATTTAAGAAGAGTTTGAAGATACCAATGGGATAATCAGAATCCGTATATAGAAGAAGAAAAGACAACACAATGGCCAAAAGAAAAAGTACAAAAGGACCATCAACGATCTACAAAACATACACATAAAACTAAATATTGCTTTCAATTTATATAGTTGCTATAATTTACTTTTACTATAGTTCTTTCTTAAAACATTTGAATGATAAATAAAAATAATAAAAATCAATTATGATTGACATAGAATATGATTTCCGTTTTTTTTTCTTCTATTATTCAAATTTGTACTGATATAAATGATACATCTGGAAAGTCTATATTTGTGTTGATGTTCTCAGGGCTAAAGGTAAAAGTCATGTCATTAAACACAAAACAGTAAACACTGTTTGTATGATTGATTGATTGATGTTTAATGCTAACTTCAGCAGTGTTTCAGGTATATCTTGGAGTAACTGTATTTGTAGTATTTAGGTTCTACGTTGGGAATGATAGCATTTCCACATATCATTTAGCGAATACCGAAATGTGCCATTTGAATAGTGCTTTCATTCAGGAGGAGGGACATAGACAGTCTGCAGATTTCAGATTTAAATGTAGCGTTATCGCATGATGGAAAAAATTGCTTTTCCTCATTTGTAATTAGTATTCTAGCCTATTTTGAGAATTCACAGGACGAAAAGTGCATTACTAGTGCAACGCCTGTACTTGATTCAGTGTTGCATGATATGCAGCTTTCGTTTGGAAATGATAGCATTTCCGAACCATTAAATAGTTTACAAAATAAAGTGTTTACAGAACACGTGGACCATATAATTGGAATTGACAACAGTTCATATACACAAGAGTGGCTGAAAATCGGAGCTAAGTGATATACTAGTCAACGCTGTGCACAAAATGTTGTTAGGTGAAAGCTCAAATGAGACAGACGATAAAATTGATCATAATACCGAAGATGAACATTTGAAACAAGGTATTGGCTTATTAAAACAATGTGATTTCAGTCCAGATAGTATAAAATATTTACAATACAATGATCTTATTCTGAAACCACTTATTGACTGTCTAGAGAAAGGAACTTTGCCAAAGTTACAATGTGAAGCCCGAAGATTAATTTTACGCTCTGCGGATGATATCGTGATCAAAAGTTTACTATATCATAGGAGAAATGCAAAATGTAGTCGAACATTTGACCATAAACCCAAATATCAATTGGTGTTGCCTAAAATACTTATAAAACCTGTATTAGAAATTTTGCATGACTCTCCTATGGGATGACGCGGAGGCATTCAGAATACAGTAGATTTACTGAGTGAAAATTTCTATTTTGACAAACTACCATATATTGTGAGTGAATATTTTCAGTCAAGCCACGATTGCCAACCGAGAAAAATGACTCAGGCCCACACAAAATCTGGCATTATTTCGTATAGTACTCCATCAGAGCCATTTCAAGTGTGGTAAATCGACCTTTATGTCCCATTGCCTATGTCACAAAGAGCGCAACTACACATATTCTCCGCAATAGACATGTTTAGTAATTTTTTATACAATGTACCGTTACCGAATTATGATGCCATGACAGTATCACAAGCTATGTTTGACTTGTTTTGTCAGTTTGAAGTGTGTAGTACTATTATTTCTGACAAAGGTAGCGAGTTTATTTCAAAATGCACCAATGAAGTGTGTAAACTACTTGAAATCAGGCAAAATTTTACACCAAACATGATCCATCATTGCCTTGGGGCATGCGAGAGGACACATCGAAAATGCCATAGAATCAGAAACTGCCAACCCTGACAATGCTTTGGAATCTGAAGCATCGAAACCAAATCAGGCAGATCAACATACTAGTAGTTCACCTGCACAACCAGTTCGTCCAAATTTACGACGTACCACCAGAATTCGTAAACGTCCTGTTCGGTTTCGTGGATCATCATTTAACTCAGAGGGTTCATCTTCCGATGGCCAAACTTTAACCGAGTCTGATCCATACTACAAAATCAAGCGAGGTTTAGCTCAACGGACCAGAAACGGTAAAACTGAATATCAAGTTCAATTTAAGGGTGAACCAGCACAGAACTTTATCTGGATTCCGTTTGATCAGTTAAATGCCTATGCACAAAGGGCAGTTCGAAATAAACCACCACCACGCGTGGAATAACTAACTTGATTTACACAATATTTGTACAGTTACTATGCTTACTGTGGATCAAAGATTATTTACATGTATTCACACAGACAATGTTTGCGGAAATGATTGCATTTCTGATTTCTAAAGCATATTATGATTTATACAGCAAACCTAAATTTTAACGGCGGAAATGATTGCATTTCCGAATTTGAAAGGATATATACATTTCACGGAAATGATTCTAAAGGACACTGATCTACGTTTTACGGAAATGATTACATTTCCTATTCTGAAGTACAACAATCATAACACAGTCACACTTTGCGGAAATGATTGCATTTCCGATTCTCAATGATTATTATGTACATACATGATACGTTTTCAATTTTTCATAACTTTTTGTTGTCATTTTCAAATTCGTTTATCTTGACATTACTATTCATATTTTCGAATGTTAGAATTCGTGTGAACAAGTTGCAAGATTTTGAATTGTACAAAATTCAGTTAGACGTTGGCCACATTTATTTGATCGGATAGGTGACTGAATATTATTCACAGTTTCACTCATGTATTTCAAAGAAAAAGCCTAAACATTCATGACAAATTATTTGTGTAGTAGCACAATGATATTTTTGAATAATATTAGCTGTTTGCACCATGCTCAGGGAAAGTAATTTTGCAAATTTTTGCACTCATTTGTGATGTTTTTATACGAGAAACATTCCCTTTATACTTCATGGCTAATTTTAAGCATTTCTGATGAATATTTTTCTTCATGTGACGATTGCTAATATCATAGTCTTTATTCAAGAGTTTGGGACTCTGCTGGTTACATCTATAGAATACAAATCCCTATTTTGTTATTACCCCTATTTATAAGGCTTACTTCATATTTTGAAACTACTTTGCTAATACATGTAGGTTTGTGCGTTGAAAAGCACTGATTTTGTTTATATATGTCATGTTTTCGTCCGTCCGGGGTTTGTTTTTTTTTTCAGCCGGGGCATGCTATATAGTGATACGGCATGGTCAAGAAGTTCGGACATATATATTGGAGTTATCTATCTTCACATGGTATTTGTATTTTATTTCATAAGTCCGAAACGGTTCCGTTCCGATGTCATTTTGTATTGTATATGATATATCTGTCTCTTTGCATGTACAATTTATTGTGAGCAGACGTATGAAATTGCGCTCCAGAAATATTTGTTTTATTTATTTGTTAAGGTGGAAGTGCCACTTTAGAGATGATAATTTGTTTGGTGTTTAATATAGGTCGAAACCTTTTCATAGAATTAAATGTTCCTTCAGTTTCCTTGGGTGTAACAATGTCCTCGATATATTGCCAATAGCTCAGTCTTAATAATTTTTGGATATGGTGTTTTATTTTCCTGAATATTTTTTTGGTGTCAAGATTTCCATTTCCCCCCCCCCCCCCCCCACCCCATTTTCTTATACAGTCTATCTCACATTTTGAATGAAACATAGTTCACATAGTTATGAAAATTACTTATGTTCATATGTTTACCTAAAACAATATTTCATCATTGTAAGGACGCCCACCAGCACAGAATCAGGACCCACCAGCACCATATCACCAGCACAAAACATTCTATCGCACCTAACCTACCGTGTTCTTTTAAGAATACAAGTACGAAAGTATTTTTGATATGTGCTTCCGACTCTATTTTTTATGGTCCATGGATTTATGGAATTTTACATTTTAGAAATTTTGCACAGCGTGTTAAAATTTGCTATATACTTTTTACGGAGATCGAAAAATTATTTGCATTTAAAAGATTTATTATAGAAATTTGTTATACTATTGAATGTTTGCGCAAAGACAAAATTTGCACAATATTCGATGGAAGAAATACGGAACAGGCCCGTAATGATTAATTTCTAGAAATCATTCAAATTTTGCCGAATTTAATAGTGCATTTAAATTTTTCAGTCCAACTTGAACAGTAATCAGTGAGTTTGAAAGCAACTTTGATTAGGCAGCTTATTGCTTCTGAAAAAAGGGGGTGAAGCGGTCATCGGCTACAGTTATGCGGAGCATGCAATGCTTAAATTGCCTTTGTCAGATTGCATATATACACACATTCAAATTCAATTGCCTTTTTTGAACTTAGAATTCCAATCCTCAAAAATTTATGAATTATACATCATTCATTTTTAAGCCAAAATAGAGGCCACACCAAATTGATTTTTAGTTCTTTGATCTTAGATCTCTTTTTAAAATGTTAAATTTTATGGGGGGGGGGGGGGGTATTATTTTTCACCTAACTTTCGGAGCAGACACTCACATGTTACTCTCAAATACTGAAACGAGGGCGCTAACGTTGATTTGGAGTTGGATAACATAGCCGTCAGAGGTGTTACGATTGTTTGCTCTACACATAAATGTCAATTTCATAATATCCTATTGTTCTACGTCAGAAGATAAACATCGGTCCGTGGCACTGAATGGAATAAAAACAAATAGGCCCACGACATTCAAAAGGTTAACAGTATATGTTTTCCAGAGAACATAGACTTTGTTAACCATTCAGAGAACTTTCTGCTGAAGAATAGCAAAATTGTCAACGGACTACTTTGTTCAGATGGGGTACACTTAACCAAGGATGGAACCTCACTCCTTTTAAACAATATAAACGACAAAGTAGGAATCCTGAATCGTAACAATGATCAACATGAATGATGCACCAAAAGGAAACAGGAATGTACATATTTGTCTTCTTCATCGTCGTCCATGCTTTAACTGTGGAGAGAACAATCATTCACAAAATCAATGTCGAAATAATGCTGGACTTGAATGTTATCAAAGCCACAGTCTTGGTCACAATGCTAGACGTTGTTGTTGGATGAACTCAAATCAATTCAGCCAAGAACGTCATAGGGAACATTATGATTACCCACCGCATTGGTACTAGGAAAACGGTGAAGAAGAACAGAGCGATTTGACTTCAATCAATCCATTTAATTTACTTTTAAAATCTGATTCAACCCACCATTTCATTAGAAATGCCTGTACCAAGTCAGGGTCATTACCGTTTTCACAGTTTTCCGGTTGTTGACTGATTTTGTCTGTTTATATACTTATGAGTTTTGACTTTCCCTTTGTAAGATTGTTCAGAGTTCGGTAATTTTGTTATTACCCTTATTTAAATACGTTGTGTTCAAATTGTGAAAATGATCCTTTTGATTGCATTTGTTGTATTTCTGTTAATTCTATTACAAATTGTAAATCTTCCACTGAGGTCAGGTTAAATAGATCAAAAGAAAACGTTAGAAGTCAAAACCAGTCTTCTATGTTTACTGATCAGAATGACTGTTCTCATAGTATGTCTAAGAATTGCCATGGCCATGCGGATACCTTTAATCAAAATGAAAATAATATTTATGGTTATACAGATTCAAAAGGTCCTAAAAAAAACATGTCAAAATATTCAACATATTTTACCAAAATTGGAAGAATTCAAATATAATATTTGTAACATACAAAATGAGTTTAAACCACATATATTAGGTATGTGTGAAACATTTTCAAATGAAGAAAAATGAAAAAAAGAATTCACGCGAATTGGATTTAGATAATTTTACATATAATAGAAAAGATAGAACGAACAAAAATGGGGGTGGTTGGATTGTATATTTTAAATGATTATGTAAAGTATGAAAGGAGAATATAATTAGAATCAAAGAATACTGAATCTATGTGGTTTGAAAAATGTCCAAAAGATTTCAACATCAAAAATCCTTTTTATTGTGATTCGGTGCCAACATTGCGACTAGGAATTGACTATTGAACCCGTCGTGAGTCACTGACAAACTTTATCACATTATGTTGTATTGAGTACACCTCGTTTAAGCGGGATTCGAACTCACAACGATAATGGTGATATGCACTGATTGCATAGGTAGTTATAAATCCAACTACCATACGATCACGACTAGGGGCATATCTTGCTTTGAAGATGTATGTATTGCTTGAACTTGTATTTGTTGTATTTACTTATTATTGTTTTGAGGACCACAGGGAAGATTAGTTTATTGTTGCTAACTGTATTACCCTCTTGAAATAAAGTAATTACTTACTTTCTTACTTACTTACTTACTAAGCACAAGAGCAATGGTTCCAGACGTAGATACGAGTTCCATGACGTTAACAACTATTAGCAACACAAAGCTTTTAAAATGTGGACACCATGAAAAAAACAATCACGAGACAAAACATAAAAAGTAAAGATACAAAGAAGAATAAGGGTTGAATGAGAAGGAGAACTCAAAAAAAAAAGAAGAAAAAATAGATCTGAATGATTTGGTGATGAAATTAGCAGTAAAACACAAGATTTACACAAAAGTGATGGTTGACAATTCCACTAACCACAAACATGATCAACTCTAGCTGCAGAACCATAGCTCTAATGGTCGTTATGATATTTTTTTTATAGGTTCTGACCGAAAAATCATCAGAGCTACAGTTCCGCAGCATGATCAAATCCCACTGCTTCACAATTAACTCCCATTACTCCTGGTAGGAGTGAAGTGTGTGGTTGTTGCTTAACGCCAAGTACACACTTTACAGCTATATCATGAGAACACATTACATTTTGATGAGATGGTGATGATGTCTACTTTGTAATAGACCTACATGCTCTAAGCTGGATTTGTGATAGTGCTAGCTCACTGAAACAACAGTCCGCGGGTAAGCATGTACCTCTATTCGGACACATCCAGATTTCGAACCAATCAATCTTTGCTTAGAGGAGAAGAAGTTAATACAAATATATAGTCTGGTTCGACTCGACCAGGTCTCGAATCCACAATCTACAGCACAAAATGTGGACACGCTAACCAGTACACCACCGAAGAGCGCTCTGAGCCCTACCCCTGTCAATAAGAAAACAACAAAAGCGATAGATATATTTTTCCTGGCTTGTAGCGAAACCCCCCTTTTTAAAAAAAAATTATATCATGTGTTTGTCTCCCTTAGTGAGACAGAAGTGTTGCTATTTTTTTCTGGTTGGCAGCAACTATCACCTAAATAATTGTTCATTATGTGTTATAAGATCAGTTCGTCTGTTTTCTCTCTCTCATAATTTATATGTCCTAGGTCAGCCATATGGTGTTGTGTACATGTTGTAAAATTAGAAACGGCTAGAAATTAACTTAGAATCTTCATCATACAGAAATAATGTACATCAAACGATTGGAACGGGTTTTCCGGATGACGTCATTGGTCCGACAGTTCACAGAAGTCTCAAATTATGCCTATTGTGTAATTGTATAAGAT